>OU383773.1:63207145-65607145 GCA_910950805.1 Acrocephalus scirpaceus scirpaceus | reverse complement strand
CCAATCAAGATTGTAATCCCCAGATACTATGCCCCAAAAATAAAAGTTTATAAAAAGAAAAAATACACAAGTGTACATTGGAAAAAAATCGGCCAAGGAGGTCTGTCATTGGTACTGTTATATACACGCTCATATAGTTCATCTGAACTGAAGCATTCTACAAATGAGTGAAATTCCCCAGGAGTTTTCATTGTAAGAATGAAATTTCCCAGCTCCCAGGAGGCAGTAAACAGTAAATCATTTAGATCAGGAAACCTGGATAGCAAACAGCAAGTGCACCTTGTAGCAGAAGAAAGAAATTCACTTCCTCAAAATAGTGGCATTTGCACTGAATTTATAAAAATCCATTTTAGCCACTTCTCTTAATCTAGAATCTTGGGTTCATGATAAATGAAAATGCTCTGACCACAGACATTTCCTAACTGAAAAGGAATCGGGAAGTGATGCCAGCTTCTTCTGTCATTCAAAGGTTTTGGTTAATAAACGTCACAATAGACCCATTTGAAAAAATTTTGCTTATAATCATGGGATGTTTACTTATTGTTTGTGTTAATACTCTTTATTTGGAATCTAAAAGTATAAGAGGAGAAGTAGGCCATTGTGCTACACACTATACATACTACTGTTACAAGTGGATTCTGAAAGTTCTGAAAAACTTAGGTTCTGTCAGACATTCAGGTAGGGTATTGGTGGGGGTCAGACTTGGCTGTGGACCTTAGGAGAGGTGATAAGGATATGCATTGGCACTAATTAGTTTTGCACAGCCTAGATCTGAGTGCAACTTCTCACATAGGAGAACAGTTGATAGTGTGTACCCTCTGAAGGCACATTATAGGCAGCTCAGATGCCAGGTACAAACTCTTTTAGTAAAAAACATAGCAAAATAAAATGAAAATATCACAGAGAAAAAGTTGGTCTTATTTTCTTGAGGCTATGTGAGTATTACTCTACACAGGTGCCTCTTGGAATAGTTATAGTACACAATGGTTATAGTACACAATGGCAAAGGATTTCTTGAGGGTGTTTTTTTTCTTTGCCCATACTGAAATCTTTCTCCTCAACCCTGCCAATGCCAGAGTCCGTCAGACTCTACAGCTACCATACCAAAGAGAATCCACCCAGACCCAGCCTGAGGCAAAGGCAGGGAATATGGTTGTCTGTGAAGGCAGCCAAGCACCCAACCATTTAAAAAAAAAAAAAAAAAAAAAGTCACTTTTCCAGAGAGAAATGAAAGCTGTTATTGGCTCTTTCACATTACCTGTGGTCAACAAATAGAAAATTCTCATAAGAAGCTCTCTCATAAAATTCTCTTAGCTCACTGTTCTGCCACAAAAAGACAGACACCCCTAAATTTTGCCAGGCAGAACACATATTACTGCTCTGACAACAGAAGTGATAAAGGGAGAATCTGTAATCATAAGTATCCATCGGGATCACATAGCTGCAAGAAAAGAAAACATAACTAAGCACCGTAAATAGCTTAACAAGAGCTCTGTGTTTTTAATCACAAAAGTAGTTAGGAAGTGAACCAGATTTAATCCCCTCCCCTCTTTTGTAAAAGGGTAGCAACTTCATTTGCGCTAAATGCTGGAGCTACTCACAGAGAAAGGTAGAGTACTACAGCAGGACTTTTCTTCTCCCACATTCCAGAAGAAGAATCTAAGCACATGCCAGGTTTATCATTTGCACGGGACCAGGAAAGTGAATGGAGAATGATCAGTCCCTTGACATGTGGCTCAGCAAAACCAAGACAGCAACCCTACAGCACAGCCACTAAATTAGCACTTCGCAGTGGCTTTCCTTCAGCACAGGCATAACTTTATTGCTGGGTTGAAAATATTCCCACTAAAAAAGCAAAGGGAAACCTCTGAGTTGTAACAGGAGCAGAAATATAAAAATAATTGTACACTGAGCACAACTCAATAAGAAATAAAGATCAAAGTTCCCAGCTAGAGTCAACTGCCTTCCAAAATAATCTTTGTAGCTGCCATGAAAACCACAGTAACCAATGGCCAAAGGCTCATCTCTTCTGCATGACATGGAATCCCACAAACAGAGGTAAAGGAAAGAAGTTGTAAAAGAAGGGAAGTCCATATCTACCAGTGGGATTTGCACACCAGGCTGCTGCCTGCTTCCTTACAAATCAGAAAGGCTATTGTGAACTGGGAACTGATAGCTGCTATCAGATCTGCATCTGTTTGGCACAGTCCAGTTCCTTGATGTGTGAGGTGATCCTCAAATGAAAATTCATTTAGGAATTGCTATCACTTATAGCAAGACAAACTCTACATATTTGAGAGGGGAATGTAGACAGTGTAAACAGCCTATCCATCCATTAATTACACATACAATCAATTATGAAACACTGTGGGACGATATATTTGGCCAAACAAGCAGTGATGGGACTAGAGGACACAAAAGTAACATCTGAAAAGACCATGGGGTGTTTTTCAATCCAGCTTCTCTAACCAGAATGAAATGCTGAAGATGCCCCTACTTGGTGCCCAGAGTTCACAGGTGGAAAAATCCCTACTTTTCTGGCAGGGACTGCAAAGATCATGCAGAACTTGGATGTAAAGCTAACCATCATGTTGTCTTTCAACTTCTTTCCCACCCGGAACTTGGCAGGCTGGAGAAGCAAGAGGAGGGAAATAAAAATGAGAGTTATCAGCTCCTCTGGAACACCAAGCACCTTGAGGGCAATATCACTTCCACTTGCTGTGCAGAGAACAACCTTGTTCTCTGATCCAAGAGAACCTTTCTCTCAGCTGAAGGATGTTCTACCTTGCACAGGGAACAGCCAGCAGGAAAAGAGGAAGCACAGACTCCCCATCTCTCTCTGCTCCACAACCCACAGAAAAGTACCTTCAAAGATTTCTAGCTCCTTAAATGTGAGACTCAGTGACAGAGCAAAAGAGGATTTATGATAAAATAAAGTCACTCATATTTGGACATGTATGGAAGGGAGAGAGAGGATGATGGAAGACGAGTGAGAGGAATCAGGAAGAGCTCTGTTGTTGGTATTATGTCCCATTATTTAATGTTCCTAGACTGTTTATTTAGTTTAGGCTTCTTCCATGGATGAGGTTCTTTGAGTTTTTCATGACTGAAGTCACTAGATCTCTGCCACATTTGCTCAGTCGCTGATCAGCTCCTTTCCTTGCTTGTGTATTCTGGGAGGTCACATCAGATACACCAAAATGGGGTCATTATGCCATATGCTTATTTACTATGTGTATGTTAGACCTTTTGTGTGCTATTTTTTGCTTGTTATCCATCATTATATGTATTTATCTTCAAGTAGCATATGGAGTAGTAGGATGGGGTATATATATGGAGTCAACAGATGGTGAGACTGTGTGTGATTAATATGTTCTCATAACTTTTTATTGTCTCTTGTTCTTATATGTTCTACTTTGAAAGTGTCATTACTTTTGTCATCCCTGTTCTCATTTCTTTATTCTTGTATGCTGTTAAACAAAGACAAAAAAAATCCAATGTCTGGGTTTGAGATTTGTCTTTCTAGTGTTAAAGGAGCTACCTTTATTGAGGTGTTTCATAGGTTATTCAGGCCAACAGGGCCCATGTGTTCTGATCTCTTTGTATAACACCAGACACAGAACTCCATCCTGCAACTTCTCGAGCTAAAGGAGTGCTGCTCCCAGCTACTGCATGAACGCCATCAATATTTTATTGTCTGTATTTCATATGGATGTCATTCTGTAAAATGATAAAAAAGTCTTGAGAAGATTAAACAATAATTGGTGCTATTAACTGTAACTTAAATGCAGACAGAAGGGCATACATCAAGTTTGAACAAGTTTACCATCCACGGGAGGCATTGCAGAAACCTGGCTGAGATTCACATGTGCACTGGGACACAGGGCAGGGAAGCAATTGTGCATGTGCTCTGGCCTGGCCCCACTTGTGACACCTCCCATACAGTGAACAGCTTCACTCTGATTCATTTTGACTGTCCTTGCTCAAGTAGCACAATGGTTGCTTGTAGCACAGGAAGCAAAGGCATGTTTTTCCACCCATTGAATAGTTTCCAAGAAGCCTTTCACCTTTCCCTTATCTGAATGGGTGGCCATGTTATCAAAGGTCTCAGTATAGCTCTATTGCCTTTCCCTCCCAGAGTATTACTTTTATTACATGAAAACAGTGTATCCAATATTTGTTAAAATCACTCTATAATGTCTATTGATTTTTACTGCCAGTTTAAAACATTGCTTGAACCCATGACTGCCTCCTCTCCCCTTAAGCCTCATCCATTCTAGAAAGAAGGATAGTTGTTTATCAAACTCTTCAGGAAAGGGCTTTTGCCCTTATGGCAGCATGATCAGTTAAGAAATCTTCATGGCAATGAGTGGAAGCAAAAACTTCCATCCTGATCTATAAGTATACAAAGCTTCGTGTCCTTATTTACCTTTTATTTCATTGTTAGATGAAATGTAAACTGTGACTTTCAGAATCTGCTGCTGTACATGAGATTATGGTGAAAAGCCTAAGCACAGGATGATGAGAACAACATAATTCCAGATGCTGAATAGAAAAGAAGCTGTAAATATATGCACCCCTGAGTTCCCTGAAATATGGTTTCTGTAAGGTTTTTATGTTACAGCTTTCTCTAGATGCACCATGCCTGGCACAACGTTGTTTAGTAGCAAGCCATCAATTAGTAACAAAGGAGTAAGCAGCTTGCAGTGTAATACAAGTTGAAGTATATCATCAATAGCCTGTTATTATCTCATTCAGAAAATTACTGCCAAAGTCATAGGGGTTTTGCAGATATTAATAGTGTAGATTAGTGTAAAAACAACATATTTTATTATGAGGTTCTGAGTATTACTATTATTCTGTGAAGATACAGATCACAGATAACACCAGTGACCCAAGCTGAACACTAACACCATTTCAAACAATCCCACAGTACAGACATCTCAACTATACCCTCTTCAGATCATGTAAGGAAGAAACATATGAGTTTCTTAATTGGCTGTTTTACCTGGACAGGGTGAACACAGTCAGCAACTTTAGATGACGATTGGTGACTGTCAATATTGTCAATGACTATCAAGAGTTAAACTCTACCAGAGTGTGCAGAGAGAAGCAAGCACCTGAGACATCAGCAATAAGTCATAGATCATTGAATGCTGGGACTTTCATTTCGGAATGGTTTTGAAACTGTGTTATGCTCGAATTGATCATGAACTCTTTTTATGTTTGAGTGAAGGAGCAACACCGAGCTAGCTAGCTAAATGTGCAGGTGTGACCCTGTGTGTTGCACAGAGGTTGGTATTACACAGCACTGGTCAGCTCAAATAACTCATGAACCAAACTGTCAGGCTTTGAGTGAAAACCAAACACCCACAAACTGCATGAAAGAAAGTGAAAAAGGAGACCACAGATATGTCATCAGACTCGGTTCTCATCTGTAACAGCCTGATGACAAACAATTGCTATTTCTTCACCTTTCTAGTAGACGAGGCCCTGCTAAAATCAGAGGTAAATTTTACAGCAGATTTATAAATACGGAGGACAATGTGAGAGAACCATGAAATTTGAGTGTATGAGTTACCTGTTAGCTGGCTGATTACTGTTCCTTCCTGGTAAATACCAAGATTTAAAAAAAAAAACAAAAAAAAAAACCAAAACAAAAAAAAAACCCCAAAAAACCAAAACACCAAAAAATCCCCCCAAATTAAGAAGCTTTTAAATCTCTTGTTTGATGCAACTGGTTTAAGAATAAGAAAACATGCTTTGTGGAAATCCAGGAGACAGGTTACTGTCCTTGCTGACACCCCAGAAATATAAACATTTTGACTTCAGGGGACATCCTTGTGGAATCAGATAAACAAAAATGAAGAAAGCACTAATTTTCAAGAACCCTGAATGCTTTAATTGCTGAGATTTTCCCAGCCAGAGTCTTCCATATGTTCCCAGTCAAGAAGGATTTGCAGTAGATTCAGATACATTGCGAATGTCTTTCAACTTCTGGAGGTTCAGGTTATATAAGCACAGCATGTTTATATTGAAGGATGGGTAGATGTCTCAGATGAAGAGCTGAGGAGAAGAGAAAGACCATATAAATGGTATAAATGTGTGTTAATGCTGTGCTGAAAATACGCTGTGATGATAACAGATGTTGCAGCTGTTACTTTCCATAAACACAATGTACAGGCAACAGCAGGAGTGTGAGCTGGTATGGCAGTATGCTGGATTAAACTTCCTCAAAATAAATTGCATTTACACTGTTGTTTTCAAACTATTCAAGAACGCATGCTTGCATTGCTTATGTATTCACTACAAATATTTTCCCTGTGAATAATTATGTGGCATCTTTGTGTTAAGTAGCATCTGGTTACCTACACAAAAAGACCTGAACTCAGTATTTGAATTCCTTGTCTGGAATTTTACTCTGTCAGGTATCCCAACATATGCTTCAGCTGACACATCTCTTTCTGGTGCTGCAGCAAACACATAAATGGAGGTACAACAATGACTGTACGTGCTTCATGCCAGTGTTCTACACATATTATACAACTTAGAGGACAGAATGTGTGGCACTTATCAATGGGCTCCAGTTTTGAACGCTTCTTTACTAGCTATGAATGACACACTTCATTTTCAAGACTGCTTTCTATGAAGAGTTTTGGCTATCAACTACATAGCAGAAAGTACTGAAAAAAAAAAATTTCTCTTCACTGTTGATTTTTCTTAAAAAAAAAAAGAACATAATTTGAGATTAGAAGACTCCTCTTCTGTGTTGTCCATCAGTTTGATAAGGAACACGGTGCTGACAGAAAAAGAAGACACAGTTTGAGTAGGCTAGCAGAAAGATAAAAGAAAAAATGTGGGGTTCTTTTGCAGAAATAAACCTTGATTTTGCACCAGATACATGTTGACAAAGAGGTACATCCACTGCACATTGCATGTTAATGAGACTTCCTCACTGATCTTTAATCAAACCCCAGCTGAGCCCTTCTCTACACTTTTCTTTGATATCTAGACTAGCTTTCAAACTTGCAAAAAAGGTATTTTTTCACTCCATATATGCCCAGTTTGATTATTTCTCCACACTGGTTAGTCCTTTGAGTTTCTTTTTGTTCAGGGTTTTACGAGGTTTCAGCCTCTTCTAAATATTTATTCATAAACTTTTTCAGATAGAATTGATTTCAGTTTCATGCATGCTTTATTTTTGTACAAAAGTTTCTTGCTGCTGACAGCTGACAAGAAAGAATTCCGGTCAATCAGTTCTGTGCTCGAGGTCAGGTAGGAAATTTCAGCTTTCACTTCAGTACCATACACATACTCTAATACAGACTAATATGGTCTTTCCTTAGACAAACCATTGAGAAATAATTGCTTTTAAGTGCTGGACAGAACCACAGCTTTGCTCACACTGATGTAATACAAAAACAAAGAAGCTCTCTTAGAGATCACATGGTCCAACCCAGGTTGCTTATGATCAGCTTATGACCCATTATTATTTCATGTCTTGACTCTGGATGCCTTCTGGAGAAAGGAACGAATCTTGTGGTTTGAGCTACAGAGAGGTTTTGGTTTGCAGCTTGCCTTACCACTGAAGGTCACCACCCCGCCTAGAGAGTGTGCTTGAAGCCACAGAGTGAGGAGATCCACTTGCTGCCTCTCCTCAGTCTCACAAGAACTCCTGCCATTTCCTCTTCAGACAGACCTTGAGCAGATTCTCTTCACCCCAAGCAGCACTTGTCTCCACTGAATGTGTCCTGGTGTACTTGGAAACATATGTCCCACTGAGTTTTGTGGGAGTTTTGCAGTAATAAAGCACTGCTCACCATCGGTAAGTAGGACAGACACTTACGAGAGTGCTAGCAAGAACAGGCTATGAATTATGACAAAGCACATTTGAAAAAGATTCAAAATGTTTGCACAGTACAAGCAGCTTCAAATGAGAAAATAAACACTAAATTATAGAGGGTATATTGATTCCATTTGGAAAGACAGAAGTGTGGTGTTAAACAAGAAAATTAAAACACTTCCTCCTCTTATCTTAGCTTTGTCCTGGCATGAGAACAGAGCCTTGCATTTTCTAGACACTACTAGGAAACACATTCATAACGGTACTCAAATATAGCTATTACCATATTTAAATATTTCCTCACTGTTTATTACTTACACGGTCAGCTATAGCTGTTTCCAATTCAAGATGATTACGACATGCAGACGAAAAAGCTGAAGGGGAGGAGGGAACAACTTTTGTTCCTAAACAGCTTACCTCTTCAAAAAAGAACAATGTTTACTGAGATAAATGAAGAGAGGGTGGTTGTTTTAGATCACTATGACTAATGTTAAGAAACAGCTGGTAAGGAATATTAGGTAATCACATACACAGGCTGCACATTGGGAACATTACGCTAACATACCTACTATAATTTTATTCCTTTCCCCACGCATTTATTCAAAGCTGCAGCTGTGATACTGGCTTTTGAACACTAGAAACTATCAGGAAAAGCAGCATGAATCATCATCTTTTGCTTGTGTTATTTAACTTAGTCACTCAAGAGCAGCTCTTCCAAGAGAATAATAGAAAGAAAATGATCATTTCTTTGAGAGATTTGTGAAGATTGTATCTCCTTTCCCTTTCCCTTTTTCCTTTCCTTTTTTACTCCACTTCTCTTCCCTTCTCTCCCCTTTTTTGTTCTTTATGGGGACAATCACTAGGTTCTTCAATTAATTCAGAGTTCCAGCCACCACACAAGTGGTGAGCAATTAATTCAGATATATTTTGAAAATTTCACTCAGGATCTCAGTCATGAAGTGGGGTTCTGCAATGAAGTATTTGTGATGGTCTCCATTTCTCTTCTGTAGGATTGACCTAAATTTTGAAAGCAGGTTGTACCTCTCAGATGGCAGCACATTTGTTCCACTGTTTCACAACAAACCACTGAGGAAGGAGAGAGGCACAGCAAGGTTTACTCTGTACTGATGACATGTTTTATCCTCACTGCTTCTGTTCCTGATCCCTTTAGAACAAATTCTGACAAAGAAATTCCATCTCATGTCAAGATGTCTCTAGTGGCTTTGTGATTAAACACACTTTTGCTCATGAGGTCATCCATTTAACTTAGGCCAGACGACAATTAACTTTATTTCCTACTGAAGGCAGCCTTGCAGCCCTAAGCAAGCTCCTCTTTGCTCAATGCTCACCAGCCTACTGCTTTTTTATCAAAACTCCCATGTCCTTGCAGTTTTATGCTTCCATGAGCATGAGTAGGTCACAGAAGTCAATTCACTCAGAGAAAGCTCTGTACTGCCTTTGTGAAATGCAACTAAACTCAAGTCCCAAGAAGCCACCCTAAAGGCAGGAAAGTTCCTAGAAAATTGTAGTTCAGATATCAGGGTTAAGTGGACATGCAAAGACTAGCAGGAGCCATTCTAAGGACCACTGAGTATTTTTAGAGAGGGATAAGGAATTTACAGTACCAGCACTTAAAACTTCAGGTTATTCTGGATGCTCTATAACAGTGAAAGCACAGTTCAAGCCGTCCTTTCCCTCGACTCTATGGCAAGTAGAGGACTCCTGTCCTAGGTTTTCCCAGTACTTTATACACACACACATGCAAGCACTATCTGGCCATACTTTGGCATTTTATCAATAGCTTCTCATGACTCCTTCATCCATATCCTATTTCCCTAGCTAAGACTTTTCTTCTGGATCACAGGTTTGTTAATGCAAACTTACTGAGATCCTGGGAACAGCCTTGTGCCCTTGCCACAACAAGTAAGATGTGGGAAAGAAAGCCATAAGGAATAAACATGGAGTGTCTTGCATAAAATAATTATGAGTTGGTGGAAATTGGCCTACCTTACATTTTTAGAAGAAGATACAGAACAGAGCAAGACTTTATTGCTACACAGCTGTGCATGGCCAAATAGGGCAAGATCCAGCCAGTGACCTCCCTCCAATCTAAAACTTCTGGAATATGAGAAGGATCAGCACAATTACTCACCTGATATCTCTAGTTTTCAGCTTCTGTACCCTCTCCTTGGCATGCAAAACATGGAGTCAGTTTCTGTCCCCATAGGATTTAAGGCTGGTCCCTCAGGGTTGAAATATATTATCTCCCAGAACTTACTCCTGAAGTGCAAGCTCTCTACTACACCATGCAGCACTCTAAAAGTACACAGTAGAGCTAAGTAAACAAAAAACACATCAGGCTTATGGACAACAATCATTAAGATTCCACCACCACTTACTTCATGCCACAATAAATACATGGATCTGTAAAAGCACAAGGCCTTTCTCCTTGTCACCATCCTATCAGAACCTTCCTTTGAGCTCAGTTCTTTTGGAATTTCCAATCAGATCACATTCTTCTCCTGAAACACAACTCCCAAATCAACCTTTTTTTTTTCTAACCCAACCTGCCCATTAGAGCACCTTATCTGTCTCCAATATTTTTTTTCCTGTTTCCCCATTAATATTCATTTTTTTCTACCTCTGATAATTTTCCTTTAACCAATACATTTAAAGACAAGACAGCCAGAATGGTTTGTTCTAAAAAAACTTCAGTCCTTGACTCAAATGTTTTATATTTCAATCACTAACCATCAAAATTTAGGAGCTAACAATTGTCCTTCATCTGAAGGGATGTGACAGTCTCACCTACAAAAATGAATGCACATGGGTTGTCCTAGGTTAAAAAATAAATTGTGCCCAAAGTGTGTATTCTATCACCATCTCCATGAGCTCTTGAAATCAGGTGGGGCAGTGTTTCCCTTATCTTCTGTTAATGGGCCCAACAATGCCTTGCTACATGACTCATAGATAACTCCCTCCTGGAGTTATCTCTGTTTAATGGGCCATCAAGGACCCACTGCATGACTCATAGAATGAGATCATCCCATTATGAGATGTTCTGCCCAGGGGGAGGAGCCAAGCATTATTCCCACTTGGATATAATCTGGGATTTTGGACAGCACAGGGAGTCTTTACCCACTGGATTCGCAGAGGACAAGAGCTACCAGACCTTTCTACAGGATCACTGCTTCAACAAGACCACTTCATCTGGACTGCTACCACTGCCCTAATTAACAGGGTGTCAGGTTGTATTCTGACTCTGTCAGCGGTCTTTTGTACCATTGCATTTATTTTATTTTACTTCTTTTTTTCCTCCTATTAAATTGTATTTCTGACTTGGAGTCTCTCACTGGTTTTGCTTTCAAACCAGTACATGAGTAAAAAAAGCATTTATGATACAACAATATGTATAGCCAGAGTAAAAGAAGAACTTCATATCAACAACCAGACTCAGGCAGAAGTTTCTCAGATTATGCAGGTCAGTGTGGTAGGGATGTTCAAGAACACCCTGTATCTATTTTAGGAAATTCATACTCTGAAGTGTGCCAGTGGCACAGGAGAAGGCAGAAGTGGTTTCCAGCTGGCCCCTGCTCACTACCAGGCTCTCCCTTGATTCTACCTCTTCCAAGATGAGTGGCAGACAAACTCTGGAAGATTTATTTAGCTGAGTCAAAAATATCACTGTAGCTTGCTGAATGCTTCTTTTCTGCACCTCCCTGCCACACATTGCTACCCCAACAGAGCAGGCAGTGGTAGAGTAAATGGGTCTGCCTGCCAGTCCACTACCTAACACAGTTTTATAAATTGTTTGAGGTGGATTTTATGCTGAAATATTAGATAGTGACCTGGGGCAGCCAAGGAACTGATATGAATCCTGCATTGCTACCTTTGCAGCAGAAGCAATAATCCCTGGGAACTGATACAGATGGGGACCAGCCATCCCTTAAACCTCCACAGTTAAATCCACCGGTTAGCCCCCAAAACACCAAGCTGGCAGTTCCAAATATTCTCTGTCACAGTTCCCATCTGTTGACCAGTGGATTCTTCTCAGATGGAAATGCATAAATCAGTTTGTAGCTCTCCCTTCTTGCCAGTAAAACCTGCTCCTGCACAAATAACTATGGAGCCTTATGGATACACTCTTTTGACCTCCAAAAGAGAAAATGTTTGCTCTCAAGAAGCATTATTCCATCAGTCTACTGGGACATCATTTGAGAGCTCACAGAGGATAGGCACAATATTCTTGAGTTCACTGCTCTTCCGAGTTGCCTCCCACCATCCTACAAGCCATTGCAGTCTGTCACAACAGTGACAAAACAAGACAGGAGGAGGGAGAATTCCTCCATAAAACTGTCAAGCTCTTTAACTTAGTGAAATTTTGAGAAGTTCTATAATTGATTTTAAAATGTTGCAGAGAGGGAAAGCTAAGAACTTTGTTAAAACTGAACACAAATCAAAACTCAAATTAAACATTTTTTTAAAATTAATTTCAGCAAGTTTTTGCCACAGCTGGTAGAATTCTGGATGGTGAAAGTTTTTAAATTTTCCATGCATCTAGGCATATCAGCAAGCATAGTCAATGTGGGTGTGGGCAAGTAATAGTATCTTCCAAGTCTTGAAAAATGTTTCTGTTAGCCAACAAGGCTATAAATACTTGATTGTAAATAGCATTTATAAACCCACAGGTGACTGCACCCAGGGCTATTTGATAACTGCAAACTAAGTCCTTTGAAGGGGGAAAAAAAAAAGCATTCTGCCACATCCACAGAGAAGAAACACTAATTTTCAAATGCTCCATCTCAAATTCTAAGATCTTGTTATGCTGTCTAGTTTTGAGTAAACCAGAACAGAGTTATCTCTGGCAGTATTAACCATTTGGGATCCCAAAAGCAGTTTCTGCCTCACTTTGTCTCACTTCTACCACAATCTCCAGCTTTCTCCCCAGAAGTTTAGCTGGGTCTGCCAGGACAGTGTTGCCACGTGGCAAAGAGGAGTTTCACCCAGCTGCACCCCCATCTTTACCATCATTTCCAGACCAGTGAACAGTGCCTTGTTAGCAGTGTGATTTTCAAAGGGCAAGTTAATTTACAGCTGACAGTTCTGTCTCACTATTAAAAACTACCATCTGGACAGGTGCATAGTTCATGAGGAAGTATCAAGTGCATGTTTATGGATACCTGTTACCATTATAGACACCTCACCATCCAAAAGGCATGGTGATTCACATAGCAAAAAATCAAAACAATGTGGAGAAGAAATCTCTTACAATTATTGGTGATAATCTAGAGTGTTCCAAAGTGAAGGACTGTCTCCCTTGGCTCTGTTTGTTGGGGCCATTGGCTCTCAAACTGTGCCTCTTGGCTTGTTGGGAGGACAACACAAGGTTGACTAAATTTGCCCAGGCTTCAGATTACAAAAGGTTTTATTTGCATCTACTCTACTGATTATTGCAATTGTTTCTGAGACCACTTAACACTAAACTAGGTTAAAGAAAGAAAGCAATAGATTCATTCTAACAATGCAAAACTGACTCTTCTACTCACATTTTTCTAAGTCTCACTCCTATCAGAAGTACTTCCAAAGCTCTTTTGATGAACTAATGCTTTCCAAACGTGGCACATTAATGAACTGTCTTAGTTTTAGGGGACGCATATTTAGCCAAACTGAGGAACAGATGGTGATCAGAGGTCCTTCCTACTATCTCATATGGTTCTTGAAGTTCATTCTATCAGCAGCATGAAGAAACGGGCTCAAAAGCCACTACTGGGTTTCACTGCACAAGGTTTACACTGGCACCTGTGGATGTTGGCAGGAAGTCTTTAGGAGGATGCCAGTGCCCTCAGGCCTGGCACAGGCATAGTCAATCCCTTGATGCCTGATCTGACTCAGGTGTTCCCTGGCAGCCCAAGGAAAGCATGCTGCTCCCCCTGTTCCTCCTCATTAGGGAAGCAAGTTTGTTGCATGTGCTATGGTCAGGACAAGAAGTTTATGGCCCTAATTTAGGCCACAGTGATAAAGTACAAGGCTTCCCAACAGGTATTCCCAGACAGCACTAATCACAGCTTGCTACCTATTAAATTCCCTTTTCTCCTTCTCACTTGTTTCACCATTCTCATTCTCTCCCAAATAAACACCAACCACCCCTTGCTTACTGTTCTTCCCACAGGTCTCAGCATTGTTACATATATTGCTTGATGGTCTAATCCAGGTGATTCTGCCATTCCTGATGGTATCAGCTGCACCTTTTGCCAGCTTCTTGCTTTATTGCATCATGTTCACGAATTTCTAATTTGAAGCCCAGTAATCTCTCTCCTGTTAGCCTAAATTCAGGCCAGGACCTAGTCATTTTCTTACCAAGACAGCTAAAAATTAATTGCTTTCCCTGAGCAATACCAATTTTACAAAATACCACACCCCCACCCCCCCCCAAAAAAAAGCAAACAAGCAAACCTCCCCACAATCTTATATTTGCACAAATCTCATCAATAAGAATAGATTTAAATAGCATTATCTTCTATTTCTAGTGATTCCTTGATAGCAAAAACTGATCCTACAAAGAATACTCTTAGAAACACAGTTGCATTGTGCACCATTTCTATCTACTTGTGTCTCTGACTGAATGCATTTTCATGGAAGTCACTCAGCCTTCTCTTGTTTTAAAATTGAATAGTTTGAATCTGTGATCAACCACTGTGGAAAAGCATAAAGGAAATGGATGACTTATGGGCAAGGAACCTTTTTTTCTGCAAGCTTATGGTGATTTCCATAACAACATCACAAGCACAAACCTTTCTGTTTCTATGAGCTTCCTGGTTCTTCTAGGTGAAACTTTTCCCCAGGATAATATTATTCCTTGTTTGAAGCTACAGGGAAATATAAAGTGATTTGCCAGAAAACACCAGAAGCTCATTGGCAAAATCAGGAAGTGTGTACTGATTTCTATCCCCCTGCCTGATGTGCCACGAGCCAGCAGAAGTCAACTCAAGCCTATGTGCTTTCATTCAGTCTGATATAATAGTCCCATTCCCTAGGACTGGTATCTCTTCTTTGTGGGATTACTGTCCCAAGCACCCTGGAAGGTCTCAAACAAATTCAGACTCCTAGCAGATATTACAGCACTAGTTCTCAAGTGCCAGTCAAGCAGATCACCTTATGTGAAGCCAATACACTGACCAACAAAGCACTTGATTTAGCTGCTCATCAGTTGCACATATTTGTGGGTTTCTGTTGTGTGGGAAGCACGTATTCAAAGCTGGTCATGTCCCTTTCTTCCTCTCATGTGATTTTGTGTGGATTCCTTAGCTGTAATAAGTACTGCAATTCAAGATACATATATATTGTGGTCTATTGCTTTATTAAATCATGAATACTAATGGCCAAAAAACCCCAATAACAAATACATGGAAGATAAGTCTCTCTCACAGCCAAAGATACATGTGCAAAGGATTTTTGTGCAGTTGTCATGATTTAAGAGTGGTCCTCCTCAATTCAGTGCCCTCACTGAGACTTTCCCAAACCACCCGCCACCCTACCACTCCCACTTCCCCTGACCCTTCTGCTGCAGCAGAATGGAGTTGAGAATTGGAGGTACAAACGATGAAGATCACAGGCTGAGATAAGAACAATTTACTGGAAACAGCAATGAGATAAGAAATAAACAGTAACAGCAACAGCAACAATATTAATAACAAAATTATACAAAACAGAGAGTGATTCACATGCAAAAATACTCACCGCAGACCCCAAGGCAATGAGCAATGCTGGATGACTTCCCCTGTGACAGCTTTTGTACTTTCCTGCCCTTATCTTAAGACTAGTGTTCAGACTAAAGTGATCTGGAGATTTTCAAACTGTAGAAAAATATGAACATGTTGACACCATGGAGAGCTACTGCAGAAATTCTTCTTGCCATGCCAAAATGCCCTCTGGAACGTCCTCCTCAGATGTTTAAGAGCCAGACAAGGCATTTAAACCTTACATCACACCAGTCCGACTTCTAGCAGAGATACATGACTCTCAGTGTCCAGAAACAGATCTTTTTGGCGCTTCAGCTTGCTAAGATGGCTTTTTGTAAAACAGCAAAAAATAATACGGTAAGGTTCAGGCTGATGTCCAATTTGCTGAAAAAGAATTAAAACACAGTTTTCACAGGAAGGTGAATTTGCCCTCAGCCTGCAATTCATTAGACTCCAGCTCTCACCTTCACCCTTTTGCCTTGAGGGACTAAGAACAGGAGCTATCACTCCCTAGAGCAACACAACCCTGATATGGAGAGCTTGAATGACAGTTTCCCAAAGCAGGGCTGAAAAACGTCTTCACGCCTAAAGCCATCCCTTTACTACAGGATGATTTTTAGCTTTAATGCAGTTTCCCATTATGGCAAAAAACAGACTACATGCAATGGCTGATAGTCCATTATTTGTACAGTTAGAAAATGCCAGCTCTTTGAAAAAAAGGACCAGTGCTATTTTGAGGCCTATCAATAGGGTTGTTATAGGAAAATAACCAACATCATTACTGCAGTCTAGACAGCAGTGACTAGGCCTTAATTGCAATAAAGAAGTTGGATTTGAGTACCACGGCTCTAGAAGCTGATTATGAAAAAGAATCCTCCAAAACTAAGCCAAAAAAAATCAATTAGAAAATATAACCTATGTTTATCTAGATATATTCAGTTGTCGTTCTTAAACACCTAAATGAAGACTCTGCACATGTCAATATAATGAAAACAAGACCAGAACAAATAAATGCAATTTGTTTATGAGTGGAAGCTTTATAAAGAGCAAAAATCTAATATAACAAGCTTGAAATTACTGCCATTTTATATGGATACCTGTATGCAAGGTGCAGCTTAAAAAGATGAGGTTTTCATGATTAAAGGGCGGACCAGCAGTACAGTTACCAGAGATCCATATGGGATGCCATATTCTTGACAACATAGCTTTTAATTGCCTTGGAAATTGGCTCATCATCTTTCATGAGTGGAGACATAATAAAGAAGGGAAATACTATTTCCATTCCAATTTGCTCTCATTCAGCATTCTTGTTGCCTTCACTGTTATACTATGATATTAAATTTATTGAGATAAATCCACTAGTGAATACCTTTATATATATATAAGTTCTTAAGGTGTTTTTAAAAATCAATTTGCACATCCTTTCACTTGTTCAGCTCAAGTTAACATTAATATATAGCTTGGGCTTAGCAGACATAATATTTTAAAAATTTCCATACCATCTGTTTTTAAAAGGAAAATATTCTCCAGAGTGTGCACTCAAGTCAGCAGAGGGCATATTAAAGTCAATGAATTCAGAAAAATAGAGAGAACAAGAGCTTAAAGATAGAGCCATAGACAACCTCCTTACACAAGGCTCATGCTGCAGGTGTATTATTGACGTGCTTGCCTTCCACAAAATTCTTCAGCCAAAGGTTCCTTATCCAGACTTGGAAGCTCAGCCTGCTTCAAACATCTGTGATTTCCTGAAAGGACAATGCTTTTTACAGAGGAAGCAACTGGCTCAGTTTAAATTTCCTTTTGTTTGTCGTGGCTTTCATACAAATTCTGGTATTTGAAAGGTGAATGAAATGCTTGCTGTTTTTTCTGTTTTCATGTGAAGTGTATTCAAGAATTAGACTGTGATGCATGAATCAGTTGTCAATTCTTTTCCTAGATTACCCTTCAGAAAAAGTATGACATCACTAACTTCAGCACACAGAAGAGCAGGTTGTTATGATTTTTAAGTGTGTCATTAAAAAAACCTTTTAAGTAGTTATTTAGTCATTGAAAGCATCAATCCCATCCTCCTCATCCTTAAAGAAATTAGAAATTGCAATTAAGCAATCTTTGCCTAATGTAGAAAACTAACTTCTAATAGTGAGGAACCTTTTCAAGATCCCTCCAACTGCACAGTTAACAAATTTATCTTAAATTGACAGTGGAGATAATAGTTTTGTGGAGTTATGCATCAGTATTTCCAAATATTCAGTTCTAATGAAATATCTCTTGCAACTCTGGAACTCTTTTCGCCATTGAAGAAATGTTACTATAAACATGATTGCACTTCTATAAACATGATTGCACTTCTCTTTTTAATCTGAGTAATAACTTATGTACAGCATGCTTTGCTGTGCAAGGGGATCAGGAACCTACCAGTATTTCTTCAAAGTCAGTGTTAGATTTATGAGTATAAATTATTACATGTTTTCAAAAGACAAATGCACTGTACCTTTCCAAATTGCAATTGTTCCTAATACATATCCATTGCTTCTTTTTTAATTAATCAATAGACGGAGATTGCTTGCCCTCTCAAAGTTGTGTTAATGAACAGCTAGCAGACACATTGATATTTTCACAATTCAAGACTGTATCCAGAAAGAAAGTATATACCCTTTCCAACTTAATTGAGTAATTCTTTTCTCATCTGAAAGAGAACACATTGTTATCATGTACACAAAGTTGTAGTTCTACCAAGAAGTATTACTGGTGGATAAATCTCGGAAGAGAAGACATTTCAAATTTTGTGTCACATATTAATGGCTCTATATAGTACCAGTATTTCTATAGGAAAAGTTCCACACTGAAAACAAAGTTTAATCAACAGCTTATGTTTTAACATAACTCCGCAAATGTTTGATTCATGTGACAAACTAATGAAATAAGGAATCTCTTTTAAAAGATAGAAAAGATGGTCATCTTCCCCCCCTCAAAAAACCCAACAGATTTTGTATTCCATTATTAAGCTTCCAAACTAAACCTGCACTCTCATGATGCAGTCAACATGTGGTTAGAAAAATTAAAGTTAGAAGCGGTTTCTGAAAATCACTTTTCAGGTGAGCCAAGACTAAACTTCCAGTTGGATAGGAACTGTGAGGCAGATATGATTAAAGTTTGCAGAAAGAACTTCTCTTGCTCCTAAAAAAATTGAAAGACTTTTCATGTGAAAAGCCAGGTTCTAGTAAAATGCAAACAAGATGAGTTAACTTTTTAATAATGGATATAAATCAAGTCCTTAGGTAAGACAAAAATTAAATTTTAAAATGGTTTGCAACAAAAGGTCCTCTGATTATCTTATTCGCCTGAAGTACATCCATTCTTCTAGGCTTTTTGGCAGCCCAACAACCTATTTTCTTGAGGTTGGAGCTCAGATCTGTGCAGTGTCCCCCCAAACCTGAGAATCACTTAGGCCTAGTTGTGTGTTTGCTCCCTGCTCTCCGTAGCCATTTCCCTGCTCCTCGGACAGCTTTCAGTCTCAGACATGAATTGCCCAACCAATGTGTATAAAAGCTTTTTTCTCCTCCAACACCCTTCAAGATGATCTCCAGGAGTGACTTGCCCCTTTCTCCACAGGTCTCTGCTTGAATCCATCACTCTCTTTTTGCGAGGGACCAAAACATCACAGCAGCAGAGTAAAAATAAAACATCATCCATCACTGAGCTTCAGCCTAACTTCCACTTGTATCTCACTGCATAAAATTGATTGTTTTCAAGCACAAAAAAAATACACTAATCCATGCTGATAAAACAGATTCATCACCAAGACAGTGAAAAACCCAGTCTCTATGAGGCCTTTCAAACCTGTGTGTTCAAAGAAATACTGCTGACTGCCCACTGGCACAATACAGAAAGTATGAGATGAAGAGGGCTTTGCAAGAAAGAGCTTTCTGAAGTAGGGCCTTGGTCCATAGTTCCAGGCTATTTGCCTTATTTGTTACAATGCCCTTGGTTTGAAGATTTAGAAATGCCTACAAGTGAGTATATTTCAATTTTCCATGGTTGACATCATATTATTCCCTCCACAACATGCCAAGACAAGGACTAACATGTCTAGTCCCTTAAACATACAACAGAACATTTATTATTTCCTAAAGTTTAATACAAATTTCTCAACATCGCCAGGGGGAAGGAAGTATCATAAAACCAGAAAACAATACCATGAGATATAACTAAGCCCTCAAGTTTTCTTCTGAGCATAGATACAATCTTAACTTTGCAGGAAAAGGAAGAAAGTTGTGGAGGTTTTTCAAAGATCCAATCCCAGTTTTATTAAGTTGAAAAATGAACTGAGAATTAAAATACACTGCTAAAAAAAAGGGGGGAAAGGGGGGAGCTGTTGTTCCATTCTCCTCCACCCTTTAGCCTTGTCGCCAGCTGCAGAAGCATTTGATCGCACAGAAAAGACAGTGATCCTATTCTTCCACAAACATCGTCAGCAATTAACAGGAGAGTAAAACAGTAGAAAACTTTGATAATCCCCTTCTATCTGCAGGATAAATCAAAGTTCCCAAACCTCTTCTGGAGCGTTGAACCACTCCTGGAATCTTGTGGACCATCCATGTGGGACTTGTCACATGCTGGGGAGTTAGCAGTCATGTGAGGTCACACAGCAAGGAAGAAACACTGCAGCAGAAGATACTGATGGCAGACTACAACATTCACCATACAGCACTGGTTTGTTCATAAACATTGTATTTCCATGCAGTTCTGCAGATCTGCTCCAGAAAACTTAACATAGCCTTCCAAACCATCAGGGTTTGAAAAACACCACCAAATTTCTATCCACTGCATTTTATAAGAAATATCATACAGTGGACTTGTAAATGTGTTGTATATAATACCTAGCAATGATAGTGAGAACCAGGACTCAGGATACCTGAGCTTCATTCCAAATTTTGCCTCAGATACATGCACCAGCAATTACTTCACTTACCTATGCATCAATTTCTTTGGAAAAACAGGCTGGACTGCATGGTGCCTTCATCATTCACCCATTCCTTACACTGTCACTGGAGGAGACTTTTTGTCTTTCCAGGGTCATTGTGATCTAAGAGGTCCATAAAAGAAATAAGAGAAATAATATCTCATAGATGTATTCCAAATCATAATATATAGTGAAGTATTTTGAAGAGTGTGGATCTAAGTCATTGTGGGAATCCACATATTACATATATATGCATATATATACACATATATACACATATATACAGTTAAGATTATCCTTATGTACTATTAGTCTAGTCTGATACAATTCTTACATTATTTTTAGATGCTGATAGCTTTCCTAAATTAATGTTTTTACTCTTGGTATGTTGAGATCTCATAATTATTTCCATGACTGCAGTGTAACTGACAGAACTGGGTGATTTCTAATAATTGCTAAGAAGCAAGAAAGAATTTAAGGGTGAAGAATGGTGCAGCTGTGCTACTGAAATCAGAATACTACATAGCAGAGTTATTTCCTATCATTTCAGTCACTATGTAATCTTTCTGTCCCATCCTGATTGGATTTAATTAAAGTTCTTTCATATAAGCGTAGCTTCCAGGTTTGGCCACTGCAAGAACAGCTTTGCCATTTTTAACTGATGTCTGACCTGCTTCAGTGAGTTCAAAGTGCATCAGCCCAATTCTTTTGGCCACACCAGTCACCCAGCACCCATCACAGTGACTGTCAGCTTAAGCCAGAATTAAATGATTCTTCTTTTCCTTTCAGAGCCCTCCATGGGCTCTAAGTTCTCACCTAAAGGAAAATTATTTGACACTGAAATTTTCTCAAAGAGTGAAATCTACAGCCTCAGTAGTGACCTAAAGTGGGCTAGCAAGCTAAGGGAAAGGTCTTGGCTGACTTTTGAAGGATGCCTGGAGAAGCCTCTTCCCTACAGAAGAACTGCAAGGGGGACAGCAGGCATGCATCCAAGGATGCCCAGGGGCTTGGAGTGGCCTAAGGCAGCCTGCTGGCACATCAGGCACAACCAGAGTGGCCAGCTGCACATTGCCTGCAAGACAGCATTGCCTTCTGAGGGCAGCATCCTCCTGGTCTCCTGCCAAAAGCCACGCAGGCCAGTGCTTCTCCAGGGACTCTCTTAGACAGATTCCTCTAACAGAAATGCCAAATGACTGCGAGTCCCTGTGGCTTCAAGACTGAAGGCAAAGCTCCCTTTCTGTCATGCCCTTTGTCATACTAAAGTCAAATATGATTTTTAAAAAACACGAATGTTCTGTACCTGTAATATAAAATTATCTACATTGCCTGTAGTACTGGAATAACTCACAAACCTATGGGGCAAACATGTAAAAACAACCCTAATATTTTAGTTATCCCTTGTACTTCACAGTAAATCAGTATAATCTGTCTTTTATTAGATTACTGGATGCTGTGGCAAGGAAAAAAACCATATTTGGCTTTTAAGCACTTTGAAGTGAGTACTTTGAAGCCTCAGTAAGTGATAATCAAGAAAAATAGCTCTAACAACTTATGATAAATCTTCTCTATATATTTAAGCAGGATTACTTGTGAAACCTCAGAAATTAAAATGATTATATATAGCCTTACTTAAGACTTGAGTTTAATAAAGCATATGATATTGGTTTTCAAAATCCTGTCTTTTGGAGCTAAGGTAGCTATAGCAATGCCATTCAAATGAGCTCTTCTGTGAGTAGAACTAATGAAAAATGGTCACCTTCAACCCATCAATGAGGCAAGAGGGCGTATACAATGTGGATAGTCCAAAGTTAGACTTTGCCCACTGCTGCCTAGTAAAGTATGGAGTGTTTGCTTTCTGCCCAGCCTTTCCTCAGTAGAATACAAATCAGAGTCTCTTTCTTCCATGTAGCCCCTAATTTTTCACATGATTTAAATGAAAGATAGTAGTCTCAAAATGGCAGATGGACAGACAATACCACAGCATAAGCCTCTTCCAAAAACCTTGAAATCAGCTTTAAAAATATTTTCTTTTAAGCAGTCCATTCAAATAGAATTATTACCAGAGATTTGAATGTCATAAAAGTAGTTACAATTTTTAGTGTGGTGTGATTCCAGAATTTCTTGTTCAGTTATTAAAAAAGAAATTTTAAAATCTCATGAAATCTCAAACCTCTTGGCAGATACAAGAATTTTCTATAAACTTCAGCATCTTGTTTGTCTTGTAAAATCCTGTTATATAGCAAGAAAAAAATTCATTTCTCTATAACATTTCTCTATCTTTGAGCACAAGAGCCATCCTTCTGATTATCACTACTGGACCATGGAATCCAGATACTCTTGTATAAATATTTCCAAACTGTCAGTTAATATTCATCATGTGATTTAACGTTTCTTGAAATGCAAAGGAAAAAAAAAAGAAAAAGAAAAAAAAGAGCTTAAGGAGGCTAGAAGACCATGAATTCTAAGTAATAAATAATTTAGTTATTTGACATTTGGGGAATTTCAAGTTTACTGAAGTTTGCAAGAAACAAAGAAGCAATTGTTTTGCAAGTGCACATCTTTCCAAGTATTCTCCAAGTGTTTTCACACAACACAAGGGACATTTTTAGTTCTTCTGTCTGTCAAGCTTACACATCATAGACAAATATTATAACAGCAGTTTTGCATCTAAGAAAAACTGTTCTTGAAGATTAAATAAAGTATGTATATTAAAAAGCTGAACTGGATGCCTAATGCTCACAGCTGATTTCTTTGGTTTTTAACACCTCTCTTTTAATGTTTCCTTTCCATTCTTTAGGACTGGTACCAAAGCCTAGAGTTATGAGAAATACCTATCAAAAGTACCGAAAAAGGAAGCCCACCTGTACCTTTCCAGACAACTGATTCTTCTATTGAAATATGCTGGGGAAAACATTTTATAAAATACTTTGAGTAGCACATAAAAATAATACTTAAAAGTTACCACAGTGGAACTAACACAATGCAGGTAGTCCCTTGGGGGAATCAGTCTATCCCATATAGGAATTTATCTTGGTTTTTCCAAATCTTTACATTCAAAATGTAGCAATTGAATATTTTTTAACTGAGCCCAATTATAAATAACTGTAACACGTGCTTTTTGACTAGAGGCTTTTATTCCAGTTCTTGTATGACAGACTTTTCAAAAAGGAAGCACCTCATCTCAGCATTCATCAGACAATTCTGGCTGCTCACAAGGAGTTTTTTGATGCGGCAATTTTAATTAGAACAGTAACTAATAAATTCCACACCCCAAGCTTCAAGCTCTGATGGGATTACCAAATACATTCGAAAACTTCCTGCTGCAGGTAAGGCTAGCCACAACATCCAAGGAATCAATCTGAACAGAGCCTGAATACACCTCAGCAAGGGGCATTTTTAGAGACTGCCAAGTGGGCAACATGGATTCCTTTTCTGAAGAAGCTTCCCTTGGCTCAGTGAGAAAGAGAAACGATAGCACATGCACGTAACTATAGACAGGAGAGGGCTTTTGCAGACAGACCTTTCCTCAGCCTGGCAGCAAGAACATGTTGTTGCTGCAACATTATCAGCCCGTTGACTTCCAGCAGACTGGAGGAGGGTTGGAAGAAAATAGATTTGCTTCATGCAAGGATTTCTTCACCAGGACACGATAAAAATGGAAGTGTTTCTGGGCAAATATTTTTGGAATATTCATCAACTTGAATTTGAATGGTAGGACTATATTAAACAAGGTATCAATAAAAGAACACTTCACTTAAAAATAAGACTTTCTGAGCACAGATATACTGTTTGAAATGTTTGGTTGTCAGAATAGCTGAATACTGCATTCACCACCCTGAGCCTTATAAAGCATGAGGGAGGAAACAAAGCAATCCTAGAAATTTTAAGGAGGAAATGGAGAAGGATATTCACCATTTTGCAGAAGACTACCCCAAAAGGTTTTTTGTGATGAAGTCCCGCACAAGAACTCTAAACAGTCATTAGCAATAGGTCTTACAAAAGTGAGAGGCCATTTGTTGACACTGTCCAGAAATGCCTTTGATACTTAAATAATTTCCTTTATTAGTTCTGCTATGAGCAATTCCCACATTTAACAACTGCAACATCCTCTGGGAGACTCTGAAGAAAGCAAAAGGCTACCAAGACAGCCATCAATTTCTGCTCTTCAGAATTAGGGAAAGTAGATTGGTTTTACCCCTCTTGCTGTATTTTAACATAATTTATGTGCTTTTGTGATATGGAAATTAAAACATTCAAAACTATAAGTATTTAAGTAAATATTTAAATAGGAAACTCCTTATAGAGCCTACTCTCTTCCAGCAATGCATATGTTCCCTTGTCCCTGCACCATACAACTGTGTGACACTCAGTGTCTGCAATTTAAATAACAACCAGAAGACATTACTCAAAGAATTTTAGCTATTGTAAATGCTGAGCAAAACAAATGTGAAGTAATTTGCAGCTCTAGGGAGTTTCCACCTATTGCATTTTCTCCACATTCAAAGGCAAGTTTCTGAGCTAACAAAAAGGCAAGACTGTATTGGCCCTGAGTATATATCAAAAGTACTTTTTTTTATGACAAAGAATTGCAGTTATGATCAAAAACTATGTAGAATATTTTTAATAATTCATTATAACTAATATATTATGTGATTCAGATTATTAGTGAATTTTTTTATCCATCCCTCCTGCACACAATGAATGCTTGGAGAGAAATTACAATAGATTTTAACTTATTCATAATTCCTCTTTAGGATTCATCTATTAGAAAGCAGAGGCCATATTTCTGGAGTGCTGAGTTAAATGTCAAAGTTAAAGTAGTGTCTTTCACATTGCAAGCCAGAAAACTGATGTGTTGGGGGGTTTCACCAATAAACATCTGTGCCTGTTGAGAATGACAGTACAAGTTCTTTCCACTTCCCTAATGTACGTGGCTGATAGGAGCCTGAGAACAGTACCCCAAAAAACAGTGAGAGCAACATATCACCTGCATGTATTAATTATCTGGATTTGGCAGGAGAAAATGTGGTGCTGTTTAAACCCAAACTGTCATGAAGCCACCTCAGCTAGACATTCTTGTGGAGATTCAAGGGCAAGGGAAAGAGTAACAGGAACAATATTCCATGTTTCTTTTTGCCAAGTAAAACTCAGAGTTAGGGCAATCAGTAGTAATTATGGTTGGTAAGGGTTTTATTGGGTAATAAGATAGCATTTTCCTTTACAGAAACTAGAAATGTCCATTCTTTCTGAAAACTTTTTAATAACAGCTATCTGTAATTAATTTTAAATATCTCTGGACAGATATAAGCATTTATTGTATACGTTATCTTAAACTAACCAATTCATAGACAGCATTTGGTTTCATGGTTGGGACTACTCTGTTAAAATTGAATTCTTCTTGCACCTGAAACAGACCTGGACTTGTGCAATAAAATCAAAGCAGAACTTCTGCCATCTTCATCTCTAGGAAATGTTTTTTCAGATTTTTCAGAAAGTTTCTTTTATGTTGAAGCTGCATATTTATTTGTGGAACTGCCACTCCACTTCGGAGTTTTAGTGATATGAAAAGAACACAGCCCAGGCAGCTTCTTCTCAGGTTATCACAGAATTCAACAAGGAACAGAAAATTACCTAATAATTCCAATATCTTGGAAGATTTGGGACTATCCTAAGTGAAATAAAACTTCAAGAATCCATGAGGAAATGAGTTGTAGTTTATGTACCTATCCCCACTATGTTTAATCACTAGGAGCTGGCAAAAAATATTATCACCTAAATCCAGATTAAACAAGTTTGTCTGGAGGTCTTGTGAAAATCTGAAATGATGAGGATGATGGCAATGATGATGAGAATGATAACAGTAACAATAATACCATCATCTACCACCACATTCATGGCTCAAAACCCATCACCTAGTTGATATTGATGTTGATACTATGAATCTTTTTAGTTCTATGTTTAAGTTATAAAAGACAGATAATATTACCCGGCTTATGAAGACATGTAAACTAGTCCTAAAATTTGAGGACTAGGATTTGAGATTTGAAATCCAGTCTAACCAGATTAAGACCCCTGACTTAACTATCTTGCTCCTTACCAAATATCTTTAACTGATTCTGTCCCAAACTTTCCTAACTCTTACATGTCAGAAACATTAACCATTACAGATGTCCTATCAAGACTGATATCACTTCTTAAATTTTTTCCTAGACTGTGCCCTCAGTCAAGTAGTATCAACTATTCTTTCCATAAACAATGTATTGTTTTCTGTATACTCTATATATATGCCCCTTGCTATACTTTACACCCCACCCCCCAAAATTCTTAAAATAATGAAATCTGAAATATCAACGAAGATCAAAATTTTTAATTAAATGGCCATTTAATGAAAAAATTACCAATTTCATTTGAATTTTCTTTCAAAATTGCTGATTAAAATCCCTACCTTTTGGACTCACCTGTACTCATTGGATGCCTATGTTTTGGAATAATCTCTCCTTTCTTCATTTAGCGAGATCAAAAACTGATTTTAAAAATTCTTTGTGATATAAAACTCAAGGTTTGTATATAACTCCCTCTGCAACACTCTTTGTACAAAGAGTATATCTGTGGCTTCCAATACAGCAACACACATCAATCAACATTCTTTTAATTATTCTACAGCGGGCTGAATGACTTCAAGGATACTGTAAAATCCAGTTAAGTACTCCAATATGAAACAGAATTAAGACAAAATATAAAGGTCATAACGAAGTCTTGCCTAGCCACCTTCTTAGCCTCTTTAGTTGGAATTATTTGGCTTCCTATTCACCCCTTTCTTGTTGTGTATTGATTTCCAGTTGAAACTAAATATTATTGGAGGGTATAATTGCTGTGTTCCTGCCGGAGATGACTGGCTGTTTAGTTTATATTTCCATGCTTGGTTTCATAAACTCACAATTGTTCCCATTGGAAATCAGGTCAGTGTCAAACACCTTCCAAAAACATACAGTAAAATAATTGCCAAATATTGCTTGACATTATTGCAAAGATATTACTGGTTATTTGGGTTAAGTTTCCATGCTGTGTGTGCCAAAACCAAAATGAATAATAAGTATACCATTTGAAATAATGCCAAAATTCAAAGAATGTTGTGGCTAGCATAATTTGGTTACAGGATCAAAGCAAAACTATTTCATCTCAGCAGAACCATAAGCAATGAACAAATAAACATGTTAGTGGAACTATTAAGGATGGCCAAAATCTAAATTGCTAAAAAAATCTGCAGAACCCCCCTCACCCAGTGTTCACAATTACTTGTTAATGAAAAGTTCATAAAATAGAGAAAGGGTCTTGTTTTTTTCTTTGTTTTTACAAACCTCATTGAATACAAAATTTCCTCAGTTGTCCTGGCATCCTTCTATGGCTACGATCTGGAAGGAATACTCTTCCTCAGATACTTCCTTAAATTATTTCACTTTAAATTATAACACAGAAAGCTTATGATAGCCTATAGTAATTGTAGGTTTTGTTTCTTTGTCCAACTACTCTGTGGGAGACCAGTCCTCAACATCTGATTTCTAAATCCTTTCAAATCACCTGCTAATTTTTCTCCCTTTGCCCAGAACCTTGACAATCTTTCATTGAGAGCAAAATTTTAAGGCACTTGTCTGACATTTGATAAAATATTCTACAGTTTACAATTGTACATAATTGATTATTATACAATAATCCACTGTGAGATGACAGAAATCCCTACCACCTCAGGGAATTACTCTGTACATTATTCTGTACTCTGAACTGATACAAGTTTTATCTACAAATTTCTGTTACTGTGGTGTCTGCTTCTTTTGAAAAAATACTGAACAAAACCAACAACATGATTTACACAGACTGTCCCCTTGATTTTTGCACTGGCTGATACTCACCTACTGACTTGTTTTGCCCGTCCCTGTTCCTCTTGCAGCCCAGCTCCTTCCAAGAGTTTGGACCCAGCTCTACAGGCACTCAGGGAAGGCAGGCAAGAGGGGATGCAGCACTTACCAGGCACTGGTTTACAGGCAAAGAGGAGCTGTAAAAATGTGTAGGCACATGCAAAGTCATGAACAGACTGAGCACATAATCATCACAGAATGGCAGCATGAGAAATGAAACGTCTGGTGGGGAAAAAGAAAATAACAAAATGTATCTCACATCACAACATTGTCCAGCTCACAGTAAATGTTCATCTCAATAAGAAGGAAAAAGTTTGGGGTATTTTTTTTAAGGGAAGGAAGGAAGGAAGGAAGGAAGGAAGGAAGGAAGGAAGGAAGGAAGGAAGGAAGGAAGGAAGGAAGGAAGGAAGGAAGGAAGGAAGGAAGGAAGGAAGGAAGGAAGGAAGGAAGGAAGGAAGGAAGGAAGGAAGGAAGGAAGGAAGGAAGGAAGGAAGGAAGGAAGGAAGGAAGGAAGGAAGGAAGGAAGGAAGGAAGGAAGGAAGGAAGGAAGGAAGGAAGGAAGGAAGGAAGGAAGGAAGGCAGTTACATGCTGCCAGTCCAACATGACAACTACACACAGTCATCATATCAGAGAGATCAGCACATCATGCTTGGCACAAGCTGGCCTAACTTCAAGATTCCCTTGCAAGCTCATTGCCAACAGAGACCAGAGCTGGTTTTGTAGACAATCTCAGGATGACTTTTAGAATTTATACAATAAAAATTAGTGGGTTTGTATACTGCATATCACAGGGTTTCAGTGTGTCACAGGCCTCATCATCTTCCCTTGTTTGGTCTACAAAGAGTAGTAGCTAAATTCTGAAGCTTTTAACCTTTGTTTACTAAAAAGATTTCCAGAAACCAGTGCTGGAATTATACATAAAAACAATGAGAAAAAGCCCAATATCCACTTTTTAATGAATTGATGAATTTTGCTTGTTTCCTTCCTTCTTTCCTTAAACTAACATTTGAAGGATAATTTTTAGGACCTAGCACTCAGAGTTTCAGAAGCCCAGAATTAAGATCCTTGCCCAAGCAAGAGAGAATATCCACTATCCACAAGAAGAACAATTTGGTTTAAATTACAATTCAAATCCTGATTTTTCTGATACTCCCCTGGGTCTGACACAGCTCACAGGAAGAAGGGTATGTACACACAGACCAGGGCCACTGATAGTCTTGATTCTGTCCCTGCCTCATTTTTTACACGGCTTTATGCGTTATAGGAGGCTGGCAGAGGGACTTCAGGGTGAGAGCAGATGTAAAGTCTAGGAAGAAGACATTCAGGCAGGTGAGCTCACTTCCATGCCTGACTCCTCCATATATTTCACAGAAATTTCCAGATTTCCCTCCCTTCCTGCAAGATAGAAATATTTTTCAGTCCTCAGTTTTGGTGTGTCTTGTTTGTAGAGCCGACTTTCAGGGGTGTAATACGACCATGCACTTTCTAAAGTGTGCATTCCTAGGCATGCTCATGGCCAGTTCTGAAGACTGGAGCAGTGCTGGGAGTTTCCACACTGACAGACATTATCCTCTTAGCAAAAGTCTGTTACTTCATGCAAAGTCCTTTCTGACATATTTCCCTTGTCTTCAAAATAAAGATGATACAGCTAAAGGATAAGGAAGAGATGTGGAAGGTTTTTTCTTGGTGTTAACTATTCTTGCATTTAGTGAGACAGAATCCTATGTAAAAGAAAAAAAAGAAAGAGTGTAATCATCATACAAGTTAGGGAGGTTCAAAATTAGTATTGTCCAGGAAACTGTAACTCTGTTTTTCCTTTAAGATCTTCACTTTGACACACTGACATTATTTTAACAGGTCAACTGTTTGCATAATCATAGATAAAGGTCAAGCATCAACAACCACCAAAGTTGTTAGGGAATGACTCTATAACTAAATAAATAAAAGAAGTTTAGAGAAAAACAGAGACAGTTCTATTGATGAGGGAAGAAAACCACACTGCTCCAGAAACTACGAGCAGAACAAACCTAACTTACTTCCTACACAAAAATAATAAGGCAGGTGATTTGGTAAGTCAAAATAAATGAACCATGAAGGGGTTGCAGAATGCAAAATGATCACACTACCTGTGGGAAGGTGGCTAGAAATCAAGTGGCTGTTGGTTTTCCAAACAGAAGAATTAGGGGCATTAATGAGAGCTAGGAAGACACAGGTTTGAAGAAATAAAAGGAGATGATTCTTCACATAACAGGTGGAATTTGTCCAAATGCTCTTCTGCTATCAGCACCTAATTACCAGAAAACCATAGACAAATTGGATTAAGTTCAAAGAAAAGCTGCAAAAATAATTAGGGGAGTCTAAACTAAAAGAAAATACATGTATAGTGTTGACTAAATGACATCAAGTTACAATTACATCTACAACAAATATTTAAATGTGCAAACTCTACATTGGTTCATATGCAGAATCATTTAGAGAGATACAAGAGAGTATTACACAAATATCAGGAAAAAATTAAGTTATGAGCATTGAAGCTCATCAGTAGGAAAAACTTCTAATTGGTCTCTGAAACTCAGTTAATAGGCATAATAGTAGATTAGATAAACATTACCATTGACAAAAATTTGGGAATGATCCTGCACTGAAGTAGGAAAGCCAGGGAATATAGCAAGAAGTTTCAAGGGGTTTTTATCAGCAATTTTGAAAAGAAATTTCAAACCAAGTTGGTAATTTTTTCATTAAATGGCCATTTTATTAAAATTTTGATCTTTATTGATATTTCAGATTGTATTCTTTTAAGAATTTTGGGGAGTGGGATGTAAAGTGTAGCAAGGGGTCTATATGTAGAGTATACAGAAAACTGTATAAATAATTGTTTCAATCCTTTCAAAAATTATCTTGGAAAATAATAAGTACTCCTTCACCTCTGCCCTAACATGTCAAAATTCTGTCACTGTCATTTGCAGTTACAACTTTATTTCTATATCTTTTCTTGCAGATGTGCTCTTTCCTTGTCCCATGCCTTTCTTTAGTCACTTATCTTTCTTTTCTTTGCCCATTCCCTCCAAGCAGCAGCTGGGAGGCATTTTTTTGACCACAATCCACTGCAGCAGCACTTCCAACAGGCACTCTGCAAAGGACAAGCAACTACAGTCAGAAAGGTCTCCTTGCCTCTCTCCCTCCTCAGTATTCTGTCAGCAGGAGACAATAAAAGAGCTCTTCAGAGACAGGACCTCACCCACAAATCTCATAAACTGGCATTTCTCCATGTTCATCTGTCAAAACCACTGAGACTGTGCCATCTTAATGTCAGTCCTTAAGTCTTTGCAGCTTAATTATGGTTTTTTGACAACAGATGGTGGAGAAGTCTCCAAGCCTTCAAAACCCCACCACAATTTTAAGAGGGAGTCTTTCACAAGAAGGCAAAATGAAGGTAAAGAGACCTAGTAAAATTAGGTTCCTTTGCCAATCATATCCCAGATTCCTCAGGATTCAAAAGACCTCCTTCAAAGAAACTTCCAGCAGCGGTATCCCCATACACTCTTAAGCTAAATATCACTGTCCTGGCCATGTTCCCTCCAGTGCTCTTTTGCACCTCCTTGTTGTCAGAGCATGAGAAACTGAAAATTCCTTGACTTAGGGTAAGCACCTCTTAGCAACAACTAAAACATCACCATATTATCAACACTACTGTCCTTCTAAATCCAAAATACAGCACTGTACCAGGTACTAGGAAGAAAATTACCCTTATCTCAGCTGAAAACAGGACAGTACCCACCCCTTATTCTATTCCATTTATGTCATGCTCAAGTCCCATACTTTCCAATACACCATCACCTTTCCTGTGTTTTGCTATATGCACAGAGATTCTGCCACAGGGGACATGTGAATTGAACTTCTGGATCTGTGGGTGGCTGCACATTGTTCAGGTCATAATAAATCATCTCTAGCATGGCTAATTCCCTCAGGTACTGGAAAATTCTCTCCATGCTAGTCCATTTTCCTGAGTGACATAAATATCTTCCTTGTAGGGATACTTTTCCAATTTGACAGGAGTTGCCTCCAGAGGCTGAGAACTTGCATCCCTTTTCCAAGTGCCTCACCAAAGCCCTCTTCCCTAGAAAATGGTCCCAGCTGTTTGGCTTTCTTCCTCTCTAATTCTAGGCTAATAGCCTCATCACCCCATCACCAAGGCAGCCTGATGTGCTCATCTGATTGACAGCTGAAATATTTTGCATATCCTGCAGCTCAGTCAGGGATAGGGATTGAGAGGTTACTTCCTTTTCTGCCTCTTCCTCATGTTCTTGTGGTGGCTCTGCTTAGTCCTCCTTTACTAAAAGTGATGGCTCCATTTCTTCCTGTGTATAGGGGCACAGGCTGGTTCTCTGGTCCAGCTGCAGTGCCTGTCACAGGGGTTGGAACAGGCTGTTGTTTTGTTGTCTGATCCAGAGACCTTTTTCTCCCCTTGAGGGTAACAAATATGGTCGAACAGGACTTCAAAGGTCTCAGCCATGGTCCAGCACTTTGCAGTGATTTTTGTCTCTCTGAAAGTGCCAGGGTGACAGCACACTTTTTCCAAATATTTTACTAGCATTTCCAGATTCTGCACTTGTTCAGGGATGAAGTTCTGAAACACTGGAAGTGCCCACAGTCTTTGGCACTTGCCCATACTATCCCACACACCCTGCCACTGATAACTATCTGGCTGCAGGGCAGACCACTGGGTGGTATTCTTAAACAGTTGTTTATTCTTACACAAGACCTGGAACCCACTCAGGACACATAGCAATACAAACATGCTGGTTTCAACATCCCAAGTATATTCAAAATTCTCAAGAGCTGTAATTAGCCTGGAGGAGAAGGGGAAGATGAAAGGAGGTATCTCCACAGCAGATTGGGTCCCCAAGAAGGGAAGGTAAAAGGTACACTTATTAATAGTTTCTGATAGATTCTTCCAAAGTATAGAGATGATGGCAAGACTGAGCACAAATACCAGATCCATTTAAGAGCCAGAAATTCTACCATATCATAAACCAGAGTTACAAAGTACAGCATGATAACCTTGGCCCAGTTCCCACGGGTACAAGCAGCACAGTGCAGAACACCTACTGCAAGTAAGGTATCACATAATGCAACTTTAAGAACAAGCATACAAACTTTGAGAGAAAATGAATCAATGTTGTGACCAGTGACCATTAAACTAATAATACCAATTTGTTCTAGAGCGTTCTGGTCAGATTTGTTATTACCTCAACCCATCATGCTTACCCTAAATCAGGGACTTTTCAGTGTCCCATGCTCTGCCAGAGAGCAGGTGCACAAGAAACAGGAGGGAGCACGCCCAGGACTGCTGATCCAAACTAGCCAAAGGGATATAAACTAGGGGGAGTTAGCTGGGAGGCACCAGTCACTGGCAGGGACAGACTGGGAACCTCAGGGGTTAGTGAGCAATTGTATTGTGCATCATTCTTTGTTTCTCTTGGGCTTTATTTCTCTCTTCCTTCTTGCTGGGCACTTGGCATCTAGCCAGGGCCAAACCACAACAAGCAGCAAAAAGAAATATGTTGGAGCAAAACGTGGTTAAAAATGGAAGCACTTATTGTAATCCATGAACTAAACACAAACAAATTAAGTAGGCAATGACGTGGCTTCCAATTATTAAACCTGAGGAGATTCCACAGGAAATCTTATCTGTAGTTTACAAAGCAGCTTTCTGCTGTTGTATATCATAAGAATCATTTTGGCTATGTACTTCTGAAATATGATAAGGGCCATTTGCAGACCATACAATTATTTAATGAATACACAAAGTACCAGCTTTTTCCAATGTACCAAGGTATCAAAGTTGTATGATAAGAATAAGATCATAATGGCAATAGTTCATCCATGGGTCTGCATTTATACCAGTATTATCTTCACAGACTGTTTAATGTATTTAGCTTTTATGAAGAATTTGATAACAGTAAATCAACATTGTCATTATTTAATAATATGGCTGCATTCCATCCTGCCGGGTGGAAATAGTCAATTCTGACTTTCCAACATCTTAATTTCAGAGGTCAATTTATCAAACAGGCAGCATTAAATTAAAAACACCCAAATCAGTGCAAACCTAAAGGTCTGACATGATTTAGTTTGGTGTGAGAAATACCGAGTGACATATCTTTGCCACGCAAATGCATCCTGAACACACAGGGTGAAGAAAGATGTGTTGTATTATGTTTACCACGTACACAGACACTCCTATTACAGGGCTATTACAGAGGCAGAGCCACTGTGTGAAGGGCTGGTCTCCTGAAAAGTGGGTAGGAGCTTCCCTGAGGAGGCATCCCAATGGTGCTGGGACAATTGTGGCAAAAGTGCAGCAGGGATCAGCCATCGCTCCAGGACAGAAGAAAGCCTTAGCTAGGCTGAGGAATGCTCTTCTTGGGCAGGCAATATCCTCTCTTACTGCAGTCTGGATGGGTCCTGACTCAAGCAAGAGCCATTTCTGAAGCACTTTGTGCTTAAGATGCCGTAATTTATCCCATTAACATATCAGAAACTGTGTTAACTCCAAAAATGCAAACAAGATGGTCCTGCATCCAAAACACTTAGGTACTCAGAATGGTGTCAGACTTAAGACAACGGAAATTTAGATACACCAGATATTTGGTTCTGCACATGACTACTTTTCTCTACTTTTTACAACCTCACAAGCAGAAAAAGGACCTGGGAAAACACAGATCTTTTGTAGATACCTTGTGTTGGCAGCAGGGGCATTGCTTCTTTTACTGGCCTGACCACAGAAATAAAATGAGTAGTATGTCTGTACTAAAACCTCTCCTGGGATGATCTAGGTCTAGCTAGCGTTTCCCTCTTCACTTCTAAGGAAAGGACCCTGTTGCCACCTCTGCCTGCCAAGAAAAGGTGAAGAGGATGCTTCAGAGGGGAAACATGGTTCCCGGGAGCTGCTGGAGCACAGATACCTTCAGCATCAATGACGAAAGCTCAGCACTCTCTTCTCAACCTAGTCAATCAGGATGACCTTCTGGGTTTGCATCTCACAATGCTCCCAGGCTTAACAGTATCATGCAGCTTTGCTGGACAAGGCTCAGATGCTCAGCACTTTGCAGGATCAAATTCATTACTTAAAATTGAATCAGAGTTACCAAGAACTAAATGGAAATAGTGTTGTTTCCCAGGACACAGCAAATCTTTCACAATGTACTGGGGTGCATGTTTTTCGTCTCCACTCAGCTATGAACAATAGAAAACTCTCTGCTTTTATTAAAAACTTTGAGGGATTATTATTTTAGTTAAGCCTTTAAGAATTCATACCTATCTGGAAAGGGCAGATTGTGTAATGTGCTTCCTGTTTTCATCATAGCTGGATACAGCTTTTTGCTGTTGCCTGTTATTACCCAGTTAATATGAACTGCTAAAAGTTTATTTTTAGCTCATTTGAGCCTATTGTAAGGTCTGTTCAAGAACTTCCAACCAAAAAATGTAGCTCCTACATTTAATGCTGAGTTTAGGAATATATTCTTAAATCCTTTTAAACAGCCAACACATAAAGTGAAAATAGATAATGAATAGTTGTTGAATATTAGCAATCTGTTCAACACAAGGATTACATTTTATTTTCAAATTACACCCTTAATTTCTAAAGTAAGTATTTATTTGATAAAGAAGTCATGCTCCATTCATTTGATTGCCAATTAAAACAGGGGAGATGAATAAATATTTGCCAAAATGAGCAGAGGAGTATTTTTATTTGAGGAAAGATATGTAATTATCTAAACGTCTTGAGATTATAGAATTAAAAGCTCTGAAGTCTTCTGTGTCAGACACAATTTGTTTCATCTGTATGAAATCACATCGAGCACAAATGAAAAGTACTTAAGAATACTTTTGAAATGAGACTGAATTTAAACTCTGGAAAGGACTTTTTTTTTACAACAGTCTTTCAACCTCTCATAGAAAATAATTTTAAAATATAATTATCATCATCATCAAATATGTTAAGTAAGAAAGGACCACCAGGATCATCAAGTCCAAGCCCTAGCCCTGCACAGGACACCCCAAGAGTCACACCATGTTCCTAAGATCATTGCCCAAACACTTTTTGTACTCTGTCAGGCTTGGTGCTGTGACCACTGCCCTTTGGGACTGTTCCAGTGCCCAAACATCCTCTGCGTGAAGAACCTTTTCCTGATCTCCAACCTAAACCTCCCCTGGCACAGCTTCAGGCCATTTTATTGGATCATTTTATTCTCTGGTGACCACAGAGAAGAGATCAGTGCCTGCCCCTCCTCTTCCCCTCACAAGGAAGCTGTAGCTGCAATGAGGTCTCCCCTCAGTCTCCTCTTCTCCAGGCTGAACAGACCAGGTGACCTCAGCTGCTCCTCATACAGCTTCCCCTCAAGGCCTTTCACCATCTTCATTGCCTTCATTTGAACACTCTCTAATAGTTTAATATCTTTTTTACACTGTGGCACCCAGAACTGCCCCCATCACTCGAGGTGAGGCCGCCCCAGTGCAGAGCAGAGCAGGACAATCCCCTCCCTTGCCTGGCTGGCCATGCTGTGCCTGGTGTCCCCTCGGACAGGGTTGGCCCTCCTGGCTACCAGGGCACTGCTGACTCATGTTCAACTTGCCATCAACCAGGCTCTGTCTTTATGACCTTGTCCCATGTAGGGGGATGCTGCTATTAGAGGTCCCCAACATATTCTCCTCCTTCTTAGGCTAAACAAACCCTACATTCACAGACTCTCTCCTCTGGGCAAGCACTCCAGCCCCTGATTGTGGTCCTCCTGAAACACCAGTTTACTGCTCTCCTTCCTGTTTGCAAGGGTCCCAAAATGAACACAGTATCCAAATGTGGTCTAACAGGTGCTGAGCACATGGGAATAATCCCTTCCCTCCAGCTACTCACTGCACTCCTGTTGCTATAGCCCAGGATGCTGTTGGCCCCCCTTGCTGCCAGGACAGATTGCTGGAACCTGCTCAAACTGATGTCCATGAGCCTCCCAGGCCTCTTCCACAGAGCTGCTCTCTCTGTCACCAGCCTGTGGTCCTCATGGGGTCCCTCCTTCCCTGGCACAAGGCTTGGCATTTGTCTTTGATGAATTTTTATTAACTTCATTATGACAGATAATTCCATGAATGATTCTTAAATAGGAGCTTAACATTTTTCCTCCTTTCTGTTTTACTGTACTACTGCAGACTCATTTTACTACTATTTAGCTGAAAGAGAAGGATCACATAAGTCAGGATAAATATAAAATCTGTTCAAAAATGGAGATAAAGAAGTCTGTCCTGTTTTTCATGAAGAGTTTCTTTTTCACTGTGTTCCACTTGGCATGTATATTTTACATTTACTGTTGTAACTACTTTGGCTTTGACAGACACAGGAGAATTACAGAAGCATTATACTAAAAAAAGCCCAAACTTTTTGTTTATTGAGCTAGTCTGATAAGCCATGAGTCACAGCACTTTCTATGTGCATACACTTTCAAAAATTTCAGTATTAAACCTTAGCTATGATAATCACTATGTTAGTTACTTTAAGACAATTTTATATTAGTAGTAGTAAGTACTCTGCAGGAAAAGTGAACATTAGTTGGCAAAAGATACATTGAAAAGGATTTATAGGTGAGGGATGCAAGTTTGACAAGTTAATTAACAGTAGTTTCTTTAAGTTTCAATTAATTGCATGTATGAGTGATATTAAAGGATTTTTTGTTTTCTTGTAAAAATAATTTATTTCTGTCCAACTGCTGCCTGTGAAATTTCACAAAGAATACTGCACTTTTCAAAAAAAATACTATAAATTACAAAACTGAATACAGAGTATAAGCCCTGTAAGGATGCTTTTCTCTCTCCTTTCAAGATGACTGTGCAATCCCAAGTGGTCATATCAATACTTAGTTTAAATTTTTTAAAAAGAAATGCAAAAGCTTCAGGATTAAATTATCAAAGCTAGCTATTGCAGGCTGTTGAACAAAGGACATATTTTCATTTTTAAAGCTTTGAGGGTTTGGTTGGGGGTTTTTTTTGCTACATATCACTAGCATTGTGAATATTTTTTTTAACTATTTATTGCATTTTACTTAAGAAAATTCACCCTGGAGATAAAAATAAAATCAAGAAACACTGTCATTACAAATCTTGCAAGAAAATTAAGGCAATTTTCAGTGGAAGCTACCTGTGTTCCTTTTGCTTCTTGAGTATCTATTCAATATTAAGTCTGCTTCCCCGCTCAGCTTTTTTTATATCTCCCTCAGAAACAAATATCAAAGACTTTACCATTAGGAATTGTACAGCACGTATATGGTTTAATGAGAATATTCATAGTCCCCACACATAACAAAATGCGTTAATAGTGGGCTGAACCTGCTCTGCTGCCAGATGCCCACCCAGCAGCTCTCTTACTCCCCTTCCTCAGCAGGACAGGGGGAGAAAATTAGAAAGGATAAAGACAAGGAGGTCAGCCATCAATTACTGTCACAGGAAAAAGAGACTAGAATAAGATGTTGAGAATCAAAGACAAAAGTAAAACCATCTACCCCTCACTTCTACCTTCTTCCCAGGCTTACCTTTATCCCTGACTCCTTTACCCTTGACTCCTTTACCCTCTCCTCACCAAGCAGTGTAAGGGATGGGGAATGGGGTCTGTGGTCAGTCCATAACAACTCTCTGCTGCTCCTCCCTCCTCATGCTGTTTCCTGCTCCAGTCTGTGTCCTCTTCATGGGCTCCAGATCTTCATGGACTGCTCCAGTTTGGGCCCTTCACCTGTGCTGCAGTTCCTTTAGGATAAGACTGCTGCAGCATGGGGTCCTCTATGAGCTGTAGTGTGGATTTCTCTGCCCCGTGGGCCGCAGGGGGTCAACCTCCATCACCATGGTTTTCCCTAAGAACTGAAGAGGAGTCTCTGCTGGGACACCTGGAGCACCTCCTCCCCTCCTGCTGCTCTTGCCTCAGGACTCTCAGGGCTGTTTCTCTCATATTTTTCCTCACCCCTCACTGCCAGGCAGCATTTTGCCCTCTCTTAAACACATTATTTCTGAAGCACCACCACCTTGGCTGCCAAGGGCTCTGCCAAGGGGTGTGGTGGGGCCATTGGATTCATCTGGAATGGGCAGTGGCCAGCAAAGGGCAGCCTTGGCTGCTTGTCACAGAGAACCCTGCAGCATGCCCTGCCAGCATTGCCTGTCTGGGCCCTGACACCTGGTACAGCATGGCCCAAACAGAACCCAACTCTTGGGTCACTCTCTGGTGCCCTATAATGCACAGGGTGACTGATTCATCCTGGTCATTCAGAGGGGTTTCTTTTTCCATCTTTCCAGTGTAGCCCACCTCTAGGGGGAAATCTAGAACCATGAAGTCATTACCAGTCCTGACAGGTCTGTCCTCACCTCTTACAGCCAGAAACATTCAACACCCTGTTCTTCCACTGTCTGAGGTTCAAATACTGATTCCCGTACACCAGCAGAGTGTGGGATCACACTTGCTTACCTGCAGAAGCTGCCTCCTGGGATTATTTTCCTGTGCAGACAAGTTAGGCACATAGAAATTATGTGGTTGAAGGCAGAATTTGTCTATCATACTGCTGATAGCAAGCTTTCTTCATAGAAGTAGACCTAAGGATAAAAGTTTTGTACAGGAACCATAACACTGATTTAATGTCCCTGAAGCATAGCACACTGCAGGTCCATTTACTTATGAAGTAAAACATTTTTTTAAAATCTTACTGGAGAAATTATTTGAAAAACACAAGAAACACTTAAACTACAAGCAACTAACATAAGAAAAGATGAATTTTGCATTGTCAGCACTCCGTCTGTTTTAATTAATGAAATAAAAATAAGAAGCAAGGAAATATTTTAACTTAGCCTTCTAAAGCAGTTTAACCCAGTGAGATCATTTAGGGCAGAGGATAACCTGCCTTGAGAGGTCATATCACTGAAGCACTGTATTTACAGGATGAGGAGACAAGCAATTAAGGAAAACAGTGTGGAGGCCCATGCACGTTCTCTTCCAGCAGTGCAGAGGGAATCCCAGGTCATTAAAAGAGAATTTTTCTTTGATATTTTGATGTGTAATCTGTTATGCCCAAATATAACACCACATTTCATTAGCCACAGAAAATACCTCCCACACTGGAATCGAATACAATGATCGAACAGCTTTAGATGTTCAGTAAATTGACAACTGTGCACCACAATTCTGGTACGTCAAACCCCAAACTACATAAAACTGCAATATTTATCTCCAAAACCATAACTGTCTAAACATTTACATCAAGTTTCTTCCATAAAACACACATTGAAAGTTTAGAAATGTTGACTGAATCATTTCCTGTGACTCAGTGATTTGCTATTGCATCTGTGCAGAACGCCAGGAGAGCTGTTTTTAGCTTGACAATTTTACAATTCAGTGGAATGTTAATGGTCTCTTAAATTTCACATAAAACAGCTACTTATCACATCCCTAATCTCTTATCAGATATTATCTAGAGTAAAAAAACTCAAGGTCAAATTATAACCATGGAGAGAAGAAGCAAGAAAATTCTCCTATGCAACCCATCTCAGATTAAAGATTAGCAAGACTGTGTGCCAGCTATTTCCTGTGATTGATTGGATATCTAGAGAAGCATTACACTGCTCCCCTGTCATATATTACCCAGAATACATGACAAGAAGGGGGAGGCTATAAGTTGTAAACTTGCTCCTAGTGGCAGCCAAAACTAGTTTTTCATGCCCTGGGGTCACCCTAAGAGCAGTCCCTAGATGTACAGTCTGTGGCAACCATCTCTCCAAAGCAATTACATCTCGGTGAAATCTAACCAATCTAAAGGTGGTTTGAAACAGGGCAAATCCCACATTTGTCCTTAAATCTCAAGGGGTATTTTCTGTGGCTTTGTAGTATGGAACCTCTACTTTTTTAATAGGTTTCACATCCCCCACTAACATATTCCGTAACCATTGAAATTAAAAGAACTCAGTGCATGTCTCTATAAAACTCTTACGAAAAGAGTGAAACTGAATACCCACACTGTGCTGGCACATGGACAGAGTAAACAAACTGGAAAGGGAGAAGAGAAGAGAAGAGAAGAGAAGAGAAGAGAAGAGAAGAGAAGAGAAGAGAAGAGAAGAGAAGAGAAGAGAAGAGAAGAGAAGAGAAGAGAAGAGAAGAGAAGAGAAGAGAAGAGAAGAGAAGAGAAGAGAAGAGAAGAGAAGAGAAGAGAAGAGAAGAGAAGAGAAGAGAAGAGAAGAGAAGAGAAGAGAAGAGAAGAGAAGAGAAGAGAAGAGAAGAGAAGAGAAGAGAAGAGAAGAGAAGAGAAGAGAAGAGAAGAAGGAAGGAAGGAAGGAAGGAAGGAAGGAAGGAAGGAAGGAAGGAAGGAAGGAAGGAAGGAAGGAAGGAAGGAAGGAAGGAAGGAAGGAAGGAAGGAAGGAAGGAAGGAAGGAAGGAAGGAAGGAAGGAAGGAAGGAAGGGAAAGATCCTTTTCCTCTCCCCCCTTCCCAACCCTTCTACTCACTCCAAGTGTAAGTTTAAAGTAAGCTTTTAAAGTAGGTTAAAAATATTGTCAACTTGATTTCTTTTCATTTACACTTCTCCATCAACACCTTTTCAAAGATACTCAGGTTTCAGAACGCACTGTTTGTTTGTATTAGGAGAAGATTCTTGCTGCTTGATTGCTTAAAGCAGATAGGATCAAGCAAACTGTGTGGCTTTTGTTGAGCCTGCCTTTTAGAGCAAGTATCTTGGAGGCACAGCCTACTGAGAAGAACAGCTTTTCACAGGAAACAGAAGAAACTACTGTGAGCTCTAGACAAACAGGATTTCCCCCAGGCAAGAGAGATGTAATAAACATATCAATACTAAATTAGTAAAGAAATATGAAAGTTTGTGGGTTGATATTTGCTTTTATGAAGACAAAGGATAAAAACATCCATGGCAAAGGACCTGCAAATTCTTCTAGAGCAGATTTCAGATATAAATAAAAAATTTAAATGAATTCTCTGATATATGCCTGCAAACCAGCCAACATGACAAGAATGTGTAAGGAACTGCAGAAATGTGGATCCCATTCATTCTCTATCACACCACACCGACAGAGTAAATCAGTAGAACTGCTATAACACATCACATTCCCATTCCCCCCTTTCTCATGCTCCTCAATTTCCATGTGCACCTTATACCTGCTTTTCCCATTCTCCATTTTCAGTTAGTGTTCTGTTCCTTGTTCCCTTGTTCCTGATACGAAGGTCTTTGACTCTACAGGGAATATATTCACTGCCTCTAAGTCCAAATGTTCTAGCACCTTCCCTGCCAGTGGGGCTGCCTGCCCCTCATCCCTTCTTGCTGACAGCTGCTGCAGTGTCCACTGGTAATTATTAGTAACAATTTAAAGAAAAAAAATCCAGAGTCTAGTCCCACCCAAAGAGCAAGCACAGTTTTGAGTGGGTGTGTAGGGGGAAAAAGAACCCTGAAATACCTTCATTAAAGATGTATGCAAAACGCTACCTAGGGCCAAGGTGAAGGTGCATGCCCGAAAGTCTGAGCTGGCTGCAAAGATATGTTATTCCCAACATTTTAAAAAAAAATATCTTTTTTTACTTTATGTCATGATAGACAGAACCACTCCCTGACAGATATTCTAAAGTCTAAATGTAGGATCCTTGACTCACTAATGCTTATACCACTAAAAAAGGCACTGCTCTTACTGATAAAAAGAGGTCTAATTGTTTCTGCTTTTCATTTCTATTCAACTAACACAATTTTTAAAAGAACAAAGTACCTAGGTAGTCTAACACTCCCAAATGTAAAATCTAGTTTTTCCCAAGTTACTATTACAGAGAGAAAGATCTTCATTGGTAAAGAAAATTTTACAGTAATCAGTGAATGGGACAGGTTTGTTCTGGCTAGCTGAGTGTTGAAGTTGTCCGTCATTCAAGTCAGCTTGTTCACTGAAAACAAGAATTCAGACTTATGAAAATATATTGCTTGACTTTGTTCTTCCTAGTGGGCCCTGAACCACATAAAATTCTCTCTGTCCTTAATTATTTTATCTGAATTTAGGAGAATAATCCTATATTTAGCTGTTAGTATATAATCCTTATGAGTCTCAGGCTAAAAGTGTTGATTGATATTTGACCTGTCTTTCCCTATTAGTCATTGCTGCTAAAGACCATTGTATTTATGGCCCATCTCTTCTTGCTCTCATCTGAATGACCATAGGAACAAAGCACTGGGTAAAGCAATGAAGCTTACTCCACATTTTAAATCGGAGTTCCATATGCTTGACATTCAGTATTTTGTTGCTGTTTGACTTCTACTTATATGTTTTTCCCTGAGCTGGAGATTTTATCAGATGTTAATTGATTCACGTGAACAAAAACCAAAAAACTACAGAAGACATGGAACATACCTCACGGAACAAGAGAAGAACAACATCTAGATCACGGAATTCAGCAAGTTCAGAAAAATTCAGACATGTGAAGAGCTAAAAATGCAGTTTATCTATCAGTTCCTCATGCAAGTGAAAAAAAAAGGAAAATTGGCATTTGCAAAAATTAGTAAGGAAAACTTCAATTTTAATTGGAAAAATTGTTTTAAGTGGCATAAAGCCACAGCATAAGGTCAATGGGTAGACAAAGCCAATAAATATCTCCTTGCAGCAGAAAATATGAAGTCTGTCTGCCCTTTTATTTTTTTTCCTCCTTCTCTCTTTCTGTGCCCCAGCTTCTGTCTTTCTCCTCCCCTTCTGAAAGCCACCATAGTCCACTGTCACATTTTATGGCTGAAATTTCAGAAAACTGCCCACAACCTAGATGACACAAATGGGTCTCCCATTTCAGTGAATTAAATAAGCTCCTGGAGAAATACAAGTGTCAGAGAAAGCATAGTATATGATGGAAAAAGAAAGGGAGAGAAAGGTAGAGGATCTCATCTTCTTGGTAGTGGTGAGCTGGTGTGCCAGCTCATTCTGTCTCATTAACCTAAAAAGATACTGCTTCAGCAGACATATCTGTGTCTTTGTCCCACACATTCCACACCTGGTCTAGATCCACAATTTATCTGACTGATGCACTCACTATCCTGGAATTCCATCAAAAGTAGCTTATTTACACAGAAATCAGACTTCCTCCTATGGCTTCAGAGCACTCCATTTTGCTTTTCCAGGTGCTTTGGCATTTGCCCCATAATTCAGTGGATCTGTTTTCAATAACAAGGATAGAAAACCTTCTGTCTAGGGTTCAGAAGCTCTTTTTCTGATTTTAGAGTAACAAGAACCATCTGCACTTAGTTTCAAACCATCACCCTCTAAAAAATCTTCTGCCCAATATTCATCCTGGCTTCATGGTTGAGCAGATGCACAAAATTCTTCAACTACCTCTCAGCTCAAAAAGGGTTCTATACTCAGCTCCATGTTTGCAAAAGAGATCTGGAAAAAATGTTCTTTGTCTGAAAGTTATTGTTCCTTGGGGGTGGTAGAGCATGCTACTTCTGCAAGACAGAATAGACTCCAAGGCCCCCCATGGCACAGAGCAGCTTCCAGGGAATCTGTGATAGGCCAATACCCCCCATAAGCCTCTAAACCATCCACAATCCCCGACAGCCACCATGTCAAATGACAATAGTACAGAATCCCCAAAAGAGTTTCAGTCTTCTGACAATGAATTAAGAACTTTATTACAATAAGTAGACTAGAATTCCCCTTTAGAAGGCATTCCCAAAGTATGGTGCAGCAGGCCAGGCTAAATGCGCTAAGGCTGGTCGGCAAAAGTATATGAAAACACTATTTTCAACAGTGTCTCTTTTGAAAGTTTGATAAAATAGCCCAGTGATGGCACCAGAGAAAGAATGAGGCTAACAAGCATCCATCCATCCATTAGAAACCTTGGCAACTACCAACCTAAACCACTTTTCCCTCTGTCCTCCTACTCCTGGCAGTTTTTTTAGACCCCTTCTGCCTGCTACACCTGTACAGATTTAAAGCTCCAGCATGTGCACACCCTTACCAGAATTCCCCTTCTCCATCAAGGCTCTGGCTCTTCAGAGGAGCAGCAGGTTCCAGAGCCACACCAATGCTCAGCTTGATGACCACCCTGCTGATGTGGGGATCCCTGCCTAGAAAAAAACTCTGCCTTTTCAGTTCTTCTGGGTATCAAAAGTCACCAAAGTGGGCTTCCTTCAAGAGATGTTTTGCTAGGGTTCCAGCATGAGTAACCTTAGCCTTGGCAGGACACCACAGCTCAGTGAAGTTTACATACTTCTGTTGAAGGCAGTCACATACAGGCTGTCTAGAGATAGTGATGTCAGCAGGTATTGCCCAACATTTTCCCTAGTTTTATTGCCACTAGATTGCCTGATTCCATCTTGCGTAAGATTTCTGTGGTTAAGAAAGAAAATGATGGATTTTTGACACCCACAAGTCTCCTGTCATTTACAAGAGGGCACTTGAAATTAAGTGGTGGTGTTCCCTGCTGCTGACTATGCAGCATGCTGGACTATGTGACTGTCCTTTAACCAAGAGGAGCTCACAGCAAACAATGTTGCTACAGATGTCTGTCCTGCCCTCTCTTACCAGTCTGCTCCATCATGGAAGGAGTGACCAGGATGTTCTGTGCTTGAAACCACACTGTGGTTTCCGCAATGCCTGGATCATTACCTAAGAAACTGCTCTTAATCATGGCTATTCCTTCCAAGTACCAAAAGAGAAAAGATGCCTTTCCAAGACACATTCATTGTGGTTCTGGGATAGAAGTGTTTCTACAAATTTGGATCAGCCAGTAATTGTGACACAGGTAGGTCACAAAAATGCAGTGTCATTCAGCAGATGGTGCTCAGGCTTGAGGTACATCTCACAGTTGGTATTACTCTGACCTCTGCTCTCAACCCAGCCTTCACTTATGGACAAGCCCAAAAACTACTCCCATAAAGGTTGCATTTCTTCCTACCACGTGCTGCTGTATTTTCTACCCATTTCTGTACTGCAACCAATATGGGGAATCTTTACACAGTTAATTTACTCATCAAAAGAAAAAATGTGATTCTGGAATTACAAATGCCATGTGAGTGTCTGATAGGATATACAGGATCTTTGATGTTCATTTGGGGAACTTTTTGAGATGGAGATACTATAGCTTATATTTTTCGTGCAACACCTACCATCAAATTTAGATGTAAGTTTGATGCCTGTCTCATGGTTTTACAAATTCCCTAATAAATGCCATTAACATCTCTAAAAGAAGTAACTTTCTAAAACTTCCTCCTGGATGCACAGATGGAGAACACACCACCTTCTAATGTCTTCTTGGTCAATACAATACTTGAATCTGACCTTGACCATATCTCTAAGTATATCCTTAGATATACTTTTGAAGCAGAACAAAGCAAAGCTGTTCCTCAAGTTAGTATTAGAATTTGTTTTGCTACTTCTCTGAGAATTACCATCACACCCAAGATTAGACTTGCTGTCTACTACACTTCCTCACTCATTAGAAATTTTGCCCTAGTACCCTTAAAATATGATCAGGGACACATTAGAAACTTAACAGACTAGGAAAACTAGGGACAAGTCATTGGAGCTTTCTCATGTATTGAGAAGATAAACCACTGAATGCGGTTTGAAACATTAAAAAGTTTTAGCTTTTCTTAACAGTTAGAGTTTCCCATTCTTTTCAGGTGTTTGGCACTACCATATTCACCTTTCTCCCTTTTCCTGTGCTTGCCAGGACATTTCTTTGCAGACATAGGCAGGAAAACTGTCATCAAGAAGCAAGAACAATGTGAAGTACTTGCCCTATATTCTGTGAATTGTCAATAATTTCAAAGAATGTCACTGTTGAGAACTACTCCATTGGAGGTCCTGAACGCCCTTGAAACAGCACAGATCCTAGCACAGCACAGAGAGTCCTATCACTACTGTTTTGGAAATATTAGTCACATTAGAAGTGTTCATCAATGTAGACAACAGTAGACAGCAGAGAAGCAGCAGTTGCATCTGTGTTGTAAAAACTGGGGACAAATGAGTACATAATTTTTTTTAATCTGGATGATATGATAGCTGTAACCAAAAGTGCAGAACAATCTCTAGCTGCAAGCAAGCAGCGCACGGTCAACATCAGAGAAACTATGCCATGTGTGTATTTTTCTTCACTTACTAGACCCATCATCACAAATCAAAACTACACCTGCTGGTAGCTCCTCATTGCTTCAAAATCCCCTTCAGCTTGCACAGCACATGATACTATAAACCCTAATCTCATCATCATAGTACTGTCCTTTTTCCTTACCTGATAAATATTAAAGTACAGCTTCTGCTTTGTTTTGTTGTTTGCTACCTTAATAGCCTTTCATTTATGGCTTCGAAGTTAATATAAATATGTGACACAAAAACATTGACAGTTTTCATTGTACTAATACATCTGCCTTTGAAACAAGAAGTTGTGATTCAAAACAGTCTCTTTATACTAAAATTATTCTGAAATTCCCTTATATCCCCAACGAGGTGTAATCTTTTCAGCATGTGTTATGCAATATATATGTTTATGTCTCATGGTGGTTTTGCAACGTATTTTGAAAAGAAGAAATATATAAGTATTACTGAATCAAACAGTCTGCAGAAGTAAGAAAAATAGTCTGTAAACTACAGTCATTCTGAAGTACAGCATTCTCCTAGTCAAAAGCCTTGAAGTGCCAAGGCCACTCCATTTGCTGATGCTAAGCAAGTAAATATACAATTGTCTTTAAGTAGGTATGAAGTTTGCCTTCTCAGAATATTCATGTTCTCATTCACAGGCTCCTGTCACAGGTGTTGCAACAAGTCTGTTGGAGGTTACAACTAATTCAAGTTGTAAAATACTTCTCACTTCCTTCTCTGAGTCTCTCTTTACAAATTGCAAAACAAAACCAATATATAGTCAAACAAGGATTAAGACACCTTTTAAATATTTGTACTAAACAAGTAAAAACAAATACCTATCATATTCATTCTAATGCATTTATTATGAGCAATCTACACTATTAAAAAGTCCCTCTGACTTGACATTTTAAATTATTTACTTGTCCAGAGCAATATTACTGAGAAACCACAGAAATACTCAACTATATAACTTTCTTTTTGCTATTGTAGACACCTGAACATTTCAGTAAAGGGTGTGATGTTTTAAGCAAAACTGTTAGAAGGCACAGAGATACCAATCTGGCATTACACTGGCATAGCTTATAGCTAAAACACAACACTGTACTAGTGTAAATAGTAATAATTGTGTTTGGAGAAGGGGAAGTTGTATTCATCCTCCCATACTGACATAAATTGAAGCTGTAGCACTCTGAGTAAGAACGAGCTCTTCTGTATGCATGCATCCTCTTTCAGATCTAGCTGTGTCGAGTGAAGTTGCTTCCACTCCTGGTTGCTCCTCATACCCTGTCAAGTGCAGAACCTCGCTATCAAGCCCTACGTCCCTTACATCAGTCCAGTCTGCAGGTTATCAGCTGTTTTAATCAAGCCTTCTAGATGGGCCTGTAGTGGATAATATAAATACATTTATTTCCATTACAAGATTTACAAGAGTGAAACTCTTCAGTAGCAAGATGGGTAATGAATGAGGAGATGGTATTTTAACATCCCCAGCCAGTCCAGCTATTTGTAAAGTCAGCAGCCACCAACACATTTCGAAGTGACCGTGACTCAGAAGAAAACAGTGCCTCGTGGGATCCAGCATTCAGCCCTGTTCAGCCTTCAAGGCTTCCCCTTCATGGTGAACCTTTAAGCTCTGAAGATAGTGACTGATAACCTCATACCTACATACTTTCTCAAGGATAGATAATGTCCCCTGCCATAAATATACAGATACACTGTTTGCATCACTGATGGAAATCTGGCTTCTGACTCCAACAGTGCCTCCATCTTCTTAGAAGGACTGAAACACATCCTCATGTCCTCAGGTAATGGTCTGAAACATAAGAAGGTGCAGTGAAAGCTTGACTATTCCCTTATTGTGCAATTTGATTATGGCAATCCAGGAGGAAAGTGATGTCATATGCCAACAGCTAAGAAATCATTCAGTTACATCAGTGATGCTTTTACCTAAAGACAAAACTTCTATCATCTTCAGTTTTCAAGGTTTCCAAAAAATATTTAGTCAAACTTCTTCAGTAAAATGTACAGCCCTGTTGTTTGGTTTGAAACCTTAGTAGCTAATATCATGTCATTTAAATTCTCTGCTGTGTGTCTAGAAAAATAGAAAATCACAACACTGAAGTGTCACCTCCAGAAGTGGAGAAGTTCATTAAGTGAAACTTTTTTGTGTGTAAGTTGCTCTGATACACTGATATTACGTCTTTGCCATTGTGTTTTTAGACTAATGACTCTCCCCCTAGGCACATAATATCATGGCATTCATTACTATTGATGGCAAATCTTACAGAGAGCTTTTGAGAGTGTTTTAGAGTATAGTGAAAAACTACACTGCAAGGCCTAATACCTTGAGTAAAAAGAGATACTTTTTACCAAATCCTGTAGTAACAAAGCAAGTGACTGAAACAAGGTACATTTCGACTGGAAATAAGGAAGAAATATTTTGATGATGAGGGCAGTGAGGCACTGGGACAGGTTGCCCAGAGAAGCTGTGGATGCCCCATCCCTGAAAGAATCCAAAGTCAGGTGGGACAGGACTTTAGGCAACCTGATCTAGTGAAAGATATACCCGCCTGTAGGAGAGGGGGTTGGACTGGATGGTCTTTAAAAATCCCTTCCAACTCATATTGTTCAATAGTTCTGTGATTCCATGAAAAGTAGAACACTTGCACTGACATATTCTGGAGACTTTGTCCAGAGCATGAAGATCTTTTTGCACAGCTCTGCTTATGAAGTAATTTTTAAATTTTATTTTAAGTAATAATCCTGATGTTGAATGAACTGTTCTAACAAAAACTTATGGTACTGACATAAATCCTTAAGTCATTGATGCAATAATGCTTTGAATTTTTGCCTTGAACCAACAATACTCAATGAACATCAGGTCACTCCTCAGCTCAAAATCATCGGATGAAAGACTGCATTTAGGTGCATTTAGGTTGCAGAGAAGATTGAATCTGTTCCTTGAAACCAAGGCCCCAAACTCTCATCTTCCTCCAAAATTCAAATGTGCTCATAGAGACAAGAAAAAATCATCATTGCAAAGCTTAGGTCTACATTGTGATGAGAAGGCACATAATGCATAATGCACAGAATACATGACATAATTCTACACACTTATATTAAAAAATCTTCTGTTAATAAGTAACTGGAATTGCAATTGTAAATAAATCTACAGGCTGCTAAGTTTCAACAACTGCATATGCTTTAGGATCAACAATTTTTCCAACGTAATGGAATGACAATTATATAAAAATAGATTTTGGTTTCATGATACAACAATTCTGTATTTGTAAAATTAAATTAGCATTGCATTGAAACATCCTTCTTTCCACAGCTTCATAAATGTAGTTACCACTCCAAATCAGGCATGTGAAAATGACTTGCTGAAATTTTCTTCAAATTCCTGCCTTCTCCTTCTGGTGCTTCATTTTCCATGTTATACCCAAATTGTGACAAAATGTGTTAATGTGCCACCATTATTGATTAAAACATGAAACATTAACTAATAGAAGGTTGCTACTCCCCAGAGCACTGTTTTTCAGAAATCAGTCAGCAGGTATCAGAGACTGCCTTCTTCAAACTCTTTAAACTTTTCCCACACAATGTGGGTGGAATTACAGTGATTTCAACATTACACTAATGTATGCATATCCTCAGGAAAAAGAAAAAAGGACTTGCCAATTTTAATGCTACAACATGATACTGTTTTTCTCCTTTTAATTGGTTATTTGGTGAATTGAAACAATGACTGCTAGTGGTTCAATATTTTTCATACATATCACACACAAGGCTATAGTCTACTGTCATATTACAGTGGAAACATATATACATCAATTTCTGTTGGAGAAATTTGCTTTCAAACAAATGTCTTTGATTATCGGCACAGAGAGTTATTTGTTCACTATTTCATTCTTTCCCCAAAAAGCTTTATTTAATTATACTTCAGCATGGTCCTTAAAACTTCAAATGTACTATAAAAAGTAGCTCTGTGGAAAAAGAAATTAGCTTCTTACTAGCTCTATTTTATAACATTTCAAATCCAGAACCATAACTTTTTACTCCACCATATGGATATCACAGCAAACAACAAACATATTACTGGAATATAACAATTACTGCTCAGCAGCTGAGCAGCAACTGACCCCACGCGTGCTTTTAACAAAATCAGATCCATTATTTTGAACACTGGTGAGGATATACACTATGCTCTTCTCACAGCCCCAACAATGCAGTTCTCTTTTTCCAAAATAAAAATTTGCTTGAGACAGCAGACTAGATTCTGCACTTCTTCCTGAACTATCAGCAAAACCATGAACTGATCTTCACTTCATGTATTTACTGAAAATTACTGAAGACTAAGTGTCTTCAGCACCACAAAAGGCCTATAGAAAAATTATGCGGTTCAATATAGATCAATGCCCAATTTTTTTACTGCCATTTTACTGTGGAGACAGAATAGAAACATGTGGTAAATTTCATCTGATTCTCAGATCTCAGGCTGCAGTTGGAAGTCTCATCCTCATCGCACACAGACAGAAATCCTTGATTTGGTGCTCTCTAGAGACCCAGCAAGTGTGGAAACAAAAGATGCCTAGCTTAGAGAATCCCTTTTTGATTGTAGGGAGAAGAGAAAGTTTTGCCATGAGCAGGTGTTTGTTACAGTTAAGTGGTAAGTTTATCTTACAGCAACCCACAACCAACTAAAACCTTCTGTGGTAGTAACAGAAAAGTATTTTTAAAATTCTATTATCCACGAAGAAAACTACTCAAAGTGTCCCCAGCACTTCCAGGACTGCACTGAATGAAAACACCAGAGAAAGACAGAGGCTCAACAACAATGCAGATCCATACATCCCTGGATTGCTGTGTGCTCACCTACACCTGTGACAAAGAGGAGAGAGTTTGTCTCACATTTTGACTTAAGTCTGTGTAAACTGCCCATCTTTCAAATGATCTCATAGATTCAGAAATAGTGATTAAGGTTGTACAAACAGGAAGAAACTTAGTGGGGGAGCTCCACCTAGCTGGCAAAATTTCTCAATTTGGCCCAGTTTAGTTTCACACATGGTGAGCCTACTTCACCAGGCAAGTTGATACCACACAAAAGCTCCCTGCAGAAACCACAAAGCCAGATGGGTCCCTCCAAATGCAGAGTCAGAACATCACGCTAATAATGCATGAGAGTCCTGAAGCAGAAAGCCCCTTTTCCAGAAATCCTGTTTAGGAAAGTATCAGGGGAAAACAATTCTGCTGAACACACTCCTCCTCTACCTTCCTCTTCTCTTGGTTCCCACTCAGAACGGAGGGAAAAAGCAAAGGAGCAAGCAGACCAAAGACAGAGAAAGTGTCAGAAAGATGGGTGCTAAGTGCCTACGTTCAAGTGTACATCACAGCTTTGATCCTCTGCTCCTGAAGAAAGGACACAGCAACTTCACAGTCCTTTGTGATTCAGATTTAAACAAAACAAAACAAAAAGCCACAGTGGAAGAGTTGCATAAAATGGACAAGCAACGACAACTTTTACTAAAAAAAACCATTTTACACAGAAATTTAAAAGGCTGTGAGATTAATAAACATTCCCTTTCTTCAGCACGCTGACTACCAGAATGAATTCATTGAAAAGGAATCTGGGTCTTCTCTCATGACCTCCCTACCTTTTTGATTTGTTGGTTGGTTTAAGTTTTGGGGGGTTTACACTATTTTAATTACAATGTAATGCAGTTACATTGTCAGCAGTCACTGCTATCAGGGATGAATGAGACTCTTTATAAGGCCAGTGGAGTTTGAACAGTAGGCCAAAAACCTGGGGTCAACCTAAATCCTGTATTGTGACAGGTTAAGACAAAACCAAAGATGTAAAGGTACTTTTCCTCAAATCATAAACTATCATGTCTGTCACATAACATTTTACTTCAGTCTGTTTCAGCCTCTGGAAATTACATACTGAACATGAAAGATTTTTAATGACTTGAAGAAGGATCCTAGAAACCAAGGACCAGTATGTCTGATCTACTGACCAAACCAGTAAAGGCCTCTAGTAACTGACTAAATTCTGGAAAAGGGAAAGGGAAAAATAGCATACAGGAATAGGTCATCTGTTTTAATAATAAAGAATTCATGGAATAATGTTTGAACAGAACAACTTACTTACCAGCTCATAACTTCCTCAGTATTGCAGAAAGGAAAACTTAAACAGATTCTATTGGTCCAGAATAATTAAATTTGATTAAATATGTTGTAACAGAGTAGTAGAAGAGAACTATCTCAGTCAGGCACCAGAAATAGGCCACTGATTATGTGGATGATTGTGATTTATTGCTAATACAATATCTAAATACTGACAATGAAGTATAGAATATAAGCAGGTCTAAAGGGTTACAATATAAGCAGGTTGAGCTAGAAATTTACATGTTTACAGTTTTTGACTTTGCAGAATGCACAATCACAAAGCATCTATGGAGCTACTTTATGATTTTATCTCCACATGTGACCATACCTCAGCAGTTTTACTCACCTGCCTAAAAGTGAATGTATACTTTATGAGGGCATCCAGAGAGTTCCTCCTCTTGTCTTAGGACAAATCATATTGCCCATCAGAGACAATCACAAGAGAGAACAGGTACATCTGTGGGTTGGAGACTCACACATGGCCAGGCCATCTTTCGTCACCAGTCACATATATGCCAGCAAGTTACTTGAGAGAAAATCCCTAGTTAATGCATGAATAAATGTGCCAAGCAAGCTATTGGCAACGTCAGCAACGTGCTTGGGATAAACTGTTAGTGTCTGTGCAGAGAAGGGGTTTGGAAGTTTCTTTTATTTATTTTACAAGCATTAAGAATCGAAATAAGTTGTTTCAAATTCCAGAGACCCTCAAAGCATTGGTGGACTCAAGTACCACAAAATCACCAAGAGAACTATCACAGGTTTAAATTTGCTCTTCCTTCTACCACTTCACATTTTTCTGGGCCTTCCAATTGAAAAGTTGAAAATCAGTTGTCTGACAAAAATGGACATGTAAAGGCCTCAGCAAAGACCTAGCTACAGGAGATGAGTGTGATACTATGTTTAAAGAAAAAATAAATTCAGTCCAGCAACTTGAAGAAAGATATTACTCAAACCAGCATACATATACCAGATATTTTTATTATTATTTTAAGAGTTAAAAACCACTTAGCATTGTCTATTAATTGTAAAAAAGTGGTATACTTGCATGGAGCATCTTTGTGGTTTGTATATGGACTGTTCTCCTCGTTATCTAATTATTCTGCTTTTTTGATGGGAGTCGCAACACCAATTTTCAGAACTTGGTTGTAGGCAGAAGTTTTAACCACAGACTCTTTCTTATTGCCTTCGGTCTGATTCAGGAGACACTTTACATGGGGACAACTTGGTATTTTCTAATGGGTGCTGAGCAGGTAGTCACTAGAAAACACGTATTTCAGCATTATCTCACTTCATACACGGTGTTCTTAAAAAAAAAGAGGAAAAAGAACACCTTGGTAAAAGTAAAGTTACTTCCAGTGTGAGTGATTATATCTTTCAGACAATAAACAATAACTTTATAAGTTTCATTTTCTCCTTTTATTATTAGCCTCTGGTCCAGCAAATGCATCTGACACACCGTAAAGACATCTCTTGGTTGCTAGGTTCTCCCCTGAGTCCATGAAGTTAACACACCTAGAAGGTAGGTAAAAACAACTTTTTTATTCCTGTCTTGCTTTTTAAAGGCTTAGGGATGAAAATAGGTACACTGATATTAGGATGCACTTGAGGCTATGTGGCTTTGGACCATCCCACCGATCATCTTCCACAGCCTACAGAAAGCTTATAAACATTTTGATATTATAATCATCCATCAAACCAAGGTGTGGCCGGTAACAAACCAGGTCATGGTCTTCTGTATGATTTTACATTGAATTTGATTAATTTCCATTTCTTTATATTCAGAAACAAAGCATTCCTTTTCTCAGCTGTTACAGGCACACACCACATCCTGTGCACAAGATGCCTCCTCCACTACAGGTCACGCTAGGGAGCATCACAGCAACTTCTCCTGATGTCAGGGCTGAGTTCCACAACAGGCTGCAGTTTCACCGACTCTGCCACCCCTGACAGTGGCCAACACTAGCTACTCTGGGGAAAGCATTGCACTATTCCCTTTTAGCCAGAGCCAGTTTAACACCCTTCTGAACCAGAAGTGACATCACCACCTTTGTTTGTGGGGGTTTTTTTTCCCTTTAGAAGTACCCCTTCTTGCTTTTGTTTTTAAGCTTTCATCTTGAAGACCTAAATTTAATTTGTGGTTTATTACAGAGAAAGGAATTATTTTATGTGTGTCCTCCATCCACTATTTATCTCTCTGTAAAGATCGATCAACTCTTCTCCCCTGAACTCTATTATTTAAGGGAAAAACTTTTCTGTCCTTTAATGAACACTATTCTAATGATTCTTGTTTCTTTGCTGAGACTGGGGTTTTTTTAAATTCTACTCTACCTTCCTTTTGATAAGGTGGGTCAAAATGCATGCAGTGTTGAAGATCTCCATGGAGTCATATACCAATTTGATGGAATTTTCTCCTTTTTTCCACCTTTTTTTTTTACTTTTTGCTCTTTCTACCTCTTCTTAACACGGTTCTGCTTGCCTTTTTGACCTCTATTGAGTATCAAGCTGACATTTTCATGTAACTATTCACAGTGAGTCTGGGATAATTTCTGAGTGATATAGGCAAAACAAAGCACATCACTGTATATGTATAATTAGTGCACATGCACTATTTTACATTTATCACTCTGCCCCTTTCTCAATCAGTCATGCAAGAACTTCAAGATTTTCTGCACTGCTTTACAGCCAGCTTTAGGTTTGATGTCTTTGTAAGCTTCATCATTCCCCTCACTTTTCTCCAAAGAAGTTTAAAAGAGTTCTTTTAAACATAAAAATACAGACGGCTGCATTATGCCAGATTAGTGATCCCCCAAGCATTCTGTGCAATATTGACTAAAACCAAAGATGCTTAGGCAATAGCATCAGAAAACAACCCTGGAACACCTACCACTCTCGACTACTCCTGAGTTTGCATGCTGTGTTTATAGTTTTGGCTTGGTTTTCCGCACTGCTGCCTCCTTGGACTCAGAGAAACTTCTAGTTTGTCATGTCATCGGGTGTGGAATGTCAGAGCTTAGAGACACACTGTGCAAAGAACCACCTCCTCTTGTTCTGAATGTGACACCCACCAGCTTCCTTTGGCACTACAGACACTCGGGCTCTAGTCACCCTCTAATGACACCCATGATTTGGTGGACTTCTGTTTTTGAAGACTGAGACATTTGTTAGCTATTTCTGAACTGATTCAGAGTTTCTTTAGGCTTAGGCTCAAAACTGAACTATCAAGCAAAGGGACAACAATAGTCACATGGGCTGTCAACATTGTCTGATGCTTTTCTGGAAAAAAATGTAGCAAGTATTTTCTCCTTGATATCTGATCTATAATTTAAATGCAAACTGCAATAGATCAGTGAGGTTCTTGTCCCAACAGCAGTTGGAACACTCCTGCAAACAGTTAATAAATTAGAGTTTTGCATTTCAACAATATATAACACATCCATAAATTTTAAGTATATCATGAATAGATGTGCACAGGAAAGAAGGAAGCAGAAAAAATTAAGCTAAAATTTTTAGAAACATTCTTCTGAGTTGCCTTTCTGCTTGACTTTCTATTGTCTTCACTTTGACTGAGGTTTTTCCTCACCCAAAAAAACCCCAAGCCTAAGTAACACTTTTACTGCTGGCCAGCAAAGTGAAAGTTGTGAGGGCAGGAGTTATGAGGTAAACTACCAAAAACTCCCCAGAAGAGTGGGAGAAATTTACCCTATTCTTACCCTATACTTTCATATACATTGTTATTTGGACTTTTAAAAAGAAACGGAAATCATCCTTGTCTATGCCCTAGGGATTATTTCCTTGGTGATTGTGGAAAGTCGAGGTTGAAGCAAGTGAATTTTCTCCTAATTCTGAGGACAGGGAGGTTTATAGTTGCTCTGATGTGTTCCAGGAATCAATCCCTCAGTTGTGGGCTAGCTGCAGAAGCAGTTTGTCTCCCATTCATTCCCCATTTCACCAACAATGCCATTGTTCCAGAGGAATGCAGCTGTCATGAGCGGCCGTGACTGCAGAAGGTGCTCCCTCAGGCAGCCTGGGCCGCTGCCATCAAGCATTGTAAAGTGTAAGACCAAAACCAAAACCTTGAACTTGCCTTGGTGCTCAGCGGGGTTACAGTGCAATGAGCAGAACTTCAGGGCAATATGCTTTCAGCAGCCTGTAACAGGGAGGAGATGAATGGCTCCATTTTGCGTCAGCTTTGCAAATCTATACCATATGACTGGCTACTAAAAGTCAGTGGCCAACCCGAGCACAAGGATTTGTAGCTTCTAAAGCTGTTGTGAAATTATGGGGGGAGGGAGTGGTTCAGTACTTATTCAAGTAAAAGGCACAATCTGAATTCAGGAAACTGCTTAAATATAAATAAATCTATACTCTTTGGAAAATCACGCTATGAAAGGACTGTGTCCACAAATGGGACAGAGGAGTTCTGCAGAAACCACCTTTATTCAAATAATAGGAGAGTCCACTGGGCTCTTGAGTTGTTGAAGGAGACAGCTTCCTTTTATCGTAAACTCCTGACCATCTGCTGCCCTCCTCCTCTCCCCATTGGCCGAGGTACTAGGAAGGTACAGCATTCCCAATCCTATTACTACATATCTCTCCTACACCATCTAGCCTCACACCCATTCTTTCAGATCCTTGTTCTCAAGTCATTTGTAAAGATATACACACCCATTCTTCCTATCAGTACAATTATGCATCCATGAATCTACTGAATCCCACATACTGTTCAGCCAAGAACTAACTTTAACTAAGCATTTAACTCCTTTCCTCAGTTTTAGAAAACAATTAGGAGAGTTTTCAAAAAGGAAACATTTACTGTTCATGGGAAAGTGTACATTGAAGCTCAAATCTTTACATCTATAGAATTATTATACCAGGATGGACAAACTGATTTTACGAGGGCAATTCAAGCATCATTCCGAAGTAGTGGCTATCAGGTCTTGTCTACATTAGAAAATTTTGGAAAAAACAAGCTCTAAATCAATCAAAATCTTTATTTGAGTTGTAGAACTTCAGTGTGACATTTCTGGTATTTTTCTTCTGGTTCACCCAATGCACTTACTCCAGTCCTTACAACCTTTAAGAGATCTTACCCAGTACTACCAAGAGTTCTTTCCTTCTATTCTTCCTGTTTCATCACTCCTACCAAGTTCAATCAACAACGATTTTCACATAATTTCTCTTGTACATCCACCCTTCCCCTAGCCAACCACGTCCACCCATAATCAGCCCAATGTCCAAATGATCACAGCCAAGAACAATCACCTACATCCTCAATCCCTCATTTTCTAGCTTTTCCTTCACCATTAACTTAGGTAATTCAAATGAAATTAGAACCTGCAGATGACTACAGCGGTTACTTCTACCTTCCATTATTTTTGTAGAATTTCTTCCACAACTAAGTGCAAGCAGTTAATTAAGAGCATCATGCACTTTTTAAGTATCAAATTTATTCCAAGCAAGCAATAAACTTACCCAAGCATATTTCTGTAAATAAATTACTGAGAATGTATACAATATCAAATCACTTTGACACACAGAATTTAAAGGGCCAGCATGATAGTAACCAGTTCCCTTCACACAAAGAAAGACCACACTGCCTCTTCTTACACAGAGGGAACTAGTCCTTCTCCAAATCAGCTTGGGGGAATGGGAAATGGAAAGCAGTCACCAGTCCTCTGTGACTGCTTGCTGCTCTTTGGCTCTAAATGCCTTAAGAATATCATATCTTGGGCTTGAGTCTTCTTCCCAGTGCAAAAGTCTTGGCTTTGCCATGAAAGAGTAAGCAAGCTGCAGACCAAATAAGTGGGGAAAATCTACTCCCTAGTAGAAAAGGCCATGACACATAGAGGCATGCGTAGATCTCATCATACATAAGTAGCTCTGCCTCCCTCACATGCCAGACCCCAGAGCAGAACTCCTTACTAATTTCAATTCATGACTGAAGTCAGTTCTGAACAACAAAGTCCGTAGAAGAGTGCATAATGAAAGTCAAATGTCAAAAAATGTTTAGAAAAACACTGAATGTAGAAAAGAAAAAGCCACACATGCTTTAGACATTAGCAGGTTTCATTAGCACTTCTACCACAAGGAGACCAGCTTGTAAAAAAAAGGTAAATAAGAGTTATTAAAACCCTAGAAAGTTAACATGAAATCACTTCTTAATTTTACTACATAAATGAAAAAAATCAGTCAATTAGGGATATGTGAAGCAGGAAAGTCCAGAGCTGGCCTACTGTGGAAGCAAGGAGACCCAAAACAGAGACTGGAAACTCTAGAGGTACAAGGCAGAAGGGAGATCAGAGTGAAAAGAAGAACAGAAAGCACAGAAACCGAGAAGGGCATTTTAACGTGTGACCACAGACATAAGCTGAAGGCTGACATGAACAAACCACATTATCTTGTGCTCGTCTGCTTATGACTTCCCACTCTATCCCATTTTTGCTTCTCATTAAAAGTAAAACAAGGAAAGAAGGAAAACAATGCCACTTAAATCTTTTTTAGAACATGGAACCCTTGCGTACAGTATTGTTACAATCATATTCAAGAAACATACCAAGCCACACTTCTTTGTAATTCAGATACCAGACTGGATTTTAATACAATCATGCACACTGTTATATTCCATCCAAACATGTTTTTCTGAATTAATTTTCTTCACTTCAACAAATGTAACATTTCTGGAAGAAAATCAACAGGAATTTGCTCAAGATATAACTTTTGCAAATCTGCTCGTAGAGATATATCACAGAAAGGATAGAATGCCTTTCTCTTTTGTATTTAGAAATTGTATCTGACACATTGAATTCTGTAGAACAGACTGGAGTGACTTCAGTGACAAGTATCCCAGTCTACACCTTAAGTTAGAAATCAAACCTTTAGAAAGAATAGATATTAAAAAAACACCAAAAAAAAACCCCAAAAAATCCCCCAAGAATTTCATTTTAAGTACTCAAAGAATGTATAATATTGTCATATTAATATCTGATTTTCTTGTGACCAATTGTTGCTGCAAATATATTTTTACTGTTTACCATTTGCAATGACAGAAACACTTCTGATTAGTTTGATGACAGACAGCATCACCATAGGGGATTGTTTACTCTCAACACTTAGCGTTAAGAAGCATCCAAGCCAGAGGAGACAGCTATAAAGGAGATGAGCTTTTTGCTTTATTACCCTACAAAGTATGACTTGTGTCATACTCCTCTTTCTTTGCTTTTCCCTAAGCTCTGTCTTTGCTCTCGTTATATTTCTCTTTTATTCAAATGAATCACTACACTGGTAGAATTTCAGTCTGTGCATATGAACTGAGGGAGTTGCTATTTTTTTTGTTTTGGGCTGAGCCCCACCAAAATCACCTCTGACTTCCCACTTTTTTCATCCTCCTTAATTCAAGGCCTTGGGATCCACCATCAAGAAGCGACATGGTGTTAAAGTTAGCTTTTCTTGGCCCACTCTCAAGTGTCTCAACTCTAGACTTTCCATAGGAAGAGAGTTTGCTGCACATCTGAATGCTTTTGCTATCAAAAACCCTTAAATCACCAATCAGTAAAACACTTGAACCTCAAACAAAAAGCTCAAAGATGAGTTTAATGGAAGCTTGCTAAGACTGTTTTTGGTCAAATACATCTAAAGTTTTCATTTCCCCCACCAGTAGTACACTGTATGGCAGCTCCCACCAAAGCTCCCTATGAAGTATCACGTGACATAGATCCTATGAAGTCAACATTTCCTGGAAAGACAGTGCTGTGACTCAACTCCACCATTTTCAGAAAGGTTGGTTGAGAGCTTGTTCATAACTAGATCCTTTCATCTTTTTGACCTTGCTTCTAGACAGCTGCCAATGGCTTGGAATTCATAATTTGGCGATGACTAGGTAATGGCAATGATAACATCCATCCCACTGACGATGTAACAGGTAATCTCTCCTATTGCAATGGAGGAATACTCCATAAGAAATCTGTCATAGATAATTCAGTTGTACCTAGTTTCAGCTCACCTGTGCAGCCATCCCAGTGTAGAAAAATTCTCCTCCTTACAGATAAAGTTACTGCAGAACCACTGAGTTTCTCTCCATAAATGCCATTACTGAAGTAAACCATTTCACTTGAGCACTGAAGGTGATATTAGCATCAAAGACGATGGTAGAAGGCTGACATAGTCTCTGCATGATGTTCCAACAGACCATGTACCTCAGAAGAGGGCATACATCCAAAACACTACGAGATTTTAAAATCCTCACACTTGTCCAAGAAATTACTATGTCAAATATGCCCTAGAAAGCTGACTAGCAATTAGAAATTACAAGTATTACTATTCAACACACTACTAGTTGTAAAATTTTCACTTTATCTGCAGACAGAAATGAATTTGTCTACTCTACCAGGGCTAGAAAACTCATACAAAACTCCCAAATACACAGAACTTGGTGGAAGCCCTAAATCACCAACCTGGCTAATTTCCTGAATGAGAGAAGTTGCTTTTCTGAACTCCACTGATATAAAAGCACAAGACAAGAAAAATGTAACATCAAATACTTTGCAATTAAAGCAAACCAATCAAGTTTTAGATTTTAACCTACAAAATGAAGCACAAAGAACGCAAACAAACCACACACTAGAAAACCATTAAAATGGCTGGATTTCCAGAAACCCCAAGCACCAGAAGAGTTCCATTAAGAAAATCTGCTATTTACATTTTCTTTGTGACTGCTTTGCAAAGACTTTCTGGAAGAAACACACCTTGGTATGCTAACAGTAAGGGGTATGAGAGGCAACAGTGATGCTCCTGTACACAGAAAGCTTACAATCAAAACTAGGTAATTGTAATAGGTATAATAGATAAATTCGTGTATGTAATATTGTATTATGGATTTGATCTACTAATAAGAAGCTACCCAAGGGTGTCTCCAAGATTCCAGAGTTCCAAAACATATTTGCAACTGAAATGACAAGGCAGAGCAAGAAGATGGCCCATCCATCAAGGGTGGACCCTCACTTCACAGCTCTTCAACATCCGATACCGATCTTGGTGGAGATCCTGGACGATCAGATCACCCCTCCCAAGACGAATTCCGGAAAAACTATCAAGTAATCTTTTCATACAGACGGGACTCCTTTGGAAAATTGAGAAACACAGCATACCTGGACTTTCAATGGACTTCGCCTTAGGGTGAAAAAACTGTATAAAACCCACAGGCTGAAACCTAGCAGTGTGGCAGAATTCGGAGGGTACCCTTGTACTGCCACTCTGTCCACCCAACTTTCGATCAATTGTTGTCCTGTTTTTATTGTGGCTTTAATTCGGTGTTGGAAATTTTGCTAATAAACCCTGTTATTTTTGAATTGGCTTCTAATCATTTATAACAGTAATGATTTAATTCTAACACTATTTAGAACTGAATTTCTTTTTACAGAACTGTTTTCCATTAGATTTTTCAGACAGGCCTATCTTTGAACCTAGCCTTACACATTTAGAATGCAAGTGAGACGGCCAGACAGGAAAGCCAAACACGCTGCCCATGCCTACACTCTCACCCAGAGGTTACCTGGCATACAGCCCTGCTGTAAACAGACCTAGAGATGTTACCAACCAAGCTGACCTGAGGATTTGTGTACCCATCCTGAACCCCAGGTACCCCACATATTCATGGGAAAGTTGTCCCAATGCCTAAAGTGACAGGCAGGCATCTTCTTTTGAGTATCACTGCAGTAGGCATTATTGCCATGCAGTGCTGCCATCACAGCCAGCCATGGACAACCAAGTCCAAACCTCTGCCAGCAAGAGAGATTGTAGAAATCCTCCTTAGGGCGCCTCAGGCAGTATTAGTACAGTTCATCCAGCTGCTCACTTATCCAACATCAACTCAAGAGCTGTGGGGGCGGTAACTCTGGCAGAGGAAAGGCAGCAAATCGCTGGGGGAGAGTTGCATCTTCAGCCAGCACAGCTGCTTGCAAAATGAGTTATCTTGCTACACTCCTAGCCCCGAGGGGCCCAGTGCCTGCTAACACACAGAGACCAGCCATCACAGCACTTCTACACAGCAGACCACCGGCACTTGCCTAGGCTGTGCTGAACCTAAAAGGACCCCAAAAAAACATTGCCTACCTCTTGGGAGATGGCTGCAGCTAAGCCTATTGAGACACCCATTGTATAGCTGGGAATATGCTGCCAGCTATACTATGTTTATAATAACCATCTAAAATACACACAGATTCCCTTTAACCCTGCCTGAGATACCAGACTAGAGAGAGAACAGCAGCACTGAAGTTACTGCTTCTGCTATGTACTCCCATCTCGGCGGCAAATGGGCCCAGGCTGACCGCAGAGCGACTCCTGAATTACCAACTCACAGCCAGCACTTGGGCACATAATGAGTTGTGTGTCTGTGAACACATGCTAAGAATACTGAGCCTGTTCAGCCTGGAGAAGACGGTTGTGTGGAGACCTCATTGCAACCTGCCAGTACCTGAAGTGGGCCTACATGGAAGCCAGAGAAGGAACTTTTATCAGGAGCTGTAGTGAGCTGTAGTGATACGACAAGGATTAATGGGTTCAAACTGGGAAAAAAAAAAAAGGGGGGGGGGGTTGGAAATTTTGGTTAGATATATGAAACAAATTCATTACTATGAGGTTGTGAGAAACTGAAACAAGCTGCCTAGGTACAGAGCAGCCCCATCCATGCTCGTGTTCAAGGCCAGGTTGGATGTGGCACTGAGTGGCCTGGTCTCGTGGGAGATGTGCCTGCCCTTAGCAGGGGGTTGGAACTGGTTGATTTTTAAGGTTCCTTCCAACCCCTCTAACATTTTATGACGCTGAACTGTGAACAGGCTGTGAAGCGCCACCGCTCAGGGCCCGCTACGCCGCCGGGCGAAAGGGGGAGGCAGAGACAGCAGCACCTGCTGCCCGAGCGCAGTACGGCCCCCACAGAGGAGTGATCTGCCTGCCCGGGGAGGGCTTGTCCGCACGCAGCCCGCAGCCCCTCAAGGGAGCGAGGGCGCCGGTGCCGGTGGCTCCCGGGGGAAGCGGCACAGGGAACAGCGGCGACAGCGCTGGCCCGCCACTGGCACCGGCCGCCGGAAGGTTATTTATAGCTTGGCCCGGATACGCGCTGACGTCACGGAGTGCACCGCCCCCGTGCGTCAGCGTAAGGCGCACGTAATGGGAACGTGACACACGCACGGCGCGCAGGAGCTATTTATAGTCGGGAGAAGGCGGAGAGGGGAAAGGGAAAAAAAAAATTTAAAAAAAAAGGAAAGAAAGGAAAGGGCCGTTTGTTCGCCGTCCGTACGCGCTGGTGGGGGGAGGGCGTGGGCGCCGTCAGATGACAGGGCCGGGAGCGGGGAGAACCGCGCGTGGCGGGGGCGGGGAGGCGGCGGGCGCGAGGGGATTCCCCCTCCTCCCTCACCCCCCTCCCCCCTTCCCTCGGGGAAACCCCCCCCATGGAAAATAAAAAGTGTAAAAGCGGCGGTGCTCGGGTTTCCGGGAAGCGGAGCTGCGCCCGCCCGGGTCTGGCGGTGCCGCTGCTCCCGCCGCCTGCGTGGGACGGGCGGCCCCACGGCAGCTCCCAAACGCCGTCCCCCCACCGCCACGTCCCGGCGTGGCGGAAGCGGGGCTCCCCCGCGGGGTCAGCGAGCCCCCTGCGGGAAGGGACCGCAGCAGATCCCGTGCTGGGGATGCGCCGTGCCCCGCAGCCGGAGCTGTGCTCGGTGACAGTCCCGTCCCCTTCCCAGCTCCCGAAAGTTGCAAAGAGGCTTTTCGGAGTTTTTCCCCGCTCCGAGAACAGACCCGAAAGGGATCTGGAGTTTTACGAGGAGAGCCTGGGGGAGCTGGACCTGTTTAGTCTGGAGAACACTGAGGGGGGCTCTCATTAATGCATGTAAATATCTCCAGGGCGGGTGCCAAGAGCGTGGAGACAGACTTTTTTTCAGCGGTGCCCATCAGCAGGGTAAGAAGCGATTGCCATAAACTAAATCACACGAAGTTTCACACCAGCATGAGGAACAACTTCTTTACATGGAGGGCAGCAGAGCACTGGAACAGGCTGCCCGGGGGGATCGTGGAGCCTCCTTCTCTGGAGGCATTCCAAACCCACCTGGACGCGTTCCAACGTAACCTCCTCTAGGTGACCCTGCCTTGGCAAGGGCTTTGCGCTAGATGATCTCCCGCGGTCCCTCCCAGGCCGGGGGCGCCCCGGGTGTCCCGGGAAGCGGCGCGGGGACACCTGTTGGCGCCGCCGTCGCCGTCACGCGGCGCTCAGCCGGGCGCGCGCGTCACGGGACCGGGCGCGCGTGCCACCGCCGTCACCTGCCCGCGCCCCGCGGGGACCGGGGCGGGCGGCAGGGAGAGCCCCGAGGAAACGGGGAAAGGGAAGGCTCTGCCGCTCCGGGGCGGCCCCCGGTACACGGTGGGAAAAAGGGGTTAAAGCAAACAGTCCCAGCTGGCGTCCCGCTCTGCCTGGGAACCGCCGCTGAACTCCATCCTGGCGGGGCTCCAGCCCGCGGCGCGGCAAATGGTAGCAAACCCTTCGGGGAGGGGGGGAAGCGGCTGCGGCCCCGCCCGGGAAGGTTTAAAACCAGACCCGAAAGCAGCGCGGCAGCAGAAATGAGGGATGAACGGAGTTTAGTGGGGCGTGCTGGTGTGACACAAATCCTGCAGGTAACGTGGAGCCCCCCCAAAATGTTTCTAATAAAGCGATTAAAGAGCCAATTGGACAGCTGGAAAGAAAGGAATCGTGAAATGGTACAATTTTTAATAAAAGCCTATTTATGAACCACAGAATCCTCAAGGTGGGAAACGACCTCCGGGATCATCCAGTCCAACCTTAGACCAAGAAGGAGTTTCCTGGCCATCAAGAGATACGTGCATGTAGACAGAGGAAGATCCATTAGTGCCTAGGTTGAAAAGTAGTAAATACTCAAGGAGTTTCTTGGTGAGACAATCTGGTTACTAGGTTGATGATGCTATAGGAGATGGAAAAGAGGAAATCCAAAGGCCTCCAGTGTTAGAAAGGATCCAGCTGGGGGTTTCAGGTTCTTGTTTAAATACCATGCTAGGAACAGGTATAATGAATGATAAAATTGTAAAGCTCAGTGATGTTACCTCTCTGTTGAAAGCATGATACCATGGCTTAATATAAGAGCAGCAGCACAGAAAATAAAGGCAATTGCCTAAACTCTTAAGGGTAGAAACACTGAAAATTTAACTTACTACTTCATCAGCAATAAAAACAATAAAACAGGGAAATATAATAGGAAAATATATCTAATTTAGAACAGATGGTAGGAAGCTTTGCCCCCCCTCGCATGGAACCACAACTGCACAGAATGATCAGTGGGGAATTTTGGTAGAGTGAAAACACCACAGTTATTCTCACACTCAGCATATGAAAGCTTTGGTGAAGAGAAGAGAAAATGGGAATGAAATTTGCTTTTTAAATTGCCCAGAACTTCTAATTAGTTTCTATTGCCAATTTTAACTGCAACATGACAAAGCTTTTGCCTCATCATCGACAACAAATTTCTTACAAAAATACAAAACATATCCTTGTAAAAAATAGCAGACTGTTCAAACATTAATTCTCTTGCTCTGCAACATTCTGCTCTCTTCCTCTAAGGCAGAGTATTGAGATTGGCCCAAACTATGCAGGACAAAGTCTTTGCAAAAACATTTGCTAGTCTTGCTTTGGAAAATGCAAAGGTGCTTTTACTAGAGAAACACATAGAATCTTAGAATGGCTTGAGTTGGAAGGGACCTTAAAAATCATCTAGTTCCAACCCCCCTGACATGATCAGGGACACCTTCCACTAGATCAGGTTGATCAGGGCCCCATCCAACCCAGCTTTGAACACTGCTCAGGGATGGCAAATCTGTGCAGCAGTGAGCACCTCCACTGATTTTCAGTTCCACTTGGTGCTTCCTGTTTGCTTTTGTGAAGCTCAAATACTCAGAAGAGGATTTCTTAAGTGACCAGAAGACAAGGCATGGAATCTCTTTGCTGCCGTTCTCCCCCTCATCTCGGCCATTGAGATACACAGGCTTTCTGTAACTGGATCTCTGCTCCACGTGCCCCAGAAGCAGTGATGATTAAAACTCTAAAACTATTTAGCTGGGCTTGACTTTCACTTCTTGTTGCGATATTTCAAATTTTTTGCTATTTGAACCACACCATCATCTCATACAGCACTCCACCTGTAAGTTTTTGTGTAGTTTTTTGGTAACACACACTGATGGTTTGCTTGTTGTTGGGCTTACACTAAGGACTTTTCAGTTTCTTGCATCAACCCACCAGTGAGTGGACTGCACGTGCAGAAGCTGTGAGGGGACATAGCCAGGACAGCTGATCCCAACTGACCCAAAGGATATTCCATACTATATGGTATCATGCTGAGCACATATAGCTGGGAGAAAGCTGGGGAACAGGCTGAGCATTGGTTAGCAGGTGGTGAGCAGTTGCACTGTGCATTGCTTGTTTTGTACATTCTAACTAGTGGTGGTAGTGGTAGCAGTAGTAGGAATAAGACTTTCCCTTCCATTTCTGTTGTGTGAAACTGTCTTTATACCAACCCATTAATTTTACTTTTTTCTCCCCAGTTCTCTCCTCCATCCTGCTCTGGGGCAGCGCATGAGCAAGTGGCTGTGTGGTGCTTAGCTACCCGCCAGGTTAAACCACGACATCTAAGCAGCACACCTGCACTCAGTGCCCTTTGCTCCTTTTGTTCCTAAGTTTGTTTTGGCACTCCTCATTCCCACTATCTCCAGAGGGCTGCACAGAGGAGCACAGATAAAACAGCTCCAGGCATGGCATTCCCAGCCCACTATGGGCTGCAGCAGCCCCGACTTGCCAGTTTCATTCAAGTTTGGAATTCAAGATGAATTTTCACAACCTCAAAGACTGGACTCTGAGCTCATCACCCCGCTCCTGGAGGAGCTGAGGCTGTAAGTTCAGGTGCATACACCACGATTTCGTCTTTCACATATAGTGCAGGGGGGTGGAAGTGGAACTGATTTCATCAGCTCATTCTAGCTGCGTACTTCAGCTGATTCAGAGATGCCAGAAGGTTTAGACACGATTGAAGAAAGCTGATGCTTAAACTCTCTTAACCTGTGATGTGATACTAGTGCCCACTTCTGATCTTTAAGATATGATAAGCCTGAAAGAAATAGTCCAGATCCTCTCAGGTAAATGATTCATTTCTTTATATAAGAAAGAAAGAAAAAAAAAAAAAAAAAAAAGCAATTACTGCCATTGAGGGGTTTGAGGCCTTGTAAGAAATAAACAATAATAGTAATTAATTTTCATTTCTGTGCCTTTATTTCTTAAACACTCTGTTGTAATTTTACAAATGGGGAAACAAAGCAGGCAGAGGTAAATGAAACTGTGCAAAGGCACAAGCCAGGACAGAGATGAAGCAAAAAGCAAACCTGGACAGGCAGTTGTCCTGCCAGCTGGGATCTCTCACTTCTCTCCTCAAACCCCTTATCCTACCGCAGCTGAAGAACTGCTATCCCTTGGGTCTTGGGAATGGGCAGTTCAGATAGTACAGTAGTGAGAAGACAAAGAAACAGACAGGGAAATAGTAGGAAACAGAAAATGCAGTCCAAGAAGAGGTAAGAGAGAGAGAGTAAATGAAATGCAATGCTCAATAACATAGGAAGATCCATAGGTTTGGGAATCATTAGGAGCAAAACAAACAGGGTAGCCAGAAAGACAGTGTAATAAAAAGCAGCTGAAATTTAAAAGATCTTAGAAAAAGTAAAAAAGTAACAAGTTGCTGCTTTAGAGGAGCTACCTTTTATCAACACAAATAGAAAGTCTGCCAAAAAGGCAGTGCCTGCTAAACAAGCCTAAATGATTATCTAGCATAAACTTTTTTTTTTTTTTTAACATTATAGAGTTGCATTTGTTTAGTACTTCATGTGGCAAGTAAAGAGACTCCTTCTTAGGAATAAAGATTGACAATCTAGTCAAGAATTAAATGTAGAAATGAAGGGCCTAAAAGGAAGCCATAAAAATAACTTGAAAAATAATTATTATTATCACTATAATTTTATTAATTATGAGATGGAGGGAAAAAATATTAAATTTTGGGGGTTGTAAACCAGTCCCATGGCCTTGATCCCTTATTAAAATCCATCTCTCTGTACTAAACATTACAGCCTGTGAGATCCTTTCCTAGGATAAGATGAGCTTGAGCCTTTTTCTTTTCTTCCCCACTCTCTCATTTTTCTTTAACTGAGCACAATCAAGTAAGATTGTCCTTTTGAAAGTATCAAGGCCAGTGCAAAATGTAGTTCTTTTGTATCCATTATAAATCCAGTTTAAAGCTGCTTCATTATTACATAATTAATGTACTTAATTTAAGATCCCTCTGAATGTTCCTTCACCTCCTTATTTAATAATCTGCTGTGCTTGCATGTCTGAACCTTGTCTGGTCCTGGCTTCTCCCATTCCTAATCAGCTCTTATGTTGGCAGTAGGAATTAAAATCTCAACAGCCCCTCTGCTTAATATGACCACAGTTCAGTCTGTGGGCTTGCCTAAAAGGCAGTCATTCCATTTGTTAATATGTGACCTCCTTTACTTTTAATTTTGGATCTCCACAACCAAGGAAGGATCATCTATTGTCTTACAAGCCAGGCAAAGTGAACAGGCTGAGTCAGTCCAGGAATATTCAAGCCTCCCCATCTGTGGTATTGCAGAATTCCAGGGCAATTCCACCAGTTGGTGGAGCTTCTGTCTGGGAAAACAGAGCTATTGTGAACAAAGCATACTGTGCATATTTCTAACATTCATAAAAGACTGGGTTTGAATCATTTGAATCTTTCTCAAAATTTCCTCCTTTGGGGCAAAAATTTCCAATGCATGGCCACGATCCAGTTATAGTCATTTGGAAAATCTGAGCATAAACCATGCAACCATGTCTTTAACTAGTTGTGAAAAGAGAAGATAAATGTTTGACTGTAAAAGTATGACAGCATGCTGGATTATATTGGGACTTCATTTACTCAGGACTGGTACTCAGTTTTAGCAGGGCATGGCCTGCCAAATACACCACCAAAGACTAAGATAGGCCTTCCCCTCTTCCTCATCATGACCTCTCTATGACAAAGGCTCCTTTCAAGCCTTTGGCGGAATGAGTTTTTCTTTCAGTTTGGAAACACAGCAGTGATAAACTGGGTGTCCTGACAACCTTTTGTAGCATGCTACCTCTCATCTAGAAACATGCTGGCCTAACGTTATAAGGCAGCTGAGGCAGAGCTGCTGTTCTAGGCTATCAAACTCTGCTGAGTGTCATTTTGAGCAGGATCACTCCTTATTTTCAAGACTGTAGTCACCTTGATCAGCACCAGAAGTGCTGAATTTATTTTCTGAACAACAGAATACCTCTGAAGGACAGGATTCTGACTCAGATATAAATCTAACGACATTTTAGATTACAAGATTAAAAACGGCAGTGTTTCTTCTAGTGCCCTATGCCCACAAATTCAGAGATCCAAATTAATCATCTAACCCTTCACGTGCTTGCAGTGTGAAGAAAGGGTACAAAACAGACAAACTTCAACATGACGATGAGGGCCATATCCCAAATCCCACCCCTCTGGAGCAAGGAGATGTAGTTTAGGAAAACAGGAAGTCTTAGGCTAGTAGAACCCTACCACACCTATAAGATTTTTCAAAGACACAGCTGAGAGGAGACAGGTGCTACTTTCTGTTGACTCTGTAGCTCTGACAATTACAGTACTCCCTAGAAAACAGAAGATCTGTGATTCAGCTCTTTTCTTATCTTAAGAAGACTCAAATCCACACTGACCATTATCTGAAAGAATGGCCTTATCACCAGGTTATTGGTTGTCTAGGAAGGTATGGAGGGAAAAAGGAACTTTAACACAGAAATCATGCTCAATCAGGCACGAAAGGCATCTCTTAAGGCCATGGCAGTATTTTTATACTGTAGGCATGTAATATAAAATAACACAAGCCATCCTTGGAGCAGGAATGGATAGGATAGGCAGATCTCCTCCATCCTAGCAGACAGCCTGAAGCACTAGACTACAGTGCTTGTACACAAACCTAAAAGTGGTTTCACCACTTCAAACAGGTGGTTGAGATACCACCCAGAATGATGCAGGGATTACGGCAATCTCCTGGGAGGTGGGGAATGTAGGTTGAGTTTCCCCATTCCCACCCTTGTCTCCCTGCCCCAGACAAACTAGGCGAATCTTAATGTCCTGTTTTCTGTCTAAGTGCTGACACTACTGAGCTGTTGTGTCATTTAGTCAGCACCAGCCAATTCTTCTTTGGGGTTTCCCTAGAATCTGGCATTTAGGCAGATGAACAGTTGATTTCTACATCCTGGAGGAAAATAGGCAATTTTATAAAAAAAAAATGCCAGGAGATACTCTTTGCAGAGGAGGTTAGACTAGATGCCATTTCTATGGTACTACTGAATCTATCATAGAATGCCCTGGGCTGGAATGGATCCTAAAGATCATCTAGTTCCAACCCCCCTGTCATAGGCAGGGAACCTTTCACTAGACAGGTTGCTCAAAGCCCCATCCAGCCTAGTCTTAAACACCTCCAGGGATGCAGAATTCATAACATCTCTGGGCAACCTATTCCAGTGCCTCAGCATCCTCACAGTAAAAAATTTCTTCCTAATATCTAATCTAAACCTGCTCTCCTTCAGCTTAAAGGCCATTCCCCCTTGTCTCACCAGTGTCCAATTTAGGTGCCTCTGGCAGCCAGTCAGGATTTCAAGAGTTTGACTTGGGTAACCTAACCCTAAAAACAGTGACATTTCATTGCCTTGGCCCCAGAAATCTGCAGCCTAAAGATTCGCTCTGGTCTGGGGAAGCCAAGCAAATTCTGGTACCGAGTTGTCATCAAGTTATTTGGCCATAAATGCAAACGCGTGGGTGGGCACTGGAAGTGAACCCCTCAGCTTCTCCACAGAGTCTGCTCCCAGTGTAACCTTCAGTCTCCCCAGTTCTGGCAGCACCCAGCAAATGTCCCTCAACAACCTTCCCCACTTCCTGGAGCTTTATTTCAGCCAAGGCCTCCTTCATACTGCTGCAGGCTTCCTCCCGTTGTTGCAGTGCCTGGTTTTATTATTCCGAGTTATCCAATAAGCCCTGTGAATTACATCCTTCTGGCCCTCGCTCCTGCACCGCCGCCTCCAGCCAATCAAGCTGTGTACACGCCAGTTCGACAATTTGCCTACTGTTGTTCCTGTCCCCTTATCTCTCCCCCTGCCCCCACCCCCGGCTCGGTGTTTATGCTTCATGGATTGGGAGTTCCTTGCACGAAGAACTTCCTTTTCGCCTCATGGGAAGCACACAGCGTATAGTGAGTGATCTCTCATGTCACAAATAACTGCAGGACAGCCGACCGGGCTCTCCCTAGAGGGAACCGCTGCCTTGGGTCGGTCGGTGAGCAAGTGCCCGCTCCCTGCGCAACACCCGCATCTGCCCGGAGCACACAGCACACTCAATGCCACTTTTTAATCATTTTCTCCAAACATCCCATTTCCTGTTCTTTAAATAGCATCTCAAAGATTATTTTAAAGGCTTTCAAAACACTCTTGCCGCCGATTTTGGGTTTGGAGTGGGTTTTGTTGGTTGGGGTTTTTTTTTAGCCTTCTTGCATGACGATATTTTCACGTCGTGGGAGACAGGAACAGCTCGAGGAAGCTGCGAAGTTGCACGGAGTACCCGGGGGAGGAAAGGCGGGGGGGGGGGGGGGGGCAATACGGTTTCTAGGACAGTCCACCTGGCACCGACGTTTTGTTCTTGCACACAGTTTCAGTGCGGAGCTGCGAGTTTCGGGATGACTCCGGAACTTTATACCCCTCTCGGGGGTAGCCCGCCCGGAGCGGGACGAGGGGCCCTGAGGGCGGCGGCGCTCCGCTGAGTCCCTTTCCCAGCAGAAAGGACGAGATGCAAAGGAGAAATGACAGCATGGAAAGCGGAGTATTTTTATCGGGGCCAGTGCCTGGGGTGAGGGGTGGGCGGAAAGTGCCACCCTCTGTCTCTCCTCCCTTGCCCTCAGCCGCCCACGCCGGCAGCGGCATCAAAGGGAATCTCCCTTGTCGCGCCGTGTCAGCGCCGGGGATGAGCGCACCGGCCCGTCATGGCATTTTCGCTTCTCCCGGCGCTTACTCAACAGGCGGGAGGGGAGGGAGGGCTGGTTTGGAGGGGAGGCGGGGGGAGGACTCCCAACCAGCGCCGCTTCTGCCATGAGGTCACCGCGGCGCTATGCGCCGTGCCCGCCGCCGCCCCTGCTCCGCTCCGTTGCGTCAGGCAGGGGGTATCCCCGCCGCGGCCGAGCGAGCGGGGCATCCCCGCCGCGGAAACACCCCGCGCTGCCACGCGTGTCCCTCGCCGGCGGGGCGGGGGGGTGATCCTGCCCCCATCCCCCCCGCCGCCTCCGCACCACTGCCCCCCCGCGCAGCGGGCGCTCGGCCGTCGCTCGGGAATGTCAGCGGTGCTTCGCCGGGGGGCCGTGCAGGGACGGCATGCGATGGACGCGATGTCGAGGGAGGCAGCGCGCTGCACCGAGGGAATCGCACCGGAGCCGGCCACGCGGAGGGGAACTCCAGCCACAGCCAGCAAGAGACCTTTTTTTTTTTAGGAGAGAGCGGGGTCTGGCACTCCCCGCCAGCGTCCGGCGGTGGCTTTCCCCCCCCACCGGGGGCGCAGCCGGGAGGATGGGTGTGCACGCCGGGGTCCCCGTGCGCTGCCCCGCACTCCACCCCCTGCGCAGAGGAAGCCGGGCGGGGGCGTGGCCCCACGACAATGGGACTCGCCGGCGCTATAAATACCCGCCCGCATCTATATTTGGTTTGGCCGGATCACAGCCGGGGGGGGGCGGGAGGGGCGGTGTCCCAAAAATAGCCCCGCGCGCCCGCCCGCCGCCGCCGCCGCCGCTCAATGGGCTCCGGCCCCGCCCCCTCCCTCGCGCGCGATCCCGAGCGCCTCGCGCGGGGCCCGGCGGGGCTAAATTTAGCAACGCCGCTTGCGTCAATGACGCGGCCGCCGTGCGTCAGCCCCGCCGCGCCCCGCCCCTCGGAACGGGGCCCGCCGCGTCCTGTGCGTGGATTGGCCGCGGCGGCGGCACGAGGGCGGTGACGTGGGGGCGCGGGCTGGCCCCCGCCGGGGGCCGGCGGCGTCCGGAGGGGAAGCGCGGCCGCGCGGGGAGCCCGGCGGGTTCCCCCGCGGGGGGAGCGGGGCCTGGCAGCGCCGCGGCCCCGGAGGGAGGGAGGGAGGGAGCGAGGGACGCCCCGGCGCCCGCGGGAAGACGGCGCGCACCGCCTCGGGAAGGGGATCCCGGGCTCGGACGTGGCCGCCGCGCCGCCGGCCCGCGGCGTCTGCCGAGCCCCGCGCCGGCCCCTGCTTTGACTCCCGGGGACGGAGCACGCTCCGCGGCGGTGCCGGCGGCGGGACGGCGGAGCGAGAGGCAAAGCGAAAGTGTCGCCGTTGCCGCCGGTCCCTCCTCCTCGGGGCGGCGGCAGGCGCCTCGTCCGCGCTGTCTCCCGTCCGTGGGGAGAAGTCGCTCGGCGGAGCCCCTCTGTGCGAAGCACAAGCGCGGCACCGGCCGTCACGGCTGCGGTGACAGTCGCGAACGTCCCGGCTGCCGGCGGTGGATGTAAACACGGCACCGGGCGCGGCGGCGGGCGGCTGCCGCCGGCGGAGACAGCGGGGGAGTCGTCCGCCGCCAGTCCGGTGCCACAGGCAGACAGACACACGGACACCGAAAGACACACGGACTCAGAGAGTCGCAAGCAGGCGGCAGCCCGGACGCTTCTCAGGGTCGCTCGCACTCCTGCCCGCTCTGTGAGCGGCACCTCCCGCAACCTGCTCCTTGCTCCTGCGCACTGGAAAGTTTCGAAAGAAAAGAAAAAGAGGGTGAAAAAAGGAAAAAAAAAAAAAAAAGGAAAAAAGAAAAAGTGAGAGAAGAGAAAATAATAGGGAGAAAATTCAAAAGGCAAAAAGAAAAAGCGTTTAAAAAACTGAAAAATAAAAAAGTGAAAAACCTTTATTAATTCATCGTAAAGTTCCACTAAGTAACCAAGCAAAGCTCTTTTCATTTGAGCCACTTCAGTAAAGATATAATAATTTTGTTATTGTCACTATCTTAATAATAATTATTAATATTATTATTATCAGACTTGGGAATGACTCTCCAGGCTGTGGCGGTCAGGCGGCCCCGAGCCGCCCGGCCAGCCCTGCCGTCCCGCTTTCGGCGGCTCAGCACGGCTCTGCCGGAGCTCCGCACCGCTCCGCACCTCTCGGCTGTGCCCGGCAGTGCGCGGCTGTGCTCGGCTCGGCTCGGCTCGGCACGGCGCGGTGCGGCGGGAGCGCGGCGCACACACTGGGGCGGGCGGGGGGGGGGGTCAGTAGCGTCAGGCTCCCATGGCGTCACTATTGACGTTTCGCATTCCAGCCGCTCTATGGAGAGGCCGCTAGGGCTCCTCTCACATAAATGACGTTCAGAGAGAGGGAGCGGGAGAGCAGCGCAGAGAGGCGCCTCCGTCCCCTCTCTCCGGCGCAGGCACACGCGCACCCCGGGGCACTCGCACCGGGACGCGGGCACAGGTCCCGGCCCGGCTCCCGCCGCACACACACAAAGGCACATCGCGGCGGCGGCGGCGGCCGCTCGGCATCCCTCGCCCGCCCGCCTGCTCACTCCCTCCCTTCGCCCGGGGACGGGCTCCTGGCTCCTCAGGCTTTTTCAATCCTTTTCCATGCCTCGGGATAACGCACCCTCTGGACCTGCAGCTACCCGGAGTCTGAGGGATTTTCTGTCTCGGGTCCTGCAGCTGGACAGCGCCTACACACGCCTTTAAGGAAGCGGGCACCTACAAACTAGATGTAAAGACGGAACCTCCACAGCAACCGAGTACGTATGCGAGTGAACGGGAGCGGCTGAGGGAGAGGGACAGCGCGGCATGTCCCCACTCCGTGAAAGTTACGCCGCCGGCCGGGGTAGAGATGCCGGGGAGATGCCGGCGGCGAGCGATGTGCGGCTCAGCCGACGCGCTGCCGCGCCGGGCTCTCGCTGAAACTTTTCCCTCACCTTCCCCCACTCCTCTCCCATCCTCCCCGTGGATGCTCGATTGCCGCTCGTCTTCCGAGCCTCCCTGCCGCCTCGGCAACTCCTGCCGTGCGCGGGGCACTGCTGCCCCTCGCAAACGGGAGGGCTGTGGCTGAGCGGAGCGGGAGCCGGAGCCGGTGGTACTAAGGTATTTCTGCTAGTTGTTGTCATGGAAATGATGCTGCCGGCGGCGGCGGGGAGTTTACAGCGCCGGTGATGAATGGCAGCAATTTGTCTCCTTCCTTTAGCCGCGCTTGGGAAATAGGTGGTTCTGTTTGCACAAGTTCAGCTGTCTAATAGGGACGGCGGGGCAGGTTGAGCTCATCTCACTTTGGGAGACAGCAGCCCCCCTCGGCAGCCCAAAGAGCTCGCCCAAGAGGTAATTGCTGGAATGTGACATATTTTATTGAAATGAGACGGGATGTTTGCACGGCACGTCTGCCCCGCATCTGCTCCTCGGAAATGTGCACTTTTCCCTTCGGAGGTCAGGAGTGGTAACGAGGGGCCGCGGTGGCCCGGCACGGGCGGTACCGTGCGGGGAGGCTGGGCTGCGCCGCCGCTGCCCCGCTCCCTGCCCCCGCGGCGCCTCTCGCCTTTGCCTTCTCGCCTTAATAGCAGCGAAAGAAGTTTCAGTCTTGGAAAGAGGCGAGAAAGCGCGGGCGTTGGGTTGTGACATTATGTAGAGGGACAGTTATCGGGGCAGCATTATCGCGATAGTCTGTCCCGGGCAGAGATGCCGCTCACCTTAGCGCGGCTAGCTAAGAACGCTGTTACTTAACTTGCAATTTTTGGATACGATGGAATCCATGCGAGGATATTTCCCAGGGAAAGGGCGTAAAACACTATTATATATAGGGGGATTGGTGTGCTGGGATAGGATTTTTTTTTTCTCCAGGAAAAAAAAAAAAGTTTGGGAATGAATCGCTAACTTTTATCCAAGCCGCTTCACTCGATTACATTCTTCGCCCTATTTTTCTCTCCTCCGTGGAGACCGTTGTATGCTGGAGTCAAGCCCCGGTTAAAAACAATGGACTAAACCAGACCAGACGGTTTCTTCGGAGGTGAATCTCACGCGATCTCGTGGATATTTGCTGGAGTGACCGTGCGGCTCGGGGCGATCCCTCCCACTCCCCCCCCAAAAATATCGCCAGCTAACCGGCGGTGGAAATCCAGCACGAAACTTTTTAATTGAATGGAGCTTCCCCCTCCGCAGTCCCTCCCGGGTAAATGAAGGTTTCGAAACTCGCCTGAAGAAGTCACAATCACAATGGAGTATTTCACGGTTTCCTCCTCGTATTACAGGGTGGGGAGGGGTGTCACTCGGGGCTGAATGTAAAGTGCACGGAGGAAGAAAAGAGCTTTGACAAGGGTAGTTATTTCCTCCTAATTTACAGCCCTTACGGCCCTGCGCTCCTGGCTCGGGCGGCGGCAGCCCGGAGGGGTGCTGCGTGGTTAAAAGCGCAGCGAGTGTCTCTAGGTAACCGGCGGCTCGGGGGGGCAGAGAGGAGCCCTAGGGCGCTCCACGCCGAGCGGGAAACCGCCTCGCAGGAGCTCGTGAGGGAACAAAACCCTCGGGAAAGAAAGGGATGAGCTGACAGGCGCTTAACACCCGGGAGCTGGCCGGGGTTCAAAGGCGAGGGGCGCGGGGAAGGCAAAAGAAAGACAAGGAGCGGGAGAAGGAGTCGCCGGGGAGCGGCTTCGGTGGGCAGGGGCCGGCGCGGCCGCGCATCCCCCGCGCTGCCGCGGAGCCCGGCTTGCAGCGCCCAGAGAGAGGGTCGGGGGGAGGCGGCCGGGCTGCGCTCCCTCCCCCGCGCCGACGATGATGGGCCGGGAGGCACCGCACAGGGTTAGGCGGGCCGGCAGGACGCCCCTCAAGTCTGGCCGGTACCTTGCATGGAAAGTCCCAGCCTGCTTTTCCCCAGTCTGTGCATCCCAAAAAGAGAAAGTTCTCACGGGGAAGTGGACGCTCGGGGATGCTGTCCCGCTTGTTGTAGTCACCCCGCCCGAGGTTCTCCTCTTGCCTTCCCCAGGCTCCTCTCTCGGAGAACAAACCGGCAGCTCCGTTGTCCCACGCGGTGCTCTCTGCCTTTTGTGCGATGGGGGAGCCGGCAGGAATGCGCTCCCCGCGGGCTCCCCGTTCCCACCCGTGGGGCGAGGCGGGGGGCTGCAGGCGAGCGCGGGGGACTGTCCCCCCACGTCCCCCCGAGGCGCCGCGCCGGGGGGGAGGCGGGGGCTCCCCTCTGCCCCGCCGGGCACCGCCGCCCCTGACTGTGCCTTGTCTCCCGCCGCCGGCGGACAGAGCCCGGGTCGGAAGAGCGCCCCCCGCCCAGGCCAGGCCCCGGGCCCGCCTCCGCAGAGAGGTCCCAGCCGGCACCCACCCCGCCGCCGCCGCCGCCCGCCGCCGCCTCCGTCCGCACCTCCAGCCCCACCATTCAGCGCGCAAGATACCCACCAGGTAAGCTGCCGCTCCGGGAGAGGGGCAGGAGGAGGAGCAGAGGGGTGCGGGAGCTCCTGGCGCGGCCCTTACTCTTCCCAAATCCCTCTGGCATCATCGGCCCCCGACGTCCCGGGGAGTTTAAATCCCAAAAGGATCAGAGCAGTGCATGCCTTTCGCAGCGCTTTTGGCGATGCCGTGCCTGGGCACTCGGGCTTGCAAGCCCCTCTCCAAAGACGTGCCAGATTTAAGGGGAAGCTGGTTGGGGGTGCTAGTGTGCCTGTGAGGAGCCCAGGTTGCCTGGCGCTAAACTGGGCATCCTTTACCTCAAGTTTTCGCAAAGAAAGGAGAGCACCATGGCAATAGCTCCTAATGTCCCTGCCCTGATGCTTTTACCCATTCATTTGATGGTTTGGATGACAGGTTGCTCTTCAATGCACCGCCTGTGGGGCTTTTCCTTTTCTTGTTTTAATATTGGTGGATCAAGAAAAAAAATCTCAGGTTATTTACTCTGCAGGGGAATTAATACTGGTGCCCTAAGTGGAAAAGTAAGGGTTAGACTTAGACAAGTGCACTGGCAAAAGACGAGGTAGGAGGAGTCCCACAGAGCCAGGAGAGACCAGACCTTTAGGTTAGGGATATTTTTTTCAGTCCTCCGGTCAGAGTTATTTTAGACTTCTGTTTTTCTACTCCACTTTGCACAGAATTCAGTGGCATAACTCTCTTACGCTCAGAAAAATGCAGGAAAAAAGGCATAAAGATCTGTTCCCTTGAACTCCTGCTGATTTTCTGAGCTAGCAAAAAAGCCTTTTTCCTTCACAGAGCTGTGTATCAACACGTCCACTTGTGACATTAGCTGTGAACTCACTCTGTTGTGCTCCTCCGTCAGTTCTCAGTGGAGGTGTGTGGAAAGAATTCCTTTCCCTTTTTATTTGATTAAGCACTGATCACTGTGTTTTAACAGCCAGTGCTTAAACTAACAAATGATAGTGATACGACTTGCCAGGAAATGTGTGTGCGTGGAATGGCATGGACAGAAATTGACAGGGGAAAAAAGAGAACAGTAGAATAATACATAAATAACATTGGGAGGCAAGGCTTGGGGGAGGGTTGTCCTGCCTTCTTCTTCAAGCTTTTGGACTTAAGGCAAGGAAGGTCTTAATTTCAGGAAACAGCACTAGTTTTGTTTTTTTTTTTTCTCAGATTTTAGTGTTTTCTCAAGAAGAAGAAAGATGTGAATGGTTTGTGACAGCGTGATAATTCAAATTTGTTGCTTAGTTTAAGTATGTTTATCTGCAAAGCAGGCAGGAAAGAATTAAAAGTTGATTTAACACAAATTATTTGGATTCCTGCATGCCAGGAGTGACTATTTTAAAATTGTAAGTGAAAAGCATTCTTAAAATGATGAAGAAAATCTCATTATTTTCAAGGCAGGTTTGGTTTTTTTTAACATGAATTATTTCTCAAGTGCTTCTGGAATGTAAATTACCATGATTAAGAAGAGATGAACTGCACTTAATTTTGATATACATTTTATCCATATTTACTTTTCTCTTTATGAGAAAATTTATACTAATTGATGCATTTTATTCTTCTGCTGTGGAACCAAAATACAGTACACACTTTTAGTTCGAGTTGCAAATATTGGCCTAGAATCTCACAGTGTTTAGTCAGGCAAACCTCAGTGAATTGCAGAATTGGGTCTATTATTTCCTGTGACCAGCAAATTACATGGCAGACTAGTAGGAAATGTAAAAGAAAATAACAGTCAGATCTTTTTAGTCAGGCCCTGTGTTGCTTCAACCATCCCAGCTATTGGTGAACCGCATTAAGTTTCATGACTAATGAATAAAACCAACTGTATTACTGGCCTCAACTTTGCTTTCCCATGAAAACAGAAAGACCACATACCTTTTATCCTACATTTTTGAAAATTGAAGGGGATGTTGCACCCTCCACTTTTTAAAGGAGAACGTTCTACCAGAGATAAGCCTTAAAACTAATAATGAGGCAGCAACCTTAAATTATTAGCTGACCAGAAATATTCTTCAAAGGTCCACAGCTGAGTAAGCAAAACTGATGTTTGCAAGTCCTGAGTAGCAAACCTTGTGATTTGAGCAATTCCTCTGACATACACTGCAGACGCTGCTTCTTTTAAAATAAATATGATTTTTAATATTATGCATTTGATAAGCTCTTTACCCTTCATGAAATTTTTACGGCATGATTGCATGCATATAGAGATAGATTTAGAGTCATAAACTGTTCTCATTCTGCTTATCTAATTCTCATTGACACCTATGTATATTAAGCAGCAGATGTAGGGCAGCTCGAGCTGGATCCTTCTCTCACTGACACTGGTATAAATGTGGATTTCTCCCCTGACTAGATGAGAGCAGGCTCCATAGTACCGAATGCTTAGCCGGTCCCTGATGCATATTTCTTGTTGAAAGGAAAAGGCTCGAGGCTAATTTAAACGTCGAATGGGAGTTGGGCGCCTATCTGAGCTCTGGGAAAGCTTCTAGGAGAGAAGTTTGTGGGGGCCTGGGCTGCGGCCTGGAGCCCTGGGCCTGTTGTTAACGTGCCCCTTTGCCCTTGCAGATATGCCCTGTGTGCAAGCGCAGTATAGCCCTTCACCGCCCGGCTCGAATTATGCATCCCAGACCTACGCCTATGGCTCGGAGTACAGCTCAGACATCATGAACCCTGACTATGCCAAGCTGACCATGGACCTGAGCAGTACCGAAATCACTGCTACAGCCACCACCTCCCTTCCCAGCTTCAGCACCTTTATGGAGGGTTACTCTGGCAGCTATGAGCTCAAGCCTTCCTGCCTCTACCAAATGCAAACTGCCTCCACTGGCCAGAGGCCCCTCATAAAGATGGAAGACACCCGGCTGTCCCCATACCAGCCCTCGCTGCCCCCATCTACGGATGAGGGCATGCCCAGCACTTCCATGTACTTCAAGCAATCTCCACCCTCCACGCCCACCACACCCGGCTTCCCTGCTCACCAGGGCCTGTGGGATGAGCCCCCGCTGCAGCCCACGCAGACCTGCCTGCCTCCCGGCCACCTGATGGACGCCACCCCCATGAAGACCGTGCCTCCGCGCTTCCCTCTCTTCCCCTTCAAGCACTCGCCTCCGCACACGCCGTCCGCGGCCGCCCACATGTGCTACGAGCCTGCCCCCCTGAGCCTGCCCCTGGGCTCCGACAGGCCGGCCGCCAGCCAGGCTCCCATGGAGGGCCATTCCTACGGGCTTCACCTGGCCAAAAGACCAGCCACCTTAGCCTTCTCACCGCTCGGCCTCAACGCAGCCACCTCCAGCCTGATGGGGGAGAGCAGCGGCAGCGGCAGCAGCGGCCTCCCGTCCCCGCCCAGCAGGAGCTCTTCGTCCGGGGAAGGCACCTGCGCTGTCTGTGGAGATAATGCCGCCTGCCAGCACTACGGGGTGCGGACATGTGAGGGCTGCAAGGGCTTTTTCAAGGTGAGAGCTCCGCGCTTTGCTCCTCTCCCTGCTTGCTCCCACCTCGCTTCCCACCTCCTCTGTCCCCACGTGCTCCTGGTCCTGACCCGGGGCTTTAGGGACATCGCGTGTTAAATCTCGGGCCCCCCAGCAGTGCGGGGGGGTGGGAAGGACACCCAAAGTTTTTGAAGAAGGTCAAGGGAAGCCCTCTGTAGGATAAAAAGATTAGCCAGTCTCTGCTGGGAAGAGACCATGGCAGTGATCTGGGGGAACCACATCGCTGGTCTGCCAGCGTTCCTCAAAGAAACATAGGTCACCCCAGTCTAAGCTATAAACTGCATTTATTCTGTAGTGAAACTTATCTGGAGTACATTCAGCCTGGGTTTTACTCAGTCACCAATTCCAATTATACTTTGTTTTTAGGTGAGAAAAGAAACAGTAAAGTCCACTTAATATTTTGGGTGGTGGCAGCAGTGCAGTTTGTTGTCCAGGGGCGGTTGGCGTGAGCAGGGTGGTCAGCATCAGAAAGAAACTGGTTTCATTCATGGGACAAGCCCAAGTACTTCTAGTTGGTTTTGGTTGCTGCTTTGTCATTACCCTTCAGCTCAGGAGCCCGGGGAGTCCTCGACAGGGGAAAGCTGCCTGCCGAGCAGTGACTAAGCACTGCACAGGGTCCTGGTGCCTGCTCTGCAATGAAAGCAGCTTTGCAGCTGAATAACAGCACAAATAATTTATGCACAGCAGTTTCCCAGTAGAAGCTTTGCGCTTATATTTTCAAGAGTTGAATATACGCTTTTTGATCTTAGGTTTGGGTGCTTTGTAATTTCCCTCCAGCAGACTGAGTCCAGATTTCAGTATTCATTTCAGAAAAAGCTTGTTTAAGTGAAGAGCTTGTGATTGACTTTTGGTGGGATGGTTCTGGGCAGCAAGTTTAAGATTTGAAACACTTGGATTTTGTATATTTCTTCTTGCTGAGATAGGAGTTATGCCCCTGTTCTGGTAAAAGATACAATGGGAACAAAAATAGTCCCAAAATATTGGGGGGAGGGCTTACAACATTTTTTATTGTAGGTGGAGCTGTCAGTGTTACTTAATAATAATCCTTTGACCACATGGTAACATACACATCTCCTGTAAAACGAATTTGTTATTTAAATGTAGCTAGAAAAAGGAATACAAATAACATGGAAATAGAAGCTCTTATTATCCCAAACCTTCCCCTATGGAAATCAATAGCATATCCTTGAGTTGTAACAGTACCTTATTCTGCAAAATTAAACTGGTTTCAGCTCCAAATCACAATGAACAATAATTGCTATATCTCTTACATTTAGTACATTGAGGCTGTTATTTGATAACAAACACAAATTATGGAATAAAATGTATCCATTAATTTAATTGCAGTTAAATATTTAATATTGAATGTTGAGTTGATAAATTTATTCCTGGTGTCTTTTCTAGTAATACCTTTTTGGATGTTATTTATTGATGTGTCTTTGATTTTAAGTATGGCAGCATGATACCTTTTCGCATTAATATATTACATTCTTCCAAAGCTTAGAGGTTTCTACAAATTTAAATTTGTTTTATTTTTTTCCATGTGACTTTAGTTAATTAAATTTACATAACTATGTCATCATTCTGTCTTTTTTCCTGAGGTCAGGTTAACTCTCCCAGAATATTTAGCCAAACATATTTTGTAGGGGTTTCTGGTTTTTTTATTTTTCTCCCTGATGATTTTAATGGCTAATCAAACCAGTTATTGTGGTATTTGACTAACAATAGTGATAGCAAGAGAAGTACATTGCAGATCATTTTGATTTTATTTTAATAAGGTCAGCAATAATCAAGGGAATGAACCAAGTAGAAAATTGTTCCCAAAGGGATATTAAAAGCGGAGATAATCTAATCCCCAAAGGTAGATGTGATGACCTGGTAATTTCAGATATGATTTTATCATTCAAAGTTGCCTGTCTCCAGAGACTTGCTTCAGAACAATCCTAGATGATTTTCATTGTCAGCAGCTAACACTAATAAAATTGTTTTTCCTGCAGGCTAGTGTGTTAGGAAATTAATTTTATCTAATTATATGAATTGCACTGTCACTTTTCATGTTGTAATTAAAACACATTTTGTCAGGTTCTAAGTTGCTCAAGAAACGATCAGTTTACTATTTTTGTGTTGCATATTCACAGAGAACAGTTCAGAAAAATGCAAAATATGTTTGTCTGGCAAATAAAAACTGCCCAGTGGACAAGAGACGTCGTAACAGATGCCAATACTGCCGGTTCCAGAAGTGTCTCAGTGTTGGCATGGTTAAAGAAGGTAAGGACTCTGGCTATTTATGATCCCAGAAAACTAAAATATTATGCTTAATGAATTGTGTCTGTGTCTCTGTGCGTGTGTCAATATGGATGTCTCTGCAATAAATTTGACAGTGATGAGATTCATAACTTACCCCAAAATATGTGCATTTATGTAATAATGTATTGATTTTGTGCTTTTCACCCCTATTATCATATTTAGACTATAGACCTCAGAGTTCAAGAACAGCAAGGTCACAAGAGGATAATTTGACAGTGGCCAAAATGTCTCCTTTATTAACTTTGAACATTGCTCGATAATGCTGTTGGCTTCCCCTTGTTATCTCACTGGGGGCTGCACTGGATTTTGTGCATTTTGACATAGGATCTCGTTTCATTCCCATAAGCTGATTGTAAATTTGCAATTAATTTTAATGGAAACAGGATCAACTCATTAGTCCCAATTCTGCAAATATTTAAGCATGTGAATAATATTGTGTGAGCAGTCCCATTGCAAATACTGACATGGATAATATAACCTATATAGTGTGACCATATTTTTTTCAAATGCTTCAAGAAAGCTAAAACTACTTTGAATGAGTGCCTCTGCCATTTAAAAGGGACACTGGTAGTAGAAACACTAAAATCTGTGTTTCACATTCAGCTTTTTCAGCAGTGGAGTGTCACAGGCACACATACACGGGCACACTGACGTGCTGCAAACAAAGCATGGACACAAGGAATACAGCTGGGCTCTCACTAAGCAGCTACATTGCTGCTTACGATCATAGGTCTGACACAGTTCTGGTGCCATTGGTGTTCCTTTGCAATCAAAGGCATCAAGAACATGTGCTGAAACTGGAGAACGCTCTGATTTCTGCTGGTCTGGCCACCGTAAGCAAAGCAGGGTGTTCATTCTGATCCATTATTTACTGGTACCTTCACAAATGATTCCTTTGGGATTTTTTTCACCTAGTTGTCCGTACCGACAGCCTGAAAGGGAGAAGAGGTCGGCTGCCTTCCAAACCAAAGAGCCCCTTACAGCAGGAACCCTCTCAGCCCTCCCCGCCCTCTCCTCCCATCAGCATGATGAATGCCCTCGTTCGAGCTTTAACCGACTCCACGCCCAGGGAGCTGGACTATTCAAGAGTATGTCTCACTTTTCTTTCCCTATTTGCTTTCCACACAGAAATGATTTGCAAGCTGCATTTCTCCTTACCAGCTGGTTTGCCAAAATGAAATTAAGTGTGAAATTTGGATGAGGGTAGAAATCGGCCCAGCCAGCCGTTGTCTTTTCGTGATAGATGGACAATGAGAGGAAAGGAAGTGCAGTAGATATTAGTATTAGTAACTATTCATTGTGAGAATCTCAATCACAAAATAATCTAATAATCTGCAGTATATTCGGTGACTGAGTGAAAGCAAAAATGCATGGATAAATAGAGCAATCTTCTTGCAGAAAGGCTGTGCCAAAACATGATCAATTATGATGTCATTGATTAAGCCGGAGCAGTACTTGTATGTCCCGTATCTTAACCTCAGTTTTCTGGAGGCTAAAATTTAATAGCACTTCCCTAATATTCAGATAGAAGGGTTGCAGAGTGTGACACTGGATGGTTAAGACCAGTCCTGCTGAAATCAATAGGAATTTTGCCATTATTTAAATGGGAACAGGGTTGGCTTTGGATATCCCAGCATAAATATTCCTTCAATAAAACTCACATTTTTAAAACAAGCCTTTTAAAATTAAAATTCTGAAAAATCAGCAAAGCTTTACCAAAGATTATGTATTTTTATAACCTTGTTCTTTAATGTATCATAGCCATAATTTAAATATTAATGGAATGTTCTGAAAGCTGGAAAAAAATGTTCTGTAGTTATTAAAATACAGGATTGAAATGTCTTGTTAAATACAATTTTTAGGCAGGTTGATATAGGATAAGAAAAAATCTACAGCTATGGAAAAACAAGATCAAATTCTTCCCCTTTAAAGAAATATAATTAAATTTGAGATTGTAAAAAATAGCAGCTGTACTTAGATAATAACTCCATTGGCCATTTGTCACTTGTTGCTAAGTAATATTTAATCCTAAAGCATATTTACTGCAATTATATAAAAATTACATTATGCTATGTTAGACTATATTTATATATATAATTTAGCAAATTAAAGCATGCTGTAATGTATTTTCTTCAAACTAATCTGTAAATATTAAATCATATAATTTTTCAAGTCATTATCAAGAATCTAGCTTTTCAGTGTCTGACAACCTACTATGGGGAGAATGCATTAGCAATATCTACAAATACCTTAACTTACCCAGAATGTCTCAGGGAATCATTCTGCAAGTACCAAGGTGTGTGACGAACTCTTTGATAGAAGTCTGCTGGGTTCCACAGAATTACAGGAGTCCAGGGGCCTTACTTTGTATTTATTTATTGATATAAAGTTCTTTTGCATTTACAGAAAACTGAACAAAAGTTATGTACTCTTATGTGACTTTTTTTTTTGTCCTACAGTAATTATTTCTCTTAATGAAAACAACCCACAGATTTATTTGTTGAACAGTTCTGTTGGACATTACAGGGAGCATGTGATTGACAGTAAATTAATTTAGTCTTGGTAGCTAAAAGATTAAGTATGATTATCTGTTAGAACATATTAATATCTAAGTTTTTCTTTACACTAAGATAAATATTAGTCTTTTATCCCCAGTGGTACTGAAATGACAAAAATATCCTACAAGAAATTAGTAGATTCTTATGTTTTTCATAGACCCTTATACTTATTTTGAAAAGTTAGGGGAGGTCAGAAACAAATGCTGTGTAAAGAGCAATATTAACTTAATTTAATGAAACATGCCATAAACACACTGCAATGCTAAAATATTCTTATGAAGGATAATCCTGTACCTGTGCAGACTAACTTATGGCATGTTCAGCAAGGCTGTGACCCTGCTGAGCACCACAAATGGGCATATCTGAAAACCTGGCTTCGGAGTCAGCCCTGACACTTCTGCAGATACGACCTTAATGTTTAGCACGGTCTTCATGTTTACAAGCTCTAGTATCTTGACCGTCTTAAAAATACTGATAAAAGATTCGGAGAAAAATGTGTTGCCCTTCCCTCCAGAAAACACACACATACACACACAGAGCAAGCCAGGAGCAAAACAAAACCAGAAATAAATTATATAAGCTACAAACTTTACACCAAAACATTGGAAACAGTTCTGTTCAGAACATGGCTGCTTTTCATCTCAGCACTGGTTTTAACTTACCAGTCCACAGCTGTGGTATATTTAGGTACTTGGTATCAAAAGGCAATTGCCAAGGGCCGTAGTCTGGTCTCACACCTGTTTACTGGTACAGTTCCCTGAGTTTACACTTTTAAGGAAGTGAGATGAGAAACAGACCCTATGTATTGCCATTCTTATTCATGCAGGGTAGGCACCAATGTAAATAGGAATGTTGCCTTTTCAGAGGGGGAGTGCAGCATTTAAGCAATAATCCCCCCCTTCCTGGGCCACAAAATTAAGCACATATCATGGCTTTTGGAAAAATGAGCTTAGGCTTTTGTCTGTGCAGAGACGTCTGTTAGGGTTTTGCAGCTGTAGCCGTCGATGAAGGACTGATGAAAGCAGGCAAAGGGCAGAGCTAAGTTGTGCTGTCGGGCTTCCCAACCTCAGGCTTTCCAAATCTCTTCAGATATAACATACAAGTTAATGTTGCTTGCTACACATGCAACCCCCTCCTTAAGTAACAGTCATATTTCATTTAATTCCCAAAGGAGCTCCAAGGAAGGGAGGGAGGCAGAGCTTTGTCTTTTGTCTTTCTCCCGGTTTGCCTCCAGTTTGCATAGGGCAGGTTTAAAAATGCAGATAGGAGGGAGCCCTTCCGTCCTGTGGCCTCCTGACCAAGGGCAGGATTGCCAGCTGTCTTGGTCAGAAGTTAGGTCAAATATCACTTCTTCTCCATGTAATAATCATGGAAAAAACTCACAATTGTGGTGCATGAAACAGAAACATACATAATGTTTATTGTTACTTGTATCTTCTCAAGTCTGTTGCAAGTAAATAATATTTTATTTTAACAACTCTTTGTAAGTGCTAATACTTTATAGTGACCAGTGGTGTATTGCAGCAGGTGAAAATGATGCAATTCCATATAATCTTTTACCTTTCTTCTAAAATTGCTCTCATGGAATAGACTATAATAAAAAGTACAGGTTATAATTTTTTTTAGGTGCATTTAATTTGATTCATGTGCCCAGCGTGGGGTATACCACACTGTAGCATTCACAGTTACATGACATAATGCAGCATTCAGCTTAATTAGAAAATGTTAAAACTTTGTCTTACTTTTGCCAAAAGAATGTTTTATAAATATTGGGAACAAATTAACACCTGGCATAATTAGGCTGAGTTGTGATGAGTTATATTTGGAATGAACCCATTCAGAATGGGTAGCATCTTTTTTTCTTTTCCTTTTCTTTTCCTTCTTTACTGCTTAAAGGATCAAGAATATGTCTTGGCTTAGCAATACCTGTCATGAGGCAGGAGTTTCCATCAACCTGTTTAGTTTCCTGTGTAGTAAGAAAGAATCACAGGTCAGCCTCTCTGTAGCAAAGCACATCTCCCAGAGCCAAAGTGCACCCTTCTTGTGGCTTGCTCTGCAGCTGCACTTCTAGAGGGTCCAGAACATGCAAGGTCTCTGAATGAGCAAATTGTCTTTTTCTACCCATTAATTACCTGTGAGCACCTTGCTGCAGTCCAGTGCCAGGAGTAGTTGATCCTTGCTGCTTGAGCATCCTCAACTGCTCCATTCAAGTGGGGGTCTGAACACATAAATGATACAGCACACAGATTTTTCTACTGCTGCTCCTCATCTTCTCTGTATTGTGGCCTCTACTTGCCTCAGTGTCACAGGATCCTTTGGAGCAGCTGAGGCAAAATTTGTCTCCTTATGAACTTTGTAAGAAGGATTGCACATGTTTCACTAGCTGATTAGGATGTGAGCTGGAAGTTACCATGAGAAACTCATGCAGTTAGTGTTGGGTAAGCAGAACAGAGTCACTAAGAGCTAATACAAGGACCCAGATACAGACAGAGGTCTCTAGGATTGCTGTGGTTCTCCCATCAGTCAGCAGCTCTGACATTGTGTCCTTCATCCCTTACCTGCCAACTGCAACCAGCTCCAGCTTGGAGAGGCAGAGTACAGGACAGCTACCTGAGAAGTTCTGCTTGCTGCCCCACCTCTGTCCTGCACAGAGGTGACTTTGGGTTGCAGTTGGCAACTTGGGTGATATCTGCAGCCCATGGTTGTAATATGGTCCTCCCAGGCTGCCAGACCACTGTTACTGATGGGGAAAGAGCTTTTTCCTGCTTCCACTCTGGCTTGGAGAGTTGCTAGAGTGGCCTTCGGGCTGATGGACTCAAGCCTAAGTGCATGTGGGAAGTTGTTTCCAAAGGGAATGCAGGCTTCTTTTAGCTGTGGAGACTATCTCAGCCTTCCTTTGGCTGAACACGTAAGAGTGGGCATGAAGTCTCTCCCAGAAATAACCCATCAGGTGTCCAGTGATGAGGATGTTACTACAATAAATGCCACATTATTCAGTACCTGCTCAGAAAACCAGCAGCACTTTGCAAGCACAGAACTGGGCTAAGCCACAAAAGCTCCTGTTGTATTTTCTGCCAAGAGAGAGAGAGCAGTGTCAAAGGAGTGACAGGGATCCACTGGTGATGAAGTAGGAGATAGTGGGGAGGGAGCTGTCAGAGGGTCACAGGGAAGCTGAGCAAGCTGAGACTGTCAAATGGTTGTCTGGAAGAGTTATGGCCACATAAGCAGGATAATAGGTTCTGCTGAACCTCAAATGCTTCAATTTGAAGGATAAGAGGTGATATGGGGCAGCTGGTTTACTTTGAACCAATTCTGTATTCAAATGAAGCAATGCTGCATGTGTCAGATAAAACGTGATTTATCTTATGTGTCTCTATCACTGTCAGATAAAATGCACTTTGTGAGGTTTTGGAAGAAATCTGCATTTCTGACATACCCAGACAAATTCATCAATGGGAAAAGTGTTTCATTGTAGTAAGCCAAATAATTTTCCTCTTCTTGTGTGATGCAAATATCCTACCCACCACGTTTCTATTTCTGTTTACTAATAGCACATTGGTACTTGTAAAACATGATATTATATTTTAGTTATAAATTTGAAATTACTTCTATACATATGGAAATATTTTTGTAATGTCTATCTGAATAGCAAAATGCCTGTAGGTAATCAAATAAGTAGGTAGATGTAGACCTATTTTTTTATGTCTTTATAAATAATACTAGCTTTGCCACAGAAGGAAATGTTGTCGGGCAAATAATGCTGTATGTTTCACAGAATGCCCTTAAATGAATATAACCTTGATTTCTGTGGCTTTCATTTTAGTACTGTTCCACTGATCAGGCTGCTGCAGGCACAGATGCAGAACATGTACAACAGTTCTATAATCTTCTGACTGCCTCCATTGACATAACTAGAGGCTGGGCAGAAAAAATCCCAGGATTTACTGACCTCCCAAAAGAAGATCAGACATTACTCATAGAATCAGCTTTTTTGGAGCTGTTTGTACTAAGACTCTCCATCAGGTAACTATTTATTTAATTTCCTCTTAAGATGATGTGAAAAATCATCCATCTGAATATTTTTAAGAAATAAATATGGTGCTATCTTTGAACATTGTCATTTGTACTAAAAAAAACGCACAAAAATCAGCAATGTCTGCATTCAAAGGATATGGTGTTTAATTTGTTTTACACTGCAGGAAAAATCAAGAAGGTGATTTAAAAAGAGATCATAGGTGTCACTAATGTGCTGCTTTAATTTGATCTGTCCCATCTTCTTCCCACATAGTAATCAAAATTGATTCTCAGGTACTATTTGAGTAAGTCTGCTTTGTACTCATAAGTATGAAATATAGAAACACACTTCAAGAATGAAAGTTTTTTCTTTAACCTTTGTCATCTGTTTTTGAAAGGGATGAAGAAGATTTAAAATCTTGTTCAGATTGGTTTTCTTCTTAATACCAGGTCATTTAATAGAGTGAGATGCTGTTTGTCAGTCTAGCACTAGTTGAGACACTTTACCAAATCCTCTTTCAGGAACTGGCAAAATTGCAGACTGGTGATTTCAGTTATGCTCTTATTAGGTTGAAAATTACCTAACAACCATGTGGTTTTTTAACAAAAATATTGGTAATGGAGAGGGAAGAAGAGGAGAGCTTGGCTGTAATTTCTCTTTTGCACACAGGTTTTCATATAAAAGAATTTATGCAGTTTATATTGTCCTGCATTACTGCATATGTTCTCCATTGTTTTTTCCTTGGCAATTTTTACAATCTGAAAAATGCAGATGATACTAAGTAAATGCTAAGAGTTGCAGAACCTATCTTTTTATTAGTTTTGTATGTCAAAATGCACTCACTTAGTATTCCTTTGGTTGAAACATACAGTATTTAATGCAAAATGTCTTCTCTGTTTATGCCTTTGGGCAGGACCAAAATCTTAACTAATTAGACAGTCTACACCACATGCTACTGCTAACCTCAGGCTTATAACTCTACCAACTAAGCAATCACAGAAGCTTGTTTGTTGTACTTTGGCCCCAAGGGAGAAACATATTGTCAAACGTGAATGCCCACATATGTCTCAGGATAATATGCCTTGGATTTTAAATGACAGACACTTCAATACTGGTTATGCATTTTTCTGTAAAGTAGAAGATGCATTTATAATTTTTTCAATTGTTTTTATTTGAGGTCTGATACTGCTGAGGATAAGTTTGTATTCTGCAATGGACTCGTGCTTCATAGACTTCAGTGCCTTCGTGGATTTGGGGAGTGGCTCGACTCTATTAAAGACTTTTCCTTAAACTTAAAGAGCCTTAACCTTGATATCCCAGCCTTAGCAAGTCTATCAGCTCTAACTATGATTACAGGTAAGCGCTCCTTTGTTAACAGAAATCTTCAGATGCTAGTGCTTTGCTTTATTGTAGGTTCAAGCAATTTCAGTTAATTGAGCTATATTCAGGGTGAAGTGATTATGATTTTTAAGCATTAGCATGACCATATTGAAATTGTGGATTAACATTAGGCTATCAGACACCCCTCTTAAAATGTAATCTATTTCTTTGCGGCTTCATTGTTTTCTTGGAGTAGTCTCTAAAAAGCCAACTGCTTCCCAGCAAATTGTGTAGTTCCTACAAAAATATTCAAGAGACTTGCTGAAGTCCCAGAAAATCTTAATGAAATTACCATAGCTAGGTTTTCTGTGTAGGAATAGTGTAATATCAAGGCATCTTGAGACCTAGAAGCCATACAGTTAGCGTAGCTCATCTCGCAGCAAAACAGCTAGACCAGAAAGAGTGCTCCATGAGGGCAGGCAGGCTGCTTTTGGTAGCCAGGCTAGCCTAGCTATAGTCCATGTACTGCTTTTCTGAGAGAGGAAAATCAGAGAATTATGAGAAAAAAAGTCACATTTCACAGTTGTACAAAAGCTTTTGGGTGTGCATGTGACCGTATGACCCTTTCTGCCTGCTGGGGTGAACAGCAGGAAATTATTGTCAGAATCTGCCAAATCTGTCCAGTAAGTAGAAAATAGGGAACATAACCTTTTAAAGTGTAATTTTTGCATTCCTGAAACAATAAAGCCAGTGCATACCTTGGGCATCTTGCAATAGAAGAGTCATGGCTGATGGCAGCAGAAGGAGTTGGGGAAGAGGGTGTCTGACAACCACACAGCAGAATTTGGAGCAGAAGTCATCTCCACAAAGAACCTCACATTCATATCAGAAAAACTGGGAGTTTAGCAGTGCAGCTGTGTCATCAGTGTGAGACAGGGCTTCAGTGTGCCCTGAGCTGGATCTTCCCAGGGATGCCTATAAGCTCCACTGGGATAGATATTGATTTCCTTCTGCATTTCAGGCATCCAGCACTTTGCAGGCAGCGGCCTCAACAATACCAGCTGTAGTCTTCATTTTACCCGGGATAAGATTATGTTAGGGCAACCCTGAGATAAAACACTCAATGACAGATATAAAAAATAAAATTAGCCAATTCCTGCTGACATTTGTGGGGCCAAGATTTCAGGTTCAGCGTTTGCATGGTACACTGCCTTCCTGCATTTTGGTGAAGGGTTAGTGTATGTATGTAGCTCCTTGTTTCTTAAGTATTTTCAGTTTTTTATTAATTTCTGTTAATTTCTTCTGCAGTTGGAAAGGGTACTTTAAGGTCCAGATTCTGGTTTCTTTGATAAAACATTTAAGACCAGAATAAATCATTGGAACTGCTTTACTGTGTATAAAAAAATCCCTGAAATGAGTGGTATGTTAAAGTCAGAAAGAACATTCCCAATTTATTTTTTTCTCCTGCATATATACATCCATGGCATATGTTCACACCTACTTACATATATGTGTATGTGTATGTGTATGCATACTTATATACATACGTAATGTATTTATGTACGTATATGCATTTAGGTATCTCTAAATCAAGGACAGATGCTGTCCCTCTCTATATATATTTACATACAGGCATATATGCTCATATATATAGCACATATGAATGATTTAGGTTATTTACTATATATGAGGCTTGTCTTTTTTAGGTAGCCATAGGTAGTGTGTTCTTAATTATCCTCCTGGAGACTGAGAGTATGCAGGTTGATTGACAGGATTCCCAGCAAGCTAAGTGAATGTAGCAAAAGCAAATGTATTGGAGGAAAACTTGCTCCCCTTACACACCCACGTTGTGTTTTAACATGGTAATTTGTTCAGGTAAGCACTGCACTGCTTGCCCTTACATAAGGAGTCAAGGTTGTCCAGTGGCTGGCTCAATTCAGCCTAAGATAATTAGAAATAGGTTTTAATTGGATACATCCCACATTTCTTCCTTTCCTTGACCACAACACTTCCACAGGTTTGCTATATATTGTGTTGGTCTTCCCAAAGTTTCTAAACAAATGGAAGCAATTGTTGCCTTTAAAAGGAGACAATTTCTGTACACAGAAGCTTTAAGATTTTCTCTGTTTGTCAAGCTTCTCTTGATTTTATCTCCTGTGTGAGATGGTGTTTAAAATTAGTGTTGTCCTCTGCTTATTTTTTTATTTCATGAGGGTGTATATATCTGCTGATTTTGTCTAAGGACAGCATGTATTTTCATGCGATCTAAATTAGACCAAAGCTCTAGTGACTTATAGGTTTCAGATGTCCAAGGGCAGTTAGCTAACTCAGGGACTCAGCCAGAAATTTGGTCACCTGAAAACGGATAGCATAGTATAATGATGGACAATATTAAAAATAAAACATATAAGAGGAAATCAAGTGATTCTATCTAGTGTATTGAAATTTTTTATTCAGGAAAACCTTGAGATTTTGCTCTGATGTGGCATCCCACAAGAAATGGCTTCTTGTCTCCTCCCTGCAGTTTGAGTATGACAAGCCATGTGTTGGTTTTCAGCTAGTCACACCAAAAGAGAAAAAATAACAAAGAGAAAATTTGGAAAGATGAAACCTGAAGAAGTCTGAAATGTTGAACATTTTTAAGCATTGTTTTGAGCCTTGGCTTAGATTGAAATGGGTGGTGTAGGTGCCATTCATTATCTCTGGGGAAGGCACCCTCTCCTCCTGTAATGGACTGTTGGAGGCAATGGGAGGTTGGCAAACTCTGCTTCAAGCCCTTTTTGTGAATCAGACCAAGAAAGAGTAACCTTTCCCAGGAATACGGGATATCCAACTATTGAGTACTACTGTCTTTTGTCTTAAGACAACTTGATATATTTCATGGGCCAGAGAATGGCGGTTGTGTCTGATGATTTGTGGGCAAGCTGGTGGTCAGAGGGACACCCAAGGCCCTATCTCTGGTCTGATTTCAACAAGAAGGGAATCTGACCATGGTTCTCCCATGTTCCAGGTGGATATCCATGTCATTAGGCCTCAAAACAAGTAGGAAAGACAAAAACAAAGAAAGCTTTTGTGAATCTAGTTGTTTGCTTTAGTAACAACACTGCAAAACCAGAATGCTGCCTTGAGCAAAATTTTCTTGATTATCATGGAAATTGCTTATGACTTGATGGCTTAAACAAAAAAAAAAGGAAAAGACAACAGCCCTGTGATCTGTGTAGTAGTCATAGCATGTTTTAATACTGTACAGCATCTTAGGTAGCATCGAATTCAAGAATTGTCTTTCCAGATAAAGAAAAATTTCTTCTGGGAATAATGACCTGTTAATTCTTCTTGATTTCACGAGCGCTGTCCTTAACCCAAACAAAGATGTGCTCTTTGGAAGCAAATGCTCTTGTATTCTACTAATCTTTGGCAGTTTTGCTGAGGGAGAAGAGTAAGAGGAGTTACTACTCTCTTTCATGTATTCTGTCTGTGTTCTTCAAGAGTGACAGGGAGAACTAACATCTGTCTACCAGTGAAGGAAGAGGGAATAAATGTAAAATTCAGTGTTGGAGGCTAAAAGACATTCCACTGGTCCCAGTGTCCTAGGATATAATGAAGGCTGTTCCATCATTTTGGGATATCAAATTCCCTCTCCAGTAACAGCTCCAGTAGTTTCAGTCACCTTCAATTAACCCTGCTGATTTGTTTAGAGCCGCGAAGCTCCATGTCCTATCCCAACCACAGCTGCAGATGACAGCATAGGATGCATGGTTATAGGCATGTAGGGTCATTGGTTCTTTTCAATGTAGTTCACTACATTGCTTGCTTTGAGTAAAACTAAAGAGATGCACAGTATTTTGCATTATATATTCCATTAGAAAGTCCATATATTTTTTCTTTTTCTATCTATTTTATGCGTCCTGGAAATCTGTGGTATGTTGACTAGAAGGAAAAGCATTATGTCAGATTGCTGATGAATTTTCAGGTCCCCTCTCAGATAAGACATCAGCTTGTAAAGGATACCCAGAGTGAAAGAAGTGGCATCTGGTTTACTGTGGAGGCTTGCAAACAGTTGACTTAGAGCTCTGTTGTGCCAGAACACATCCTTTTACTGTGAGGTGCACCTTTAGGATCTTCCTCTCTCTGTCTCTCTTCACTTTTTTTACTTCCTTTAGTTGGTTTAGAAAGGCTGGACACAACTTCCTCCACAGCATATGAGTGTTGCTCTAAGCATCACCCAGAGGAAAGTAGGTAGGAAACAACGCATGACACTCACCTCACATGCCTATGAAAGTAAAAAAATTACTGGTCTGTCATGTTCTTCTCCTTTGGATCACTTATTCTGTTGGTATGTAGCATCTAATGAGCTAAAGAGCGCCAACATGGAAAGGAAATGCTGGTCATCTTGAGTCAAGTTCTGTTGTTAATTCCACACAGACTATTTCTGTGAGTTTAGTGTGTTCATGGATCACAGGTGTTCCTGCGCAGTCACTCTGTGATGGACTGGGTAGTGTTGAAGATGCAGCTGTGCAGAGTAGACTAGATACTAACTCAGTCTATGCTTGAAAATGCTTCCTAAACTTCCCAAATGACCATTTGTTAGGGGTTTTTTTAAACAGTGTGAAAACAGAAAGACTCAGAGTCCACTGCAGATCATCTCAAGGGCACATTCTAATTTAGCCTCAAATTTCTGCCTGCTCTAGAACTGCTAGTGTTTTCTCTCTCTCTCATTCTCCTCATTGATTAGGTTTTCCTTTCTGTTCTTTCCTTTCTCTATCCACATCAAACCATTATTATTTTGCCCACTTGACTCTCTCAGTGGGATGCTGCTGAGTACAGAGCATGCTAGCCCTCATTCAGCCAAGCTCTTTCAGCATATGGGTTCTTTTAAGTGTGTTACAGACCAGCCCAGAACCACTGTATATATTGGGCTTATTCACACTCTTAATGCTTTGTTAGACTGGCACCAGACCACTGAAGAATATTGTGAGGTTTCAATTAATTAGGAGTTTGTGTTTGTCTTCCTGCTGTTGGGCTTTCCGTTCCCGTTTACAAAGACAATTTTTAGCACCATCAGTCATACCAAGAAACAGTAATGAGACCAGTCTGGCTAAAAAGAGTATGACTGCCGCAGTTCCTTCTGAAACATGAGTTTGTCCAACCTCCCAACAGAACTGAGACTTACCTACTCTTCAGCAGCAGATATCCTTCAGTCCTCTTGCCAGGATATCCTCTGGAGTGGGTGCTTCATGTGCTGGGTCTACATACAAGCAGGTGGCAGACTGGAGGAGTGAGGAGAGCTAGTTATAAAAAAAAATACCCTCCAGATTGCATTGTCTGCCTTCCCCCTGCCACTTGCTGAGGGAAATACTGTCAGCATCAAAGTAAAATACTCACTCCTCCTTTTCCACTCCCACCTCTTCGTTGAGGCAAGAACTCTCTGCTTCTACAGCAACCAGCAGTCTCCGTGTTATATTGTGGTTTTCTTAAAAGAGAGAGCAAACTGTGGTGTTCTGTTTGGCCACTCATCTCACCTGACTTTAGGTACCCTGCACAGCTGATGGAGAATACCGGGCACCTCCAGAAGATGATTCATCCACCTAAAATTGTAAAAATCTTCTAAAAATGCCCATCCTTACATTGATATTAGGAGGTGAGAGGTCTGTGCACCAAGGTTGGAGACCCTTGTGAAATGTCTGAGAGTTAGGCAGGATAAATATAGGCCAGACTGCAGCAGGAAAGGAGACTCTTTGATCTTCCAAACTGCAATGTTCCCGTGTAACAGTGTGTGAGGAGAAAGCTGTATACAACTGAGCCTTGTGCTTATTTGAGTTGTAGAAGGGGAAGAGGAATGTGAAGGGGGAAGAGAAAAATCACATAACTACATTGAAACCAAGACAATCAAGAGGGCTATTTTAAGTCTGCAGTGTTTCATCTGTTGCGTTTCTGGACACCTCAGAATTAATTGAGACTAAAAATGATACCCCATGACACAGAGTGCAGAGCCGAGGGTCTTTGAGGTACTCACTCTCTCTGAGAGGCATTTTCTGTAAAGGTAGTGCTCAGTCTGTCTGACACTGGCATGATCTACCTCTGGTCAGAGGTTAGGGAAAGAGGGACTAGCACAGCTAGTGATGGATTTCTTTGCTTTCTTCCTTTTGAGTCTTTAGTGTAATGATAGCACAAAACCACATTCAGCTTCCCAGGAAAAGGAAAAAGGTGTAAAAAACTTGCTGTGTTCAGTTTACCAGGATGAGCTAAGTTTGCAGAGCTTTAGAGGCAAGCCTTTTGATGAGTCATTTTTGACAGCATCTTTGCCATAAATCACCGTTTTTCTCACAAAAATCAATTCTGTCCTAAAACACAGTCTTGGTTTGTTTCAGGCTGAGAAATCCTATATTCACTTTACATGTGCTTTTGTCATTATAAGAAAGTCTGACTACAATAATATTTACACATCTCCTCAATCAGTTAGAGAAAATCTATCTGTTTTGACCAGCTGTACTTCTTGGGATAAATCTTGGCCTTATCATTCCCACGTGGATAAGAACATCCTGTGGAAGACAGCGAATGAGTAGAGGCCCTCAGCTCCAGTGCCACTGCACACCCTTACCACAGGGACCTCGTGCTGTTCCCTCTAAGTTGTATAAGAAAGACTGTGGGTCTTTCTTTCCGCAAACAGAGCTGGGTATGTGAAAAAGGAAAGAAAATGTGTTTCCTGTTATTTGAACCCTGTTAAATCTAAACCTTTGAGCAAGTTAGGCTCTAGACAATGCCTCAAGTCTACCAAGGAGAGGAGCCTATTTTCAGATGAGTGTGTCCTTCAGAAAGTAGTTGTGTTCTAACTGAGACTGCAGTGCCAGTGCTGGTGCATGCAGTGTCCTTTCCTTGCAGAAGGGCTTCCACATAGATGGCTTTGACTTTCTATGGATGCCTTAGGAATTTAAGACTAAAACCCCTAGAGGCAGTTCCAGGCATGAGGAATTAACCCTTATAGAGATTTGGAAGTAGACAAGGCCATTTTATGGCAATTCACTCAGGTGAGGAAAATTTGGTTTATCAGGGGTTGCTTTAGTATTGTAGCACCAGAGTTTAAGGACAGAGTATCTCTTAATTCTGAATTTCCACGGTTTTGTTATGTAAAGTAAGGCCACTAATATGATAATCTTTGCACACATAGTGTTTTGCCTCAGCACATTTCATGGCTATTCACGAAAGACATGATTTTTTCATGAAACCTTCTGAACTTGTCAGTGGGAGACAAGCTGGTTAGTTCTGACTGGAAATGCTAACAAAGTTGCTGTGTGCTCCAGAGCCAGAGATAAGTTTCTATACTCTGCAGCAAGGTACATACCTACTGAGGCAATGGTTTGAAAATGTGGTCTGCTAATTTGTAGTCAGGTTTTGGATCCAGCTCCCTACATCTATAAAAATATCTTCACTTACACAGCTAGGAAACAAAACAGATTAAAAGATGGGAACCCTTCAAAGATTGCAAGATTAATTTAATGTCCTGCAGATTCTCTCAGTAGGCTAGTGGTAAAAAAAAGAAAAAAAAGCCCTACAGCTTTTCCAACCTGTATAAAATATTTATCTGCCAAGATTTTTAATGGGAGAATCTGCCTAAGTATTTACTCTCAGTGACCTGTATAGTTAAGGCTTACATAATTACACTATACACCATTTACTGGAAAGGCTTTAAATATTCATTGATTTCTCATGTTTTAATGTAAACAAGGCACTTAGAATACCTAGAGTTTTTAATCCCTGCAAGGTGAAAACGATGTCTGAAGCAGATGTCACTGGTTGGATAAGTGTTGCTTTGAAACAACAGGGCAGATTGATGGTACTTAAATGATAGAGCACAGTAACTTCTGGACAGAGATGTCTGTGTCTGCATGTCTCTGATTCTGGTCCCAAACCAGTATTATTCGGGAGCTAACTCTGCCTAAGTAAATACAGTTGGGGGAAAAAAAAAAAAAAAGTGTAAAAATGGGTGAATATCAGTGGAAAACCAGACCTTTGCATTTCTGACTGCCCTCATTGAATCCTGTCTGTTTTATTGGTTTGTAAAGAGTATCTAAGCCAAAACAGGTGGTGAGCAAAGAGTTTATATACACAGGCCTGGGCAAGGCACCCCTGCACCTGGTGCAGGCATTACTTCTGCTTCTGGAAGTAAAGAGAACTGCACTCTTTTCACTGTTCATTAGGGGACAGACAGAGGACATGTCTATTGCTTGCTCCTCCTGGCATGGGGGAGCAAGCCTTGGGGACAATGGGCACAATGTGGCTGCTGGCTGCCAGGGCTGGGAGAGAGACCTAGGGAAGGAGATTACTTCAAAAGCATCAAACACAAAAACTGCCACAATTTCTCTTTATCCACTGCTGTCATTGTTTTATATATCTAAATGAGTTAATATAACCTGCATTTTCTTTGATTACCGTATCTGGCACAATTCTATTTAACGTGTAAATTATTATAACTTTGCTGTGAAGCCATTTCTTACTTACTTGTGTATTTCAAAGTCAGAGGCAAATGAATACATCACAAATTTGAGATTCTTGTTCTGAATTTTTTTTTTTGTTCTATTATTTTAGTTCCTCCACTAAGCCCTTGATAGCAAACAACACTGAATTCTTTCCCTGAAAAAGCCTGCTTTTAATGAATCTCAAATCTGATTAATTCTACTTATGCTTCAAGAACAGTGAATGCATTTACCATCATTGTTGTATTTTAAAAAGATATTTGAAGGGGAACAAACCCCAGCTCCCCTTCATTTTAGGAGTGCTGAGGTTTTTGCGATGGATAACATAGCAGCTGCTCAGGCATTGCTCACTCAAAGCAAAATAGTTAACTTCCAGGGTTCTTTTATCTTAGAGCTTTTAAAGATGAATAAACTAAAAAGCAGCAGCTGATCAAAATAACAAAGGGTAGCAAGGTGCCTTTAGTTTCTTATAAGAGTGTCTGCAAATTCCTGGTGGAATTCTAGGCCGGGCGCTGATGGAGCTAGCTAAGGATATTGATCACCACTTGAATTCACTGAATAAATAATGGTTGCCATAGTTATTGAGCATTCACAACTGGTGGGGAAGCACGGAAATCTCCAAAACACCTCCTGTGATAGTTTTGCTGGAAAATCACCCAATTAATTCTGTCTCATATCATGAAAATTATGTCAGATACGCAGGATGCTTGGATTCCTTGTACCAGAATTTCAATTATAACTGAGCATCTCTGTCGCCTGTTTTAGCAGATAAAGAGAAAAGGGAACTTGCTATCTCTTATTTTGTGTGGCAAAAAGGTTAACTGACACCATGCAACCCCAGCTGTTCTGAGACATCTACACTTTCAGAGCACTTTCTGCTCTGAGTTCCAGAGAACGCACCTGGGTTACGCCTAAGAAAACGCGTTCTCTCCATTTGTGACAGGGAGGCTGATGTGGTTTTTTCCTCTGGCTTTGCAGAACGACATGGATTAAAAGAACCAAAGAAAGTGGAAGAGCTATGCAACAAGATCACAAGCAGTTTGAAAGATCACTTAACTTTCAGTTGCCAAAACAAAGGACAACCGCTTGAGTCTGCAGAGCCGAAGGTACTGGGTGTCCTGGCTGACTTGCGTTCTCTCTGCACACTGGGACTGCAGCGCATCTTTTACCTGAAACTGGAAGATTTGGTGCCAGCCCCTTCCATCATCGACAGGCTGTTTCTGGACACCTTACCCTTCTGAGTCAAACCACCCTCCTGAGAGGCAAACGCCCACCAGAGCAGGCAAATGGATCGTGACTTATAGCTAACATTTCTGCCCTCACTTAACAGAAAAGCCGCTCTGAGTCTAACATGAGGTCTTTTCTGGCGCTTTGTCCTTACAACCTGAGGCCTGAAACTTACATGGCTTACTGGTTTGGGGTTGTGTTCTTTGTTTTCTTTTGTGTGATTTGGGTTTTTTAAATGGCTAATATGGCACTTTTGGACAATGCTATCCCAGCAGCAGTAAAAGGTTAACATGACTGTTTTAAATCTGTTGTTTAAAACCTCATGGTCTATGAGGAGTAAAATTGTAGAAGCTGTGTTTGAAAGAACAGCAAATCGTTGTTTTCCAGGGTAGTATGTGTTTTGTGAGGATACCTTTAGCATACTTCCTGCATCAAGGGCACATACATCAGCACAATCTAAACAAAAATTCACTTTTTTAACAAAGTACATTCAATTAAACATTTCATACAAATCAAATATAGCAAAATGACAATGGCTGTTAGCTCCCATGTTCAAGTGCAATTTTTTAAAGTGCTGTCTTACTAAGTCTCGTTTATTAACTAATTTATTTTACTAGGAAAACAAACAGAAGAAATCAAGGGAGAAAATTACATGCACTAACTTACCTGACAGAGTTTTCCAAACTTGATTCCATGTAGCGTGACTTATTGACAAATGTATGTGGAAGACACGGGAGCAATTGTGGCTCAGTTGTTCCTTAGCTAAGGAAACCCGAGTAAGTAGTGATTGGAGCATACAGGGTCAGTATCAGGGATAGTTCAGTTCTAGACTTCTAACACGAGCGACTCGTTAGTAAACAGACAGAAGATGGTTTTCAAGAACAAGCAAGTCTTGTAAAATAGTATGAATGTAAGTGCTAGGAAGGATATAGTGGGCTGCGTTTAAACATTCCGTGTTCGTACTCCTTTTTGTATGTTTATACTGTTGATGCCATATTAATATGAGATAATTTGTTGCATAGTGTCTTTATTTGTATAAATGTTTGTATGCATGGTATATTGTAATGGCTTTGCCTGTATTTATTGCAATGACTGCCAGCTCATGGGAACCCTGTTACACATGATAACTAAATGGGGTGTTCACACTGACTCAGATACACCAGTTGGAAAACTATATACATATATATAATGTGTATGTATATATATGTATATACCTATATTTGTGTGCGTGTGTGTGTGCGCGTGTCTTTTTATTAACCATTTGTATATAAAATATCTGTCAAATCACAAGCAGAGTTGTTTTACAGTTTATTTGCAGTGACTTCTAAGGCAGTACTGTTTAGCACTTTGATATTAAAATCTTGCTCATGTTTTGCTAAATTCAAATAATATTTAAAAAGTTCAGTTCTAAAAAACTTTATATGCACTGTATTAAGTCAAAATTTTGTTGGTCATTTTGCTAAAGAAATTTTTGAATGTCAACCTGATGTCACTGTATCTTTTGTTAGCTTTAAACATTCTAGCTTTTGTCTTTTTTTAAACTATGCTGTTTATATGGAAATTAAATTATACAATCAAACAGATGCCAAATGAATTGCCTAATTGCTGCAAAGGATAACCCAGATATCGAGTCACTGTATGGTTTTCAAAAAGTAATCTGGTATTTTATCACTTACTATGTTTGGATGTGCTTTTATGAAAAAATTATTCTTATATCAAGATTTATAGTAGTGTCAATAGGGAAACAGACTTCTAATCACTATAGTTAATATTTCTGGTTTACCTGCAGATAATATTTGGAAAAGTATTGCTTTTTGTATTGACTTTTAAGCTTATGTGCAAACATAATAGCATAATTAAATATCAGAGAAGCTAATGTTTCTTGTAGGTTGCTGTAACAAGCCTGACCAGCAAGACAAATATATTTTGACTGAATTTGCTTTTGTATATACTAAATATATATATATACATATATATATATATATACACTCACACACATGTGCGCATACAAAAACATACAAACATAAAATCCAAAAAAAGAATGTTTGCTTTTGTCTCCTTGTGTAAGACACAAGGTCCCTTGAACAATTACTTTTATCTAGGGACAAATCCTGCCAGGTGCTGAGCACCAGCCAGACAAGGGCTTGCAGGAGCTTTTTGCAAGCGGGCCCTTATCAAGCATTTTCAAGCAGATCAGCATAGTACAGTAAAATTGCTTTTTTGTTGAGCAAGGTTTATTTATTAAGTGGAATGTGAGTGGGAGGAAGCAGGTTGAGAGCCTCGTGTGAGATTTCACGTAGTCTGTGTCCTCCAGTCTTCCATAGATAGTCTTAGCTGTGATACTCTCCCAAATCCCATCATCTGTGGAATTGTCCTTCATGTCCACTTCAATACACTGATTCATCCTAGAGTACAACCGGTGACCTGTCACAGTGGTAAAAGAAAGAGTTAATGCAGAATAAATCTACTACTATTCTTAGAGCTCTCTCAGTGTGAACATGCCTTTGTCTAGGCAGAATTCAGGAATATATCAGGTGTTAAGGGAGAGTGCCTTGCTTTTATTTCAGACAACCGTGTCTCAAGAGTTTCTTCACTCAGCTAACCACAGTACTTTTTTTCTTTTTTATTTGTTTTTCTTTTTTCTTTTCTTCTTTTTTCTTTTTTTTTTTTTTGTGGTGTTAACCTGTGGGTTGAAAGAAATGCTCATGTACATATACAATGTAAATTAAAATTATTAAATTGAATAACATTTTTTTCAGAGGCCCCATGTGTGTTGAATAAGTATGCTTAATTCTGTTAAAATCTGATGTGAATTTTTTATCATTTATAAAACATTAAAAAAAATTGTCTACTTGAGTCTTAAAAGTGGAAAAATTGGTGAAGCATGCTTAAGAACACTGGCAATTTAATGGCTAATCTTTTGATTAAAATAGCTTTTATATAAATACATGCCTGCAGTATCTGGTTATGCAATCTCAATTAGATACTGAGAGCTGGACCGTGGTTGTCCTGGAGGTTGAACCACATAGAGACCAGAGCAGAGAGACTCTTCACCCCTCACTGTATTTCTGCTCCATGACAAAAAGGGATTATAGTTAATCCAGAGCTGATGAGGCCGCAGAGAAGGGAGTGGATGGCTACAGGGCTCATAGCACCAATGTCTGGCCAGAAAGAGGACCGAGCTCCCATCCCGTGTTCAGTCCCTTTGCGTCAGTATATCCTGCTAAGGCATCGCTCCAGCAGGCACCTGCATCATTTTCTTCAAATGTGCATCCAGCTCCTCTCCTTACTGTGCCGTTGCTTTGCAGGAGGGTTCACTTATCCCCTGCCAGACAAAACTGTTTGGCTACAAATGCATTTCCAACAAATGCAGTTTTGAGAGGCATCTGCCACTATTCCGGGCATCGCCAGGAGAACCGATGGCTCCGGCACACCTCCACGAGGGCTGTTTTGCAGGAGCTGCTCAGCTGGAGGTTACATCAAATGATGTGCTGTGCTGGGCTGCAGCATTGGCAGCCCCTTCCTTGGAAATGTGACAAAACAAAAGTTTGCTCTAAGTCTTCCAAATTAATTTCTGTTGGGGTTTTTTTTTCTATGCCGTATTTTTAGAATTTAAACAACGAATCTTAAGATTGTTAATGATAATGAGTTTTGCATGTTAGCCCCCTGTTGAGCAAATTATACTGATCTCGAGATCAAGCCACACCAGGGTCTGAACTTTCCCCCTACTAGACGAAGTTTATCTTTCTAAACTTACAAGTATCTCAGTTTGTAATTATTTTAGGGCTTCGTGTCCTTAGACATGAGAACAGGTCTATGTCCTGACCTAACCTGCACTTGTGTCTTTATGTGTGCCTTGTTGTGCTTATATCCCTAAACCACACCAGAAGTCCCTAAACTGCAGCAGAGACCTTGCTAAGGGATGTGATGCCCAGTGGTTGATTTTGGCAGTGGAAGGTTGGGCTGAGACAGGAATATAATATCCGGTTCCTCTGGTTGCTACCTTGGACAAGAGACTAGCATAAAGGCACCCAGAAATGAGGAACTTTGACTAGAGGTGAGTCAAATCTCTTTCTACAGCCTTCTGACTTCTACTTTTCACATTCAGATACAAAGCTAAAATTTCAGTTATGCTGTGAAGAGGAGGGAGAGGGTTTAACAATATAAAATTAAGGATGGTTTCTGGGAAAAATTGGCAACACCCTCTGTGGACACTGAAACATGTCTTTTGATTAATTATTTGTATTATAGCAACACCTAGAGGCCACAGCAGAGATCAGGACCCCATTTTGCTACCTACTCTAATTAGCAGCTCCAGTACCCACCCAGGAGAAGCTCCACTCCAAATAGACAAAATAAAAAGAAAAAGGAGAATGCCAACTCAAGGACATACAGCATCTCAGTGATAGAGTTGGGAATACAACCTTCTGTTTGCTGAACTAGTGTCCAGTGAATGCTCTTATTTAGTTTTCCTTTTATTTCCATTATGCTGCCACTGTATTGAATTATAAAAACATGATAAAAGCATTGACAAATTCAAAATAACCCAGGTATTCAAACTGACCTTTCTTGTTCTGCTTATGAAGTCATGCATAAGACTGTTCAAAATCCTGGTCAATCACAGGTTTTGTCAACCGAACTAGATCGTATTTAGAAAAGAAATACTTATCTGTCCTTTATTAAATGAATGAAGCCAACCATTAGGAATATTGCAAAATATGGATTAAATAATAATTAATAATGGACAAAAAGGATTAACTTTTTAAAATGCCAAACCATTGGTGTAGTAATTGAATAAATGGGGTGGGTGCCAGTTAATCAAATTCTTAGCAGCAGAGGACATATTTGAGAATTGTATCCCAGACCTGCGTTTGTGAGTATTACCAATGCAGTGATTTGTCAAATAAAAGTAAAAGAAACTTATTTACCAAATGGAAACACTTATAGCAGATTTTATTCTATGGGGTTTTTTTTAAGCATTAGTCACCTTTATGTTTATATTCAAAATATGGACCGTTCTGGCTGCATTTGATTACAGAAGGAGTTTAAATACTTAAAATTGTTATATGGCTGTGAAAGTCAAATGAGATAAAGATTCTGACCTAACACCACAAACCCAAGGATTTTCTTTATAAAGAAGCATGGTATTCCACCTTATGCTGGTTTTGGTTAGGATAGAGTTAATTTTCGTCACAGTAGCTGGTATGGGGCTGTGCTTCGGATTTGTGCAGGAAGCAGTGTTGGTAACAAAGAGATGTTTTTGTTGCTGCTGAGCAGAGCTTACACAGAGCCAAGGCTCTTTTTGCTCCCCACCCTACCAGTGATTAAAGCTGGGTACACAAGAAGTTGGGAGGGGACACAGCCAAGACAGTCGTGTCCAACTGACCCAAGGGATTTTCCATACCATACGCATCATGCTCAGCAATAAAAACTGGGGAAAGAAGGTGGCAGGTGGAGACATTCAGAGGGGTGGCATTTGTCTTCCCAAGTCCCAAGCATGACAGAGGCCTGCTCTCCTGGGCATGGATGAACGGCTGCCTGCCCATGGGAAGGGATGAATTAATTCCTTGGTTTGCTTCACTTGCATGCGCAGATTTTGCTTTCTCTATTAACCTGTCTTTATCTCAACCCAAGAGTTTTTTCCCTTTTGCTCTTCTGATTCTGTCTCCCAGCCCACCAGTGGGGAGTGAGCAAGTGGCTGTGTGGGGCTGAGTTGCCTGCTGGGGTTAAACCATGGCACAGATGTAAATGATGTTCTGTATATGCAGGATCCTTATGTGTGTGTATAGTGAAACTACTCAAGTAGTACAAGGTTCTAAGGTCATGCCAAAGACAAGACCATGGGGAAAAAAAAAGGCATTTTTTCACATTGGTTAATGTTTTCATAGAGTCCTTGAAACATTTAGGTTGTAAAAGACCTTTAAGATCATTGAGTCAGACAATTAACCCAGCACTGCCAAATCCATGAAAAAGCCATGTCCCCATGTGCCACATCTACATGCCTTTTAAATACCCCAGGGATGGTGACTCTATTACTTCTCTGGACAGCCCATTCGAGTGCTTGACAATCCTTCCAGTAAATAAATTTTTCCTAATATCCAGTCTATACCTTTCCTGGCACAACTGGGGGCCATTTCCTCTTGTCTTGTCACTTGTTACCTGGGAGAAGAGACCGATCCCTGCCTGGCTACACCCTTCTTTCAGGCAGTTGTAGAGAGTGATAAGGTCAACCCTGAGCCTCCTTTTCTCCCCACATAATCCCAGCTCCCTCAGCCACTGCTCAAAGCACTTCCCATCCAGACCCTTCACCAACTCTGTTGCCCTCCTCTGGACTTGCTCCAACACCTCAATGTCATTTTTGTTCTGAGGAACCCAAAAGTGAGCACAGGGTTCGAGGTGTGGCCTCAGCAGTGCCAAAGACACAGGGATGATCTCTCCTCTGGTCTTGCTGGCCTCACTATTCCTGATACAGACCAGGATGCCATTGCCCTCCTTGGCCACCTGGGCACACACTGGCTCATGTTCAGCCACTGTCAATCAGCACTCCCAGGTCCTTTTCCACCAGCAGCTTTGCAGCCCCTGCCCCCAGCCTGTAGCACTGCCTGGGGTTGTTGTGACCCATGGGCAGGACCTGACACTTGTTGAAGCTCATACCATTGGCCTCAGCCCATCAATCCAGCCAGTCCAGATCCCTCTGCAGAGCCTTTCCATAGATTAATATTCCCACTCAGTAGAGTGATATTTCCACCCAACATGGTAAGAGTCTGCAACCTTAATGAGGGTGCATTTGATCTCATCCAGATCACTGATACAAATATTAAACAGAACTGGCACCAACAGTGAGCCCTGGGGAACACTGCTTGTGACCAGCCATCAGCTGGATGTTATTCATTCTTTGAGCCTGGCCATACAGACAGCTTTTTATCCAGCAAAGAATACACCCATCCAAGACATGGGAAGTCAGTTTCTCCAGGAGAATGTTGTGGGAAATGGTGTCAAAGGCTTAACTGAAGTTTAGGTATACAACATCCACAGCCTTTCTTTAATCCACTAAGTGAGTCACCTTGTCATAGAAGATCAGGTTGGTCAAGCAGGACATGCCTTTCATAAACTCACGTTGTCTGTACTTGATCCCCCAGTTTTCCTGTATATGCCACTTGCTGGCAATCAGGTTTATCTGCTCCATTTTAGATTGTTTATCAGCTTTTCTAAAAGGAACAGAGAACTCTGCGCTTATTTAGGTGGAATTTTATCTCAAAGAAACAAATAAATAAATAAACATGCTAAGTGACATTTAAATAAAGAAATGGTTTAAAGTAGCTGAAATAGCTTAAATAACCCAAAGACTTCAACTTTTATTTATGCTAAATAAATAAGGTATTAAAAACACTCTCTTCTTGACAACTTCAGCAGTGGTCTGTGATAAAACATTACCGTAGAATGAAAGTGAATTAGAGAAATGCTTGATACTGGGGGAACTTTCAAATATAACAGGCAGAAAACAGAAATTAATTTACCTTTCATGGGCTCCTATTATTTATCTTGCTGTGTTTCCTAATTAGTTGACGATATTGATGTTTACATAGGGATTTGCTCCTTTCCAACTTGGCTTGATCCTGTGAAGAAGTCAGAATGCTGCATTTGTAGTATCACATTTATTGCCATGGCAACAGTCAGGGATTTCACAAACACTAATTAGGGTTGGCAACTTGGAATGTTTTCAGTGTGGTCCCATATAATTTTCCCTCTTTTATCCATTTCTCATTATACTTTTCTTTAACGATTGGCTTCTTCAGTCTGTGTACAGGTTTTTTCCCACATGACCTCAGGATTCAGTTAATACCTCCTCTGACTTGCAGCCAGCCACCTTTCTTATGCACTCTCACACACCCAGCTAAGAAGCAACTGCAGTCCTACCTGCATTTGTGCTAAGCTCCATTTCTTCCACTTCAAATTAGTCCAAGTTTTAGTACAGCCAGCTGGCTTCTACACCACCATGTGCAAAAGTAGTAAGGAAAGGTATGGAGGCTTAGCTGCATCTTCCAAGCTACTTTTAAAGGTACATGCTAAATCTTGCTCAAGGCCGACTACAAGCCTTCTGTTCACAGAAGCCTCAGTTCTGTGAACGTCCAAAAATCATATTAAATATTTTAATTCGAGCATATCAAAAGCATTTATGGACACTTAATTTATTATGCAATAATATAGAGAGCTGCGCCCACATGAGCCTCATTAAGTTTAACAAGGCCAAGTGCAAACCCTTGTGCCTGGGTCCATCCTAAACATGGATAAGGCTGGGTGATTGGCCAACAGAAAGCAGCCCTGTGAAGAAGGACCCAGCAGGACTGGGGGATGAAAAACCGAATATGAGCCTGCAGGGTGTGCTCACAGCCCAGAAAGACAATTGTACCCTGGGATGCATCAAAAGAAGAATGGCCAGCAGGTTAAGAGCAGTGATCCTTCCACTCCCCTCCAGTGAGACCCCACCTGGAATATTGTGTTTGAGCCCCCAGTATAAGAAGGACATGGCCCTGCTGAAGTGCATCCAGAAGAGGCCCAGAAAGAAGACTGGGGGCTAGAACACTTCCCCATGAGTACTGGCTGGGAGAATTGGGGTTGTTCACATGGAAGAGGGAAGGCCCCAGCAGACCTTATTGTGGCCTTTCCGTACTTTAGGGAGGCCTAGAGAAAAGATAGGGAGGGACTCCTTATCAAGGAGTGTAGTGACAGGACAAGGGACAATGGTTTTAAACTGATAGAAGATAACTTTACATTAGACATTAGGAAGAAATTCCTTATTCTGAAGTTTGTGTGACACTAGAACAGGTTGCCCAGAGAAGCTGTGGATGCCCCATCCCTGGAACTATTCAAGGCCAGGATGGATGGGACTTTGAGCAATTTGGTCTAGTTGAAGGTGTCTCTGCTCATTGCAAGGGTTTTGAACTAGTCCCTTCTAATCCCAAACATTCTATGGCTCTATGACTAATCATGTATTATGGTTATCCAATTGAGTTAGTGCCCAGAAGTCTTATCTCAAAAGTCTTATCACAAAAGTCTTATCAAGTGCTGTATTGGTAGTGAACTTTTGAGCCTTTCAAAAAGCAAAATTTATTCATTTGCTAACAAAGAAAGAAAGCAAATTTGTGATGGCATAACCAGCAAGAGGGGAGGGTTTATTTCATTGTGCATGCTCAGGGTAAGAAAGAGAAGTGTCTACCATTCAAAGTAAAAGATTCCCATTCTGCAGCTCATTTGAGGACAACTCCCAGCTGGTTGTCAAACTGGCTTCCCAATAAAAAAGATATCCAAACAAAACCAAGGAGAGAAAATCTAATTTGGAAAGGAATATGATAAATCAAATTGGTTAGAGTATATTTATTCTCCAAGACAATAGAAATTACTAGATAGAAAGAGAAAAATAATGGAACCACCTGAATCATCTTTGTTACAGATGAATTCATATAATTTGTTTCTAATACAGAAAGGATTTTGTACATTATTAATGGAAAACGAGTATTTGAAAAATAAATTGAGTCTGATCAGCATCTTCTTTCCCTATGTGATGGAGAGGTAAAAAACCTTTGCCATTCTGGAAAAATGTCTTATAAGGTATGAAGGAATTGAGAGCTGGTCTTGATGGTAAATCACTGAATCTTTTTAGGATATTATAGTTGAAACCAGGGAAGAATTACTATACTTTATAAGGAGATCTTATTGAAATAAACATTATCATGTGTAAAAAGACAAACAAGTTAGATTAGACATTCAAGTCAAAAGTGAACCATTGGAAGAATGGTATTAGCACGGACACTGAGAAAGCTGACATTAACATCTAAAGAAAGCCTTTAACTGAAAAAAAGCCTGTTGCCTCAGAAGTTTGTGTTTGCCTCCCTGCTTTTTGAGGAAAGACTGGACTGTGCCAGCTCGCCCAGTTTTTGACAATGCCTCCTGCTGCCGTTGACTGCAAAGATCAGTTTTAAAACCTAGCCCTAATGCTTTTGAGAAATTTGAACCCAGAGCCCTTCAGCCTTTGGGACCTTATTTTCATGACTTAACTTTGTTTCCCCTATCCTTAATTTCAAAGGGCATGGTCAAACTCATGACAGGGCTTTCTGCAAGCTTTGTGAACTGGGCCACACTCAAGAATTTCCACACTGAGTAATTTTATTACATGAAGTTTCCTGCCTGCTGTACAGAGCTGTGCAATATTCAGCATGAACATCTGGTTTTTGTCTGATTGGTAAAGGAAACTCTGGTAGACTGCTGCCCCTTTGAAATGAAGGAGTTGGAGAACAAATTTAAATCATGAAAATAAAATGCCAAAGCTGGAGGGCTCTGGGTTCAAATTTTACAGAAGCACTGATGCTCGGTTTTAAACTGATCTCTTGAGGGAAGCACACTGGAAAGTATTTCCATCCACTGGGCAAGCTGGCACATTTCAGTCCTTTGGAAAGAGAATCAGGATCCATTGCATGTTCAGCTGCAGAATTACACCCACTTTGGACCTAAGTTATAGCTTTTAGTGAAAGACTTTTCAAGGTAGAGTTAACAAGGATGGCTGAACCTGAGAAACTAAAAATATAGATAAATATAGATAATATACAAATAGAAATATGTCATGAACTTAACTGAAATGTTTAACTTCTCTTATGAAACATGAGATTTTTTTAAAAAAGCTTGTTTTACTCCAGGCTTCCAAATCAGCCTCTCTTCCCATGAGATGGAGTTGTTAACGCAACATTAAAAGGCTTCAGAATCATGCTAATGGACTCTCAGGGGCAGGAAAAATTCCCAAAATCTAATAAATATGGTGGAAAATACTATTTGGTGTTGGTATTTTCCAGTTTTCCAAACTGCATTACTCTTGCAGCTCAAGTAAAGGTCTGGTTCTGTCTGGGCTCCTGCATCATTTAGGCTGCAGCACTGCAGATGTGACAGGCACATAGCAGAACAAGTGTCAGCAGCAGGGACACCAACACACCACACTCACTTCTTCCCTCTGCAGTGCTTTCCCTTCCTTGGGCTGGGGCAGGGATCACGTGAATGGGAGATGAAACAGCAAGAAATTCATCTGGCTTAAAACTAACCTGGTTTTCCCAGGTTGGGGTCTTGTCTGTGGTTCCTCCTGTCCAGTTATGGGGTCCCTGGTGTAAGAAGGACATGGACCTGTAGGAGAGGGTTTAGAGGAGAGCCATGAAAATGATCAAAGGCATGGAGCACCTCTCTTATGAAGAGAAGCTGAGGGAACTGGGGTTGTTCAGCCTCAAGAAGAGAAGGCTCCACAGAGACCTGGTTGCAGACTTTCAATGTCAAAAGAAGGCTTCAAAAAAAGACCACTTCCCATCCCTGGAAGTGTTCAAGGCCAGGCTGGATGTGACTTTGAGCAACCTGGTCTAGTGGAAGGTGCTCCTGCCTATGTGGGATGTGGGACTGGATGATCTTTAAAGGTCCCATCCAATTCCAAGACATTCTGTGGTTCTGTGATTCCTGTCCTTTCCTTACAGGTCTGCAACGCTATTAACGGACACTTATTTACCCATTTGCTGTCAGGATACTTTGGCCAAATTTTTAAATCTGCTGCATTCCCATAGCATCAAATAGAAGCAAGAATAGCCATGGGTACTTTTTGGACTCTTACTGCCATATATTATTTGCACAGGAGTAGCCTGCAGAACTCCCAGTTGAAATAAGGGGCCCACTGTGCCAAGTTCTTTTCACTTACATAATTGTAGACACGGACACCTCCAGGTCCAAAGGCATTTACAATAAATGAAAAGAGACCAAGGAAAAAACATTATAGTTGCTGTATGGAGAGAACTTTTATGGACAGAGGCATTTAGAGATTGGTTCTGTCACATGACAACTTTGGAAAAGTTAATAAGAATAATAATAATAAGAAGAAATCCTTCCTCTCGCATGCCATGAGTCAGCACACTTTTCCAAAGCAGTGCTTTCAGACTAACAACGTCAAAGTGCTTGGGGAGACTCTGACTTGACATATTTAGTACATTCTTCCCACATCCCTCACAGAAGTCCACAGATGTCAGCTTTGATCAGACTCAGCCAGGACTGCAAAACCCATCAGGTTTGCAGGGCTAGAAGGCATGTTAAGATGGCCTAAAAAGTAAATCCTCCCAAAATTACTGTGTTTTCTGCACTTTGAGAGAGAGAGAGAGACACACATGAAGCTGTAATGGACAGCATTTCTATCAGTCTGCCTGAAAATAAGAGTCTAGTTATTGGCTCCATATTGGCTTCAAACCTGTAAATTCCTAGATCATAGGAACTCTTTGGAAGTGGACTACTGATATGAATCTCAAATTGTAGTCCCCGCCCCGTATTGTGAAGAGCTATCTCCATCAAGTCAGTGGAGTCCAAACTACTCACAGAAACCTGCATGTCAAAACATATAAAGTAAAGGATGTCACTGTAAGTGTCTGTATATTTACTACAATCAGACTAGGCTATTAAAAAAAAAAAAAAAAGAAAATATCATATAACAGGTTTGTTTCCAATACTGACTATTAGAAGGGTGATTTATGACTGGACCATTTAAAAGATAGTAATTCAGTTGGGAGGGAAGAGGGAGAAAAAAAGTTTCATTTAAAACCCATATATTGTCAGAAAGCTGCAGATGATCCACAATTGCAGAAGGTTTTAATTTTATGGATTAAGACTACATAAGGAGTCGTGATAGTTCCAAGGGGAGGTCCATCTAGCCCAGCATCCTGACAGTGGCCAGGATAAACCAGAAATGGGCTGTGCAGGCTGATCATGTCTTTAGGACCACTGACACTTAACAGTGTACTTACTCATCAAGCACTGGTCTAAACAAAAGTTTAGACTTCTGGTTTTGTGAGCCCCTATCACTGAAAAACCTTTGAGCATGCACCCCCAATACACACATATTTATGTATAAACTACATACATATATTTATTTATAAACTACATACCTATACTAGTGAAGTTCTGTATTTTTCCTGCATCCCACTGGACCATTGCCTTGACAGGCATTTTGCAGCCAATACAGACACTTTAGGATGGTAAAGACCTGCCTATTTGGCTACCTGTAATCACAAGGTGTTCTTGTGATTCTGAGAGCCCTCTCTCATCTGCTTCATGCACATTGAATGAGATACCAGTCAGAAACAGAAAGGGACAATTTGTCCAAGCTTAAGAAACCCTGTTGCTTTAACATGCTAGGAACGTCAATTTAATGTGGGAAATATTAATAGGAACTGGAAATTGTTCAAGAACATTTCTACTGGGTATTTAAAAAAAAAAAAAAAAGACACAGATCTGCAAGTAGAAAAGAATTCATGCTGGGGAAGAAAAAATTTGGGAAATATAGAAGATGCAGAAGTTCTAGTCAAATATTAGCAATAAAAATATAGAGAATGCAGAAAAAATATAATAGTGATAAACTGCAAATTTTAAAAAAAATGAACCCCACTAAAAACAGCTGTATCAGAAAAGATCAGTGGGCAACATAGTTAGAAGGAACATGAAAGAAACAGAGCAAAAAAATTTTACACCAAATATTGGTCCATTGCTAGAAACAGGTATTACAATTTTGAACAGAGGCTCAGAAAAGACAGATGTGTTCATCACTATTTCTCTTCTGTTTTCAGAAGGAAGCAGGAAGATAAATCTGCCCAATAAAACACTGTAGATGGTCCAGAAAACCTGGCATCTAGAATGAATAAAAATATGATGCAGAGTCAGCTGCAATTACAGACGTACAAATCAAGCAGCTTAGAGGGAAACACAGCATGGAAAACAGGAAAAACCCCAAAGACCTCTCAATTGCCAATGTATTCCAAATATTTTAAAAGAGCAGAGAGATAATACAGGAAAATACAGATGTATTATTCAGATGCTGAACTTGGACACATAATGAGAAGTTTCATTTAGAAGCCCACAACATAGAATTGAACACTTCAGGTGCATTTAACAATAATCAATATGATTATATGGAATGCAGGTCTTGTAAAACAAACCTTTTTTTTTGTCTTCTACAACTTTATTTTGGTTCACAGCTATTGCTCTGGTTGACAATGACAACTGTCCTCATACAGATATTCACATGCCTCTATTCAAATCATTTATCCATAGATTTTAAACATCACATTATATGGAACTAAAAGGAGGTAGCTTGGGAATTGGTTCCTATCCATTTATTAGTGAATTATTTTGTCATTGCTACAGTTTCCACTGATTAAATTTGCATAATAGCTCATGTGTCCCATCATGGAGCATAAAAACTGCAATGCAATTGAAGGGACAAATTATACATCACAAGCAGCAACTCATCACAGTTAACAGCTCACAAGCATTGACAATATTTTCCTTCTAAATCTTCAGGTGAGGTCTTTGAAAAATGAATCTATCATGAGGAATGAAGATCAGTTAGTGAATGATTTGTGAATAACAAAGAAAGTCTAAATGGTTCATTCAGTCCTAGTAACATCCATGCTGACACTGCATCACTGACACAGCCAGTTACTCTATTTTTAGGAAACAGCAGAGCAATCTCATCACACACCACCTTGACAAAGGTTCTGTGCAAACAGACAAGATCTGATTTTTCTGCTGGTATAAGTTGCTGCCTCTATGAATTTTGACAGGGCTACTCCAGTTTCACCAGCTCCAAATCTAGCGTTGAGGAATAACATCGATAGCTACAATAGCAATTAAATATTAAGGATTGCCTGTTTTCTGAAGGATACAGGTATATTAACTTTTAATAGGTTTAATGGGCTTTGTGTACAGCTTTTGTATACAATTATGCACCTTACTGCACATATTTATGTTCTGATTTCTGTGCTGTTTCCCACTTGTTGCTTCAACTTTTCTTTTGTTCCCAGAAGGTTCTCTTCAGCAATTTTCCCCTGTGTTCCTTTGTCTTTCCAGTGGTTTCCCATCTAGCTGAGCCCTCAACATTTTGCTTTATTTCACTGCCAGTGGTCTGCACCAGTTAGTACACACTGACATGTCACAAAAGCCTGCACTCTGTGTCATGACAAGTGTCCCTTCATGTCTGACACCTGCACCTCAGACACATATAACATTTTAACTTGCTGTTCTAATCTATCCTGTATCCAACTGTGGCAATCAATCTAGTCTTCCTCCCCGTTCTGGGACTGGGGGAGATCCATGGATCAGCTGTGGCCTCTGTGGGGACCAGCACCACTGTGCTTCAGAAGCACTTGGTAGAAACTGCATTAGCTGCACTCCATTTTGAGCCCATGAAGACCCAGCTGTCCAGTCTCCATGCAAGCCTTGCTATTTTTAGTTTGGTGCCTCCTACATTTTACCTCTTGCAGATTTTCTGACATTTTATTTCATTTCCTTAGTGAAAACATATGGCAAACAGATGCCTAAGCAGGGCCCCAGGCACCCATCTCTTTTTCCAGACTTTTCAGAATATCTGGGAAAATTCTGAGGTTTACGCTGATATGCATCACACTTGCAATTTATTTCAAGCACTACCTTTTCAGTGACAGGCATCCTAAATACCATCAATTTTGGAGGTAGATTATTTTAAACTCAAATTTCTGTCTCTATGTTCTTTTTCCAGAGGCAAACTTGAAAACATAAATAAACTAGCCACTAGGTTTGAAAATGGTGAGAGTTGGTTATCAGTCAGGGCATCCCACAAGGATGACCTAAAGAGCTTAATTCTCCTTGTCACATTCACATCTCAAAATTTAGAATCATTCCTCTACAAACATCAGTTTACCAGTCCCTCCCTAAACCTTAGGTAATGTTTTCCACACAATGGCTTGACCACAGCCCTGTCTGAGATAAAAGGGAAATTATCTGAATACTTGAAAATACTAAATCTAGCTGGTTAAAAATCGCTGGCACCCTCTGAGACTGGGATTTAGCTGTTTTGCATAGATTATGGGTGTACAGAACTTGGGCAGCAGCCCCCATCCGCCGTGGCCAAGGCATCTATTCCATGGGAGAGAGAGCCTTCCAAACCACCAGGAAAATGGGCAAGTCTTCAGTAGAGCAATCCATCTCTGTCATGGACTTTTTCCCCTGGTAGTTCTTCTCTCTTTCCCATGCCTCACCCTCTGCTATATTATCCTAAGGCAATGCATTTAAAATCAATGTTTCAATATGTTGAAATTATTTCTGAATTTTAATGGCATATGTGTATTCTGGAGAAAGTTTATTTTGGTAAAGGGGCTATACGTGGATATCGGCATTCCTTCTTAAGGTTGCTTTGTAATTAATAGCTCACATGGGACCTGGAAGCCAAGAAATAGCATATCTGTTTTCCCTCTGCTGTGTCTCCTTCCCAGGATTCATTCATTCCAGAAACATGAACTAGTGAGTGCAGAATTTATGATGCAATTGTGTTGAGAAGAGAGTACTGAGAGCCAAACATGGGGAAGGTGGCAGATTTACCCTTAACCTGGATCTATCTCCCAAACATGAAGATACCCAAGGTGTGTCAAGATTTGCTCCAGATATCAGGCATCAGGATGTAGATTTATTCACAAAGTGCAAATGTTTCATTTAGAAGCTGTGTAAATGAACAGCCTCTTGAATTTGTTGTCATACTTCCTCTTTTCCTTCCTCATTAATAAAGCTGCTTTTTTTTTGCACAAAAGAGAATGTTGCAATGCACTGTTTTCTATATTGATATGCAGCAATCAAATAATGCTGAATTAGATAATTTTAACATTTCTAAGACATTCAGTAGAATTTGATACAAAGGCTGGATGAAATTGCTCTAAAAGGCACAACACACAGAAAGACTATAAGCTCTAAGGTCACAGGGTCCTTCAGAAGTGGTTTACTGGAATCATGTTTCGTATTTTATATCAAAATCACACAGGTGAAAAAAAAAGCACAACCTAATCAATGCCACCCTGATTGTTGTATGTGATGTTTCTTTTTCTTCCAGATAATCTATATCAACCTAAAATGTTCCTGACGAATGAAGGACCCCTTTTTGTTGCCGAAGGAAGGGCTAGAGAAAATAATGGAACAGCAGCCACTACAGGTAATTCCCAAGGAATGCTTACTTTTTCTATATCAACACATAATGTCCCTTACAGATAAAGGAGATATTTTTGCTGGTTTTTTCAAGGAAGTGCAAAAGAACAGAGTATTTCAACACACCAGGTCACAAATGGGGCTACTTGAAAGAAGTAAAGCTCTGTAGTCTTCCCAAAAGATTATTTTTTGAGTAACTAGGGAGCATCTTGTTCCCCAAACTCCAGCTGGTTAGCTCCTTAGTTGTCGTTGCTGGTTAGTTGGGCAACAGGGACAGCAGCTGCCTGTACTGAGCTGAGCCCTCGCAGCCGGCAGGACTGACAGGTGCTTTTGGACTGTCCATCATTTTGCACGGGAATGGGATGGAAGGCTCTTATGTGCAACCTCAAACATCTCTGCAGGTCTCCTTCTGCTCTCCCTGGTGCAGACTGTGGGACCGTTTCCACAGCGCTCTCTTGATAATGTGCTTCTTAATTCGCCTCAGCGTTCCCACTAATTTCTAATTTTACTGCTAATTACCAAATGTGTGTGAGCACAGCGTTTAGTAACCTGTCTTCCGTAGCTGCACGGGGCAGCAGCGGCAGAGCAAAGGTGCCGGGCTCCAGCGGGAGCAGGAGAACCCGAGTGCCGCCCCGTCTGCGAGCGCCCACTCTGCTGGCAGTCCTTTCAGCCTGTGCCAGCTTCTCTTCCAGCGCTTCCTACAGCACCGCAGGGGCCATAGGAGAAATCTGACAGCAAAATAATGTGAGCTCAGCTTTAATTAAACGAAACACTTGTATTCGTCTCGGAAAGGTACAGACATTTCTCCCCCCCCGCCCCCGGAATCACGGTTTTCAAAGGAAACTGATTGCCATCACATGCATTAAAAATGGTATTTAACAGTGACTTTATCAAATGTACTGAAATATCTACGTTACGTGCATAAATGTAACATGTTTCACCTTCTCTATCTAATCCAAAAGCTTCTTATTTTCTATCCACCCACTCAGGCACACTGATATTCATTAGGTACAAAAATGAACTGCACACCTTAAATATATTCAGATTATTGTAAAACTGCCTCCACCTTGCTACCAGAATTACCAAGGTAAAAATATATATCTCTTTTTCAAAAGATAGATGATGATAATATAGAAATGTTTCTACTTCCATAGCACCTATACTAATACAAGGAGTCAATTCTATTTAAAAATAAATTCACACTTGAACAGTTGCTGTACTCTATACATGTATTTCACACACTCAGAAAAAAATTGTTAAAAAAGTTATGTAGCTGTAGTCAAGCATTTAGAAGTTAGGAAATAGGAGTGAAGAAAAATCTTCTGTGCCTGAAGAAACTTTTTTCTCCCCATTCCTGTATAAGCATTATGATATAGTCCACAATTACACGAAAATATGCTTTTTCACCACAGGAATCCATCTTGTTTAAGCCCAAGAACATCTTTTTCTCTTCAAATTGTTCTACTTCAGCCACCTGTGACATGGACATCTATAATATTATTTAATGTCCCTTCTAGCCAGGTTTTCCAGGCAAACAAATCTTATGCTATGATTTGTCCCTCAGACCCCACTGTGTGGGCTCAACCAAATACAATGGAAAAGTGGAGGTTTTAAAGAAGAAAATCCTTTCCAAGGTTCAGGACAAACAGGGAAAAGCAAAAGCCCTATCAATGCCTTCATCGAAGCAAAGGCTGAAGGTGAACCCTGCTGTGCTGCTGGAATTCAGGTGGCACAGCCCTGAGGTCCTGCACCTCAGGACACCTGCCCTCACCTGTCCTGCTGCATCAGGGCCACCCACATCCCTGCTGCACTCCTCACTTGGCATCTCCTTTCTAAGCATCTGCTTCTTTTAAAAATCTTCTTTTTTTTTGAAAATTGGAGCATTTTTTGACCCAAAAAGTTATCTTATAGCCTGGGATGATGGGAACTACACTGCAACCAGATTTATATCCAGAAATCTGGTTTCACTCTTTTCCTCTTTCCATTGGTACTCCCATTTGCCTCAGCCTCTTGCTTTTGTCTGGCTGATCATCTTTTGGCTCTATAGCTCTCCCTCGCCTTGCACACTCAGTTTGTCATCAAAACTCCCCCTCTGAGCTGAATGTTTGAGCTGTGCTATTTAGGTTTGCAGCCCGGAAGTCTGTGGTAAAAATTCTACACACAAGGCATGTCAGGGCAATTTCAGTATTGGGTGATAAAATTCCCCTTCTTTCTAGTCACCTTTCAGTCAGTGTTTCCAACAACTGCCCAGTCTCTCAAAACCTTCAGTGTAGCTAAGATGCAGCTGGGTCACAGACCATAGCAACACTGCCTATGTCAGAGAAAAAAAATTAGATGTAAAAAATCAGCACACTACTTGAGGGCTCATCAGCCATTTCTGACAAACAGAGATCTTGGACAACATATTGTAATTTTGCTAAAGATTGTCAATAGAGATGTCTGCACATTGGCAGGAAATTGATTGATTCCCACTGTTCTTTTTATTCAGCCTCTGCTTCCATTTTCTCTTATAAGACAGAAGTGTAGCAGTAGATGGTGGATAACCTCTGGTGTATTCAGGATGCCATGCAATACATATATACACGTTATCACATTGATTTTCCTGTATGTGCCTTTACTGTCACTCCTCATTGCTGAAAATGATTAAATGAAGTAGCAGGCAGTGAAAAACTACAAAAGCTTTCAATTTGGCACTATTTATAACAGCAGCTAATCTGCTTGTGTCCATGAACATCCAACTCATCTTCTAGGAATTACCATTTCCCTATTTTGTAAAGGTCCCAGTGTTAATTGTCTTATACAGAGCAATCACCTTTATTTTCTCTCTCTCTTTCTCCTGCTTTTTTAAGTCCTGATTTGATTATTCAGTTTGTATCCACATGCACTTAGTGACAAATAACACTCTGTCTTAGCAGAAAATATCTATTGAAGGGTTGCTGAGAGACTGGACATCAATCTAGGGAAGAAACACTATAAAAACTACAGAGCCCACCTGCAGTGTGAAGCAAAGAAAACCCCAACCCAACTTAAACTCTGAAGTACACATCTCTGCTGTATAATCATAAAATATTTTGCTTGAGTTCTAGTATGTCAACACTGAAATACGGTAATTTTTATTCTTAAATGAGTCAAATACTGGTGACTGAAATTAATGGCAAAATTCCTACTTCCTGTGATAAAATGTGACCGTTATGTGAGAAATTTAAATTGAAAAACATGAGTTTTAAACCATAACATCTGCATTCTTCATGCCTCCTACTAATGAAATGATACATTGTTAGAGTCGAACAGTTTTATATAGTTTTAATAGTGTTTCCAGTTTGTTTTATAACATACAAACCCACAAAAGAATAAAACAAATGGATAAAACAAATACATTTCTATAATTACAACAATCTAACATTTGACAACAAAATTTTAACTTTTCATACCATTTTCTTCTGAAATGTTACTATATCTTGCAGCTTGCTTGGTCTTTGGAAGTTGCTTCAACAACTGAGTGGATAGAGCAAAACTACTGAAGACTCCACCCTGCTAAGAGTGTAGGTTAAAGTGTATCTTTGACACCTCTTGCTGTCCTTACAGTACTGTCCTTGTTATGCATTGTTATGAATGCTTTTAGCACTGCTCCAGTGCTTCCAGGTCTGTGGTAGTGCAGTATAGACCCGGGGCATTGGGACAGTGGAAGAGAAGGAAAAGCTTTTGGGATGAGTCATCCACAGGGTGACAGAGCTGGGGAAGAAACAAGAAGGACAGAGAGAGGAGACTAGTGGCAGAGTACTCTGAGGGTGGCAACGTAAAGAACAAGGCTATTAATAACAAGAAACACATGTAGGGTGTGGGCTGGAAGATGGCAGATCCCAGCATTCCAATCAGCAAGCTCATCCTACTACTCCCTGAAAACCTCCTTCCTTATCCAAAGGATGCAGAGCCAAACTACCATCCCACTTATGTTCTTTCTTTGCAGAACTACCTGTGAAGACAGACTTCCACAAGTCACTTCACTGCTCCTCCACTTGTATCTGCACACAGCCTTTGTCCTAGGAGCCACCACTGGTAGAGAGCTGGGTGTTGCATGAAGAGCATCAGTTGGTGGGACAGCTTTTCATGCTCCATGCTTGCCATCCTGGAAAGAAAGTCATAGAGGACAGAGGGTTACTGTGAGGGAGTTCATGAAAGACTAACCTGTTCTCCTGAAATATATTTTGAAGGTACTCCTGAAATGGCAGAAATTATGTGTTAACATAAATCCTATAGAGTAATTGAAGGCTAAAGCAGTGTACAGGAACCTTGTTTACTGCACCTGAACATCAAGTTCTGCTGTGAGTCCATTAACCTGAACACTAGGTTAGGACTGAGATTCAACTAGTCCCAGGAAATTTCTTTAGTGATCAGCTCTGAAACAGTCCTGAGAATCACAAGGCACTTTTAAATTCCTGGCAAACTTTCATCTGATTCACTAAAGAGCTAAGAATCATCTTTAGGAGAGCCAAACTCTAATTTGACAAAGCCCTGAGTCACAACCCCATACCAGAAGTTTAACCCACGCAGCATTAGGTTAAAAACACACCAGTGCAAAATTTTAATGCTCACTCCAGCTTGGTTCTTGAACTACTTTCCTCCCATATGTTTTCCAGACTTCCCAGACAAACAAATTGAATCTGAACTCATTCCTACCTTCACTGTAGTCCTTTTGCCATGCAGGTCAGGTGTCTTCTGCTCTCATCCAGGAACTGCATCACTTCTGGCCTGCTTCTTGCATCCCCCATGCCTAGACACCCCCCACATCAAGTTTGTCCTGGCCTTACCTCTAAATTTTCCAATGCTAAAAGTAAAAGTATTGGCAGATTCCCCATTTGCTTCCAAGGCCTGATGCTGAGGAGTGAGAGACAAGAGAACATGATTATTTTTCACAAGAGAAATCAAGAAGAATAACAGTGATGATCTCCTGAGATATTGGATCCTCTTTCCCTCCAAATTTTTGGTGTATTGCACAGGAAAATGATGACATGAAACTATTTCTGTTGAGCCATGGTTCTGTTGTAGACATAGCAAGAGACTGGACAACTCAGTAGTAAGTATAGCAGTGGAGCAGTAAAACTCACAATAAAATCCTAAGATAATCAGAGTCACATTAAAAATTGCAATTGTGAGGACCAACTAAGAAACCAAAAACTTCATGCAAAAGAAAGATAACTAGCACTTCGCTCAATAGAAGTGTTGTCTTGCTTTATTTTGAAGTCTGGGGCTCATAAAAGCTATTTTGTGTTGATCACCTCCACCCTGTTCACTTTGGGACTGCTGTCCAGCTCAGGCATGGCCCTCAGCAGGAAGCAGTCAGATAGACTGAAAAAAAGATCCAATCACGTTCCTCAAACTGTGCAATCAATGTGCAATACTGCCAACACAGTCACACAACAATTAGAGTTCTTTTGTTTTCCCAGTGTTTTACTTATCTGCAGTTGATGTAGAAGATAACCATTCATAAATGATTGAAATCCACCCTATGGACAGTATTTGCCACCAGATATAAAACTGCTAATATAATTCACTTTCTGTACCACCCCAGCATTAAGCTAATGCCCCTCTTAAGCTTCTCTGAAACTCAGAGCTTTTGCACACAAAGAAATAATCTACATTCACAGCGCCCACAGAACTTTAATCCAATCTACTATTTCCAAGATATGAAATGAAGCCATTTTAGTCACAATTTAGGGTTTAATGCAAACTGTAATTGTACTATCTTTTAAATGGAATTGAACATATTTAACTAAAAAGTGATCTTTATTACGTGTTTTTATTTTCCCTTTTAGTATTACAGAAAACTGCAGTAGGGAGACAGCAATATAATCATGGCTCATCTAAATACTAAACAAAGATGTAAATATTCAGTATGATGTGCAGGGAATTAGTAGTAGCTTTAGCATTAATGGGACTTGCACTGCTAATTCTCCACATAGCTAGCTGAACATGTATCCCAGAGTACTTAACAAGAAAGCCAAATTTTCATCCACATTTTAAAGTAAAATAGGCTTCAGAGGCTTTCTTTCTCTGAGACAAAACTTTAAAGTAGGTTTGTCTCTACAAGATTGAACTTCAGGACTTCATGCTCTTACTGCCATACTAAAGGAAAATAAAATAAGATTCAAAGATGATTTATGAAAATAATTCTTACTATGGAATCAAGTCTCTTTTCACATCTGTTTGTGCAGTATCTTCAGTCTCCACTTTTAGAGGTTGAGTTTTAGTGCATACAAGGCACTGCCTATGAAGTAAAGATCTACCTGATTTCACAACTGAGTTGATACCCTTCAGCTTTGCATCTTTTATGCTATATTATCGATTTTGTTTTTCAGTAAGTGCTGATAAGCACCTCTGCACTAAAACTGTCTATCAGGAAAGAAAGAAACAAGTTTGATATGTGAACTTAAGGCATTTGTCTTATGCCAGCATCCCTCTTCATGGCTTAGATACATCTATGACCTACAAGGAAGCAGGAGACAGTGAAGAAGTTAATTGTGAGAGACTACATTCCCATATTGTGTCTTTCAGAGAAAAGGGTCTGACTTCTGCTAGAAGCAAATTAAACTTTTCAAGATAATACCAGCAAGCATCACTGTAAAGATACAGGTCATGAGGGGTTCCTTTGTTGCAAAGAATTTGATGATTCTGGAAAATGTGTAAGACAGAAATAATCAAAGCAGCACCAGCCCAAAGAAGTTTCTCATTTGAGAAAGTATATTTTATGACATATTTGTATCCTGCTAAGATAAATTCTCAGTTACATTTAAAATTGTATACCACTTGCCATGTATTAGAAACGGCAGACACTTTCTAGCAATAGGCTTTGAACCACACCTCAGCCATTCCTTCTCTTCACTTCTGACTCACCCTGACTTTCTTGTGAGTGGAAGTATTCCTCTGTACAACTGCTTTATTCATTATGTTGCCTTCAATCATTTTCAGTGCAATTGTGTGGCCCATTCCTAAGGTAAGGAGCCAACCATTTTGCTGGCCATTACCACTCAAAGTAAGACTTTGAGGTTAGAATGGAGACTTGCAGTAAAATTTCTCAGACATGGTTAAAAAAAAAAAAAAAAGAAAAAGAGACAGACATATCAAATGCTAGGAATTGTTAGTAGAGTAATAGGCAACAAAATAGAAAATACAATTATGACCTTGCCTAAATATGGATTTGCCCACAAAATGAATACTGCGTGCAGCTCTGGTCTCTTCACCTCATTAAAAATGAAAAAAAAAAGGAAGAAAAAAAAAAGAAAAAGAAAAAAAACCAATCAGAAGTAGAAAATACCCAGAGAAAAAGTACAAGGATGATCAAAGTTATTTAGTACATTGGCCACAAGAAGTGATTGAGACTAAGAAAAGGCAAAGCAGAGCAGAAATGAGGTCATTGGAGCAATGAGTAGCAAGAGGAAGTTGAACAGCAATGAACTGTCAGAAGAATCAGCTTTTTTATACAGACAGCAGCACACCTGTGAAAATCTTTGCCAAAGGACCTTTCTGCCCAAAAGAGTCTTACTTTCTAGGGGAGATTGGCTGAGCATTTGGAATAGAGATGCACTGAGATTACTGATAATCTAAACCAACTCTGGTTCAGGAAGCCTCTCCAAGAAAGGTGAAGGCTGGGAGAATAAGAAGGAGGAACTAGCACACATGCTTTCTTATTCTGACCTCACCGTGCACTTGTGGCCACTGCTGGAGACAATCCAAGACTCTACGGCACACAAGGCCTTTGAATCAGCAGTGTGATTAATAGGTCATTGTACTGACAGGCAAAGTCCTGGTCAATGTGATGTCAACTCAATGGCCTTAAACTGCAGGAGGGTTGATTTAGATTAGATATTAGGAAGAAATTATTTTCTGCAAGGGTTGTGAGGCACTAAAACAGATTGTCCAGAGAAGTAGTCAATGCCCCATTCCTGGAAGTGTTCGAGACCATATTGGATGGAGCTCTAAGCAACATGCTGTAGTGAAAGGTTCCTTGCCCCCCTTGTTTGTCACATCTCAGCACAAGGAACCTCTTTGGCAGAGCTGAACAATGTTTTCCTGGTTTTCCCATGAGGGGGAAGGGAGGGGGCAAAGACAACTCTAAAAATCTTAGAAGTTAATATGTAACATCAAGTCAGTGGAAAAGGACCCTAAAAGAATATAAGTACTCTAAATTTTAATTTTTTTTCTCAAATTCCCTGCAAGTCTTATTGAACAGGCAATTGCTCATGATCTGCACATGTTAGAGAAACAGCAGAATCAGAAGCACATTCCTGACTAAGCAAGAAAAATTAAAAATGGCTTTTAAAAAGACTTTAATATAAATTGATTATGAATGTAAGATGATGACATTACACTTCTGTTTCTACAATTAGAAGACATCCTGAATCTTTCCTTCATGGCTGAATGGTTTTAGAAAAACAATGTTTTCTGGTAAATATCATGGGTGAACTGGATGGATGAATGAATGTTTGTTCAGTTGATTTACTATTTTCTATTTTTTATCCCTCCATATAGTTTTTTTCTCTTTTGACGCAGGAAGCATTGGAACCTTGACAAAGAATGAAATCCTCACCATGCTGATTTTAATGGAAATGTTACCATTGTCTTGATTGGCACTAAGATTTGATAGGGAAATTCTAAGGTCTTGAATAAAAACCCCAAGGAAATGGACCAACTTCCTTTAGTTGGTAAAACTGCTTTGGGGGGAAACTCCTTTTTTTTTAATTGGAGTGACTTGTTGGGATTTAGCTTAAGGTGATACCAATATAATCCGGTATAACAAGAGACAAATGTGCACAGAAGACATTCCCACTGGAAGCTTTTCAGCTGGGTGAGCTCAACCTTCTTCTAAAAAAAAAGTGCTTAGGTGACCTAACAAGCAAAACTTGGAATATCTCAGAAACCATTGCTACAGCACATGCTGAAAGCTGATCAGTAGTTCTGAGTGGGAGAAATCCTCTTCAGTGGGAACAAAAAGACATTGGGGAAAAAAACACCAAACATGGATTTTAATGAAATTCTAGTCATTGGTAAGTTCCCAGGTATGGCCACAACCCCAGCAGCACATTTTTAAATGTTTTACCTCCTTTGGTTATGCCAGCAGCTGGTAGCTAAGGCACCCCAAGCAAAGTGCCGCAAGTGCACATTCCCTAAGTGCCAGCAACACGAGCTCCCACCAGCTAGTGATGCTTTTCTCACCCTGCTCTTGTCTGAAGGGAGATCCTACTGCAGAGCAGGTGTTGTAGACAGTCTCTGTCCCACTATCCTCTCTGTACAGGCTTTCCTGTATGACCCTTGCAGGAGTAGATTGGTGGGAGGTACTATAAACCATTCCTGCATCAAGGTCACACTGTGAGACCTGTGAATATCCTGGAAAAGACCCAAAATAACCAGTGCAACCAGTGAGGAAGTGTTTCTATTGAAATAGAATCTGCTTTGCCATAATTTCTTTCTCTCCTACTTTTACACCCTATGCAGTATTACTGCTACTGCAGATATGTTAATGTATGATAAACCTCTTCCGTTTCACTCCCCTTTGAGAGCCCTACTTTCTGTAATACTATACAAATGATCCTCAGCCAAATCTGAGATGGTTTTGCCACAAAGTTCACAGAAAGAACTTTGGATCAGAATTCTAGCAACTGTCAAAAACTATAGCATAACTTTTGCCAGCAGGAGGAAACAGTTTAGCCCCATATTGATGCCCAGTATTTTGCTTACATCAAGAATATGGTTTTATAAAACACTGCCACATATTCCAGAGAACATCCCTCAATCAAGAATTATGGAAAGAGACTGATTTTTTTTTTCCAGGGATGTATGTTAAAAGAGGATCTCATTTCAAAGAAGCTTGTGCTCCTGAAAGACTGTGAGAGAGAGTAATGTTCTCTGTAACACAGTAAGGGCTGTTTTCCATGACACAGTGGAAACTTTATGAATGGTTCTTGCCAGCACAAGCCGTTTGACAGTGAAATCAGTGTATCTGTAGTAATAATGCATTGAAAAAGGCAACAGAATTTTGAAATGCTCTACTGGAAAAAGATACATCTTTGGGAACATAATATAAGCATCTTGGAAGCTCTGTGTCTATTGAGCAACACTCACTGAAATATCTCCAGCATGAGCTATCTGAGAGTCTGTGTGTAAGGAAATATTGCTGGGAATAGAGCTAAGCATGTTAAATTAATTGTGCATTCTGAATCCATGAATCTGAAAACTATGAATGATCTCCTGTGGAAAAAGAAAAAGAAACTGCTGCAAGCTCTTCCTTAGTCAGACGTATAACAAAGTTCTGTGCATTTCTAGGATTCTCCTTTATTTTCTCCTACATATTTACTGGTAATAGAGAACAGTTTGATAACTATATAGGGATGCACGCAGTCATCAGATCTGTAAGAGACCAATCAGAATTGATAATAAAACTTGCAATAAAAGTCAGAGTCTGTCTGTAATCCAGGAAGTCCAACTTCATCTACATCTCTTTTTTTTTTTTTTTCCTGAGATATCTTTTGCCATCAGAGGTAGTATTTTCCCAGACCTGAAGGTGGAACTCTTGTTCCTTTGATGAACTTTACATGAGTGACATAGCATTTTGCATTGTCATTTTTAGCTCGAGGAGATTTGGACTTCTCTGAAGTCACTGCTGGGTGGTCTGGAAAACTGCATTAGCCCTAGTAGAAGAACTGGACAGTTAGGCGTGAACGTCATGTTCACAATGAAATGTGCCAGGAGTTCTTCAGATGTTGCCTGTTAGAACTCACACACAAAAAAATCTTTCCTTTTGGAAATATCATGATCCTGTTCCTTCTTTTGCTGCTATATAAAGAGACTCCTTGTTTTTTTCTGGAGTCATCAAGTGTAAGGAAAGGATTGGCTGACCTGTGGTTATAACCTTGTGGCTGTGCCACCTCCATATTGGACCAATGTATTCTGCTGTTTATGCTTGAACTGCAGTGTATATTTGAAAAAAATCTCCATGCTTTTACTGACAATTTTGCATTGTTTCAAAATAGTTTCACAGAAGGTTTGATCCTACAGCAAATGGAGATATGTCACATTTCTAGTCTCATTTTTATTCTAGTTTTGCTTCCAGAGTTTTGTAATTTTCTGAAAACCAACACTTCTCAAATATCTCTAAGTACTACTTAGACACGTACTACTGTGCTTATGACAAAAGTACCTCCTCACCTGCATTAGATTATATTTTTAAAATATCTCATGTTAATGCACACCTTCCACACCTTTCATAACTTTCTTGTGGACTCTTTTCAGTGTTTAACATCCTTTTGAAGTGTTAATGCTTAAACTGAATGCATTATTTTGATAATGGCTTCATCAGTTCTGTAAAAAGGAGGAATATCCATTCCAGTTGAATTTGATGTTCCTCTGGTTTTCTTCAGAGTATTAGCTATCAAAAGCTTTGTTCTGAGACCTCATGATTAGCTGATTATGTCCAGGTCCTCTTTAACACTGTCTCATGCCAGTCATTCTCCCAGATTCCAGGTGTGCGTTTTAAGGCTTTATCTTGAATGCATGACCTCCAAACTGACTGGCTTCAGAGGAGTACTTTTGCAGAAGAGCTTACAAAGCAATGCAAAGGAGTTTATCTAAGCAAATTGCTCTTATCTCTATTTATAAGAGCAAAGTAGTCATTTGGTATTTTTGTCTTGGTGATTTATAATAGCACCTGGCCAAGAATAACATCAAGACAGCCTGACGACAAATCTTCACTTAGAATCACTCCTCTGATTCACTTATTCACCTAAATCACTTATTAAGATCTTATTATCACTTACGAGAAAAGGCTGAGGGAACTGGGCCTGTCCAGCCTTGAGGAGAGTCAACTGTGGGGGGACCTCATCAATTTCTACAAGTATCTGAGGGGAGGGTGTCAAGAGGATGGAGCCTGGCTCGCCTTGGTGGTGCCAAGCAACAGCACAAGAAGGCAACAGGCAGAAATTGATGCACAGGGAGTGCCACTTGAGCACGAAGAAAAACTTCTTTACTGTGCAGGTGACTGTGCACAGAACAGGTTGCCCAGAGATGTTCTGGAGTCTCCCTCACTGGAGATACTCAAGAATCATCTGGATGCAATCCTGTGCATGTGCTGTAGGATAACCCTGCATGAGCAGTGAGGTTTGAGCTGATGACCCACTGTGGTCCCTCCCAACCTGACCCATTCTGTAATTCTGTAACTCTGTAGTTCTGTGAACTGCACAGGATTTGCACTCCTCATTGTATTTATGAGAACAGCATACTGCTTCACATCAGATGGAAGCTATTACTTGAACATTACCACCTTTATCTACCAAAGTTAAATTCAAACACTAATCAAATATTTTTCATAAAAATCTGTTGACTGGCATTTAATTATTAGCATTTAATGACTATATCCAAGGTCAGCACTTCAGCACAATTCTGCTCCTAATCTGGATCAAACTGTGAAAGTGCTAGCCTGTGTCATCCTCCTTAACCTTTTAAAAATATTTGTTCAATGTAAGCTTTCTTTTTTAGTACCCCGGCATTCCCCAGTATTCCATTGCCATTCCAGAAGCTTTACTGTGAACAACAGAACTAATGAAGCCATAGGATTCTGTTAATTTTGATTCTTCAGCCCTTAAATAGGCTTAATTATAACTAAAATTTAGTCTCCATTAGCCCTCTGAAAATCCTATCAAGCAGTTTGGAACTATGTCTACATAAAGTGGATGGCTAATATATACACTGACTGGCTGTTTGTTGCTACAAGAGTGTGTAAGAGCTGAGCTTTTGCTTACTATTCCTTCACTGAGGAAGCAAATTTAGGTTTATTTCCTCAGTGACATATCAATTTCCACAAAACTTACAGGACCATAATGACTTCCTCCAAATTAGATTGGAACTGGCCAAAAAGTCATGGAATAACAGATGAACAGATAACATAAACCTTGTTTAGAACATCACAAACAACATACATTCATATTTGTTACTCTGGAGATCTTTCTTAACTTTGTTTTATTAATGTTTAGCTAAAAAGTGGTCTAATATTGATGTAACGTAGTTGCTTTACAGATATTACCAGGTAGCAGACGGTTTTACACTTCTGTTCAGATGTGATAAATTGATCAGAAGCGATACCAGGCTGCCCTCGGAGGTTTTGCTCCACCTGTCCCACAGGTGCAGGCACGCCTACAGGGGACAGATGCTCTGCTCTGCCAGGTGTCAGGGTAGCATCCAATAATCAGCGTGTCGGGCACAAACAGGTTACACTTACTTTCAAATTTATTTTCAAAACATGTCAGTGGAATGGCCTGAAGTGGTGTCAGGAGAGGTTTAGGTTGGCTATCAGGAGAAGGTTCTCCACCCAGAGGGTGTTTGGGCACTGGAACAGGCCCCGCAGGGCAGCGCTCACAGCACCGAGGCTGGCAGAGCTCAAGGAGCGCCCGCACACCGCTCTGGGCACACGGTGTGCTCTGGGGATGGTCCTGTGCGAGCTGGACCCCATGACCCTTGTGGATCCCTTCTGGCTAACAATACTTTACGGTTCTATGAAAAGCTCTTAAAATTTTGTCGGGAATCTCTGGGTCTCTTTTAGAAGAATAAATTTAACTTTTTCCTCCCGATAAGCTCTCATCCCAGACTCCCGGCGCCCCCTCCGTGGCCAGGACAGCTTCTCCGCCTCCTTCTCTTCTCTTCTCCTCCTCTCCATCCCCTTCCCGCCCCCGCCCGGTGGTTCGCGAAGGGAAACACACACGTGGAGGATGGCCCGGGGGCGGCGGAGGGGGTGTGCGTGTGGCGGCGGGGGCCGGGCCGCGCCCCGCGGCGGAGGGGGAGCCCAGCGCCGGCTCCCGCCCAGCGTCCCGGGGCCGCCGGCCGCGGTCAGCGCCTGTCACACGGCCGCCCCATGGTGAGGGGGTCGGGGGCTGAGGGACCGACGGCGGCGGGGGGCGGAGGGAGCGGGGACCAGCGGGCAGCGGGGCCGGGCGGCGTCGCTTTCGCTTTCGCTCCCCGTGCCAGCGAGGCGAAGGGAAGGGCCGCGGGCCGGGGCCTGGCGGGCGCACGGTGAGCCCTGGGCTGGGCCGCTGCGGACGGGGCCGGCGGGAACCGCGGCGCCGAGCGAGCGCCGGGTTCCCCTCACGGATCCCGGTTCCAGGCCTTCGGCGAGGCCGCGGCGGACTCCGGTCCCCCCGGGCCCGGTCCGGGCCAGACCGGGCCCGGGGCCGTGGCAGAGCGGCGGGGCTCGTCCCGCTCCCGGCCCTGCTCGGGGAGGGGCTGCGGGTGCCCAGCCGGGGATACCCCAGCAGCGGCTGGGCCCGAGGTCCCCCCGCGGTCGGGTTGTGTGTGGGGTGCTGATCGGGACAGAACTTGTTACACCAGCTTTGATTGTCTTATTTATTTACTTATTTACTTATTCTTTGTAGCGTGACAAATTGTTGAGCCTGGCATTGCCCAAGCTTTTAAAACTGTAAGCCAGGAAAAAAGAACTAGTTTAGTCCCCTTGAAGCCTGTCTTTATTTTTTATGCTTTTGCTGTAACACTTGCCTTGCCTTTCCAGGGCATAGTAGAGGCAGGGTAGGCCTCCAGAAACCTGCTGGTCTTAAGCTGCGCCAGCGGAGGTTTAGGTTGGACATCAAGAAGGATTTCTTCACAAAAAGGTCAATTAGACATTGGAATGGGCTGTCCGGGGAGGTGGTGCAGCCGCTGTCCCTGGAGGTGTTTGAGGAAAGACTGGCCGTGGCGCTTAGTGCCATGGTCTAGTTGACAGAGTGGTCTTGATGGGTTGGGGTTGATGGTCCCAAAGGTCTTTTCCAGCCTGATTGATTGTGTGGTTCTGGGGTGAGACCAGAGGTGTGGTTCTGTTAATACCAAGAATTCAGTGCTAGGGCTCTGATTGCAGGTTGAACTGTTGTAGCCTCTTAAGGCAGGCGTCAGCCCACTGCAGACTTGCTCCACCGGTTCAGCTTTGTGCAAAAGGTGTTCATGTGTTACTCATTAGGTATTTTCTGCCCTTCTGCAGGTGGCTTAAATATATAAATCCAAGACAAAATGCCTGTTGTCTGCTCTGATTTCTCAAAATGTACTCATGTGCCTTTGCCTTGCCTGGATCAAGTCTGTGTTGCCAGGTGATCCACAAGAGCACAGATCTGCTGGGAGCCTCAGTCTGACATGTACAGCTGCTGATTCTGGGTGTTCTGTGGGACATCCCACACGTGCGGCTGTTTATCCCACTAAGCAGTTTCATGTTACTTTGTGAACGTGCTCAGGCTGGTGTCTGTGCCTTATTTCAGCCTAACAAAGTTATTTTCTTTTGATTAATTTTACAGACAAAAAGAAAAAGATGTAATTTAGTCCTGAAGTGCAATCTAGCTGTAGCCTACCATAGGAGCATGTTCCTCACTAACTACAGGCCTCAGCCAAGTGAGCAATAGTGTCACTGTAATTTTGGGGCCAGTATCACTCTAGAAAATGTTTCAGGTCACCCTAGGGAGAAAGCTGTTGTATGTCCTTATATTCTAATTAATTTTTTTTCAGGGAAAATGTTTTGGCCTTTAAATCCTTATCAACAAGGCATTTATGCTGGAGGTACTTTTTCTAGTGGCACTGGTTGTCTAAAGTGTTGTGAGCGAACTAAAATAAAATCAGTGAATTACATTGTGTTTCCCTGGGCTAGCAGAGTTCCTGAGGATTGTTGTGCATTGTTGTGCTGGGTTTCAATGGAGAATATGAGGCAGTTTAATGGAAGTTCATGAGTGTTAACAGACAAAAGTTCATGAGTGTTAACAAACAAAAGTTCATGAGTGTTAACATTTGAGGTGTGTTAGCAGCATTTTCTGTAATTCATAACAAGTATGTTACCATACCTGGGAAGAATTTTACTTGCAGCTATGTGACTTGAGCTGCTGCTGCCTGCTTTGGGTATGTCTTCTTTATTTACATAGTTGACTAAAAGTTTTTCTGCATCTCAGTCTTGATCACTTCTGAATCAGTGTTATTTCAGTCACTGATACTCAGATCCAAGGATAGAGACAAATCACCTTCCTAAAGATGCTGAAGTTGAGTGCAGTGTTTTTACTTGCCTGAGGGGAGTGGTTCTTAGGCCGGACAGGGCTGCTACTCAGGGGGATCCTGATGGTATGGAGATATGAGCGGACAGAAACCTCAAAAATTCCTGCAGAGGCAATAAGAAAGCCTAGAACAGTTTGGGAAGATTTGGTGAAGAGCAGCCTTACAGAAAAGGACCCAGTTGTTGTGGTGGACCGCATGCTGGTTAGAGGGCTGGAGCACGTGGTAGTCTAGGGGAAACCAAGGTGAGTTTGTTCAGCCTTAAGAGAAGGTGAAGGAAGAGGAGATCTTGCTGTTATGGGTAGAAGCTGTAGAGCCAGGCTGCTCTTGGAGGTGCATGATAGTGGGATGAGGAGCTGTGGACACAAGCTAGTTTAGCTACAAGCTTTGTGGTCGTGGGTTTTGTTTTGTTTCTTTGTTTTTAGCCTGGACAATAGTCAAACACTGCAGGAGGGGTCTAGTGAGTGTGGAGTGTCCATCCATGGAGGTGTTTGAACTTGACAGGACAAGGGCTTGTGCAATGACATCTGATTCCGCTTGCTCTGGATGGAACGTGAAAATCCCTGCCAACCTGAACTGTCCTGTTACGCTGTGATTGCTGAAAGAACAGGCATTAGTACTTCAGAAATGAATTGTTAAAGTTATGCTTAGGAGAACACAAGTCAAATAAAGTATGCAAGGTTTCCTTGCATCAGCAACAAGCAGAAATGCATAATGTTAATTTTATTTACTGTTAATATTATATAAATGTTTAAAAAAAGTAAGACATTGCATTGATAATTTATGGCTTAGAATTTTTGTTGCAGAAGCTATTATACTGTTTGAGAGAAAATTAAGCAGGAGACCTGGTGAAAATGCAAGGAGTTTTTAAATTTCTTTCTTAGTTTTTCAAACTTGCTGCACAGTGAATTTTAGGGAGCAGTGTCTTTAAGAGATTGGTAGACACTGTCATGGAAGTTACTTTACTGTCTGGAAATTCTTAATGAAAAGAAAATGACTACCCAGAGCCCTGCATGCAGCCAAATCTTCAAAATTCAGAATTCAGACCATCTACCCAAGGAACATGGCCATTGTTTACATTAACTCTGCTTTCACAATGCTCCAGATTGTAAGTCATCTAAACTATCAGTTTTGACTCTCATCAATCTCCAGATGTCATGAAAGGTTAAGGACAAAGTTATGGTGAGTTTAGCTTAGTCTCTGCTGTATTTCTTCTAAGACAGAATGGGCTGTGTGTTTCTGTGAGTTCATGTTGTGTTACACCTTTGAAGAATTTGCATCAACACTTCTTCAGGATGATTCAGTATTAGGGAAAAGCATGACATGGCTATTAAATGTCTTTAGGGAACCATTATTTTTAATTAATTCTAGCTCATAAACTCATGGATTAGTGTATAAGCTGCCAGGAAATTAAATGTATGTTTGAAGAGGAAGTACTGCAGTTTGGAGTATGATGCTTATTATCTTTTGGACATTATTAAAAAAATCAGTTCTAGACTCAGAATAGAGTTCAACTGTGATATATGAGTGCCTCTTTCAAAAGTTGGGGACTGTAGTGACCAAGGTATAATAGGATATATTTTTAATCATCTTGCATTTAAACTGCTGTTTGTAGGATGGTGAAAAGAATGAACGAATACAAAAAGTATAAAGTTCTTTTTGCAACCTGAAAAGTGTAAGGTCAGCCATCCACTGAGCGCTTATTTGAAGGTTATTATTAAATGTCTTGGTTTAGAATTTGTGAGATGTGGGATTTGTGAGACCACTTGATACTGTGTCTTTATAATTTGAAGTGGGGATGATTTAGCAATGACTGCAAAGTCAGTTGATGAAATAATTTCCTTTTGACTTTCTGAAAAAGAAAAGATATGTCATTGAAACCTTAAAGATTAACATCCCTTAACTTGATCTACTCTAAGTAAACATTCAGCTTTCCACAGTTTTCAATTTCTTTGTTGGGTGGGATAGATAAAGGAGAAGAGTCTCCTGTTAGCATTCTGTTCTTCTGAAAAATGCAGCATTGTTTTATTTGCAAGCGTCTTCCTCCCTATACCAGAAGTGCTTTCCCTTTCTTGCTGGAAGATGCTTCCCACTTGGCTCCTTTGAGTTTGGAGCAAGTTTGTAGGTGTGCTCCCTGCAGCCTGCACAAGAGGGCTGGGGCTGAGCACTGAGCACTGTCAAAGACCCAGTGACATCAGCTGCCCTCATGTTCTCTGTGCCTGCAGGAGTCACAGGTCTCAGAAAAACATCAACACCCTCCCTCTGCATTTTCACACCATAGGTAGATGTGAGAAAAGTGATGTCTTATTTCCCTATTGATAATATATTTGGTTGTGTGAAAAACAGGAATGTTTTTTAACCTGTTACATTCCTCACCTGTAGCAGGAGGATTATGCTGGGTTTATGCTTTAAATCGGTTTAGTTACAGGAAGAGGAAAATCAGGGAAAGCTTTCTGATACAGTAGCTGATGTACTTCAGGTACTTCCACATGACCAAGTTAGAACATGTCTTTGTACTGACACTTGGGACAAAACTTTCTCGTATATGTCTCCTTTCCCCTTGTGTACATTCAGCAAAATGGAATTCTTTTATGTTACTCCTATGCTCTGTAGATAAATGTTATTACAATACTACACATCTCTCTTTTAGAGAAGTGAAACTCAAGAATTATGTTTTACACTGTTCAGGGAACAGAATTCAGGCTGCTTATGTCCCTACTGGTCCTGCAAATACTTCAGCAGCCTGTTTATACCCCTAGCTAGGTGATGCCTTAGTCATTGTAGTAGGGAACATACGCAATTTGAAGCGCAAATCTTCATTGAGGAGCTCTTTACATTTCCAGGAAATGGAATTCCAAATTTAGTTTTATTCTGGTGTCTTTTCAGGACACGTTTTACAGATTTTAAGATGATTCTGAATGTGAATTGGCAAAATGTGAACTCTGATCAATCAAAGCATCTAATTGGAAGGGCTTTACAAACCTTTTCATGTATCATTATGCTGCAAAGCATGTTTGCCTCTGCCTTAATTACTTAGCTGTTTTTTTCTTCTTGTTAGTGTTATGCTTTATGAAAAATGATCCCCAGAGCCTGCAAATAAGTAGAGATAATACATTTAAATGCAAACACCCAGATATGAAGTATTAATACTGCTTAATTGTGGTTTTGGGGGATATGTGATCATTAGAAAGACTGATTTATCTTATTTTGATTTCTTTAAGAAGTGATTTGAGTTTACTTTTCTTGTTTAATTTTTTTTTGTTTTTTTAGGGGTTTTTACCTTGGTGAAGGTATATTGGACAACTGTTGACTTGAAAGCTGCATTTAGGATGTCTGAAGATGAGGAAAAAGTTAAACTCCGCCGAATCGAACCTGCAATTCAGAAATTCATTAAAGTGGCAATTCCAACAGATTTGGAAAGGTTAAGAAAACATCAAATAAATATTGAGAAGGTTAGTGTTTGCTTTTTATTAATGTAAATCTTTTTGCAGTATAGAAGCACTCACGCTGAAAGATTATGTAGAGTTTTTGATGAGAAGTTGATGACAAAATGCTTTGATTCAAATTTGGCTAAAGATGAAAGTTCTGTAATTGTGTGCACAAAGGCCTTTACATTTGTAGTAAACACCAATGTTAGGAGTAGTTTGGTTGAAATATTTGTATGATAATTTGCATTTCATATCTTTTACATGCATTTTAGCCATAATGAATATGTTACAGTACTTTTGTGAGCTGTCATGATGATTTTCTCTTCAATAGTTTTTGTAAAATTAACTTTCAGCCATGTAAACCAAACACCCCTGGAGGTAAAAGGATAATTTTATAGAATCTCATCCTGTTTATTTTACATGCTACTTTTAAGCAAAAGTCACTAATTATGTCCAATTGCTTGGAGCAGCAACATTATTTACTTATGATGAAGCCAATATCTCTAACCTCATTTCATGAATATTGATTTAAACCTTAGGTTCCAGAGATAGTCCAAACAATTAATCTCCTAAATCACTGTTTGAAGAAACTATAAAATCAATATATAATGAAATTTGACCTTGAATACACCTTGTCAGAGGAAGTGGCTGCCATAAATTCATCATCATTGCTTCTCAACAACATGAGAGTCCAACTTTCTGTACGACAGTTTTGGAAGACTTAAAAGCTATAGCCTTAAGAAATAAATTCTCTGTACTTTTTCTTTCTTCCCGTGTTTTCCTCATGAAAATTCTTGTTTTCTAAAGCACATTCCATGGATTGGAGGGCCTTTCATTTCAAGAGGGAATAAAATGCATGCGTATCCAAAAGAGATACAGCTGTCTGAAAGTCTCTGTTAGATAACAGCAATTGGCTTGGTAGTACAGGAAGGTGGAGATTTTGTTTGGCTTACTGCTGTAAACTTTGTTGGTGATATGAAACAATGCTTTTTTTAAAAAAGTGCTGTAAGACACTTTTTTTTCTCTTGCTTTCAGTTTTAATTTCATTTCTTGTGACTGTGCCAAAGGATGTTGTGTGAAACACTTTTTACCTTTGGCTGGGGACCATTGTTGTGGTGGGAAGATACGTCAAGGTGACATGAGAAATGAGGGTACTGAGTCTTCCTGCAATCTTATCCAAGTGTGGACATTTGTATCAGACATTTCTTGAAGAGCTTTTAGCAGGAAATATTATGACAAACTTTTCAGTTCTCTCCATCTCCATTGGATACTTTCAAGGAGAGATGGATCCAAAGCAGAAGCATGAAAGTTTCTTTCTAAAGAGGGCTCTCGAGAGAATGGACGCAGAGCAAAAGAGATTGAGTGTCTAAGAGTAACCTAATGTTTTGTATGTTTGTTGTGGAATACAAACTATTTGGCTATAGCACAATTATGATTAAATATCACAGAAATAAAGAACTATAGAGTGATTTGGGTTGGAAGAGGAGCTTTAATGATCATCTAGTCCAACTCCCCTGCTATGGGGTGGGAACACATTTCATTACATCAGGTTGCTCAAAGCCCCATCCAACCTAGGCTTCCAGGGCTGGGCCATCACAGCTTCTCTGGGCAACCTGTTCCAGTTCCTCCCACCCTCGTTATAAAAAAAATTCTTCTTTTCTATTCTCAACTTACTCTAGATGTTTAAAAGTATTGGCCCTTTTGCTGTCACTACAGGCCTTAGCAAAAAGTTTTTGTCTTTCTCCTAAGCCCTCTTTATTTATGGAAAGGCTGCAATATGGTCTTTCAAGAGCTTGCTCTTCTCCAAGCTGAACAACCCCAACTTTCTCAGCCTTTCTTCACAGGAAAGCTGTTCCAGCCCTTGGACCATTTTTGTGGCCCTCCTCTGGACCTGACATAACAGGTTAGAATTCCATAGATGTTTATACTTCATGGACCTTCCTTAGTTTTACACGTATTTGTTCAGGATAAGGGGTTGGAATGTACCTTAGGGATCATCTAGTCCCAAGCCCTCTGCCACGGGCAGGAACACCTTCCACTAGGCTCTAGGCCTTACCCAAACTGGCTTTGAACACTGCCAGGGATGGGGCATCCACCACCTACCCGGGCAACCTATTCCAGAGTCTCACCACCATCACTGTAAAAAATTCCATCCTAATCTCTAACCTAAACTTCCTCTCTTGCAATTTGTACCCATTGCTCCTAGTCTTATCACTACAGCTCCTGATAAAGATTCCTTCTCTGGATTCCTGGTAGGCTCCCTTCAGATACTGGACGGTTGCAGTGAGGTCTCCACGCAGCCTTTTCTTCTCCAGGCTGAACAGCCCCAACTTCCACAATGAATAATGTCAATACCATCTCTTCTTGAGCTTTACTATCCTTGAGGCCCCCAGGGTGAACATTGTCCAGGAGTATGGCCTACTTTGTGTTGCATGACAAAGAGAAGTCAACAAGGAGGAATTCTCTGACCACGTGAATGTCGGTGTGTTAAGTCATTGGATTCTTTGGGCTCGTCACTAGCATATTCTGAATTTTGAAACAAAGTGCAATGAAACAATATATTGAGCAGATGAATGTGCTGAACATCTCTAGTAGAAATTATGAAGAGCAGTAAAGGTTTCCTGAGGAATTTTTCTTAACTGGATAACAGGATTTTTTTTATTATTAGTTGTTTGGACAATGTGTTACAGTCAGCTGAACTCAAATAGATGATTTTTCCCTAAACCTATTCTGTTAAAACCTCAGAAATTCCTGTTCCAGCATTCTTTCAGGGGTGACTAAATGCGAGGATCTACTGTTGGTACAGGGCTTTTTGTCCATTTTATTTTAAAGAACACTGGCAGTAATTTTAATGGCATAGCAATTTATTCAGAGGTTGTTATTATTCAGTTTCCTAGAAGAATGACGTTAATCTGACTTCGTTGAACACTAACCCTTTTATCTTCCATACCACTACAAAGTCTGAACATGAAAGAACTCTATACTCTGAAAATAAGTAGTAATTTTAGATTTCTCCTGGTATTTTAGGGAGCTGAGTAACTTGTGATCCTTACTGGCGTGACATCTAAAATTATTAAAATAATTATGGAAAGATAGAGGCTAAAGTACTGGTAACAAAGCTTATAAAGAAATTGAGGAATTAAACTTTACATAAAAATACCTTACAAATAAGGGTAAATATTTTGCCTTGTTATCTAAACAATTAAATAAATAGTCTAATATTGTCTAATACTGTAAATACATTCTTTGATAGTTTCAGCACACATTCCAGGAATCACAGCTTTTATTATTTTACTACTCTTTTTCATGCTAAAGTCTCTATATTATTTGTGCAACTGCCTGTAGCAGGGACTGATTTATTTTAATTATAAAAAGGTTGATATGTGATAATATGCAGTTTTTCTGCCAAACTTGCTCTCTGCTAATGTAATAGTCTGGTCTCTGTCCTGTGGGAAGTACTGTGTGTTTAGTTTTTCTCTGAAGTTAGTGGAGCTTCATGGAGATGCCAGATCTGGCCTGATGGTTCTTGTAGCTGTGTTTGTAATATATAGAAATGTTCAGTGTAAATGAGGACAGCAGCGTTGTGTAATGAATGCCATTTTCTTTGTCAATAGTATTAGATACCTTGTTGTCCTACATGACCAGTACTGCTTATCCACTATTCCACTCCTTTTTCCTTCTTCTGCCATTTGTTGTACTGCTCGCCAAGTGATTTATGCCACAGCAGTGTCAGGATGCAATATCACTTAGGTGTTAAAAACTGATGCTGAAACCCTGGTTGTCTGTAATTCAGTAAAATACATCGAACAAAATTTTTCACAAAATGCATAGCTATTTACCTTTCTAATTTTGCAGTGGAATTGTTTATGACTCAATTTGTTTACTTTCAGTTTTGCAAAATTAAAGGGATCATTTACCAAAGGCGGCTTTTTTTTCACATAGCCAATTGGTAAAACTAGCAGTTCTAAGGAGTTCTAAGGAGTCCTTTTCCTCTGTTTTAGTATCAGAGATGCAGGCTCTGGGACAGATTGCACGAAGAGCACATCAACGCGGGACGAACGGTGCAGGTAAGGGTTTGAAAATGGCTGTGCCACTGATGGGATTGAGTTACAAACGCAGCTCTGGTTACCTCGGGGATGGACCTTTAGAGAGACATTTGACAGGTGGGTTTGACAAGCAAGTACACAGCTTCGCTTTACTTCATTTAAAAGTTAGGGATTTCCTAATTGTGTCCTATGAGGCAAATACAGTCAGAAATGTGTCCAGATTCTTGAAGAAGCAAAAGTTTGGAGACTGATCTTTTGCAAACTATCCTCTTACGTTATTAAATTAGAAGACAGCTCTTGCAATAAGGGATATTGCTAATTTTAAAGCATGATTTCAGAGAGAACATCTGGACTACTAGTTTGGTGTGCACATCTGTTGTTAGGTACATGATGTCATCAAGGGAGGAAATACCAGCACATTTGTCAGCACAGACATCTCAGTGACTTCATCCATAGGCATCCATAACTCAGCACATGGGGAACCATACACGGTTTCTAAAAATACCTATGTCTTGATGAAAACAATGCAGAAGATCAGCCAAACATCAGCTAAATAGCACACAGGCAAAATACAGTGCAAAATCAGTACGGAGGAACACAAAGACCACGTCTGCAGCACAAAGTTTGCTGAGGCAGATATAACATCTGGTGGCTGTAACAGCTGCACTTGCTAGTATTCTGGGGACAGACCTGTGTTGGCCAGGAGAGGCATCTTGTGTTGGTTTCATAGATGCTATTCAGAGGAGGGACCTGTCTGTGCTACTGTAAGTGACCTACACTTCACGTAGACAAGCAGGATTTGCCAGCACAGGTGGCACAGTCCTAAACCATTGCTCACAATTCTAATACTGCGAATTCCCATGTTTGTTTCAGTGTCTTTCTGAGTCTTGTGGGAAATTAGACCAGACTAAAAATGAAAAAAACCCCAAAACCAACTCACCTCAGAAAGAAGATCTTAATCCTGATTGAAAAACAGAATTAGATGGTAGGCAGAGCTGGAGTTACATGTCTTTTCTGAGGAATGGAAGGTGCTAGTGAGCTTTTTGTTTAATGTAGATGATATGAACTGACATGTGAAATCCAGTAGATATTCCTGCTCATTGGAAGTTTGAGTGTGTATTTTGATTTTTCACCAAGTACTTTTGAAATTTTGATACATGTTTATTCTTCATATTTGAAGAGGCTTCCAAAGGTGGAAGTTCTGTTAAAACAATGGCATTTTAACAGTTGTGGTATGGTAAGCATGTGTTATGTCCATTCTCTAACCTGTTTTCACATCTGAGTTGTGGGAAAGGCTTCTCCTGTAACTTTAAATTACCAGTATCATTTCTTTAGCAAGACAGAAATCTGTCGATAATTAGAGAAAAAATAATTGTGTTGAATGTTATTTTTAGATATTTTAAGTGCTTTAATAAGAAAACTGCTTATTTGTCTCTAGAAACATGTATATTTGTCTTGAATCTAAAGCTTGCTGCTTTTGCTTTCAGTCAAAGTAAATTTTCTTAGGTTTTATTTAATGCTTATTGCTTCTAGCTCTGGATACAGATCCAGATGCATTAAAGTGGTTCACATTCTGATACCCAGAGAGCAGAATAAGTATCTGGGTCCATGCAAGAAGAGCAGACTTGCTCTTTGTTTTAATTAAATAGTTAGGAGTCTGGAGTACTTGATAATAAATTATATGACATGTAGAATGTGTTTGCTGTAAGCTGTTTAAATGTTTACCGATGGACTTGTGATCTGTTTGTTTGCAAAGAAATCAGATTAATTATTGTGATACCAAATGTTCTCTGCAGCACACACTTTGCTCTCAAAATTAGATGTTGTAAAAATACATTAGGAATCCCTAAGTCAATATTGACCCAAGGCAGCCGCCACAGGTTTTAGACAAATATATGCACAGCCATTCTACATTTAATCCATGTGCACATAATTAGCCATTTTTCTGAATTTTCAGTTTACCCAGAATAATTACTTCTGTTGTAATTTTGATGATGGTCAAAATTTTAATAGAAGTATAGATGAGCGTAAATCTGTTGCTCTGCTTTCAGGTGACTGGATGCCACATTAAAAACTTCTATAAAGGAAGGCAAAAAAAACCAGATAAATCTTGGCACAGGGCATGAAGAGACCCTCTCAAAAACATTGAGAAAATAGTTCTTGTATATCATGTATTAGTTTTTCTGAATGCACTCTTGTATATTTTCATTTTTAGGGACAGTCCATGGACTTCTTAAAATGTTAGGGCCTGAATGAATCTGCAGTTTTCTGGGCTTTGTCTGCATACATGCCAACTGTAGCACACAGGTAGTTAATTATTGCAAGGCTTAAGCTAATTCAATGAAGTGGCAGTATTTTGTCGTAACATCTAAGGACTGCCCTGATCATTTTGGTGGTGAGAAGAAGGGAAATGCTGTAGTTACTAGAGAGGAAATAAGATATTAAACCAAAAAAAAAAGGAAAAATGCAGTAGAGGAACAGTCTGGCTTTAGTCTGTATTCAGCCCACAAAAAGAGACTCTGTTCCGCAAAACATATTTAGGCTGCCATAGTCTCTCCACTGTGTTACCCTAACCTGGAAAGCTGCTTGAAAAATGTTAATCTATTTTTTCTTTTTCACTTTTATGGTTTCTAGTTCAGCTGAAAATGGTTTACAAGTTTTAGGTGGTTTCTGATCAGCTCTTTCTTTGCATAAATCTTCAAAGCTGAGTTGTATGGCTCAGGTCTTCTGTAACATTTCTAAAATCATCTTCAGATTAGGTCGCTCTCTGGCATACTGTGTAGATATGCTGTGAGGGCTTAAGGAGTAGTGTATAAAACTTTATTTCTGCAGGAGATTCTTAGTGGTATCAGTGAAGGATCATGTAAAATCAGCTCAGTACTGCAGCCTGTGGCCATCTGCAGGGTAAAGATATCCTTAAACTCAGAGTTTCTGTGACCTAGGCCAAGAATTTTGTAAGACTTGAGGGACATGGAGTAGAAGTGAACTGTGTGGTAGTGATCCAAACCAGCCAGATAGCTTAGTGGGATATATACTCAGCACTCAGTGTGGTCTCTCCTACAGTCTTTTCATTCAGCAGCAGTAAGATCACAGGTAGAATAGTCCCTCCAGTTTGGGCACCACACTTCTAAGGAAGGCATGAAGTGAACAGGGAGAGACCAGTGAATGCAGCCAGAAATTGAGAAAACAGGACTTCTAGTAAAGATCAACAAATGAGTTCTTTTGCCCAAAGAGTGTCCAACAACATCATGGTGTCTGTCTGCAGACAGAGAGGATGGTTGCAAAGAGGACAGGGCTTGTCTTCCCCTGGTTTGAACAAAGAGGAGTACAAATGCCTGGTTTAAACTGAGGTCAGAGATTTCTGTTAGACATAAGGAAATGCTGTAGCATCTGAATTGTAGCAGTGAGCTATGAAGGAGGTTGTAGCTCTTCATGAAGAAGTCCTTTTAAGACAAGATTAGATAAACAATTGACAGAAATAATACAGGGACAGCAGATCCTGCATTGAAGGGATGACTTCCCAAGGTTTTCACTAGTTCTATTTTCCTACAGTTTTTGTGAGAAAGCCACTTGAAACAAAGATTGTTGTTTGACTTTGGAAGTTAATGGACCAAAATTGCAATTATTATAAAGAAAAATTCTGTGTCTTTTGGATTGAATCTGCAGAGTTCAAAACTCAGGAGTTCCCACAAATAAAAAGAGAATTTTTTATTATCTTCCTTGCTAAGTAAGCTTGGTTTTAAAAGTGCAAACAGTTGGGATGAGAGTGATATACTTTTATGCTCTACCTAGAAATTAAACTCAGTGCCATTAAAATTATTATGAAAAGAAGTCACAGTCGTTTGCATATCCATAACATTTATGATGTTAAACCCTGGTGAGCTCCTGGGATGGATCTCCTTGCAGCAGGGCTGAACTTCCTTGCAAGGCTGAATCCATTCACCTTCTGTTTAATTGACAGTAAGTGGCACAAGATTCCTCTCTTCAAAGCCACGAAGGAAGAGCTGCTAAAATTAAATTTCACTAAATAGGCGAATATCATTATCCAATTCCTCCATCTTGCTCAGAAATATTTTTCTTAGATCAGCAAGGTAATAGTGAGTGGTGGAAGTGAGGATCAGTGAGGAGTTCATAAATCTTGAAGCTTCTGTTCAGGATCTGTGCAAACTCCCATCAGCCAGTTGTGTTGTGTTGGTCACTGCACAAACTTGTAATTTGCCCTAGCAGCAGCTGCAGTGGTACAGAACCCACACAGAGCTATGTTTTAACTCGATTTCAACTGCTAAATTCTCCTTTTTCTTTAAAAGAAGCTGCTGTGGAACCATTGTTATCTCACCCCAAACTCACTGTTGTCACTGTTTTACTAGGTTTTGTTTGACATGTCTTGGTTTGGTTTGGTTTGGTTTGGTTTGGTTTGGTTTTTTCCCCCCCAGTACTTAGGGGCAGACCATGGGGGGAAGATAGCAGGAAGCGCGAGGTAGACAGAGCTGGGAAATGTATGAGGAAAGTAACTGGCTACCATGTTTCTAATTCGGCTCAGTTTCTTCCAAAGTTGGAGTTTTTTTGTATCTCCCTTTGTTTAAATGTCAATCAGCAGTTTTACCTGAGGTTAGTCTTGAATAATGCAGCCTAATTTGGCTAATTGTACTCTTAACGAAAGCATACAATCTAATCTAATCTAATCTTAGTAATTTGACACATGATTTTAACGAATCAATAGTTCTTTCTTTGGAAGCTTGTGCAATGTTACTTCAACATGTTGTTGAATGATTTCCTTCCTTCTTCTTTAATTAGATTTTCTACTATTTTTTTTCATAAATATTAAAAGCAATTAATTCCACTAGTGTATATAAATAAAATTATTTCCATCTAGATCCTGCTTTTCCAGATAGCCAGTTTTACCTTTCTAAGGCATTACCTGTACCTGGTTTGTATTCTGGAAGAAAACTTTTTTGTTTCTAACCACTCATTGGTGTCAATCGATTCTCTTGTTCTGTTGTGAGAAGAATATTCAAAAAAATTGGTAAATAATGCAACAAAAAATAGAATTTATTGTATCACTCTAAAGCAGAGAATATATATTTATTACGGGTTTTTTTAATATAATTAGATAAAACTTTATCCTAAAACAATAAGTGATGTATTTTTCTTCTTTTCATTTGTAGGAAGAGAAAATTTGTGTGCGTTTTTAAAACCCAGGCAATAAAAACCACTTTATTTTAATGCAGAAAGAAATTTATCTCATGGGAGATATGCCTGTACATATACTCTTCTTGCTAGTTGTGAACAGTTTATATCTTCTCAGAAGTCTTGTAACTAAAGAAGTATTTACATGTTTTATTAAATTTGATATTTCAATCAAATATATTTGTCCTTCATCTGAAAAAAATTAAAATACAAAAATTGTCCTTTTCCTTTGTCCCTGAAGTTGTCTTCACAAAATAGAAGTGATAGTTTTGGGGTAGTTGGGGGTTGTGAATGACTGTATCCTGAGGTCCTGTGATCACGACAGTCACTACTTATTATAAAAAAGCAAATTTTGAGAAGCAGTCACTTACTTTACTTGGATATTACTGCAACTTTTTGCAACTTGTGTAGATATTTTGGCAAAGACCTAAATTGATCAAAGAAACAGGAATAACTTCAGCAATTACACACTGAATTAATTAGTTAAATACTTCAATTGAAACCCAAAATAAAACAAACTGACTTGGAGAAGTGGATAAAATACAAAACTGACAGCCAGAAAAACCAAAATAGTGGTGGTGATGGCTTCAAAAATGTTTCTCCCTTGATCATAAAGATGATAGGTGCTTCCCAGGCACTGGACCTGTCTGGTGTTCTCACACAGTAAGCTACAAAATAACTCTTAAATACTCTTGCAGCAACTCCGTGCCAATATGAGAGAGATGGAGAAACTCTGTTTGCGAGTCCGGCAGGAAGACATCCCAGTTCTGCAGAGAATGATAAATCCCATTAAAGAGGAAGCGTCAATTGCCATTAAGGACTTCCTGCAGCTGCATTCTGAATCTGCAGAAGAACTTAACAGGCAACTCAAAGGACAGGAGGATGCCTCTTTAACCAGATCTGCAACTCTAGGACAAGGTAGTAGAGTTTAATTTCTGTATTTATTGTATCTCTGTCATTATATTCAGTATGCAATTTCTCTGACCAGATATAAATGAAGTAAACAAATGAAATTTCAGTTGAAGAGTATTGGTAATGAAGTAGATTTCTTTCTCTACCCCACACTTTTGTCATGACTTGTGACTCAATTTTGAAAAGCAGGAAATGCTTAAATATCTTAAAAAAACCAAGATCTATGGCCTTCCGTGACAAAGGTCCTGTAGCCTTGGATCTTGAAATAGTGGACTGTTCTTAGGAAGCAGAATACTTACATTTGTGTTTCAGGACAGCTTGGCTTCTTTTTTCCTCCCTGCAAATCACCTGATCATGTGCAAGTAATCATTTTGGCCATTTTCATTGAATTAGTGAAGAAATACCAGGAAGATTTTTATATGACAGACAGTCTAATACAGCATTGCTGAAATATATGGAAAAGAAGAGCAAGTCCCTAGGTAAAGAACATCTCTTCCTGTAGCATCTTAACCTGGTAACTGACAAGAAAGGAGTATAAATCCATTTAAATAAAAGATTTTGAAAACACACTGTGACATGCTAGAAATCAGGTATGTTTGCTGGTCTTCCCTCCTTTCTGTATAAAATATCTTTCAATCTTCATTCTACCATTCTGTCTTCAGGAGAAGTCTCTATTATGCCCTGGTGCTGGCTAGTGCTCTCTCCTGATGGTTACATCGGGATTAAACCCTTCCACATACCTGTAATTAGTTTGATTGCTGCAGTAGCAGTATTACTTAAAATGATTTGAACATTTCATGTGTCTTAAAATTGAAAGAGCATTCTTAGTCAGTAGCAGTGTAGAAGAACCTGCTGTCAGATGTGATTTCATAACCCTTCTTGTTGCTGCATGCAGAACTACAAGAGCTCTTTCAAGTGTGATTAACAAGCCAGTGAGCCTCGTGGTTGAGCAGGGAGAAAAGCAGATTTGACAACTGGGCTTGCTTTCAGGAATGTCATGTGCAGTAGTATCAGAAAACCTTGTGAACATGAAGATAAATCAAACACAGAGCCACAGAACCATTTGGGATAGAAGGGATCCTTTGACAATCATCTAGATCCAAGCTTCCTGTCATGGACAGGGACACCTCCAACAGACCAGGCTGCTCAGAGCCCCATCCAACCTGGCCTTGGACTCTTCCAGTGCTGGGGACATCCACAGCTTCTCTGGGCAGCCTGTGCCAGTGCCTCACCACCCACATTGTAAAAAAGTTCTCTCTTCTTACAAGGCCAACAGAATAGACTGAATTGGCTTCAGACATAAAAATCTCAACCTCCTCAACACCTTCAACATGTTGTGGTTGGTTGTTCAGTAGTTTGTTCTAATATCTTCACTGATTTCAGAGTTTCTTCTCTTGCAGTCCTCTGCGACCACCTTATTCAAGTTCTCAAAAATTTACTTGAAATTTCAGAGGCTATTTCTTAAAAATGCTCTAGAGCGAATTTCACTAAACCTTCAGATCCTAAACAGGCCTAGCTCATCCAAATATTTTTAACCTGTTCTCTTTATGTTGCAGCCTATCTCTCTTTCTTTCTTATTTAAATTTATTGCATCAAATACCTGCTTAAAACTACCTTTTTATCTGGCAATGCACTTCCATGTCCTTGGTCTTCCTCTAATTTCAAAAAAATTCACAGAAAACATCCTTGCTACCATTTATGCTTCTTGGTAGTTGCAATGTATTTATGTCCTGGTCTTCCTGATATTAACTTTCTGTGTTTATTTTTTTCTTTGTACTTACATTGTGTATCAAATTCTTGACATCCAGGGCATTGAACAGCTCTTGCTGAAGCCATAAACATCTTCCTCTGCATGAGGACAATTTGATTTCATCTTTAGCACAGCCTTTTTTTTTTTTTTTGTGTCTGCCAGCAATTCTGCAGTCATTTATCTTTTAGGAACTTCTTCCACATAATTTCTATTCATCATTTTATGCAATTTGTTGACATCTCTTCTGTGGAGAGCTCATTGTCTTCAATATTCAGTGATTCCCTTCATATATATTAGCCATTACTTTCAGTCTCTTTGTGAGCTCTTGTTATGATCAGAACTAAATTTAAGATATCTCTTCTGTTGGTGACTTTCTGCAGTTGTTCTCAGTACATTCCAATATTTCATTGGGAAGGCTCTGTCCTGGCTTACTGCTTCTCTGTTTTACACAACTACACAGGTGGCAAATGGCAACTAGAGTTTCATTTCAAAGAACAGGACTGCTGAAATCTGGAATACATTTGAAGTACAGAGGACATTGAGTATAACAGCACTTCAGAAGGACAAATAAATTGATTAGAAAGATGGAGATGAGAAGAACAGAAAAAATATTACTGGAATGACAGGCATTTGCAAGTCTGCTCAGGAATGTGGAAATAATTCACCCTATTTAAAGTGAAACAGAGAGACAGACAGGCAGACAACTAAATACAATTAAATAGATTTTTTTTCAAGTTTGCCTGCAAGTACAAGCAGCCCTGTTGAATTGCTAACCCAGACACAGTATATTTTCTATTCTTTTGTGCTTAGAGGCTGCAGTCCTGACAGCAAATCTTGGCTGTTGATCTTAATCAAAGGAGGTTCAGTATGTGCCCGTTCTTTGTAGCATGTTGCTTCCCATCTGGTAGAGAAGGAAGGAGTTTACAAATTCAAATCTCCCATTTAGAAGGCATGTCAGTGATATGATACAGTCCCTTCCCCCATTCACCATCCTCAACTGAGGGCCAATAGAAGTGGAATTTAATTGCATATTAAACAAATATTAACAAAAGATGAGACTCCACTCTTAAAATTACTAAAATCTTTTAAGCAACATACTGAATCTTCCAGAGCATTAGATTTTTATCTCAAGTGTAATGAGGTGTAAAGCTCCTCTGTGAAATCTGCAGAGGTGTTTTGTATTATTGTATTTCTGTGGAGATGCTCTATAAATGAACTGGTGGAGTCACTTCCATTCTCAATTCTATTAAAATTGGTTAGACTTGATTAAAAGTGAAGTGGTGAATATAAATTTCTTACTCATACTTTCAGCCCAAATGTGACCACCTCTTACCCTTCCTGTTCTTTACCTTAGTTTTTTAAAGTGAATAGAGAATTTTTGTGAGGAATTTTTTCTCACTGATTTTTAGTTATTACAAAATGATAACATGTAAACCTACTTACAGTTTTAATTTCTCTGGAATGAGTCTCATGCAAAACTTTGGTATCATTTACACACTTTTAGGGTTATTCTTTTCTACAGTAAGTCGGCATAGATTGTTAGGAACAGCCCAAGATCTTGGGAGGAGGCAGTTTTACTTAGTGAGATTTTTATTTTGCTTTTTAATTATGAATACTTTAACCAACTTAGCATGCATGTGGCTAAATAGGGAAGAGTACACCTTTCTGGGCAGAAGAAATTTGAAATAGGATTGTGCAGGATTGAAATGAAATAAAATCCTCAAACTCGTGATAAATGTCAGAGTATGTGGCAGAATAGTTTTCTCAACAAATGCCCACATTTGGATATATAGTTAATTATATTGAAAAGGGAAAAGGAATACTTTAGAACTGAGTATACAACCTTAATTAATCTGAGGTTAATAATCAAAAATATGTTCTGGAAGAACAGGTGATGATTGTAGAACATGAAGTGCCTTCCATGTCTCGATTCTTAAAGGAAAAGGGGTAGCAATAATTAGAAAGAAAAACAAACCAAAATTAAGCCCCCAAATTGCTTAGTGCATTCTTGTTACTCTGCTTACTTAGCAATTATGCCTAAATATCAACTTCATTCATGTTAGACTTCTACTGAGCTGCAAGTAGGAAGATTAGGTCCTTAATCTATTTTGAGATATTGGGATAAAAATGTTGAGAAATGGACAAATGTTATGAAAACGTATCATTTTTATTTTATCTTAAATTAATTCCATGAATAAGCATGCACTATTACTGGTTTTATGAATATAATTAGCTTTATTTGTTTTCCATTGGTCATATCTGTTATTGTAACAGTTATATAATATATACCTTGGCACAAGCGTTGTATCTAAAGATTTTGATACAATATTTACACTTTAGTATTGTTAGACATATGTAACCAGCCTTCCCCATAGTTAGCTTTTTCTTGGGACTGCTTCCCAAGGAAGGAAACACCAGTGTCCTACTGAAGGAGCGATCTCCCTTCAGAAATTGAAGTTGCTTGAATTGAGATGATCTTTGCACTGTGTTTACATACACACCTTCTCCAGTGTGCCTTTCAGACTCCCAAGCTCTTCCTCAGTCCTTGTATTCACAAGCCAAATTTGTTTGTTATTTTTCTTTATTGCCATTCAATTTGTTATCTGCAGTTAAGAGTTAAGTTGTCATGCAGTGGCTCCTCCCTGGGGGAGGGGTGTGTGTGCCTGTTCATTGTATCTGCTCTGGCCAGTGCCACCTCACTGTCTGTCATTCCCCGTTTTAAACACCACACTTCGTCCTAATGTCTTCTGCATTCAGTCCAGGTGATTTAGGGACGAACGTACTTGAGAATATCTCGTGTACAGCACTGAGCTGCAAACGTCTGCCATCCTCACTACCATTTACCCAACTGATCCAGCATGGAATGCTGGTCACCCCGTTACTTTGGTTTCACTGCTTTGGCTTTGAATGCCTTTTCCTCCAGTTTCTTTTAGTTCCCAGTGGCTGAAAATCAACCAGTAGCATGATAATCAATCATAAAATGAGTAACTGTTCAGTTTTGGGAGCACAGCATTTTTATGTGTCAAACGAAAATGAAAAGTTTTTGTCCCAAGCTCAGTTTTCTCAGCCTCAGTCGATACAAAATGAATTAAATCACCTTGAATTCAGGAGTATAATTTAGTATCATTTCAGGACTGGTTGTGAAAATGTGCTGATAGAAATGTATCTATTTCTTTGTCAATAACATCCTTTTAAGAAACTCTGTAGTGCTGTAAGGCTTCTCCCAGTATGATCATTTTTGGGAGTGTTGCTTGGCTTGAATTAAGTTAAGTATTAGGTTACCCTTGAGAGACTTCAAAAGTGAGAAAATCTGTACAACACCTGCATCCTGGTTCAGTGCATTTATTTATAAACATCGTGTTTCTCATTCAGAAACTTTGTATAACACAGAAGTGAAGGATGGCTCCCAAAGTTTGATCCAGATCTACTCCCGCCTTCCAGAAATACCTCAGGAAGAAAATGCAGCCGAGTCCTGGGAAAGTTTAGAAGGGGTATGTTGGAACTCCCTCCCTGCCATGTTGGTGCTCTTGGTTTTAGCAACTCAAAAAAATTTTTAAAAATTTTTAAAAACAAGTAACATTTGTTTTTTATTTGCAGGACTTGATTGAGCTCAGCCAGTTGGTGACTGAGTTTTCTCTCTTAGTCTGTGTAAGTATAATTCTGCATTCTGTCCTGCTGAGTCTCCTACAAAAATAGGGTGAATGGGTAACTCCTAGGTGGGGACAAAAAAAGCTGAGGATATGTCTCTCCTGTGATTCAGGCTTTGCCAAGGTGACACTTGGAGGAGGCAGCAGTCTCCTCTTTCAGCACTAGTGCTGGGAGTTGCTCCCAAGTTCTTGTTGCTGGAGCAGCCACAATGTTCCACCCAATGCACGTGGCCATGAGCTAAACCTTAGCAGAAGCTCTGCAGTGTTGATTGCAGACTTCTACCCAGGTCCTATTCGTTTTTACAATTTCTAATTGTAATGGTGGTGACAGCTTTTACTACACAAGGTTGTGTGTTTGTCAGGTACCTTTTCTCACTTCATCAGGAGTGCTAGAAAAATCCTCACCTTTATCATGTCCTTTCTCTGCTCTCACTGCATTGCCAAAATTTTGGTTCCCAATGTTTAGTTCTTCCCGTGCCACAGGGAATTTAAATGCAAATTCTCATCTCCTAGGAGAATTCTTTAATCTCCTTGCTATTGTGTTAGTAGGGATAAATAACCTGGCTTTTATCTTTTCTGCTGAGTATGTGCTGCTTCATCTATACAAAAAAATCCAAGTAAGAACCATTAGACTAGGGTGGGACTGCAAAAATGTTCATTCAGCATTCTAAAGGAAGAGGTCCTGTTCCCAGGACTTCCTGGATTTTTATTTAACCATCATTAGATGTAATTGCAAGCAATCTAAGGTGGGTGGACTGCATTGTAGATGTATACCAGAGCTGGTGTGCTCAGCAGTTTCTGAATTAGAAAGAGGCAGAAATTTCAGAATGCCTTTTATTTTAAGCTGAACATCAGCCATCTCATTATTTTGTGACATAAAACAGCCTGCGTACTGCTGAGATTAGAATAAGAGCAAACAAACCCACAGACCCCTTAATCTTCTGCTCCAGTGTTCCCTGGGAGAGAGAGACTGCAGGGGAACCTGACTGACTGCATTTGGGGAAAGGATGGGATGTTTTTGTAAAATCAAACGGTAAAATACAGAGCAACATCAAGTATATTTCCTGTGCTGTCACTATTTCTGAAGTCATTGTTCTATAATGTCATAATTAAATACTTCTTAGATTTGATACAGTTTTGTATGTTGGAATTAGTACTGATCTTATAAATGCCGTTTAAAGAATTTTTTTTTTTTGACTGTGAGGCTCAGCAGGAAACAAAACAGGCTAGTTTGGATTATTTTTCCTTTTGGAAGGTGAATTTCTCTGTCCATAGTAAAGATCAAGAAATAATTTGTTTTTAGTTGCTTTCTTTAACTACAGTGATACAATGTCTAGTATCCACTCCATATTAGTACTTAATAGTTTAGATTTTTTTAAAGTAAGCCTGTAGTTTCATCAGAGTTTTATCAGATGCTAATCATGGAGCACCACTAAGGCTGCCGGGTGCAGATGAAAGCTGCTGTGGGGCCCTGATTACAGGCATTAAAATGGTGTGTATTGGCTCACTGCTGCTTCCCAGCAGGTTCCCTCACTCATAATTCCTTTGCATCTAGTCCCAGCAGGAGAAGATTGACAGGATTGAAGACCATGTCAACAGTGCTGCTGCGAATGTTGAAGAGGGAACCAAAAACTTGGGGAAGGTAGGGATCTGCTCCTGCTGGTGAATCAATGGTGCTCTGCCTCCCAGCCACCCTCTATATTAACCCCATTGATCTGCCGTCTTTAATGCTGAGGGAACCAGCAATTAAGGAAATAAGGAAGAAATGACCCACAGGTAGCAGGGAAAAAAAAATCAATCTCTCTTGTAATTTTCTATCGCATCCAGGCTGCTAGAAAATACAATTATTTAATTTTGCAGGGGCCTTTTTAAACACCGTTCTGATGGTTACTTTGGTTTACCTGTAAAGACAAGTGCAGTCAGTGACTGGCTCACAAGAATCACATAAACATTAAACAAGAGGCTGATGATAACCTGTCATTTCCATCCTGTTCCATGTCAGTTGCTAAATAACCCCCAAAGCTGGAGTCAGGCCCATCACTGAAAAGTCTGAGCATTTCCTCAGTTTCTGATTTGATTTAATGATGGTGACCAGGCAACACCCAGTGTACACAGCAGCCTGAACCATGTGAAAGGACCTGGTTCACAATTGCATATACAAGTCAGCTGATTTTGAATTGGTTTTAGCATGTTCTGTCATACTTTTTTAAAATACTAATTTGTAAAGTTTATTTATCACTGAGCATTCAAGTCATTGCCAAGAGCAGTGAGGGGAAAATGCATATCACCACAGGCAAATATTCTAAACTATTTTTTTTTCCTTTACAGGCCGCAAAATACAAGCTGGCAGCTCTGCCTGTGGCAGGTGCAGTCATTGGCGGAGTGGTGGGGGGTCCTATTGGTCTCCTTGCGGGCTTCAAAGTAGCAGGAATTGCAGCTGCACTTGGTGGTGGGATTTTGGGCTTCACAGGTGGAAAATTGATACAAAGGAAAAAACAAAAAATGATTGAGCAGGTCTCTTCCAGCTGTCCAGAGCTTTCTCACCAAAGTGCCAAAAAATCCAGCTGAGGTATAGATTCATTATGGCCAGGAACCACAGTGTAGTAGCTGAGCTAATGACAGACTTGCAGCCTTATGCTTTATGTACAAGGCTGAGTTGTGTGAATTTTGATGACAGTTCTGTTTCTTGGGAGGGCTGAAACAGTCGTGTCAGAATTTCTCTTTTCAGACATGGTGACATCAGTCCTTTCAAAATTATATGGATAACTTTTAATTACATAATTCTTAGGTAAGCTATATTCACAGCTGTAATAATGGGTGACAGGTGCTTCATACCAAATTTGCACAAAGTGTCTTGCAGACAGTGCAAAGAGATGGAAAATCCTAGTGCTTTCCCATGAATGCCATGAGAAGCTGGAGCTTTTATTGGAGTGCTCCAAAGAAAAGGAAATAAATGCCATCATTCTTTCATGTTCACAGTATTTTAAATTTACTTCCATTTATCTGAATTCCCAAATTCTTCCTGTGATTCCCTAGGATATGACTGTTTAATAGTGCACAGGGAAGCATGTGCTGTCGTAAGAAAAGGTGAGAGTGCTGGGTGAGCAAAGTAGAAAAAAGTTATGTATATATCACAGCCATATCAGATCAGCACTGGAAGCAGCTTCTCCCCTTTCCAGGCAAGGCAGGTAATTTGTGAACTCCCCACCTTGCTCAAAGTGTAGTTGTGAATTAAACAGTCTAAGCAGCAACCCTGCAGCACTGCTATTGGAGGGTAATAATTTTCGTAGCTGTTCAGCTCCTTGGCTTGTCCTGAGAACACCATACAGGATGAAGAGCCAAGCTCTGGCATTCTGAACCTGAAGCCTCACACTGCTGAAGCAGCACTTACTGCAAGATGTTGCCTCGGCTTCTCCTGGAGCCCAGTGTCCTGGTGGGAGAGCTGAACAGCTTCCCTGGAGGGCAGTGCTGCAGCCAGGCCCACTCCCTCCACAGGCCGTTGTCCCTCAGGGGTTGGTGTGAGGCCCCAGGTCAGCAGAGGAGCAGCTGGCAGTGCCAGCCAGCAGCCCCAGAGGCAGGGACGGGGTTGGAAATGTCAACCTGACAGAGCTTATAGCATATGCCACCCTGGTTTGGGCAGCTGCACTCTTGCATTGCTCTCCAGTGCCAAAACTTCTGCTTCCACCCATACTGCAGTGTAGCTGCTCAGCCTCTTCAAGATTTGGGGACGTTGTGGAGCCTGCATGGGGTGAGATGCTGGCAGTACTTCTGCTTGCTTTTTATAGTGGACACGTGTTACCTTACCCTCCTTATGAAGCCTTTTGCTTCTGGAACTTTGATTGTTAAATGCAGAAGTGTAAACGTGTTGTTATTGTCATATAATTGTACAATTGTCACATAATCTACTGTTCTGAACATGGTCCTACCTCCACCCTTTCAGGACACTTCCCACACTGCTGCTACTGTCTGGGGGAACAGAAATTGAGGTTGGGAAAACGCTTTTTAAAGTTTTTAGATTGGTCGATTCATCATGAGCTCTGCTTGAGTTGTTTTCTTAGGTGCACAGTGAAGTCAGTATTGAGATAAGGCTCCCTAGCAGGGAACACGGTTCAGGGAAGCGTACTATGGAAAGAGCTCCTTTTCAATAACCAGTACTTTGATATCATCACTGGAAATCACTGTCTGCTAATGACAGATGATGGGGTTTTGTGCCTAGAGATATTGTAAGCAACTGTTAGTTACAGCACAAATAACTTCTTCTAAGCAGTGCTTCCTTATCACTTTTAAAATACTGAAATTGCTATCAGCCAGAGCATTATGTCTATTTTAAGTAGGTCTGAGATTCAGGGAAACAATGTGTGCAAGAATAGTTCTCACAAGTAATTGCAGACATTGTCAAAACTGCATGTGTTGAAGCCTCAGTGCCTGCACTGGTAAAATCAGCTGGAGTGCAAAACATGACCTGAGTAATTCAGCTCATTTGCTCCTGACAGCAAAAAGCCCTTTCCTTTCAATGCATCTACTTTGGATGTAAACAGACTTAATGAGCTTGTAACAACTTCAAAGTAAGGGTGTTCATTCCTTTGATATTTATTTTCTACTTTTAAAGGAAGACACTAAGAGAAGAAGTGTTCTTAATCAGAAACTGGTTGATCCTTTGTATGATTTTCAAATGCGCTCTCTGCTTTCCTGCTGTACGCTGTGAAACCTCGTGCATTTAAATGACAACAGCCACATTGGCGATGTTGTGGACTCCACCCTCTCCTCCCAAGCTGGAATAATGCCAGGACAATCTAAATTCATAAGACTGAATTCCTGCCCCAGCTTATACAAATTCAGCTTGGTGTGCACTCATTTTATGAAATGTCTGCCACAAAAACTATTCTTCCCCCTTGCGTCTTTGCGGAAGCAATTTGAAATCATTGTGTACACACTAGATGTGGGAGACTGTTATTTAAGCTATGATATTTTAAAATAGGTGGGTTATTTACATATGTGAAGAAACATCAGCATGTGAATAACCAAACTAGCAATTAAATTGCTAGGCAGGTTACTCAGAAGAATTGTAAGATATAAATAATTCTTTCAGACCAAATAAAAGTTTTTGCCTATGAGACTGGTTGGAGCATTTAATGAAAACATCAGGGTTTATTTCCTTTCAGCATCTAAAAGATAATTCCCTCCTAAATTTTATATTATTAAAATAATAGCACTACCAAGATATAAGAATCCTGTAATGAGTTCCCAAACACATACCTTCAGGTATCGAAATATTTACATTGGCTGAAATGAATACAGGTTTCTAAAATGTCACAGGCATTCAGTAACTTGTACACACTCAGTAGCTGAGAAATGGACTCAAGTTCAATAGAAAACAGTTTGGAATGGTTTTGTTCCCTAAGGGGATAACACTAGTACTTTTGACTTCTTCTCCTGGAAAAGCTGTGAGAACTGTTACAGGGAGTGGGAAGCTGAGGACCAAATGGTTAAAACCACAGATGGAGATGATCAGAGTGGAAGGGCTCAATCTGAAACACAACTTGGATTTTGACAAGCACTTGGCTCTCTTGAGGCAAATTCTCTGCATCAACAGGTAAAAAGCTCAAGTGCCTCTCAGCAGCAGAATGGGCAAGCCCATCTCAGCTTTAGCAACTTCCTGCCTGCAAAGAGAAAAGGCACTCGAGCACTGGTGCAGCTGGGTCAGTGGTCATCAAGAATGCAGAAGAATCAGGTCCAACTCCAATGAATGCACACTAAAATTACTTGAGCGTGTAACTGTCATAAAATTGTTAAATCTGTCAGCCTAGTGCTGGGATGCCAAAGCTCTGGGAGCAAGTCCTTACCCTCAAAAGCAAACTTGGATTAAGCAATGGCAGAGGGGGTTAATCTCCTTCACTTTCAAGCTGAAAGCACCAGCCTCTGGACTGCTGGGTGGATGATGACCATCTCTCTTCAGAAAGAGTTTAGACGTCTTCTAACAGCAATTATAAATCCCATTCCTCCAAGAATCCCAAGGAAAAATAGGAACCTCAGAGGAATAAGGTAAGTACTTGTAGGTATCACGTAAGAATTGAGTAAAATTTCAGGAGCCAGAACTCTTCCAGAAATTGTGTAACACAACCTGCAGATAACAAGTGTCAGCCTTAAAACCACACCCTGCTCACATCTTTTGATTCCAGCTGGCAAGCAGTATGACTCAGCTGCCAAAAATGCTTGATTTGTGATGAAATGGAGAAGGGGGACAGTACAAGACCTGGCTTTCAAGCATTTTATGTGCACTCCAAAATGCAGATTCACAAAACCAATAAAAAAGTATAGCTGTAAATAAAGCTTTGCAGTACTGTTTTTAGCTCCCAACTCTGCAGCTACTTAGTCAGCTGTAGCTTAGTGTAGTACCAGCAACTCTGTCCTCACAAATGCTGCCTAGAAATCTGCTGTGCCTGGTGCTGAAGGGGCTTGAGTCAGGAGCCTGTCGTGGGATCAACTTTTGCCACAGCTGCTCAGGACCATGTAAGTCCTCTGTCAATAACTGAGCCAGTGGCATCGAGCTGAGAGGTAAAACGGTCCTGAGCAGTGACTGCACAGGTTGGGGTGCTTTCCTAAGTAAACCTCGACCCAGTGTTCCACCTGTCCAGAGAACAAACTTGCTTCCAAGGACACTGAAGCCTGGGGCCCAAGTCACAGACCTGCAGTCTGTGTAGTAAGGGCACTGTACAAATCCAATACTGTTTCATCTCCAGCAAAGCAGCACAACTCAACAGAATCTCTGCCATCTCACTGTTTCTATATGTTCACCTCACCCAGCAGCTTGAAGGTTCGTTGAGAAAAGCCAATAACAGCCCACAAGGAAAGTGGCAATTCCTTCTTCAGAGCAGAATTCAAAAACTACACAGTAAGTAAGGCACAAGCCAGGCAAAGAGAGTAACAGAAAATCTGCAGTGGTTGGTTGAACAGTATCTGCCAGGAAGTCAGGGACCCAGAAGGAAAAAAAAAAAACCCCAAATATCCAGAGACTAATGGTAACATACATACAGATACAAATTTAGGAGTGATGAACTCAGATGCCAGTCTAGTCCTAGTCCTCTCTGATTTTGAAAGGTTTTTAACATTCCTGTCCTTTTACCACAAGCCATTTGGGCAGCGTACCAATCTTAGTTCCAGGAAATCAGAGCTGGTCAGTACAGCCCCTTCATTCAAAATACAGTCATTATCATCAGAACTTTTTCTCTCCTCACCTGGTATTTTAATATTCAGGATTGTTTAATTGCTTAGATATTTACAGCCAGTAAAGCACCACACAAGATTCTGTAAAACTTTAATTTATTCCCCTCCCAAGTATCCAGAATAGAAGACCCTCTTAAGTTGGAGAAAAATGTGACAAGGAAATAGATTACCAGGATAGCTGTTCACAGAAGAAGAAAAAGCACATACTACCAAGATTACACAGAAAACAACCCAAAAGTCCTATTTAATGGGATAGTGCAAGTTAACAGCATGTCTCTGTCAAGGATACCTTCATTTGGATTATAAAAGTTTTACAGAGTTAGATCAAGAGTCTGGATGGGTCTCTGATATTTTACTATAGCATTAAGAATGTACTGTTTGAAAGATGCTGTACAGAATGACCCACCAAACAAATGTATTTACAAGCCTGGGGAGAAAAAAATTATTTTTCAGTTTATTCAAAATAAAAATACACATAGAATTATGAAAATATAGGTTTACTATTTCCACCACACAGAAGTCAATGCTGCTGTCTGAAAGGCTTGCAAGATTATTTCAAGTTTTTTAAAGTTCATCTTTTTCCCTCAATAAGGTGTACCTATGTTCACTGGGTGCCAGTTTCTGGAATGAGCTCTCTGGTGGGCTGCTTGCTAAATCCTGAATTGGCTGAAAAACAGAACAAACAGTAAAATTGTTTGTTAGACTAATAATCATTCATGTCCATTACATGAATTACTAGCATTATGGGAGTGCACAAATGTCCTGCATTCTCACAAATTGAGTTTGGGGTTTTTTTGGAAGGCATGTTCTGAGTCCCAAACAGGTGGAACACAGACACACACATTAATTAAGCAGTTAAGGATATTCCTTTTGTTGTAACATCTCAAGGGCAGCGACCATCACATGATGTCCATGTCACAGAAATGTACCCCACTGTGTATTTGCTTGAATCTACCACTAGCTTTGGTTTACGTGTGTGTGTTTTCTGAGGTGTATCAGGGCAAAAGTGACATCACTGCAGAAGTATTTTAGAATTACTTTTCCATGGAAAATAAAACACCCCATACAAAAATAAATGCAATTCAAGGGGCATAGGTGACCCACGACAGCAGCCTCCAGTTTAATTAAGGCCAGTATTTGTTTCCATTGCATCCACATCTTCCACAAGATGGCAGGATGCCATCCAGAGATGGGACTGTAAACATCCCAGGTTTTGTGTGCATTTTTCAAGGCAGAACTGAGGCAAGAGCAAGCCTGCAGCTCTGGGTCCTGTGCCTGTGCCCAGATGGGCAGGCAGCAGGATCCAGGGACTCCACAGGCTTCCTCCTTCCCTGGCCAAGCCTCCTCAGGGCAAGTGCCTGGCCTATGCCTCAGTCTCCAGCCCTTGTTTCTGCCCCTCCTCCTGATGACCTCAATTCTGGTTGCTCAATGAATTTCTGAGAAACACAGGGAACTAGGAGTCAAATGAATTACTGCTGAGACAATTCAGCCCACGTGTTTTCACAGCCAGTCATGACAACATTCAAAAGGAGACATTCTCCTGGCCAAGGCATGCCCTCCAGGGCTTTCACACTTTTAAATCCTTTGAGCAGGGCAACAGGAGGCTGCACTCAATCGACTTAGAGCAGTGCCATCCTTAACACATCCCACAGATGAGCAGGAAAAGGAGCCTGTAGCTCTAAATAGTTTCTGTTCCTCAGCCATAGAATAGCCCAAGGCTCCCCAGCACAGGGGCACCAGGGCTCCTCTGGGACCAAAGTCGCCCTTTGAGCCCTGGAGAACACAATGTAAACCTTGAAAGAAATGTTTAAAAATGGTTCTTTCTTTGGAAGGCGCCCAAGGTAGTGAAAGTGTTCCCTGACAGTTAAATTTGCACCTTTCAGTGGGATCTCAACCATGTGAGCTGAGTGGAGTATCAAGAAGATACAAGGCTGATCAAGGCACCATTAGAACACTGGGATGAGCAGGGGGAATTGGGGATAGTCATGTCCTTTCTTTTCTGACACTGAGGTGCTTCTGACTTTTGTCTGGAGAAGGATCTAGTAGTTGTGTTCCTGAAGAGATCCCAGAAGTGACTTCCAGGCATGTAATTACACAACATGACAAGCTTTGAGCAGAACCATGAAGAAATCAAATTGACAAGTGCAGCCTGTGAGCACTGCTAATGCTGTTTGTCAACCACATTAACAAAAGCAGCAAGGCCCATTACTGCTCACCCATCCTTTCTTGATGCTCTAATAATTTGCCTCCTGCTTGCATTAGTAAATATATAAAACATTCAATCAATTGTTGTTTCCCCTTAGAAGCACCCTCTAGTAGTGTGCTGTGTGGGAAATAATGCAGTTATGATGGATAATCAGCTTTTGCACTGAAGTCACAGGAGAATCTAAGAGCAGCTCTATGAAGTCAGAACAGTCATCCAGCCCAAGATCTCCTGTTTCAGTGGAGAAAATAAATATTCTTATTCTCTTCCCTTATTCAAGGCAAATAGGTACCATACTACCCCTAATGCCTACTACCCCTAATACTCCCTGCCATTACCCAAAGAAGGTTGAGGAGCCAAGCAAAAGTGGTAATGTTATGCTTCTGTTAACAAATTTTCTCTTTCAAAAGACAGAAGTTAGAAGTACAAATATACTAGAAGGTACAGCTCTGACAAGGAGTAATAAAAAGGTCTTTACTAAAGGGCAAAATGAAATCTATTTGCTGTAACCTTACCTGACCAGGTGCTACATCAGTTGGATCAGGGCCATGATGAAACTCTCTATGCAATTTTCCAGAATGCAAGTCTAGTACAAATTGCTTCAGTTTACCTGGAATTCTGGAACAAATTCAACAGAAACATCCACATGTTTATTACAAGTTAAGTCCAAACACAGGAGATTTAAAGTGCACTGCTTAGAGAAGCCAACTTCTGTTTATCTAGCACACTATGCCTACTTTTAGGTGATTAATAGAGGACAGGGAGCCATATGGTTTGCTAAGGTATCCCACCAGCTTCTTTTTCTTTCCACTGTCTCTTGAGAACACAGCAAGTATTTCATCTTTTCAATAACTCCCACAGAGCTGTACCAGCCAATAACTTCATTGTGAACTCCCTTCAGCTCCCCACTAACCGTAATGTAAGAGGGAACAGCAGGTTCCAAATGCACAGTTTACAGATACAAATGACACTTGGGGAGCACTATTGACCAAACATCTTTGAAAGGCTCTCTACTGCCTCAGCAACTGCACATACAGCACAGATAAGCACTAAGAGGATATCAATGTAAATCTAATCTGAGATCATCTACTGTCACCCACAGCAAACGTGCTAAACTACAGCATCCAGCTTTATTTGTGCAATGTCAAGTTGACTAAAAATCTCAAAGTGAAGAGTTTATCTAGTAGGTATTAAAGATGAGATGAAAAACCATAGTGTGAGCACTATGCATGAAATCTAAAGGTAATGTGTGAATGGACACAGGTTTTGTAGGGAGTCTTTCATCAAACTAATTATTACATTTAGGAAAGAGGAAGGAAGTATGGTCAGACAAACTATCAGCAATATTTAGGATCATCAGAGAACTCTATGGATGAAATGAAGCAAATATTGATTCAGAGGATATCATTACAGCAATGTCTGTAACCAGCCAGTATTACACTGGTACTTTAAGGGGCCTCTTCCCATCCCAGATGAGATCATGAATTAGTACCAATGGAGAAAAAGGGGTTCATTCCATCCTGGTTATAGGGACAGCAGACTAACTGCTCCCTGCTTTTCCTTGGGCTCCTGCCCTGTTCTAGGCACATTGCTGGAGACATTCCCCTCTCCTAATGCAGCAAGGGCACTCGGTGCCTGCAGCCTTGTATAGCTCAGCCTGTTCTTGCTGAGAAGCTACAACCCATCTGTTGGACACTCCCTGCTATCATTTCCAGCCTGGAACAGCAGGATGAGTAGGGCCAGGTGGCCAATGGATAAAGATAAAATAGTGATGGTCTCATTTGCCTGCCAAGTGCCTATTCTCCAAAAAGACAATGAACTCCCTAAAGAGAGAAGAAATCTTTTAGTGGGCCAGCTCTGAAAGTGCCATATCCAAACCCTATTGGCTGGTGGCAGCACTGAGGTTACAAGAGACAGCCCAGGGCCAGTTTGTAAAAGAAAACTCCAGAAGGTTAGTGAAATGGTAGATGAAAGTCTCAGAATAAAGATTTTACTTATTATTAAAAAATAAAGCCATCACACAAAACCACCCAAGAAATAACAAAAACTACCAAACTAAACATCCAAACCACATATACACAAAAGAGTATCTTCCCAGGAGCTCCAAGCTCTTCTTGTTCCCAAACTGTGTTTTGCTATTCCTGTGTATCAGCTCAACCTCCTAGAGTAAGGTTGAGTAATTATTTATCATTACGCAGCTGTCTACAATCCTGACATCTCTCTTCCAGCTTCATTTGTAAGTGACAACTGGTACACATCAAGCAAGTAGCTCTCATTATTCTGACAGTGTTTCATAGAAACGGAACATTTAAGAAACATAACATCAAAGTCTTAACTAAACATCTCTACCACCTCTATATGAGATGTTCATTTGTTTTAGGGCTGTTTAAAAAGTAACAATAAAAAAAGTGGTTTTAAAATGCAAATATCCTGCTATTTTTTTGCTAGGGTGTGTGGTGAATACAATCTTCCAAAGGAACAGGAACACAGGGAGAAAAATAGTCACTTATCAAAAATTTCAACATACATAGCTTCAGATATTTGAAAAGCACTATTCAAGATACAGAGACATTTTATAGATAAGCCTGCAGAGAATTACAGAAAGAAGCCAAGTTTGAACTTTCTTCCCAGATGCCAATATATCAGGTAGAAAAATGTCTCCTGGAATAGCAGAATTACACGATATTACATTCACATTGCACGCTAAGTCTGAGCTTTGAATCCTTGGTTTTGACAAAAATGAAATAACCAGCCTAGACATCTAACCAGGAGTTAGCAGGCAGTGTATGGCACAGCTGCCTCCTTTGAGACAGAGACTGGAGTTTAACACCCAACCAGAAGACAAAGACAGAGCACTTGTTTCAGGCTGAAAGCCCCTGAACAGAACATTTACACATTTTCATTCCTTGACTGATCCATGCAAGACAGAACATCTGCTTCCAAGGCAGTGCACCATAAAGAGTCAGGCTGAGGTAATGAGGGTTACCACAGCAGTATTTCACCTAAGAACCCTGGTACTTTGCTGTCACACATTTTATCCAGATTGGCCATTTTACAAGATGCACACGGAAAATTTCACAAACCCACACAACCATTTCTTTGTCAGCTTTCCAGGTGCAGACTAATGCAGGAAGGCTAGAACTGCACTGCAGGAAAAACCAAACCAGCAGGCGGGGAATTATTACATGCTGCCTTTTACAATAATCCCTGAATAATACAGTACTTCACATTCCATATAGTATTTCTAATCTCTTAAAGTTGAGATATCTAGACCACTACTAAAAACACTGTGCCAGGCTCCAAATGCCTAACCATGATGGAAAATAGCAAAACTGTGAAAGAAAAGACCAGCATCTAAGAACTTCATACGAGATTCTTTTTTTGTATAAAGTAATACAACTCTATTTAAAGAATGACTTCACGCCAGCTCATCCTGCTTTAAGGCCCTGGCACTAAATCACACAGAGGCAGCCTTACCTATCCCCAGATTAATCAGTACTGTGGTAGGAAGATGAGTAAAAGTATAAGCCTTTACATTTGTTCTTCTCAAATTAAAATGCACCAAGAAAAATACTTACGACAAGTCACTGAAGTCTGGAAAGACATACATGTGCCTGAAGCTATCAATGGCAATGACAGGGCAGTCAGCTGGAGTCTTCTGAATGTGGAGGAGTGGATGCCTGAATTTGTCACAGTCAGCATGCAGGAAGTTTATTGTACCTTAACATTTGTGAGCAGACAAAAGCACATGTTAAGATTTTTTTATTATTATCGTCTTGAAACCCACTTGAAACCACTTTCCTAAGTATTACAAATGGATATATTAGATAGATATAACATGCAAAGCTTGAAAATAAGTCTAAATAAACAACACCACTAAAATAATAGATTTTCTTAAAGTGGCTTTTTTCCATATTACAAACTGAAGCTTTGTTTAATGCCCTCTCAAAACACATTAAATCATTTAGATAAGAAGGATTTCTGAAAGTTACTAACTAAAAAAATGTACATCTATTTTAATAATTTCCAGAGGAGTTGGTCCTCACTGCCAAAAATGCATCAAGCCCTTCAATCTCAAGAGCTTGAAAGCTACAATTCTGTTTGGCCTTTGCTTCCACTCCACTGAGCTGTGTGAAAAAAATTATACCAGTAAAACCAAGAAGTAGTGGGAATTATTACAAACCTTTTTCACCTATTAACTGCCGTGCAACCTCCTGTTGGAATTTCTCTAAACTCTCCAAGTCATCTTTCATGTGGAAAAGTATGAGAAAAGGAAGGCCTTCTTCTGTCAGTTCCTGCATAGAAAACAAAGGACAAACTCATTTCTTCCATTTCTTAAGGGCACCAAATTAAGTGATTCCAACAATTTTCAAATTCAGTGAGAACTCTACTTTAAAAACAGAGGAAAGAGCAAGACTAAAGATGTTAACTGCTGACCCTTCCTCTGAGATATCTGAGTAATAGTTAACCATGTTTCCTTCCTCTTATCATATACAACAGATAAAGGACGAGAGCAAGTCATTATCAGCATTTTGGGAAGGGATACACTTTCACTGGAATACTTGTGCAAAAGAAATAACCTGATTCTGAGGAAACACAGCAGCTCCAGAGAAACCACAATAAGGCCTGAGCACCAAGGTGTTAAATGCTACAGAAGGCTGAGGTATATTCTAGAACCCAGTTTGGCTTATTCACATACTAAACTGGTGCTTTCTTAGCATAACACAACAAGTGTCTTTGAATAACTCTATCCCTTCCTCACCAAAGAAAGAGAAAAGCAGAAGCTAATGACACAGCCAGAGCAGTTATGATCAAGTACTGCTCTCCTGCCAGTATCTGTGTCCTGATTGGTCATCCTTTGCTGGGCAGGCAAACTTTAATTCCTCATATGAATGTGTTCCTACAGCCCAATGCCTTTAAAGATCTCTGCCCACAGACAGAAATACAGCATGGCCGTAAATAATTTATTCAGGATTTTTCTTTTACTCAAATGCAAACAAAACACAAACAACATGCTCCAAAAGTGATTTTTTTCAGTTCAATTCACTACAGCTTGATTGAAGAAATAATAATTTATCATCTAAGAAAAGCCTACAGTTGTCTATCTTCATTTGCACAACTGGTATAACAAGTAAGTGCTGCTATTGCTTTGATTCTAGCCTACATCAGCATAAAAACTGTTACTGGTTTGTTCTGCTACCAAACAGAAATGTTTATTCAGATATCTTCAATTTGCAGTAAGTTGAAGGAAAGGCTTTCCCTATCAGTAGGCAGCCAGTTACACAGGGTACATTTAATGGTTCTTGTTCTCCCTTCAATCAAGTCCATCAGATAAGTTGAAGCAAGGTCTTTTAAACAGAAGACTGCAGAGATCCTCATAACTTCAGTGCTCTTGAAATCCAAGCTTCTCAATCTATCCCTAAAATAATGACTAACCATACTTGCTCATTCTCATTTTTACACACACAAATTCAGCTGGGTCTCAGCATCCTTTCCTACTACAGGATGGGAAAAAGTTTGTTTTGTACCACTACAGTTATGGTTCCATTTCCCCAGTCACTTCAGCAGGTACATTTCCAGAGGGAAAACTCCTAAACAGGGCTTGGTATTCTGGCTCTAAGGTCTTCTCTTGCTTGCAAGCAGCTAAAATTAGAACTTCAGCAAGTTACATTCACAAGATAATTCATCTCCAAACAGGTTTTAAGAACAGTTGGCATAATCCTTACTAATTTTAGTCCTTCTATAAGGTACCTCCCTTTGTTTTCTGTGCTATTCCAGCTTTCATATCACGTCTCACTGACCAGGCAGGACAAGTGGAAGCTCCCTCAAAAGCTACTGTGTTGTTTGGCACTAAGAAAATCAAAAGACTTTCCATTAGATCTCAGCTTCCCACATCACTTCTGCATGCCTTAGAGAAACTTCTTACTGGCTCAAAACGTCACAGTTCAGCTCCACCATTAGACCACACAGGTTTGCTGCATTCATTTAACACAGAACTACAAAGCCTGATTACAGGTTAAACAGGGATTTCTTCTGAATGATATCCTGATCCCAACAGCCTTTGCCGGTCAAGCACAGGAACTGTCTTGAATGGGCAGTCTCCTTGAGAAGACTCTGCTTCAGAGCTCTATTACTGTGTGTTTAGAGTGTATTCTAGTGCCATCAATACAGTTTAACAGTCACAGCACTTCATATTTTTATCCTGTAACATTGTGCAGTATGCACAGTAAGAGCCCATTTAAATAACCGTACAATCTCAGCATGCAGAAATATCTCAATTTTGGCATGTTAAAATTTGTCTGGGTACCAGCAACACTGAAATTTTTAACCAAACTTTGCCAGGCAAACTGTCACATTGCAATTTTAACTATCTGCCTAAGCAAACACGCATCAAGGGTTAAGGGAACAACCAGAGAAACCATAACAGAATATGGTACAAGCTGACAGTGATGAACCTTGGCTTCCAGGGTTCAGAATCCTGTTTCACCATGGGAAAAGTACACTGAAAATCTACCACACACTTCTAAAGATGTTAACATGTGGCATCCTTTACATTTACAGCTGCAAATGAAGAATTAAAGTTTGTTAACTATCAGAACTTTCCAATAGTTGGCAGGATTGACTAGAAAACAGTCAATAAAAATGGCTTAAGTAAAACCACCCTGTCCCTTCCTCTGCCATAAAACCTGAACTGCTGCATGTGCCCAGAACAGCAGAATCAGAATAAAAAGAATTAAGAGTACAAACTGTAAATTAATCACATGACTGATTCTCTGAACAAAGAACAAAATAAAATATGGAGTTGGAAATGGACAAAAGAAGACTAAGTTACAAAGGAAAACAAAAAAGCCTTGAAAGAAATAATGAGAAGGAAAGATGTTTAAAAACAAACTCCCAAATTCCACCTGACAAATTACAGCCAAAAGAAGAAAAGTATAGGAAACAACACATGAAACGAAAAAGATTAAGGTACCAGTGCTTTAACATAGATTGTAAATAAAAACCCCACATAGTTTTCATTATCCTTCCCAGAAGATTCTATGGTCGGCCACCATTTAATGTGCTTATTTATTAGGTAATGCTTTGGAAGTGGTTAATACAGTAATATTTTTCTACCACTCACATTAACATCAATGGGAGGGAGATGGGGTGTTTAGTCTGGAGAAAAGGAGGCTCAGGGGGAGCTTATTGTGCTCTACAACTGCCTGAAAGGAGGCTGTAGCCAGGTGGGGGTCGGTCTCTTCTCCCAGGTAACAAGTGACAGATGAGGAAACAGCCTCAAGTTGCACCAGGATAGGTTTAGATTGGATATTGGGAAAAATTTCTTCACTGAAAGGGTTGTGAAGCACTGGAACAGGCTGCTCAGGGAAGCGGTAGAATCAGCACCCCTGGAAGTGCTCAAAAGACCATGTGGATGTGGCACCTGGGACAAGGTTTAGTGTTGAGCACAGTGGTGCTGGGTTAACTGCTGGACTCAATGATCTTAGAGGTCTTTCCCAACCTTAATAGTGCTGTAATTAGAACTTCTTACTTTGGTAGTATGTGAAACTACTATAGATCTGCCTCCAGTAAATTTCAAGAGTAACCAAAAAGCTCCTAAAGAATGAAAAGACATTATCTGACAGACATTTTCTGCCTAAAACAAAACACACAAAGTTCTTTGATGTGGATTAGGGACCTTGAAAGAGACATTTTGGTTTTAAGAAAGAAACTCCAAATGTAGACTAGTAGAAAAAGTCTTACCTCCCCATTTTCAAATGTGATTTCTCGAACCAGTGGTACACATTTATCTTGTGTCCATGCATAAATCAAATCAAAATTGGTTAGTGAGCCTAAATACACCATATCTGGAGCATTTTCCTGTTCAAAAGAAAAATACAGTAGGATAAGAAATAGTAAAAAATACATTGCTACCTACAAAGACTACCTACTCAACATAAAATAACAATATTCATATCAATATTGAAAACAGATCTTATACCAATATTCAACCTTGTGCATGCAAGATTTCTATTAACTATGTGATAAAAATACAAATGGAAAACAAATATTACATATGATGATTTATGCAGTCAACTCCATTTTATGAGCCAATTTTTAAGTAATGGGAGATACTTTGTTTCCAAATTAGGGATGCTTCAAGTAAAAGCCACTGAGATTTCTGCTAGGTTGAGAAATAATATGTCCAGACCTAAACTAAATGCAGATAGTGAGCTGCTTCATGCTGATAGTTACAAAGACTCATCAAACCCCCCTCCTAATGTCCTACAGGAGTTGGAAGTAGTATTTTTCATTTGCTTTGCCAAAGAGATATGAATAAATAATAATTTTCCTTTATTTGCTAGTAGTTTTAACTTGTAATTCAGTGCTAGCGTCCTTTAATTTAATTACAATTTTGGTTAACACGAAGTGAAGCATGACTTCGCAAGCTGTGGCCATAATTAAGCACACCTTAAATCAGAATTGCCATATAAACTAGGTAACTTAATAAATTCTCTTGTTGGAAAAAAATAAAAATGCTTTGAAACTCCCTTCCCACTCAGGTCTCTTTGCATCTATTTCCTCTTTTGTAAGCAGCTCTTTTCATACAGTAGATTTGAGAAAGGAGCAGATTTTTAGATAGTATGTCTCTAGAAAGCAATTCTTGCAGATTTTCTTCTGTAACAAATTTTTCTTCCAGTAAAACTGTGCTTCTGAGAGTTTGTTAACCCGCAGTTAATTTCATTATTTTTTTTTAAATTAACAGAAGAGCTCTTAACCCTTGTGGACTAAGGCATAAAAGACAGTCAAGTAATAGTCAGAACAATACACAGTAATTGTCACTTGCTTTGAAAAACATGAAGCGTACCAGCTTCACAGATTTTAAAGAGTTCCACAGAACACACAGTATCTATGCACATGATGTGTTGACTCTGTTCCTCAGAAAAAAAAAGATTACTTTTTTTGACATGGATATTTCAAATGATAGGTTTAGGTTCTGTGCATTAAGTGTTAACATGTGAGACTAATTTTTTTCACTGACTCAGAAATAATAATTTCTACGATCCTACTCCTCACACTATTTAGTGATGAAATAAAACTAAGATCTGAGATGCCGTAACATACCGAATGATCTGAATACAGTCTCCATTTGTTTGTATTCACATATAAACACAACAATCAAAATAAAATACATAGTTTACACTTACCCCTGGTGGCTTGTAGATTACATTGTCTCCGCTAAATCTCTCTGCTTTTGAAATAGCCCTACAACAAACCAACCAGTAAGCATGTCTTGGTACAGACAAATAAAATAACTGAGATACCAAAATTCATATTTTAATTTGCTATCCTTTCCTTATATCTTTTTTTTTCCCCTTCACAATTTGAGAATTAAATTCCTTCATTTTTAAAGTGAACTGTAAAGTGACTCCATAGAAATTTGGCCTGCCTGGATAACAGGGCATTAAGGGAGTCAGCAAGACAAATCCCTAAGATCAGAAGTCTGGACTAAAGGCATCAAAGAGAAGTGATAAATGCCAGGATAATTTTGGGTAAAGACCATCAGAGAATTAAAAAAAAAAATCTCGAAGGAGCGAAGAGACAGGTGGATTCTTGTTCGCATTTACTCTTCCTGTTCCACTGTTTACAGTAAGAATTTACATCTTCTCTACCCTGACAGAGAAGTGCTTTGAGGTGTTCTATAGGCACAAGCAATGAGAAAATGGTTGGCAAGTGAGCCACCACTGTCCATTTTACCCTTGGAACACATCTAAAGAGAAGACACAGCATGCAGTTTCTGGCCACTGATGTTATAGCAGGTGTGTACCTCTAAGACATACAGTTCCTCCTTGGTATTCAGCTTACTACCACACCTTGGTAAGTTCCTTTCTTGCCTTTAGAAGATTTTACCCCCAATCACAGCAAAGTGCCTGAAAACTACTAGTTTGTACCCCAAAATTATCATGTCTTATTCAAGCAAGTTGGAACAGCTGTGCATCCAATGGAGACAGAAAAGAAAGAGAAGTCAAATTATCTGAATTTACCTCACTGCAAGATAAGTTATATCTTCTAGGGGTCTGAACAATTTAGAATGCCAAGAAAAATACAGACATCATAAGGCTTAACTCAAAGTACCTATGCTTTATTGATTTCTTTTGATCCAATTATCCTTTTCTTATCACATACAAAAGGTGCCTTGCAGAGTTATGTTACACCACCATTATTTGCATCAGTTTAGAGATGTGTATTTTAAAATGCATTTTTTTATTCCCAGCATGTGAAATGTGTCTTCCTAGTGACAATCATCACTGAAGTAAACCACTTGCATCCCAAATAAGCCTTCATGGAATAAGAAAGTGAAGCCATAGAAGCCACCTTGCTAAGCTGATGATAATCTATAATGAAATACATGCTCTAGGGTAACCCTGTGGTAGAATCCAAAATGTCCTCTTCTGTGCTCTTCTGCTCCAGTAGCTGCAGCTATGACTGATTTTTTTTTTTCCAGCTAACTCAAATAAAGTGCGGACATGATGTAAAAATCCCAAACGCCTGAAGATACACCTTTTTAAAACAACTACTAAAACGGAAACATTCAGTTGGCTTTTTGTCTTCTTTTGAAGAAGTAATGTACAAGGTGAATCTCTGGAAAGCACAGAACCCTTCCCTCCACCATATTTACTTGCTAATGTAAAATTAAAACTGTTCCTAGATTTATCACTTTCTTCCATGAATTACTTACAGTTCATCATAGCCTTTTAAGATAAAAGTATTTTTGGCTTTTTTTTCCCTATTCAACATTCTCTTCCATGTTTACAAATATTACAGATTCATTCCTCTCTACTTCTACAATCTACCCCTAACAATCTCTTCATCTATCTCCTCCTGCTTACAAGCCTTCTTTCAATAATCTTGTTCTGTGGTCACTTCAGATCTTAACAGAACTGTAAGGACCAGTTGATTTAGGAATAGTTTTAAGTATCAAAATCATCTCCAACTAAGTACTATTAACAGAGTTTTAAAATGAGCTATTACAATTACCTAAAACCAGAAAAATTTTGGCATAATGGGACAGCTCTGCCTTGACAGAAGTTAATCAAGCAACTATGTTTCTCCTGTCAAACTGACTGTTTTATTTTAGCTTGAGAAATTTTGAACATGACCACTCATGTAACCTCCCCAAATCATGTAGCTGTTAAACTCTGTCCATAGCAAAACCAAAAGTCCTTTCCAAAGGCTGTTAGGATGCTCAGTCAGAAGAGTTCAACTGATCAATGCCAGCTCCCCGTGAAGAATTTTGCTATATATAATCTGAATAAAAACCACTAATCTGTAGCCAGCAGCTCCCTTAGAAGTCTTTTCACATACAATTTTTTAGGAAGCTGAAGAGCCTCAGCTAGTGAGAGACGAAAACATTTAGCTCCCAAGATTGCTGTTGGGAGGGCTGCACTTTAAAACACTAACAGCTCCAGGCTAGAAAGGGAATCAGTGTCTGGAAATAAGAATAATAAACCTTCTGTGCAATCTGTATTTACATGGGCAGGTTATGAATAGTCAAACTCTGACCCATTCCACTGCATCTGCTTATTGCTTATATCCGAAAAAAAATAAACTCCCTATGGTACCTACTTCAAGAACAGTGCCCAACAACCAAGTACTAACACTGAGTGGTGGGAAACTACTTCTCTTTACATGAAATTGGCAAACAGCAAACCAAAGACAAACAGGCTCAAAAAGCAGGAGAGTGAATGTTGAAAGTAGTGCTATCTTACTAATAATTTTTTTAAGTTATGTCTGAAAAGACTGAGCAGTTGAATGAGGGGCAAAAATTCTAACAGCAACTCAGACTGGCTGTGCTGAGAACGAGGATGGATGCACCCATCAGAAAACACTTGAGGCAATGGCATTTACTGGGGATAAGACTGACAGACCACAGATTTATAAGTCATGGTCAGGGCTGCGTACACAGTCATACCATACCTAACTGGAGACTGAAGGAAGGGAAAGCCACGTGCACTCCTGCACTTTGCAAACACTCTCCCCCACCCCCAGGCTACTTTTAGAGACGTATTGGAACAGGCATCAGTGACTGACAACAGGTTTTGTTCAAACAGATGAAACATTTTCTACCTTGATACATCCTCTCAGTTTCTCTGCTATTCTCCACTATATCCAATTAAAAAAACTCCTGAAGCGCCTCTGTGCAGCATAAAATCTAGCATAACCCATGCAAATTCCTGATTTTGCAACTCTGGGTAGACTGGAAACCACTGCAATCACATTAATGCCCAATCACTTCAAATTGGGCAGTGCTGGCACATTAAGCACTGCAGAATGAATCTAGATTTTTATTGTATTATGCTACTTAAAAAGTGAACCACTCCCAATCTATTCTTCTTCCACTGAATATTTTTAAATTTCACTGTAAATCTGTGCAAGGAGAAATCTGAATTCTTGAAGGCTTTTCTTCCAGACTTACAGTGTGTAGCTCACCAATGTAATTTTCTTTCTAAGCTATTACACTGTGCAATGACATAAAACTTGCATAAAAAATGCCCAGGCACAGAAATTAGGTATTTTGGAACAAGGTCTGCACCCATAACACCAAGAGGAAATGAGTAAGCAACTGCATTCCTTACAGAGAAAAGGGAAGAAAAAAAAAAAAAAAAAGGAAAGAATGAGAGAAACACTCTCCCTTTAATAGGGACACAAATGTCTACAATTCCCTCACACAAACCTCCTCAGGTACACTTAAACTATACTGAAAAAGAATGGTAAAAAAAGAAAAAGGAAGTAAAAATTGAATTTCATAGCAAACATTAAGGCTAGGAAGAGTTTTGTCCCTCTATCCCCTCAGAGTATTTATCTAATAAGGTTTAGTCTCTTCAGTTATACCACACTGAAAATAATAAAGAAGTCTAATTAATTAAATTATATAGACCTCATTAACAGAATTTCAATAATGAAGTCACAAAATCAAGAAATTTCAAAACTTACCCAAAGGCAGAGAGGAACACACAATCATCATGCAAAATATTCGCTACTCTTTCAAAGGTTCTGTAATTATCAGAGTCCTTTTGCTCAAAGTACCCAATAATATTTCTTCTGCTGCGCTGTAAAAACAAAGGTTGAATTATAACTTGCATTAAATTATCAAAAACTGTCATTACTCCCTACAGATATTAAATACAAAGACGCCATTCATTCAACAGTCAGTAAATGCAGAAATTTTTTTTTGCCTTTTCAATATTCAGAAGAATCCTTGGGAGTATTTTTTTGGTGAGAAATATTAAAAGTATCTTGTCAAATACAACATATGATTATTTTCAAAATTTTAAAAGCAAGATAAATAACTTAGTAGTGGAGTGAATGCAGCTCAAAGTGACTACAGTATTTGTAATACTGCAAATGATCCAGTTTTCCACTCAGTTTAAAAAAGCCACAAGGTTCATTCCAGAGCTCAACATTGAAAAAAAATCCATAGAAGGAATAAAATTGAAACACTTACATCAAGAGAACTAATTTCTTCCAAATCCTGGACCTCCCGAATAGGGTTACTTTTCTGCTGCCTGATGTAGTCTGCTATTGCTGTCACAGATCTCTGGCCCCTGTATTCCCTCTTCATCATCATGCCATTCCGGAAGAGTTTCAGAGTTGGGTATTTGCTTATCCTGTACCTCTGAGCTATATCAGCTAAAAAGAAATTAAGAAAATGAAAGCAAAGCCCTACAAATACAGAAATACACCGAACGTGGCTTCTTATGCATGTGTATGTCTGCCTGTATGTGGAATCTCTGAAGCAGCAGTTTTACATCTTTAAGCAACAAGAAGACAAAACAAAAAATAAACACACAAAACCAACCAACCAAAAAAGAACCCCCAACAAAAACAACACCCCCCCCAAAAACCCACCAAAACCCTACACATCTATATTCCTCCCATGTACTGATCTTCATCAAGAAAAAAATTACCAAAATCTGCACTAAGCAAAGACTCAACTTGGTCATGTATACTCATTTAATACACTTCCAAAAACAAACAGAAAGGCAAATTTAAGAGCATAGCAAGAACATAAGAATCTTCAAAGCTTGCCAATCTCAGTTAATAAACCCACTTAAGAAAATGTTAATAAAATAATTCATCTCCTATTTTTCCTAAAACTTATGATTTTGCCATGCTGGAAATATAACTGTCATGTCTAAAATATTTGAGAATGTAAGCCCTGTGCAAAGCATTTTTTGAAGGCTGTGAAGGCCAGAAGATTGCTGTTCCAGTTCTGAGATGCTCAGGTTTTGAACAAACACAAAATTCCAGGTTTCTAAATTAGAGCAAACACCTCTCTGGTCAACCAGAGAGTATCATAATTCCCTTCAAGACAAGTCCTCATTCACACCTATACATGCAGTCCAGTCTTCTTCTAGACTCTTACCACACAGAGCTTTGCACAACAAAGTAACACATATTGGCATTAATCTAGGACAAGAGCACTAGCTCTTTTCATCTTTATGTAACAGATCAGTCATTTATTTATTCACAAGACTTACAAGTGTAAAAGAATAAAAACAGAAAGAGGCTTTACAGGAAAATTAAAAGAGCAGCAAAGAAGAAAGCTAAGCAGAAGCAATACATCCCAGTTTCCCACACATGTGCATCCTGTGTCCCCTAACTTCAATCACTACTAAGGCACTAATGTGGTTTTTCACTGCACCAGAGTTCTTAACATGCCCCTTTGTCCCTCTTCCTCTTTGCTAAATCACTGGGACACAGCAAATTGCAATAGGAATTGCAGCTAGTTCCCAGCCATGCATTGATGGGGAAGCTTACCCATAACCAGCAAGTGATGCATGGCACACTGAGCAGAATCCAGCTGCTGTTTTTACAGCAACCTTTGCTATGGTGTAGAAATTGGGTTTGTGCATCTCTAATATTCAGCAACTGCTTTAATCAAAGTTTTTGATAGCTTTGAATGCTCTTCCCCCTTTCACATGTGGCTGAAGTTCAGCAAAGAACTTCACAATTTTATGAGGAACTGAAGAAATGAGCTAACCAGATATACTTTGGGTTCTTAGGAAAGCAAGAATAAAAACAAACAATAGAGACAAAGTATGTGATGTCAGACAGATTTCCACAAGCACTCTCCTTTGGTTTTGCTTTGCTTAATTATTCCCTCCTGTTCACTCCTCCCCTGGAAATAAATCTAGGGAAAAATAAAATCTCACCCTGTGAAAACTGTTTATCTTCTTTTGAAGAGTGGGATGCAGTTTTCCTATACCTCTAGACATAAACTCAACTAAATGCCCCCCAAATATGCCCAGCTTCCCCAAGTTACTCAACCATTTGAGGAGACTCATTCCAGTCTCATGACACCCACCACATTATCCCTTCTTTTCTCTGTCAATGAAAGACAGAGGTGGTGAATTCAGCTGACTGATTTATCCTTTGGAGACAGAGAAGTTTCATTCAGTCGACAGAGAGAGGAAGGCATTGCAAGTGTGGCCTGTCCACACGTCCTTACTCTTCACAGACTCCTTACAAGTCACAGGGTACCCCTCTGGTGACCTGGATTAGCCCACAGCAGGAAGGCATCCAAATAGGCTCCATGAGCACATGTGGCATAGTACTGAATGATGTGAGAACAAATCTACTCTGATGAAAATGTCCCCTCTCGGTTATATATTTACCACAAAGCAGATTAGCTTTCTATCTTACACTTACTCTTTTTTATAGAGAATGTAGAAGTCTGAATTCCATGCTGCCTGGAGAACTCTCAGTGAAACCATCAGTAATTTCAACTGCTGCTAGAACAATACTAATCCTACTTGCAGCTTTAGTTACTGAAAACAGTCTCTGTACCAGTTGCACAGCTTAGATGAGTCTGAGAACTGGAAACAAAAAGTGCATAGCAAAGGAATAAGAACCAGGTCTACTCCACAAAAATGTTTTCTAACATCTCCCAAGTAAACTTCAAAGCTTCACCAGCTTAGCCCAGTTCCTAAAAAGCTTTACATCACTATAAAATAGCACAGAATTCAGCCTATCAATTTTGACTAAGAGGCCTTGACTTGTTTCCTAAATATCCCAGAAGTGTATTTCTTAATGCACTAATTACAGTTAAAATTAAGGTAAAACATTTTATGTCCTCAGTGAAGAGTACTTTTATTTCAAATTAATACAAATTTCTCTAGGGAGGATGCCAATATATTCAACATTAATGAGCATTAGATTAATGTTTTCTTCCCTTAAATTCCACCACATTTTAGTTAAAGCCTGCCTGCAAGAAGGTGGCAAGTACAGCAGGGAAAGAATCACTTTATATTTGCTTGGTAGAAGACAAACAACATCTGCAAGCCAGGCATTTGCTTCCCTTCTCTGCTGACAGAAGGACCTTTGGTCTGACAGTACATGAGTCCATCCAACCTTGACCAGGGTCTGATAAGGGACAAGGAGCACAACGTGTCCAGGTTTCACAGAAGCACATTGAGATTAACAACTCCTCCTGTTACAGAACTGCACAGCAAGAGAACATCAAACCCCACACTTAAATTTTGTCTCACGACATGGACTTTTCCCCCACATTATTTCCACAGGTATAGGAGGATGTGAGGGTTGAAGAATGGGCATTCAGGGGGTCATGCAGTTTCTCCAAGATGGAGACTGCAGTACCTAAGGATGTGGATCTTCATTAAGGGCTGAAGTAGTGTAAAACAAATTAATGGTAATAAATGCCCACTCTCTAAGCTGAATTCAAACACTACTTCATAAGTCAGTACTTGCATGATCTTTACAAATTACATTGAGATTCCATGAATGCTGGTATTTGAACTAACACAGAGAAATGACACTCCTACACAAGTAAGTATTTGAAAACCATCTTTTTACAAAAAATAAAATGCAAGTACATGAAAAATTGTTTGAATTAATTCAAAAGTCAAATAGAGTAAACCTTAAATGCTTCATTAAGCCCTGGCATTTGATACAGGTAGAGTTAGCATAAGCAGTGCAACTACAAAATTATATTCCTTTTAAAATTGGAAATACACAATGCAAATACATGGAATATTGTTTGAGCTCATTCACAGATTGCATTAGTTATAGTAAATCCTAAATTAAATTTAAAAATATTTCCTGACATTCCCACTGCCCATTTTCTGATGAAATTAGGTATTTGAAAAAGACAAGGGCAACCTACCTAAAAAACCCCGTCTCCCAACTACATCTTCAATTTTTTATTTTCTTCAGATATGAAGGTATGTAAAAGGAATAAACCTTGTGTTTGTATTTTGCTGAATTAATCATTAAATCACAAATCTAGTGTTTGTGCTACCAGAACAGTTTCACATTAGTTATGACAGGAAGCTACCAGCATACTTGATCATCTTCTTTTCTTCTACAAATCAGAAACTTTGAGCACAGCAAAGACTGTTGAATTCAGATGATTCTCTCTTCCCCATTTTGAACGTTCACCTGTTGACATGCAACCATTTCCAAACTGCCCAGACTTTTTTCCACTATTCATTCTGCCAGCTCCAACAGGAATATCTTACAGTCATCCAGTTCTCTTCAGATGCACTGTATTGATTGATACTTCTCCTGAGCAAAGCTCTGTCTTACAACAGGGAAGAGACAGCAGCTCTTCTTTTGAAACAAACTTTTATGTGAAACCTGACATTCACACTCATGTTTTCTAAGACAGTCTCCCATGTCACCATCTGAGCAAGATCCTCTAAGAAAGCAGGCTTTATGAGCTATCATTTGTGACCCATATCTTTATCATCTCTTGTACTGTCAGCCATTTCTCCATTGTCAGAGCATCGTTCCTCTATTAAAAGGAACAGCAAAGCCTTTTTTGGGGGGTGTGTCAGGCTCTTCTCATGGTGTGTACACACATTACCCAAGCTATGGCCTCAAGCAAGCACACTTCAGACTCCACCATTCTAGGTTAACACCACAACACACTATCCAAAGTTCAGCTAGCTAGATATTAGATCACATCACCAAGAAGCTCAATTCCATTGCCACCCAGCTGAAATTTAATGTACAATGAATAATGTGTTGAAAAACTGCACCAAGACCCACTATATTGAAGAAGGCTCCCACCCACAAAGTAGCTAAGAAGGTCCTTCCTAGTGAAGGATCAGCAATAACTACAAGGGTCACTATTAACTCAGTACACTGTTCTAATTTTTCAGGGCCATAATTCACACTATGACTAAACAAACATTTAGATTTTAAGTTTACAGGACTGGTTCTCAAAAAATGTCTCCAGCAGGAGTCGAAAAATACTGATAATTATCCTAAATGCCTACCTCATCATATAAGGCACCACCTGAAGAATTCACATGCTGAACAGAGGACTATAACAGCCTGAAAAGTTATCTGAAAGAAAATCAAAGTTTCAAAACTCAAATCCTGTAAAAATAACTGCTGAAAATACTCAGTGTCCCTTTTTCTAGAGGAGAGGGGGGTGATGTCTTCATGTTGCTGAGGAAGAGCTAGCTAGCACAAACCCAAGCTACTGCATTTCTTAACTTTGGTGTTACATGATGGTTGTAGGAATTGCACAGCTACATATAGAGAGAGCTTGAATTTTCTAGATCTAACACTAATCTTTATTTTTTGTGTCCAATCATTTTAAGTCTTCCTTACCCTTCTGTAATATCTTCCATTTCAAAAATAAATTCTTTTAGCTGTATATTTGAAGCTGGAATGATCAAATGAGTATTCTGCTTGCTCACTTGAGATCAGTCAACATCTTTTGAAGTCCCTCAGGCTACCCACCAGGGCACACTACAGATGACAAATGAAATCTGGCTTTGATAGGTACTTTTTACTTTCATAATACACAATAAATTCTCCCCAGTTAAACTACTGCTCTTGTGACAGTTGCAAGAAATCATAAGCCCTGGCAGAATACTCAGAAGAAGCAGAATTAGAAAGGAACTTGGGAAACCATCTAAACTAGGCATCCTACTCCAATGATTGTGATACTGGTGACTTGTATGATGGGCCAAAATAGCTAGAATGAAAGCAATCAATATTCTGTATCAAACTCAGCTAACAGGAAATTTAAACCACCTTTTGCTGCAAAGGAGTATTCACAACAGCCATGCCTGCTCTAAGCAGGGCCTCATCAGTAAGCATCCCATAACCTTCTCTGACAGACTAATAGAATGGCTCTCCTGAGGAGTGCCATCAACCTCTCCAAATCACTTACACTTTTTATTTTAACCAAAGATAACTCTCTCGACTGATTTTTATTTCCCAAGCAAAGTGACAAGAATGCAATGAAATCCTCATGCTTGTTTCATTTAGAGTTCCTTTATGAATTTCCAAATTTGTTATCATTGAGTTCTTTTGCCTACCAAATGCACAGTAGCAACACAATCTCATCTCTGCAGACTAACATTAGCAACATGAGCACACAACAGCCAGACACAGAGAGAGCAGCAGCTCACAAAACAGAGGCAAAACACCATTCCCATACACATTTCGAATGGAAGGACAATAGTTCCCTGAACAGTCTGTCCAGCAAATCATCTCTTTACATACCCTCAGTGAGAAATTGATTTATGTTTGGAGGCACAAAGATCTATTCAAACTAGCTACTATTTTTTATTTAACTCAGAAACCAAAGGAAATCATGGTGCAGTAGAGTCAAACTCCCAATATATATATATATTTCAATTTACAAGAATTCTGTACCACAGCTTCTAATGTTGAATTTAGAAAAACTGTCCAAAACATAAACTCTTTCCCAGAGAAACCTGAGTTCTAGATTGCAATATGCATTCACAGAGCACAGAAACATAGGAAATCTGTTGTGCCAAGTGATTTTCCAGCACTGCTGCTTAAGACAAATGATTAAAAAAACCCTGAAGCACAAGCAAGGAAAAAAACCACCCCAAAACCCCCAAACAAATAAAAAGCCCCAAACCACGAAGCAAAACCTTCCTAATAAAAGTCTATGCAGTAGGATCTTCGGTAATTTTATATGGAAGACCACTTTTACTAGGTATTCTACTAAGATGAGATGTGTCTAATATTTAAAATAGGTGAATTACTAAACTGAACATACCAAAACCATCAAAGATTTTAACAAGACACGATGTAGTAGAACTCAGATATTTTTAAGTTATAAAAGGATGTGGTCTTGGAAACGCAAGGAGTATCTGCTTCAACTCCCTGCTTCAGATTTACCTTTAGTGTATGTTAGACACCAGCTTAAACACAGTCTGGTGACTTTTCCTACACATTTCAGGTATAATTATCTTCCATAATATTATAAACTAGAGTAAAATATAACACATACAGAGGCTTAAGACAGTATTAATATGTATACTTCATGTTTTATCACATAAGGGACTATCACTTTCCAGAAAAACATCTTTGTATCAGCTATAAGAGCAGACAGAATGATGGTTTTGTCATTAGGCATCAAAGATTTGGCAGTACATCAATAATTCTCTTTAATTTGCTTTACCCTGAGAAGCTGGTGTGAGCTGTTGGGCCCTGCAGTGTCCCTCAATAATAGTGCATTAAATAGAAAGTATCTATGCCTGAGTGACCATTCTGAAAGCTGGTTTTGAGTGGCCAGAAATCAGCTATTTGGATTCCCTACAGAGTCTTGGCTTCAAAAAGAACCAGATCATTTGTAATGCAAATAAATACCATCTCTAGAACACAATTCTAATAGCAAATTACTAGTGGTATGAAATCTACAGGCATAACAAATCACCAAAATAGTGACATAAAACCTGTAGTGTTGCTAAAATATGTGAACATATACAAAAATATAAAACTTGCATAAAAAATCCCAAACCACTAACAATCGTGACACCAGCATTCAGCAAAATGTAGCTACAGCAGGCCTAACCTTGATAATACATAATATGTGCTTCTTACTAAAAAGCTGCTATTGCACTTGTTAAAATCCAAGCTAAAATACCTAAAACTTTAGGACATGCCCAATTACTGTGTGCCATGAAATGTACCATTGTTTAAAACCCAGCAAATAAATACTAGAAACTAGGAATGATATACATAACTTAGTTATTTCAATTCAAAAAGGCAATGTAAATTGCCTGTCATTAAAGGATTTTATTTTTAATTCTCACATTTTACATCTTCTGCAACAGCAGTCAAGCTCATCTACTTAAATTAAGGACAAAAATAGTAAATACAGAGAACTAATGGTATTCCAGAAATAAAAAGAAAAACTAAAACTCCTGGCTGCCTCCTACTACTTAGCCCACTACAAGTACTCCCAGGAGAAGGATGACGATCTCTTCTGTAGCATCGCCTCCTCTTAGCTCTCTGTCACAAGCGCCAATTACCTTAATTCAAAGACCATATGAGAGGATTAAAGTGTTTCAAACACTTGGTGGGGGGCAAAAAAATGTTTCCTTAACTGTAACTGCTAAGACAAGAACATCTCGTAGCTAAACTGGGCATCCAGCAGCCCAGACTCTCTGAGTTATTCAAGCAACTGAAGCTACAGCAACCAAAGTAAGGACTTCAGCAGTTAATTTAATCCTTAACAATAAAACACAACAACACAGGCTGATTTTACTAAAGACCATAGTGAGAACTTTATAGATAAAATTTCATTGTCCTTATTTTGACATGAAAAGATGAGCCAATTTCCAGTGATGCTTGTTCTTACAAATTAACAGTTTTATAAAGCCCAGTATAATCAGTATTGATTAAACTGGATTTCTGCTGCTAATACTCTTTGGGAATCACAAGCCACTGTACCGAAATTATTCCTAGAAATGCTGTTCTCTAAGAAGCATAAAACAACACAGCTGATCCAATAGTGTAATAAGGATCCTGGTACTATCCATTTGCTTTTCAATGTGCAGCAGATGTTCCTCACATTTTACTTATTAAGGGATTTAAAAGGAACTTTAGGGATTAGTACCTAAAATAAGATTTTGCATATCATTTTTATGTATGTCTGGGCATGGGGAAAACCCAACCCAAACAGGCAATTTGCTGGCATGTGTAACAACAGCACAGCAAAGCTCTGATCCCTGCCTGTCTGTGTGAAAGGAAACTTACACCCCCACCATGACTCCAAGGTGGAAGGAAGATCTGATCAGAACATCTTCTTCATGCTAACAGTGGTAGGTTAGCCCTTTCTCTTCTTGGTTGTGAAGACCTGCATCATTTGTTGCACTAGTGCTTCTCTGACATCTCAATGAACCAATTCAATTTACAATCACAGCCCTTTTTTCCTTATTAAATGGGATAGGCAGAACTGATAAAAAAGAAGGATGTTGATGGATGCAATGAGAAAGAAACATTGGAAACTGCCCTGATAAATTTGGTAGAAGAGGTTTACTGATGTAATAAAAGCAACCCTGGGCTAAATGATGGGCCAGCTACAGCTACACTTTGCACAGCTGTTTAGCATATTTTTCAATACAAATACTAACTTGGTAGCAGGACAGCACAGAAAAACCTAAACCAGGATTTACTTACAATGCTGATCACAGTCTACTCTAGCGAACACCACTTGATTCTTATCTGGATATTCTTCTTTGATTACATTAGAAGCTTCCTCAAAAATAGGATGCAGCATTTGGCTAAAGCGGCACCTGTAAACAGAACACAAAATCGTGACTTCAAAACATCCCTTTGAAATATTTCAATTGATGACTACTGGAACATTTTAGTCCTTGAAGGAAAAAGAAAAAAAGGAAAGAAAGAAAAGCCATTGGAAAAATCACATCTACCTGCAATCATCCCAGTAACTGACTAGATAAAAATCAGTTCAAAAGCAACTTGAATAAATCAGGTGCAGAAAACCAAGTAATTCTGAAAGAATACATAGTTCAAGATATGATCCCCTGCTTTATCTCCCTAGGAAACACCATTAATCAATTATAAGCCTTTAGGAAATATATTCTATTTAGAAAGTATGTTGTGCATTTTTTTCTACCTGGATTACCCCATGGAAAGTGATTTTAAAAATGTAGTAAAAGAAGTTCCTTAGATTGTTGAGATTGAAATATTCACCAACACCTTTAAGAAATATCACAGGAAAGTTTCTATGGGTCAACAATACAAGTTGTAAGTATTATGTATTATATTATTGCTCAGGTTTCGCAGAATTTGAGCAGACTGCTTTTACAGCAGTAAGAACAAAGAGAACCCTAAGGGTCCCTTCTTCCAGTAATGTCAGATTTTGAAGCAAATTCTCTCTTTTTGCTCACAGAAAAGGCACTAAGATTGTAAAGATGCCTCTGACTTTAGGGAATTTAGGGTAACAGTAGCGCACAAGACCATTATTAATATGTCAATAAAATGATTTTATTTATTATTATTCCAAACATATGGCAGATTTTTAAATTGGAGATGCATAATGGCACTGTAGAAATTGTGAGAATAAGACTTCAAGGAGTAGACTTGCTGTAAACCATCCTTCACTGAAACCCACCTTAAACTTAACAGTGACAGCCTGGGGATGCAGTTATGTCTGCAACAGCAAACATGAAAGTGAAGAGCAAATCTTGCTCTCAAAATGCCAAGAGAGCTGAAGTCCACCTTCTGAAAAAACTTGACTCTGGGCAGCCCAGCTGTATGCTGCACATTTATGTGGCATGTATATGTTACCATGGATATGCTACAATGGCTTCTTGTCCCTCATTCTTCTCAACCCTTAAAACAGAGAACTTCCATGACCAAAACTGATCTTTTCTCACTCAAAAGTCAGGTTACATCACAGACTGGCAGTGTGTTGTGTTGAGGGGTTATTGCTGTATGCCTAAAAGTAATGATCATAATTAAGGTTGTAATGTTTTAAAACTATAGCCTATTATAATGTGAACCAAGCAAGCGTAGACAGAAGGAGAAGCAATCAGGACATAAACCCAGGAAAGAACTGGTTTGAAAGCAACAGACTACTGTATTTTCAATTAGAAAACTATAGTCAAACATGACAGTTTCCAAAAGACAGAAGCTTAAACATTAAAAAAACCAACAACTTGAATGACTTACCAATCAGCATAAAAATTAACTAAAGCAACATCTGCATTGTCTGAGAAGAAAGAAAAAGAAAAAGCCCAATGTCACATTGTGAGGCAAACTTCTCAGTTCTTTTATCTGAGATTATGAAAGTATATGCAAAAAAACTACAAAAGCAAATATTTCTAGATAATTCAGCATAGAGCTTAGTCTGATTGCTAGAAAACTGCTGGGGTAAATCTTTTCTGAAATATAATCTATAATAAATGGGAAAGAGAAGAAAGAGGCCTTCAATCAAGTGTTCTATTGATTTTATTGATATATAAGGCAAAAAAAAGAGTAAATATTTAAGGCATTAAGACACACAAGAAGTAATTAAGTGGCACATGCAGTAAAAATTATTTCTGGATTTAAAATTAAGGCACTCATATCCAGAAATTGAACTCTAGTAGCTCTTAAGTACTAGCTCTATTATTCACAAGTGTGTTTAAAAGCTGAAATCCCAATCCTACTATGTGAGATAGAAGACTAATGAACAGGCAGCCTGTCTGTGCAACTTGCTCTGGTTTGTCCTTACTTGTCTTTTTTAACCTGGATACTATGGCAAAAGGTAGCAGAGAAATTTTCAGTCCCCAAAACCAGAAAAATTGTAAGGAACACAATAAAAATGCAGGGATATATATAATGAGATAATGAAATAATGTTCTTAAGCATTCTTTTTCACATATAAAGAAAAAAATCGAAAAAGGATAAATCTCCTACCCAAAAATAATGTATGATCTTTATGGAATATAATAACCAACCATGCTTTAAATTGATTTTTAGTAGTAGTACTGGCTTAGACACTGAAAAAAAAAATGAAATACATACTCAATCTACAGAATATCAGCCACAGCTTTATAAAGCAGTAATGTTGACAAAGCAGAAATGTTGACAAAACAGAAAACTGACAGAGTTACAGAGCAGTTACATGTGAAGATAAGGATGCTGAAAGCCTGGAAAATACAACACGCTGATAAAGACAACTCTTGAGTAGGCTGGAGAACACCACAGTTTGATTACAATTTTGGCGTTAAGATTTTCATTATCAGCAAGGGATGCAAGTGGTGGATAGATAAATAACAACCACTGAAAAGTTTAGGGTTACCTCCAATGCATAAAGTATTTCTTGAAAGTAACGGGATGAATTTTAAAAGCCCTTACACTTAGCATATATTCCCTTTTGTGAATTACACTGTATAAAATAATTTTATATCTTCCATTGTATGTATCACAAAGAAATCCCATAACATAAGGCAAATTCTAGTCCAGACCTTAATAAAGATTCTTTTTCCCCTGGATATATTTGAAACAATGTAATAACTTTTTCCTGCAAAGACAACCAGATACAGGCAAGTTGCATACTTCTCAGAGGGAAAGGTTTCAGACAAGAAACCCACATCTGTTTAATTTAAAGATTTCCATTCTGTGAGCCACCAGAATCAGGACACTACTTAACCTGAGGAAAGGCAGAGCTGAACAAGCAAGATACAAGCATGGGTTTCACTTGCTGCTACTTTTTGGGGGGAACTTTTAAAATGCCCTTGAAACTGGTTTTGGTTATGTAATCAAGCATTCCCTTCTGCAAACAACATACCAGTTATTTTCTTAAGATACTTCAAATTCTCACTGCATTACATTAGTTCGGACAGCAAATTTTGACCACAGGCCTTTAATATTTCTAAGCTGATTGCACGTCATATATTCAAAGCTAGGGTATGAATATTCATTTAATATCACTGCAATATTCACACAGATAAGTAACTCTAGACATACAAAGAAAAAAATTATTCAAAGTACTCACTTAAAATGTCATCTATATTTCCACTATCTAGACTTGTTATTTCACTTCTTGCTGGATTAAAAAGCCAAGACACCTAAAAAGAGAAAGCAAACCAGTAAGGTATGTTTCAGCAGTAAAATAGTAGCTTATGTGTAATTTAAGTGTTGCAGTTCAAAAGCTGGAGAAAAATAGTAAAAGAACTGTAATTCAGTCAATGCATTTCAGATGACAGCAGTACTACAAATATACAAATAAACTACAGATATAACATACTTTCAGATTTAAAGCAAAAGTAGTTTTAATACAACTCTCTAGTATGTAGCCTGAAATGTTACAGGTAAATTTTGCACCTTTAAGAGTAATCTACATTCATAACTTCACTGTGAAGAAAGAAATGAAATCCCATTTCAGCAACCTCACACAGCCCAGAAGTGTGTGGGCACAGAGGTTTTACCCAGAGATAAGTAATTCCTTCTGTCACTTACAGGACTTGTCTGGCTAAAAAGTTTCTCATTAAGTAAAGCCTCAATTGCCAGCATTTTTATTGCTGTTTTAGGAAACTATTTCAATACATCTAACTCAACTGCAGTCTTTTATCTCCTTCTGTATTTCCACTTGACACTGCTTCAGTCCCAGCATGCAATAGGCTTTATCAGACTATAAAAACCAAGACACCACATCAGCCAAATCATTCAATTACAAAGCAACATTTATATTACTCTTAATGCAACTCTCATAGCAATACACAGTTTTATGGATGGACACTCTCATTTTCAGTGCAACTGGCCCAGATCTTTTTTTCTAAAATGCAGTGGAAGAAATAGGAGAGATGTTCTATCCCAGATGAGAGAGGCATCAGTGAATTATAATTTATTTCTGTTTTGAGAGAGACAAGAGTGTAAATTTTTGAGCGAGATAATATAGATTCTTGTCTGGGACATGAATGTTTCCATCCTGAGCAAGCCAGTCAGAAAGTCATCACTTCTGTAAGCACAGTCAGGGCTTGGACCAGATGCTCTGCTGAGATGCCTTCACGTTTTCAATTGATGTATGGTTCCTCAGATGACAGAGGTAACAGGAAAGGAAAAGGAAGGTTTTTGGAAGAGAACTGTCAGGAACGCACAGGTCAAGGAGTTGGGCAAAGACCAGAGATTCACAGAGCCACCCTGCACTGAGATGTGGCAGCACACAACATGCATGCTATTGATGTTGCCAGAGACTTATTTACTTCTTGAGGTGCAATGAAAATCTGCCTATGGCTCAAGAGCACCTAAAGACCATCCAAATAAAACCACAGAGAACAGCTGTATAGCAGGAACCAGTGGTACAAGGTTTTCTGCATTTATGGAAGAGCCTGAGACCTATCCTGAACCTATAGTAGGACCACGACTACAAAGAACAAGCCTTCAGAATATAATTGCCTTTGAGACTGTTTACAATTTATCAAAAAACCCATTTAATGTCACATGCCAAATTTCCTAACTCTTATTACAATTATATATGAAATTTCTGTTTGGAAAAAAAAAAATGCCGAACTGGATCCAGGCTTTCCTTAAGATCAGCTTAAAAATGGTGGGAAACTTCTACAGTAAGACACTGCCAACAGCTCTAAAACTATCACTGTAAATCACACGCAGGTGAGATTTGCAGCAATCATTTTCAATTCTTTCTGATTTGTGGATCACTAACCAGAAAGATCACTAATGTGGATCACCAATCACTTCCCAGTGAAGATACTGATCCTTTCGTATTTCCCATATGGAGGCCCTTGGGTAGCACATGACTCTACCTTACACTATAGGCTGAAAACATACCAGCTGTTGGAATACAAAATATGTATCAGTGCTTCTCTCTTGGCAGTTGAACAAGATACCATTCTTAAATGCAAATACAAGATTTGTGGCAGAGTTTGCACAGTCTTCCTGTGGCACTTCAACTGGCTGAGACAAGTGTCTGAACTGTGGCTCTAAGATGACTGTAGAGAAACAAACCTAATGGTTGAGCTTGAGGCCCAGAGATTAAACAGGCAGTGTAACAACACAATCTGCCAAAACATTATCTGATTAAGCAAGCCATGCAATGCACAAGTTCCAGCAGGCCAGTGTTCAGGGAGTTCCTCTGATGATGCTGGCATTGCTGACTACCGGGCAGCAAGTAGGACTCTGCCTTTGGAGCGAGAAGCTGCCTGGATCCAGCCTGGCCAAACTATCCCCAGAGAAGTAACAGCTGATGGCGACCATTAGTGCAGACACCTCCCCATCACCCCTTGGGTGGTGCATGGGATGACAGCTTCCATGGTGTTGCTGGGGGGAGGTTCTGGTAGTAGAAGTTACATTTGTAGTGAGACACGGGTCAGGTCAGCATGTGCTGGCACAGGTTTTGTTTGCACGCACGTGTGCTTTGTTGCAAATGTTAGGTTTGACCTAACTGGTGTACAATTGGAGCAGTAGCTACAATTAACAATAACAGTTGGAATATTGCTCTAGACAATAATGGATAGGCTATTTCAACAATAATTTTCTTGGCCATCATCTGATCCTACTGTAGGTGACTTCGCAAATTCAGTGTTCTACAGCTTCAGCTACCCTGCAAGGCCTCAAGAACCTCTGATCACCCTGAAGACCATAGAGTTACTTATCCTGCTTGTAATCTTGGACAAGGTTTGTTTACAGAGAAAATCCACACAAGCCTCTAGAATGCAGGAACTTTTCAGCTGCTGCACACAAGGGTGCTGTATCACCCTTCACACTTGAAAAGAATTTCCGCAGTAGGTCTTGGTGTAAGTATTGTTACAGGAGCTCAGCAGCAGCAGTTCATATTGTCTAAACAAACCAAATGGGTAAGATAACAATTTCTTAAACCCTCCTGGCTTTTTCTAGTATAACTTTCCAACAGCAACACAAATCTTATCTAGTAGGATAAGTTATACATAAATTAAACATAACATAGATAAGTGTGCTATTTGCAGTTGGGAAATATGCTCTGTTACTCAGCAGATATACTTCAATGGATCAGGAACTGTAGTCATATTTGCAGATTACCACAATACACTTAAAATACATTTAACTTGCAATGCAAATATTTAACTGCAACATGAAAGCACATGACTTACTAACCAATGACATCCTCTTCTAGACTGTGCTATATGCAGAAAAAAGGAATTAAAACTAATGCTTCTTTATAGCACAAATAAATTTTGTGATTGCTTCCTTAAGTCTTACTATGGAAATGTGATGCAAGCTGCATGTACTAAGACATTAACACCAAAACAAATATTCCAAACATCTTCATGCATTGAAGGTGAAAAACAAATTAACCATATACCCTATTGTCCCTTTATATTACAGCAGTGGAAAAATACTGAGGCTAAGAACACCTTTCCCCAAAAGTTGCACAAAATCTGAGATAATTGAAATATTTTTTCCACTAGAAGTATGAAAATTTCTGTTTTGTCAAATATATTCATAATCACGTTCTCAAACATTTTATACTAACTAAATAATTTTAGTTGCCAAACTTTTAATAATAAGTAGACAGACTCAGGGAAAAAAAGCATTCCTTGAAGAAATGTCAATAAATATGCAAGACCTACTCCAGCTGAAGCTTTCATTAAGGTATAATGCCTATAAGGAAGAAAACACCTCCTTTTGACCTAGTAATCTTGCTGTCCCATGGGATGCAAGAAGGTTTATGATATTACTAGTATTAATATTTATCATGAAGGAATACAAATTTGTATTTAAATTTCTAAGAAGCTATACTGCTTTGAGAATATTTTCTGACCTTTTTTGAGGCCTGTGCTTGATACCCTTGAGCAGAAAACAAGACATTTTTGAGGAAATAATTTCTGAATATCAGCTATGCACTTTATAATAGGTGTATTGAACATAAGTTCAATATTGAACAGGTACTGAACATAAGTTCTGAAAAGTATACTGGCTAAGAAAAGTATCCAGAATTTTTCACTTTTAAATGCAAACTTTACATTCCACTGGCTCATAACAAGATTTATGGATGACGGTTCATTTGTAAATGAAGTAAAAAAAAAACTCAAACTGACATCACAAGACAGCTACAAACTCACTGAAGAAAGCATCTTGAAAAAATAATTCAAAAGGAAAATTGCTTACTTTAACACACCTAAAAACAACTCAGGTTTCTGCACTTACATTGGATAAAATTAAGTACTTTTTGTATTTCTATTTTTTAAACATTCAAACTGAAAATCTGAAAGTATAAATAAGTAGCTATGAAATAAAAAGATTTTTTAAAATAGAGTAGAATATGATACATTAAATACTTGAGTGAAGCTGCTCAAGTTAGTTTAGGATGTTTACAAATTACAATCATTTAACACTACAGAAAAATGACAAAACCAAAGAAGACTGAAACAAGCAAATGCCAAAAGCTTTAGACACTTTTAGAATACATTGCTGGGGGGAAAAAAAATCAGGAACTGAACAATGTGTTCACAAAGATAAAATTTAGTTCATATGGGAGGAGTGAAGAAGAAGAGATGGCATACACTTTTACTCTTCTGGTCCTCAGAAATACTGTCAAATAAAGCAGAAACTCAGGTTCCTGGGAGTTTCTGAAGATAACAGTGGTCCCAGTGCTTTTACTGGGAAGTTTAATTAGTAGTACCAAAATCTTAGTGTTTCTGATAAAGTTTTGGTCCTCACTTGAAGTTAGGCAATGGCTTAGGGAGCCAGTACCAGTCACTTCTGAGGAGTAACTACAAATTAGCTTAGGTTTATTCTGATTGTTTTCAATGAACGACCTCAATGCACTGCTAGAAAGCCAATCATCCTCCCAAACATGCAATGCCACAGAAGCACCCTCACACAAAACAAAATGCCTGGACAGAACCTATTCAACTCATACCCAACACTGAACCTCTGCCAGGTTTCACATCATTTTCCCAAAGGGGAAATAAAAGCACATCCAGTTTCAACTCACCTTCTGCTGACAGTATTGCTGTTCAATTGCCATTCCACACATGCAATTAATAAAGCCTTCTGGTTATTCAAGAGATTTAGGTCAATCTTTTATCAACATTTTACCAGCACCAGTTAGTGTTGTTAGTTCTTTAATTGCTAATTGGAAAGGAGAGACAGACCTACAAGTTTAATGGTATTTTTTTTCAAGTTTATTATAGTTTACATGCAGAAGACTTAACAGTGCATAACCTTAAAATTGCAAGAAAAGGAAAAAGGAACCCAGGTCTGTTGCATTCTAGTTCTTTGTGTCTTTATTTTTTAATGCACATAATGAAACAGAGGTCCTCATTTCCAAAGCAAACTACCTGTAGAATATAGAAAATGTATTCATGGAGCATTATGATTTCTAATTAGTACTACACCTGCAAGGCAATCAACAAGAACAGCCTTCATTTTCACTTGCTAAACTTATCATTTACCTTTTCCTCCTGCTGGGAAATCCTAAAGGCACACAACTAAACCATCTTTCTCCTCTAACACAAAATCATTTTACATTTGGCAACCAGGTCTCTAGCCCACACCAAATCCAGATTGACATGTTGAAGTTACTACCTGAAGTCCAAGCCCCCCAGGACCCTGCTGCTGACTGTCAGGCCTGGAGTACCTCTTTTTTTATGCATGCTGCTCATCTGCTGCTGCTCTGAGGTCTGCATTAAACTCCTGGACAACAGGAAGCAGACAGGTTTACAGCCTGCTGTAGGATGATACAAATTGAAAGCAATCCCAGAAGACAGCAATGCCAAAGCTGGCAAGACATTGTAAGAACCCCTGAATTTTGGCTTCAGAACCATCAATCAGGAACATCTTGCTGGCGGCATGCCCAGAAGCCCCATAATGAACCACAAAGTTTAGAGCAGAGAGAGGTAACAGTAAATAGAGAATGCTGAGGAAAAATAAAAAAGAACATTATTCACCCTCTCAGTGAGGGCAGTTCAACTCTTAGTTGTCACCATTTGATTCATGACTGTGCCCAAACATTTTCATAACTTAGACTGATTGCTGCCATCTCTGATGCAGGTTTTTACTGATAATGTAAGCTGCTTTCATTATAAGACTATGACACAGAGATCTATTAGTTCAAAACATTAACTAATGATCTCTTCTCAATTATATTCAAGTTTTCAGAGCAATTTTTAAATGGGTTACCAAAAAATCATTTTCTTATAATTTTTCACTTAAGAGCCATATCTTAAATTTTGTCAGGAAAATTTAAAATGCCCAAAAGAAGCTACTTAAAATGGATTTAAAGATTGCAGTTACTAATGTTCAGTAGAACAGAGAAAAAAAAATCTAACTAAACAGAAATATGGATAATATATAACTAAGTAAACTTCTAAGTAAAAATACAAAAGTAAAACTTACTTCTTTAGTTTTGATAGCTAGTTCACTTTTATGCTGTTTTAGCCAAACAGTGCTGTAACTGCATAGAGCTAAGTAGAGATCACCATATTAAAAAGAAGTAATGTAATTTTTTGTCCTCCAGGTATCTTGTTGCCTACACATATTTTAAGTGTGTGGAAGGAATATTTGGTGTAGGTGCATATTTTATTAATACTGAAAAATTTGTTTTTAAATAAAAATACTGGAAACAGAAAAATTCACAATTTATAACACTATCTTTGAAAATCCAAATTATATTGATTTGACATGCCAAATCAGGAAAAAGGACTGTCTTAGGTTGCAATACAAGATGTAACCGAAAGAATGTATCCTACTACCATCTGTTAAAACCGGGTGGGGGCAGTGTTCTTTACCTCTTCCATGATCCATCCTCTCTGCAGGGGAATATCTTCTGTTAATGGGCCATTGAGTCTCACTGCATGACTGATAAAATTACATCATCCCATTGTGAGATGCTCCAGCCAGTGGGAGGAGCCAAGCATTCCTACCTGGATACAATCTGAGATTTGGAGCACCACAGCCTTCTTCCACTGGATTCCCAGAGGAAGACCAGACCCATCTATACTACCACTATACCCTTTTACAGGATCACTGCATCAACAGAACTACATCTGTCACTCCAGGAGGACTGCAGCCACCATTTAATCGGGCTGCTACCAACACCTTGACCAACAGGGGGGTCAGGTTACATTCTGACTCTGTCAATGTTTTTGTACTACTGAATTTTTTTTTTTTTTAGATTTTCCTATTAAGTTGTAGTCCCTCTTTTTTTCTTTATTTATACATACTAGTAAAGAACTGTTATCCCTATTCTCATATCTTTGCCTGAGAGCCCCTTATTTTCAAAATTATAATAATTTGGAGAGAGGAGTTTTACATTTTCCATTCTAGGGAAGGCTCCTGCCTTCCTTAGCAGACACCGGTCTTTCAAGCCAAGACAAGAGCTCACAACTAATGGTTCCTAAAACTGAACTTAACACACAAGCAAAGGAGCTGAAGGATTGTCCCATTTGACTGGGAATGGTTCACAGCTGCAGAGATCTCTCAATGGCCTGATACCACAGCACCAAGGATTTCCAGAAAAATGGGTAAGTTAACTTCTCAACAGTCTGTAAACTATCATTAGAAGACACAAGATGTTCATTCAAAAAGTCCATTGCAGAGATGAGAATTAAACATTATTATAACAACATGCAGTCCAATGCATTGCATTTTTTTCCAGAAAGCTGTTAGTAGCAGAATCATGCACCAAAGCACAATTCTAAAGCTTAGGTCTCTGGCACAAACATATGGATCATGGTCTTTTATAGAAATGTTCAAGCAAGGGCTCAAAAAAATGACATGAGGTGTGTAAAAAAGAAATGTCACAAAGACCTGTAATTTCTTTCCAGTTGAATTATTCGTAACTTTCAGTTACTTCTCTTGGCCTTTCGGGAAAAGAGAAATCTCCAGTCAGGGTTATAATCCACAGGCTTCCTTGCTTTATACATCCACATAGAGAGAATACAGTCCATACACCTTCAAAAGATGTAAACAAATGTCTGAACATCTGTATTAATTTGTGAATAATGTTCAGAGTGCTCCACATCTTCAAAACTAGGAATCTACTTTAAAGCCTGTTTCACAGATTTAAAGCTACGAATTCAGTTCCCCAGGAAACTCTGAAATCATTAGATATTTTATTTACCAAGCTGCTTCTCTTACAGAAGCAGTTAGAATTCCCCTGAAAAAGAAAGGTCACATTTGTGCAGCTTTTTAGGAAAAAACACCTCATGTTCCGATAGCTCTTTCTTTTCCATTTTGCCAACTGCTCTGATTATTTGGCAACATCACAAGGATACACTTTCAAGAAGGAGTAACACACATAAAATACAAATGCAATCTCCAAAATGATTAGGACAAATTAAGCAGCTGTTGTTGTGTATGAAAGCCAGCACCCTCAAAGTCCTCAACTTGTTAAAGCATGATCCAGCAATATGAAATAAAGGGCAGCTCAGTCTTGTCAAGACTTTGGTATGGCTGACAGAACAGAATAGTTTGCTGGCCCTTTTCACCAAGTCAAGGAAAAAGGCCCTGTTCTGTATTTTGGCCACTGCTATTAAATGTTAAACCCACCACCAAAAAATTGGTTGCAGACAATTTAAGCCTTGGAGATTGTATACTTTTAACTCCATTCCTCATTACAGAAAGCAACACACTACCCTGTTATTCACTATAATCTACAGGCTTTCCTGTGCCCTTTATTGTAGCTTTTACACAGGGCCATCACAGAACAAGAAATTAGCTTTTATTTTTTTTAAATAATACAAATGTATTTATGTTTTGTTCATTCTTAGACTAGTGATGAAAATGCATATTAAAATGAAACAAAAACTTTTATGTCTTTCTGTGGAAGGAGTGGCCATGGAATTCAGAACCCCTCTCTTAAAGCATAATCTTATAGGAAGAAACCAAAAGTAGATGTAGTGTTTCCATAAGAAACCGTATTTCTTATGTCACACAAATGTTTGTTACCTTGGAATAATGTGAGGGATGGAACATATTAGTGGATATTTTCTATCCTTGCTGCCTATACACATTCTACTGCTTTAAAAATAAACACAATTTCTGTTTTGACAAATTTTACTACATACTGAGTTTATTCTTCAGTAAGACAAAACCAACTTCTTTTAAAATGAAATGATCAACACCTACTCACTTCTAGCGGCTTAGCTTTTTATTAATTACACAATTTACTTGCAATACTGAAAAAATTTTTACCCTTCTTCTCCAAAACATCGATTTCTCCAGATCTTTGCCTTATCAAGAAAGGTGGGAACTTCAAGCAAAGACAAATCTGTTCAGTTTTACCTTTCAGCTGGAACTTGTTCTAACAGTGGGTATGAATTACTGAAACCAACTGCTCAAATGCCAATATAAGGACTATGATAAACACACAGCAACTAGTCCTCCATGAGAAAAATACCCACACTGGACTGACACTGTGCTAAATCATGCAGCTGAGGCATTGGGTTAAGAGGAAAAAAAGGCAGTAAAAGGAACAAATAGACAAACAAAATACTCAGACTAAAAATACAGTTGGGTCATTGTCCTCATCCAAAGGGATTGGAAACATACTGGTTTAACTTGCACTCTAAAGAGAACACCAGGGAAGACAAGTGGACAAGCCAGTCCCTGATAATGCTGTTTAAATTGTACCATTTACCTTAGTGCAGCTGCCTGTTTGTATTTATGAATAACAAAATCCTTTTGAAAGCACAGAATCACAGCCATTGTGATTCCGCTCATCCTTATTTGATGCTGAAGGCGATGATGGTTAGAACAAAACAACAGAAGAGAGCAGCAAACATAGGGATGATTCTGTGGCAATTAGCAGTTCAAGTTAAATTCTGTGTAATACTAAAAGTGGAAGAGGGTCAATCATGTTATGCTCTACAATATCCACCACAACAAACCCACATGTAACTAACCCATTTACTAATCTCAGATCTAGAGCTTTCAGCACTAATACTTCCAGTATCACTACGACTCTCCTTGTGCTACAGATTTTGTTTTTCCTTCAACATGACTGAGATGCCGCTTTTCCTGAAATTACCTCCTAATACTGCGGCAGAAGGCTAAGTTTTTGTTCATACAACTATCAAAAGACAGCTACAGTAATTTGTGATGCAGCCATTCATAGCCTATGAAGTGTTTGCCCATACATTAAAACCACTGAGATTCAGTCCGGTGTTGTTGCTCCTCCCTCTTTCCCTGAGAAATTGAAATGAGGAACACTTCAGAATTTCAAAATTACAAGCTTTCTAAAATATAATGGCATTTTGATGCTCTCTGTTTATCATTCCCTTAACATCAGAACTCTGAACTTTAGAATAAAACCACTTAAAACATAATCTAAACTTACATTACTTTGGTTATTTTATTTTCTTAATTCCAGGCATAATTGCAATGCACACTCCACAAACTTCCACTCTGCACATGCAAACTGCCAATCATAACATATTAAAGCTCTTGAGACATCCATTAGCTTCTCTCTAGCAAACAATATTTAGGCTAGCATTTATTATTTGCTACCTTAAAATGACATATGAGTGGATAATGGATAAGATCTTTCCAAATAAGCGGTGATTCTGTGTAACAGAAGTACTACTCCACAGCTGCATTCTAACTGACAAGTTGGCATTGTAAAAATTTCCCAATTCAAATGAGGAGGTAAAAAAAAAATAAAAAAAGGTACCCTTTTTCAAATTAATCCATTGGCTATCTTCTAGGGAAGAGCACTGATTAAAGCAATGCTACCTGAACCTGAAGAGAAAAATTCACCTTTGGGACCACAGCTGCATGTACCTGAAGAATGAGAGGCTAATTTAAGACTGTATAAGACCTATTTTCTTCCTGCCCTAAACAGCTGCTAAGGTCCTGCACATATGCAGTCAATTTATCCTGGATAACTCTGGACAGCAGAAGAATAAATAATGCAGAGGACAGGACACATGCCACAGATATTTTGAAATGCACAAAAGAAAATCATACAGAGATTGGTCTACTTCTCTTCAAGGAATATTAAATCTGCCAGCTTCAAGCTGACTCCCACAAAAACATCCAAGTAAAAAATAGTCCTAAAAATAGTATGAATACACTAACATGGTGCAGTGCTTGAACTGGGAGCAAGTTTTTGACACCCTGGCTCTGCAATCAACCAGCTTCATATAGCAATCTTACTGTTCTCAACATGGAAGGCTGCTGCAACCAAAACTGTTACCACAATCCTCAGCAAGGTATCACAGCTATTTATTGGCTTATTTTAAAATATTTATTATTTATATAACATATAAATTTATGTATATAAATTATATACAGACATTTGCATTGGTTTAGCAAACTCTGCTGGCCTATGTTGACAGAAAAAAATTCTAAAAAGACCTCTCCCCCTTCAATTACACCTTTTTAACCAAAGCAGATTTAAACGCCATTCAAAGGTAATTCCTGAGAGGCCCAAACACTCGCTGAGCTCCCTTCACTAATTAACGGATCATTAGTAGGAAAGAACCCCTAACTGTTCAACCCCTGCACCACATACTGTCTTAATTACCTTTGTGAGGCAACCAATCTGTCTTTCAGTTATTTTGTCCAAAATCCCAAGTGAATTGACTCAACAGGGAGAAGGAAAAAAAAAAGGAAAAAAGTTTTTTCATACACATATTTATGAAAATTCATGATTTTTATGACTGGCAAAGAATCTAGGAGCTAAGTGTTTCTAGCAAGAGTTAAGAAAGGGGATTTCAGTAAATTATGAGAGTCAGAAGTGATAGACTGACTAAAGAAACAAAAAGCTTTTCTTGGGATTACAAATATGGATACATCACTGAAAAGCTTTCCCTTTGTGCAGCTTTTGAGAAAGTTAATTATATCATCACTTCATAATCACGACAGCTATGGGAAGCAGCAAAACACTATCACAGCTGTTGTTTGCTTTTTCCAGACCATTGGAACAGGCACCTATTCCTTGCCTTTCAAAATACTTCCTTGCAGAGTTCCTAATGAACAAGTCCTCTCTGTGTTTATGCCCAATTGCCACACGAATCCAGTTGGAGACAAAATATAAGCTTTACTGCCAGTTATTTTACAACAGAGATTAGACTGCTCTTCTTCCCTCCTTTTCACAAATCTATGAAAATAAAACCCAAAAAGCCCTTGCAGATATTCAAATTTTTTTTTTTGGATGCACCTCAATGCACACAAGAAACAGGCAAGAATCATGGATGCCAAACAAGACAGAAAACAGCCTGGCTAGAAAAAAACATGCCAAGGAACCAGGTCATTTACTATATATACTCCATTTCGAGAGTTCTATGTTCGGCTCATGTTCCTGTTTCGTGAACATCATTTAGGATACAAAGTTTCAATCTAAGCCTAAGAGAAGGATCTTGCTTTGAAACAATGTAGCAAACCATATACCTGAAATCTCACCGTGAATTAACATATCCTCCATTTTGGACCCCAAGTGAGGCAGCTGGGAGACTCCAACACATAGAATGTGGAAACTTACATCTTCCAGGAAACTAGACTTCGGGCCTCCTGTGTTTCATTTCATTGCCATTGCTAATGCAACTTTCACATATATGACTGGGGTTTACACTAAATCCCATCTATAATCTACTACAATATTTATTTTTTACATAATATATACCTCACAGGACTATTGAATAAAGTGAGAAGACCTGAAGGCACTTGGGTCTTAATTCAGTTCACTCATAAAACATGGCACTGAAAGCCAAAAGGGCCCACAAGAGCCTGCTGACCTTCAAGGAGAACCTCTTCAGAACTCAAAACCAATCCACTCCACTGGGCAGAAATCTGGTATGGCAGAAAACTTGCACGGGTTAACACAGAATTTCTGGATAACTTAAAAAAAAAAAAGGGAGAGAGCAAACAGAAGGTAGAGGTAAGAAAAATACTTGGTAGGAAGGGAGAAACACTGCTTGAGCTGGCAGCAGTACAAGCTCAGCTGGAGTTGAGAGAAGGATGTTAAGGTACACTGGCAACAAAAAGAAGAGAGGAAGAGCAAGAAAACTGTAGACCTGCTGCTCAGCTAGCAGGGGACATAGAGACAAAGTACACAGAAAAAGCTTAGACACTCAATGTTGTCTTTGGCTGACTTTATACTGATGAGGTCTGAGCCCATAGCAGAGTTCCAGGGAAAAGAAGCATTACTCACATGAGCAGAAGACCAAGTTAGAAAGTTCTTCAGCAACTGGGACATACACAGAGCAAAGAACCAGACCAAATGTTTTTTCCCTGGGTCACCAGAATTATAGAAACAAATTTTCTTTTCAGAAGTCACATCCATCCAGCATATATTTAGAGTAAGTAAATCAATCTGTTTTCTGTGGTAAGACATTTGGCTCAGTAAACAAGAAAAGAGTACTGGATGTTGTTTGCCTTGACTTTAGCAAGCTCCTAACACAGCACCTCAAAGGATCCTTAGACCTAAACTGTTGATGCATGAACTGAATAAGTGAACTATAAAGTGAGTGACACAGCAGCTGAACTGGTAAGCTCAAAGGGCTGTAACCAAAGATAACATGTCTGAGTGGCCTCTAAGGAAGTCTCTCCAGACCTTACTGGATGTAAGATTTGTCTGTAGTAATGACCAGAAAGATGGAACAGAGTGCCTCCTCAGCAGCTCCCTGAGGATACAGGAACTGGGTGAAGTGCTTTACAAGCTAGAGGGAGTATCTGCTATTCTGAGATACCTCAAATGGCTGGAGAAATGGCCTGACAGAAACCTTGCGCAGTTCCACAAAGGCAAAGTCCTGTATCTCTGTTGGAGTAACCCCATAGAGGCTGGAAGCCAACCAGATGGAAAACAGCTTTGCAGAAAAGGTCTTGGGGAGCAAGTTGAACAGGAGTCAGCAGCATGACCTTGCAGCAGAGACAACCACACACTGGGCTGTGTTAGCAATAGTGTAGCCAGCAGACCACGGGAAGTGATTCTTTCCTTTCATCTGGCACTTGTGTGAGCACATCTGCAGGATTCTGCCCAGCTTTGGGACAGCCTGCACAAGACACTAACATATGGAAGTGAAGCCCAGCAGATGGCTATGAAGGTGAGTAGTGACTGGAGATCAGGATATACAAGGAGAGGCTGAGACAGCTGCATTTGTTCACCCTTAAAGGAAAAGTTATTATTGTTGCTACCAGTGACCTATCAGAGGTTATAGAGAAGGCAGAGCCAGACTCTTCCCAAAGTTGCAGTGATAGGACAAGAGACAATGTACACAATCCACACCTCCAGACAGACTTTTCAAAGAAAATTTGCAACAAAGTTTTGATTCAACACCACAACAGGTGACCAGAGAAGTTGCAGAACCTCCATCCTTGGAATTATATAAGACAACTGGAAAAAAACCTGAGCAATTCCATCCCAGTTAGTCTTGCATTGAGCAGGGTGTAATACAGATGACTTTAAGAAGTCTTTTAAATTTTAAATGATCAAACTTCCAGTGTAAATCAAAAAACCAGAACTGTACAACTTGATCCTATCAGGTAAACACAGTGATATTCTCAATACTCCCCTCCATCAAAGCTTTCTTGCTAAAGCCAGACATAGGTCAAGAAACAAGGGAGGGAAGAAACCTAGAACATTTACCATAATAAGAACAGATTAAAAAAAGATTTATTGTGTTCAGCAGAAACCTTGTTCTGTATATCAGATTACGAGTTACTAGCTGAAAGTATGCCCAGAGCACCTGCCTTTAGGTAACCATGTACAATGTTCTTCCTCACTGCTTTCACCATTCCAACCACTACATGGTTTAAGGCACAGAGCTCTGCACTTTGCATTTTGCTTAGTGCCACTGTAGAGGGACAGCATTTATGTCCTACCTGCCACCCAAAGAGCAGATCTTGTGGATCACTACCATTAAGGGTCTATGTGCATGCATGTGAAGGAGCCTCCAGGTTTGTTTCACTCCTAGAAGAAGCTCCAAGTCACAGATGCTTATTTGGAAGGCACAGTACTGGAACTTTGCACATGTTTTAATGGCATGAATGGCTCTTAGCTATAAAGGGTGTATTATCAGGGTAATCAGTTTCTCAGTAGTAGCATGTATAAAAACAGGAAAAATTATAGAATTCTTTTCCAATATACCTTGTTGCTTTTTGTAAGGCACTTTTACCAAAGCATGATTAAATGTGGAAACAGTGCTACAGCTGGTTTGGAAAAACATAGCATCCTAAACCACCAGTGAAAAAACCATTCTGAATTAGTGTCATAGTATAGCAATAACTTTGCAGAATAACTCTTAACAATGTAAAATAAAATACCTGAGAGACAGTGAATTTGAAAATAAAATTAAAGCTATTCAAACTTCTAAAATCTTATCTATGAACTTTTTAAAATTAGACTGTATGAGCACTTGACATTACTAACAGTTTTGGAAAATAAAATTGCATGTGTTTCTACTGATGGTTAGGATGCTCCTGATGAAGGAAAATACATCAGGGAGAAAAGAAGGGTAAAGGCAGAACTCTCAAAAGGAAATTTGATCTCACTTCCTTTCCTAATTTTCTGTAACACACGGCTCCTCCAGGAGCTTTTTCCAGTTTGGACTTTTGGAAGAAAATATTCCTTAAGTTCTGATCTCTACACCCTGTATTGCTTCTGCTTACATCCCCAAATGTTCCTGTGTTTTCTCCTCTAGACCACCAGAGAACTCACTCTCAAATGGGTTGGGGGGAATAATGACCAAGTTATTGCTAATGCATCTAAACCTACTTAAAGCATTATTAAAGCACTTGTTTTTGAATGTATCTCTAGACTTTCCTGAAGAAGTTTTGAAGAAGGTCTGGTACAAAATTTACAGCACATTTATACACTTGCCTTACGCGTGAGACAATTCCCTCCCCTTAAGCAAACAAAATATCTGGAAGCTATACAGGTGGGGCTTACAAAAGAGTCTGCAAGGTTCTCCTGAGTAGCATCTTATAATCCTTAAATCTTTCAAATGAAATAGGTTTGATTAAAACATACAGAATGTGGTAATTCTGCTTTCTTGAGAAAGCAATATAAGGACCAGTCTCTTGCTTAAGAAAGCTGTCCTGCCAAAAAACCCACAAAAAAACCCAACCAAAGAAAAACCAAGGCAGATTATGGAGGCTAACAGTAAGGATATCAAAAGAAAAACCAAGGAGTGTGTCATCACAGCCACCAGCAACAGAATCTCTGAGATCTTACTGTCAATAACTCATTTATACATTTTCCAGCATTGTTTGAGTCTTCTGTTCCAAGAAATAGTTCAGTTTCTTCTCTCTTCCCTCCTGAGCATTCCAAACAGGAAACTTGTCCATCATATGGCATAGCACGAAGAATACAAGTTGTCTTCACAAGAATTCAAGACTCCCCTGCTTCCCCCCTCCAAAGGGGAATGTTCCTCAGCTTCCTACTATTTCATTCTTTAGAAATCATGGCAGACGATGGATAACTCAGAAATCCTGTGCTACTCTTGAAGGGAACCCATTTCATTGTATAAGGCTCAGTGGTCTAAATTTTGCCTGCAATTACTATTTCTGACTCATGTTCATATTCAGAATGTAGTATTTTGAGCAGCAGTCTCAATTACAAAATTAGTTTTCTAATACAAATGTAGAGAGAGGCAAACACACAGACACAAAATTTACAGAGTTCAACTTCTCTTTGGGCAACTTACTACACATTTAACACTAAGTTAAAAGATAGTTTTAATTTCATTTTACTTTCCTTATTTAGGTACTTGGCATCCTATTATTAAGACATGAAAGGAAGTGGCAGTAAAACAAAACCGAAAACTTTTACTCTACAGTATTTTTTCCAGTTAGGAACTTCCCTCCTCGTTTCCCTCACTATCCGTTGGTGGTTTCCTCCAGTCATAGCTTTTGTTCAGGGACACTGTGCATGAGCCTCCTAGGGAAGCATTGAGCAATAAAAGTGCCTCTCAAACACATGCAGAAGAAGCATGTGCAACAGTGTCTTGTTCTAGAACTTTCTTTAAAGGCAAAGTATACCTGACTGTGAGTACAGGCAAACATACAGAATGATTGGATAGAGCAAAGCCAAAGAGCCACACCTTGCCTTAAGGGAGAATGTGATGAGCCACTCTCCCATCAGCATTTATTCCACTCTCTTGGATTCATCTTAAAGATCTGTCCTGCCTAATATTAAGCAACATACCAACAAGGCAGAAACATCTCACTCTCCAAGGGCCTCCATGACATTCCTATGCAGCTCTTATTCCAGCCTTGCAAACAGCTGTGCAGGACCCTCTGCAGCCTGTGCTGTGCACTGCTCACCCTTCCACTCAGCTCCTGAGGCACAGCTCATGCCAGCCTCTACCTCCCCTGTCCTCTCTTCAGTTTCCTTTCAACTCTCAGCAGCCCAGTACAATGCTGAAAAGTTGGAAGGGCAAGGAGTTGTGCTGGGACTGCAGGTATCCCTGTGCACTGCAATCTCCCTCATTTCAACTCAAACTTCAGTGAGACCAGGGAAGAAGAATATTAGCATGAGACACAAAACCCTCTACAACTGTAATCTCCTACTGTCAAACTTCAGACAAGAGAATTTATTTTGATTTTACATTGTATCTTTTCTTCTTTTTTGCAGCATATTAAGTTCCCATCTGGAAAAGAAATATGCTTATCCAAAAGTCTGAAAAGAATTCCTGATAACTTCATTGCTACTATTAAGCAAGACCAGCTTAGTAAGCTGTTTTTGCAGCTACATATCATAGTGTATCCTACGAACAACTGGTGTAACACTAACAAATTCACTTATCCGCAAAATATGCCGTGCTCCGAGAGCCTGTGTTAGGTGGCACATCCTTTAGATGTGGAGCAGAAAGCCAAGTTGCATTGCTGGTCTTAAGTATTCATGGCAGTTGGTAACAAGAAAAACAAAGTTACCAGAACTTTAAAGCTAACCTGATACACCTTATCAGGGACACTGAACATCACAAGAAACAACACACCTCTACAAAGTTTCTTCAGCCCTTCTAAACAAAGAGGATCCCCTCACACTCCCAGACTGCTCAGAACAACTTTTCCAAAACTATGAACAGATCTTTTAAAAGGAATGATTCATTGGCTTGATTCATGTAACTAGGCATCTTACAACACAGGGCCATGGCTGATATAATGACACCGAATAATTACACAGATAACATTACATTTAATAGTATTTTTTAAAAAAAACAAACTTTGAACTGTATTCCTCTTTAAGTTTTATGTATACAGATCTTTTAAACCACATTAGAAATGGGTTTAAACGACCCATAGACAAAGAAGCAGCAGACAAAATACAGACAAGTTGCAGATCATATAGCTATTTCCTGCTGGTTTTCTTTATTGTTGGCAAACATAATTCTTATTGATGTATATTTAGTTTGCATTGATCAACTGTGCCATGAAGAAAGAAAAACTCACTGACTGGCACTCACTTTTTCAAACTTGTAGTTGTCTATTTAACGGACACATTCCATGGTGTCTTTAAACAGTACATGCTCCTTGGTTTTGCTCATTAGTCTGTATTTAACATAATAGTGAAAACCAATCTAGCACATAAGCAATATTCTTTTAATACACAGATGTGACTGAAAAGTATGAAGTTCCTCACTTCAGTCTCTCATATAGTGTTTTAGTATTCTGTTGCTCTCTATTCTGATTTCATATGTGTCTTTTCAAACCCTACCAGTCACATATGTTTTCTAACCCTGCAATGACAGCAAGTTCATAATACTTTAACCAGAGCTTACCCAGGTAGAAGTGCACATTTCAAAGGGATAATTAATGTCCTCACATTCCCAACTAGTTCATGCATTCATTGGCAGCTCTATTACTCTGTACTCCTCTTTGGACTTCTAGAGTTCTATCTACCATTACCTCCAACTATTCTTTAATTTTCTGGCCCATTTTATTTTCCCAAATGTTTAAAATAGATTGCTTAAAATCCTTAATATATTAAGAGAACAATCTTATTAAAATTTATTCACACAAGTCCCCCTTAGTTCTGCAAGTCACTTATGTTACAAAAGGTACAGATTCTGGCCTAACACATGTCTGGAAAAGTAAGAATCACCACACCAGCCTGGTCGGTTTGGGGTTAAAAAAAAAATTAAAAAAAAAAATATAGCACGGGAAGCTTATCTCCATGAAACACACACATCAGTGATTGCATTTGTGTACTGGCAAAGCCAGAAGGTTGCTTAGGTCATGCATGTAATGCCAGTGTAGGAAAAAAAAAAAAAAAGCTGTAGTCTGACAACTAAAGATCACAGAATCAATGAGGCTGGAAAGGGCCTCAGAGACAATCGAGTTCAACCTGTGACCCAACACCACCGTGTCAACTAGACCACGGCACTAAGTGCCACATCCAGTCATTTCCTGAACGTCTCCAGGGACGGTGACTCCACCACCTCGGTGGGCAGCCCATCCCAGTGTCCAATCACCCTTGCTGTGGAGAAATTCCTCCTCACTTCCCACCTACACCTCCCCTGGCGCGGCTTAGGGCCATGCCCTCCCGCCCCGGCGCCGGCTGCCTGGCAGAAGAGGCCGCCCCCATTTGGCCACAGCCTCCCTTCAGGGGCTGCAGAGGGGCCCCGCTTCGGCCCTTCCCGCCGGCTCCGGCACCCGAGGAGCCGGGGCGAGGCCGCACAGCCCGGCCGGCCACTGCCCCGGGCCCGGGCCCGGGCGCGGCCCCACCCCGTGCGCGCAGCCTATCGGCCTCGGCCACACCGCCGGGCCCCGCCGCCGGGGCCGCTCCCTCCTTCCCGGCCGCCGGCACCTGCCGGGCGGGGGAGGGGAGCCAGAGAGGAGCCCCGAGCGGGGCCCGCGGCCGCCCCAGCGCCGCCCTGCCCGAGCCGGCGCCGGGAAGGGAAGGGCAGCGGGGAGCCGGCGGCTTTTACCAGGAGGAGCAGGAGGCAGCCAGGGTCAGGCAGGAGCGGGAAGATGGCGGGTCTCATGGTAGATCGGGCGCCCGGGAGCGGGGAGGGGAGAAGCGCGGCTCCCACTCTCCGCGGCGGCGGCTCCTCCACTTCCCCCCGTCGCCAGGAAACACCCGGGCAAGTTCCACCGCGGGGCCCCGCGCTCCGCCGCGCGCTCCCGGGGCACGCCGGGAACCGTAGTTCCGGGAAGGGGAGGGCAAGGAGGAGGAGAGGGAAGGGAAGGGGAGAAGCGAGGGAGAGGGAGGAGGCGGGGATCCCAGAGCGCACCGGGGCTGCCCGCGGGGCGGTGCCTGGAGGCGGCGGCGGCGCGATGAGGGGAAGGGCGGGGTGGAGGTGAGTTACGGGGCGCAGCTGCAGCGCCGGGCAGGGGAGAAGGGAGGGAGGGAAGGAAGGAGAGAGGGAGGCAGAGAGGCGGCTCTCGCCGTCTGGCCGAGGCAGGGTTAACCCTTCCCGCCTTGGTGGCGCGGATGTCCCGCGGCACCGCACCCTCTTCCGCTCTGGATCGCTCCCTGCCAGCCCCCAGCGGCTGTCCGCCTTTCCTTTGGATCCCGCCGTGTGCCTTCAGCCGCCGGGAGTGGGCACATGGGTTTGCCTGTAGGGAATGTGAGAAAGGGTGTTTGGGCACTGTGCGCCCTGTGGTCTGCATGCCCTCGGAGTTTGGGAGGAAACTCTGCTTGGAAGCCTGTGTGTGACGGGGCAGAGCGGCTGCTGGGAGGGCTGGGAAACTTTAGCTTGAGTGGAACGTCATCCTTGGTGTTTATCCCTTGGCGCCTCAACAGATTTGCGCTTTCTGTCGCTTCCTCAGTTGTAAATACTGAAAATATCACAGAACACCCAAAATTCTAGGCTTCGCCCTCTTCCAGTAAAACTTTGGACCTTGCGGAGTACGTACGTGCCCTGAGACCTTGCAGAGCTGTCTCAAAAGGATCACAGAAAGCTGCGCTTTGCGTTTGTCACATTTCCAGCATGCACACGAGTGTAAGGAGGGAGACGGGGTGTAACACCTTTAAAAAAAAAAAAATCTCTTACATCAGCCTTTTTCAAGTCAAGACTGGCTTGGTTTCAAAGAAAGCCTGACAGACTCAGACTTCGTGTGACCCTGCAAAAATCTTGTGGCCTCTCAGTTTCATGAGCTGCAAATGCTCTCACACACAGATGTACCTACAAGTCGTGCATTTTTTTTATAGTCTGAAATTGAAACTTTGCTTTTATCAGTTCTGCTATGACTACCTTGAAGACTTGTACTCTTTGATCTGTAGAATGAACATCTTGTGCACTAACTCACATTTGAAAAATCTTTGATACTTTTTTAAGGCTCAGTCTTCACTTGGAAACTGTATCAATAAAATTTGATAGCATGATTGTGCTATCATGTTTAAATTTTAACGACTTCATGTTTTGCTGAGTAGAAAAGCGATGTAGTTCTTGCTATCTGCGTAATGCAAAGTAGACATATAGTAGTTTGGTATGAAATTTCACACACCTTGAAGAGGCCTTGGTGTACATGTGAGTGTCCCTTCATTTTAAGTGACTTGTAAAGTCTATTATTTTTCTACATGTTAGCTTAAAGAAGAAAAGTGAATTATTTACTTGATTCCAGTAATATGATGCATATTACAGATAATGCCAATTATGTAGCATTTTATAAGCAGGTCTTTTACTTATTTCTTGACTTTTATTGACTAAATGTCTCATTTTTTTTTTTGCTAATGAGGATCTTTATCAAGCAAGTCTTCTAGACAGCAGTGTTATAAATTTTCCTTTTTTTGTCCCTCTTAATATTTCATAACTTCTCTGATGCAGAATTAGCCCATTCAATGGAATCATGATACTTTATTAAGAATTCCTTAGTAGAGATAAAGGGCTTGCTGTAGAGATAAAGGGTTGCTTCTCTCAACTGTATGATTGCTAGCACTTTATGCAGAAGTAACTGTTGCTTTCAGCTGAGAACTATGAATATCTTCTGTTATTGTCTTCTGTATGCAGTCAGTTGTATGGAAAAATAATGGTTGATATTATTGGGATGTTTCTGATGCTTCACTAAGTTTTTTGGTATTTGCTGATTTTTATGTTGCTGTCCCTGGAATTCCTATATTTTAGTTTATTTGTTGAGAGGTAAAATATGAAGAAAATGGAGGAACTAGATAGAAATATCCCCTTAGAAAATGTTTTTGAAGGTGCTGGGGTCCATCTGTGCTGATCGCTTCTTAAGCAGCACCTCCTAAGGGCACAGGAGCTGGCAATTCTAAAATGTCAGGAGTCAAGCACACAAGGTAGAAGGCTGGCTTGGCTGACCAGGGATCTTCTTTTGGAGCTAATGGAAAAAAAGAAGGTGTATGCCCAATGGAAGTAAGGTCAGGTGACGCATAAGTTAATGGAATCGTTTTGGATTTCAGTAAAGTTTTCAATACTGTCTCTCAGGGTATCCTCCTGGACAAAATTTCCAATACACAACTGGATAAGCACATTATGTGATGCACGAGCAACTGGCTCATGGGCCGGGCACAAAGGGTTACAGTGAATGGGGTGACATCAGACTGAGGATCTGTCACTAGTGGGGCTCTGCAGGGCTCCATCCTCAGCCCTGTGATTTTCAATATCTTCGTTATTGATTTGGATGTGCAACTGGAAGGGATACTAAACAAGTCTGCAAATGATACAAAATTGGGAGGAGCTGTTATCTCCCTCGAAGGCAAAGAGGCCCTGTAGAGAGACCTCAGACAAGTCAGGGGACTGGGCAATCACCAACTGTGTGAAGTTTAACAAGGCAAAGGGCCGCATTCTGCCCCTGGTTGTATGGACAGACTGAGGAATGAGATGCTGGGAAGCAGTGCTGTGGAAAGGGACTGGTCGATGGCAAGCTGAATCTCAGTCAGCAGTGCCCTGGTAGCCAGGAGGGCCAACCCTGTCCTGGGGGGCACCAGGCACAGCATCACAGCTGGGCAAGGGAAGGGATTGTCCTGCTCTGCTCTGCACTGGGGCGGCCTCACCTCCAGTGCTGGGAGCAGTTCTGGGTGCCACACTCTAAGAGAGATATTAAGCCATTAGGGAGTGTTCAGAGGAGGGCTACAAAGATGGTGAAGGGTCTGGAGGGGAAGCCACATGAGGAGGAGCTGAGGTCACTTGGTCCGTTCAGCCTGGAGGAGACTGAGGGGAGACCTCATTGCAGCTACAACTTCCTTGTGAGGGGAAGAGGAGGGGCAGGCACTGAGCTCTTCTCTGTGGTCACCAGTGACAGGACCCGAGGGAATGCCTGAAGTTGTGTCAAAGGAGGTTTAGGTTGGATATCAGGAAAAGGTTCTTCACCCAGAGGGTGTTTGGGCACTGGAACATCCTCCCCAGGGAAGTGGTCACAGCACCGAGCCTGCCAGAGCTCAAGAAGAGTTTGGACAATGCTCGTGGGCACATTGGGCATGTTCAGTGCAGGGCCAGGGGCTGGACTTCAGTGGTCCCAGTGTTTCCATTCTAGTTCAGGATATTCTGTGATTCTATACTGCAGGACTATAATAATTTGATAACAAAATTTGTTGGTTACTGAATTAAAGCATGCATGACATTCTGAAGAACATCCTTATTTGTAGAGAAGCACTTTACAGACTTCTGCAAAGCTTATGGACTGAAATTTGTGTTTAAGGCAATAAAAATACAATATATAGGTATATATTTCTTAATGAAGGCTTTTTTTCTGGTGAATTTTTAGTAGAGGTAGATTTAATTCACAGATAAAACCCATGTTTTTTCTTTTCTGTTTTTAACAGAACTTCACTCTCTTTAGCATTGTTTGAATAATGTTAATTTCTCATTATGAAAATAATTCTGTTTTATTAATGTGGTTTTGGGCTTTTTTCTAGAACTGAATTTCTACAAAAAATGTTGGTGGCACAGATTTGACCTATAGTAATACCTTGAAAGAGTATGAATATTTCAGCAAACTGCCTCTTCAGTGGTTCCTCATTAGCATCTGAAGTGCATGCTGCTGCTGTTAATGGAGATAAGAGCACCCTCCAAAAGCTAATAGCAGGTAAATGTTTTCATTGTAGATGCATTTTGATTACTTCAGAACTGAAGCTTTTTGGTTTTGATTTACAGCTCTGATCTTTAAGATATTTTTGATTTCTTGATTATATGTACTTCTAGAATATGACTGATTTTTCTTACTTTTTATTACCTGTTGCCTTTGATTGATACTTCTTTGTGAAGTAAAATAGAAAATTGAAACCCTTTCAGGGAGCTTGAAGTCTGGAGAAGTGCTTTGTGCCAAAATACTTTGGCTGCAAATGCTTTTTTTTGGAATTGCTTTTTGGGAAGTTTGATAAATGTGGTTTTACAGATAATTTATTATAGTTTCTGAAATTTTGTCACTGTGTAGTATTTGTGAACAAAATGAGCCAGCCTTATTTATTACTTTGATTCTGATAGACTGACAGGGTTTCTCAAGAGAAATTAAATGTAAGGAGAGAGTCTGGTCCAATTGAATCTGAAGTAAAAAAAAAAAAATCCCATTCGTTAAAAAGCTCAGGATTTTGCCTCTCCAGGAATGATATGGCATTCCAGGTTAATAGTTTTCAAAGGCAGTATATATTCTATGTTCCAAAAACAGTCTTGCATATATTTGGAAGACTGCCATGTGATAGGTGAAGATTTGGATTTTTCAGAACTTCTGATTAAATGCAATTCCAGGTGATACTAAGAAGTTCTATTTGCTCAGCGTTTTTTGGAAAATCCTATTCCTGGAGCTTAGCAAGCGTTGAAGGACTGTGAAACAGTTAGAAGCACAGTCTGTATTGATGCCACTTACTGTCAGTTTTAATGTGTGTGAAGGATTTAATGTCAATAGCATGAAACCAGCAGTCAGGTTTCTTTATGTATCTTCTGCTGACCTGTGTTGAAGGTAAGGTGAAGACCTGTGCAGATCTGCTGTCCAAGCTTTACAGAAAGCAGTAAGGGGCTCTTCTTTACAAGGTGTACCTAATTTTCTCAAAGCATAACTGGAACTGATTTGACTGCAACAGGAACACATTTGAGGGAACTGACTTTATAGAAGCTGCACTTGTTGAAAGTTAATTTTGTTGAACCTTCAACTTTACTTTGTCGTGTGATGATTCAAACATATACTGTTTGCATTTAATGCTGTCTGTTTGCTCTTTTTACAAACATTTTATAAACAGCAGATGATATGGAGATACTTCTAGAAATCTGTGAGATTCAACTACAAAGTAGCTTTAAATACCCTAGTTTCTAAAAAACCCTTCTGCCTGCATGTGGAGGTGGAAAAAAGTCTGGGCTTTCAAATCTTGAAGAAGCAACCGAGAGTTTTTGCTAACTTCAGTGTGTTTTTGTTAATCTCAGAGCCAAAAGACGTATTTTTGGAAACGTGAAGGAAAATTTATTTCTTGTTGCTGGTACATCTTGTCAAATATACCTCAAAACAGCCATTAGAACCAGATAAGGAAATTGCTCTTCTTTTAATGATGATCATGCAGCAACAAGATAAAAATGCTGTTTTACTTTTGCATGGGAGGAGAAACTGCACAATCCTTGCAGCATTTGCTGTACTAGCAAAATTTGGCTTTTCCCCTTTGCTGTGTTTTGACAGGATATGACACAGACCTTACTTTGGCCAGAACCGGACCAAAAAGAAAAAAAAACTCCAAAACTTCACATGTTGCCTAGCAGAAGAAGAATGCATTAGAGTAATATTTTTAGCTGTTTACCAGTCTCTGTTGAAAGTATAACCTGGTGCCAGAAGCAAATTGAGCAATTGGTGCTATTCAGTGAATTTCATGACTGCACACGGCAGCAGCAAACTCAGGACAGTACTCCAGCGTTATGTGTGCTGTGTGTGCTAGATTGCTTAACACTTTTCTAATGCAGCCAAGCTTTGCCTCTTGGATACATAGCTAGCAGTGGATGCAGTGATGGAAAGTCCTGGCTTTCTCCTCCTTTCAGGAAGGACCTTGTAGCACCTAAATTCATTATTGCTTTCCTCTTTGTGCTTTCCCTGTTCAGTTATTAACATAGGAGGGGCGTAGAGGCTGGCCAAACAGTCTCTTGGAGCAGCCCCTCAAACCTCTTTCATGATTTTCCCTTCTGCCATCTGTAGCTTGGTGGAGTGTGTGTGGCTGTATACAAACATAGATGCTTTATTTGCATATAATTAGAGTATGAATGAATTTTAAAGGAAGAGGTGTTTGAAATAATACGGTGTGTTCTGGATGATGTGTTCCTTTTGATACCCTGTGCCAGAAAAAGGCACAGACAGAATCAAAGGTAAGTAGAAAATTTATTTAGAGAAAGGGGGCTTTGGAACAAAGTATCTCTGTATGTAAACTGCTGCTAATGCTTTATCACAGGACTTTCTAAGAAGCCTTTAAATACCATAAAGTACATGCCAAGTGTTAATTGTATAACCAGCGTTCTAACAGAAGTGTGCTAATTATTTGCATTGCATGAGTTGTCCTGTACTGTATCACGTTGTTTTAGAATTGTATGTTCTTGGGCTTTGGGGAATGCTCACAGTATTTTCTTTCCTGTGTTTTACACAACACTGAACATGACTTTAATTGACAGTTCTTCAGTGTAAAATCCATCTGTATGACTTTGATCCTAGGGAAAAAGCAAGCAAAAGTTAATTTTGTGTTTGGAGGATAATTTTCCATTTTATGCTTTGGGAAAAGGCATTTAATTGTTTTAATTGTTTAAAAGAACATAATAATGATTACAATACTCATTATTCTGAAGTGTCTGTTCAGTCCAGCTCCTCATTCTAAAACCCTTATCATGCATTGCTTGCATCCAAATGCTTCTAAATCTCTGATGTGATGTTTCATTGTAAATTTTAACTAAACTATGGGTTACAAATATGCAGTTGTGTGCTATTGTTTGATCCTCCTCTCTACTTCTCTCTTGCCTGTTCTACATTTTGGGAGATAGAATAAATCTCAGGTATTGCAGCAGGCAAGGCTCTTACAAGTGACAAGAAATGGCCTGTCTTTTAATAATTAGAGAGAATTCACATCCTCCTGCTGCCCTTTCTCCTTTTCTGGTTTGAAAAATGCATAGAAATGTTAAGAGTCTGATATGACTGCTTGCATAGAATGTGAGGAAGTGATGAAGTACAGCTGTGAGAGTTAAATTTTGGACTTGGGCCTTGGATTCTGCGGCGTTCATCACCTCTGTTGGCAATAAGCTTATGGATTGCATATTCTGGTGGGCTGAGGACTTTGATTCTAGAAGGAGAGGGATCTAAAAAGAATTCTTTTTTAGGCAGGTATGTGAAGAGAATTTATTTTTGCCAAAGCACATTTTAGGTACGCTGATACATGAATGTTTTGAAGGTTACCTGTGCTTTCTTGATTGCAGAAAGTAGTAATTTGCTGCAGCTGTGAAATTCACAAGGTGTTGTGGCTAGTGTCTTTCATCAGCTTAATCTCCTCTTAGCACCTGATCGTGATATAGTAGCTCCTAGCCCTTGTTTTGCCTGAGGGCAAGGACACCCTTTTAGGGAAATGCTCTCGGGATTTTAACCACTCTAAGGACCTTATAGAGCCCTGGTAAACAACAGGAGAAGACCTACTGCTAACTGAAGATAGTTTCTTTACCTTAAAAAACAGTGCAGGAGCTTCAGGCAAATTACTGGCATCGAGTTTTGAAGCTCTTGCTCATTTTTCCCTCAGACTGTATGCAGTCATGGAAACTCCTTGTCATCAGCTACATCACTTTTTGGGAACTGAAAATGAACATAGATGTCTTTTGCTCTATTTAGTTATGTTGCACTTGAGCTTGAGGCCATTTTTGCTTGTCGTTAGTCTCTAATTTTATGTGTTTGTCCCCTAACATTCTGTAACAGAAAGGGAACTGGAATTTGAGAGAAAGGTGCTGGTTTTGGACACTGCTGATTTAAGAACCAATGTTATCTGAGCATAAGCCCATGTGTTTGTGTCTTATTGGGAGAAATGAGTGTTTTTATATTTCTTTTAATATATTTGAGTGTTCAAGTCCCATCAGCTTCAAGAAATTTAAGACACTGTTGAGGTTATGTTAAAACTTAGCAGTGAAATCTGGTTTAGTGATGTCTAAGTGACCGTAACGAACTAATGCTGAAAGAGCACCTGACTGTCCTTAGTTAATTAGAGAATCTGGCTTGCTGGTTGGGAACAGTGGCATGTTAAATCATGCTTGGGATCACAATATATGCAGAGGAGCAGGCTAAATAGCAGTGTGAGGGTGAGTATTGTAACACAAGAAGGTGTTCAAAACCCCTCCTGTTCCTGAGAAAGCTAGATGTAGGTCAGTAGAACACTTCTTGTGGAGTTTTTTGGGGGTTGTTTGTTTGTTGTTTTGGTTTTTAGTAAATTGCTAGTGGCATAAAAATTAGTTGTAAAACCAGTGGGTTGTCAAGGTGAAGTGACAGTTGGAGAAGACAAGGCCACGGATGAAGAATCAAAAGAATTTCTCTGTATCTGCATCACAGAAGAGTTTGGAAATGTTCTTAAAGTTTTTCTGCAGAGCAAAAAGACTTTTCTCAATGCAAATTACACTTTTCAAGGCAAAAAAAAAAGTGTTACAGAGTGAATCGTCTGATTGACATGGTATTCACTATAGTTTTAAAGGAACTAAAAATGTACTGAGTGAGTAAATTACTTCTCTGACTGGCAATATCCTACTTGACAGTGTTTCTTGTAAGTGGCTTGATAGGTAGGGAATGAATTTTAATTCTTGATATGCCCCTTGATTCATATTTAATCTGCTTGGTTCTTCTTATGGGTGAATCAATAGAAATTATAATTAAGAATAAAATTACTGGATATGTAGATAAGTATAATATGCTGGGGGAGAGCAAAGACTGTGTAAAGAAGCAGCATGCCTCTACTGGAGTGCTTTTGAAGCATCAACAGTCATGCAGACAAAGGAATAATTAAAAGGCAAAGCTAACTTGCCTGTAAAATTCAATGTTCCTTGGCTAATTGTAGACAATGTTGCTCCATTGGAGATCTGGAGAATCTGGATGCCTGGGGTAGTTGATACCCATGAAGTTAAAGGTACTTGTCTTTATGTATTGACATCATGGAAATATGAAACTTTATAGTGAAAATGCTTTGTTTGGAGGGTTTTTTGGAATGTGAATAAGAATCGTGTTTTGACTTTTTTTTGAATAGGATCTCAGATTACTGCCTTACTAACCTTATCAATTAAATAAAGCTTGAGAAGTATTTTAGTAGTTTCCATATTGTAAGGCACCCTGAAGTACATAATGGTATTGATGTAATATTGACGTTTATGCTTTTAAAATAAACATTACTGTGAGTAGGCTTCAAATTTTGTTTTAGTTACAGTGTTTACAGGTTTCAGGAGGTCTATTTGGTTTCTGTACTGTTGATGTTTTTTAAACTAATCTGTGCAGCTGAGATCCATGTAACTATTTGAAAATTATTTATAGTTATGCCACTGCAGAATGTTACTGGTAGGTGTATTCATGGAACTAATGCTTTCTGAATGTACTTTTTTTTCCTGTAAATGTATTTTGCAATATTCTGTAACTGTCAGTAAAAGTAGGATAAAGTGTAATAACTCTTGAGTTTATCACATACTCCATTTTTTCTTCACCCCAGTCATATTATAATGAGATACCTGCTGTTCATATTATAAAAAGATGACTTTTTAATAAAAAAGTACTGCTTTTAGTTAGATATTAATATACTTTAGTGGTTTAAGTGAGCACTTTGTTTTGTTTTATTTAGGAAACTCTGAGCTGAAAGATAAAGAGGACCAGTTTGGAAGAACTCCACTTATGTACTGTGTGCTGGCTGACAGGCTGGACTGTGCAGAGGCCTTGCTGAAGGCTGGAGCTGATGTTAACAGAGCCGATCGCAGCCGAAGAACTGCTCTCCACCTTGCTGCACAGAAGGTAATTACTTTATAAGTGCTTGTAAAGTTAGGGCTTTCACCACAGCTGTGAGGTGGGCTGGCCCTGGCTGGACACCAGGCACCCACCAAAGATGTTCTGTCACTCCCCTCCTCAGCTGGACAGTGAAGAGAAAATGTAACAAAAGGCTCATGGGATAAGGGCAGGGAGAGATCCTTCACCAGCTCCTGTCACAGGCAAAACAGACTCGACGTGGGGAAATTAGTTTAATTTATTACCATTCAAATCAGAGTAGCATAATGAGAAATAAACCCAAACCTTAAAATCACCTTCCCCACACCCTTCTTCCTGGCCTTAACTTAGCTCCTGAATTCTCTACCTTACCCTGCAGCAGGGGGATGCTGTCAGTTCATTCCTGTCTGTTTTTCCTTCTACAATCTCAGTCTATTGTACTGTCCAGTTACATTGTCCCACTGAAGAAGTGCTAAAGGAAGTATTCAACAATAAAATAACAGGTGATTGAAAGTATAACTTCAGAGCTGCAAGAAATTTTGAGTGTGGTTAGGCCCGGGGGAAGTATCCACAGTCTCTCCACAGTAGACTAAGCAGGCTGCTGATGGGGGGGGAAAAAAAAAGGGGAGTGGCTTTGGCTGCTAACCAAGACATTTGAGGTCATAAACTGTGAAAAATACTCCACAGAGAAACTGAACTGAAAAAACCAGCCTTTTATTTACTATTTTAGTTTTTATGGTATGTTTAAAACCATAACTGCTCAAAAATGAACACTTTTTTGTCTGTGTTAGCTGTCTTTGGTACCAGTTAGAGTGCTTGCCATGATTTTCATAGCAAACTATTTCTGTATATATCTTGTCACCTGTCCATAATTGTTCACATTTTTCAGATGTTTTAATACAATCTGCATTTTTTTATTATTTTATTTTAATTAGGTTTGCATAAAGGCAGCTGTAGTATGGTCATGATATTCAGTAAGGAGCAGTTAAATAGAAAACCATCTTGGGAAGACTATTATAAGGTGATATTCTCCAGGTACATTTGCATGGGAGTGCACAGGGACTGTGTGGTCTGTGTTACTGCATCCCTTACAGGGAAATGAAGTGTTGTAGGTTGTAGTTGACTTGAAGTAGGCTAATTCATCTGCTTGGTTACATACCATTACATACCACTCTGATGAAAATAATTCAGTCATCATCATAACCTTGTTTTCAGGATTAATTTTATTTTTATAAGGGACTGACCAGCTTACTGTTAATGTTGTTATTTCAAAAATAAATATTTCATAAAAGCAGCAACGTCAGAGACTTAAAAAATTGCAGTAACATACTTTACTTGCCTGGTATTCATACAGGATTCAGATTTTATGATGTGATAGGCATGTGAACATTTTAATTAAGTTTTATTAAAAACTTAATTTTAAAGATTATGTTTTCCCCAGATTTTTGAAATACATTTTAGCATATTAAAACAATATAAATTCTTGTCTAAATCTTTGTCTGAATGTTCACATTGTGGATATTTGCATTATAACAATTCAAGGCAAGACAGATTTTGCCTTGGTGTAATATCCACTAACTGCATGTGCTCTCTATATCCTTTATGCCTTGCTTTAATCCTGAAAGTGCAGGTTGTAACATGGCATACTTGGACCATCTTAGATGTGTTTTCAGTTGACAGTGCAGATGAAAATGAAGGTAAAACAGCTTGAGATAAAGATTGTGGCAGTAGATTTTATGTAGTCACAGTGTAATGTACTAGATAGACGTGATTCACCCCATAGCTAAAAGTGGTCAGGAAACAGCCCTTGCAACTGCTTTTTATTTGCCTTAGCTGTCCTCTAAAATTTCTTTCTCTGTCTTCTGAACAGTTACCAGCTATTGATGTCAGCTTATGAAATGAACATTTTGTGCATGTAAAATTTTGTCTGTAGTCTTTCCACATTAACATTTTAAGATCTACGTTTCTGACATGAGTCTGCTGAAAAATACATAAATTTAAAATTCAAAACAACTTAATGTTTCACGCAGTTTTGGCTGTTTAAATAATATTTTGCATTCTGCTTATTTCTTGCTGATACTTTTGGTTTATATTCTAATTTTTTTTCTCCAAAAATAAAATTTCTCAGTACAGCTGACTTTCAGATAGCAAAAGAACCATGCTGTGAGATCACCCATCCAAAGTTTCCAAAGTTGTTTTGTCCATGGTGGTTAATCATGAATATATGTATTTACCAGGGCCGCTGTATGGTTTTTGTTGTGTTCAAGCTTATGAGTCAGTAGCTGTCCTGTGCTTCATCAAAAACAGATTCACATGACTTTATAAATCCCCATTAATTGGTTCCCACCCATTTTTCTGTCTGAAGATTTCACTGTAAGAGAACTGCCAGTTCATGTCTTTCAGTCCCAGTAAAATTGCTTGTGGGATTTTTCATCCCTATAATAGAACAAACATTCAGAAATGTGGCATTGACCTGAATTCAGTCATAAATCATCAGTGTTAAGTAAAATGAATTAGGACTTCAGTTGCTTTTCTTCTCTAGGATGGATTTCTAGTTGGATAGGACTTAAATGAACAACACATCATGCTATTAACACTTGCATAACTGACTCAACCTGTGTGAGTTGCAAACCTGGCTGTACTGGGTGAGTGTGTGTATGCATACACATATGTACATATCAGCTCTACATTGTATTTTATTCTTAACATCCACCTCTCTGCAAGTTTTATGCTTCCAGCTATTGTCTGCAGAATAGGAGACAGCCTATGCTTCCATCATGTTTGTCATTACTGTTACATAAGGAGTTCATTCTGTAAAAGCATTTCTTCCAGTCCTTCAAAATGCCAATCATCACATCCAGTGTTCAAAATGCAGATTCTTATTTGTTGATAGTACAGACTTCTCCCAAAATTATAGGTAAAGATTTCAGGACTATCCATATGGATATGAAACATTACCTAATGTGATAGTTTCACAATAGTTCCATAATCCTTTTTCTTTTCCTAATGGCACCTCTAAGTCCTTTTGAAGTAGTTACTTTGTCACTTGCAGTTGTGTAGCTGATCTCCTCCCAATATTCTGGTCACTCCAAGTGCCTTTGTTTCACAAATGTCCTAGAAGACATCTTTCAGAGCCATGGTTTGTCAAAATAGCTCTATTTTGATTTGGGTATCAATAAGCAGTACCAAAATTTTTGCACTTGATATATAAGCAGTTTGTAGTCTCTACCAAAACTATTTCTGATAGTATACCTAGGCAGACTGGCCAGTGCTCTTACATGTTCTTTCTGTTCCAAGGGTTTCAACACAGGTAAGAAGTGAAGGTGATCTAATGATTTCAGTGCCTCTGTCTAGTGCTGTTTTAATAACCAGGCTGTATTTACCAGTTAATGAGGAAACTCATGTCTTGGGACTCAGTTGCTATGTCCTCCTGGTCTTGCCATACTTCATTCAAATGGTTTTTGTCACTGGAGGATGTTTACAAAGCAATAGTTAGGTGAAAAGCTGTCAGATTCTGATCCGTTCTCATCTCAACAAAAGATTCTTATAATCTCTCTGTCTCAGACTTCACTAGTGACATTCTGGACTATTTGCAAGAAGTAAGGCTTGGGATATTCCCATACTTCCCTTGTCACCTTTCTAAAGCTAAACATTCTCATACCTTTCTTTGCAGGAAGTTCCTGAAATTAGTCAGGCAAGGTCGGAAATTTCAGCTCTACTATTAGAAAGGCTAATTCTTTTTTGAAAAACACCTGTGGTTATATAATGATACAATAACCTTCAATGAGTGGGTGCTTCATGCTAATAATTATAATGGTTCTTAATGGTTAGTCTTCTGTTTAGTGATGGGCATTTTTTGTCTTACAGCTTTTTAAGTTTTATATATCTGTTGGTCTGAAAAAGATTTTTAGCTTGAATAAAAAGATAGTTTAACTTTCTGTGTGCATAAGTGTAACAAGTATATTTTTCTTTCAACGGAAAATAATATAGTACAATGCAATGTGAGATGATGGGCTGAGAATAATCTCATGTAAAAATTTACATTGCAGACATCTACATATAAGCTAGTCATGTAGATAACTTTAAAGTAATCACTTGAGTGTGCAATCATTCACCCTAAAGTGAGATGAGCACTCTAGAGCACACTGACTAGCTGATTCTTTCTTTTAGGCATCTGTCTGATGTAGGTTTTTGTGTTGTCAGTGTTGTAATTGTGACAAATTAATCTCACCCAAGGCATACATTTTTTTAGCAACTGACTTTCCGATTGTCCTTGACATGATCTTTGATAGGATCTGTCTTTTTATTCATCAGCCTTATGATGGAGATGATTCAGTCTTTGTAGGCAGAAGGCCATGTAAATTAAGTTATTTGGTGTTTTTCCATTTGGATATTCTTCTGTTCCACCCCTTTGGTCTCTCTTTTCTAATGGACGGGTCTCACAAGTGATTTTGAAAGGGTGCACACCCCTTTTAAAAAAATAAGGAAAAGGGAGAGCTCAAGTCATTAACTTCATAAAATTTAAATTAAAAGCAGTCAAACAAACAAAAAACCCCTCAAAAATCCAAACCCACCAGAAAATGATACAAATTATTGCAGGAGTGCACCTGTGAAGATTGCCATGGGAGTTTCAGAGGGTGGTTGTGACTTCCTGAACACGGATGTAATTTACTGGGAACTGAAACTGTGACTGATTGCAACAGAAGTAGAATCATTAGCATAATTTGCCAGTGATTTTGCACTGAGAAATCATAGTACGATATGTGTACAGATTGTTTAAGCTTGTAGAACTTAGATTATTGTGAAATAAACATGCTGTGGAGATTTGAGTACTGGGGTTACAGTTTAACAACAGGCATTCATTTTCGATTGTAGGCATTTTGCATTTGTAGCAATTTGCTTCTAGTGTTAAATTGCAACTTTTTTAAACACCCACATGTGACACTTATGAATGGAAATGTTTCTGCGTACCCAAAATACCTGTGTATGTTTTGTCATTTATCTTTCATTAAGTAATTCCAGTGTCATTTAAGGGGGGGCAGGGGGAAGCAGGCCTGCCTCTTTCAGAATTTCTCACAGGGGATGCTCACTTATTAGCAATCTGTTTAGTTTGGGGAGTAATCTACCTGAATCTTTCTAAAAACTTCGGGCACAGCCTTTTGTGCTCATAGGGATAGAGGAAAAAATTCAATATTTTGTTCTTGGTTTCTAATAATATGCACTTAAAATAATCTATCAGGATGCTTAAATGTCAGGAGGATATTAATTTTGGCTTCAGGAAGGTTAATACAACCCCAGTGGGAAAATGTGACTTAAGAAGCATTATATATTGTGTAGCTTATATTATTTATTTGCTGACATGGTTGTTGATAAACAACAGTACATCCAGGATGCAGTTAGGAATTTTGTGTAAAGTAGGAGGACATATTTTAATAGTCTTTGATTTTTTTTCTTAAACTAGAAAAAATGGTTGTTCCTGTATACTAAGCAGTAACAGTAAAGGTAAAGTAAAAACAGCCTGTAGCAAGCACTAGACATGGTAGAAAATTAGAAACACAAGGTAGTCTTTAGTTCACTTATTTTATGAAAGTTTATTTCCGAGTCTTATCTAATGAGTACAGTCAGGTTAGTCGAAGAGCTGAAAAAACAGAATGGTTTTTTTTCCCCTTTCTTGAGCAAATAAAAGGAGTTTGTATTAAAACCCTTGAATTAACATGCCTGAGAGCAAATTTATATGCTTTTCCCTTGTTACCTTTTCCAAGATGTATTTCCTGGAGCTGTAGACTCTCAGATTTTTCATAAGGCTTTATTTGATCTGCATAAAAGAGCACATGTGCTTCTAACTTTCTTTCCCATTCTATATAATGAAAATAAGTGATTATGTCAGAGACAGTGGTGGCCAGTTCATGTTCTTTCTTTCCTCAGGCCATTAACCTTTTATGATGTTCCTCCTTAAGTGAGAGCTCATAATGAGTAATATTAATTCTATGCATGTAAGTTCATGAAATGTGAATGAGATTTACATTTATTCAGTGATTGTTTCGTGTGAACATACAATTTGATTAAATGTGAAAAATTGGAACACACCAGGATGTGAAACAGGAGTGTTTGCTGACCTGCCAGAAGAGGTGATTTTTTTAATGTGAGACTGTAGTTTCCTCTGTAATTAATTAAGCCACAGACAATAATACAAATGTTTTCTTTACTTTCCTGAACAATGAGTTCTCTCTAGTGAATGCAGCCTGAAGTTGCTCAAGGGTGGAAGGCAGATTAGTTCCTTGTGTGTGATCTGTGTGTTTTATAACACACAGATAAGCTGTCCTAGCTACCAAGGGGTTGGTACCATCCACAGCCTTCCCAACCCCTTTTCACAGCTGTACAGCTGCTCACTGGGCAGTGAGTTGACAGAAAATGAGCTCTACAAAGAACAATTAATTTTCTGCCTATTTATTACAAGGTCCCATGTTCCCAAATGCTTTTTCTAGTTGTTTTGATACTACCATTGATTTGTGCTGCAAGCCCTATTGAAATGGTTAAAAATAGCTATAGGGAAAATTTAAGAAGAAAAAACTCACATTGTTACAGAGATCTGATTCCCAGTACACTCCCCAAGAAAGTTGTGCTGTCACTGCTGAGAATGAACAATGAAACAGAGACTTTGCAAGGCTAGAACTTCCTAAATGAACATTGACATAATGAAAAATATTCTCAAAATGATAGATAAGAATTTTATCATCCTCGTTGAGTTCAGGAAGGACAGGAACCCTTTTGAAATAGGTGGTTTTCTTTGTGTGTGATAAGTTGCAGCTGCATCTCTCTTTCAGGATCTTGTATGTCTCTCCTAATTCTGCTTTTGACTCTTCTTTAGATTTCATTAATACTTCTATTTGCCTCTGCTGAGTCAGAGTGAAATTTGGGCACAACTTTGCAAGACTGATATGTGATTCTCATATATTCAGGCAGTGCATTTTCGGCTTACACACTTTGTCATGTCTTGTGACAAGGCAAGAACATGCACATTATTGTTTCATCATTAAGTGTTAAGCTGCTGTAATCATATGGTATCCAGCAATTGTCTGTCTCTACTGTCAAAATGTGTGTTAAAATCCAGCCAATTCTTTTCTCTGCAGAAGATAAAATTGTGGAAGTACTGTTCTGCATGTTAGGTTTCAATTGCACAGCAGATACTAAGACATCTGAATCTGATTTCTCACTGGTTTTATGTTAGCATGAAACCATATTTTAAGGCAAGTTTATACAAAAATTTACATGCCAAAGTATTCTTTTGACTTGAAGTTCAAGATCAGAATTTCAAACTAGCTCTAAGATCAAACTTGGTCTCTATACAAACTTCACTGATAAATGTGGTATGAATGTCTATAGTCAATGGCACTTGTAGAGTTGATTTTTATTTTACTAACAGTTGGTTACTAAGCTAAATTACTCTGGTAAAACATGTTTGAAAGTATTGCTTGCAATTTGTGGCTACCTCCCTGAGTACAGCTACTTTCCAGCAGACATTTTACACACCCAAGGAGTTACCGCATGGCTAACCAAAAAACATAGCATCTGTTACTGTCTGTGTTTAGGATTGGATGGTGAAAGAAAACAAATAAAGCTGGCTGAGATGCTAAAATAATCATTCTATAATATGACAGATTTGCTCTATAGCCTGCTGTAGACAGAATGGTTCTATCTACTTCCAGTTGGAATAGCAAAATAGTATTTTCCCCCATTTAGAATATTAGAAGTAAAAGCTGAAGGAGGATAGAGGATGTTTAAGGAGAGGGTTTGCAGTAGGAGTGTGTATGGAGTATTTACCCCAGCAGTCTACCCAGAAGTAGAGTATATTTGCATGGAAAGGGATGGGCTGAGTGTAGTGTGTTCTCTTTGACATGCGTTTGAAGTGTTGGTCTCCAGTTGCCTGAGGCAGTTGTTGACTGGCAGCCATCACTGTAGCATCCACAGAATTTTGAAGGATTTTGTTTTAATTGTGAGGTTGCAAACATAATCTAAACACAGAAGAAAGAATAAATATATCTCAAGTTTTTGGGAAGATGTGTGGATTAGGTCTTACTCTGTGTAAGGGATGTTCAGTATGATTCTCAGAGGCACAAAAGTGCAGTGGTGTACCATTTCTGATTCTGACTTGTAATAGTGGAAAAGATTCTCACTTATCAAGAATAGTGATTATAAATCAAATAAACCAACTATTATAAATAGGGCTTGCAGCAGAAAAGTCACAAATGATAACAGGTAGGCAACTCATTGGGCTAGTAAGTTTAAATCTTAAGGACATTTACAGATTTTGCTGGTAAGATTAAGTCTTAAGAGGAGTAATTTTTCTTCACTATTTGGCACCACCTAGTCCTCTAGCATAGCATTGTTGTGGGTTTTTTTTTAAATAAAAGCAAATTGGGAGAATGGTATGTGTTCCATTTCTCTTTAATCAAGGTATGTGTTAAAAAGAATAGAGTCTGCTAAATAAGAACAAACCATAGCAGTGACTGTAACCTAGGATAAGTAGGAGATTCGTAACATGAACGATAAGGGAGTTTTTGATCCTGGAAAGCCTGAACAGCTTCCGAGAACACTGTGGAGTCACTGTCACCAGCGTAGGCATAAATGCCTTTACGTGAGTGAGAGTTTGGAAAGGGTTTGTTCAGTCTTCCCTGGTGTGGAGGGTTGGGCCAGGGCAATTACACCTCTGTAAGTCTCCTTCATATAGGTGCTTCTGTGGGGCTCAGCATAAGGAATTCTGAAATGGTGTCCTTTTGGAAAGGACACAAAGCTATTAAAAATGTGTAAAATGTAAATAATGTATCTACTAAGTGTTACTCTATGATATTTGACAATATTAATCTCTTCTTTGCAGTGATCTATTATATTTGGAATACATTTTAGAGTGGAATAGTAATAATTACAATTTATTCATAGAAATGTTATATACTGTTTGAAATTTTATTTATAGGTTTGCTTGAGTTTTGTGAAAGCAAACTTACCCAAATGTCCTATAGGTTCAAGTTCTCTTCAGGCAGTAGTAGTCACAAAGAATCCGTTTGCCAAACTACTTATTTAAATATCTGTATTTTGTGCTGTACTCCCCGTAATTAAAGTGTTAAATCATGTGTGTCTGGTTGAAACAATTAATAAATATGTATTCATCCCCAGGAATATTTTGTAAGCCTAGGAAGTTAAAACAAAAAAATACTACATATTTTGATTTTTTTTTTAACTGAATAGATCTTTTCACAATGTTTAGATTTCTTAAATGAGTATTGTGTTGCACTTCCTTTATCTGTGCAACCTGTATTTTGAGCAAGAACATTTTCCTCAGTTAAAGTAGAATAACAGATATTCATGTTTTATGTCTTTAACCAAAACTAAGTTTAAATAAAGTTTTCATGTAATTTCATTTATTAATATTTTTCTGTTATTAAGTGCTTTCAGAAGCATAGGAATCTCTTGCTGGAAAACATACTCCTTTTAGCATAGTTGGGGAATCAGTTAATTAATTTTGGCAGGGCATTATTAATTGCTTTTTAGCTGTTTAAATAACTTGCGTATTTTTACTCACGTTATTCTTTTGGTTGCCTGATGTTAACAATGTTCCTGTGGTTGTGGTGGTTTATTTTGGGTTTTTTTAATGTTCTCTTCTATCGTTTGCTGTAGCAAACAGCCTCAGTTTAGAGACTGTGCTTCTGATCTCACTGGTTTTGGATAGTACTGCCCTGAGAATAATAAATGTTTTCAGTTTGCCTCAGAGTGATGTGACTTGTGAGGTCCTGTGTCACTAGATACTGCATATTGTCTTAGAAAAAACAATTGAAGCAAATTTATAGTGATACATTCAAATCATGTAGTTTCTATCACTCTGCTACAAAGAAAAAAAAAAGTGGATATTAAATGGAATAACGACTGTAACATCTCTCTGTCATCTAGCACAGTATTGCGATTCCTTTTTCAGTGATGCAGATCCTTGCCTTAATGTTTCCCAGCTCAAGCCTGGTTTTCTGGGGTTAATTTTCCCGGAGTGTCTGCCTGGGCTTTGGAAGAGCCCTGTACAAAGGGAGTCAGTACAGCCTAGTGGAGAGCAGAGTCATGAGCATTTGCATCTCTGGAATGTTTTTATTGACAAACGGTAGTCTGCTATTGACATTCGTGTCCCTTGATGATACTTCTATCCTAGCTTATCTTTGCTGGTCAAATGCCTTAATTGTTCTGGCCTTTAATTCAGTCAAAGTTGTTGCAGGAGTGGAAGAGAAAGGAGAAGGAACAGGTCTAACAGAGCATCAAGCTTGAGCTGTGAAGCTGCTGGCAACGATCAACCTGTCATAATGTTATGATTTGTTCATTTTTATACCATTTATTAGCCTTTACTTGTTGTGCCATTTGGCCTCCAGGGCAGATAAAGTGCTGTCTAATTTGGTAGGTTTGCTTCTGTCAGAGTGGCCTCGACAGAGAAGGTGTTAGCTGTAGTGACAAATAATCAATAGCTGTCGTTGTCATGAGGAACGTGAGTAGTTGGGCCTTTCATCTGGAGGATTAGAGGTCTAATTGGATTGAGAATAGGGAGGGTGAGCTGTTGGGTAACCCTGTCAGCTATGTTAAGCTGTCAAATGTCAGCTTTCCTGAAAGGAAGAAGGAATGGTTAGCTTTCAGAAACAAGGAAGAAGACATATGAAAGCTTTTTAAAAAGTAATAGATAGAAAAGCAGAATAGGCTAACATAGGCTTTAACCCTTCCTTGTTTAATTACGTATCTTTCTAGTTAATGAGGATGCGTGGTGTGCACTCTCTCGCTTTCTCTGAGACAGGCAGAATTTGTGTGAAACACATTTGGCAGTGGTATACCAGATCAGACTGGTTTTATGTCTTGAGAAAAAGCCAGTTAACTACTCAGATAGGGAATATAAATGCCAAAGATTATGACATGGGGGAGGAAAATATCCATCAATGGAATGAATCACTTAATAGAAGCTGTAAGGAAATCAAATATTTTATTTTCATATTTTGTTGTAAAGATATGTCAGTCTGATAATACCAGTATATTTTTTGAGATATAAGCAGTTGTTTCAAAGTTGCTTTAAGTAATATTTACCTTACCAGAATAAATAATAGGACTACATTTTAATGAGGGACTTGCTTATAAAATTACTGAAATTGTGGTTTCTTTATTTGTCATCTTATTTTGCCACCTTCTTCAAAGCAAGTCTTAACTGTAACCATGCCAGTATTCCCGTTCTCTAAGTAACACATTTGCCTGGAGATCTGTAGTACTTGGCCATAGTTATCTGTATATAACGGATCTGGAAATAGCAAGGTTTTTAGATGGTGGAATAAAGCTCTTTTTTTTTTTGCATCAGCTAATTTAACAAAAGACAATTTTATATTTTTCTTCTTCTTCTGTTTTTTTAATGGACTTGTAGGTACTTCAAAACTCACAGATTTTTTTCTTATGTGTTTGGTCTGAAGTAGTGGTTTTACTATCAGTGTTTCAATTTGGATTGATTCCCCTGCTGCTCCCCTCACTTCTGCAGTGCTTATTGATGGTCATCTGGACTTGCAACATCATTTTTACTGGTGGTCTGCTGTAAATACTGGCAAACCCATCCTTAATCTCAAGTTTATCTTTGTAGATTAATACAACAGTGTAAGTATTCCAGAGGCAGAAGTCTTGAACAGATTGTCTGATATCATATTTCAGTGGTGTTATGTGTCAGAAATCATGGGGTTTTTATCCCTTAGAGATGAACTGCCATGCTCTCAAAGACCCATCTTCGTGTGAGAGCCTGGATTCGTGTGTGTTGAATAATTTTTGGGTTTGCAATTACTTATCTGACAGGTACTGTACCTCTGTCATTTATTTTCTGATAATCCAGTTCTCCTGACCTATCTTTCTCTGCTTTGTTTCATTGCTTACCCAACTCGAACTTTATGATCTTGATATTTATTTTTGAGTCTGAATAATCTGATTTAAGCACATTTAACCTTCTGGTGGGAGCTACAGGATGGACAGATGAAGAAGTGACATCACAGCCTACTCTCACAGCTTGAAGTGTGCTGAAGGTTGCTGAGCTACAGAAGTATTGTGCTGCTGTTGGCTTCCATAACATCCACGCAGCTGACCCAGCATTTCTGCACTGTGTGGTTGTCTGCAGTGATAAAATGAACCCAGACCTATTCATTATTATTTTTAAATTATATATTTAGCTTACTGAAAATCTATCCATTCCCCTGAATTTTTTTTGTGCAAAGTTCAATCTTTTGTTTTACTTTTTGTGATAAAAGGAGTGTCATAATTCAGTATCTTAATTTCTAGAATTTTAACACTTGGTATGAAAATCCTTACCCAGTATTTTTTCCCAGACAGCTTCCTTTCCATGGCAGTGATCTGTGGTTTCCCCAGTTTTTCCCATTTTTTTTGTCCAGCTCAAACGTCACTATTGGTGATGTTTTCTGTCTCTTTTGCTTCAGCAGTATCACAGCTATTTTCATTAACCTAATTGATTTCTTTTCATTGTACAAACTACTCCCTCCCATTTTCAAACTTGATGTAATTTTACTTCTCTGCATCTCTGTTCCACTTCTTGCTCTGGTAACTCTCCTCGTTTCCTCCACTTGGCTTTATATCTTTTGCTACCGTGCTTTCTGTGCTTGAAATAATCCAGGGAGGATATTGTCAGGCCCAGAATATACATATTGTATTATCATCTTTATGCCTCTGTTGAGCAGTCTTGCTCTCAAGCACTTGAAATTTGGATGTGAAATTCCATTAAAATAATAAGAAAAGGAATGTCTCCAACTGCAGTGATTTTCTAAAAGATTTTGCAAATATGATTTAAGTGCAAACCTTGGTGGCAGAACATCGAGAAGCTCTGCTTGTGTTGTGTTTCTCAGTGAAAAGGAGATAATTCTGCATAGCATATGGAATGATATCTTAAATATCTGTACAACCAGCTGGTAGAATTGCTTTATTTTCATCTATTGAGTTCAATGCATACTTTCGTGAGTAAAATTTGGAAGAGCTTCTGGACTGATGACTCACCTATTGTTACTTTTTCTGATCTTTGCTAAGTCCCCTTCCATAACAGTTTTTCCAGCTGCTGTCAACAAGTAAAATCATGTGTATTAATTTGTGAAGGTTCTCAGTTACCAAGAATGAGGTAAATAGGTAAAGTGATCCTGTCTTAAAAAAAATCTTAAATGAGTACTTAAGTCTGAAAAAGTGTTGGTGCATAACTTCAACTCAGAGATTTTGTTGCAAAGACCAACTAGAACTGAACAGGAAATAAATATGCCCAGCAAAGACAAGTAATTTGTTCAGGCATGACCGGTGCTTTTTCTATAAGAACATTATTCCATATTGCTTGATATTTGGCTGTTTTAAGTTGGCTGAATTATCCTGGGTTTCAACTGTTGGTTGTCTCTTACATACTGTTATCAAACAGCTGCCCCCTCTCTCTCATTTTACCTTGTTCTTTGTACTTTTTACATGTTTGAAAATTTCTCTATCATTTGGTCCTGAAGATAATGGTTGCACCTTAAAAATGGTATTTTCTTTTTAGACATGGTGCTTACAGTACCTGGAGAGTTACACTTGATCTGAATAGAGTTCATTTTGTTTCACTTATTGTTGTCCTTGAGCATGTTTAGCATTGTGGCATCCCTTGGTGCACCAGCAACTTGTCCAGCTCTTCTCCCAGGACATTGATGTCTGCTGCCAAGTCTGTACTTTAAAAAGTACCTTTGCAGACAAAGACATTTCCCTGTTTGAGTGTCCTTTCTAAAACATCGTTCTTCCATTAATTGCCCCTCTGCAGTGGACCCCATGACTGATCTTTAATGGTTATGAGAAGAGATATTGTTGTTGGGACTAAGAAACCACTTACTTGTTTGTGTCCAGATTTGGCACTGACAAAATAAAACAGGACTTCCACTATTATTATCTCATCAGTTTGGTTTAGTCCCATTTTGTGAACTGTAGGGTGATTTCTGTTGGAATAAGGTCTCTTTTTCCAGCTATTCTGCAGTAAAAAGGGAAGATATTTGTTTTCACTGATTATAAATGTTATTCTAATTTTAGGTGAATTAGTTTTGTGTTAAATGTATCCACATATGCTTCAATACATGAAGTACCAGCAACAGATCATTTTGAAACAGGACACCTTTCTGCTGAAATCTCCAGGAATCTTCTATCAGGTGTCTGACACATCCTTAATCTGATGCTCAGGCTTGTCATTTGAATCAATAGGATACTAGATAGGATGTCTTCAGCATGCAAGGCTACTGCTATAGGAGGTATTTGAAAAATAAATTCAGATCTTATGGGTAGCCACAAACTCCAGGAGCACTAATCTTTCATTTGTCTCTCTCTTTGTCTGTAAACAGTTGGTTAAATTGTTGATTAAAGAGAATTAAGTGAATCACACTTAAGTCAAAATGGGTATGTATGAACTGCATAAGCAAATTGTGTTGCTGCCTGAAAAGCAACAGCTAATGTCAGCATTTCATAAAACACAAAATTAATTTAACTTGCCTATTAAGATTCTAAATTTTCTTGTCTCTTTGTAGAGCAGTTTGGAACCCTCTTTTGTTACACTTTTTTTATTGATTAAGGAAGAATGCTACCAGTTTTTACTAATGAGGAATAATTTTTGCTGAAATATTAGCTGATTTATATTATGAATATCATCTGTGTGTGTTCAGCCTTATGATGAGAACATTTAAACATAGATAGAGATATACACAAAGGATGTATTTTTTCAACATTGTTAATATGGTGTGGATTTGGGAAGGCTATGCAACACCAACCTTGAATTGTTATTTTATCTGCCTCTAGTCTGAACAAAGAGAAATAAATTTAGTACTTTTATTACTGCTAGGATGCGGTTTGAGTAGATTATGAAGGCTTTGATTTATTTACCAGTACTGTGAGTAGATTATAGGCTTCATTTTAAGTATCAAACATCACTGCAGCGTCTATAGAAACTGTAAAATTATGCCATATGTAAAAGTAGCCTGAAGTGTCTGAATAATTATTTAAATTAAGAGTAAACCTACATTTATTGCTGGTTGTTTTCAATATGGATTGTCTGTCTACTTCTGTAATAGTTCTGGAGACTTTGCTGTGGCTGGAGACCTTTTCCTGTCCAGTAGAATTTGATAGGTAGATTTGCAATTATTTCACATAATGGTTTGTTACAGGACTTAATATGTTTTTGAAATATATTTAAATAATATAAAGGCGTGCATTTATTTGCAGATAAAACAGCAGCTAAAATAAGAACAAAAAATTCCATGAAGCTGTACTCAAAAATGAGCATATATGCAGTGCTTTCACTTTGCAAGCGTTGTTCCTTCCAGCAGTCTGTAAGGACACGACATGCACAGAGAGAGCTGCAATTAAGAAGTACAAGGCAGTAGTGACACAGTACTAGTCAGAGTGATGCTTAGGAGTAATGGCAATTAGATTGCTTCCAGACTGAAACAGTACTGTGCAGAGGTGGGATAAAAAGACTTGGACTGGACTAGTGACTGTTATTTAGACTTGTTTTCAGGTAGAATTCTGTCATGGATTATACTGTGATTTGTAACATTTTTATTAGATTTTTAAAAGGCATACCTCTGTTTCAGGGATATATTTTCTTAGTTTTATTACAGTGCTCTTAGTTGAAGACAATTCAACTCAAAGCCATTAAGATGAAAATAAATGTAGTAACTGTTTCTTAGTACTTGTTTTTTTAGAGTGGAGGGAGTGAGTACTTTCTGAAAAATCTTTCAAATCAGTACTTTTTTGAAATACAATAATTTTTGAAAGCTTAGTGTTTGATTCTTTATGGAGAGGTGGGCAATGATCCTGTAAATATGGATGAAGTGTCTCAGGCTTTGTTGTAAATCCCCAGAGATTCTGTGTTGTGGGTACTTCTGCCTGAGTGACTTCAAAAGAACACTACAGGAAAACAAGTTCAGTACCAGTGGAAGAGATCAACTGGAAATGAGAATGCTAATTGCATTTTCATCCTTGAAGTGGTTTTTACATGGAAGTCGACTAATTTCTATAGGTAGACCATAACATTTATTGCTGAAGATCTGAGAACACTACATAGGAGCAACATATACAGGCTATGGATAAGTGAGGTCAAAGGCTGTAAGATACAAACACCTATTTTCTTTCAGCCTACGCTGGGAAACAGTTTTACCTTGACTTTTACAGCACTGGTCCGTTGTCTTCTCTATTGTATGCTTTAACTGTGTGCCAGTTGATGGTTCTGTCTATTCCTATGGAAACCAAGAGAGTAAAGCCAATCTTGCAAGAGGCTTTAGGGAGAATTGCTCTTAGTTGAGACACTGCCTTGCTTTCAGTCAAAATGTCTGATAGTCAGAACTGGCCTCAAGTCGTGCTGATGTTCTCTGCTGATGTATTGCCTAAGATGCTTTGCCAGACAGATGAACACGTTCAGCTTGAAAACTGGTAAATAAGGTTTCTGTTCAGCTGTCTGAGAGATTTTTCTCCAGTTGAGCGTTTTACTTTTGAGTCTAGAATGCTGCTAACAAAGTTGCTAAAAGGGTACTTCGCGAGATTAAACCCAATGTCAAAAATCAGTGATGTTTTTGTCATGGTCGACTTGAAAGGGTTAGCAGAGCATTACATATTTAAATCTGTCAGTGGTTTGTTAGATAGAAGGCATGGCATCATCCTTGTCCACACAGAGGTAATGAAGAGCTTACAGATTTATTTTTATTTCAAAGATGTAGTCCAATGGATAACTGCTAAGGGTCATGTCTAAACCAATAATCCTAAAGATTTTCTCTTACTTTTGTTTTTCAGTTACATTGTTAATCAAGGAGTTAACCCTTGGTTAGTGATAACCAGAGAGACAGCCTGCTATTTTGATGGTGACTTTACGAATTTTAACTAGAAACTGGGATTCTAAGTAGCTGTGTTGACTTTGTTTTTTTCAGCACCTGTTTAAACAAATTTACTGATATTCAAAGAGTGTAAGACTGTATATGACTTTGTAGTCATATACAGTAAAGGGTAGCTTTTACAGGGCTTATAGCTGTTGTAACCAGGCAATATGAATTCAGTTTCACTGAAAATGAGAAAATAAGAAGTTCTAGTATTTCATGCATAAGTAAGATTTCAAAACACAAGTGGTAATTTATAAATCCAAATAATTCTTATTTGCAATTAAATTCATATATCTACTTGTTAACCTTTCTTAGTAGTTTTTCTTCTGAAGAATTTTTGGGGGATTTCTGGCAAGTAACTGATAAGCATATCAAAATACTCCTTTTGATGTATGGATTTCAGTTACTTTTGGAACAGTATCTGTTCCTATAGATATCAAATTAGAAGTATGATAGAACAGATTCTGTTTTTCTAAGTGCTTAATTTGTTTCCTGAAAAGCTACTGAACTGGTGGGTGTTGGTGACAGAAGTCCACATCATTCCAAGTGGTTTCTGACATTCTTAGAATGTGCCTCGTCTCAAAGAGATGCTAAAAGCTGAAACAACCTCTTAAAAAGCTACGTCCACGGCCCCTTTCCTTTTCAAACTTATTAAAATATTTGGGGTTTGAAAATTTGTTTATTTTGTACAAAGTTTATTTGTGTGGTGAAGCATCCTGTCTTCAGCACCTCCTCACTGGAAGGAGAGTGAGCACGTTTGTGTATATAGTAAGGTTATCTTCTGCAAGATCAAGCAGATCAAAGAGCAGTTTCTACTCTGTGAAGATAAGCAGGTTAAATTCAGTTGCCGTTTTTGTTTTCAAGGGAAACCTCATGGATGTATTTATCTTTCAAAGCCTTAGCTAGCAATTAAGGAGTTCAAGTTTTTTGACTTTCACTACTTCTGAAAGCATCTGACAGCTAAGAACTGTTCTCAACTTTGGCTTTAGCATCTGTGCTAATCTGTTGGCGAAGCATGTTAATGCATTGCCAAGTGGCTGATATGTTCTGCTTGGGTTTCTAAGGCAAAATCTGAAATACTTTCACATTGTACATATTTTACCTCCATGAGTGTCTGAGTGTACAACATGATTTAGCATTTGTCAAGGTATAGATTTCTACTGACTTTAGAAATGGATGTGTCACTATTAAAAACTACAGACATTTTTGTGTTTCAGACGTAAGCAACAATTAAGTCTTGACTCCAACTTCTAAAGAGTCCTGGTTTTAAAAGGCTTAACTAAACTAATTTGACTGTTAAAAGATCATAGCGAATCAGTTTGGGGTTTTTAACATTTATTTATTTATTTATCTATTTATTTGTATATTTGGGACAGAATGTGCTTCTCTGGGAAAGGAGATCAGTGGCATGGTATGCTAAATTTTAATGTACATTACCAGTTCTTAATCTGGGTCTAAAGCAAATGAACAGTGTACATGAGTGAATGTGTATGCAATAACCCATGATATAATTAGTTTTTCTGTTCTCAAGATGCTGTTATATATCCAGCTCTACTGCCTTAAGTACTATTTAAAAGTGTAAAAGGAAAATTAAAACATTAATATTTAAATACAATAATAATTATCTAATAGTTGTATAATCACTGTCCGTGCTATGATTGGTGTAGTATTAGAACAGGAGATGTTTTATCTTTGCAATAAATTTAGCTGTAATAATTTTGTGCTGTTCTGTTTGTGAAAGAGTAAAAGTAACTGAATTATATACTGTGTTCCTCTGAAGAGGATTTATTGATTGTTAAATAGTCTGTCTTTTCAGAAAAGATTGCTAAGAAAATTCTGCTAAAATGTCTTACATAAGTGCTGCTTAGTTAATAATGAATATATTTCAACAATCAAAATTTAATAAGCTAATCAATTATTAATCTATGGTAGAGATGTATAATTATCAGATCTCTGAAATCCTTTCTGTTGTGGTTGGTGGACTTGCTGCACTGCTGTCTTCAAACACACCCCTTTCAATAGGCTGACCTTTGTGCTTCTGATTTTGTGGAAGCCTCTGTTTTACCACTTGCCTGCACTGTGCTGCACACTTGCTTACCAGGCTTTGTTACTGCAGGGTGCTCTGTCTGGGGCTGTGGTCAGTGGTTAGTGCCTGATTTTTGGTAAATCTCATCTCACGAGTACAGGAACAGCAAGGGATAAGGTGCAAAAGAATCTTAATCGATGACTGATTCTTTAGGAATTGTGACATTACAGAATTTAGGGTATTCAGTAACATTTCTAAATAGTGGTAAGTAATGTTTTAAGAAGGAAGTAACTGAGAGAGGCAGCCTATTTGACCTCAGAAGCATATAAGAATTTGAAATTATGGGGGTAAATATGTAAGCAGAAATAGAAAATTGGGTAAAATGAGCACCTTCTGTCAGCAGTAGGTTCTTCAAGAGTAACTAGATATTTAGTTAGCTCATTTCATAGAAATGAATTCAATAGGTTGCCTTTTTAGGCCTGTACAAAAATATTAACTGTAGTGCTAGATGAAAAATTGCAAGCTTAATTAGAAATTAGGACACAAAATGCAGGAGAATGGTAAATTAGTATTTGGTAATGAACTGAAAACAGGTACAGTTGAAATATGAGCTGTAAGATCAGAAGGCATGTATTAGAATTCCTTAACAGTTGTGCTTCAATCTATTAGTATTTTTCATGAGCAAACTAAGAATCATGAATAGTATTTTTTTAAATTATACTTAAGAGTGGCACAGTGTTAGACATGACTGTCAGTCAAAGAGAGGATGGTGGTAGCTAGCATATCAGAAAAATAGGAATACTGAGAGTAATTATTAGAAATATTATAGTCCAAAATGCAAGTCCCCCCGGGGAGAGGGGAAGGGGGAGGGAAACACATATAATGATTTATTCTATGTATTATGAATTTATTATTTGAAACATGACTGAGAAGGATGTAATGTGCAAACTGTTTGGAGAATGTACTTAATTTATGGAATAAATGCAGTTTTAAATATATCTGACAAGATACATGCACTAGCAGTGGACAAGTGTCATTGGGATTCAGTAGAGTACTTTGTGGGACCCCTCTGATAGCCCTGTAATTTCTGCTTACTTGAATTTAAAATAGAAAAGTTCCAACTAGAATGAGTGCAGAGAGCTGATGATTTTTTTGAGGACAATGTAGAGCTTATCCTTTGTTACTGAGATAAAAACACCAATGCTTGTTTAGATTTTAAAAGCCACACTGTATTTTCATGGGTAGAAGAATGAGATGTGTCCTTGTGTGTGTGTTGGCTTAAAAAAAACCCAAAACCCAAACAAGAAACAAAATGTAAAAGCCTCAGCCTGGAACAGAGAACTGGGAGGAAAATAAACCTGAACACTGTAATTCCACTTAAAAGAATCACTAGGAATTTTTTTAAAAGGATTAGATGTTCTTACTCCCTATGGTGCTGAGGGATGGATTTACTAATCCAGAGGGTCAATTTTAACCTTCAGTTCTAATTTGTGGTTTATCTGTAAGTATTTCTAAGGCTTTCTGTTCTGCTGCAAGTATATGCCCTGAGTGCATCTTCAGTGTTTATGACTGTCAGCAATGAAAAGCCCTTGAAAACCACCTCCATTGTAAGGGTTTGTATTCTGTTGGTCTGTCTGTTCCCAGTCCTGGGAAAGCAGGTATGTAATTTTGTAGTGGAGCCAAAGTAGCATCTTCATGGTTTAACAGCTTGGCATTCTTTTTAATGACCCCTGCTGTTTTTACCAGGAGGTTGTATAGAGATGCTGGGCTGCTTTTTCCCCAGTTCCTCTAGCAATCCTTACAGTGCACTAAATCTTCACAGGCCCATTGTTGCTATTCCAAAAATCAAGCCCAGCTCTACTGTAACAGTTGTCAGCTCATGTGCTCTACATTGTAAATTATTACAGATCAGTCTTTCAAGTCGTGTGAAGTACTTCATGTGGATTAGAATTGTTACAGCTTTTGAAAATGTGGTCTCAGCAATTAATATGGAAGTAAACAGTTTTTCTACATGCATTGTCCCCTTTTAACCCACTGATGATGAGGTGATGGCAGCCTAACTATGGGCATGCTTTTGACAGATGCACATGTTCCTCTGGCTCTTAGCCTTACCTTGTACAGCTCAGTTTCTCCCCTTATAAAAAGTGTTGTAGTTATCTATGCAGTGTTTTAGTGTTAGAGAAGCATCCACACTACAGGGTAGAAGTGGTTAGCCAGAACGTAGAAGCACACAGTTTAATATAAGGACCAAGTTAACTCACCAAGAAATAGTGGGATGAGAATGAGAATAAATTTTTACAGAGCTCTGTTGCACATCAGCAGAATGTTTCTAGGACCCAGGTGTATTCTTTAAAGTAAGTTTGTATGTGGAATACTTAAAAATTACTGAGAAAAGTGCCTAACTTCTGAGGAAGTGTTTTAAACAGAGGCACGTGGCACTGGGTGACTCAGGGCAGGACTGTGTGGGCTGTACAGAGTGGAAAGATGTAAAGTGTGAGGCCAATGTTTTTAGTGCACTGGTAATACAACCAGTAGTTTCAGTATCAACCTATGATTAGAATTATAGCACCACTGAACAGAGCTCATTTTTTCTTTAGCCTTTCACTTAGGTGACCATATGGGACAGCCTGACTGTGGCTGTTTGACAGATGTCCACCCAGCTGCTCTCTCCCTACACTTCCTCTACAAGCCAGGGAGAGAAAATTGAAAAAGCTGCTTTAGATTAATAAAGAAATAAACATATTTTCTTGTAGACCCAGAAAACTAGGTAGAAAAGTTTACCAGTGATTTTCCACTGAAACCTTTCCCTGGCAGTAGAATCATATTGAATATACTAGAAGGCTTTTTTTAATGACTGAACTTGCAATTTTGGGGATAATTTTTTCAATTACAGAGATAATCTAAATTCTGGAAAACTAATTGATTCTTACTAAGATATTTCTCCCATAACTCTCTTCTCCATTAAAACATTCCTCCATTAAGGAAAGGAGAGGTTTTGTGGCTGCTTAGTAGTTTAGCTTGGGGTCCAGAATTTTCTTTGAAGTTATTGCTTGATGGCAGAGCCATGGTTGCTTATTGAACTGTCTACCAAAAAATGTGTTCTACATCATTGCAGTTAGTACCTGTGGCTGAATTTTTGAAATAGCAGAAGTATTTCTTCTGATTACGTTGAAGTCAGCTGTACTCTGTAACTGTGCTGTAGTTTGCAGAGTCAAGTTTTCAAATAGTTTTAGTAGAATCTAAAGGAATTTTAAGAATTGACATTGGAATGGTAAATTTTGGCTGCCAAGAACCAAGTTTTCTGTACAAGTATTTAATCCCGTTTGCTCACAATGTTTTCTGTTTATAATAGAATAAATTTTGAGTCACTATCAATGGTAAGAGACCATGGACTGACTCAGAGAGCTTCATGCTGCTGAGGAATGTCTAGGCCAGTCAAGTGCATTATTTATGAGTAAAAACTTAGCCAGCTTGAAGACTTTTTATACACAAAAAATTTATAAAAACTGGGGAATTGGCTTTTCAAATTAAGCATTCCCTCCCTCCACCTAATAAGACCTAAATTACATCTGCCTTCAAGGCATGTTGATACATTCCATACTTACAAACTTAAGCAATAATCAATTGAAGGTGGGGAAATTTTCCATTGTCATTAAAAAGCACAATATTGTTTTCTAACAAGTGAAAGAAAGACAGCAAAATTCATGGTATTACTAAAGAAAAGAACAGCAGTCAGAAGCCAAAGCATGATTAAGGTAATTCAAATAAGTAGTGTAAGTACAGGTGTTTTCTATGATAGTGTTAGAAAGAAAACCTAAATCACTTGGAAGAAACAGAATCTTCTGTATTTCAGAATGAAGGGATTTATTACAAATTAATTTGCTAAGGAGAAGAATTTGTTGGCTAAGCATGCAAGAGAATAATGTAGTAACTGATGGAAAAGTGTGTAATAGCAAATATAAAATGCAGTATAGGGAGAGAAATTCTAATAATAAAAGGGCATGTTTCCTTAGTTTTATGCATTATTTTAACTTTCAGTCTTCTTTACAGCGGAATTCATTCAAAAAGCAGAATATACTTGTAAATCTTCCAATAAGTACTCATCAACAAGACAAAAACATTTTTTTTTCTCTCATGGGTATTTATGCACTCTGTGTAGGAAATATTGAAAACAACCCAAATATATTATCTTCTATGATGGAGAAAAGCAGCTGTATTTCTTCCAAGACTAATATTATCTCAAGATATTTAATATTGTCTTCCTCCAGTCTAATTGCCAACCACATCATGATACCCTGAGATTTTTTTGCTAGTTTTAATTTTTCTTTTTTTAATGAGTTTTGTAAATTTTTCTCATATTTGCCTATACAGTGTAATGGTAATAAAAAGGAATATTCTCATCCCTAGCTCCACTCCAAGTTTATAATGAATTAATTCTGTGGTTTAGGAGCTTTGCAGACATCATGCTGTTCTTCCTCTGTACTTTGGAGTATGCCTTGGTATGTGTCTGTGTACTAAAGGGACAAAATGCTTTTCCTGACACCCAGCAGAAGAAAAAGATCTGGTTGGTCACTTCTCACTAGGAATGCTGTAGTAGCTGTGCTGTCTCTGGCAAGAGAAGTTTGCATGTTCAGGCGGGTTTGTGGTAGGTTCTGTGGCAGACTTCTCTTGTAAGCTGTCAATGATGAGCAAGGACTAGTAACAATAAATGGTAGAAGCAGGACAAGGTAGTTCTGTCTAGTAGTTTTGAGCTCTGGTAGTTTGTCTGGTAGTTTTGTCTCTGGTAGTTTTGAGCTCATTCATGATTTGCTTTCCCTGATTTGTATTTTAAAATAAAATAACGTAGCAGGGGGGAAAAAAGTCACATTCATTTATTTTGGCTATATCTGGTGAAATCCATTCTGCATCCATAAAGCTCAAGTTTTCCATTGCTATTAGATGAAAAACAGAACAGTAATTTTTGTAAAGTATGCCCTTCCAATGTTCATGATTGCTTTGAAAAATAAAATTTGAATATTTATATGCCCTGGCACTGGATACTATGGAGGCCTCTGGAATCCTTTGGCCTGTCTCCATCCTGCCATTCTGCTGACAAAAGTGATTTGCAATTCTGAGCCTTATGAGACACCAAAAGGCCCCTGTTCATTAGCACTGCTTGCCCTTGTCTACTTGGTTGCCTTTTTTCATTGTTTTTCCAAAGACAGCCTAAGGGGACCAAGCTAACATGCAGAATTTATAAAAGAATTGTAGTAGACTGAAGTATGTCAGTTTGCAGGTAGTTTCATAAGCAGAAAAATCCAAAGACATGACTTCTATTGATTTGAGTGTCACCTTTCCTGTGTACATTGTCTAATAAAGCTTCATCAAATGCTGCAGCTTTTCCCTGAGTAGGGGAGAATTAGTACAATTTATCTTCTCTTCTGAGCTTTCTATTTTCATCATACTTATAGGTAATGATCTATATGGGAAGTTGGCAAAAACTAGTATCTTGGGGAAACGCTGGAAGACAGTGAGCAAAATTAGGATAAGAACACACTCCTTTCACTTTAGGAAAGGTTATAAGTTAGAGTGTGGGAAGAGCAGAGGTGTTTAAGCCATGATAACTAAAGGTAGGTGCAGATGTTTTGCTTTAATGTGTTATTGCTCCAGCAGCTGCTGATCTTCGAGTGCATCTTAACTGCTGAAGGTGATTAGATTAACCCAGACTTTGGAAGCATCAAAATGTTGTATGTAGCATCTCTCCTATACGGAAAATAACTTTCAAGCAAGAGGTAGTAGCAAGTCAAGGCTGACTGTAGTACTAAATCAGTACAGCTTCTTCATGATGGCATGTTCACGTCTCCAGTTTTTTACTGGCTTCTTCAGTGGTTTGAGAAAACCAGATTGCATGTTTTGAGATCCACCCTTATTTATTATATCATATTTATATCAAAGAAGCACTTCTATGTTATTTCTTTTGAAAACATAGTGAAAACCTAGTGGAAGTCCTAGTGTAAAGTGTTTTGAATGTGTTGTAAAGCTAACTGTCCCATCCATTTATTATATATATTGTAGACCGAAACTCATACAGTTCCCAATTTAAAAATGTAAGAAACAATCACTTTTGCATATATTTTCTATGTATTCAGATGAGTACATTTTATCTTTCTGAATCATTCCTGGTTATTTTTATTACTTTCATTTAGAAAATTATATTCTTTCTTCATGTTTAGTTTTATTCCTCATCTGATAACTGTTTACCTTGCTGAAACCAGCATGTAATGATCTTATTTCAGTTATTACATGATATTTACTGAGGTTAAACAGTTAAGAAACTCTGATAATATTGCAGAATTTTTGGTATTAATGAACCCTGTCTTGTTCTGCTAATGGAATATATATATCTAAAACCAAGTAGCACAAGAGACTTCAAAGTGAAGAGTTCATGTTAACAAAAATAATGTTAGATGTTTACAAAGCACTGAGCTGTTTTGCAACAAGCTTTTTTAGGCACTGTAATACAATAAATATATAAAAATATATCTAAGTATTATGATTCGGTTTGATAAACTGACATAAATTTCTGATATTTTCTTTTTACCCAGGGGAATTACCGCTTCATGAAACTTTTACTGGCTCGGAGAGGGAACTGGATGCAGAAGGACTTAGAGGATATGACACCATTACATTTAACTACACGTCACAAAAGCCCCAAATGTTTAGCTTTGTTGTTAAAACATATGGCACCCGGAGAAGTGGATACCCAGGACAGAAACAAGGTAAAAGTACTGCTTATTTTAAGCTTTTTAGCAACTTTCGAAATTGGTTTTACATCAAGCAGTTGTGTGCAAAAAATTATTTGTCATAAACTTTTTCTAGGTCTTCAAAGTAGAAATATTAATATTTTTGTGATGTCAAAGTTTATTGCACTGGCTCCACTGACATTCTTCTTGAGAGTAGTTACAACAATAGAGGATTAAAGAACCATCCAAGTCTTTCTGTAAGATTGTGATCCTTGTTAGAGTCTGGATAGCATTATGTTGCTTTTCTTCCTTTGAAAAACCTCACATGTAGAATCTTTTAATCATAAGAGTCACTAGAAGACTGCCTATAATTACAGCAGTCATTCTGGAGAGGTCATGCTGATTTCATGACCATGCTAATTAATTAACAAAAGTTTGCATAAACCAGCCAAAACCATTTAGCAACCTTGCCTGTTCAGCAGATTTCCAAATCAGTTTTGCCAGTATTCCCCACAAAACATGGAGCACATGAACTTCTGCTGGTTCATATCATGAGTTGTCACAGTAGCAAAAATGGAATTCAGGTTGGTGGAAGATGATCTCGGGCACAGAGTACAACCTGTTTGACCCTGTTGGGCACACAGCTTTTTTGATTTCCTTGCTGCAACTGTGGATATTGAAATTGTCAAATATAATTCCTGAACATGAGGGAGAACAAGTGTCTTTTACATCTGCTTCAATGCAGGTAACTGACTGGAACTGGTTGTAGGTGAGAGAAGTCAGTGAACCAAGGCTACATTTGCCTTCTGGTAACCAAAAGTTTCTGCTTTCATTGCAACTGTCAGTTTCCAGGAATAGTGGTCAGCTCCATTTAATAAATAACACTCATTAATTTATTACAAATTTTTACTGGTACAAGGATGTGGTGGCACTTTGTGGAACCCTTCTTTAGTGAGTGACAAGTAGAAAAAAAGGCTGTGCTGTCTTATTGTTACCATGGTACTAAGCTAACAGCTGGCAGCAACAAACACAAAGAGGGTTCTTTTTGCCTTCTTCCTTTTCAGAGAAGTTAAGGATATGATAGTGAGCTTACACATTCCATGTCACTGTTTAAGGATGCTAATCCAGGGTATTGTACTTCTATACACAATTGTCCTGCAGGAGTTATTTCTCTGTTGCAAATCAAGCTCAAAAGAACTGGGAAAAAGAATTCATTCTTTATCTTTTTTATCTTATAACTCTCTGTTACTTGGCAGTTGGGAGAGGTGTGTCTGGTAAATGAAATACTTGTTAAAATGCCAGTGTTTTGCTGGTTAAGAAACCCCTGCACATTGTTTTGCTTACGTAGTTATGAACATTGATAAAGCCTGTAAAAAAAGCTGTTGGCAGTCAGGAACTGGCAATAGGAGCATGGATTGCCTTTTGATGTTTTATTGGACTGCCAGGTCATTAGGCATTAGATTCGCTGATATTTAACCTTAGAATTCTGTGTCATCACAGACAGTAAAGTGAAAACCTTTGTTCAAGATGGATCCAAGTCCAGTGTCAGCTTTCAGTGTCACCTTCCCCTAGTGGAGAATAGTCTCTGTCAATTTGTGTTATCCCAACAGAGTTTGAAATTAAAGAGAGACCACACTAATGACTGCAGTTGTTCTATAGTGCAGCTCTGGTGCTGAGGCCTGGTTCAGATGATCATTCTAGCTTGGATGTCATTGCTTAATACCAAGCACAGATACTTTCTCCAGGTCTGAACTGCTGCACCAAATAGCCATCAGAGCAATGCTAAGTGGCATGCACACTTTTCTCTTGCCAACAAATCTTCATAAAAAGCAGTTAGTCTCCTACCAGAGATACTTACATTCCAAGCATACGGGCTTCTCAGTTTGGATCTCATATAAGGTGGTGCAGCTTAGACCTAATTCAGACCTCAGTACCAAAGGTGTGTGATGATCTGCTCTTACTAAGGTAGATAGACCTCTTGTTCAGCTTTGCTTAAAGCCTATTTTTACAAATTTTCAGTTGTTAGCCACCCCAGGTATGTGTGCTCAGTTTTTTGTCAGTCCTCTTTATTGAAGTGTAACAAAAGCTTGCTTATTTACCTGTTGTTTAAAGCTGGTTTTGGCCAACTTTAATTTTCATGTTTCAACAATTTTTTAATGTGTTGAAAAAATTTGTGGAAATTGTATTGCAGCAAACTGCATTGCATTGGAGTGCCTACTACAATAACCCAGAGCATGTGAAACTTCTCATAAAACATGATTCAAATATTGGAATTCCTGATATTGAAGGAAAAATCCCTCTTCACTGGGCAGCTAACAACAAGGACCCTAGTGCAATCCACACAGTGAAATGTATTCTGGTAAGAAAGTCTGCTATATATGTACATAACATTTTCTGTCCTTACTAATACTACTGATAGAAATATTTTTTATTGTTTTGAGATTTCTCATTTTGGTCCACTGACTCTTTGAGAATTAAATAATTTGCTTTTCCTAATATCCAGAACTTTTTAAGAAATAATCCTAAATACTTTTGCTCTCTCAAAAAAGGGTTTGAGTTCTATGGGTGAATGTCTTTGCTCTAAGTCATGTAAGCGGGGGGGCGAGGAAAGACTTAAAAGTTTTCCTGGGTAAAATGGCCAGTCATATTGATCATTTCAGTTGCATTTTGCGTGCTGATTTCTTTGTTATGTGTCTTTCCTTCATTATTTGAAAGTTTGTATCTAGTTATCTGTAGGGAAAATATTAGTTTAATTTGGTTTTTCAAGTTAGAATTCTGGGAAATATTTCATCAATTGTCAGTCAGCTCACAATCAGTTTGCTGAGAGACTTTCTGCATTATTTTGTGTATGAATTTAATACTGTTTCCTTGATAGCATATTTTCTCCTTCTGCAAAATTTCAGTTTATATTCTGGAATGACAGTTATAATGGGTACAATGAAATCATATGCTCAGCTTGATTTTTACCTTGATTTTTATTTTGTGAAAATCTCTGAGCTTCACTAACATGGAAAGATACAGAAACCTCAATTTAAATTTTCTGTCACATTAGAAGTCTTCCTGTATCTGTCTTTCAAAGGTCTTTCAAAACTAGACATGTAGCGATTGTACTCTAACTACAAGGACTTGTAGGTCTGCCTGCCTGATTAACTTGCAAACTGAGAACTTAAATATGAAAATGAAAATTTTCTTTACTTTTTTTTCAAATAACAGTGACACTCTTACAGTTACCCTGATACTGTTTTTTACTATAAAAATAGTTTTAGAGAAGTTTCCAGCATCAAGGAGATTGTATTTTTGTATTACTGCTGTTCATTCAATATATGTGTGATTTGTATCCAGCTGTGAAATAATTTGTTACAAACAAAATTTTGTCACAAACTTTGAATTTGTATCTACTTTTCTGCCGCACTGGAGAAGTAAACTTGCTGCAAAGTACATAAGGATCTCTGTGTTTAACTACAGACTTTTTCAACATTAAGTAGTCAAAAGGCAAATATTTCTGAAAGTTGTGGTGTGTTGGGCTCAGACGAGAGCGTCACACCCACACAGCCACTCACTCACCTCTCTCAAGGCAGAGAAGATAGAAGGAAGGCAAGAAGACTTGTGGATGAAGAAAATGCCAGCCCAGTATAGAAAGCAAAAGCTGCAGGCAGAAAAGGAAATTTATTCATTCTTCACCCCGTCAGGCAGATGTCAGCCACTTCCAGAAAAATGGAAAAAAAGCTTCAGCATGCTTAATCATGCTTGGGAAAACAGTGTAGCTATGAGCATCCTTCCTGCCCTCCCCTGTCCCTGAGTGTTTTTGCTGAGCATGATATTATATGGTGTCAAGTATTGCTTGGGTCAGTTTGTGTCAAATGTCCCAGCTGTGTCCTGTCCCCTTTGACCCTCCTTCCTGTTCTGTCCCTTCTGAGCAGCCTGTAGCTGCACACCAGTCATGGGTTCATCCCACCAAGTTTCAGTAGTGGCAACTGGGTCATAGCTTTCTTCTGGAGGCTTCCGACTCCTCCTGTTTGTTTCTCATGCTGCATGCAGTGGTATGGAGGCACTTTGACTGGGCTGAGTATATTCTTGATTTCATCTAGGCTTTTTCATGCATCAGCTTAATTGTTTATACTGCAATTAGTTACATCTATATGTGCTTACTGATGGAGTAAGTTAATAACAAGTTTAAATGAAAAAGTAATTTAGCTATGCTGTAAAGTTGATGATACAGAAATGTTGTTATTAGGTAATCAATCTGTTAACTGAATTTTTGTTGAGTATAAATACCTTTTGGTGGTGGTGGTGGTGCCCTGAGTTTAATCCTGTAGTAAGATCTTCTCTCCAAATTGAAGTGTTTTTCTTACTTGTCTTGAAGTGACAGAGCTTCACAGCGCAGCACAGACACAGCAGAGCTCAGTTTTCCCCTCCTTTCTTAGCTGCTTTTTGCCATATTACCCAGTTCCAAGTCTATTGTCTAAGCATCACCTTTGATTCTCATTCCTCTCTAGGTCTTCTAACTTTACAGTTTTTCATATTCTGCATTGCATTTCTACTGGACGTACCCATAGAGTGAAAATTTCTGTCATCTTGTGTCTTAACACATAACTGCATTTTTAAGTTCGTGAAAATACTGTCTTGTGGTGATAGCAGTATAAAAGGCAAATGTCTGTGTCACTACTGCTTCCCATTTTTAATCACATCCAACCAAACCATTTGTCTTTGCTTTCTCCAAGCACTGTGCCATTGCCCAAACAGCAATGAGGTATCAGTGTCTGCTTCCAGAATACCTTTGGTACCTGCTGGCCGAGTTATGAAAAACAACACTGCTGTTGTTTCTCTCTTGTTATCTTTAACACTGTGGAAGAATTCCCCAGAAAATTATATTTTCTCTAGTATTCTACTTGGAATTCTCCAGTGCTGCTTTACAAAAACTTGACAAAGTTTAGCAGCTGGTTTTATTGAGACCACAGTCTGTGGTGCTGAAAAATACTGTCTTGTTTTTCTGTATTCTGCCCTTTGGGTGTGACCAGATCTCCTGTTTATAAATTCTTAAAATTAAGGGTCATCTTTCTGTTAGATATTTGTATAGTACATAGTCCATTGCTATTGTCAAAATAAGCAATTATGAAAAGAGCTCAGCTGAATGCTGAGAAAGTAGGTTGGTGTGCAGGGGTGACAGTTACACACAAATTAGTTATATCTGATGTTGAAATCCCTGAAATACAGCCAAAAGGGAACTCGACATATGTGGAAAGTAAACACGTGAAATAGAGAGAAACTCTAATCTGGAGATCCTCTCATGGTCAGCTTCCTTTTCCACCTTTCCAGATTGTGCTTGGTTACGTGAAAAGTGTTGGGAAGATTTAAGGAGAAAAGAACAGAATAAGGTTCCATTATTATGATGGAAGCCACTGCTTAGTATTTTCTATCTCTTCTCTTTATTTATTCTTCATGGTAAGAGACATGACATTTGTTTATACCACACTTTCCATTATTGACTACAATGCCATTGTTCTAATTGGCACAGAAAAATGTTTAGCTTCTGTTTCTTCTCTGTATTGTGCTTAAAATGTTAATACAGTATGACAGTTTAATTATAGCTAACCAAACCCACTTAAAATCTAAAGAAATTATACTCATGAATGTAGGCAGAAACAGGCCTAGAAAATTTTAATTTAAGTGGCCAAGAAATTCAAAACACATGAATAGTTTTAAACTAGAGTATAATTAATGGCTTTATCATTGGAGATTCTGTACCATTTTGCAAAAATAATACTTTTGAGTATGTGGATATTTCTTGGCAATGTCAATGAGTTTAAGCCAGGAGTTTTAGATTCATTTATTTAGGATGTTGTTGTGCTTCTGGAAGGCTTGAAAATTAGCTTGTCAGGATTACACCAGCAAATTATAAGTGAAGAAACATTTATTTTCTTGTTTGTCCATTTTGTTCAAACATATTTTCCTCTGGTGGACTTAGAATTTCAGTAATAACTTCTGTGCCTATCATAATTCATGTTTAGCCATTCTTAAAAGTGATTCTTATAAAATGAATTTTTGCAGTAGGCTCTATGCTCCCCCTGCTGAGCTCTATGAATAGACAAAAAGTAAGCATATTATCAGTTAGCTTTCTCTTGAGAATTATTAAAGTTAGGGAAGAACGTACAAGTTTTCACTGTAAATGAAAAAAGTTTTCAGATAAATGCTCTTGAATGCTTATCAAAACAAGTGTTACACATCCTTTGATTATTGTGGTTTGTGTGTGTAACAATGTTAACTTTGCATATTTAGTTGAGAGTCATCTTTATCAATTTTTTTATGGTTTAAATAGGTTATTTGTTATTACACTGGTGACTACATATATTAGTGAACTCCAGTATGTTTTAAGTATGTTAATTTTTGACTCTAACAAAACATGGCTGACAGAACTGATACCTAATCTAAAACGGATGAAGTTTTCTGTCTGAGATGGGCACCTTAATTAGCATTAGCAGATGTTATTGCTAAGATACTGTCTATCATCTTAGAAAAGTCATGGAGAACAGGAAAGATGCCTGAGGACTGGAGGAAAGCCAATGTCACTCCAGTGTCTTGAGAAAGGGCCAGAAAGACAAACCAGGAAACTACAGGTATCACCTCAGTCCCTGGGAAGGTGATAGAACAGCTCCTCCTAGATGTCGTCTCTAAGCATGTGAAGGAAAAGAAGGTTGTTAGTAATCAACACAGATTCACCGGGGGAAATCATGCTTGACCACTAAGAGATCTTCTGTGATGGCGGGACTGGCAGAGTAGATAAGTGGGTGTTGTCTACCTTGACTTCAGCAAGGCTTTTACACTCTCTCCCATAACATTGTCATAGGTGAGCTCGAGGAGGGTGGGTTGAGGACTGTCAGAGGAATGTTGGGAATGTCAGAGCTCAGAGGGTTGTGATCACCAGCACAGGGTCTGGTTACAGGCCTGTATCTAGAAGTGTTCCCCAGGGGTCGGTACTGGGCCCAGTCTTTTTCCATTTATTCATCAATAACCTGGCTGAAGGGAAAGACTGTACCCTCGGCAGATTTGCTGATGATATAAAACTGGGAGGAGTGGCTGATACACCATTGTGGTGTGCTGGAGTCAGTGGGACCTGGACTGGCCAGAGAGTTGGGCAGAGAGGAGTCTCATCTAAGCTCAACAAAAGCAAACAGAGACTCCTGCACAGGGGGAGGACTCACGCTGTGCACCAGGAGAAGGACCTGGGGCTCCTGGTGCACAACAGGCTGTCCATGAGCCAGCAGTGCGTCCTGGGAGCCAAGAAAGCCATTAGTACCCTGGGATGCATTAGGAAGAGCATTCCCAGCAGTTCGAGGGAGATGATCTTTCCTAGAGGGTCAGCCCTAGTGAGGCCACATCTGAAATGCTGTGTCCAGTTCTGGGCTGAGAGATCTAGGACCATTCAGCCTGGAGGAGACTGAGAGGGGATCTTACCAATGAGAAATACCTTCAGCGTGGATGTCAAGAGGAGGGAGCCAGACACTTTTCAGTGGTGCTCAGCAACAGGATAAGGGGCAATGAGTACAAACTGAAATATGCAATTCCCATTTGAATATGGAGGAAAGCATCTTTACTGAGATGAAAGGTGACTGAGCATTGGAACAAACTGCCTAGAGAGGTTGAGGAGTCTTCATCTCAGGAGATACTTGAAACCCATCTAGATTTAATTCTGTGCAACCTGCTGTGGTTGAACCTGCTTTGGTAGGGGGTTGGACTAGATGATCTGCAGAGATCCTTTCCAACAGTAACCATTCTGTGATTCTGTGATTTACATACAGTGTGTGAAGTATGTAGCTCCTTAGATCTGGAAAACTTACATTAACCAAGTATTAGGAGGTTTAACTTGGCACTGTAAGAAAGTAAACAGTAAGAAACAAAGATTCAGGGCATTGCAGAGTTGAAGTTACTACTGCTGTATTAACTTAGCCAGATTGCTCTTAGAAAATATAGGGAAATATAACTCTAAATGCTTGGGGGGGTTGAGGGGTTTTTTTATCCATTATATAGGAAATATAGAGTGTACAACTTTGGTCAATTAATATTTGCATAGAAACCACAATTCTGGAATTTTCTTTCTTCTTGATTTATTGCTCTCAATATTAGATATTTGGTTTCTGTGTAATGGTAACTACATATCAAATATTGCAAATGCAAGTGATGCTATAGCCTATTTGTGTACCTAGTGGAGTCAAAAGGAAAGATTGCAGTTAGTTTAGTGAGAAAGGGGTCAGGAACTTGCTTTAACAAGCTGCCCTGATCACAATCCCTTGGTCCTCTTTCATAAATGTATTGTGATATATCATGTGGCTCTGTATTTTCAGGAGGATTGCTTTTCTCACTTATCATGGGTTAAAATCCCCTCTAGTGTTTGAAGTTAAACATTTCAGGACTACATTCCCTTTTAATTCTTTGACAATCTGCTTTTACTCTAGATGTTTAGTGTCCTGCATCCTGAGTTTCTGCTGTATTATTGTTTACCACTTTTCTTTGTAATACCTCTTTTTTTCAGAAAAGTGAAGTTTAAAGTTTGTGTTTCATGGGCTTTTATAATATTTGCCCATGAAATAATATAATATTTGAAGATCTCTCAAACACTAGGAGGATATTCATTTGTACCTGTTCTGCTCTTTTGCCTGAAAAAGAGTCACAGAGAGAAATCTGTATAGAAACACATTTGAGAGATTAAATTATTATAATAGAAAACTGCATAGCTAGGAATCTTATGTGAAAGTAATATAGAATATTTTTTAAGAAAAGGTGATGATAAGTCAAGTTATATCTATTAATGTTACATGATCAAGTGACTAATCATGAAACTTTAAAAGACTTTTTAAATTCAAAATTAGACCCATTAGAAGTAGATGCATTATTAGAAGTACTCTCTCAGTTCTATCCTGTCAGCTAGAGATGTAGACATCTCCTTTGGAAATACTTTAGGGGTATAAAATGCTAGAAAACTATTATAATGAAAGTCATAAAATTAACTTGAGCAAAAAGGGAAGTGTTTTTGGAGAAAATCTGAAGATATATATGTCATTTTCAGCTTGTAAATCATGTAAGAATTTCTCATTATTTTCATAAGAGCTGGAGTTAATCTTTTAAAGATCTGTTTGAGGAACCACTTGCACAGCAGACTGGTAAAACTATAGGGTATGTACCAGAAATCGGGTCTTGTACGATAATTAAGTATAAAAAAGCATTCCATAAGAAATACTTGGAAGTAGCCTATACTGTAACAAAAGCATTTGGTTGTAGAGCTGCATTCTACTGAACAAGGACAGTGTATCTCTCTGAAAAAGCATCTGTAAGGATTGTATAGGTTTTCTCTTCAATTTAAATACTCTTAACATTTTTGTTGCTTCTTTTATTTTTTTTAAGGAAGCTGCACCTACAGAATCTCTGCTTAACTGGCAAGACTACGAAGGACGAACTCCTCTTCATTTTGCAGTTGCAGATGGGAACGTAGCAGTTGTGGATGTGCTGACCTCCTACGAAGGCTGCAATGTGACATCTTACGACAACTTGTTTCGAACTCCCCTCCACTGGGCAGCCTTACTTGGTAAACTGCACAGTGCTGAAGTCACTTAGTCATTAATTAACTGTACTGTTTAATCTTTGTCTCTGATTTTTATTTAATTCCAGCCTGGCAGTATGATAACTACCCTCTTAGAGCAATAAGAGTTTCTGTTAAACTAGGATTAGAAGTTTGTGTGTAGACCACTTATTTTAGCTTCAGATTCTCCAAAGCATTGTACAGTGCATTACTTCAACAGGTTATATATGCTGATGATTTAAGAACAATTAGAGTATCTTGAAATTGTTCTCGTATGTGCAACTTTGATCATAGATTTAAAAACCCCCCAGATACTCTGGAACAGTGGTGTCTGCACAGCCCAGCATGAAAGCAACACAATCTATGGGAGTGCATGAAGAAAATATCAGAGCTTCTGTTTATTTTATGTCTGAAAAGATAACTTGACTAATATTTCATATGCAGATTTAAGGTAGTACCCTTGTTTGGTCCATATGTAAGATGGTCACATGGGGTTTGCAAGGTGCCTGAGGGAGCTGAGCTGCTCCACAATGCAGAGTGGTTGATGGTGGCATCATGAGTCACATGCTCATTTTCAGCCTATTGTGATGTGCTGCAGTTTATGTCTGCCTAGTTAAGTGAATTTATGATTATATTATCTGGTTTTTATTAAACTACCCCTCACAAACTAAATAAGGGGCTTAAGAAGATTCCCACAAAGAAAATGCAGATACTCTGATAATGCCAGTTAACAAGTAAACAAGAAAACATGGCAGAATTGACACTTCTAGTACAAGCTCTTCATCAGACATGCTATGACAATCTAATCAGGTCTGACAATGAGGTTTTTTTGTATAGAGTTTTTCTCTGTTTAGATTGTTACCCAGAGATTCACATCCTCTGTAAATTGTAACCTTGCATATGTGAGTTTTGGTTTTGATTTACAAAAACTGGATCCTTGCAAAACAAGTTAAAACCCAATTAAATGTAAATAGTCTAAATGCAGGGAAATACAATCTGTAAAATGACAGACATAAAAATAATATGATTTAGAAAATTTACCTCCTGTTTCTATTCAGGAGGAAAAAATGACCACTGGATAAAAGAACCTTCAAATAGTCACTCTCCCCTTTTAACAGGCTTCATCCCAATGATCCTTTGGGACACTGCAGACAAAGAATGCCAATATAAGAATCAGATGTTCACTGGAGCGAGTTACTGCAACTCCAGTGGCAATATATCTGTAGTTTGATTATGTTTATCAGAACAAAAAAGAGAGAAGGGTGTTCTCAAATTTGTAGATAAGTAGGGATATTGAATTTTAACAGAGAAATTGTGAAGCACTTTAAGTGTCATAGGATCAGCTTTCCAAAGAAATAGTCATTATCACTTTGTTCTGTCCAAGAAGCAAAATTTATTGTGTTTTGAAATTGATTATATTTAAGAGAGAAATTTTGTCTGTTGGAAAAATAGATTGTCTAATCAGTGTAGAATAAAGGGGGAAGATGTGCCAAGACCTCCAGACTATTCTGTGAACCTGATGAAGTCTCTAGGTGGCATATGCTCTTTGGGAATTTCTGGTTAGTAAATAATTATTAATTTTCAGGGTTATGGTTTTAAGTTGAAGTTAATGTTCTATGTAGGTCTTAAGTAAGACGGATTACTTAAGAGAGTAAGATGTTACTATATAGGTTAACAGTAAGAGATTCAAAGCAGGGCAGGGAACTTTAAAGATTTAAAAACTTGCTGTGACAAGTTTTCTTAGATGTGATGGATTGCATGTGACTGCATCTTAAGGGCATTGTTGCTCCTCTTACCTTTTCTTTTGTGTAGATAAAAGTCTCAGCCAAGTTACATCTCTGCTACATAAAAGTACAACAGAAACCACAGTTCTTGACCTCAAGAAATGAGTTTTAATGTTTACATTAATGGCCAAGCAAGATCCACCTCTGCACCAACTTCTTTACTGTTGCACCCAATACAATTTTTTCTTTCAACTCCCTCAAGCCTTATTCTCGTAGATAATTTAGCTAGACCTTCTGTCCTGATTATGGAGTTAGGTTCCCTTTTTCTAATTGTCTTTCCTGACAGTTCAGGAATCTTTTTTTTCAGGCTCAGTACTCCTATGGTTTTTCTGCTAGGATTCCACTCCAAAGGAACTTCTTCCAGTGAACCTCAATTTACTTCTTATACACCTGAGGTGGGAATAGCATAGCAACATTATATCTCTTCTTCTGGGTTTTTTTTTAGCTGTACAAAGGGACAGAATAATGTGATGTTCCCTGCATCCAGGGTTTTCTTAATGCCTAACAGGAAAGAGGAGCCTTCCTGTATATCCTAAGGTGTTGCTTTGATTTTCAAAAGCCTCCTGATATTTACATACTTGGAGTCAGAATTCCCACACTTTTCTCAAAACACTATGTGTTTTTCACATTCCTTCTTGGAGGAGGAGAAAATTGACAGACTGTTCAACTGGCCAGTGTGATTCGGAGGAGATATATTATCCTCCAATCCACTCTCATTTTAGAGAGTCTATAAATTGTAGAAACTGTAAATAAAGCTCTCCTTTTTTGCCTTGAGTGACTGAGCAAGTCCAGCGTGCTCCTTCCGTGTCTCAGCGTGACACTAAGGCCCCTAGAAAGAAAAATATGCGCACATAACTCTTCATCCTTTTTGACTCAAGTTACCATTTTCTCTCATTTCTGATGCTTTTGTACATATAAAGTCTCAAAGTGCCATTTCATGAAAGAGAGCTTGCCTAGTCCTCCATGTCTTAGGTTTTTAAGAGCTACAGACCTCAACCATAGCACAGCTTCATTCTGTAATTGTTGGTGTTTTCATTAAAAATAGTCTACTGCTAGCAGGAAGGTTTACCTACCTTTTCATTTATTCTAAAGTGATTCAAGACAACTGTGCAAAAGTAACAAGCTGCAAAATTGATTGCTTTTCTGACATAGGAAGTACTGTGAGTTTTCATCTGTAAAATCAGAGTGATTTTATAGTATTGCTTAAAATACCAAATCATTAAAATACTCTGTGAGCTGCTTATGCTGACAAAAATAAGTGTATGAATGGACTGGTTGACTTTAGTGGCAATATACTATATTTGGTTTTGTTTTCCTGTCTGTGAAGTGAATATAAAGTTTACCCACCCTCCAAAAGTGTTGTGATTTTAATCTCAAAATATTTTAGTCTGTTTTTAGGGAAGGAGTTGTGTGTGAGCTTGTTTATTGCAGTGGGCTAGCCTCTGATTCTGCTATACATTCTCAGATGAAATTTTGGTTAAATAAAACCTAAGTGAAGAATTTACACTTGACTTCTGTAAAACAATATGGTGTGAGATGAAATTGTCAACATTGGTTTAGCTTGTCTTTTAATGCAGATGGACAAATGCTCATCATCATCAGCCTATGCTCACTTTACTGTTTCTGACTGACCTGTCACTCAAATGCAGCATCTCAATTGAGTTATAAGCCTTTTCTGGAAATATTCAACCAATTCAGTATAAAGTTATTATTATAACTATCTGGCCAGTTACTGCTGGTTTCTTTATTTAGGGAAAGCTCTAGGATTTCTATTAAAAGAAATTTTGTATTTATAAGTCATTCTGATTTATAGATGCCCCCCCAAAATGACAGTACAGAGTATGGCACTGGAGCACTATTGGGAAGAGAGTACATGCCAGACTTAATAGTTCAAATATCAGGTCTTGTTTCTCTCTTACATTTAAACTATAATGGCTACAACACAAATATATGACTATTTATCAAAGTGTGTTCATTTTCTTCTGTTTTGTTAGAGTTTAGGGTTTTGGGTTTTTTTCCCCAGCGGATCTATTTTACTTTTTTTTTAACTAAGCTTTTTATTGACGTTACGATTTGATACAAACTTGGTTTTATTATATTATTTTTCTCAGGTCATGCACAGATTGTCCATCTCTTACTAGAAAGAAATAAGTTTGGAACTATCCCATCTGATAGTCAAGGTGCAACACCCCTACATTATGCAGCTCAGAGCAACTTTGCTGTAAGTAGAACATACCCTAAATGTGAAGGAAATATATTTTGCTGAAATCTTTATGGTTTAGCAGAGTGCTTGAGTTGTTTTTGAAATCATATAAACACAGTGTTGTTGGCATGAGTTAATTCAGAGTTCTCCTATATTATGTGATAGAAATGTGGCTAATTTCAAACTATGAAAAGATAGATTTACAAAAACTAACTTTGTGTACAGTAAAAGGCCCTTTGAGCTATGTTTGCATCAGAATGCACAATAGTCATACAGTCACTTCAACAGAAAGCAGAATAACACATACTATTTCACAGTGCTTTCAGGTTTTAGGGCTCATTATAATGAAGTCTAAGCAGTTATAAGGTATCTAAAGTAAGATGACCTATAGGAGTATTTGCACAGCTGCTGCAGGACCAGTCAAACCAGTCTTTGCATTCAAGAAGGTGATTAATTTATGAATATTTGGCATTATGAATGAACTGTTGTCTCGTGAAGCTTGGCTAAAGAGTTGAGTGCCTTTTGTCATAGTTCTTCAGGAACACTATATTTTTTAAGTTTTTAAAAATATTTTTTAAACTCAGACAACAAAGAATGTTGGTTTCTCAGACAGCTTAATTCCTTTACTTTGGTATAATAGGTAACTTTTTTTCCAGATGGATCCTGATCTGGCAGGATCAGATACAGTAAAGCCAAGTATAAAACTCAGCACTTCAATGATTGCCAGTCACATATATTGCAGAAGTAGTTCTCAAGCACTGGAAATTAAGAAAGCTTTTCTAAGGCTCCTTTACCTCTCATAGTTTTCATATCCTCCCTTTATAGAAAGGGTTATTTAGTGCTTAATTAATGTAATAGTTAAGTAATCCACATTGCAACATTTTCTTAGCAGGGATAGTAATTTGTGTCTTTCTTGCATACCTACATGTTAACAAGGAAAATAAAAAAGGAAAATAAAAATGCCTTTGAGAACAATTCAAGTTAGCAAATCTAGAAGTAGTATTGAAAGAGGGAACAGACCAATATCTTTGCTCCCTTGTGAGTTTTGGGGCTTTGGTGGGGTGTTTTTGGAGGTGGTCTTTCTAAGACCATCCAGTTATTTTTAAAATTCAGACTTGTGTTGAAGCATATCTCTCTGTGTAATCTTCACTTCAGAGAATTTTTTGTTGATGCTGATTTTTGTCCATTAAGGGCTGTGTACAATTTGGGCCTAACTCACACATCGAAAATATTTGTGTTGTAAAAGCCTTTCTTTTATGTTTGAGTTAGACTCATAGAAAACAAAAAGTTTTTGTTTACCATCTGGTGATTATCTCCACATTCTTTTATCTTGTTTTTTTTTCTTTTCTATATTGATGTATTTCTAAAAAGATTTTTCATACTGGCTTTCTTTCCTTGGGCTTGATTCGGTTGAATGAAACATCTTCATTATGTTGCTGCCTTTTGATCCCATCAGCCAGCCAAACTGTGATATCACCTGTGTTTTAAGGGGAAATAAAGTACATGGTAGAATCAGACATTCTTTTGTAATCTTGTATACTTAAAATGAATGTACTATTTCCCATCTTGCATAAAAAGTCACACAGGGCAGTTTCATTCATATCTGCTAGCCTCTTTTAGCTGGTGATGTACTCAACAGCCCCTGCCCAAATTATGTCTGGAGTCTGTTTTCACCAGTCCAGTTGTTTCTGAGCACAAGTATTGGCTTTTTTTCTCCTTTACATGCATATCATTGAGTAATTCCCACCACTGCACTCCATATACATGGTTAAACAACTGAGTGGAGATATATCCATGTTTGTTCTGGCAGTAGCATCTCTATACTCATGGTTTGAGAGCCACATTGTTCTTCTATTCAGTCTGCCCAACCTTGGTTAGGTGTGGTTTTTCTCAGTTAAAATGGGACGTTTCTTAGTCCCTAACAAGAAGAAAGTTTGTTCTTTTGTGTTTACAATAAATATTTGCATGACTTCCAGTTTTATTTGCTTTGATATCTTGTTCTTTGTTGTGTTTCTCTGTGGGTTACTTAATATAATAGGACATTTTTGGGGTTTTTTAAAGACTGAAGAGATTTAGTCAGTGCTTTATTTATGTGAAGAATTTGTTCCCTAAAACTAACTTATCCCCACTTACTATAGACAGGAAAAGTTCTAGAAGAAGAGACGTTGCCTAATATAACCACCCAAATTTAGATGTCTTGGGTATCCCACAGGAGGTCCCAAGGAGTGTTGCTATATAAATTTTTGAACCTCATGTGTGAAGGAAGGTTGGAGAATCTTTTTTTCCAGATCACAGAATATTCTGAGTGGGAAGGGACCCACAAGGATCATCAAGTCCAGCTCTGAAGTGAATGGCCCAAACAGGGATTGAACCCAGGTGTTATTAGCACCGTGCTCTAACCAGCTGAGCTAAGATGCTTCATATTGATTTTAGTATGCAGGACTAAATTTTTTTTGCTGAATTTTCCCAGAGGTGTTCAAAAGAATGTACTTTCCTTTCATATATTTGTATCGATTGATCTAGTAAATGAAATGTGGATATCTGTCTTAATTTTAAATATTCAAAAATAATATGTAGAATTTTTCAGTTTTCTGATAGCACAGAATTAAATGTTTCATGTTTAGCTCTCTCCTTTACTGTTATTTTTCAGCTTTGTTGTCTTTTATGATACTTCTGTTTCCTGATTTGCTAATCATCCTGGTGTAATTTAATTTAATTTTGTTTTGTTTTCAAGTTGTGGTAACCTCATTTTGGAAAATAATGCTTATAGCACTGTGGGATTTTCTTCCACTTTTTCCAATTAAAAGCCATAGAAAAGAAAGAGTCATTGAAAGAAGCATTGCTTTGCCAAAAATTAATGGAAAAATAAAGTATTTGTATTTTTTAGAACGTGTGCCTCTGTATTGAAGAAGTGCAGCCCTTGCAGTGCTTTTCACTCTGCAGGATTTCCAGCAGTGCAGAGCGCTGGGAGGGTGCTGAATTTCTGGCCTAATGAGAGGCTGTTTGTGACTGAGGTGTAGTGAGTACACAGAGCTGTGAACTCATGCTGGGTTTGTGTGGAAAGCTTTATGCTTCCATCTCTCCTTGATTCTGGCTGGACCTTTTCACAATAAACTGGTAGTTCAGACCTAAATTCACAAAGCTGTAAGGATCTTAGATCAGTAGCATAGGATAATTGAGAAACTTCCTATTTCTTTAGAGGGATGAAATAGTAAGTGGTAGTGAAAAAACGAATCCAAATTGATCGGTGGTACTTAGGCATTCAAACACCTTCATGATTAAAAAAAATTAGTTCATTATAGCCAGGGAATTCCTGTCCTACCCAGGGTAGTGATAGAGCTATTGTGGGGTCACACAGAGGAAAGGCTGAGATAGTGTTAATAATAAAATATAAATACAAAGTAAAATAATGAAACCTGGGGATTTTTCATGGTTTTATTGGCTAGCCTACCAGTGACTAATATCAGATGTTTCCCAGCTGTTACATATACAGCCTTTTAAGGCATTAGATAGGAAAGGGAAAATCTTCCTTTTATTCTTTTTCTAATACTTGTGATTTTCTCTCCCTTCCTTTCCTGGGTGACTCACTAAGAATCTAGCAGCAGGTTAAACAAATGGACTTGTTTGCTGACAGCTAAACACAAATACAGCATTTAAAGAAATAATCCTTTTTACCTTGATTTGAGATTTTAGCTTAACAGTTACAGTGAAAGATTGGATTCAGGTGTAAAGACTTCCTTAATATTTTCTGATTTATAGTATTTCAGTAATTAGTAACATAATGTTCTTAAACATTAGGAAATATGGCTATGTTGACCCTTTTTTTTTAACAGTCAAAATATTAGAAATAGGCAAAGTAAAATACTTGCATATGCAGTTGTATTTATAATTGGAGTGAAAAAAAGGTATTGGGAAAATATTTTGAAAGAATATTATTTTCAGGGTAGGCTCAGGTTGGACATGAGAAGGAATTTCTTCACAGAAAGGCTGATGGAATGTTGGAATGTGCTGCCTGGAGGGGTGGTGGAGTTGCAATCCCTGGAGGTGTTTAAGGAAAGACAGGACGTGGCACTCAGTGCCATGGTCTTGTTGACATGGTTGTGTTGGGTTGTAGGTTGGACTTGATGATCTCAGAGGTCTTTTCCACCTAAAGGAGTCTGTAATTTTTTCATCACGGTATTACAGTCATGTTTTGATAAACCCATGATATTTTTCCCATTGCTTTCTTCAGGGAGACTGCAGTGTCTTTTGCTTCGTTGTGGTGAACACATCGTATTTGACACCGAAAAGAAAAAAGCATTAAATGACAGTGAGTTTTAAACTCATGGTTAAGGATGCGCTATGATCATTGGCAAGGGAAAAGGCATAGCAGAAGATACAGTGCTCCTGTTGAGCTATTACTCTTTATAAACATAAAAGGAGAAATGAAGCTTTGATTTGCTTCATAAACAGCTACATGAGACAGTAGTTTCTTGTTGTTGCAGATTCCTTTTAATGTTAATTTCAACAGTATGTCTTTTCAGGAAACAGTTGAAGTATTTTTGAAACATCCTTCTGTAAAAGATGACTCAGATCTTGAGGGAAGAACGTCCTTCATGTGGGCAGCTGGCAAAGGCAGTGATGATGTCATTAGGACTATGCTGACTTTAAAATTGGATATTGATATCAATATGACAGACAAATACGCCGGCACAGGTAAGATGCTTTACAGTAGAGAGGCACTGCATATTTCCAATCTGTGTGATTTCCACCAAGTGGAAATATTGTTAGAATCTATATTAATGTTTTTCTGAATGTGTACTTCAATCCTGAAAATATTTCTGCATTCGTTTTATTATGTATGAGTCAATTCGTTGCCTTATTGTGAGAAAGAAACAAACCTTTTCTGCACAGATTGGAACAGTTCATTTGAATTGTAGCTCTGTTATGTTCATTTGAATTGTAGTTCTGTAATCCTGTGAAAGGAAGAGCTGTTCTGTAATTTGAAGAATAAAATGAAACATACTTGCATAAAAAGCTCTTCCTAAAAATGCCTGTTCAAAAAATGTATTTAACAGTACACAAATACTCTGAAACAATATGGAGCACACTAACCACTGAAGTAGCTAAATGAAAAATCGTTCATGAAAATTGTTCCATAGTTATTTGTAAAGATAGTGAAATAGAGATTAGAGCTATTGCACTTCTGTTGTCCAAACAAGAGATCGAACTTGATGTCGCCCAAATTTATCATCCTGTTATCTGCCTGAAACAAAAGATAAGTAGGCAACACAGTGTTTCAGGATTCAACATGCAAGTAATGAAATACAGAATTTCCTGTAGTAACTATGAATTTATCTCCTCTAAGGGAAAAAAAAAGAATTTTTTGGTAGAAACATTGTACCTACGTAGTGCTTTCAACAAAAGCAGAATAACAGTTCTGACAGGTGAGAGACACAGGTGTTGAAGTGTTTATATATTCAACAGTGTCAGAAATTTAGGAAAAGGAGTTGTATGCTGATGGCATCTGAATGAAAAAAACAGGAGAATGTGGATATATTTGGTATAAATTTGGAGGGGTTTGGTATCAGGGTTTCAGGGTAAGCTGTGTGTAGGGAGATCAGGAACTACCCAATGCCAGATACAGTCACACAGTTAGAAGTGCAAAATACATGCGTCAGGATTTGAGACTTAGTATGCATCAGTATTATTTTCATATTATAAACTGAATTTTAAAAGTTTCCTTCGGTGATATGCTGGATCTTAACAAAAAGCAATTTGCAGTTAACATAAAATCCTGTTTAAATATCTAAATTCTTGTTTTTCTTACAATGTAATACACACAAAATAAATCAATCTTTCCAAGTTGTGATAGTTTGAAATTTTTGAGTGTAAGAAATAGTGCAACAAATAAAATCTCACTCTTCATGTTTGATGATGTTACCAACTAAATATTCTACAATTTTAGTCTTATTTCATCTTTTATCAGTCTCACCTACACTTGCTACTTCATGACAGTTCCCTTTCAAATACCTCTGTATTTGTTTCAGACCTTAAGGTGCAGCAATGTTGTTGTTACTGTGCAAACCTCCTTACAAAGGGTTTTTTCTTTGCAGGCAGTAATCACAGTGTGTTTCTGAAATTACTCAGGTGTGGATTTCATGCTTGAATAATTCAGGTGGTTGGCTTTATTATCTCTCAGTCTTAAACCTTTCGTAGCCGTGATATGTAATCACCTTCTAATCTCGGTTTCGTTGTAGGGCTTTTAATCCAAGGAAATGAATGGATTTTCCATTTGCTTGAGGGTGCCGTTGTGTAGAACACAGGAACAGTCTGAAAGTGGGGAGCTGTGCTGCCGAGCAGCCCGAGCTGCACCATTGTGCCACCGAGTGCATAGCATGGGCTTTATTATAGCGAGCTCTAAACATAAAAGGAAGCTCACCAGTAAATCACTCTCTGATTTATTTATTTTTTTTTCCCCAAAGGACTTTAATCATTCCCAAGTTTTCGTGAGGGAAAAGCAGTGTTTCGGACGGGAAACTATGCATTAATAGAAAATAGCGCACATGCCTCCGTGCCTGGGATACAGTTGCTGAGCAGAGTTCAAGGCTGTGTTTTTCTGACTTTTGTGTGCAGACTCAGTTCAGCTCGGCTGTAATGTTGCGTTAACGCAGCCTTTTGCATTTACTCAAAAAAGAGCAAGCTCTCCATTGAGCTCTGCTAGAACATCGAGACTCTCGGCATTGTGTAGGAAAATGACACCAAGGGAAAGGAATTTCCCTCCTCTCAGAGATCAGCGCTGCAGGAGCAGCACAGGGGCAGCTTTATAGCTCTGCCGTCACTGCGCACAATGGAGAGGGCTCTGTCTGTCGGCTGAACAAAGGGCCCATTGTGACCAGCTGGCTGAAGAATCTCTTCAGTCACCGTGACTCCATCACAGAAAATTTGGCTTACAAGAAAATATTGAGCACAAAGTGCGAAACAAGATGCCTGCGTCAGAATGAGTGATAGGGGGGAAGAAGTGGCCAAGCTGACACAGCAGCTCTTTTTCTATTGTATTGTTACACACACCCCATGTGTCATCTGATGGAGTGGTTTACTGCCTTTGGTTTCATAAGGGATTCAGGACAAAAACCAGAACCTAGAGTTTATTGTGAGGTCAGACCATGCAAACCAGGCCCATCCAAATGTACGACGCGGCAGGGATCTCATCCTTGTCCAATTCCTACTGATAGCCACCCACCCGGAGTAGCTGCTGCACAGGCACTCACTTTGCACGGGCGCGATCAGCTCCGCTGCGCTCTTAGGCTGCTGCACTTAAACTTAAATCAGCGTCCTCTTGAAGGCATGATTTCAATTTTCACTTCTCACAGTGTCTCTGGCTCTGACCCCAGTGCTTAGTCCACGTCACAATGTTGCTATCACTTATTTTGTGGCTGTTTTAAGGCGGCACGCACCAGCTGGATTCGGGTCAATGACGACATGAACAACCTGAGCATTTTAGTAGGGCCCGTGTAACAAGTTGTGCTGGGTTACTGTCTCATAAGCTGGTACTGGTTGTAAACAGTAGCTGACAAATGCAAAAATGCTGTTTTTATATTCTGGCTATGGTTCAAGGAGCTGCTCCTTCTAATGCTGGTCTTTGTGGTGTGCATTTCTGTATAATGCCTCTGCTGGATCCTGACCCTGTCTGGTTTAACATTAAATACAGACATGTAGGTAGTGTTTACAGCCCCACGTTTGGTTTGCATGAGCAGATTCAGTCCTGACTAAGCAGGAATATTTCTGAAATTACATGGGGAAATATGAGTTCACTTCACTAAACATACACTTATAAACTGCATTGTTTTGTGGTTTTATTTTACATTATTTTGATTTTATTGTCTGTAAAATATTCTACACTTAAGGCAGCATGAGAATGTAGATTGTCTGATTTGACTGCTGATTATAGGAAATAACCCAAAGCATTTTTGAAGTCAAACTGTAAGTGAAACCACCAATACATGTGTTCTCCATTGGTTTGGAATCTCACTGCTGTGTGAAGTTCTTCTTTCCTTCAAAAAGAGTGGTGAACTGGTCACCCTCATCTCTGCCTGACAGTGCCTGCAGGATGCCGTGTTAGGCAATAGCAGCTCCAGTTACAGGACACCACATCTTTACCTGAGTTCTGAAGTAGCAGCATCTGGTCTTTTTAGAAGAAAACAGGGAGCCAGAGATACTGTGCAAGATATGATGTGATGGTCTTGCCACATAATTTCGTATAAAATTTTCTCCAAGTAATTCTGAAACAAAAAAGAGGGGCAGGGAAGAGTAGGAACAGCTGGGTAACTTTCTGAAGTTAGTTTTAATTGAGACAACTTTGCTTATTTGAAGGAAAAAGGTCATTTTCAGGAAAGCATTGAAGAAATAATGAAGGCTTTCTTTCACTGGTGGTGAGCAGTTTCAGAAATGCAACAAAACAAAGGTAGAAGCAAATCGTGTTATGTTCTCTTAATCAGAATCTGCTATTCTTCTACAAATCCTCACTATAAGCCAGTCTTGGTGGGGTTAAATGTAAAATTTCTATTTGTGCAAGTTAGAAACATGTTTCAGGGCTAACAGTTTTTCTGCTTGTTGCTTATATGGCAAGAAGGTGTTGTCACATCATCACTTGTTATGATTCTTCAGTTTCTTGAGGTTGAAAAGTACTTTATCCACCCGAATAGTTGTAATTAAATTTTATTTTGACTGTTCTAATTGTGGACCTCTAAAGCTCATGGTATTGCGGTTTCTTTTTCCCTGCTGCTTTATTCTTCCAGCATTGCACGCTGCTGCCCTTTCTGGCCACGTCAGCACAGTGAAACTGCTGCTGGAGCACAAAGCACAGGTGGATGCTCTGGATGTGATGAAACACACCCCGCTCTTCCGAGCCTGTGAGATGGGTCATAAGGAAGTGATTCAAACGCTCATCAAAGGTCAGCTCTCAGGACTTAGCAAACCTGGTCAGAGTTCTGCTGCTGCTTCCTGTGGGAATGGGAAATAAACAGCTAAACAAGAGGTGGGGTAGGAAATTGCTTCCCTAAAGCAGGTTTTGTTTGTAAGTTCCCCTTGTGAAATAGCTCTAGTGAATCTAAAAGATTATCAGTGTTGTGCAAAATGGCTGGAAGTGTTAAATACAAAACTTTCAAAACTGGGATTGTTCTTTTCACAACTCATTTCTGCTTAAGCCTTTGCAAGTACATTCTAGTCTCTCAAACCAACTCTTCCCTCAGCAAGTCCTTTCTTTCTTTTGTTTTTGTTTGTCCCTCCCCCTCCCCAGTAAATAAGACCAAATTAAACTTTCTCACTTTTTTATTTGAAGACTTTTTAAGTGAGCCTTTATTTTTCAAATGTAGATAGATATCAAAAGTCCTACATCATTAATATTCTGGTTGGTTTTTAAAAGCAGTATTTTGTTTGTAGGCAGAAATAGGATTTGACAAAGTACACAGTTTTAGATAGTTGTAAAGTATCTGCTGAAGGGTAAAGAAAAGTGGCATCTTAGATGCAATATTCTGTCATTTTAGCTTCCCAGAAATGTCTTTTTCCTACTTCAGACATTATTCCACTTATGGATAGATGAAGCATACTGGCTAAATTCTGCAAGTTTTCCATCCAGCAGCCTTTCTTACTGAAAAGTGTTCTTCCTTCTATGATCTGCTGGGCATATTTTAACCTCCTGTTAAGGTCTTCCTCCCATTTTCTGTGCCATTTAGCTTTTGTAGATGCAAGAATCTTAGCTATCAGAATTTGAGTTATGTTTAATTAAATATTTTATGATATAGAGAGTCATTGTTGCTGGTTATTTCAAATTCTTCTATTTGTGGAGTTTTACTTTTGTACAGAATTTTACGTCATGCAAGAACATATAGAGAAATTAATTATCTGCATAAAAGAGTCTTAGCATGCTTGAATTAAAAAATAAGCTTATTTAAAAATTGTTACATTGTGAATATTTTATCTTGTCTGCTTTAGAGATTTAAAAAGACATTTAATCTGAAATCTAATTTTTAGAAGTTATTTTGTTGTTAAGAAAGAAAAGTTCTACTGAAAATTCATAGACCTGAAACAAATAAAATAGGTGTTTCGTAGGCATTTGATAAGTCTGGATATTCTAAAGCATATTAGAGGATAGTCAGAAGATTGTAAATAAGTTAGATGCCTGACCCTCTTTGAAACTATTTCATTCCCAATTAATTTTGATTTAAGTTTTAGGATTTGAGTAACAAAATTGAAGTTGCTTTCCAAAATACTTCTCTGAGTTGTCAGTTTATGAAGTAAGTTCTAGTTGAACATAAACTCACTTGGCATTCAACAGTATTTTCGTTTTGTGCTCAAAAATGTATTTGTTTTTACAGGAGGAGCAAGAGTAGATCTAGTTGACCAGGATGGCCATTCACCCCTTCACTGGGCAGCCCTGGGAGGAAATGCTGACGTGTGCCAAATCCTGATAGAAAATAAAATCAACCCTAATGTGCAGGATTATGCAGGTAGAACGCCCCTGCAGTGTGCTGCTTATGGAGGTTACATTAACTGCATGGTAGTGTTGCTGGAAAACAATGCAGATCCAAATATTCAGGATAAAGAGGTATGTTGTTCTTCCTCACTGAGGTATATCATTAGAATAAACATAAATCAAAACATTTTCCTTTCCTTCAAGGTCATTCTCTTTTCCAGGACGTAGAAACATCCGTGCTGCTGTTTGTCACAAAAGGAAGTGCATCTTGATGTCATTTTCCCTAAGGCTTCACTTCTAAAATCTTGAAAGAAAAGTAGTACTTTAATATGTAGCATGAATTGAAGATTTGTATTTTTCCAGATCACTTCCAGTTTTTCCTTATTGAAGTGTGATCATATGAGGAGTCATATTAAAAATCTGATTTCTTCTATCATTCCTTATTAACAGCTGACATGGGAATGTGATTTTAGTCTGTTCTCCAGCATACAGAGAGAGAGAGAGAGCAAGTAAGAAAGTAAGGTACTGCAAGTGAGATTGCGCAATAACTGCTTCAATTATTTGTCCACATTAAGTGCCCACATATGTATCACTCTTCCAGGTGGAAAAAAAAAAAAAAAGAATATTGATTGGTTTATATATTCTTTTGTGCCATTATTCAGGCAGTAATTGAAATTAGGAGCCAGAATAATTGTGCAACCTATAACAGATTTCTTTGTTATATGACGTAATTTCTCAGAAGTCAGTAGAACCTCATCAGTCAAAAGAGCTTCACCCAATTTATTGAAATTTTCTGTAGCTATTTGTTGTAGGGCATAGATAATTCCAGGTAATGGAAATGTGGTTTTCATTATGAGTTCTACAGAGCACACTGTACATCTTTGTAAAGAAAGCAACTCTAAGGCTAGTCTTTCTAATGCTGCTTTTCAGCTGTTTTAGGTGAAAAAGAGCTAGTGTTGAAATCTTGTAAAAAAAAAAAAAATTCATTTTTTAAATGCTGTCTTCTCCTTATTTTAACAAGGAAGTTTATTTAGAAGAACTGTTTGTTCTTCATGTCCAGAAAAGCATTGAATTACACTATGATTTATGACTTTTATTGTGGCATGGTAGAGTTTGGGGGTAATGTTTATTCTTGTTCTGTTCTATTGTTTTCCAGGGCAGAACTGCCCTGCACTGGCTCTGTAACAATGGCTACCTTGATGCTATAAAGTTATTGCTGGGCTTTGATGCTTTCCCCAATCACATGGAGAACAGCGAGGAGAGGTATTGCTTGTCTGAAGGTGTTATTTTGTAATTGTGCCAAATCACTGCCTTCCATTTAAATGTTAAATGTTCAGATGCTGCAAAAGAATCGTCATCTTGTATCTCCAAGGAGTGCTGTAACCTAACAAAGGCATTGCAGCTTCAACTTTTATACTTCTGAACCATGAATACTTCTGGAAGTATTTACTCACTCTGGTCTTGTCGGAAACATTAAAGATCTTTCTCATTTATATGGAGTTGATGGCAGATACGTATGAACAAAGGATGAAAAGGCACTTCTGCTGCTGTTGAAATAGATTGGAATCTTTCTTTTATATTTGATACAGATACAGGAAGAAGAAAGAAAATGGGAGAAATGTAATGTTATGTTTTAAAATGGTGATTACAAAGTACCTGGTGGTTACCTGTATTCTAAAGGCTGTATTAAGGCCTGTATTAAAAAAAAGTCTCCTATAATCATAAAGAGACAGCACATTTGCATCTCTTTTCTTTGTCTTTCATTGACATATAAATAATAGTTTTTTAAAAGTGATTTGGGTTGTGGAGTTCGAATTAGTCACCTGACCATGAAGATAATTACTATTAGCAGAAATTTCTAATGCCTTTTTTTAGAGTAGATGACCTCCTCATAATTATAAGATTATGAACAGCATGCCATATAAATTTGAATATTTCAGCATTTTAAATAACTTAAGGCGTTTGCAACCCCGTATTTCAGTTCTAAATTTGAGACTTCTTTACTTAACTGGTTTTAATTGCTTTCTGCCTCATCATTTTTCTTTCGTTCTCCACTCTAAACCACTCAGATCCCTCTTCCTTCTCAGTTCTTATTTTTTCTTGAGAAACACAAATGAAAGTATAAGTAGTTTCTAATTAAGTAGTGTCAAGGCTCTTTTTAGTAATTTTTGATAGAAAATTGAATAAACAGTTTTAATTAAGTTACTTTTAATAAGTAAGATTAAAAGCCACAATTTTACCAGATTGGAGACTGCTATTATCCTTACTTTCTAGAAATGTACTAATGATGCTCAAATGCCAGAAAAAAGACTTTAGCTGTGGTTTATCACAGTCATTCAGATAGTACATATTTTTGTTTCCCTTCAGGAATTAATGTATATATAATGTTTAAATCTAGATTACTCAAAATACAACTAGCAGTATTCCAAATGTCTGCTGATAAGCACTAATGTATGTGCAGAACAAAAGAAATCCCCAGTATTTCTAGATGGATCAATCTTTTAATATAATTCTCCTAAGAAATATATAAAAATTGCACAATAGCATCTTAATAAATATCTACAAACTTTGTTTTATTGTTAAGAGATCGGAAGTTTGGAAAGTGGATAATCAAGTTGAGTGTTGTAAGAGAGAAAAAATAGCCTCATGGATATGGTTCACCTGTAATTGGATGAAATTGGTTTTTAATCAGTAACAATTTCACTACATGGTGACTTTTTTTTTTTTTCCCAAATATTCCTATAGAAAAAAAAAGCTTCCCTTCTTTACTTTCTTAAAGTGTAGTATGAGATACCAGATAAAAAATCAAACATAGTGGTTAAAACTAAAAGATAAGAGAAAAAATAGAGCTGAGATTGCATCCAGAATTTTAAAGTGCCCTCTTGCTTGCCAAATGTGTGATCAAGTGCTAATCTGGAGGGTATTGGGTTTGTTGTTCTTTGCAAATTAATTTTGTGATCCATCTTAATGTCCTGGGTGCATCAAGCTGCTGCTTGACCACCTTCATGCTAAATTGCCTCTAACAGCTGATGGCTGATGTCTTCATGTGTTTCCCTGTGAGGCCAGCTTGATTTAAAAGCTATCTGCTTTAGAGAGAACCAAGGGAAAAGGAAATTTACATCAAGCTTTGAACTGACACAACAGAGGAGTGTATGTAAGTGTCCAGTCATAAAAACCTCTCTTCAGATTTGGTTTAAGTGATTTTTTTTTACTTTCAAAGCTAGCTCAGATGGAGTTAGAGAATCCACATTTAAAAATATGGATCTTCATGACTGGGATCTGCAATAGAATACATTGTCTTGGTAGATACACAGTATAGCATTAAGTTTACTTCAGTATTTTTTATGTCTTTAAAGTATTCAAAATTAGGAATATTTTAAAAATGTGTTTTTCTGAAATAACCTTGCTTCTGAAGTTCTCATTTCTGGGTTATCAAAAATCTGTATCTCTTTAAATGCTATCAGTAGCACACCTCGACATCCAAATTTTCATGTTATGTCATTGTCTTTATTCCTGCAGACACTTCAGTTCAGATACTGTTTATCCTTCCATCAAACCATTGTTGTGTGGCAGATCCAATTGTGCTTTCTGTCTTTCTTTGCTTACCAGGACTGTGTCCCAGCAAGTTACCATCAACAAGAGCCCTAATTTTCACAATCTCATGCATTGACACTTGTTATTGGATAGTCTTATGTTAGATGGTCTTGTTTATGGTTTGTGACTGATAATTTTCTGTCACTAAATGTCTTTCCCTAAAGTTTCAGCATCGGTGAGCGAGATATGTAAATTTTGCTCCCATGTCGACAGTGGGAAATTTGGGAATTATTTTGAAAAAGGCTTAGGTGTCTTGGACACCATTAAAACCCAAAGCAATTTAATATTTTGAACACCTTTTTCCATTTGAAAAAAGACTTAGGTTTTCCTAGTACCTTAAAAAAAGATATTATCTTTTGATACGGATCTAATCCTGCTGTTCTGTCAGTCATAATGTCTCCAGTCCATGCTACAGAAGCTAAGCCAGATTTGACAGTAGATTTCTAGAACTTAAATGCATATGGAAATAACACAAAAATATTTTAACTTTTTCTTTTTATTTCTATATGAAAACTTCAAGAACACACTTTAAAGACTGCTTTCCTAAAGCAATTAATGCTGTGGATGGGGCTTTAGGATATTTTGTCCAAACACTTCAGGTCTCCATCTCCCCCCTTCCATATTAGGAGGCTAAAAGAAGCTTTAAACATAACCACAGTGTGCAGAATGAATAAGGCAGCAAAAAAAAAAAAGCCTAAAAAGATGAGAAAAACAGCCTACTGAAATGGTGTTTAGTCTGTCTTCATACTAGAAGTTGCTCTATTACAAAATGAGGGTGAAGAAACGCACACCATAGCTAGAATTCTAGATCAATAGTAATTGTTGTGGTTTTGGGTTTTTTTTAGATATACTCCACTTGATTATGCCTTGCTTGGTGAACACCATGAAGTGATTCAGTTCATGTTAGAACACGGGGCTCTGTCTATAGCTGCCATTCAGGATATTGCTGCTTTCAAAATTCAGGCTGTCTACAAAGGATACAAAGTTAGAAAGGCTTTTCAAGAGAGGAAGAATCTTTTAATGAAACATGAACAGCTGAGAAAAGACGCTGCTGCCAAGTAAGTCTGAGACTTGAAATCCTCTTCAGCACATAGACATTTGTTGTAAGTTTGTATTTATCAGTGTATGATTTTATCTGTTGCTTGTTGGTTTTTGTTCCTCTTGGTAAAATTCATGAAACTAAAGGAAGCATGTAACTTCCATATAACTATAGACAGATGGAAGTTATTTTCCATATAATCCCAGTTTAAATAACGAACTTTATATAATATACCGTAGCAAGGCAAAATACCAAAAGCTGAGGAAATAGCATGTTAACATCCGTGAATCTTTGGCTGATATTCTGTATGATGATAAAAAGGCTTGGAAAACCTTGATCACTCTAAGGTAGTGAAAATAATTATTTGCCTATGAAGTCTTGATATCAGTTTTGAACAGAAATTAATCAGTAGCTGAGGAAAAAAAATGAAAGCAAACCAGGGAAGCCTGGTTTAGTAAGGATTAACTTAATGTTTCTCTAGCAACCTCAACTCCTGGTTTCTATTTGCCACTTCATTTTGGGCCTTATCATTCTCTGCACTTATGTTTTCTGGTCTTGAATTAGAGAATTCCTATGAATTGGTTATATGTTGTCAGCAAGATGTGTAGATTCTGGTTGAATTTCAACCCAATTTAAATGTGGTAATGGTAGCACAGTGGTGAAATTCTAAAATCAGAAGGTACATAAATGATTATAACAATACGTTGCTTGCTTGGAGTTTATCCTTAAGATTCTAAGGACGAAATTAGCACCTGGTTTCTTTTGAAGAAATGTGATTCTGAAATGAAAGAACATAACAGTCTGAAAAGATTTCTGCATGATTTGGGAGTATTATTTCGATAAAGAGACATCATATGAAAAGAACACAGAACATAATTATTGTACCTAGAGGTATTTTTGCTGCATCTGTGTATCACAGACAAATTCAGCTGCACTCCACTCTGCATAATTGGCCAGTCAGACCTTCATTGGGTTTGATTGCTGCTACTATAACACAGTTATTATTCCCAAAGCTAGAAATACCAGATAACTCATCTCTTACTCACATCTTTACATCCTGAAGCTGTAACTTGTAGCTCTCCTACTGTTTGCCTTTTCTGCTGAAATCAGTGTCAGTCAAAACCATGCATGGAGAAGCTGCCTTGGAAAATATTTCTTTTTAAAGTGGAGAGTGCTGCTTATTGCTGTGTGGTCACAACTGACTTTACCAAATGAGATAGTTTTATCCTTTGTGATGACAGTCATTTTTAGAAGAATCTCTGATCCACCGTGTAGAAGATTAAATGGAAAAGAATTGCCTCATGGAAATTTGGGGGTATTTTTATAATAGTTTTCCTTTGTGAGTTTCTGATGTAGTTTCTGAAACTTACTTAGCTGTTATTGATTTGTTTGAAAACAATAGAAACAAAATCTGTGTACCAAATACCATAAAAAGAGAATTACAGTACAATTGGAGTGTACAAGCAAATCAGGTTGTCACATAACAAATTTTATTTAATTGCAATTTTATGATCTGTAATAAACTGAAGGGGACATTATGTTGTCATCATTCTGCGTACCCATCTGTGCATTCCACAGCTAAAATTGGCCAGGGTGTTCCTGCATACAAAAAACTATTATCCCTGCTGGTGTTTAAAAATCTTGTCTCCAGATAAAAGTAGGCATCATGTGGGGATTCAGGATGATGGTGAACTCCTAGATTGAACACACATACCCTCTCCCCAACTATTTCAGTGTAGATATTTAAAACTTGCTTTGTAATATGTTACTTTAGAGAGTCTCTCTAAGATAAATCACTCCTAAATCTACTTGGGTTCAGATAGTCTGTTCTTTTTCTGGTTTTTTTTCCTGTTTTACCATAACAAAAAGTCAGCCAGCATCTCATACCTATATTATTTTCTGGTAAAATTAAATTCACTGTATTTAAATCCTATGAAATATTTCTACACAAACATCTTCTCCCATGTTCTTTCCTATATCAAAGAAATTGTAATTTATAAAATGAAGTTTGATGAAGGCCAAAACAACATGCACACTATTATGTCACTGAGCAAAGAGAGACATCAGGAGACCATTTTGGGTAAGGTGGGAATTCTTTACAGAGCTCAAATGTAAAAACACAGTTTACAGGAGGCAGAAGCTGGGACAGACTGCAAAGTAAGAGTGTAAAAGCATTGCTTGGGCATGTAGGTGGTGTCAGAAACACCAAAACTCAAGTGGAGTTGAGACTTCAAAGAAATGCTACAGGTTACAAAGTGAGTTTGTGCTTCTACACTAATAAAAGTAGCAATACATTAATAAAAGCTGAGCAAGGAATGTGTAGGCCTGTTGCTGAATGGTGCATTTAGTGACAACAGACACCGGTGTGGCAGAAGTACTCAATGCCTTCTGTCCCTCAGTCTGCCAGAAGAAGGTCTCCCAGCCCTCTTTGCTAAGAGAATTTGTTCAAAGAGGAGCAGAACTGCCAGCTGTGAATGAGGATTAATGAGTCAGGCTTGAGAGAACTCAGCCCAGACAAGTCCATGGGACCGGGTTGGCCGCATCCAGGGGTACAGAAGGAACTAACTGATGCCCTTGAAAGGTCACTTTCCAATGTCTTTGAAAGGTTGCAGAGACCAGGGAAGGTGCCCTATGATGGGAGGAAAGAAAATGTTGCACCCAGCTTCAAAAAGGGCCAAAAAATAATCTGGGGAACTGTAGTTTGGTTGGTGTTTCTGGTCTCTGAGGAGCTTTTAACAGGCAAAAGTTGTGACAAGAAATTTTATCTGTAAATAAAGAGAAATTCTTTCATCCTTGGGACAATCTACCAGTAGAACAGCCCAAAGAGTCTCTGTCCATAAAGGTTTTCAAGACATAATTGGATAAAAACCTGAGCCACCCAATCTGACTCTGTTTTGAGCAGCCTGTTAGCCTTGCTGACTTACTGAGATCCCTTCCAGACTTTAAAAAGAGGATTTTGGTTTACTTAGTGCAAAACCAGGTATTTAAGAAAATAATATTTAAGTGTTTAAAACATATTTAGAGAAAACTAATTTCCAATATACTGGATTTTGAAAGGGCTGCAGAACTCATTCCTCATTTGTTCACCTCCCTTTTCAATTTCTCAGGATGAGTTCCTGAATCCATACCTCTGTTTTTCATTCTGGCCAGTTGAGGGAAACTGATTTGAGAATGTGGATGTGAAAGGGAAATGGCTGAAAGTGAGTAAGTAGCTCATGATGTTTAGGAAGAGAAGAACAGCAAGAAAATAAGCAGCTCAATTAAACATCCTTCAGTAGATTTAGAAAAATGTTCTCATGCCAGGAGAGTACAAGTAGATTATGAGGTTTTTCAAAAGACTGGTGGTTAGCTCTGCATGCTGAGAAAAGATAGAGGACTGTGGCAACAGAGAAAACTATGAGCTCTTCAGCAACCTGAAAAGGGAAAGCACATATTGGAAATTTGATGTAATTACTAAAATTGACAGTAATAAGAACATACAATGATAAAGTTAAACAAGCTGAGGTGCTAAATAAGAACTGGCAAAGGATATGAGATAGGTATCACAATAAACCATTGTAAACATACTCATTGGAAAAGGAAGAGTAAAGAAACAATTGGTCCATGGGAGATGCTAAGTGGGCTAAACTGTTCTGTGGGGTTGGTTTTTTTACTTCAGAAGAAATTACATCAAACCAACTCAATTTTCTTTTGTGTCTGAATAACAAGTTTTGTGGCCATGGAGAATCAGTAGCTGTCATTCAGATTTGCCTGAAGTCTTCATACTTCCTCATGGGAAATTTCTCATTTCTCACCTTTAAACTGGAAGTGTATATTGATGAGAATTTCACATAAATCCATCATGAATTTGTATTTTCATTTGAAAAGTAAATTTGAATTTGAAAATAGCACCAAGATGCAGAAGATTGTAAGCACATTGAAGAGTAAATTAGAAATCAGAATGGTGGTAAAATACATACAAGAAATGACTGAGGAAAAAATAGGTACTTAGGTAAGAACTAATGGACTACTCTACACATTTGGGAAGACCTGTCAACATAGGAATACTGCACAGAAATTAACTGTTGTCTTTGAATTTTTATTAAGGACTATCAGTTTTAAAGATTATTTTAGATCAGAAGCTGAACACGTCATGAGTCAGTGGTATTCTTTTGAAAATAATCATCATGCTAGATTGTGTAGCAGGAGATGCTGTTTATACAACATGAAATATAACTCCTCTTAGTCCAGAGAAAGCTTTACCAGTAGTAGGATCATACCTGGAGATCTATTTTCAGTTGAGATTTTTTTAAGTAAGTTTTGGGGAGATTTTTCAAGGGCAACTTTAAAAACACTCTCCTTTAAAATATCCTTCAGTGTGCGGATAAAAAACTTAAGTTTCTATTCCTAACAGAATAGAAAAGGTTGAATTCATTTTAGCAGAATCAAAAATTCAAAGCATCTCTGTCTTCACAAATGCGTGTGTAAGGCTGAAACTGTTCTTTCCATCTGCTAAAGGCTCAGTTTTCATTCTTTCATTTTTGCAACAAAATACGAGCATATGACCATTCAGGACAAAATTGTGTTGCATTTATAATGGAAAATGTTACCACTGTTGAGCTGTAGCTGTCTAACTTGAGAGCCCAAATTTGGATCCTGTTTGGTCACCTGAGAACCTCCTGAGAATGACTGAGAGCCCTGAAGTTGGAATCTTGTCTACTTCCTTCACTTGTTAATGAAATCTAGCCTCTCAAATTGTACAACAGTAAAATTTGGAAATTTAAGTTTTAAAGAGATTAATACAAACTGAATTTTTGATTAAATAAAGCAAAACACAAGGGGAGGTTCTTATGTGTTCAAGAGTCTGTTATTCAACTAAGCTGTACTGTGACAATTGTGGTGATGCTTTATGAATAGGGAGCATTGAAATCCCTTCCCTTTATTCTTTCTTCAGTTTAATCTGAAAAATTAGCACGCAGATAGGACCTTTAAAGAAAAAAACAACTCTTTTTACTTCTTGGTTTCTGGTCCTGTGTCATTTCAATAACTTTACGATTGATATGTTGCTGAAGTTACTGTTATGAGTTGATCTGCTCATCAGAGTAGTGAAGGTCACTCCAGCTTGATTGTGTATCACACAGACCATCTCACACTTCCTTTTCTAATACCCTGAATAGAGGTCATTGGTAATAGGCTGCCTATTCTTGTGAAGAATAAAAAATTACTATTCTGTGAATAGCAAGATCTGATTTATCAGCTCAAACGGCGCAGTAATGGCAGTGAGATCCATACTGTACGCAGTCCCAACATCCCCACATAGTCCGGTTGTGGAATGCCAATATTAATTGAAAGTAGCCACTTTTTTTCATGCCAGAGGGAATACTGAATCCCAGGCTGCTAGGAGTGTATTTTTTTAGATCAATTAGCAGCTTTTCAGGTGCAAAGTTCAATCAGCTTCTTCTGCAGAGCATAGTTGATAAGATAGCACTGACAGATAAAGTTAGGGCTTCTCGCTGGCAGCTCGCGCTGCAGTGACACGCGCTGGCAGTGACACCACTCACAGGAACTGGGGCTGGCATGCTGCATAACTCACCTGTCACATGCCATGCCGGGAGGTGATGTGGCAACAGTCTGCACACTGTGTTGGAGCACTGGAAGCAAGTTAAAATACCAGGCAGCTACATGATACGGCATTTACCGCCTGTCCGTTCCAACAGGAAAAGTGTCACTTCATCCAACAACCAGGGCTTAATTTATAAAAACAGATTCAGTGGGAGGTAGGTATGTAACATTTGCTGTGCGCTATTGGGTTTATTCTGCTTGGTAGGAACAGGAATTTAAAAGATAAAGTGCAATGATAGCCCACTGTATTTCAGAATAGGCTGCAAAATGTAATTCAATGGATGCACCTTTCCTAAGTTTGTCCAAAATTCTTTTATGGCTACACTGTTAAGAGATGCATGACTTATTTCATTTTGGAAATCCAAATGTCAACATTGTAGCGGCATACTATGTGCACACAAGTTTTTAATTCACATCTCATATTATCAGTATTTGTCATTTATATGACATATAATGTTTATGTAAAATTAATTATCTACCAATGGCAAATGCACAGCAGCAATTTGGTACCAGGAAGTTGGTTTATAATTGTCTGTACTAACTATGACACATTTAAGTACGAAAAAATAATTTTCAAAGGTATTGTGTCTTTTGTTAAAGTTTTTTGCTTTTCAAATACTGTGCATCGCATTACTACTCACATGAAAATATTGCTCATTACCAATTACAAACACAGTTGTTAGTCTCATGATTCTTTTTAAAATCCTGCTTTTAAATTTTGTATATTTATAAAACCCCCTAAATTTAGTTGTTTTCAGTATGTGGGTGTTTTAATATCAATCAAAACAACTGCAAACTGAATGGGCAGCTGGCTGACAAGGACTTAACCTTCATCAGGCTGTAGCTGCAAGTCAGTTGTTGTTTTGGATCAAGCTAAGACATTTCAGTGCAATATGTGTCCTTTTCTCACGAAAAAGATGTCAAGTCGAGGATTTGTTGTGGCAGTGTCAGATTTTTAGAGAGGAGTGTGTTCAAGTTAGATACATGCTCCCAGGATTTAATCTTCAGAATTCTTATGGTATGGACTGTAATTGCAGGAAACGTGAAGAGGAAAGTAAGAGGAAAGAAGCAAAGCTGCAGAAAGGCATGCAGAACGTGGAACAAAACAAGTTTTGGGTACAACAGAATTCTGCAAATCGAGAGAAGGCCACCAGTGTCCCACAGTTACCCAACAAAGCAGCTGACACACAGAGCAAGAGGCTTCTGTCCCTCAGTGCTTCTCAGATCCAGCCAGGGAAAAACAGCAGAGGTTCACCTAAAGCTGGTCATGACAAAAGGGCCCCAAAGGAGAGCTGCCTGTCAGCAGAGCCTCAGAGTGAAGGTCATAAGATCAGGCAAGGTTTGTGATCTTTCTTAATTGTGCTGTTTATCTGCTTTGTCCACTTCTTGGGAGTATTTTATATACAGAACTCATTTTGTCTTTCTGTGATTTCATATTCTTTCATCACTTGAGCAATTTGTGCAGCAGGGTAGAGTTAGATACAGATTCTTTTACTCTCTGTGAAGTAGTGAAAAACATAATACAGTGTCTTACAGTGTCTATAAAAATAACTAGAAAATGTGAAAACAGGCTGTGGGCAATTGTTCTATTATCTGCACTCTTTGGAGAAAATAAGGTTAAAGATGTATGACCTAGCTGTGGTGCACATGAAGAATGTTAATGGAGAAATGGTAACTCTGGTTTTTAAATGAGGTTTATCCTCTTGCTCAATCTGAACAGTCGGTGTTGGAAAGAATGCTATGCCTTTTTTAGCTATGCATTCTCTTTTTGTTACTGAAGTGATGGCAGGAAAGTTGATGCAACAAGGATCAAGCCATGAAGTTGTATAGTCAGTTCTCCTTAGGTGTTTTAATCATTTCTCTTGTGACCAAAACTTTAATGGGCTTCATAGGTCATTTTATTGAAATTAAAGAAAAATTTAGACCCTTTGGGCTGTGAAAACTGAGATTCAGTTGTTGGTTGTTTTCTGACCTGGTTATGCAGTCAAAAGGGTATCCTGTAATGGCATTACAAATATAGCATGTTTTCACCAGGTTTTGGATGATCCAGAAGGTTTTCTGGAATGACAGTATATCAAAGATCTCTTTCTTTTCTTTTTCCCCTCCTACCTACCCTGTAACATCCTGTCTGTTACATTTCATCCTGTCTGGTCTATTTTTTTCATTCTCCTGTTAATTTCCAAGCAGAATGGAAGGTGAATGGAAGATGGGGAATTTTCAATTTTGCACTCCAGTCTGGCTTCCAAGTCACCCTCACCAGAGTGTTTAGAAGCAGTGATCACACAGCAGCGAGGGAGAAATAGGAAGGACTTCATCATTTCATTCAGGATATCAAGGGAAATACTGAGAAGCCAAGTACTTTGGGTTTCCTGGGTCAGTGGGTTATCCTGTGCTAGGATACAGCAGGGATAGAGCAGGGAGTTTTTCAGGCATCTAACTCAAATGTAATGATAGAAAGAAAACCATTTGTAAAACATTAAGAAAATGAAGGCATTTGGGACTCTGCTGTGACCAGCAATCATGTCCTCTTCTGATTCTTCCTGCTTGCATTTTTTTGGTTCATTTAAGTGAATCCTAGTGTGCCCCAAAGCAAAAACATCAGAGACATAAACTATGTTTTGCTGGGTCAGAGACTGAATTTGTTTTCAATTTCTCTGTCTAAAGATTCATTGAGGAAACACATCAAAAGCAAGTCAAGTTGTGTCCATTTCCAGTGTGGCAAAGCAAGCGAGGGAACCAAAGCTGAAGTGAGACATCAGGTTGCGGCTGCTGCAGAAGCGGACGGAGAAAAGCACAAGGAGCACGCTGTCGACACAACGGGTGCCTGCACTCGGAGGAGCAGGAGGCTTTCTGCTTCTGCCTGTAGGACTGCCAGCGCTGGGGAGAGGCTGAGGGACCCAAGTCAGCCTGCCTCTGGCAAGAGGGACCACGGTGAGGGAAGGGCTGTGCTCTTCTGCGATGTCGGTGGTACCGGTGCAACGGCGCAAAACTCAAAGCTGGGTGAAGCTTCTTCCAGAGGCAAAAGGCACCAGCAGAAACCCAGAAATAGAGAGGTAAATGATAAGAGATGTTCACCAGCTGGTTCTAGTAGACCAGGAAGTGCCAAAACAGTATTTGTAAGCACCAGAAATGACAGCCTGCATGCTGTAGAACAAACTGTCAAAGTGGGAAACAATGAAATAGCAAAAAAGGCCTCTTCATTATTGTCTGCTGAGGCAGAACCTACCAGGACTGTGCCAAGAAACCCAATAGCATGTTCTGCTTCTGATGACAGTTTGAACTTGGAAAAAACAGGCATAATTGGATCCAGGAATGCAGATGATCAATTATGTTCTGTTCCATGGCCAAGTACAAATATTGAACTAATCCCTTTAGAGATTCGAATGCAGATCATAGAAAAAGAAAGAAAAAGAAAAGAGCTTTTTCGGAAGAAGAACTACGCCGCCACAGTCATACAGAGGACGTGGAGAAGGTAAGATTACTGTTTCAGTGGCTAGAGAAGAGTGAGATACAAGTAGATGTAAATGAAGCTAGGCTTGTTTGCTTTATTTTGCTTACAATGTTGCCAGTGCTAAATGAAGCAGTTAATAATCTATCTCCACACAAGAGGGAGTGGGTTCCAGTTGCGTGGAATTACATTAGTAAGTTCATAAAAAGTGCAAGGTAAGCAATGACTTTTAATAGTCAGAGAAATCATTGAACTTCTATTTCAAGCACTGATACTTCTTCAGAGAGTGCAAATCAGGACTTGCCTAAACCTGGAGTTCAGTGACATACTTGAAATTGTGCTCTGACCTAACATTTAACCAGGTAACCAAACCACAGGATGTGTGAGAGCTTTGAGTGCTCATTGCCAAAACTTGAAGGTAGCTTGAATACCTTGATTAAGCAGGAACAACTGCTGTACAGAAGAATGTACAGAATGCTTTCCACAGCATTATCCTGCTTTCATGACTGTGTGAGTTTCAGCCTCAGAAATGCCGTCATTCTAAAAGTACATGCTCCTTAATACTCAGTTTCTTATCCAAATGGGCAGGAAGAGTATGTAAGGAAAGTATGTGATATGCAAATTATTCTTATTTCTTGTTTTTATTTAAACTTTCTTTGATTTTGCTGGATGCAGAAAACTATAAATTGCTTATGTTTACTAATATTCTTTCCAGGTCTCTCACTGGTTTAACAGTTTCTTTGAGGGACTCTGAGTTGAAGATGTCCCTGGCCATGGCAGAGAGGGTGGTTGAGATGGTCTTTAAAAATGCCTCCCAACCCAAACCACTCTGTTGTTCTGTGATTCCATGCCATGTTCCTCTGAACTGTGAAGCAAAGCAGCCACTTTATCTCCCAGGATTCCACCACTTCTGCTCTCTCTGCTGCTTCTCTCTCACTTCTGCTGCTTGCTCCTTGGCCTTTTTTGCTGATGTAGAGCCCAAGTTCTTGTCTTATGTGTTCAAATCACTTAGATACCAAAAGCCAGGAGTAGGTTAGGGGAGTGTATCTGCAGGTGATGCTGCTGCTGGCTCTGCTGCTTTCACTCAACACCAGTTTAAAATCCTTACAGAGGGGCAGGCACGTGCCATGGCTTTAAGACAAAGCAGAACGATGTGTAGTCAGTGCTTGTGCAAATCTCCCCATAAGAACTGGGATCCAAAGCCGTGCATTAAGCTGACTTACCTGCACAGAAACCTGCATTCCACTTACACTACAGATTTTGGATAGGCCTTTCTAAACGGTCCACCTGCTGAAACAGGGATGGTGTGTGTTCTCTCCAAGAAGCACATGTGCTTATTAACACTTTGCATTTTGGAAACTGTGGGAATTAAAGATTGTTTAAGTTACATTTGTTGTTTAAATACTTAATAGTGAAAAATAAACGTACTTGTTCTGTTTGCAAGAACTCATAGAACACTAACAAAGATCGTAAGTTCTCAAGGCTGCAGGAAACATTAGTTTGGCAGCTCTCTCACAGTCTTGTGTTTGCTTTTGTTGTAAACTTGCACAAGGTAAATAGCATGTACTTGTAGACAGCAGTAAAATTATACAATGTTATTGTGTAATTCTATATTAGAAACATGTAGAAGTACATGCTTGAGTTCTGGATTTTCTCTAAATTAGAACTAAATGCATTTGTCTCACTCTGCAAATTTTGTACTCCTGATTTACTTATTGAAGGCAAACACAACAGCAGAGTGGTACTGGTCTACTTAAGTGTATTAAACTTGCTGTTCTCAGGTGAATGTTTCAATTCCCAAATCTGCAAACTTTATAAAGGTATTCCTTAAAAGTGTGTGTGGCCTGCCAAAGGTTAATTGCTTATCCCGCTCATTGAGGCTTACAGATTCTGTGTCTGTGTTCTCTCTCCTGGGGGCACCAGGGCCTGTACTGTGCTCCAGGGCCCACTGGGAGCCCACAGAAGCTGGAATAAGTTGGTTGCTGTCACTGTTGTTCTCCCCCTGGAGTCAAGCTGTAGTTTTTTTTAATACATTATTGCTGTGTGCATACTCTGGCCAGCAGTGGTTTTTAATATTAGAGTTTCTGTAACAATGAGTGAGAATACCACTTGCCAGCTTTGTTGTTCTGCACGTGGATATTCCACTTTTCTTTTATGTGCAGTAGTTTTGTTGACTAAGCATCAGGTATATTTTAAGGCACCATGTCAGATTGATATTGTATCAAACTTGGTCCCGCTCGCTAGGATCAGAATGCTCTGTTACGAGAGAGCTGAATTAAAACAATGTGCACTTGCTCTACAGATAGCTGCCTACATCTTCTCAGTGTCAGAACCTCACAGTTGTTTTCTTGTTGCTAAAAACTACAGAAGTTCTCTGCAAACTTGAAATCACAGCTGGGTCCAAAGGTGGAGTGGCTGTGGATGGGTCATTTCATGTATCAGCAAAGGCATCTGGCAGTAATTACTGAATTCCAAGAGAGTAGCTTAGTATTCTTTTCTGCTCCAGTATAAAACAGTTCCCCAATTGTTTTTTCTGCAGTTAAGTATTCACTTAACCCATCTTTAGCTCAAGTTAGGTTAGCAAGTCACTGCAACTGTGCTCCCTCTTCGTTTTCTTTTCTTTCTTACCCCAATGAAAAGTTAAAAGTGGCATGTTATTTAAGTAAACTGGATCATTTTTTTCCTCTGTGTCTCAATAATACTCCTGTTCTGAATTCATACCATGCTTCACAACTTGCAGGCCCTGACAAGATGCAGTTGCTGCCTGTATTTGTTATGTACTTTAATGAGCTGCATAACAGTATGTCTGAATTCTGAAGCTTCACTAAATTAAGATTAAATACATTTGTCTCACCCAGCAAATTTCACAGAGGTAATTTACTAAGCTTATTGGAAATTTAAAATTATTTAGGCTGTAACAGAGCATATCATCCCCGTTTGGCATTCTATTGTGCTTTTATGTACTCATTTTTTGTATATGGCTGCTGCTTTGTTTGAATTATGTAGTTCATTGGCTTAGAACATACATTTAAACAGTTTGTATCTGGCTTGTTGTCTTTTAATTTAGAACTTGCTGCAGAGGGAGCAACAGAAAAAATCACCTCTTTCTCTCTTCCTTCCTCCTTTGCTTTATCGAGGCATCCAGTAGAAGCCTTTTTGAATGCCAGAGGGAATGATGATCAATGCGTTTTGGCCTGTTACCAAACAGTTATAATTAATATTTTACAAGTGTTACTCAATGCTCATTTGTGACAGGTTTGTACTGGGAGGATTCAGAGTTAATTGCTAAGCCAGTTAATTGACTTGAGAGTGTGAAACGCCAATATCCGATTGAATGCTCGCGTCCGATTCAAGCGGAAAAAAACCCCCAAACAACTCCTCGCTGCCATTTGCCACCGGAGTGTGAGGGACAGATAATCTGCGGCTGCCACTCGCAGAGGGCTGTGACTGTGTGTAAGATCAAAGCAGCTGAGGCAAGGCTGGGTCAGAAGACAGGGAGCCTTTGAAGGGAAGGGAAACAACACAGATTGCTGAAAACAAGGCGAGGGGAGCATCTTCAGAGGAGGGGTGGAGAGCAGCTCCCTTTTCTGCAGCGGAAATGTGCGGTCGAACCCACAGGAGGCAGATTTGGTTTGTCTCTCGCACTGATTGACTGAGGACATGAAGTGCTAAGGCACACGCGAAAGTTTGGTGTTATTAAGCTGTGAATATAGTGAAAATGAGGAAGCAGTACTGATTATGCTGTTACCATAAATATTTATAGTTTTGTCTTCTGATGATTTTCTATGTATAAAGCAGCTGATGTTGAAGCACTGTAATTTTGCTACCTGTAATGCTAGTTCTTTAGTAACTGTGTGAAATAATGGATGCATCCAAAATTGACCCCAACTCCTACTTTTTCTTCTGAACAAACATTTCTCATCCAAGTGACTTAGCACATCAGTGGGAGTTCTGTTTTCCCAGTTACTCATGTAATCCACCATGTGAACTGATGCGTGGAAAGCACGGAAGTAAAAACAGGTCACCTAAAACAAGTGCTCTTCTCTTTTCTGCTCTCTAGTTACCAGCTAAGACAGGAGTTGTTTCAGCTCCTTAGTGCTAAGCGGCAGTGCAAGGAAGATGAAGACAAATGGAGACAAGAGGCAGCTGCCTTCTTCATTCAGGTTGCTTGGAAGAAACAGCTGAACCATAGCCCTCTGAAATCAGTTCCTTCATGTAAAAATCTGAAATCCTTAAACAAAACCAGCTCAGCCATAAAAACCAGCAAGCAGTCCATCCTAAAGCAGATATATGGTAATTTTCTTTTCACTGTGATTTATTTGGAATAACTATGCTTTTATTTTTATAACAGAAGCGTATTATTTGTCTATGCACTTCTTACCTAATTGTTAAGGATTTCAAATATTTATAAAAATTAGTCTGAATCTCAGGTGTTCTGGGCAATTGTATTTCTGTTTCAGGTTAAAAAACCCAAACAACTCAGTGATTTAAAATAAAGCTGTTCGAATCCCCACACAGCATTGTTTCAGCACACATCTTGAGCAATCAAATAATTCCATTGCCAGAGCTTCTCAACATATGTCAATGTGGAAAGAGAACAGAGCAGTGAAGCTAGGGATAGCTGGCTTTATCCATTCAGAGTGGCTATCTGGATGATGGTTTGGTTTTTTTAAAGTGTTATTTTAAACTTAGTTTTGTTTGTTACTGTTTTAAAAATGTTTTCATTTGAAGAATATGTTCAATGTTGGTAACTTTCTGTATGAAGATAAGTGATCTTTATGGCAAGAGCAAGGTTGTCGTTTATAATTGTGCACTGCTTTGCACTGAGCCTGAATGTGCACGTGGAAAGGAATGTATCTTCAAGAAAAGCTAGAGGAGAAGTATTGCTTCTAGACTTTGAGTTCCTTTACAGTGTGGATCACTGATGGAGTAAGGATATCCTAATTATATGTATTTTAACAGGTGGTAAGTCACTTCTATCATGGCTCTGTAGCTTTGAGAACAAAAAAGGATAAAATAAATAAAGCTAATAAATTTATTTTCCTTTTTTTTTAATAGCAACTTCAAAATGCATTTTAACATTACTTTAATTTCAGTTGTGGTTGTTACGATTTTCTGTCATATGGAATGTCTCATGCATTTCTCCATAAAAAATGAGAGTAATTTTTAGGATAAAATAATGCTGTAGCTTACTGAAATAGTTTGTAGCTATACACAACCACATGTTTATGTGATAAACACAGAGCTGTTCACATTGTTTGTTACAGGACGTTCTCAAGAAGGCAAAGTGTGTCAGTCAACAAGACCTCCTTCTAAGCTGAAACTTTCTGATGTGCAGCTGGTCTCAGGTAGGACACATCCACTTTAAGAACACTTTGATGTTTATATATCTGGGATTAGTTTCTTCTTAGATAAGAAAACAATCTGCTTAAGGACTGGGCTCTTTTATCAAAATGCCTAACTACTGCCAAACTGTTGTGATTGCACGCTCCTCCTTTCATCACTTTTGGGCTTAACTAAGCACTGCACTTCTATCCTTGAGTGATTTAGATGAAAAACTTCTTTACTAAATGCCATTTGTCAGACTTTTTAAAGTGTATTAAGGACTTACTCGGGCTTGGGAGCTGTGGTAACGTTGGTGCTTCGCCACATGAAGGTTTAGTGCCCTGCTGGGCATTTGGCGTTCCTGGCTGTGCTACACCTCAGTCAGACAGGACACAGCTAGATGGGAACACAGCAACTGCTTCAAGGAGTCAGGAGTTCAGGTAATTTGCAAAGGGAAGTAAAATACATTTTCCAAGTAGTTTAACACAACTCTGAAGTCAGAAGGAAATCTGACAGTGGACCTGTCCATGAATTTGTTAGAACTGTAGGTGAATTTCTGCCTCGCTAAGAGACAGAGGCCTTTTTATTTCACTGTCTGAGAACTGTTTTAATTAAGAGGCATGACCAGACAGGTGTTTGCCACCTCTTCATGCAGATACGAATCTAAATTTTAAAAGAGCTTTTAGTTCTTTTCATTTAAGTTTTCAGGACAACAGATCTCCCTGTCTTTTGAAATAAAAAGGCTTTCTCTTGAGGCTGGAGTGGCCTTTGCTTTCATAACTTGGTGACGAATAGGTTAGTGATAGGAACTCTGCCCAGTTCCTTTAGAACACTACCTACTTTTATTCACCTAATAGGAGCTCAGGGAACTTTAGCCCTTACTTAAAAGACAATAACATGTTTTTCATCTGCCTGCCTTTGTGCATGACAACATTACGTTTGTTGGAAAAGTTCAGAGCTGTCAGTGGCTAATGCCAGATACTCTGTTTCTGACGTAGGTGCCTGGAGTAGGTCAGAACGGACTGCTCAGTTTCATTCTTCCCTTCCAGGTACATCTGGGAAGGTGAAGGCTGACTGTCAGCCCGAGTTTTAATGTTCATAGAGCTCATGGAAGAAGCGTGTGGTGACAACTCTGTAATGGGGATTGACACCCAACTCAGTCAAACACTTTGGAAGGGGGGATACACAGAGGGTGTTCAAAGGAAATGTTCAGTAAGGCAGGTGACAGATAGAAAAGGGATGGGATAGACAGGCACGGGATAAGTGCTTTGGAATATCCTGGCAAATAGGCCCTTTAAGATTGTTACCATTAAAACATTTCAGATCTTGAAATTTGTTCTTTTTCTGGTTTGTTCTGCTGTTTTTGAAATTAAATAGATTCCTTCTGTCAATTCAGCAAGTGGCACTTAAATGGTGCTCTGCAGCAGAACCAGACAGCCTGGTTCTTTGTTTCACTGTGGACATTAAAGTGTGTTCAGAGTTGCAAAGGAGCAGGTTTTGCAACTCTTGGCATTAGAAAGATGTCCTTAAGATGTGCTGAGTTCACATCCTCAATGAAACATTTGGACTTGCACTTGGGATGACCCTGGATAGAACGGAATAAAGCATTGAAATGTTTGCAGCTAATCTTTACAAACCTGGAAAAGGAAAACATGCATATTATTTGTAGTACATTACAGGAAATAAAAAAACATAGCATGAGCAATTCAGAGCACTTGGTTTAGCCCCTGGACTAGTTTCCCTGACTTTCTAGGAAGAGCCCACTGCCTACCAGATGTTGCTGAAGATTGCTCAACACCATCTCTTTCTTCTCTTCAGCAAATTCAGCCAAGAGTAGTGTTAGTCTGGAGCCCTACATTCATTTATGGGGGTGAACCTCACCACGAGAGGCTGCTGAAGTCACACACGCAGCATCATCATCATCAATGTTCCACACAAGCTGTACCCAGTGCTGCAGAAACCAAACCCTCTTGAGAGACAAGCAGCGAGATGCCAGGGAAAAGGCTTGTTCTGCTCCCAGCAGATTCGCTGTTTATGAAATCTAGAACACAGTGTGGATAAAGCTGCTTTTCACCCACTAGAGTTACTCACCAAAACTGTTTTGTTCTTTTACAGTGAACAACCTACAGTGTGTTAATCTGCTAGAGAACATGGGAAAATCAAGGCAATTTTCATACAACATGAGACCAACTACTGCTGCAAAACCAAAAAATACAAGACTCAAGCATTAAGCAAAACAATGTTTGGAATTTGAAATCCACTCCAGTACAGCTCTAATCTTTCATAATGTATAAGCCATCTATGACATATTAAACTTGAACATTTTCAGTTTTGTATTATCACAGCATTACATGCCAAGCAGACTTCTAAGGAGCTGGACTCATTTTGTGTACAAACTGGTTTTTAAATGCAACTGTTAATTTCTTTACCAACACAGGATGAAATCTGAATTGCATTTGAAGACAGAAATGAAGCACTAAGCTCAGTATTGCAATAAAGTTGTAGGGGCAATCAAAGCTTTCCGTTGCAAAACTAGGAATTTTGAATGTGTTCATCAAACAGTTTTAAAGAAGAGGAAAACTGTACTAAAGATATTACAGTTCTGAGAGACCAATGTTCAATTTTACCTCAAGTTCATGAAATTAATTTCAAAATCCAAGCAGGAATGGAAGAACAGCCTTCATGCTCCATTTTTCTACTAAAGAAACAATTGTTCCTCAGCTAACTACGGATTTTTTTAGGAAATGTAGACATGTTGACAAAAAACACTACAGACATTGCTTTCGCAACATATGGAAGCTATTAGGGCTGTGTTTTCTACCCTTTGAAATTATCACTAACTTCTTAAATAACTCTTTTCCTATGTGTATTAAATAGAGAGGCAAGAAAAGATGAGCCCTACTCTAGAAAAAAAAAAAGTTCTTTTAATAGCTTTGGAGCTGCCACATTGTACAGTATTTACCTTGCACAAAGTATTTAAAATTATGAAGTCAGCAAAAATAAAAAATGTTACTCTAAACCGTACTGTTTTCTATTTTTTTTTTTCTACTTCATACTACATTTTTTTTCTATTTCATTCTATTTTTTTAAAGTAATGTGATGTTTCACGGTAATAGATGAGCAGAGTCAGTTTAAGTCTGTTTCTCTGCAAGCTCTTCAGCATCAAGGACTGGACTTTAACACCCCTCACTGTGGTCACCACATTTTACTAAAACACCTTCCAGTAACATCTACTTGCTTGAAAAAAAGGCAATAGAGGTATTGCAGTTCTCTGTAAAATTTTTATTGTTTCACTTACAAAAAAATTGACAAGCTTTGTTCCAACATCTTCCATTCAAAACTAAATAGAAGTAAATGCTTTACAATAAATGCAGTTTGACCTCTTTAATATACTGTGTTTATAGGGCCAGGTGTCTGGGGATGAGAGGCAAGGTAGATGTTGAAACAGTAATGGAGGTCTGTGAGCCACTGCTCCTGAACTTCACCGCTCTTCAGTGTCTAGAAAGAGGGAGAAAAAAGGTAAAACTCAGTTTCCCCAACAGCACTTGCAAAACTTGGCTTTGTTTTTACAGGTAATCAGGTGCACTGTTAAAGATACAAGACAGCCCTGATCCCCTGCACACAGTGACAGTGTTCCTCTCTTTTATACATCTCAACATGGTGTGTCTGTTAAAGCCCAAATAATGAAGTGTTACAACTGGGTAAACTAAGTCATTACATGACCAAGTGTGTGAGTTAACAGCAGATGTGCTTTCCTTACTCTTAATTAGAGTGGCTCACTTACTTTGCAATTCTGCAATTTATAGGCAATTAAAATGCAAATGAGCGTGGAGCCCTCATGTAGGGGAGCTCCCCAAACCAGTCTAAGGAGAACTGCTACTGACAGACCACCCCCAGCCCAGGAATTCCCTCTTCTGAGGATTATATAGGTGGCTTAAAAACGCAACAACAAATACAACCCACCCACAGTGGAACAGCACAAGAACTGGTTGTGGCATTTTCAACACCTGCAGGTTAGAGAACCTCACCATAATGTCTTACATCAGCTTTCACCACCACTGTTTGAAAACGGTTCTTCTTGAACGTTTGTAATGATTTATAAAAATAAACATGACATACATGTGGGTCTCTGGGGAACAAGAGGTTTCATACCATGATGTCCTTGATGATCTGTTGCACCAGAAACTCATTTGTGATCATATGGCTCCTGAGCTGCCCGTGCTGCATTAGTAAACGAAGCAACTGAGCAACAACAGGCAGCTCTTCCCGACAGATCCTGCTCACTTGCAGGCTTTGCAGCATCAGCCTCAGTAACCGTGGCAGGAGTGCTAATGCAGAAATGCATGATCTCCACAGCATGTCCCTGAGAGGAAAAGATAATCAAAATTGAAATGATTGAGGACACACATTTCAAGGATTTCATGCCTGTACAAGGAAACCTGCTTCTGTGGATTCAATCATACCAGTTGCATTCACCACAATTAGTGGCAAAGCAGAAAATCTGTACCAGAAAATGCCAAACTTGAAAATATTCCAAAATTTTGTACAGCACTGGAAAAAATTTAAGGCCCTGCCCTGGAAGCTACAAATGTTGTTTCATCTCTCACACAGTGCAATTTCTGCTTCATGCAGCTGCAAAAAGGTTTTTGTTTCAGTCACTTTTCAGTTACACCTGAATCTTTGTTTAAGATTCGTAAGAAATTAAATAACGGACTCAGCAATTTGTGATATGCAAGTCATTAAATACAGTAAGAGAAGGAGGACTTGGACTTTGAATTTTAAGGAAACTTTTAACAACTCTTCTGTATATGGAAAAGTTTGACTTGCTTAAAGACATTTCTTTGTTTCAGGTGAATGTTATCTGTAGCTTTTGGGTTTTTTAAATCAAATGGCTTTGCAGTCTATGTAATGATGCCTGAGAAGTTTTAAAACTGAAACATCAGATCAGTTAGTAGTACATACTCATAAAGCCAAATCTTTTGCATGGTGCTTTTCAATATATCTAATGAAGCTGAGGTTAAAGATTAAGGTATAAATATCCAACTTTACAAAATCATGATGGTTTTGACATCCAAGTAGAACAATTTGAAATGAAACTTTCTTCAGTTACTGTTTTAAGTAATTCCTGGTAACTTTGCAGATGTTTTTCTTATATCTAAGTACTGATTTGACGTAAACAAAAGAGAGACAGGAGAAAAAAAAACCTCTGGGGAGAGGAGAGTATCCTTTCATTTCACATCTCTAAATACTTGTGGCAGCAAAGACAGAGACATGATGGTAAGAAGAGCAGCTTTACCTTTTCTGTAAATGTTCTGCATCCTCTCTGTCTATAGTTAACAGAAAGTACAGAAGACTGTAACAACAAGAGGCCAAGAACCTGTGCAGGTTTTCACTTATGATGCATGCTTGATCCAAGAGCTTATTTATGGCACATAGAACAGATCCAGCTGTGCTATCAGGTATTACGACCAATCCAACCTGTATTAAAACAAGACAAAAAAACAACAACCCAAGTTCATCACTTTGTACAAAAGATTTTTTGTAGGGATACAAGCAAACCTAGTGCTTTCCTGTGGTGACATGTATTACTTAGTTTCTGTTCAAACTCTACAGACCACTACATTTTTTCAAATCCCTGCTTTCCTAATAAACTGCCACCTATACCAACAGAAGGTTAAATAGACATCTTCATTCCATCCCTTCTAAACAAACACTCACCTCAAACATATTTGAAAAACACAGCACTGCTTTGAGCCTTGCTCTGAATGACAGTGCAGGCACAAACAATCTTCTGGGTAGAACAGGTCTTTCCTTTTAAGCATATATCATGGGACTGGGAAGGCCTTCCGAGCCTTGAAATGGCAGTGAGCAGTCACTGAGGTAGAAGGAAACTCTGATTTATGCTGCAGAAAGAAAAGCTTCCACAGGATTGTCACCAGGGCGAGTCTCCTTTAAGCCCAACAGGAGCTTTATGAACCAAGGTAAATCAAAGCTAATGAAATATATGGTTAGCCCAAAGTGGGGTGATGCTCTGCCATTGTTAAAGAGAGAACATCATCTTGAGTAAGGATTTTATAGGCATAATAAATCATTTAGAAAAAATTCTTGTTTTTTGTAGAGGCAGTGAATTAGAAAGCAGTTTAAATTTTGAAGTACTATGGAGTAAGTACCCTAGATTTTTGTCTTGTAAAACCATAAAAAAATCATGCACTGCTAGTGTGGCACCATTTACCTTTAAAAAACTATTTAAGGAGTTTGAGAGTAGTCTAATTTGCTCACCTGCAAGTACACTGTTTTAAGCTGACAGAGGGAGTTGGTTCACTTAACAAGATCAGCTGTTTCTTTTAGAAATATTTAGAGAACAGATCAATAAAGTACAAGTGATGGAAATGTGAAATATATTTCATTCGTACCATTACTTGTGAGAGGTAAGAGATACAGAACAAGTTGAAACTTTTAAATCCTTCCAACCTAAGACACTGGGTGTATTTCAAGGCCACGAGCACAGATCTCTGTGCCAGGATGACCCTGTGCCAATCAGGTGCAGAGGCAGGAGGAGGATGATGATGGTCCTGCCTGACAGAAATTGGAACTGCAGCTGTCACCACGACCCTGCTGAATACTACAAGACACTGAGGCACCAAACAATTAAAACGAATAATGTTCTTCCTGATCAACCACAAGTACGAAATAATGGCAATGATCTAGATGGATATAAAATATGAAGACAACTGAGCCAACACTACTGATGGAATATGCTGGTCAGCCAGTCTGAAAGATGACAGGAACGGAGACAATCATACAAGGCCTGTAGATGAGGCTGCTCAGATAAGTTCCCATATAGGATGTTGCCTCCATGGTGCCTTTGCTCCCTGAGAGGTGTCAGCAGCCAGTTGGAGACCTTGGGCAGCAGCCTTGCCAACCATAAAAACCCATTTAATGCTTTGCTCTAAAAGGGCAAATAGTAGAACATACAAGCCTTTTAAAAAATTTATTAAAGTCAATATCCACCCCTAAAAATCCAAACTATGGTTATAGGTAAGCTACTCCCTATGGAAGCTCTGGGTAGTAACTTCTCAGTATGGCTCAATGCAGGGAATGGTAGACACTGGTTAGATCACAGAACCACCCTGACAGAAGGGCAGGGGCAGACCCCGTGGTTCTCCCTCTCATCAGGCAGCATCACAGGGAACTGCAGATTCTGTCCCTGACCATTCTGTTACCCAGCTCTGGCTTTACCATTCCCATCCTCAGCTCAGGCATGTTCAGGATTAGAAGACAGGCTGTAAAACCCACAGAATGGGTCAGGTTGGAAGGGACCACAGTGGGGTCATCTGGTCCAACCTCCCTGCTCAAGCAGGGTCATCCCAAAGCACATGACACAGGATTGTGTCCAGGTAGTTCTCAAGCATCTCCAGTGACAGACTCCACATCATCTGTGGGCAATCTGTTCCAGGGTACAGTCATCCACACAGTAAAGTTCTTCCTCATGTTCAAGTGGAGCTTCCTGAGCATCAGTTTCTGCCTGTTGCCTCTTGTCCTATTGCTCAGCATCACAAAGAACCTGGCTCCACCTTCCTGGCATACTTTAGATACTTACATACATAGATGAGGTAAAAAATCTCATCTACAGCTGCTGGTCACTCTTTTGAAAAGCAAACCAAACCAAGAAGTGTTTCATTTATGGACAAACTACCTTGAAGACAAGCTGAAGTATTCACAAGTCTGAGCAACATTACCCATATAAGTTTAGATACCAACAGTTATTTTGTATTTTTTAAACTCCCCCAAATCTTGTTTAAAGCTTTTGCAAATGCTGAAATTATACACAAAATACATAGGATAAGTGGATTTGAGGTTTAATAAGACTGTCAGTAAATTTATCACAAGGAAGTTTTAATGTAGAGGACAAAATGGTACTTACCAGATATTTACAGATGCCAGTCTGGAGAATGTCAAAACACTGACTTTGTGAAGGTATAGTGGACAAGCTGTGACAGATCACCTGTTTTAATAAAACAAAGTTATATTTCAGCACTCCAAATGCAACCAGCAATCACTGTGCAGTCATACTTTGCTGACAGACTTAAATCCAAAGAACCTACAGGGAGAAGCAGCAGCTTTGTCTCAAAGTGCTGACTCTTTGCAGTAGAAGAGTAGCATTGTCAACATAAATTATTCAATGCTTAAAGAGATGATGGTCTACACCATTAGGTTTTTTGGGAAAGGCTCTCTGCATCTATGTGACAGAAGGCCAAAAATACTCTAATCTGCCACACCAAGCCTCCAAATGCCTTTCCTTGAAGCTGAAGAATTTCAGAAAACAACTTCCCAAATAACTGTATCAAGCATGAAAAAGAGGGGTCACAGTGAAACAGAAAAGTAATACAACAAAGAAGAATGTAGCAAAGATCCATTTTCAACATATTTTCCTCTTCAGTGCCAAAAAATGGCATGTCCAAAAATGATACAAAATGCAGTACTACAATGGAAAATTTTGCTTTATAAACTGCATAAAACTTTCTGGTGCTTATATCAGGCACTAGCAAACTACCATGAAATGATATATGTCTCCTGGATAGGGTAAAGAAACCAGAGCTCCAGTAGAACTGCTGGTACAGAGTTCAGTACAGAGGCTTTCCTCAGATGGCTCTGTTCCTCTTTTCCTTCCCCTCTATTCCAATAATTCACAAACTAGTTGGAGAGCTTGGATGCCCTCTCTCTGTCCACATTCACTGCTTATCTCACCAGAGTGGCAACTAAAACCTCTGAAGAAGCCCACACACACAGCACAAGTGCATTATCATGAGCAATAGTGATGTCCTGCTAAGGACAAGGAAGATGGAAGAACCAGTACATGAGGAATGGAATCTTCTCTTTGTGCTTAAGGGAACCAGAGAATAGCAAGATCAGATGAAAGATTTCAAATCCATGAGTTTTACAGATATCTGGACTAAGCAAAATGCATTCCTCTAAGATGCCTCATGACTCATGAGAACTTGCACAGGCGGATCTGACCTGAGGGATCAAATTCTGTGGCAGCGTTTTGGCTTTCAGACTTCAGTTGAATCAGGGAGGTCAAGACACCAAAACAAGATAATGACAAAATAGACCATATAAACCGTGTTGTGTCAAAAATAACAGTCCACAACATTTACAGCTGGAGGATGGGAAAGGTTAGGGAAAGAACTGTTAGCTGAAGGTCCTGCGGTACGAAAACTCAGCCTTAATTAATGTGGATGCCAGTGCTGGTTTAATCAGAAATGGCCAAGCAGCACCAAGCAGCACCATTTGTGGTGGTATAGAAGTGCGCTCAGCTTTTTCCAAAATTACCTGCTTATGCCAGCCAAATTCAGGAGATTCTTAACACATCTGCCTAGTGGAACATAACCTTGTTGGGCTGTCAGGACATTGCTCATGTTATTCAGTACCACAGGTGTAGTGCAAGTGTTTCATTTGACTAGCAGGACTACTTAAAAAGCCAATTTCAGATATACTCTTGCACTGAATATCTTTACTATAAGTTTATTTTATAATGAAACAGTATTATTAAAACTGAGTACACCATCCTAAATATAGTAGGGCTTTTGTCCACTGCAATTTGAAAGTGATAAAATATTAAGCACTCTGGAATATTCCCAAGAAATCCACTCAAAACATCTGTGTTATTAGGAGTGTCAAGGAATAAAGTCAAGCTGCAACAGAGGTTATTACTGGGGACTGTCATGTCAAGGACAAACTGTGACACCAATCTGACCTAGTATTTTAATGAGCAGCACTTACACAAAAGGTAAAGCTGCACTGATGAAATCTGTTGGATGACAGCTCCAAGCTGAGAAACCCTGCCAAGGCAGGGGGACTGGACTAACCTATGGAAAAGATTGCACAGGTTTGATGAGTAACAGCTACAGAAAAAATTCAGTGAAAAAATTCCATGAAAAAAGAGTGGTGGGTCACGTGCTTGGAGACTGACAAAAACTTCTGCATGCAGCTCTGAGTTTTACCAGCTGGAAATGAGGAGGAAATACTGTAACAGCTGACCACAAGTGGTTGTGATACAATCACAGAACAGGCAAATGTTACTTCAGAACATAAAAATAAAGATAATCCAAATAGAAGTGCTGAGACAGAATAAGGATCATCTCTTCAATATTACTCTCTAAGATTGTACTTAGACCATTTCTGACATACTGTGCAAAGTAGGAGCCACTCATTTTCAGGAAAGGCAAATTCAAACCAAACAGACACAGAAGAATTGCACGAGAGATGCTGTCTTACCAGTGCCAATGGAAAGAACTTAGCCTGCCTAGGCTGGCAAAATGACACCCAAGAAGGGATCTTATTGTCACTTACAAAGTGGTGAAAAATGCTGCACCAAAACAAATGTAACCAAACAACAACTAAACATAACAATGATCATGGCTAGCTGGGAATGCAGATGTGATGGAAATTGGGAAGGATGATTATGAAAGGGGAAAATGCAGGAGACATTTGTTGCTCATAGGACAGAGCTTGGGCAGTTTATAAAGAGGTTTGCCAAAAGCTTGTGAGCACATCACACCAGACAGTCTGACAGAGAGATCCCTTTTGACTCAGTACAGACCCACAAACTAAAGACCTTGAAGGCAAATCCACCAGGCCCACTCAGCAAGAATAGTTTCATTATTAATATTTCACCCTTAGAACTATGTCCCTAAAACACGCCCATTATCCACTGAGGCTCTCCCCAAGAGGACAAGTTGTGGGAGCATTTCATTATAGGTACAATATGCCCACACTCAAGATTCTTCCTGAACTGGCAAGAAAAACAGGCATCATAAAACTGGAGAGCAGCATAATTCCTTAGAAGGGTTGTGGTAAAGTGCAAGTTGATTTTTCAATCTTTTAGATCTTTCTGACCCTCAAAACAGCACCACCATTCACTACATCAGTTCTGTTTTCCTGCAATTAAGTGGGAGAGGCGATTCTTTTCAATTCCATAAATTAAATTCTGCATGAAATGGCTTTCATACCAAATGCCTGTTATAAAAAGTGAAACTGAAACGTTTTTAGACATGGAAATGAAGGGAAAAGAAAACTTAATTATCACATGAAAATTAGTATTTTCCCTGACAATTTATTTTCCTTAGGCAAGGTTTTGCATGATGTTTAATTTCCATAATAAAATGTCACAGCTGATTCATTACATTACATTTGATTAGCATTTATCACATTTTTGGCACATTCATAGATTGATTTTGGACTGAAGCCAGAGTTGTTTTGTTTCAGAGCAATCCTGAAGTGAATGGACTGAGAACAGGCATTTTTGATCAGGGAGGGGTGGGTTTTTTCTTTTTGAGGCAAGTATTTAATAACAGGTTTGGCTTAGGCTTAGACATTTTGTTGGGCTTTTTTTTTTCTTTTCTTTTTAATTTTGTTTGAATGTTCACTCAGATAAATTAACCTAAAGAAAGGCATTCTCTTAAACACAGGGATAATCCGTAAGCTCTATGCAGCAAATGCTAAAGGCTCTGTAATCCACTGGCAGATTTTCAAACCAAACCCTATTGATCAGACAAGCCCAAGTATCATGAGCCACACAACTGCAACAGCAGGTTCCCTACTGGTGCTTTGGGAAGTCACTGCTACAGGGACCTCTCTGCCTGCCACACTGAAGACAAACTCCAACAGCAGCCAACCACAACAGGGAAGAAAAAACCCAACAACAACAAAAAAACCCACTACAAAACAAACCAAACAACCCCAAACAAACAAATTAAAAAAAAAAAAATTAAAAAGGCCGGAAAGGTACCTCAGAAGCACAGCCTGACCCAGGCTTCTTGGAGATCCTGACACCATGGAGTATTTTACTTCAACTGGATGATTTAAAAGCATTTTTGCCAATGACAGCCACCCTGACTGACAATACAATCCCACACAGGCTTTTCACAGTTCTAATGTAGAATCAGAGGAATTTATCAGTTCATCTCTAAGATGCTCTTGCCTCCAGAAGACAGAGCTGGGATGACCCAAGGAAGCCCAGTCTCAGTGTGAGCCCTCATGGCAACAGGAACAAGCACACCTGATGAACCGAGACTAATGTTTCGTTCATTATTGAACTGTTCCCACTCCCTCAATGCTTCCTGTAACACGACAGAATCCTGATTCAAAGTCTCAAGGAAACTACTTATCAGCAACTGTCCAGAGAAAATTTTGTATTACTTCAAGTTTAATCATACTGCAAAGTACTCTTTTTTCAAAGAAAAATTCTCAGCTTCCTCTAAAGACACACACAAGCATGAGCATGGAGAGGAACCCAAGCAAGCAGGAAAGATAATGGATGGAGTATTTTAGCGTGCCACTGTGTGGAGTCAGACCAAAGGCAGTTCAGACTCCCTAAGAAGTGATTTTATTGAAAAAAGGAAGTTGGCTCACACCAGATACTATAACCTAAGGTGAACTTTAAAATATATTTTTCAACTCACATTGACATGTATCTCAGACATGGATAACTAAAATGTAACAGGCTGTTCTGTGGTGAATTCCCCAGCCCTGGTGAAATGCCTGTTTGGAGCAGGACTGTATCCAGTGTAACATGTTAGTGCGGAGCGTAGAAAACGAGAAGTTTTCAGGTGATGGGGCAGGCAATGAAGCTTGGCGTCTGAAGCTTGGCCAGCTCCCCCGAAGCACCCTCGCTTATCAGACACTGTACTCCCCTGACAGGTGCTGCTTCTCTTTCTGAAATAAATTGATTTGACAGGGCAATATTAACAGTGCCCTGAGTTGTTGAGAAAGCTGCGTACAACAAGAGATCTTTGTTCATCTGCCTTGGGTAAGCTCACAGGGGCGGATGTGAAAGATATTCCTGATTCACTGACTCTAGAAAAAAAAACCACCTGAAAAAAAAACCCCATAAAAACCTCCACATGAAACCCCTACACATTCACAATAAAAGAAAACAAAACCTAAGTTTAAAAAAGAAGCAGCCAAAAAGAGGAACAGAGTCTGCAGGAGAACATTACACAGGTGAGCAACAAGGGAAAAAAACCACACTTCGGGGCTAATTTTACATTTGGGGTAGCAAATGGGAATGCAGAAACTTATTTAAGAATTACAGATGCTTAAGAACATATATGGTGGTGTCCCACGTATTGATAGAGACTTGGTATTTCCAACGTCTTAGAAGAATTATGACATACAGTTCATGTCCTGGTCACAAACAGGGAAACTGCAGCACACAAACTCACCTTGCATCTGCTAACTGTGAAGCTTGTGTGGCTGCAGGCTCCTTGGCTGTCATGGGGTCTGATACAAAATCTATATTTGAGAATCAATGAAACTAAGGGAAGTTATCTTTATTTGCCACCAGACACAAATACCTACTGGCAAGCACCACAGCTCACCTCCTGTGCAACAACTTGATCATGTGTTCAAGTCTGGGTACCAGCAAGATTTGGTGCTACAGGGCAGAGAGGGCTAGAGACGATCACCCTGGTTCTCTAAGTGAGGGGCATTTCTCAAAGTACTGTTAAAAGCAAAACCAGGGTTTAAGCTCAACAGCCACTTTGCTATCCAAGAGCAGACAAAGCCACACCTGAAGAACATCACAGGTCGGGTTCTCTTCTCAGAGCCATCTTACTAACAAAATTCAAAGAAAGGACATCACAAAACAGCTTTTGTTTCATCCTTTTGCAGCCATAATATGCCCTTTTTCCACAGCTCTGCACCTTCCTCACAGCTATAAATGTCACCACAGCCAATTGATCCTCCTTTGGATGCCTCCTCATCAGACTACATGAAGGACAGTCAAAGGAACATCTGATGTTGAAGTCGCCAAATTCACCTGCCTGCCTCTTCTCCAAACAAAAGGGCTTGGAAACACAGAAAAGCCTACACTTAGCTCTTGTCCCACAAAGCCTATCTCTTTCTGAGCCAATTTAGGTTAGGTATCACAAGCCAGAATTTGAATATGAAGCACAATACACAGTTCCTGTGGAGTTGTAAATTCATGCTAGTTATGTGCAGTAACACTGCAATGAGCTCCCAGCTCCAAGGTGTTACAAGATATACTGGAAGTATATGATGCAGGTACAATGGAGCACTTGCTGAAGATCAGCTTAGGTTTTCGGGAAGTTTGTGTTTTACTGTTCATATTTTACTGGTGGGGGCTAGTTTTTGATGCTTTTTTGTTTGCTTTGGGTTTAAGTTTTACATCTTATGAAAGCAACCTTTGAAAAAGAGCTTTCTTAATTTTAGGAGGCATTCCTTTTACTTAAATTATTTCCCTTCTATTTCTCTGGACTTAATTTTTTCTCTTCTTTAAAGAAGATTAAAATTGTACCATACTCCTAGTTTAGAAGGAATTTTACTTAGAAGGAAGTCTGTTTACCCTTAGCCGCCTTTTCTCCCTAATAATTCCAACCTGTAAATCTCAAAGACAAGTTGAAATCTTTCAAGAACTTCAATTCAAATTCTACATTGTAAAAATTTCTTGAGAGTTTTTTTAAGCATTAATTTCTGCTTCAAGTTAAGCTATAGCACTACAACACCACCATTTACTTCTCAAGACAAACATCCTTGCAGGGCTTTTAATTTATATGCACTGACTTGTTATCTTTATTGATTTGCTGTAATTTTTCATAGCACATCTGTGCAGATCCAGCCTTCCCAACTATGTTTCATTTATAAGACTGAACAGGTTTTGACATGGATTAGTGTATTACACTACATGCATCTCAAGCTTTTTGAATTCAAGTCTGCTTTTAAAAGCAGTTGGCTTTCCCTAGTGTTTGCTCTTAAACATTTTAAACAATCGGTTGAATATTTTATTTCTTTGAGTCAGCTGTGTGCTCGATACAACTCTGGAATCTCAATTTCAAGCAAACCCTCAAATTATCATTTGCTTTCCCCCTCTGAAATGTTCAACCATCACAAACATCAAATATTACAACAGAAATTACCATGTATACACAGTTACCTTGTTAAACTCTTCATTTCTGTGGGCACTTTTTCATTTGATCCTGGCAGAGCAATTCAATTACAGGGGAGTGAACAATATCACTGACAAACACTATGGGCACAGTTAAAATGAGCCAAGGCTGAAGCTCTTCCCTCGGGCTGCAACCATTTATTCTGGAGTCCCATTTATTTCAGCTACAGGGGGGTGATTTTAAATAATTGGCTTTAACAAGACAGAAGTAATTTTAAGCAGAAGTTCCTCCAGAAAAGGAACCAAAGTTCCCACATTTAACATCTCTTTTAGACAAATCATGAAGACTAACCTTTAGAGCTATGCAAAACAGCATTTAAAGAGACACTTTTCTGAAGCATTGCTCCTCAACTGAAAATCACCACTATTTAAAAGCTTCCAAAAAAAAAAAATTACATGGCCAGATCGCCACGATTCCAATCACCACTCTCCAGACAAAAGAAAAGTAATTTACGAACAATATTCAGCTCAAAACAGGTTTTGTTAAAAACTACCTAAAAACGTTACTTCCTATCAGAAGTGCAATTGTTACTGTTATCCACATGCTACCAGGTGCCCTGGTTATAATAACACTCCAGAAGTCCAAACTGCTGCCTGAAAATGCCTCAAGTTATTCTTTTCCTTTCCAGAACTTGCCCTTTCTCCAGAGGCTCACTGCTTTTGCTCCAGCATCTCTGGCATGTATACGTTATACATGAAATTCCCTCTTACAGCTCTTTACTCTTAGAAACACACATCACCCATTGCACAGCTATGGACAGGAAGGTGGGACTGCCTTGCCCTGCATTGGGAAACCAAGTTGAGCAGTAAGGCCAACAAGCTGTGACCTCCAGATTCACACCTGGGACCCTTCTTCAGTCCCACCACCCCAGCTGCTCCTGCCTCACAACCCCAACACCCCACCGGCCAAGCGACAGCTCCTGCAGGCTGGTTGCTGCCAAGCAGGAAGCTGGAACAGAGCTATAACACACTCTGTGCTAATCTAGAGCTTTTTCTCTTCTACCTGCTTCTTTTCATAGAACTTATGGGGAATTAGTATTTGCAACTTGGTTCTTTTCAGCAGAGAGCTAAAAACTAACAATGGTTTAGACAAAACTAGATGTGGAAGAGATGAAAGAAGATGGCGGAAGGATGAATAGGAATCTGATCACTAGTCTCATTTATTGATAGGAACCCAGGCCATCAAATCCTAATTCCATCAGAGTTCCTTATTTATTTTCACCCACATTAAAATACTTTTCCATTGAGAGGAAATCCTGAATTACAACTACATAATGAGGACTCTTAAACAAACATTTCTCAACAGAGAGTAGAGGCCTGGTCTGCAGCCAACAAGCACTGTTCTCATTTAGCAGGTATTTAAAATTACTACAAACATTTTGCTTAACATTACAGCATCACCATAAACTTCCTTAGCCAGCAAGGGAACAGATGAAAAGTTAGCATTCAGAAGCTCTGCACTATACTGAATTACACCAAAAGCACGACTAGTTCAAGCTGGAGTTTATTATTTCCTGTAGCACTTCTCTATCTAAATAATGCAATTTCCTGCCACAGTTACAAGTATTTTGACTCCAAAATTCTATCACACCTTGAACTATGTCCACTTGGAAGAAGGCAGTGTCCAAACCTACCTCCCTCAAACTCAATGCACACAGAACTGTCTTATCACACTGTCTTTCCAGACACCCCAGGAGAGCCTCATGATTTGCAGGCAGTTTTCCTCTCTCCAGAGCCTGCAACTCCAGGGTTTGCTTTTTTGGGTGGGGTTTTTTTGTTGTTGCTGTTTAGTTTTTTGGGTTTTTTTTCCTTTTGAGAGCAGATTAGGTTCAGTACTTAGGGAAAACTACTTGATCTACAAGAAGTACTCCTGTGCAGCTTGTGGCAAATCTTGAATGGAAATGTTTCTACAAAGCCTGCCTTTTTCTTTTTTTTCTTCTTTACCTTCTTGGTTTTAAAAAGTTTTCCAAACTCCAAATCTCAAGGTTTTAATGGACCACAGTCCCCAAAATATTTCTTCAAAAACTGAGCATTATATAGTATATTGGTCTACGTGTTTGGGGTTGGAGAATGGTACTCATACAAGGAAAAGATAAAACCCTCCAAAACTTAAAGAACACAGTGCTGTTTTAGGTATTTAAAAACAGAGAAAAAAGTAATCTAAAAGCTGAAGAGCTTCAGCAGCATTATGTTTATGCATCATTTACCAGATCTGTGACTGCATCAGAAATCAAAACCAGAAAGTGAAAAATTAATCGAATTCTGCAACTCATAAAAGGAAGTGGTTGCCTCAATACCAGTGATCACTTCTCATTGTAACACAACCAGATATGCCACCATTATTACTAGATCAAAGGCAAGAATATCTTAATTTTTCTTCAGCAAGCTACTGAAGAGGTGCCCCTACTTTTTTGTTCACAAAATTCCACGGGGGGATAAAAACTAGCAAACCTGGGGGGAACACTCCAAACAGCACTGCAGTACCTGACAGGCCATTAATGGGAACAGTTTGACTATTAGATCAAACATAAGTGTAACAAACCTACCAAATAAAACAACAAACCCTTTCTAATACTGTGAATTTCATTGTCTAAAAAGCAAAAATAATGAAGAGATTTGTTAATGGTGAAACAAAAACACCTGGGTTTTTTCAGGCGTTTTCAAATAATCACAGAATCCCTAGAACTGGAAGGAATACCCTCAAGTTCCTTTAATCCAGGGGTCCTGCTCAAGTGGAGTCACCTGGGGCAGGTGACTGTTGTCAGTCTGGTTTTGAGTACATCCATAGACGGGAACCAGAATGTCTCTAGGCTACTTATTCCAGTATTTGACCACCCTCACTGGGAAAATGCAACAGTTCAGAACTCTCTTTGGTTATGAGTCTACAAAATTAGATGGGTCTAGAAGGTTTCATCCTTCTTCACACAGATTTTTGATGCATGAGATTTTTGCTCCTATTCTCTTTCATAAAATAGTCTCCAGAAAAGGCTTCAGGCTGACATACAAGTGTAGAAATAGTGCAGTCCTCCACAGCATGTCCAAATCATCTTTCATTACCAACCAAGGATATCCAGCTCTTTGCTTAGAGACCACCATCCTCTTCTAACAATCCAAGAGAGTGCCTTGCATCTTCCCTGAGAAAAGGTACTTTAATAAAAGAGAGTCTCAAGTTTCTGAAAATACTGACTTCTCCTTGATAGCACCAAAACACTGAAGATTGTGGCAGAAGAGACTCAAACTTGCAACCAGGAACCAAAGGCACAAAAAAGAAATCAAACTATTTCACTGTTCCCTATGTAAAAATAGTCCAATTTCACTGTCAACTTTGAAAGATTTATGGAATAGAGCAAAAAGAGGAAGGAGAAAACACTAAAGGTGACATTTTCAGAAACAGGTAAGGTGTACATAAATCCTTTAGATGCCGTATGGGATTATGCTAACTCTGAGAAACAAAGAATCGCTCTGTGCATTCACAGAGCAACAGGACACAGAAAGAGAGCATTCTGATCCCTCCATACTGGAGAAAGGTATTTTGATGAGAAAACACTTCATTACTGTCCAGAAGAGACAAAGCAAAACAAATCAGAAAGTTCAAGTGCTCCACAGGCAAAATGACTGAAGGCAGGACACCTAAAAATGGGTGTCAGTCATGTTACCAAACAGCCCTGCTTAAAACACTTTCTAATAACATAGGAGCACATATTCAATGTGTATCTCAAACTATCATCAATTTCAGAACATTATCATTTGAACACTGTGAAACAGAAAAACATTTACTGTATTGCTTTCTTGAATGAAAAAACATACAACTAAAACCTTCTGTTTTGCTCTTCTTTCTGAATTCAGGACTAAGATTTCATAAATACTGTCAAATTGGCATGTCATTAAAAAAAGATTTCACACTTTAAAGTGGTTTCTGGTGAACTAAACAATAAAAAGAGTTGATGCAGAAAGACAGCTAAGGCACCTGTTTTGAATAAAATCTAGTGGCTCAAATCCCTTTAGAACCAACAAGCAAAGTAAGTTTTCAGCTCTTATGATGTTAGGTACCAAATTCAGAGTGAAGTTTCTAATCCCAGCATATTTTGGTTAACTAATCAGGAATCATTCAAAATAATGACTAATGCTGACTTAGTATTGCTTCCAAGTTGAAATTTTATTTAATGCAAGTGCTTTTTAATTAATAGTGGCACTTATTCTCAAGGAAAACTCTTTATAATTAGTATTTTTACAATTAATTTGTTTTTGAAAGCAAGAACATATTGCTGGTCCTAATACTAGTGCTTAAGAATCTCCACCACAGTTTCTAATCTTCCAATTTTTTTCCTTGAGTGTTGCTTTGCATACTACATGTCTAAACATTCAATTTTCAAAGCAGCTTTCTTCAAAATATTATCTGATGGCTGAAGAAAAATGTTGGCTGTTCAACAGCTTTTATATTTTTCATTCTTTTTTCAACTCAAATCACGACAGGATTTAGGCATCTGTAGAAAAGGGATGGAAAGCACTCAGAGTTTGTATGCTGTCATTTAGAATTAGTGTTGATGTATTACCTCTGTCACAGCCCAGTGGTGTAAAAACTGGTCCAGATCAGTTAGGTAAAGACGGATAGGTGAAAGCTGTGTCTGGCTAATGTGTGGTTTTCCTCTAATGCCCTGGAGACTAGTCAGCTCCTCTCTTGAAAACCCTGGGGAAGAAGAAGCAGTACAACAGTATCACAAAACAAGCCAAACAGTGTTCTACTTCAACAGCATCATTGACAAACACTGTCCTTTACAATATGTCAACACAATTTTTTCTTAAAAGCTCTTACTTGGTTTAATAAACTAAGTATATCAAAGTACAGATTTTGACTTTTGACAGAAAGCAAAAATATTTTAAAAACCCAATAGTACTATAATGTGATACAAAAAACTTTAAGAGGCCAGTGTTATGCTATTTTCAATATATGTATCTTTAAAAAATAACAAAAATGGGTATAATGCAAAATATTTCATGTGTTCACAATAACTCAGTAACCTCAGTAATAAATAATATAACCTCAGGGTTAAAAAAATATCATCTGGTTTATTATTTCTAGACAGGTATTAGATGTTTTAGTAAAACAGGACGACTACTCCACAAGAGTTACTTGGGCTTTGCTTGCATTTTCTCTGCTATCAGTTCAGCACTCTTTTTACCATTTTAGGAACAAAAAGGTAATTTCTGAAAACAAAGTTAACTGAACATTATAAATAACCAAGGTGGTGAAAAAAACCACACTATTTTTTACCACAGCACAAGTTAGTGGGAGTTACTTCTTAGCAATATTACACCATTTTAACCACTGTAACATCCCAAAGTTGCATCACCACACAACACAACTATTTTTATAGCTGAGTAAGAACAGAGTAGCAGAAGTAGCTCTGCTCACACACTGACCTTGGCCAGCTCACTTTAACGTACTATGATTACTTTATTTTGATGGAATGTTTTTAATAGCGTAAGCATGTTCACAGGAAATCCCAGAGGCACTCATTTGTATTGTTACGAGCCAATAAAAGGTATTTACTTCAAGCTAGGAAAAAAATCTTGTTTATGTCATATGCTGAATTTAGGTTTTTCTCATACTTTCCTAAGAAAGTTGCTAGAATGGAGAAAAAGTATGCAACTATTCAGCCCAAATGGAGAAGTGTAAAAACAGAGTGTCAAAAATCAGATCAAGAAAATAAAATCTCGTATCAAAAATATATAACAAGATTAGAATTACTTTCAGGAAGTACTTACTAAACCATTTACTCTAAACTAAATTCAGTAATTGACTATGAAAACAAATTTCATTTTGTTAGTTCTGAATTATTAAATTCATATGGATTACCTATAAGGGTTGAAAACAAGAAGCTGAAATAGTCCACATCATTCACTGAATTATCCTGCACTTGGCACTTCCAGCCTGCAAAGGATGATCTACACAAAACCAATAGCAGACAGTTTATTAAAAACCATATAATTAAGAATTCACAATCTACCTGCACAATACAATCAATTAGCATGCCTCAACTGTCACGGTTTCAGCCTTACTGTTTCTAATTGTTGTTAGAATAGCATTTTAAATAGCTTCAAAGCCAGAACCGGCTCTTTTAAAGACAAGACATACTGAACTTTGTACCCATGCACAGCCTCAGGTTTTAAGATGATTAAATTAACTGAGATAGCAACTTTTCATTAATACTGGTATAATCTTCAGTACAGTGATGACACCGTAAATTAAACTAATTTATTTCCCTTCCTTGGTAAAAATCTTTATATTACGAATGCTGGACTATATTTTTCATCATATCCACTACTTTTATTACATGAAATACAAACCCCATCTGAAAGCAGTCTCAGCATCTCTTTCAGAACTGCTGAAGCTATTAAATTCAGCTAAGTTAAAAAGTTGATTGGAGATTTAGAACACAAAAAGGAGCAATATGCAAAGACAGGAGTAAACCCGCTATCAAAGCTGTCTGACACTTTCCATCTCAAGGGCAATCTGGAACATGTGGAGCACCAGCCTACTTCAAGTGTCTCACATTAGAAGCCAGTGCTTGTGGAAACCAGGAGCAAATAGACACCAGTGACCACCTAATGGCAGAGTCTGGCCCATGTGTCAGTGCTGAACCAGGAGGAAGTCAGGAGCTGGGAACAAGGACATCTCACACATACTTTCCTCACAAGGCTGCAGCTCAAACCCACATCACATTATGCAGAAATGCATATTATTCAAATTGCCTTGTATGCTGCTTTTGGCATTGGCACCGCAGACTATGGATCTTTGATGTAAGAGATTGCTGCTTTCCACTCTTACAATCTTGTGAAATTTCAGAGCTTCTGAACGCAATTTTCCAAGCCAACTATCTGCCTCAGATCTTTCTTTCTTTCCTAATTTCTCTGTGCCAACAGGCAAAATGGCTCAGCCTATGGGTAACAGAATTCTGGAACGCTTGTTATGCAGGAATTTTTTACAGCTCCATGCTTTGGGAGCAAAAATATCAAATTTGGAATACTTTTGTGCCAGGCATATACATTTTGCCACCCACAAAAATCCATCCATAATATTTCAGCATCCACAAAAATGACAGCTAGAATATGCACGTGTCTGGACTGACTTAAAAAAAAAAACGGGGAAAAACCCTGGAATTTCAGAATTTCTTTAAATTAAAGAAAAAATTCAGGATTCCATCAGACTACCATGTAGGATAGTTAATTCTAGGGAGGGAAGAATCATAGTTAGGTGAGAGAGGACAAGTAAGGCTTTATTAAATAAAGCTCCCACTTCACACTGCATTCTTAATGCTGGCAGTCAGGATTTGCCATATTTCAGGTGACATGGTGACTCAGCAGTGCAGGCAGCTCTGCATGCTCCTTTCTGGTTCCTAGAGGCCTTTGGTCCTGCCCTGAGGCCTGGCTCACTACTTCCTTTTCTTAACCTGTAGTCTCTCAACCTCTCCCCAGCCCTAAGGCTGCTACTTGGCTGCCAAGTTCTCCCAGGACAAATCCCTTAGCCCTGGTCAATGGTCTCCCAGGAGAACAGTGAATATTTTCCATCCTTCCAAGGAGGTCCCTGTCCCATTCATTACAGCATGGAAGAGACTTCACACATACTCAACTAAATCAGCAAGAGCTCTTGCCATTACTTCCCCACATAAGGTGGATATTCACACAGGAATCAGATCCATACACTGCACCAGAAGAGAGAGTGAAATCCATGTACTGTTCAGCATAGCAGAAGAATCCTAAATCTGATGCAAAGGGAACATTGGTCTGACTTGAGGTCACTTGTTTTAACAAAGTAAGCATCAAGGAGCATGGAGAGAGATTCAAGAGAGTTTAGGACTTGCTAATCTAGACACAGAAATTCAAACTGTGATGCAACCACTGAGCAAAATGGTGAGAATGCAAGAGATTGGGAGAGATAACAACAGATGAGAAGCTACAAAGGCAATCAGGCAAATGTGAAAAATCTTGGGTAGGAAAAGAAAAAGAAAGAACATGTGATAAGGGCCAATTCAGGAAGCAGGGACTTGCATGACTGATCTTGTTAGAAGCTGGTTTAAAATAATCAAATAAAAAATATTTTTCCATATTGGAAAAATTCCATTTCCGTATGCAACAGTTAGCAGATGCTTTGAATTCCTTACAATAGGACCAGTGCACGCAAGAATTTTACATAACCTCCAGAAGCAACTGAACAAAAACTCAAGATCCACTGCAGGTTAGTGAGCAGAAACTGCAATAGGTTCAGGAGATCCCTGGAGAGGAAAAAACTCCAAAGCTTATTGCTAAACATCTGGAAATCAAACACTTCATCAGTTTTGTTTTCCCACACATCTACAAACTCACTAACAGGACAAGCATGTTAAGCATCCTAAGAGAACACCAGGCTTAGGGCCACTGGTACAGACATAAGAGGAAGCAGAGAGAATCTCTGCAGTTCTGCCCTGGGAACATGGAGGCAGCATAAGGGACAAATCCTTGACAGAGCTATTAAATGGTTTAATTTAAGATTCACCTCTACATGCAGAGCTACACTGAATCACACACACACAAAATCAAGATCCCCAAATTCAGCTGCAGTTTACTTTTTTATAAAATGAAAGCTATTACATGCACAGAAGAAGCCTCAATGTTAAAAGAGCATTAGGTTAAAAATAATCTAGCATTAAATTTAGAAAGTGACAGGGAAGGTTGCCTCTGATCTTCAGGTTGGCCTCTCTGTGCATACACCTTAGAGTATGATAATATTATGTGTCATATTTTCTCTAAAAAGAAAAAAATCTATGTCTCATTCAAATCATGGATGAATGGATCAATCAGGATTACACCATGAAGGATAACACAGTCTGACCTGTCCCTGCCTTATTTATTGCATCATCTACAATGTGCACAGTGTATGAGGCATAATTAAAATGGTACAAGAAAATATTAGCTCACAAATTCAGGTAGGTTATACGTGATGCGAAAGAAATATTTTTTTAAATTGGAGGACAGAAGTCAGTGGTAACACATTTCCTCAAGTATCATCAGATTGGGTTTTTTTCTACTTTTAGTACAGAATAAGCCCACATTATTCATACTGGAAGCTACTCTCATCCCTTTCTTTTCAGCTAGTTATTCCTAGTTCTGCAACAGCTCAACAGCGATTAAAAGATTAAGATGCCACTAAGAGCTGTGGAGAGATACAGCTTCAAGTATTTCTAAGAGCAGCACACATTTGAAATCTACTTCTCCACTTGAACTTACAGTGAATTTGAGGTTATTTTTTTTTCAAGACAGAAAATGCTATGTATTCTGAAAAATCAGAACCCAAATGTTTCTTAGTGAATTCCTTAAGTTATTAGGCACTTCTATGTACTTCTGTCTACACCTTTTCCTTGCCTCAGTTCCTCATCTTTAAACTGGGAAAAACATCATCTTCCCATCTCCTGCAGCTGTGAAAATTACTTGAGCACAACAAAAAACTTCCATGGGTGGGGGCAGAGGGACATGATACAATAGAGAAAACATGGAACCTCCTATTGAAACAGGGCCAAACTGTAACACGAAGTAACCTCTCCTTCAGTGCTCATTATATACTCTATACAGAAAGCAGGATGGAAAAAAACCATGAAATCATGTAATTGAAACACCACACGAGAATTTCACAATAAATTAAGACCAAAAGCAATGTCTTTCTAATAATACAAACAGAACAGCATTACAGCACAGAAGTTTGTTTAAATACAAGTCTAACCAGTTGTCATCACCTCCACTACCTTAGAACCCAAGTGCCTAAGGTGAGAGACCACAAGTGCTAGACAGGTGCATTGCTGTCTGTGCTGCAGTTTGAGCAGTGTGTTTTATAGGAGGACAAGTGGAAGGATAATTTCTAAAATGAGTGCAGCAAGCACTCATTTTTGAGGTTCACATTAAAGGAAATAAAAAATAAGATAAAGAACACAGAACAAGAGAGGTTCCATTCTAGGACAGATGTTGATGTACTACAAGTACATTAAAAATGATTTTTGAAGTCTTAGTTTAATATATTAAGGCTACCATGAATAACTGGGGACAGTATGCACTTTTAAAATGCATTTTTAAGACGCTTGTAAATTACATGTCAGATATCTGACTAAAAAAATTATCTGCTTTATATGTGGAAGAGAGGTAATAAGCATATTATAATTTCTCTTTTTTGTATAAATTATTACTGACAATGAGAACCTGTTATCAAACTGCATATGAGTGAGACCTCTCCAGTCATATAGTCCAAACCCACATTAACCATGATGAATTACATGTTGTAATTTCCATAAGGTCATCTGCTCTCTGTGGGAACCTCTCTTTTGAAGTTTAGAATTGCACCTTTAGGTAACCTGCTCTGTACACTAAATGGTATTAAAAGAAAAGCCGAATCTAATTAACTTAAAAATTACTACTTCTCTTGTCATTTGCAGAGCAAATATTTCTCAGTCAAAGCAAGTGTAGTGTAGTGTAGTGCATTCCTTTTATCACTTGCTACAAACTTTTAACTCCAGATGGACTTCACTACGTTAGTTCATGCTGCTGTTATTTTCAGGTTGGCTATATCACACAGCTGCAAAATAAAACTGCAGTTTCTACACAAGTGGTTATTCCTCAACTGCTGACTATTACCTCTGTGCCTCCTGACCTAAACTAGCAACTCATTGACTTATGGTTCACGTTTAAGGTGTTGATTTTGGCTTATACAGTCACAAGGAGTCTTAGGGTAATTTAGAGGTCTCTAGTAGAAGAACTCTGATGAACCTTGCTGCACCCATTTTAGAAATTATCCTTCCACTTGTCCTCCTATAAAACACACTGCTCAAACTGCAGCACAGGCAGCAATGCACCCATCCAGCACTTGCTAAGCAAATTTTCCTTAGAATTTGGATTGTGGTTGGGTTTTGATTTTTTTTTTTTTTTAGTAATAAAATTGAAAAAAAAAGTGTGACTAATTTCAACCCCAAGTTCAGTCTCCAAGTATTTTTAAAGTAAAACATAAAAAAGCAAATGTGAGATTCACAGTTCGTGTGAGGCATTAATACTATCACCCTTTTGTTCATAGATGTGAGAGTTATAACACTCAAGAAGTGCAAGGTCAAGGGTTTGTGTTTTCTGTTCAAGGAAAGTAAAATCCAATTCCCTCACCTCCCCAAAAATACTCCCAGCACCATAATTGGGAATATCTAGTGCAGAGCATTCCTGAAGCTTAACAGAATGATTTGAACATTGGCAGGACAACAGCCTGAGATACACAACTTGCACTGTACTAAGTGATCCTATTTTAAATTGATTTTATCAACCACTGAGCAAAGATTTAAACCAAGCCCTCCCACAACTGTTTTTTTAATTCTAGATTATAAAATCATTGTCAAAGGAGTTTCCCTCTCTATTTCTTTCACTGATACTTCTGTTCCACACAGAACATTTAAACAGTCACAGGCACAGTCAGTAGCTGATTCACCAATTTCCTGAAAAAAACCTAACTGCATTCTAGGCCTCAACTCTGAAAATGTAATAAAATTTAATAAAATGATTAAGTACACATCCTCAAAATAGTTGAATGACTAAGTCACTGTGTTAGGAAATAGGAAATCAATCTCCCTTCAGAAGACAGTGAACACAGACCTTCCACAATCTCAGCAAGTGCTTTAACCACCAAGATACTATTATTAATTTCTTATTAAATTGTCCTTCAGACACATTAGGAGCAGAAGACTTCCCAAGATTCTGTACACCCAGAAGACAACAACTGCATGCAGATGGCAATCAAGCAGGAAAAGGCTATAGGACAGTGGCTACAGGGACTCTGCCCATCGCTGATCACCAGAGAAGAAACTGTTCTGGGTTCCCAGAACAACTCCTCAAGGTAACTCGTTGTTACTTCAAGCAGCTGCACAAAATATTATGGAACTCAACAAACCGAAAGGCAATTACCAGGACGAGACAGCATTCACCTTGCAAAAGGCCTCCAAGAGAAGGCAAGGATGAATGGAACTAGCAGCCATGAGCAATCTGATATCTGAGAACTTTCCTGACACCTGCAAGAGTATGGAGTAAAAATGCCATGATGTTTACAGGTGGTTTTTTAGTTGCTTTTTGGTGGTTTGGCTTTTTTTGGTTGTTGTTGTTTTTGAGTTGGTTGGTATGCCTTATTTTTAAAAGTAACTAAGGTCCATAACATTAGTGGCTGCACCAGGCAAATGAACACTGCAGCAATGGATGAAATGAGCTGACACATGAACACCTGTGTCATGCTTGGGAACAGACAAGATGATTTCTGAAAAAAAAAATTTTTGCATGATGCATGTCTTAGAAATCTTATTAATGGTAACTGCACATGAATATGAAAGAGCCTGTAACACTTAGGAAAAAAAAAATCCAGAAATCTAAGCAGCCTCAGGGTAGGAACAAAAGTCCTTATATCAAGACATAATTGGTTTAAAGGCAGGAGATGGTGGGTAGAACTGATCAGCTCATACAGAAGACAAATATCACTGGTGACTACTAAGGAACAATCCAGAAAGAGAGACAACAAAAGTCCACAAGCATTCACATTATTTAGTATACAAAAGTACTTTGAAGTGTAAGTTAATCAAGGCTGCCTTGTCTTTTTTGTCTCTTGACAAAGCAATTTGATCATTTTATCTACCTAACAGTGGAAATGACACACCAGCACCTCCCACATTCTGTTTTGCAGCTCATCAGGATACAGCAGAACAGCTCTTTTGGCATATCCAGGTCAGTTAAGGCCTTGGAAATATGAGAAGCCAAGCGGTTCTTCCCCAATAGCCAAAATAATTACACTGCAACCAAGAATCACAAAGAATTGTTTCCACTGCATGGAACAGGGATGAGTTTTCCTTCACAACCCAGGGCCACAGATACGTAAAACAGCACTCCCTTACCACTTGTGAATCTTCCATTGTGATCAACCAGAAATTGCATTAAGAAAAAAAATCTATACTGATACACAGAGAAGTGTAGAGAAAAGGCTTCCTTGTTTCTTTTGGCTTCCTATTTTTATGACCAGTGCCACCTATGACCTCTCAACACAGCAAGTTTAACATCAGCCTAGAGTTCATCTATCAACACAGAACTGTTCAGCTACTCATTAGAATGCATCAGAAGTGGGAGACTTCCACACAGATGCTGCAGCATCCTTCCCTTTGCTCTAGAGGACCCATTTAAATCCCTCAGGACAGTGCCCAGGGGTCACTGTCTGAGCCCAGAAACACTGCTCGACTGATAAAATCATATTGGGACAACACTGTACGGGTGTCTCTTCTAGCCAGCCTTCTCACACGACTGTCATGAACTCTGCATGTCTTACGGCCAGCCAGCTATGTAATGACAGCTGCATTGTCTGACTGCCATTTAAAAGAGTGCTCACATGTAAAAACATCTGTCAAATACAAGGCAATGGATCACTTATGGAATTACCTATGAGCATAGAAAGTATGTTACAGTACATCCCAAAAACTTCTATATTATCATTGTCAGGAACTATGTGTATAAACAACAAAACACACTGAAAGGAGCAAAATCACATGAAGGATCACACCAGGACTTTTGCACCTCTATGGAAGAAAAACACATAACATTTTCTCCCAGTGTAGGCATATACTTGCACTTCTGTAGAACATGTTCTTTTAAAACATTAAAAAGCCCTTTGCCAATATTTATCTCAGCTTTGGCACAGTTTACTCCTGTTCAGCTTTAATGAAAAATAATTTCTGTCAGATTGAAATGCAACTGCAATAAAGTACAAACTTATGTCCCTGCATCAACTTAATCAAATCAGTTTTGAGTTCTACTGCTAATGAGGATCAGCACTCTCAGCTTTCATATCAGTTCTAAAAAAGACAGGAAACCATGACTGTCACAAAGTGATGTTGAAATTGCTAAAAAAAAAAAGAGAAAAAACCAAAAAATTGAATCTTTGAATATTTCTCCAACTGTATACCCATCTCATCATTCAGACCAACTTAGCTCCAGGTAGCACAGTGCCTGAATGTAAGCTCCAAGAGCAAGTGAAGGGTTTTTACCTTCCTTTTCCTCCAACAGGGTACCATGTGTAGCCACTGGTTTGTTAGTGTGAGTTTTTTGTTTTAACTTTCATTATCTCTTTTGAAGGATCAAGTCTTTCCATTTGAAAATGTGGCAAAATACAACAAACATCTGAAAGGAATTACCAAGGATTTGAAGAAAAATATGAAGCCTATTTTAAGAAAACAACAATTTAAGCTATGCATTGTTAAAAGTAAGCCTGTCAGCTGCTCATTTGCTCCAGAGCTGCAGAGGTTGTCTGAAGCAAAGCACTGCTCTCACATTATAAATGAGAGCACAAATCAGAAGAAACATTCACTAATGAGCAAACGGCATTTACTGACGGCGGCAATTGTAGTGCAGCAACATAATTCTTTTCCCTTTGATTAGGACCCTAACACTATAACTAACCTAGGGAAAAATTTAGGAGCTGTGTCCTTAAATACAAGCTTGGACTTCTCCCTTTTTCAAGTCCTAGACATTTACAAAACAGTGAGCAAGAAAAAGAAAATTTGCTGACCAGATGTGGATGAAGGAATGCACTGTAACCCACCCTGTGGTCTGATTCTCAAGAACTACAGATCCTTTCTCATTTTGCGGCAAGGAAAACAGATCATTTTTTTATCCTTGATCCTCAGTGGCACCCCAACAGGGAAAAGCCAACATCTTGAAAGCACATTCTAATGTTTAGTTTATTCAATAGTGCCCTAAGCACTTTTGTTACCATTTTAATACTCTCATCTTTTACTTTTGTTTCTAAATTAAGGGGTGTAAAAACACAGCCAGACAAGGCACTTAAGTGAACACAGACCTTACTATTGTTGCATTTTTCCTAGCAACCCATTCATAACTACTATACCTCTCTATACATGTATGAGTTTTGACTTATCCTCCAAAATGTACTGAGCTGACTTTCCATTATATACCACTTGTAGAGAATTGAGTTTCCTCTTCTTTGTTTTGTAATATTTATTTAATATGAAGTTAGCTTATTCTGGCCAAGCATTTCATTTTATTGATGTCCTCTTAAAATAAATATACTGTTCTTGAATATTTTCTACACTTTACTTTCATGAGAATTACTGAATTCAGTTGTTCTATCAGTGTTGCTAACCACAATAACGGGTTGCAATATCCTCTCCAAGTTCTCTCCTGGTTGCAAACATTTTGGGGGAATGTGTTATTTTTCTTTTTCTTGACTACAATTATGCATTCAATAATTCTTTAACCAAGTAGTATAGAGGGTCTTGGATAGTTACATTTTGTATTCTCACTGTGCATCCTCATGCTGTACTGGCAAAGGTTGCAGATAAAATAACTAGGATGGTAAATAAAAAAAAATAGCACTTAATTACAAAGGAAATACCCATAAAGAATTCTATTATAACGCTAAAACATCTCTGAGTAATGTATCTGAAGACACGGAATTTTACACCTTACTGCAGACAAATGTTAAAATGTCCATCTTAGTTCTTTCTAAGCACCAGATTCCAGAGGATAGCAGAAACCAACAGGCATGCCTGGATGCTTGATGAGATGCCAGCTAAACTCCCTCATTATTGTCTGCAAAGCAGCAGAATATTTTAAAGGCACTGTCTCTTAAGAGAAGAGTCCATTTACAGTTACATCAAGCAGAATGCAAGTCACCCCCAGGGTTATCTCAAACCTGTGAAAACTTGGAACTCCCACACAATTTATGCCAGAGAGCACTCAGCAGTCTCCTCACCCTGCTCCTTTTCTACAGCAACAGAAACAACTCTTGGCGAGACCCCAGCAGGGGAAGAGTCTCACAAGAATAAGAAATGGCTGTTTGAAGCCATTGGAGATCTCATTTACGGACACCCTACTTCAAGAGAGAAATGTCATAAATTAACTCCCATTGTTTTTTATCTAGACAGTGAAATATTATCTGTCCAACTCTCTATTACAGTGAAATAATTTCCAGACACACTGTTCCAATGGATAAAAAGTTGTAAAACAACCATAACTATTATGCATAAATAAGGCACATAAATAAAATCGCATTTCAATTTCCTTATTTGTACTTCAATGAATGAGAGGAGACAGCAAAATTTTCCCATCAAGGCAGCAATCTATCTTCCTGATTTATATATTTGATCACAATCCCATAATCTGCATTCCTTAATCCACAATTCACAGAATAGAACACATAACACTAAGTACACAGATTATATATATATATCATCTTAAACATAGCACCATATACAAAAGGGAATGAAAAAAGAGAATTCTGTTTGCAAGAGTATCTGACCCTCAATCACCACAAAGTCACTGAGCAGCAACCAAAAACACAGAGCCTGATAAATGGGTTTCTCTGCAACTGTAACAGTACAGATTTTGGTATTTTAACGGCTGACCACTTTTTCCAGGCAAACAAAGTAATCTACCTTATACTAGAAGGTACATTTAGAACATTTAATACATTTTCACATTTGACAAAAATACTTGCCTCAAAGTCAGTCTTCCAAAAAGTGCTCAAAAAATTAGCACATGCCTCACTAGTTCTTTACAACCATTTTGAAGTAGTCTTTCTGCCCTACTAATGCAGAAAGCAGGCATAGGGAGATTACACCAAATTTTTTCCAGCTCTACCTCTGATACTGCTAAAGTTTATTACCTTAGTCCCTATCAGACCATCAGTAATATATATATTTCTTCACTTCCTGGAGAGAACTTTCTACCTGTCCATATCCAGGGCCTCAAGAAACTACCAGAACTTCACTGTCAAGGCAAAGCTAAGACTGGAATTTCAAGCCAAAGATTCACTCATGTAATATATTGTATATTCCAAACCAACACTTAAACCATTCACCTTTAACTAGCAGTGAACTACTATTTGCCTATTTAACAGTTATTTCAATAAAACATAAATGAAAAATAAATATTGAAATTAACTCATCTAGAAATGTGGCACACTGCATCAAGATGAATTGTTTATCTCAATATATCAAAATAGTACCACCTCAAAGATCACAAAAAAATCCATCCAGTAGATTTGATGCAAAACACTTTCTAAAATACTACCCAGACCCTTCCATTTTTCTCCATAACTGTAAGCTCATCAGAGGCTTAAATCAGAGGCAACTCAGAGAACTCCTCTCCTGTCAAGAAGCTGCTCTCTCTCATTTCTCAGGCAGAAGTGACAGACTGTTCACTCATGTCGCTCCACACCCTTCCTCACCTGTTTCTACATGACGTATACCCCAACACCCTGGCACACTTCCATCTCTCAGAACTTTACCTGCCTGGATTTATTGAAGCTGCTTACATCTCAAATCCCATACAGCAGGCACAAGGCAGGCATTTGAGAAGAAGAGCAGGGAAATTAAGCCACTACAACACCTTCTGATCCTCAGTTTCACCTGAAACTCACCAGCTGTAGCCATCCCAGTGATCCCAACACCAGGAATGTCTGTTCACTGGCACAGAGATCATGACCAATTAGTGCAAACCTGGCCATGTTCATACCAGCATCCAAAAGGAGGTGGCTGCATTTCAGCTCTTTTTTCAGAACACTCCTTGGTCTGTGCCAGCTTCAGCAAATGTAGACCAAAAACACTAGAGAAACCATTCTAATAATTTAACAGTATAGGTAACCAACCTCCCAGGGGCTCAGAAACCTTCCCATTCTATATGGAAATATTGCCAACATCATTTTCATTCTCAGCACACAGAGCTCACTTAATGGGCTCCTACAGACCACTTGGGCATTCACTTCACCATTGCAAAAATAAAAAGTGAAACTATTGAATATTTTCAAAATTCACTTCAAACAACAAACAAACAAACAAGGTCTGAAAGGCAACACACAAGAATGATAACAATGTTACCACCTGATATCATCACAGGGCTGTGCCTTGAACCACCTGGATACGCTTACTGTTAGTTTTACAGTTTACACACAAAAAACCCCTAAGAGTTCCTTGAGTTTCTAATGATTCTTCAGGGAAAAACTGCAAGTTTTAGTGTGATCTATAGGTACTCTCAGTGAATCCACCTTAACATAGCTGGTCCCTGATGAATACACACAGCTCCATGCGTGTACAGCCAGCTGCCCTCTGCCAGCCAAAATAGCGCGGGAATAAAGGCTGTTGAAGAAATTAAGAACAAGTACCAAACCCTCCGACGCTCCTGAATGCAAAGTATTTAAAGCCTGACGGATAAGTAGATTCCATGGGAGAAGGGAAATTTAGGGAGAGGCCCCCCTCAGCACTGAGAGCGGGAATGTACCGGAAGAGAAACAGCGCCATCTACTGACAGCAGCGGGGTACTCGTAAATGACGGCTCCCCGTGGATTCGGGACAGTTTCTCCGTCTAAGTCACAATCCAAAAGTACAGAAAATGTCTCACGAACCAAGCCGTGGCACAGAAATGTGTCACAAAATTGCAAAAACTTCTTTATAGTACCATTCATCTAACAAACCTGAAAGTTTAACTCTGAGTATCACAAGTGCTGTAAATGATGACCAGGACTTACCCAGTCCCTTTACTTCCTTCAAGGCTTTACCCTTTGCCATCCATGTCCAACCTGATTGCCTGATATTAAGTATTTCCAGTGAAGTATATTTGTATGCCCTTGCTACACAACCCATTCCAGTATGTATCTCTGTTTTCATAAAATTTTCAAGCCAAACATTATCTTGACATTTAAGGTCTGTATTTTTAATCCCGTTAAAACTGCACGCTCCCATTCCTTTTCAACAGTCCTTTACACGACTGACTCCAACTTCTTCCCAGCCTTATCTGCCTAAAATGCCAATTTGTCAGTCATTCCTCATTATCACAATTGACAGACTGTCATTCTTTGCTCTTCTTGAAACTCACTCCAGTCTGTCCACGTCACTATCTAAAAACAAGCCACAAAACTGGATACAAGAGCTCAGCTTGGCATTTCTGATGAAAGATAGAAAATTGATTCATTTAACCTGTGTGCAGTAATAGTTATGAAGCTCATAAAGCCCAGCTAAGGCTCATATCTAGAAAACCTACTGTGGTTTCCTACACTGTACAACCTATTTTCCAATGAAAAAGAAGTATCAGATTCTTCTGTTCTTAGAAAATTAATATTTACTACTACTTATCTCCCTACCTTTGCATGTTTAAGTAGACAAAGCAACTTTTTTTTGGACACCCCCCCACAGCCAAAAACATTTCTGTTATCTTGGTTCCCTAAGTCTTTCAGGCACCCTAGATGAATCTTCTAGGATAAAATGTTTACTGTCATGATGATTGAACAAAACAAAAACAAATTTAAAGAGTCTTCCACAAAACACATTTCACCTAAGCCAAAGCTAAAAAAGGTGTCATCTATAAGCACTTTGTAACCTGTACAAGTCTTTAATTTGGATATATAGGTAAGAATGTATTTTCAATCTGTTGCATTCATCTAGGAAAGAGTAATTTTAATCTTTCCAAGGACTTGGTATTATTTTCAGATGTGCTTCTAAAGAAAACTAATCAACTTCCTGTTCTTAATACTGATTCCTCTCAATAAAGTGAGAAGAACTTAATCAAATAAAAACAATGCCTGGTCAAGAGTAATCTCTCTTTTTCAAGTTTCATCAAAACTTGCAGGCTTCCAGAAAGGTGGTCAGGGATTATCAACACAAAAAACCCGAACCATTGTAAGTATATGAGTACACTTTTCTTTCATTTAGTGATTTCAGACAGACTTCTTGGGTTGATTAGCTACAGTCTTTGAATCCGAAGTAAGTTGAAAACATGCTCCAAATGCCATAAATTAAAATCAAAATACTTCCTTTGCACCTCTGAAAACAAAGAATTTACTCCTCCTCTGTTCCTAAAACGTAACCTACTATTTGTAAGAACACTGCCTTCTGTCTGCCACTTTCATCTTCCGCGAACAGGATCAAATGCCCACAACCCACCTGCAGCTTCACAGCAATTTTTAGAAAACAGGCACTCCATTACTACAAAAAATCTCCCACAACGAGGATCCACTAAGATCTAACAACAAAATAAGCACCTGAATGCTTATTACTGACTTTGCTTCTTACAATGACTGTGTTTGAATTGGTTACACTTTGCCACTGAACTTCCAGTACATGGCAGACAATATTTCATTTTTAAAAATAAAATCTGATGTCTACCTTCCCAAAACTAGAGAGAATTTCACTTTTACAGCAGTTATGAATTATATATATAGGAAATAAATTTCACCACTATTGCTTCTTATGTTAGTCACCTTATCCACATGTTACACAGCTAATACAAACAGGTCTGTATTTGACAGTATATTGTGTTGTGTCCTATTTTAACTAAAAATGTTTCAGATCCAAAAAGCATCAAGAATCACTTTAAGCATAACTCACATAAGCTTAATTCCTGCTTGTTTTTCCAAGGTTCCACAATACTGACCAATGGAGAAAAATGTATTTTTCCCAGAAGCAGCAAAGCAAAACACCCTTGTGAAATCTCAGCAAGCCCTCCACTCACTTCAATGGAACAGCAGCTTCACTCCCTGACTTCACAGGCAAACCTACCCTCTTTCAAGCCAGGACAAAAAAAAAAAAAACAAAGAGCATGAATAATTTCTAACAAGGCACTTGCCTAACAACTATAATTTGGCTATTTAGGTGTGGTAATTGGAGAAAAACTGAACTGAAAGAAAGTAGAACATGAGAAAAACTGGCTGGTTGTTTTTCACTATCAACTGTGTCAGGTTGAAGCATTCACAAGGAAAAGCTGCAATTAGTGGCAGAACAAAGGCCACTGGTGATGACATTCTGGGTAGAAGGTGCTCAATACCATGCAGCCTTACAGATTTTGTAAGAGCTAGGTTGATGCTGCTTTGCATCCTTACTGAAAGGACCCAGGTATTAAAAGCACTAATGTTTGTATTTCAATATGAAAATTCTTGGCAGACTTCATTAATATATACAAAGACAGTAAAATAACATGGATAGATGAATATGGCACTTAAAAACATGGTCTAGTGGTGGACATGGCAGTGCTGGATTAATGGTTGGACTCGGTCTTAAAGGTGTTTTCCAACCTAAACAGCTGTATGATTTTCTCAACATGTATTGTAGAAAATGGGGCATTATAAAGACAGAGTCAAAGCAACAGGCCAACCACACCATCAGTTGCTGCATGTTATACTGACGTAAATTAAACACCGAGTTCACGCCTCATGACTAAACATTCCCCCCCAGGTTGTTTTTGGCTGGAGCCAAGCGGAGAGCGCGGTACCTCATGTGCAGGATGCCGATGAGGGTGGCGGCGAGGTCGGAGGACATCCTGCCCATGATGCAGCAGCGGCTGAGGCAGGCGAGCAGGCTGGCGGGCAGGCAGGGCAGGAAGTACACGAGCTGCACCAGGCGCCGCTGCGCCTCGGCCGGCAGCAGCACCAGCGTGCCCTCGAGCGGATCTGCGGCACACAACACGCGGTCAGCACGCGCCCGGACACCCCCCGGCCGCGCTGACCAACCACCTCGGCTACCCACTGACATGAGGACGTTATAACCAACGTGAAGGAGGGGTAAAAAAGGAGAAAAAAAATAGGTAATACTAGCCTAGAAAACAGGAAGCTTGGAGAAAAATCATATTGCTCCCTGCAATTATCTTAAAAGAGGTTGCTGTCAGGTGAGGGTAAGTCAGCCTCTTCTTCCAGGTAAGAAGTGACAGGATGAGAGGAAATGGCCTTAAGTTGTACAGAGGAGGTTTGGATTGGACATTAGGAAAAATTTCTTCACTGAAAGGGCAGTCAGGCATTGAATCAAGCTGTCCAGGGAAGTGGTGGTATCATCACCCCCTGAAGTGTTCAAAAAACATGTGGCATCTGGGGACATGGTTTAGCAGTGGATTTGGCAGTGCTGGGTTACCACTTGGACCTTAGGTATTTTTCAACCTAAATGATTCTATGATTCTCTGACACATAAAAACTTCTTCCAGCCTATCAGATTTAAGTCTTACTAACTTGAACTAAAGATCTCAATCTTTTTACTCTCTAGTAAATGACACGCATAGTTCATTTTAACCTTTAGGGGACTGAACCAATCTGTAACTGTGCCCCCCATCCAGTCTTTAGGTTCATCTAGGAAACAGGATTAGGATTTTCCACCTGTTGCAACCTGCCTGCCAGGAGAGGGACAAAATTCCTTGTGCTGTAGTGTCAAATTCTTACCATATATTCGAGCAGCAGTGGCTTGTAAACTTTGCAACAGTTCCTTGTTTGAACGAGAAGCAGCGGAATGAATGATATCAATGAGCTGATTGGAAAGCTCTGGGTTCCTCAAGCCAAGCAGAGCCAGTTGCTGAGGTAAGCCAGCCAACCAACGAGATAAAACTTTACTCCGACTTCTAAAGAAAGAGGGGAAAATCAGTTGGGGAAAAAAAAGACAAAATAACAAACACACACAAACTTCCCATTCTTGACTAAGTTGCTTTTATTTCTCCTTTCTGGCTCAAACTGAAACAACTGTATGGACTAATCCTATCTTTCATAGGCTACAATTTCTGCGTCACCCTGGCTTATCAAATAAAGTTTCATTTAAAAACCAAAAGCATTTCATCAGCTTATTAAAGTGATGATCACACGAAAAAAAGCTGCCAAGTGCAAATCAAGAAATTTTAAGTAGGTCTTTAAGATGTCAACAAGAGTAGCATGATGATGATACAGATTATTTCACTCTCAAAGACCTGTAAACCAAAAACTTCTCAAGGAAATTAAGTACCCATGACACAAGAGGGAAGAGCTTTGCACAGAGATGAACTGCTCAACAGCAGGAAAAGCCTGGGGAACAGATCGTTGAAGTGGGTGAGTTGAAGGTGGGCTCAGAGGTCTCAAATCACTTGACATGGAAATAGTGGATGGGAATAAAACATTTGATTCATCTCCCAAAGAAAGAAGCAGATGCTAGTATCAAATGAAGCTAGAAGGAGCCAGGATTAAACAAGCAAAATTAAGTTGGGTCTTGAGCTTTGCCACTCCCTGCCAGAGGATGCTGCAGTTGCTCTTGATTTAGCTGGTCCAAAGAATGATGAGAAAACTCACGATAGACACACACTGAGTGATAAACACACAGAAGCTCTGCAGAGTGAGGAAGTATGTAAAAGTAACTCGTCTTCTTCCTACAGCATCTCACATAGGTCAGTGCTAAAGGCAGACTGGGAGGCTGACTAGCCTTTTCAGACTCTTACCACTACATAAATGTGCACACACACACACACACACCATAAATACATATATACACACAGTCCATGGTATGTGTGCAGTGATTAGGGGTGAAGATAAACTAAAAACATCAAGACAAAACTCAATTCTGAACTACATAACAAATCAGTCAAGTTTGGGGGTTTTTTTCCACAAGGCAGCAACAGGCCCTAAGCTCCTACTATATCCTTTGAATCAGACACACACACCACATAAAATTCTGGAAGAATACTCCAATGTGAATTCTGTTCCTCTTACTGTTCTTGACAAGCTTCTGAGAAAAAAAGAAATTAAAAGAACGAGAAGAACAGTCAAAGAAGGGTTGAAGGAGCTACAATGTCAAACTAAATGGAACAATATCAATGTCATCCAGGAGCTACTGAACAGTCCACATTTTTAAGAAATTAAAAACCCCCACTTGTTTCTAAAGGAAAGAAACGGAATAGCGCAGTGCACAAATATTATGTTGTCTTCAAATGTCTTGTCAGACATAAGTGTAGTCATACTTTTTTGCAAAGAATTTCTGAGATTTCATTCTTCTGTTACTAAAAATGTCACCAATCCATGCAGAAGACCAAGAGGAACAGCAGCAAAACTACTGCTATTTGTGATGTCTAAAGATAGAAAGTTAAAGCTTTCCAGATAGTCATATGATCACGTGAAACTGAATGAGATGATCAAGACTTTCAGGTAAGTAGAGAGAACAGTGGTTATATAACCTCAGGGAAATTAGTCAGTATGAAAAAGATCTCCTTCACTCTGTGTGAAAAGAGGAGGAAAATAGGATATTCCCAAGTGTTTTTCCCTGTCTTTCACATTCCCTACACCTTTTGTAATGTTCAGAGCATAGCATAAGATTATTTCTGGTTATTAGGTCTAATTACATCTACTCAGGCATTACCACAATAGAAGACGTAACAAAGAAGCAAAGAACTTGTAGAAGGGAATGATTTTCCCAAAACTTGGCTGAGTTAGTGGATGCCAGGACTTCTGAGAGACTTGAGGTTTGATTTTTTTAGTGGCAGAAACAGATCACATCCCCCAGAAAGTCAACTGTGTCCTGGGCTGTATCAAAAGCAGTGTGGGCAGAAGGTCGAGGGTGGGTATTCTGCTCCTTTACTCTGCTCTGGTGAGATCCCACCCAGAGTGCAGCATCCAGCTCTAGGTCCCCAGAAATAAGAAGGACATGGAGCTATTGGAGCAAGTCCAAGGAGGCCATGAAGATCATCAGAGGTCTAGAGCACCTCTCATATGAAGACAGGCTGAGAGAGCTTCTGTTGCTCAGCCTGGAGAAGAGGAGGTCTTCCCAAAGCCTTAGAGCTGCTTTACAGTACCTGAAGGGGACCTGCAGTTTCCAAACAAGCCAGGATTGACACATACACTTCAACACGTGATTTGTGTTTAAGGTTTTTACATCCTGGAACTAGATGACTTGGCTGAAAAATACATTCTGGAAAAGTTAAGATTTGGAGACAATCTGGACACATCTGATTAATGAAAAACTGTTGAAACAGCATTACATAGAGAAAATAAACTCCTCTTACTGACTACATCTGAATCAAGTAAGACATCTAAAAGCTGCCCATGAACTACTAGATCCCATGATGAACCAGGAGCCCAGAAGGACAGGAACACTTTCTGAAACCTAGTCTCTTCAGAACCACACCCCCGAAATAGCAGAGAGTATTTTTCTTGAAGAAAGTAAGTCAGAAAAGGCTACACAGCCACTATCAGGACACCAAAGGCACCAAGTGACAAGCTCATGACCACAGGCTGAAGTGATGGAAATGCTCCATGGCTAGAGCTGCACTGACTTGACATGTCCATTGACTGCCACACAGTCAGTAAGAATAAGCTTGTAGCAGTGTACTTCAAGCTAAAATTTATGTCATTAACTCTAGTACTTATGCTAAGATAGACAACTAATACATCTCCATCTCACAGAGCACACAAACTTTCAAATTCCAGTGACATGGTGTCAAAACAGATTCAGAATGAAGTTTTATGACATCTACATATAAATTCAGTATTCCCACTCCTGAAATCAATACGCTATTTTGAAATTAAAAAGAATATGCCTTTTTTTTTACCTGATCCTTTGTGTCCTCAAATCTTCTTTTTGGTAAACTCTGCTAAAAAATTTCAAAAGCAATGTACGAACTGGGAAGAGCAGATTCCTTTGCTGGTATAGTGTATATACTGCTTTTATCAAGGGTTCCGTTGCTACTGGAAAAAGAAAATCGGAAGTAATACTTTTTAATCTTCTGATTTTATACATACACACACACAGAGCTGTGATCTTTATCTACAGCTGTTTACATTAAACTTCAGAAAATGTTTTGAAGTAACTTCTGGACTGACTTCTAAACCATTGAAACAATGCTTTCTTGTGCAGCTTGTGAAAGAAACAGGCAAAAGAACAGAGACAGCATGCAAGCGAAAACTTTGGAACTTCCTGAAGACAGATTGCAAGGTAGCTGAGAACCAATAAATTCCTGCTCTTCACAGCTATCTTCCAATCCTTTTCCCCTAGTACAGTAACCTCAGACTGATATTTTCTACTCATTTACTTCTACTCCCCAAAACCTCACTGTCACAGTGCCTTCAGTTCTCTCTGTACTATCCCTTTCTCCCTGCCACACACACTAACCTCACCAGCTGGCTCCAAGTTACAGTCGCTAATTAACCAGAAAATAAATACCTCAAGAGGCTGCTGGTAAGACTCTGCAAGAGCTGCTAACTCCCCTGCAACCCTTCCTTCTCTGAAGCTCTCATCAACCCTGTGTTATCACCAGACATAAAACAACATTTGAAAGCTTTACCACTGTGACCAAATTGGCTAAAATTAACCAGCAAACACAGAACTTACTGTAATAGACTGAGAAAGAGACCAAACATTTTCTTTGGAAACCAGACTAAACCACCAGATGGAAAAATTAACAAAGCATGGAAAAATACCTGAATTCAGAGAAGACAAGCCTGGAAAGAATAGGAAAGCATCTGAAAACTTAAGCAATACATGAACGGTGTAAGATCTGACTCAGTTTGTCACAGAAGAGCTTGTGGTCCCAAGAAATTCAATCCAATTAAGTAACACTTAAGTAGCAGCAATCATTTCATTATCTTAATAAACCAAAACTGAGAAACATCTTTTCATCCAGGTATACAGATCAGTCTTAGTAAGCTGTGTGTGCAAAACCAGATAAAATATTGTGTTCCACATTGAACAGAGCAACTTCTGCCCACAGAGACAGACAAGGATGTTCCTTTCTAAAAATGATCCAGTCAGGGGCCAGTCTTGTCCGAGAAACTCTTACACAACTTCAAGTTACCATATAATGATTCTCACTACAAAGCACACTACAAAAATCACCTGAAATGGCATGGTCACACACCAGCATGAAGCATGAACCATTTAAAAGTTGAAATCTAACATATTTTTCAACAGAAAAATAAAATACATTCTAATATTTCATGTAACTAAGATTTGCAATGCATCAAGAGTATCAGCTCACTCAACTCACATATTCTTCAGGTGAAGATTCACCTTGGACAGCATTTTTTTAACAGAACATTGGCTTATTCTAAAATCAATAACAATTACATCTTTATGTAGTTTATAGCTAACTGGCGAACTGTTAACTGAAAAAATATAAAAATAAATAAACATTCTAAGTGAGTCAAATTCTCACTTCCCAATAACTCTGCAGCATGTTAAATAAAACAGGTCCTACTATTTGAATTGTTTCATATGAACAGGACAAGTTCAAAAATGGAAGCAATTTTCAACGGTACTCTTAAAAAGTAATACTTTAAAAGGCCCACATTATACAGATGTCCAAAACACAGCTAAAGAACTCATGACGTTTTAAAATACTTCAGTTTTAACTGGCACATGTCAAGCCTCCTTCTGAAGTGACTGAGTGTGGTCTCTTTTGTTGCATGAAGAAAATTTATCAAAAACACAACTAGCTGCTGTTGAAGTCATACCTGAGAAATGCAAGGAAGGAACAGACCTCTGAATTACAGAGGTCCCAAGTCTGATCTTAAGCAATGGAGATAAATCTTCAGACAACACAGCTACAAGCTCTTCTACACATTCACAGAAAAAGGGGGATACGGGCATTTCATCCCAGCATAAATTCCTCCTCAAAACAGGTAATCCAGAAAAATGGAACCATGCTTGTGCAGCATAACACACAAGAAGTTCACTATGGTTTTATTTATTCTCTGTTTCTTTAGCACTTTTGGTTTCTCTATGCAAATTTCCCCTCTTTTGATTTCCATTGTGCTCGAAACGTTTTTTTTTAACTGTAATGGCCCATTTTTCACTTTGCATTGTCTTCTAAAAAACACATACCTTTCCAGGCTTTAAGCTCAATGTCAAATAGATTTTCAACAAATCAAGAGATAATTCTTTTGTAGGTACCATCTTTTGCAGTCCTACCCGACATAACACAGTCCAAAATTTCTAGAGTGTTATCAAAAAAAACCAATCAAGGACATAAAGCTTTTATCCCATAGAATCATATAATGATTGAAATGGGAATGAATGACTCTGAGCTCATTTGAAACAGGATCAGCTAGATCTGGCTGCTCACAACTATGTCCAGACGGCTTCTGAGTATCTCCAAGGATGGAGACTCCACTATTACTATGGGCAACCTGTGCCATTGCTTGGTCATCCCTACAGTGAAAAGCGTGTTCCCCATCTTCAGATGGCATCTCCTGTGTTTCAGTTTGTGCCCACTGCTTGTCCTGTTACTGGACACCACTGAAAGAGCCTGGCTCCCTCTTCTTTGCACCCCTCATTTAAGTATTTACATACATTGATGAGATGCTTCCCAAATCTTCTTATCTCCAGTTCACTCAGCCTTTCCTCACAGGTGAGATGCTCCAGCATCTTCACCATCTTCACCAGCCTTTGCTGGACTCTCACCAGCATGTCCATGCCACTCTTGTACTGGGGAGCCCCAAGCTGGACGCACTATTCCAGGAGTGGCCACACCAGTGCAGAGTAGAGGAGCAGGATCACCTCTCTCAACCTGCTGCCAAGACTCCTAATGCAGCCCAGGACCCACTGGGCCTCTTTGCCACAAGGGCCCACTGCTGGCTCTGCCTGGAGCCCTGGTCCTTTACTGCCAAGCTGCTTCCACCAGGCTGTCCCCCAGCACGTACAGGTGCATGGGCTTGTTCCTCTCCAGGCGCAGGGCTTTGCACTTCTCCTTTTCCAACCATCCTCCTGTATCTCCAGTATGTCAAGGCCGTATTTTCTTTACAGCTGGTAGATTAATTACAATCTGACATCTAGTCAGGCTTTTAGTATCGCACAAGGATTATCTTGAAAGGGTGAGATAAACTATCCACACAAACGGACACAGCTTTGTGAGGTAACTAACTTCACACTGAACTTTTACAGATCAGCAGAAAAGATCCATACAATTAATCTTCCACCATTTCATTGTAACTTTTTAAAAACTTATTTCTTTTCTGGATTCCTGAGGAAAATTATTGCACGAAAATGGCCACTTTGGGTAGAAAACCACAAGCCATTATTCACTATTTTGTAAAAGTTCGGCAGAGCTAAAAAAGAAAATAATCAACATTTCATTACAAAGAAAGGCCTGAAGTATTTGACCTAACAGTGTAACAACTGTTAGGAAGCTACTTGCCTGAGTAGCAATTCCTCTGCTTTAGCTCAGGTGGTGTGACAGGCTCTGACTTTGGATTATTATTTGCCTTCAACACAAAGCTTAATTTGAAGTGCAGATAGGAATGACTAGTTATTACTTTTGTCACCAGGGACATGGAAATAGACAGATTCCCAATTAAAATGGATTTGGCAGGAAATATAACTAACTGCCAAAATGTATTTGAGAGACATTTGACATCTTTTCATTTTACAACTCTAACAATTGTATCTGTTGCTAAGGGCTTTTCTCTAAACTACTTGGATGTGGAATTCATTTCTATCACACTGGTGAAACATAAAAGACTGCTGTCATTTTTCTGTTTACTGAAGTCCTTTCTTGAAGTTCTATATCCAAGGTCTCATTTAGAATATAACCAAATAGTACTTGAAATGAAAGAAAAAAGCAAGCTAAAATATTGGACTGGTCCTGCAAATCATAACTGGAAATGTTTTCTCTTGGAAAGGGATTCAAAACAAACACCTTGGAAAATACTCAACAGCAGCTTCCATCAAAAGTGTCTTAACATTTCCCATCATCACAGAACTAGAATGGTCATCTGACAGTACTCAAGAGAGTGTATCAGCTATGTTAATGACTTTAAACAAGGACTGAGATATTAAATGCACCTCTACAGCCTAACAGTAACAGTAGCTACTGTTTCAATATAAAGCTAATCTTTCATTTATAAGAGTATCTTAAAGAAGCAAAACCAGAAAACCAGGTACAAATACATTCATACTTTGCATATCATCAGTATGAATCATTGATGAATCATGAATCAAACAGCATTCCCAAAAAAAAGCTACAAAGCTACATGCAGAGATATAACCATGAAATTAGTTTTACCTCTATGACAAAATACATTATGATGTAATAACTGAGAACCTTAAAACGCTAAAACAACAAGCTTTGTTAGTGCATAAATTTTGCTTTCCAGAAACTACTCATCTTACCCTTGTTTTGCTGTATTTGCATTAGTCTCCAAGTCACCCCAAGCAATCTGTTCACTTGCTTGCTATTCAACTTGCTGCCATCCTGAAGAGTGTCTGTCACGAATTTCCTTATCATGTCCAGCCAACCAGAGTCCGTCTGAAGTGTTGAAGTGCTTGCTAATGAAACCATTATGTCACACAATGTTAAATTCAGTAAAAGATGGTCTATGTTGTTTGAGGATTTCATACAGTTCCTGTTGCTAAGGGGAGGAGGGGGGAAGAACAAAGATTTCAAAAAATTATTTTTGAATTAAAAATGGACACCAACTGATAGCCCTCGTACATACATCAGTATTCTATACAGACTGTAAAGATGCAGAATGCTTTAAGAACAACTTTAGCATGAATTTAGTCTCACATCTGGGAGCTGAGAGAGGAGAAAACTTGCTACTGGCCTGTACCAAAATAGAATTGGTGCATCTGCTCTGACAGCTGAACAGTGAAGAAATGTGTGTTTGGCTTCTGCTGCAGTACTGCTTTGCCCTACAGGACAGCCGCAGCGTGCTCCATCTCCCCTCCTAGCTGTGCTAACCCAGCCCCATAATACAACTAGAGAAGATTATATGGAGGTGAAAAGAATGTTTGAACTATGTTTAATGTAATTCAGCAGTCAGCTGAAGAAATCATGCAGAAATATGAAACTAGTCAGCCTAAAACAATCACCATTTAGCAATATGCAAATTCCAGATCAAAAGTTGAATAAAATACTTTCATTTCCCTAAGGCAGCAATTAATTTTCTACTGGATGCTATTCAGATAACTTCCTATACAATACTTTTACAAAGAACAACTAAAACCTCTCAATTTGAAGCAATGCAACCTTTCTATAATGGCATCTCCACAGATCTTCAAGCAATACGCAATGAATAGTTTTCTTTTTCCATCACTAAAAACTTAATATTTGGTAAAGCACATGAGTCACATTATCCCACTTCTCTTATGAAATTAAAAGCTGCTATGTGACATTGATTTTATTCTTACCTTTTGCATGGATCTTTCTTTTTGTGTTTTACTGTATCTTGTAAAGAATAAGGAAAATGACGCATGAAGTGGTGCTTGAAATCAACAAGGTAATTCATTCGAAGCCATAGTTCCTGTTAAGGAAAGCAGATGATAGACAGAAAACATGGTTGTAAATCAAATAAATCCTGCCAATTACGTTGCAAAATAAATTAATACATAAAATTAATAAATAAATTGGAATCAATGAAACTAAGAACTTTAGCTTATGTTTGCAAGTTGTTTATACATCTTTACTTTCAAGCGCTGTGCATGAAGGTCCACAAACAAGAGAGTAAAAAGATGCTGTAAGTTAAGGTTGAGCAACAACATGTAATCCTAACTGAACCACTGTACTTTTTAGCACATATCTACGTGGATACATGCAATAGGAAATGGAGTTACAGATCTGAATGAAAGTACTTTTATATCAATTAATCGAGGTTCCTAAAATCAGAGTGGACTCTGTTTAACTTGCAGCGACTGTCCTGAGTTTTCCATTAAAACATATTCCAATAGTTCTTTTATCTTTCCCCATCATTAATGTACTTGTGGCTGAAAGCCCACTGACAAAACATTTTCCAATAGAAAGGCAACCCTTACAGAAAAATGATTCAGTATTTTAAAATAGTATTGCTTTGCAGGTTAGCAGTCACTATTCCACAAAGTGGCCAGCAGAACTCATCACTAAAAAAGCCTGCACTGCTATCAAATTGATCAGGCAGAATAATCCTTTAGATATTTGACTATTAAGAACAGAGAAAGGCCATTAAACTATTTCAAAGATCAATAGCTTTCCACCAAGCATATTCAGAGTGGTTTTCCACAGTGACTCTAATAACCACTTTGGCCTGTAAGCCCAAAGGCTATTAAATTAGCCAAGCTTTCATTTTCAAACTGAGCCATTTGAAAGCATTTTGTATGTAAAGGTAACTATAAAGACAAAACAAACCTTTTATCTAAAATGAAAATTGCTCCACAAAAAAAACAAGTTGTATGAACCTCAGGGGTTTTTTCTCATGAGAAAAAACTTAAGGTCACAATCCTATGTGTACCCAAACTAGTTCATATCTTGATAGAGGAGCATGCCATTCATGTGACCAAAATACAGGCACCCTATGGCTAAGGGCAGCAGCTCTGCAGGATCCTTCAGAAAAAGGCTAGGGACAGGAGGCTGCCACAGGAATTTACCAGGTTAAGTGCCTGCTTTTTGCCCACTTCCAAGAGGGCCTCTAGAAAAGATGAAGAAGGAAAAAGAAGAACATGTTTTGCTCAGATACACTGAATCCACCCTCTCAAAGCTGTGTATGTTCAGCAACTTCGGTCTAATGTAATAATTCCACAAACGTTTTCTAGTAATTACCCTGTATGTAGATTTTCATTTAGCTAAGGGACCTACAGTCCTATACACAGGTTAAACCAAGAGCTGTCAAGACATTCCTTCCAACTACTCAATAGCCAAAGTGGAAATTGGGTTCTTTTTCAAATTTGCTAAATTTTTGGAAAAGCAGCAAAAGTTACCAAAAAAAGCAGTTCAGTTATCTTAGTAAGAGATGGAGAAAATAACTTGGGTAAAAAAAACAGCTTCAGAGGGTACTTCCTAAAATCCTTTTTGATCCAATCAATCATGACACGGCAACACATTGCACCAAGAAATTACAGATCTCAGACCACCATTATCTTCTACCTTTCCAAACATTTAGGGTTTGTTCATTCCTACCCACCTCCCTGTAATTTTTCAACACATAAAAACAAGGAACAAACAATCTCATTCTACTCTGTTTCAATTTATATTCTAAAGGTTATCTGGGAGACAAAATGCTCCTCTTCTCCAATACCACTTCCAGTTTCAAAGCTTTTGTACTGCAGTCAAGGAAGATTCCTGGAGACTATTTACTGAACTCATGGCTCAGTACAAAAGATTCTTTTCTACAGAAAGAGGCAAAAAAATCCAGATTCAAAATCTACTCAAGACCTAGGCTTTTTCTCTCTTAACAAAGTATCTTCACTACTTCAAATCAACAAACCACTGGTTTCTTATCAAAATGAACTGTCATCATTATGCCATGGATCATTTCTCCCTTACCATTTTGTATGTTTCATCATGTCGCTTTGTGAGTTTCCACAATAAATGTATTATGCTAAGAACTTGCTGCATAAGCTGCTGAGATTCTGATTCCAAAAGGTTTCCAAGAATGGGAGCTGATTGTGCAGGAGATGCTTCAATCCAGCACTCAATCAGTAATGGAATTATTATCTCAATAAAACCTTTTAAGTTTTCAGCTGAGGACAGGCCTTTTTCTGCACTGTCCATTACACTTGTCAGAGACCTAAACAACAAAAGCAAAAAAAAGAAAGCATAAAAAGATAAAGATCACACCTTTCAAAACAAGATTACAGTAATACCACTTTCCTGTTTACTGAATAATGGGAAAAGTTACTTTTTAAACACATCAATAGTTTGCTGGTATTCTTGCAAGATATTTCAGTCTGGAAAAAAGGGAGTTCAAACGATCTACAACAAACCTGCTCCCAAGTCTCCCTGCAAGATTGTGTGCTTCTTTAACAACTTCTTAGATTTCAGTATTTCTTTCCCCATTGTTACATGTGAAGTCTATGAAATGGAGAAATATGATATGCATTATCCTATCACCCTCAACCAACAGGAAGGAATTAAGCATACTCAGCACAACAAAATAATAATAAAGAAACACTTTTAGGCTCATTAAAACAAAATAACGAAGCTGACTACAAGGTATTGTCAAATGCATGAGGTTTATTACAGTTAATAACCATCTCCAACTATAATAAACACAATGTTTTTCATATTAAATGTGGAAAAAAAAAAGTTACTCTAAAAATATACCTTTGGTTCCCACCTGACGTTTAGCTATGCTCTGAAAAGCAACTAAAGAGAAAATTATCATATAATGAAGCTTAAAATAATTAAAAACTAAGATACAGTTTAAATTAAAATAACATCTGCCAGAAATCAAGAAAACCAACTCTTTTTATCCCCCCACTCAAAAAGCACTTCGTGTCTCTGGAGGGATAATCAGCAGATATGACCCAATCCTGCAACTGGATAAATTCAAGCAATTTGTATCCAATTCAAAAAGAAGATTCTTTAAAGAACTAAAACCCTGATTAATTCCTGTTAATTTTAAGGTGTACAGATTCCTTTAAAAAAGGCAATAACAGTTTCAATCTATCATTTGTGAAATTCTTTTCCACTACGATATTTTTTCCTAATTCATAGCAGGGAATTCCCATTGTAATTCTAATTTCCTAATGTACATAAGATTAGCACACTGAACCTCCTGGTTAACTCCTTTCTCTTTCAGTGATGATCTCCAAGTCATTTTTCTTTACATATACACTCAAAATAGGAACCGAAAAACTTTCCACAGACCTGTAGAAGTTTTGTTTACAAATATTTTAATTTAATATTAAAGATATAAAGCCGTTTTCCCTAGTTATTTCTAAATTATCCAGTTAGTTATATCCTTCTATGGAGCTACATGCTGTTGCCATCATCTATAATACAAATAATAAGAGAAAATTGTATTCTGCCATTTCTCTCTAGTTGGTATCAGTGCATCAAGAAAATTACTAAACCAAAACAAACCCAGGTATTAATCACATGTAAAAGGAACAGGGAGAAGGAATAAAACAAAGTGTGAGACACATACAAGCTCTTTTTAAATGAAGGCAAGATGGGGGAAAGAATTTAGATCTCTAGCACAAAATAAAAGGGATAAATGGAAACATAACTGATTATAAGAAAAAAATTTGCTTCACTTTAGTCCTTACTGTGATTATCAAACACGTCAAAATTTTATAAAACTTAGCTTTAACTGCAGCAACCAACATATCCAATAAATATAATTTATTTGTCCATTATGTTGACTTATTTCCTTTCTGTGGTGCAGTAGACACCAGTTTCTTTCAGACTAGAAAGAGTTCAAGGTGTCACCTCTAATGCAGTAGACAAATCCCATCTTTCAGTTACAACCACAAGGAATTCTAAACCCTGTTGATACCAAGACTATAATCTCATTAAAAAAGTGAGGTTGTCCTGTAAACGCTATGCTGTGACAGGACTACGCTCTCAGATCAGAGTCTCAAATTTCAGTAATTGGCTGGAATAGTTCTGAAGTAGCAGTCTTTCATAATTTCCTTTTTTTTTAAATACCTGATATTACAGCAGAACTCTGGAATTCCAGCAATCTATTTAAGGAACACGGAAATCTCCCAATTAAAAAGTGAATAGTGCATGAAACCCGAGAAGTTGGTAATTCACACTGGAAGATTGCTACAGAAGTCTAACACACACACAAAACTATTTCAGTACATTTCTGAAACAAGGAATGGAAAAAAAGAAAGAATTCATGCCAAAAAGGGATATTCCTCCTAGCTGCTGAAAGCATTTGGATAAGAATACCTGGCACAGCTTTCATGTACCCCTGCAGAAGAAGGCCCTGTCTATCAAGGTAAGATTCTTCCACACATTCAAGGTTAACAATAGTAAAATTAAATGTAAGTGCCAGTAACAGATGATGGCAAAGTATTATAGTAATCTGTCCAGCATTTATTTGATTAGTACAGTATCCTTAGCAATACAGGTTGACTCAACCTGACCGGATTTGATGTCAATTACTCTGTCACATATCTGTTATCACTACTCCTGAGTGGCAGGCTGACTCTTGGAAACACTGCAAAGCATATTACCTTTCTATCAGAATGAAATACTGTTGAAGGGAGGAGCTGCAAGATATTTGTGTACCCCTTAAGCTGTCATTTTTCTTTAAAACACCAGTATTTTTATACAGCAAGACCAAACAAAAATTGTGTAAATATCTGCCATTTGACAGTAGGAAGACAACAGAAATTTAGCAAAGGGAAGTCAAGGATGTATAAAAGAAACAGAAAATGAGGAAACAACTTGCTGTTCTTTAAAACAGGAAAAGTCTTTGGAAGTTAAGTTTTTATGGCTTGCACTTTAAGCCAGGTTACTTGTCCTCCTCTTCTGTGTGCACTGCCAAATGCAGCAAACACACAGCACACCGAGTGAACTGCATTTTCCATTTCTCTTTGATGCACATGTACGTATTTAATGGCTATGCTTCATCTTCCATTTTCAGTCTCTCATGTTTGCTTTTCTCTGCAGCTTCATATTGTCCTCTCTCAGCAGAATCTGAAGCTCTACTGTTTCTCTTCCAGTCAAAAAAAAAAAAAGCCACTACATATGCCTTGGTACCACCACATTTGAGTTGTGAAGGCTTTCTGTTCTTCCACACCTGAAATGAGTTTGATGCAAAAAGCAGCACAATCAGCACGTAATGCAGAGAATACATTCTAATAATTTCCTAACACACTACAATTTTAAATTTACATAGTAGGAAGATCTAGCATGCAACAGAAGATAATGAAGTCTTAAGATCTGCATCATTGAATCGTTCAGCATTCCAAGCTCAGAATCTATCCTTTTTATTAAACAATAATACTGCAAACTGATTCAGAAAATGCCATTCCATAATCACTAGGTTACCATTGACATTGATGTCAAGTCAGTGATCTTGCAAGATTAATAGATACAGGAACTTAAAAAAATTAGCATGCAATTATGCTGTTTGGAAGCCTACTTTTTAAATAACAAAGTTGAAACTTACTTGCAGTATTAATGACAAGACCATCAATACACACACACACTGCAAATAGTTACTTATAGTTTGGTCAACTCATTATCCTTAGCTAGTCCTACACTTGACTATTTGACTTTAAACAGACACACACTGAGTATTGCACCTCATATTACAACTAATTTCTGTTCTTGCAGTAGTAGCCACAGCAGAGGCCTGGGAATGCCCGTAAAAGGCAACAATTGGGATTGGAAGTGACAGAATTAAACACCTTTAGATTATAAGAAATTATTTCAGTGGCAAATACAAAAACCACCACCACAGCTCTTCACTATTGGAACTTCACTCATAGTCACTAAAACAGGCTGTACTGGCCCTTTGTGAAAAACAAATACACCAAAAATATGCACAAATGCAATAAAATGAGAACATTTTTTACCTTCAGCAGATGATCCTTCCCTTTCTATTCTTCTGTTCTGCTGCCATCAGCTTGCTTTGCCAATCTCGCCTTGGATTCTAGCCATGTTTCCTTCTATTCTTCTGGCTCCTCCTCATGCTTGCAAACATCTTTTTCTAAGTATTTACAACCAGAAGTATATCACGATGTTTCACCAAAATCTAGCTCCTCAGAAAAGTGGAATCCAATTCAGGTGACACCAGATGTAAAGTTTATTTTCCTAGACCTTGGATACAATGCATCTTCAGCTATTACACAGCCTGGTACATTATACATTGCATATCACTCAGGGCACAATACAAGCATCCTCTGATATACAGTGGCCCACAGCTGTGTGCTTCTGACTGCAAAGATGAACCCAACAGGACTGTTCTGTGCTCAGCACTGAACCCTTCCCCTGCCTCAAGGGGTTTCACCAGCCTAGTTGCCAGCTAAAATTTTACCTACAGCAGATACTGTTGGTCATGGCTGAGTATTTATGCTGACAACCACTTTTAGGAGAATAAGCTGCACTTTTTACTTAGCTTAATATGTTTCCTATACCTACCATAAGTAATGTGCTACCTCCAAAGATGAAGTCCAGGAGAGCAGGAATGGATGTCTCTCCCTGACAGATGAAAAATGCCTGCTAATTCAGGTGAACACCTGTGGTATTCAAAGAGAACATCTCTTCTTCTGCCCTTCATTCCTTCCAAGACATAAGATGGACATAGTAATGGAGTAGGCAGTGGGTTTTATAACCTTTTTTGCCACTTCATAGATGAATTTGGTATAACTGCTTCATATTTCTTATTTTGTCTTCTCCAGCAGTAAAACAAGGTTTGTGGTTTCTCTTCAAAACCACTTTGGTGGTGTCTACAGGGAACAGAGCTGTGTAACAGCTAAAATGCTTCCATTTTTAAAGTCACCATTCCAAGTCTCCTGCCAGCAGGTATTTAACATCCATAGTAATGCATATGAGGATGCCAATGTTCAAAAAGTATCATAAAGTGAGGTGGGAGGTTCCCCTCTAGTGGGTGAATCAGAGGAAGAGAAATCAAAGCAGTTGTTTATTTGTCCCTTAACTTGAGCTCACATCTGTTTAGAGTACTACTGAAACCCACACAAACCTTTCTGTGACTAAGCACACTACACTTTCTTTCACATTCATCAGCACGTCTCGGCTGAGACATCTTTCATCCACAGTGAATATATAAACTGGTGAAATGACTAAAATATCTAGAATTGGAAACTCAGCAAACTTCATACCACCAGATACATCCATCCTGCTGTCCTTTTAAAAAGGAGCTACAGTCAAAGATAACAGACTCCTAAGTTTATGATAGACTCTTGAATGTAAAAGCACAAAATTTCAGTAAAATTCATTATCACAAACAAGCTTATATTTCATGTGAAGAAATTTGCTTATTTGCCCCTAGGTCTGTTTGACATCCTGCAAGAAGTTGTTTGCATTCCAAGAATATCTCAATAGAGCTGGTAGTCCAAAATTATTTTTAATAGCATAAAATAAAGACTTTATAATGGAAAAGTTTATGATATACACATAACACAGTTATCTGCTGAGTATTTCTGTATTTTCAAGCCTCTGTACATTACACTAAGTGTCCTAAAATATGGCTAAGGGACAATCCCACAGAAAAATTAAATTGCAATCACACAGTTGACATTAATTCCCAAACTAGTTAACATTTTCTCACCTCAGTCTAAATGATGAGTTGATCTTTGGTCGTAAGCCACCACTTTCGAACAGTTGTATATGCTGTTGATTGTTTGCATGGAGCTTCCAACTAATACATATTGGGTTCCTCACAGAATTAGAGTTGTCCTTCTGCTCTTGAAGCCCTTCATCCTCTGTATCACTGGATCCATCTACCACTGCTTGGAGAAACTTCTTGAGCCTGGTAAGTACATTCAACCTCCATTGCTGAGAAGTTACTCTGCGATTTGGGCTAACAGAGAGCATCCAGGAAAGTTTGTCCCTGCTTTTCAGTCTTTTTGAGAGTTGCTGGTGAGAAATAAGCTCTACAAAATTCTTCAACAGTATAATGCTGCGGTCTGTAAGAAGAGCTGGGTATGCTTCCAATAAAACGTCCAAGACTTTCAAAGAATCTTCCTGAATTCCCTCACTGATATGAGTCATGGCACTAGAGAGATGGGCACTTACCAAAGGAAAAAATGGAGCAATCTGTTCCGCTCTTATTTTTGAAGCCAAGAACTGCAGCAGGTGAACAGCTGCTCCTCTGACACTGGAATCCTTGTCTGTAAACACAGCTGCCACCTCACTTATTATACTGGAAAGGTGTGCATCAATTACAAAGGGATACTGAGACAGGAGTTCTTTGAGTCCAAGAAGTGCATTATGCTTAACCCCAGGACTATAGTGATGCATCTGTGAGAGCAGATCCTATAAGGAAACAAACATATACACTTACCATCATTATTATTTTAAGCTGCTCAAACTTTCCCCATGTACTTTTTGCACATTCTTCCTAAACATTTAAAAATACAGAATATTCTTACAACATACTGCTGCTCATAATAGCAAAATGTGGTTGGAACAAAAATGGTATACACTTATAGCACAACAATTAACAAATAATCAGAATTCAGTGATATGAAAAACAAGATATAATGACTTGTCCTTAGGTCTGATTCTTAAGTTTATGCACAACCCTACTGACTCAATAGAGGGATGACCAAAGGCAAGTCCTCTCACTCTTGTTCCCAAAAGCAGAACTACAAAACCTCAGCCTGAATAGCTTTCTTCAGTTTAAGCAGAGAACTGCAAGAGACAGAAGAGGACACAAAGGAAGGAAAACAAATTCACCCCCTAGAGAAATACACGATTGTTTAAACCCGGGGCTGCATTCAGATAGCCTGCTACTTTTTTTTTTTTTAATAAATGGTTTGTTCCCCAAATTGCAGTAAACATAGTAAAACTAGATAAAAGGCAAGCAATTTTCTGTCATTTCAGAATGTAATATCACAATGTACCTTTATGTTAAGTTTTCTATTTTGCGTAGGAAGCACTCCATCTTCTTTAAGCTGCTCAGGAATATGTATGGCCTTTGTTTTGAAGGTAGTATCAGTTGCATTCTCTAGTTTAGGCTTTTTTTTCCCAACTTTTAATTTGACTTTCTGGAAATCCTCCTGACGTTTCCTTTTTTTAGTCATTCTGATTCTCTGCAAAAAGATAATTTAATTTGATTAAATACACAACAAAAGCAGGCTTCCCACCAAAGAGCAGCAACCTCCTAACAATTGCTACTGGTTTTATTCTTTTGTCTCTGCATAAACAAGTGTGCACTCCTGAGACAAGATGCTAGACTAAACAGGCATGCAGACTGCTTCCATGCAGCTGTTCTTCCAGTGCCCAGAAAACATTCTGCTGCTTCTTTGGCTGTCTCTGCTCTGAGAACTACTTTATTAAAAAGCACCCAGGTATCTGCATCTGCCACTGCTTTATCAAAAGTTACTGATTTGCTTTTGTTTAAAAAAGTTCCTGCCAACAAAGCAACTTTTTACATACTTGATTCTTGTCAAGCCAAGGAGTTCAGTGAACTGTTCTCTTTCAATTGCACATTGCTTACCAAGTCCATCACTAACAGCACACAGCCTGCATGTGTACATTCATAGGTTTAAACAAGCCTTCAACAATAAAAGGACACAAAAAACCTAAGAAAACTTTCACTACACACTGAAAAATCCAGTCTATGCATTTAAAAATAACTAGAAGTAGGGGGAAAGAAGAGGTCAAATGGGCAACTACAGAGTTAAAAGAATAGAAAACGAAGACACTTCTAATAAGGCATAAGAAATAAGGTATCTGAGCTACTATACTTGTAAGCTGTACAAACATACTGGAATAGAGGTACAGTAACCAAAACAAATTAAAACCCCCATAAGTTTTTAAATGGGTTTTTTTTGGTTTTGTTCTATCTGTTTTGATACTGAAGTACTCTTACTTCTACCAGGTTAAAACAAAAACACTGGAAAAGCCCCAAACACTATACCACAGATTCCTTTATTTAATCCTCTCAAAAAAACCCCAAACAAACCACCATCCACTTCCCTCACACACACACAAAAAAAACTGAATCAAGAAAAACCCAACCCAAACCAAAATCCCCAACAATACAGCTGACTAAAACCAGAAATTTCTAAATAACATATCCAAACAATGATTCTCTTCTGGTGGATGTGATCATCATTCCTACAGCTGATTCTCCCAATAGACTTCAAGCTTAAATTTGTGCTGTACCTGGAGTATTTCATATATACATCAACAGGATAATTATTAAAGAATGTTTTAAAACAAACTGTCATTTTCTATTATTTTTAAACAATTTAAACAACTGATTACACCAACATTTTGACTACAACTTAATTTCTGCTTTGCACACACTAGGTTAAAAAATTATATGCAAGACCACTTTAACTGAAGTACAAATTTGGTGTAAGTAACGCATCAACTCAAAAGGCTTTTAAAAACCTTGGAGCCTGGTGCTGAAATAAAAAGGTTCTTTAGTGTCCAAGTATAACAACCATGGCGTTATAAACATTTGATTTTTACCATATGCATCTTTTAGGAAGAATTACAAGAATTTCACTACTTGATACATAGAAATAGCTAGAAGCTTTGGACGTAGAAGTTATTTCCACTTACAAGGCTTGCTTTTACAAGAGTAGATGTTTGGCTCCCAATCATCATAAAAACTTCACAATACAGGTGTGCACACACCTGAACAGAGTCAATTAAGTTCTTTTAAAAGAGGAGGCTTGTAAAATATCCTTTCTCCTACTAAAAGCAGCACAGCTTACCTCCAATAAATATTCTGGAAATAACTGGTAAGCTAAGCCTATCCATTTCCAATTCGTATGTACCATGCTATATCAAAAGATAAAAACCTTACAAAACCAAAGTCATGTAAACATCACAGTTGCCACTTAATAAGACATCATGGAAAACTCTATACAGCTAATGAAAGTATGCAACCATTTCAATGAAACTTCTTGCTGAAACAACTGCCTTTGACACAAACTGCATCTTACAGGGAGAAACTGCAGGAGCTGAGCCTGTTTAATCTGCAGAACACTGAGAGGGAATTTCATTAATGCATTTAAATTTCTCCAAGGTGGATGCCAAGAGGATGGTGCCAGACCGTTTTCTGTGGTGCGCAGCAACAGGACAAGGAACAACAGCCATACACTAAAACACAAGAAGTTCCACCTCAACATGAAGAAGAAATTCTTTGAGGGTGTAAGAGCACTGGAACGGCCTGCCCAGGAAGGTCTCTGGAGACAATCCAATCCACCTGGATGCATTCCTATGTCACCTGCTCTAGGTTATTCTGCCTTGGCAGGGGGACTGGACTAAATAATCTCCAGAGGTCCCTTCAAACCGTAACTAATCTCTGATTCTGTGTATTTCCACCTGGCCCTCCGCCAACAGGACTGAGCTAAGTGCACCCAACAGTTAAGCACTAGCACAGTTTTACAATCCAAAACATTAAAACAACTTCCAATCGATGTAGGCTGCCTTAAACATAAAGCAGCATGCAGCGCTTTTCAGACACCACTTCAGATGTCATTCAGGCACCCTCACCTCAGGCTCAGAGAAAATATTCGGTTACAGATGGGACCAAATGATCTTGGAGCTCTTTTCTAACCAAATGATTCCGGTTTCACTCCGTCGCAGCTCTCAAGCGAGAGGTTCTTGGGGAACCTCATTACCTTGCTCGGTCAGGAAAATCCTGAGAAACCCGAAGGCAAGGCACACGCCCTAACTAACTCCTCCGATCAGATAAGGATTTCCCCCTGGGCAAGCTCTGTCCCGGCACAGGACAGCGATACTTACAGGCGATCACCTCCGCGCGGCTCCCGCGCCGGCAGCGCATCCCCTGCCGCCGCCACCTGGACCGGACCGGACCGGACCGCACCGCCCGACCCCGCGCCGCGCACGCCGTACCCGAGCGCCGGAGCGGCCGCTCCTCCCGCGTGTCTAGGCCGTCACGCTGCCTTCCTCGGCGTCCCGGGACATCCTTCGGCTCGTTCCCCAGGCACCGCTTCCCTCCGCCCCGCTCCAGTCGCTCTACGAGGCGTTCAAATAAAGGCGCGTCAGTGCCGGCCCGGCGCCGGGGAGGCCGCGGGTTCGGCCCCCGGGAGCGCCCGCAGCGGCGGGCGAGGCGGGAGCAGCGGCGGGGAGAAGCCGCCGGGGGAGGTGGGGCAGGGGTGGCGGCGCGCGGCGGAGCCGATGCCGCCGGTTCCCCCGGGAGCGGCACCCGGCCCGCGCCGCGGCGGCTCCCGCTTTTCCCGCCGCCTCCCTGGCGCAGGAACGTGAGGGGAGGGCGGGTCGCACAAAAGGCGGGCGGCCCTCGGCGCAGGGGCCGGGCAAGCGCGGCGGCCCCCGCGAGCAGGGACGGACCGATAGGGACCGCGGCGGGGCCGGGATCCCGATCCTCCTCCTCGTCCGCCTCCTCCTGCTCCTCCCGCGCGCGGCCGCTGCCTCACTCACCAACCACGCGCGCGGCAGCGCCAGCCCCGCTTCCGCCCCCGCCGAGCGCCTGCCCGGAAGCGGCCGCCCACGTGAGCGGCGCCGCCAGTGCCCGCCCCGCGCGCCAGGGGGACGCGCGCTTCCGCCGCGGCCGCGCGCGCTGGCGCCCCCTGCAGGCGGGGCGGCCACGGGGGTCCCACCGGTGTTCCCTGGGCGGCGGGAACGCAGCGCCGAGATTGGCTTCGTCTGGGATAGGGTTTTACTTCTGCGCATCTTCCTCGAGAGGGGAGGAGGAGGGGTCTGCACCGCTCTCTTCTCTGTGGTCACCAGTGACAGGACCCGAGGGAATGGCCTGAAGTTGTGTCTGGGGAGGTTTAGGTGGGACGTAAGAAAAAGGTTCTTCACCCCGAGGGTGGCTGGGCACCGGAACGGGCTCCGCGGTGAAATGGTCACAGCTCCAAGCCTGAGTTCAAGGAGTGTTTGTACAGGGCTCTCAAGCACATGGTGTGTGACTCCGAGGGTATCCTGTGCAAGATACACCCCTGGTCAGGAGCTGACCTCGATGATTTCTGTGGGTCTCTTCCACCTTGGCTTATTCTGTGGTTCTGTGAAGATGTACTCCTTTCCCCAAAGCATGGCTGCTCTAGCACCACAGCAGACAAGAGTAATATTAATAACATAATAACCAGTACCAAGATAAGCACCAGTCCTGTGAGGAGCAGCTGAGGGAGCTGGGGTTATTTAACCTGGAGAAAAGGAGGCTTGGGGGGGCCTTATCACTCTCTACAACCACCTGAAAGGAGAGTGCAGCCAGCTGTGGGTTGGCCTCTTCTCCCAGGCAATCAGTGACAGGATGAGATGACACAGTCTTAAGATGTGCCAGGGGTAGTTTAGGTTGGATGTCAGGAGGAAAATCTCTACTGAAGAGTGTGATTAGACATTGGAATAGACTGCCCAGGAAGGTAATGGAGTCACCATCTCTGCAAGTGTCTAAGGAAAGACTGAAGTGCCACAGTTTAGTAGACAGGATGGTGTTGGGTCACAGGTCAGGCTTGATCTGAGGCCTTTTCCAACCTTGATTCTGTGATTGTTCCAGTGGAGGCACTGCCAGAGTCAGCACTGACATTTGAGGTTATTTTTATTATTTCACATATATGAGGTTATTATTTTAGATATAAACCACAAGGCATGCTACACACTTTTGTACATGTGTACCCAGATAAAGCTTGCTGTTGTAAAGGGGTAATGAATTCCCCTATCAGAAAGAGAGTGCAAAACACTGGGAGCAACAAACGAGGAGGATGTTTCCATACCTGTCTACAACAGAGATAGTCTAAATTCACACCAGACAGTAACTCTGCAGTTGTACATTCAAAACTTTTCATTTCTTGTCAGTTAACCTGTGAACACCCTTCTTTCCCCTTTTTTCCTTCTGTGAGGAGTAGGAGTTCTATAGGAGTTCTGGTTTTTTGGTAAAAAAAATTTCCTCAAGGCTCTCTGGTCTCAGTAAAATATGTAAAACCTAGATGAAGCTTTACGGAAAATTAATTTTCTCTTGGTTTATTTTTTCTTGTTATTGCTTACCTTTTAATTTTATTAATTCTGTAGTTACCTTAGAAGTGTGCCTTGCTGTTATTGTAAGAAACCAAAAATGTATAATATTAAATACAGCCAACAGCATTGTTTAAGTATTATCAGTAAAGATAATGGCTTTTTTTTTTTCTTACTTTGCAGTATTAGCACAAGTAAAACATTAAAACATGTTTTGGAACAAATATACAGTTTTCCATTAGTATAAGAATATACCAAGCCATCACAAAACAGAGGCAGGTACGAGAACAAAATAATACAACGCTTTTTTCAGCCCTTATTTGTACCAGATAAGAAAAAAAATATAATTGCACAGTTGACTGGACTATGTTGGACTGTGTTCTTTGAAAACGTTTCCAGAAGCATACACTTGGTGACTCTTACCAAGTTCAGGTTTCTCAGCTGAGAGGTACAGCAGCACTCTGCAGCATACCATTCAACCATTTTATGTCAGTGTACTACAGATTTAGGGGTCTTTTCTTTTTCAGCATGCTCCTCCTGCACCCAAGCAAAAAAATCCACCTCAAATCCAAGTTATTTCAACTTTGTTGTAACTTTATTTCCACTTGGAATGATTCCACAGTAAGAGGAAAAAGAAGCTGTCTCAGTGATGGCCACTTACAACAGCTGAATATTCTGATTTTATTATTTTAATACAAAGATTGTTTTGCACCTTGAAAACAAACAGGAAAAAGATATTTCTATTTTTATTTTCAGAATTTTTACTATTAAGTTCACCTTCATTAAGCAGGCATTAACACTGTTCTATACAGAGTAAATGAACTGCAAGAACTCTGGTTCCATCTCTGCCTCTGATAAGAACAGATTTAGATGCATTCCAGAAATTGCTCAGAGTTTCTTTAAAACAGTGTTTTAATTTGTCTGTGAACTGTTTTCCTTCCTGGGTCTGTTCATATAATAAAACTCATAAATTTTGTTTCTGCTTTCTTTGTTACCTTAGTTTTATTGCATCTTGCATTCCATGGTATGAAGATGTGAAACCATCAGGATGAGGATTCTCAAATTCCATCCAGATCTCAAAAAAAAAGTAAGTTAGCACAAAAAAGTTCATTTGCCATCTGGCCCCAGCATATCTAAATTACACCAGTTTTTGGCTGCAAAGCTGAAGAGCTTTAATTAGAACCACTGAATGCTACCCAGCATCACAAGCAGGAAGAGAATTTTAATCACACAGCTTCACTTTAAAAAAATATTTTTTCCCAAGCAAACTAATTTATAACCATTCAAAATGATTTTTCACCCTCCTACAAAAGTAGAAGTCATTAATATATAGACATGTACATTCAGTCAGAAGCAGTGCTACTTCCGTTGGAAAGAATTTTCTGTTAAAAGAGCCTGAAGAACATTTCATTTCATTTCATTCTTGTATTGGCAGGATAAAAGACAAAAGATTCTTTTGCCACCACATCAGTGCCTCTAGCCAGAGCCTGGGGGATGCATCTCTAAATTTACGAAACATACCTAACTTCTACTAACTTTGCTAAAGCTTCTATGCTCCCTAAATCAGCTCTAATCCAGGCGCTTCTCACCTCATGTCAGCATGAGACTGACAGCACTGATTTTTTATTATTATTTTTCATCTTATTAAGAAAAAAATGTGGAGACCTGTTCATAACCCTTATATGGGAAAGGGTTTTTGATTACAAAGGCTCTTTTAGTCAGTCCCAGCAGCCACAGGGAATAACTTCCAAGTATTTGTTGTAGGATGAGTTTGTACTGCTGAGTGCAGTAGTTCATTCTGCTGATAATTCTTTGTAAAAGAACCAACAATAAGAAAACATCAGACTGTCAAGGTACAGTATTTAACAATACTGAAGAAAACAAGTTACCTGTTTTAAAAAGCTGTTTTAACGTGGAAACATGAGCTTTACAACCTTTCCAAAATACAGAACTTTAAGCTAAATGGAGAAATAAATAACAAGAATATCAAACCCAAGTCATTAATTAAATTTAAAAAACACTGTACAAAACTTAAATGTAACAAAATAACTCCACTGAGGTCAAATGAAGTAAAACAACAAACTTACAGAAAGTAAACATTGCTATATTCTGTGTATTAAGTACCATGTCACTGTGTGCTGCCATTGCTTGGTCCCCTCAGAGTTCCACTTTCAGTCAGGATCCTTATAACGTTCGGTATATCAATTCCTTAGTTAGAGGCAAAAAAACAAAACCAGAAAATAAGCAATTTTATGGTAAAATTCACTTAGAAACACAAGTTATACTGAAGTATTCAGATGCTGAGATAAGTTTTGGATCTTTCCTTATTAAAAGAAAAATAACTTTACTGAGAACAATCAGTATGTGCCTGGAAACTGTAAGCTTTCCTACAATGCACTCATCTTCACTGTTCTTTTTTTCACCTTTATGTTTTTAAACACACTCTGAGAAGCTTAGAAATCTACACAGGAAACTTCTGAAGAGAGACCAGTAATTGACTGAAGATGTGGGAAAGGTTAATAGACACTTACTAGAAAGCTGTAAGCAAAAGAAAGACTACTTGTCTCTGATTCATTATTATTTCTGTTACTGTGCAAATACGCTTCTTTCAGGAACCAGTAAATAAATTCTTCACTGTTGGTATTCACAAAACTAGCATTTCTCCTCATATAGCACAGAGGAGATTCCAGTTTTCTAATAACAATATACTTGGTTTCAGTTTACTGTCTCTTGCCATGTAAATGTTACTATGCAAAAATGAGAGAAGAATTTAAAAAAAATCATCAATTACTAATGTATTTATGGGAAAGCAGCTATTCTGAATTCGTAAACTGGATCTTGCAAAAGTTAAAGGGGGGGAAAAAAGAATTCTCTTCAACCCTCCTTAATACCTCAAAGTTCTTTGACCCATATACATCCTTAATATTTCACAGAGCTAATCGATGTTATGTATATTTTTATATACGTGTGCGTGTGTATACATGAAAATTACCTCGGAAAGCTGGATTTGATGCTGCTATTTTGTGTAGGGTGGCAGTAACTTCCTCAGCATTCATGTTTCTTACACTATTCAAAAATTCAGTGGTGATGTTGTTCTCATATGCTGTTTCCAAAGAGCCAGTTGAAAAGCTCTGGGGTTCATCTTCATTGACTGGTAAGAACTGCTGAGCTGATCGGCTGCTTGAGTAGTCTAAAGAAGGGAAATACTGTTTTTCAGTAAGAGAGGATTCATTTCTTATTTCTCTAAATAGGGCTTTTCAAAACAAGCATTTCCAGTCTGGCACAGCAGCGTTGCTGGTACGGTTCACATCTGATTTTGCTACATTTTCAAACCACCAAGAGTCAGGAATGCTTTCAGTTACAAAAAATCCTGGAGAAATGAGGGTGAGGAGGTAGGTGAAAGCTATTTCCATTATGCTTACAAAAACAGAATACAAATTTCAAATCTCATATATTCAAAGTCACTGCAATTTTTGCTTTACCATTGTAAAAACTGAGGTTTTTCAAAAGCTAAACTTTCTAGAAAAGCTAGAAAATTGACACCGTACAGAAAAAAAAGTTTGCACAAAATAACTTCACTACTACTCTGGTTATCTTGCCTTTCCAAGCATAGGATTGTACTTCCTAGGTTTAAGAAAAACAGCCATTTGCTTCTATCAGAAGAAAATGTCCTCCAAGAAACCCAGGATTCTTTGAAAAAATTATCAAAAGTACTGAGGCCAAGTAGCTGGAGTATTCAGGTGTTAAAGAGAATTATTCATCCTCTACCAACTAACTTTCTACTAACATCTTGATTTGACTAAACCTGCAGGAAACATCTCCTCCATCAAGAAGGAAGAAAAATATTTGGGGGTGCAGAGAAAGACAGCCAAAGAGACTTTGAAAGTCTCCTTAGAAACAGTTGCCTTTGAACACAGGAAAGTCAGAGTTGGTAATAACTCAATTTCTCCACAAATCCTACAATTAACTAGAATCAATGTGTTTTAATAGTCTTCTCTTTCTAATATTAGTAGACAATGGAGAAAAAAACCCAAAAATTATTCCTTTATGCTACTTGACTCTGGCTTTATTCTGCTCTTAAGCACTGCTTTTAGAAAAGCAGGAAGAAAGGCTTACTATCATTTGTGCAAGGTTCAGTGTTAAGATTAAACCACATTAAAGACTGCAAAGACACATTACCAGTGTCAGAGTCAGTAATATCTGCTGAAGTCTGGCCAGGCTGTTCTGTGGAATATTCTAGTGCTGTTTCTCCATTATATCCAGCATTTAAGTGGTCCTATGAGTTTAAAAAAAAAAAAAAAAAAAGTTTAAAATTTCATCAGGACAACCTCTTGGAACAACGAACTACTACATTTTTAATGACAAACCAAATAAAAGACCAGTATTTCAGCTAACAAATCTGAAAAATCAACTGTTTCTTTGCAAACCATACACTGCCCATCATATCTCTCTATGTCTGAAAAAAGTTTGTATTAGGAAATGAAATGATACTCATTGAGCCTAATTCTCAACTTGTTAGATCTAAAAAAGCAGCATTTTACACTCAAAATAGAAGACTTAGTTCAAAAATTACCAGTTGAAGTATTACAGTTCAGAATACTAACAAGGCCTAATGTAGGAAAACATTTTGGTCTTCCGTAACTTGTAGGTTAAAAGTTATTTCAGTTAGAACTTCATTGTTTTGTAACATGTCAGCAGAGAAGTACTCAAAACACCTCCATACGTACTGCCTATGTAAAGATAGGTCAGTCACAAGTAACAGCAGAGAGAGGAAAAACTGGGTTTCTAATAATGGAAGAAGAATGAGACCTCAGAAAGAACAGTCCAAAGAGTACGACCAGAAGTTGTATAAGAAAAAAAATTCATGTCACTGATGCATAATTACATGCTGAATGAAGTGAAGCCTGGGAACAGAAACAGGATACAGGGGAGTGTTAGGCAAGTCAGTAGAGATGAGAAAAGCTTAAGTTAAAATTAAAAATGGGCAAAAGTAGCAGAAAAATTTAGATGTAAGGAAAAGTGCGGGAAATAAGTGACAAGATGATTTTTAGTTTCTACCAATAACAAAAAAATAAGCAAGCACTGTTGAACAGAAATTATTTAGACTTGTCAACAGAAAGGCTAAAATTTTACCCTCTTACCACTACCAAAATTTATGTATTTAATGAGGAAAACTTACAATACAGTCTCCATTGCATTTTTTGTTTTATTGTATCATCTATAACAATGAAAATGCACAATCTCAGGAATCTACAGGTTTGTAGGACAAAACCAAAACAAAATCTGCATTACTTCGTTTGATGCAGCCTGCTGACGATATTCCACCAGTGCATTTGTGAGAGTCTGTGTAACTTTCAGGATAAATGAAGCATCATCTTCATTCAGGATTTCAAAACTTTGCTAGGGGAAAAAAGAAAGAAACAAAACAACACACCATAAAACATTTTTCCTCAGAAAAACTGAAGTATCAAAATTTATAAACAAACCCGCAGGAACCTAATTTTCTCTGTGTCTCCACCCTTCTGTCAGACTTGGATGGAATTACAAAGCAAACACAGTTTTTATTTTTAATCCCATAAATGGAGGGGAGGAAGGTAGAATGAAAGAGAATCCTAAGAGAAGAACAATGCAGCTACTCAATACAATTATTTGAAAAGGAATAACACAAAAATATGCCTGGGAATATACAGAAGATAATACTTTCCCTTAAGCATTTTGATCTCTTGCCAAAACGCCTGCATACAAATAAATGTGTACACCTTCCCTGAGGCAACACAGTCATAACCCATTTCTCTAGAATGCAGCAAAAAACCCAGAATGCTACTGAATTTAAAAGTTCATGCTGCCTGGCTTTACATTAACTTTCTTTTTCCCTAAAAGTCTGAGGAAAAAGCAGTCTTGAAACCGTGAAGCTCTTCTAGGGAAGCAAGTTCTAGCACCAACAGCACTCACAGAGAGGGTTGTGTGTGTCCCCTCTTTCTACAACCAAGAAAGTCCTGCTGAAAACACTTTCCTGGGGACAAAGTAACAGAACTCCAGCTGTGTCCTAACAGCTCCTAGTCTTCTGGATTAGAAAAAAACAACTTTAAACACAAGAGACAATGGAAAATAAGTAACAAAAACTTAGCATTAAGTTCTTATGAGACAGCATAGCAGGAACTGTATTACATTTTTAACACTAATAGTACTTCTGTCTCCTGGTTTGCAGAAGTTATATTTAATAAGATCTTGTCAAAAGCTAGCTGGAAAATGAAGGCAAGGATATTGTGGCAAGGCTATCTTTGCTATGAGGTAATAAAGGAAATATGGTATGGATAATTATTGGACACCTTTACATAATATGAACAGCAAGTACAAAAAAGACACCTGTAAAATTACTTTTCACCATATAAGAAACCTTTGAATCTAACAACAATAGAAATACAATGCAGCTTTAAAAAAATACTCTAAATGCAAAAATAAATGATTTACACACTTTTCAAAACAGAGCATTGTTCCAATTGCATTCTCAACAGTCCTCTTTTCTTCTCAGAGGACAATCACACTAAACAAGAAGATGCCTCAAAGCAAATTCAAGTTTTATTAACAAGGTGTAATCTCTATACCTAATGATTCCCTATAAAAAAAGAAAAAAAAAACATTATATGATAGTCAATGGTGCCTAAATTACCATGCAGTAGATCAGTCAAGGAACTATCAGTAAAGATTTCTGTAGAGTTTGTCAGTGCTTTCATGAAAATCACCATTTCTGTGTGCAAGACCATGACTGGAAACTGACAATTTTCCCCTCTTATTGATTGTATCACTGCTGTGCACGTGTACATAATACACATTTTCAACAATGAACAGAATTCTGGTGTTCTGACACTTACTTTAGAGAGGCAGATTTTACAGTTAATGGCAGTCTGGGCCAGGGCAAGGGGGAGACCCATTTTAAATACACAACTTGCATTTTATTTCTTAAAAATCCCTTCTTTCCTTTCTATCTATGTATCTCTGATATTTGTCTTGATTTTGCTTCTTTTCATTACAGAATTGCACTTTTCTGAATTGCTCATTTGAAAATTATAGACCAGTTATAGAAACAAAGGAGAAAAAAAATTTTAAAAGGTCATATTACCTAAACATGTAGTTAAGGAGTGAAGCTTAGATATAGTTGAAAAACATTAATTTTCAATGCAAGTAATTCCTCTGACAGTAAACCAATACCTTGGCAAAAACAATGTCTAGAAATCTGAAAATTAATAGATACATTATAAATTCAGTGACACTCCTTTTCTTCTGAATCCTGCCTTCTGGCAAAATGGTAATTTGTTAGATTACCAGATTGCCACATTCTGCCTTTCATTATTTGCTACATTTTAGACTTAGCAAATCGGTGATTTGTTTTTTTAGTTTTTAATTTTTTTTCCCAAAAATTATCTTGCAAGATAAGATTTCAACACTCACCAAATAACCCAACAGTTCTTCTTGACTAGTGAATTCTTCAGGATTTGCTGTAAATTCTTCCTGTTTAACATAAAAAGAAAGAGGTCCTGAGATCTACTATACGCAGTAAATACAAATAAACAATAATAATTATGGTTACTCTAAAATTCAAATTGTTTGTGCTGTTATGAAATGTGTACATAGGTTTCCATAATGAAGTAGGAAAAAAACCTTGTTAACAGTTTTGCCTTAGTAACTTGTAGCTAATTTATTGTGAATAATATTGAGTAAGCAAACACCATTGCCAATCATTTATTAATTATCTCCCCAACTATTTGAAAACTGGAGTAACCCATTAACAGAAAAATATTCACCTGAGCTTCATTGTTTTCTTCCTCTGATTGTTTATTGGTCTCACACCTTAAAATAGAATAAATAAAACATTCAGTTGGCTGATCCAGCAATAATGTGTAGCCAGCCAATAATAACTGATAATCAGTTCAAATTCCTGACACACTCTTACTGCAGTATTTGTGACACACTCCAAGAGAAAAGTCACATATTATTCCCTCAGAGAAATCCCAGTCATCCCAAATCATCATCAAAATTACTTATGCGGTTTGGGGTTTTTTTTAGTGTGATTATCTAGTATATAAGCTCTAAAATCCAGAGGTAATAAAAAAAGCTTGACACTGGTGGTAATAGCTGTAAGATTTTTGTACACATTGCCGTGAGACAAGGCTTCTAATTACAGTTATCAGCACTTCACAAACTTGCCTTTAAAAAATTCAGCTATTAAAAATTAGCGTTTTACAATGCAGGCACACAAATAATGGGCATAAAAAGATTCCTATGGCTAAACATTCCTGTGCCATATATGTGCTGTTCTGCCATTACAACTACTACAGATACATTCCATCCCTTTACAAGCCCAGGAACCAGGGCTGAGAGTGGCTGGGTGTTTCTCAAAATAACCAAAACCATATGACTGCCAATCCTAAGCCCTCTTCTGCCTTGAAATGTTTCTTAGGAATCAGAAGTTTAGTAAAAGCAGACGATAAGATAATTTATATCTTCAGATGACTGTTTATTCAGAAACTTAACTACAAAGAAATGAGGAGTCATAGAAATTCTTAGACAAATATTGCAGGATCTTTAAGTGGAAACAAGCTGTCAGTGAGGATCTGATCTTAATTCTTTTAAGCCACTATATATTGAGTTCATATCTTCTCAGTAGTCTCACAAAAATAAATAAATAGTAAAGGAACAAGCTGAAGTCCTAATTCAGTAATTAACTTACAAGTCAGTCTCTCACTGAAACATTGGCTGCTAATAGTCATCCATAATCCATCTGAACCAGATTAAAAGAAAAACATCAAGTGATATTCCGAAGAAAGCTGTTCTTAAAATTTAGAAGCACAAGACTGCACAATTAAGATTAGTACCAGGCAGAAATAGACCTCAGCATCTCCAGATGTGGATAGCTGAGCTTTTACTTGTTTCCTGTTCTTCATGTTTTCACGAACTAGTTCTGATTCAGAATTGTTAGTTATTTGAAAGCCAGTAAGTAAACTCCAAGATTCATAAACCTGGACTTGAATCTGATTTCAACTGATCATTTTCCATAATGGTTGCTCCACAGAGAGGCAAGTCTGGAAAAACATACTTCAGGAACATGAAAATTTCTCCTTTAACAATAAACAAGCAAAAGGTGTTAGCCCTCCATGTCTGGGAGAGATATTACTGGTTTAAAGTTAGAACACATTCCAAGGGAACTCCATTGAGAAAAAAAGAAGTAAGTAAATCATTGGAACAAAAGCCCTGTGTTTGGGTTGATGCCTGTATATATCCCTTACCAAATGCCCTCCTGTGGCTCCTGGTGCTGCACAAAGATGATCAGTGCTGGAGATGTCCTCCTCACACAAAGGCTCACAGTTACTACACTCACAACTGTTACTAATAAGATGCCCACAAGCAGCAAGCAGTTTCACCATTTTAGAACACAGCTGCTCCTTTGAAACATTTATTGTTCCTCCATGAAACTATTTGTAAAGAAGAAACACCAACTGTTTCAACTATTACTGATTGTCTTTTCCTTCCAAAATCAGTTCACATACCACCCTAACTATCTGGCATGAACCTGTAACAGAAGCAGTTTTAAACCATGAGGAAATGTTATTTTTGAACATTTTGAGCAGCATATGACAACTAGACCTTAAGGATAATAGTTAAATACAAAAGCCAGCTGCATCCAGCGCAAAGTCTGAGGTCACTTTACATACACTAGGTTTTCTGTTGATGACAAAAGCTTACAGCTGAGCACAAGTTCAGAAGACATGGATTTTACTCTGCAAATCCAACGCAGACAATTGCCATGTACATTTTCCTTTAAGTTAATTTAAATGGGTTTGAAGGTGGTGATTTTTTTTCTTTTACCTTTCTGAGTTGTTGCCTTCGCTGCTTTCAATAGCATTATCAGGTTCAACCTTTTCATCTGGTTTTGCCTGTTCTTTCTGCGTTTCTTCATTCTCCTCCTGAATATTATTTTCATCTAAAACAATAAAAAAACATATTAAGTAATTCTTTCCAGTATTTTAATTTAAAAAATATTCTAAACAAAGAACACTTCTAGAGACAACATCAATAAAACCTGAAGGTGGAAGTAAGGTACCTTATGAAGAGGTAAAATAAAAATTGAACCTAATCAGTAGAAGTAGAATATTTTCTTCACAAACTCTGGGATTATTCCTTCCTTTGCCACAGATCCCAAAGCCATCCACAGAACTGTGCAAATTCACTTTTATAACTCATCTGTGGAAGCCATGAACAGGCACATACAGTAGTAAATAACTCATGCACCAGTGAAAGTTAAAAAAAAACCCAAAACAACAAAACAATAAAATAAATATTTTTCCTCTTACCTTGGGTGGGGTCTGTCAGTTGCCCATCTTCATTATCTGTTTGTTCTGCATTACTAATGGGCGCATCCACATGCTGAACTTTAGCTTTTGAAGGGCTGTCCTCTGCACTGGGAACTAAACAAACATGATTGAAATGTAGCACAATGGACATTATCTTAATAAAGGGTAGTTCTACTACTGCACTTCAATGTCACCTAGCTCTGTTTCTGTGCAATAGTACTTACAAACACCAAGAATAATTTTATAAGCACTATTAAATACAAACTACAAATCAACAACAAAGTTTTAAGTATTTTATAGCCTGGTTATAATTACATGCTTGCATTTCCTAAAATACGTAAATACTGTAAATGTAGTAGAATGCCACAAAGCCACATGCAAAATAAGAATAATTAACTAACAGGTTACAGTCAAGAAATCTAATTTGAAAATGATTCAACTTATTTCAGACCACTTTTCTAGATTCAAAATGGCTATTTTTCCTCTTCAGAGTACATACTGCTAATTTAGATGATCTCATCACTTCTATTGAGCTATTTTAAGGTACCACTTACACACTAATATACATTAAAATTAAGTACATTAGTTGTAATTAAAATCTTTATTTTTCAGGCAATGGGAATCACAGCAAAGTTTAGCCATTTCCTCAAGTGGCATTCAGTCATACTGTGTGTCCACCTGGACAACATTGTACTACAGTGAGTTTTAAAACATTAAATTGAGTGGGGAAATCTCACAGATTCTTACAATTTTGTGACTATCAATGGCTAGTAAAACAGAAAATTTTCTTCCAGAGATAAGAGCTATAGCTGTGCTTTAAGAATTCTGTGTGGCTTTCTGTACTGCAAATTAACTACTAGCACAGAGCCCCAACCTGCTCCTTTTGTCCACTTCACCAAAATGCTGGTGAGTATCTGGCCCTGCACAGACTACCCTGGCCTGATTTAGATCAAAGGAGGACCAAATTAGAAATGGACGATTTGCACCCCACTGAGCACACTTACATTCTGGCCATTTCCTTCTCACTGTTGGAACACCTATAACAACCTAAAAATAAAACCCTTATGTTAGTTATTTTGTGGATAAAATTATTTCCTAGATATTTCATCAGCATTAATTTTTTTTTTTTTAGGAATATATGACCAGTAGTGTAAAACACGTGTGTGTAAATGCCTCAATGGATATTCAAAAAATCATTAAATCTGGACATTTATTTGCCACAAATAAATTTCTTCTAGAGCTTAGGGGAAAAAAAAGGAAAATTAAACAGCTGGTTTCAGAAGATACAGCAGTAAAATTAAACCAGGTAACACATACTTTGTTTAAAAGTTCCTTAAATCAAGAATGGATTGCTATGGATGTAATAACCTACCTAGAAAAACAAAAATGTCTCCAAAATATAGATGGAAGTAAATATTTCCATATCCATGAACACAAATCTCAAGTAAAATAAACAGCCTCAAGTCAAGAAGAAATTTAAGTAGGTCAAATGAAAAAGTTGCTGCCAACAGTCAACTGCCTTTCTTTTTAAGCAGAGGTTAAAAATGAAGGATATGCAGCCAGAATGGATTTGATCATCTGAAATCTCTCCCTTCTACAAGATTAATTCTTGACTTGGTCCTACAATATTCCCCTACTTATTTTTTTATCAGAAAAGGGTAGGATCAGAGCAAGCTCTAATCCTTGAGCCTTGGTGTAATAGCATCACACAGAAAGAAACACAGGCCTTTTTTCAGATGGGCAGGAGACTGCCAGCTTTAACACAGGAACCTTGGGAACTCCACTTTGGAAGGAGACATCTGTGCACATTAAGTAGCATTAGCAAGGGATCTTGTCAAGAAACACTGCTTAACAAGCAGGATACTGACAGAAATCAAAGTTGATGGAGAAAACAAATTTAATGTGTACCACGAAGAACAGTGAGCACCTCAATAAGCTTGTCATGAACTAGCTGGTGGTAAGGCGCACCTCAAGAAGAAACTTCATCAATATCCTGTCCACATAAAGGTATTAAAAATAATATTGTAGTGTAAGTATCAACAGAGAGGAATATGAAGATATCTCCACAAGAAAATGTTTCTAAGGGTGCAGCTCCCTAAGAATTTAAGCTTATGGCACTTCTGTGATCCCACAGCACTGCTGATAATCTCATGTCAACCTGCAAATTCCCACACTTACATCTGTACTATCAGAAATTTTACCTGGTTTCCCTGAGAATTGCCATGAGCTGCTTACAAAGCAGAAACTATTCAGAAAAGTTACAAAGGCAGTTTTCTAGCAACAAAGAAGCAACTTATTTTATACACACACACACACAGAGCTGAGAATTGATTAAATATTAGTATACATATTTTGCATTATTTGTGCACTCAGATAGGGAAATTTTGTCCAGAATAATCCTGGAAGAATTACTAAAATGACAAAAAGCATCTGCAATAAAGTTTAAAAGTACAACATTTTCCTACCTTCCAAAGCAAATCTGCCCACTGTAACGGAAATTACATTCTCTGTTTCTTTATTAAATATAAAGCTTCTGGAATTCTTAAGAGAAATGTACCTGTATTTGTTTTCTTCCTTCTTTCTTCTCAATTGTTAATCCAACTTGTCTAAGTTTTTTGTTCAGTTCAGAGCCTTTACCCTTAACTTCATCAGATTGTGCTATCTCTGGATAATGTTGTCTCTAGAAAATAAATGCAAGTCCTTAAATCACATAACTCCTTCCAGATCTAGCACAGTAAGTAGTCATGGGAGATAAATCAACTGTTACATATACACAGCAAAACTTATTAAAATAATTATGCACAGAACAATTTTGGGAACTGAAGCCAATTCTTCAGCTCAAAATAGGGTTGACACTGAATGCTGAACTGGTTGCACCAGGCTTTGCTGCTTGGGTCTAAAAGCCTCTGGAGTGAGAGATTTCCACCTTTCTCTGGACAACCTGCTCCAATGCTTGATTGCCCTCACAGCAAAAACTTTACGTCAAGTAGGAAAATCCCCTGCTTGAATTTATATTCCTGCCAAGAAGCTCCAAGAAGAGTCTGGTTCTGCCTTCTTAATAACCTCCTCTGAGGTACTGGAGGGTTACTGTAAGATCCTGCTGACACTTTTTTTTCTCCAGCCAGAAGAAACCCAACTACCTTCTCTTTATAGTACAAGTGTGCTTCAGCCCCCTGACTATCTTGGCAGCTTTCCACTGGACTAGCTCAATTTCATAAATAGCTTCCTTTCTGCAGTAGCACAAAACTGAACACAATAACCTGGATATGGCCTAGCAAGGATCAAGAACAGGGGAATAATCACTTTCTTTGGCCTGCTGGCTGTACCCTTGTTAGTAGAGCTCAGCTTGCTGCTAGCCTTCACTGACACTGACTACTTAGCTTGAGCTTGTTATCCACCAGGACCCCCAGGCTCTTTTTTCAACAGTGCAAATTTCAGTCATTTAGTCTCCTGCCTTTTCTGCTGCCTAGGGTTAATCCAGCTCAGGTGCACGTCTTAAAAGTTATCCTTCATGAATTATTATATTTTTATAGTATTTAAGAATCTAGCAGAGATGCAGTTAACAAGTGTAAGATTCAGAATTGCAGGAAACCGTTCCAAGTAAGCAAGAAATGCAATAGCTGAGAACATCAAAACTCAGCATGTACATCTGAATTTGGGACCAGAAACAGAGTGGTGTTTATGAAAGACATCACTGCAGATTCATATCAGCACACCCAAAATTAGGCCTGAAGCTGCCCCAAAATACTGCGTGAACTCAGCTGTCTGTGACTTTAAGATATGTTGAATATAATACCGATTTTGAGAAACTTTTTATGGGAAGTATCAAAATACTTTTCAGAATATTGCTTTCTCAGTTTTGTTAAAGCCTATCCTAAGCCAATATACTCAAGTAAACACTCAAAGACTAGAGAGCCTCATTTCTCTAAACATATTGAAAATGATAATGTGTTTGAACGTTTGTGAGCTGACAAGAACCTCAAAAGCTTTGCCGTAAAAAAAGCAACAGAACAGACATGTCTTGTCCAGCCTCAAAACAGAATAGGAGTTGAGTTTTCTCCCTCCTGATTCCAAGTCACAGGATCTAATAATCTAATATGTATTACATTATCTAATATGTATCATGTTCATTTATAAATATGTTCCTTTTAAAGCATCTGAAAGACAGAATACTTTCTTCATTGAGCCTGTTCTTTTACATAATACAAAAACCAGTCAAACATCTATTCTAGTCCATTTTAGCTATAGATTTCATTACTAGTTGACCAAAAGAGAATAAACTAAACTCAGTGTCAAGCAATGGACAGACATACACATTACTGATGAGAAGAATTTTAAGTGTACTCATCACAGTTGCACAATTGCAATGCAAAGATTTTCACAAAAGCTTATGTAAAACCTTAATTTTGATCTTTTAAAAATAAAAAATTCTCTCCTTAAATCATTACATTCAAACAAACAAAGAAAAGAACTTACCAGGTATGCCAGTCTGTGCTTGGAACCACAAACATGCATGAACATGCTACTCAATCCTGTTTTACAGTAGCATAGTTGACATTCATAGAGAAAAGGAACATTGTCTTTTGTTCGGTGTTCTATTATGTAATTAAGTCCTGTATTGGAAAAAAAAACCAACCAAAAACACTTAGGACATTTTATGTTTGCTGGAACAAATCATCAGTGCTGGCTGCAAAAGAAGTGATCTTAAAGCGCTGACATATAAAGACAAGATTACTACTGCATGTCAAATACATCAATGAAGACTTTTAAAACCATCAGATATTTTATCTTTTGGGTGTCTAGACTTTTTGAACACCAAAGGTATAAAACTGAGGTTTTTAGGATGTCTTATGTTTACCATATAGGACTCAACAATTAAAAAAAAAAATAGCAACAAATATCTTTTAGCTAATTAGAAGGGAATGTATTTTAACATATGTCCCTACTTGTTTTTTCTGTCAAATCCTATCTCCCCTCCACTGGATGGGTAGTTAAAAGAGCCACATTGATCTTTTAAGTTAAAGTTAATTTCTGTCTTATCACTTTAGATTGTTTCTACAGAATACTGTCAATATGAGATATCTAACCAAAAATGTTACAGGCCAAATCAAATTATTTTGTCACTATGATCTGTCACTTCCACACCATACTATTGGGTACTCAGTGTTACACATTACCTAATTTTACATTTTAAAAAACTGATCCATATTCTTTAAAGGTAAATATCACAGAACCAAACAATTACAGTATTAAAAGCCCTCACCTAGTGCAGGTTCTGTATCTTTACATGTATTAAGCTGGTCTTCCAACGTCTGTCCATACAACTTCTCTGACTCAAGTGGCACTGTAAGAAATTCACATACAAGTGAATCCCTGCTCATACATGGTCCCCCACCACAAATTAAGTCAGTTATTAGAAGACTTCATCCTCCAAATCTTATTTCCACTGTTTTTAAAGCATTTGGATTGCAAAAATTAAGTAATATCACAAAATACTACTGCATATTGAAAGTACAATGATCAGAAATTAATTCCCAATGACCTGCTAAGACCTAGACATCATTTGTAATCTTGTACCTCAAAATTTTTTATTTCTTCCACTTTTTTTTCAGGGAGGTGTGGGGAAAGGCATTAAGCATTCTCACCAAAATCAGGAAGTTTGGCAGGTGTTTTCGCTTTCTTCCCTAAGCAACTTTCTGGTTTAACTTAAAAAAAAAAAAAAAAGTAGAAAACGAAAGAATCCGAAAGAAGTGGAAATAAAATTGTTAGTACAACTGAAAGAACACTTTGGTAAAATAACTGACTTCTTTAGGAAAAATTCTTTGAGCTTTTGTCGATATGAGAAAACTAAACTATGTTCAGTTCTGAATGTGCTAAGAGATTTTTTTCACACATTCACAGACCATTTTGAGTTGGAAGGGACCCACAAGGATCATTGAGTCCTGCACAAGTCCCTGCTCATACATGGTCCTACATCACAAATTAAGTCAGTTATTATAAAACACTATCCCACCAATCTTATTTCCACTCTTTTTAAAGCATTTGGATTGCAAAAATTAAGTAATATCACAAAATATTACTGCATATTGAAAGTACAATGATCAGAAATTAATTCCCAATGACCTGCTAAGATCTAGACATCACTTGTAATCTTGTACCTCAAAACTTTTTATTTCTTCCACTTTTTTTTTTTTGGGGGGTGGGGAGGCATTAGACATCCTTACCAAAATCAGGAAGTTTTGCAGGTGTTTTCAATTTCTTCCCCAAGCAATTTTCTGTTTCAACTAGGAAAAAAAAAAAAAAAAGAAAACAAAAAAATCCCATAGGAATAAAATTGTTTGTATAAAGAATAATTTATAGCACCTGTCAAAATAACTGACTAACTTCTTGAAAAAACTCTTTAAGCTTCTGTTGACATGAGAAAACTAAGCTATGTTTAATTTAAATTTTGAACATTCTAAGAGATTTTTTTCACAGATTCACAGACTGTTTTGAGTTGGAAGGGACCCACAAGGATCACTGAATCCCGTACAAGGGCTGAACCCATGACCCTGGCGTTTATTAGCACCATACTCCAAAAGATGGACAAGAAACATTCACACTAAACAACAACAACAGAGTTATTTAATGTCAGGCAATTCAGTGAAGCAGGCAGAGAGGAAGATCAACAAAGTTCCATGTCTCTAAACATTTCAGGGCATCTGGGAATTTCGGGACATTTATTTCAGTAGCATACAGCTGCTAAATATTTTATCACTTAAATTTCTTTTACAGTCCAAACAAAAATTCTCAGATCAGGTAGGTCCAATGACTATGTCTGACTCAAACAACAACTTTCAAACCGAATTCTAGGACCAGTGGACTGTAGAAAGCTGAAAACACATTTTGGTGCATCATGAAACCAAATTAGGGGAATGACTGCGAATGTAGTTAGACCTTCACTCCTTCTGGAACTAGACCAGGTGTCCTAGGTTACAATGTAAAATTGTGCCCAAGGTTTGTATTCTATCCCCATGAGCCATTGGAGCCAGGGTGGGGCAGTGTTTTCCTTATCTTCTGTTAATGAGCCTAACAATGCCTTGCCCATGACTCATAGATAACTTCCTCAGGGAGTTATCTCTGTTTAATGGGCCATCAAGGACCCACTGCATGACTCATAGAATGAGATCAGCCCATTGGGAGATGCTCCGCCCAGGGGGAGGAGCCAAGCATTCCCACCTGGATAAATCCAGGGTTTGGGACAGCACAGGCAGCTTTTATCCACTGGACTCCCAGAGGAGACAAGAGCTGCCAGACATTTCTACAGGAATCACTGTTTTGACAAGACCATCTCATCTGGACTGCCACTACCACCCTAACTAACAGGTTGTCAGGTTGTATTCTGACTCTGTCAGGTTTTTTTTTTTTGTACTATTACTTTTATTTTATTTTACTTTACTTTATTTTCTTTTCATCTTATTAAGTTGTGTTTCTGACTTGGAGTCCTTCACTGGTTTTGCTTTCAAACCAGCACACCAGTTCATCAAGACCCAGAGAAGGTTTAATGATTTCTTAAACCTATTAAAATATTAAAAATATCTTCATTAGCTGAAGCAAATTAACCCCTTTTCAAAAACAAATATAAAGTATATACAGTATTTCTTCATGTTTTAGGAAGCACAGGTTTTAAATTATATTTTAAATTTTGAAGGTCTCTAATATCTTGAATTCTTTAAGATTTCTCAAAAAAATCATGTAGGTGATTTTTAGTATTCTAGCTAGCACCTGTCAATCAACTTTGCATACCTCTTGCTCACATTACTGATTGATTAGGTAGTTACATAATTAAAAAACACAAGACAGGTCTTAAAGCATAAGTCTTGAAAAAGTCTTTTTCACATTTGTTTCATAAACAACTACATAGGGGTGGGGAGAAAGACACAGAACACAGCAGGAAGCAAAAAAATCTTACACTTACGCATGCCATGAGCTTTCAATGCTTCTTCAATCTAAATTACCAAGGTATCAACCAACAAAGAAGAAAGACACTTAAGAGTCAAAAAACAACAATGCAAAGCTTTCATTATCTATAAAATAAGTTAGATTAATTCCAACAGCATAGACTATCTCAGGTGAACAATTACATGAAAACTAAAAAAGAAAAACATCTCTTTTTCTTCTGGAGATTGTCTATGATTTAAGTAATTCCATTCTCCCTTTATTAACAGCCATGTATTCTCATGTATTGTCTTTACTAGACATAAAGTTGCAACATTTTCTGACAGGACCAATGTACAAAACCAAGTTCTACTTTATCACAGTAGAGAAGACAGTAAATAAGCAAAACTAGTTAAATATCTGAAATTGTATGTTTCAACACCACATGGAAAACTAAATTTCAAACCCATAATCTATTGCTAAATAAATTGGTAAAATCTGACAAAAGGTTCATTCAAAAATTGATCTTACCTTCTTGTGTTTTGCCCCAAGGAAGTGAGTCTGCAAGTTTAATGCAGAAGAACACCAGATTTTGCAAATCTAGATTAAAGAGAAGTATTTCTAGCATTGCACACAGAACAAGAGAAATAAAACACCACTTACACCAAAACAGATCTACTATCAAACTGTCAGTATAGATTAAGTTCTACAAAAGTACTCCTACTTCAAAGACAAACTAGAGCAGCCTCTAGAACTGAATTTTATAAGGCTCCAAGACTACCAAAACACAGTGGAATAAACCAGTCTCCACATCACGTAAGAATTTCAGATGTTCCAGAACTCTGCAGCTATCTCGTAACACTTTCTGTGTGGGCATGTCTGGATAGGTGAAGATAGATCCAAAACCTTCCTCACACACTCTAGAGGAAGGGTGAGCCACAGGCACGGCATAATTGTGACAAGCCAAGACACTTGCCTGAGGTGAGCCAGGTCCCCCCTCAGTGCTGCACCCACACTAACACACTGACTCTGATCAGCTCGCTCCCTTTGGAAAACTTCCCTTTCACCGCTGTTTTGTGCCTGGGCCAGTTCAGAACAGGAGCAGACTAGGTTTAAATTCACATGAATGAACAGCAGCAGCCTATTTTCTTCTCCTCTTAAAATCCCAGAATGCTTTAAAGAGCCAGCAATAAACCTGACAACCAGAGAAATCAGGACTTTTTGTTCTAAACAGGACCTACACTTAATCATTCATTTTTAAAAAGAATACCTTTATTTAGAAACATAATATTATTCATTTTAATAAGCAATTCTTAACACACATCCAAGTCAAACATGACAAAGTCACCAAAATAAGTTTAGCTCCAGTGCTACTTATCAGGCTTGCTCAAGCAAGAAAAAGAACGTCCACACTTGGTTTAGTACGACTTTGTTCCACCAAAATCACTTTGTATTAGTTACAATTTTAAGTAAGTAATACTTACATTGCAGTAAAAGGGGTTTACTTGCTTCTTTATTTCATTTTCACGCTCCATATTCCGTCTTTAGATGATAAAAAAACTCTAGGAAAATTGCAGAAAGATTGCAAACTGTTGTTTTAGCTTCACAAAATTATTTACATTTTTGTTCCGCCTATATGAAGGTTGGGCACATTCCAGCTTTAATCTGTGCCTCGCCTTGAATTATATTCAACCTTAAAATTCTCAGGCTAATGATCCTATTTTCAACTAGAAAGCAAAACTTCAGCACGGAAAGAAACAATTGTTCTCTGCGAGCTTCCCTCGGGAAACATGAACGTCAACAGAAGATTTCGCAGAACAAAAAATAATGAAACAAAATCTGATCCGGACCATTTCAAGCTTCCCCGTTCTTTCCTGGGATAGGACTGCGCGCATGGGCTGGGACAGATGACACACACATCGGGAGCAGCCAGCACGCAGTGCCTGGGGAACGGAGGCGCACCGCGCGGTTTGGGAAGAGGGACACGCTCCCACCCGGACCGCGGCGGCTAAGGAAGGGGGGAAGAAGTAAAGGAGGGATGGAGGGAGGGAAAGGAGCGAAGGAAGGGAAGCACGGAGGCCCCGAAGCGTCAAACCCCAGGCCAGGAGCGGCGTCACGCGGGAGAGCGCTGTTCCCGGCACTTCCAGCCCCGCCGGAGCCGGGACAGCGCCGGGCCACGCTGAGCACAACTCACCCCGGCGGGCCGGGCGCGCCAGCCTCCAGAGCCCGGGGGAGCGGAGGGGCTCCCCGCTGCTGCACCGGCACCACCGACCCGCTTGTGGGCGGGAACCCCCCACAGAGGCACGGAAGGGTGTCCGGAGCCCGGCCGGGCCGGGGCGCGGCCCGGGGCGCTACGGCGGGCCGAGAGCCCGGCGCCGGCGGGCGGGGACGGGAACGGGAACGGGGATAGGGCGAACACGGCTGCCCCGGCCCTTCCCGCGGCCGCCGCTGGGGGCGCCGGCGCGCAGGCGCGTCGGGCCGCCGGGCGCTGTCGGAGGTAAAGCCCGAGCTGGGTCCGCGGTCGCCGCACCGGGGCGGGGATTCCCCGTCCCGCTCCGCTCCGGGGCCCGGCATCGGGATGCGGATGTGCACGCCGCGCCAGGGACGTGCGTCCCGGGAACTCCGCCCGCGCCTGGTGCAGGCGGGGCTGCCCACCCCCTTCCTGGCGGCCGCTGGGTGTTCGCACGCCGCTCCGCACAACACACGCACACACACGGACGCGCAATTCCCCGCGGCCGCGTCCCCCCAGCGCCGCCGCACCTGCAGGCGCGGGGTCGCCCGGGCCGGGTGTCCCCGCGGCACGGCGCTGTCCCCGCGGCAGAGGCCGGCGCAGCGCTGCCCGTGCTGCGGCGGGCGGGAATCCAGCGCGGGGTTTGCGGGGAGCTGGAGGGAGCGGTGCCGGCGGCCTGCGGGCGGGGAGGTGAGGGAGGCGGGGAACGAGGGAGGGAGGGAGCCGAGAGGCGCTTTGTTACGAGGAGCCGGCGGGGCCGCAGGGTGGGGCTGTCCCCGCCGCCGGCGCCCGTCCCCGCGGGCGCTGGGTGACAGCGGCCGCCCGCCGAGCCCCCCCCGCCGCGGCTGATGCGCCCGCACCGCGCCACAGCCTCCGCGCCCGCCCGGCGGGGAGCGGCCGCCTTTGTGGAGCCGGGACCTGCTCTCCTTTCTCCTTCAAGCGCAAGAGGAGCTAGCGAGATTTAAAAAAAGAAAAAAACCAAACAAACCACCAGGCTCGAGTTGATGTTTGAGAAGTTCGGGTGCGCGAGAGTCTGGTAGGATTCCTTTATTATGCCTATTTTTGATGGATTTCAGGTTGTCGTTCGGAATAACAACCTGCATCCATTACCTTGCTTGCGGGAAGTGCTTTGGATGTCCTCCATAGGTAGCGGGATGACCCGCTTAAAATCTGTTTGTATCTACAGTGTAATATGATACAGATACGTATATATTTTAATACATTTCCTTGTATAGGTATATAAAATCTGATAGGAGAAATTTGGGTAAAGTGCTGTGAATTTTACTAATAGATTACCGTGTTTGTTTGCTGGATGAGCCATGATAACTATTCATTTGTGTTAAAGCGTGGGGGGAGAGCACCCAAGGAGGTGGGATTTTTTAAAAATCTGATTAAAACACATGTTCTGTATAGATCTCATTCATATTTGCAATGTGCTCTTAATTATCTAGTGATTTCAAGTCTCAAGGTAGGCAGGGTCAGGCCTGGAACACTGATGGAAGCTCGGTGAGGAAAACCTAACATTTGAGGAAGAATAACACAGTTTACTGCTGGTTCTGCCATTCAAACGAAATATAAACCTGTTGTGACTAGTTTGGGTCATTGCATTTCCATGCCTTTCTTTCACCCTCAAGCACTGGGTGAAAACCACAGAATTTTGATTGATTTCCAATGTTGTTAATTACTGGCTATGTTTAGAGCTTCACCTGCAAGTTAAGTTAGAGACATGAATTTTATTTTTATCAATCCTTGAATATTTCTGGTAGTAATTCTGTTGGCACTGGTCAGTGAACTTCATTTTCACCCCATAAGTGACCACAGTTTGCTAACAAACTCTTTTCTTTGCGTTTGGTTAGTGTAACCCTTTTAACATTTGGGATAAGTCTTCCTCCATAACTTTCTCTCTGCATTTTCTTATGCCTAAAAAACATTCCATGGACTAAAAATGCTCACACATGTCAACTTAAACCGATTTTTTTTTCCTTTTACTGGGCTTCTTTGCAACTGATTGAAGCTTGGGTGTCTGTTTAGATGTCTACAAGCAAAATAATGCATGTGTGAACATATGTACGTTTCCTAACTTGTGTAATTTTTTTTCAAGCTATTCTTCCAGCAAATCACATCACATGCCTTATAGTCTTTAAAAGAAGAATGATGCACAACATTTCACACTAAAGATGAGGAGCTGAGAGATATGTCTGTTATCTTAAAGCTGTAGAGGTTTGTTTGTTAGGATACCGCTTTGTTTTAAGGCAAGTTGTGAATTGAATCATGCCAGGAGAAGATATTTAGGATAAACTGCTTTCTTACTGCATGTGTCTTGGAGCCTAGGCACCTGTAAGAGTGGGAGAAGCTTTCTAGTCTTTTTTGCTTAGCATTTACTCTGCAACTGTCCTCATGTGCCCACACAAATCAATCCACTTTATGGAAGAGCTATACACAGTATAGCTTTGATTTCAGCACAGATTCTTACCTGCTAAATCATATCCCAGGCATATGTCCTGGAAGAGCTGCCTAGCCTTGAAATGGAAATTCTGTGGGCTTGTGAGAGTCCCTTCTCATATTCTGCAGAGGAGCCAGTGGGTTGCAAGAAGGTGAATAATATGCATACAGAAAAAAGAGATGAATATAAATACATGGTGGTGTTTTGATGCAACTTCTCAGTATTCCAACTTCTCCTGACATCTCAGAGTGCTTTCTTGTTCACCTAATTGCAAATGGGCTTTAATACATTGAAGAAAGTAGGCTAAGCATGTAAGAGCTTGAGAAGAGTCTGCCAAAACTCTTTTCTTCTGTGTATTAAACTCCCCACACAAGTTCTTGAGTTCCTTTATGCATCCTAGATCATAATCCTGGCTTCTTCACAGAAAGGACACAAGTACAGTGTGTATGTTTAGGAAACAAATACTAAGAATGTGCTTAGTGGAAGGAAAAACCAATCTATTCTTCTTAGAATAGGACTTATGTTTCCATTCTTTAATGTTTAGTATTTGAACTTATGACTAGGGATCTCAGATGCTACCACAGTAAAAATAATAGAAGTAAATGATAATGTGATATGAAAGTGATACTTAAATTCTTTCCATCCATGAAAGATGAGCTTTTATTCTAGTACATAATTTGTTAATATATCAGAAGTCATATTTATAAATGTTTTAGATATTTACTGACATCAGTTGTTCTCAGCCAGTCTGTGGAGCTAGATATTTAGCACCTGGAATCCAGACATAACATTGTTTAACATTTTGTATGTAGTCTCCAAAGTGCTGAAAATCCAGTTTTTCTAAATAAAGGGATTTTCTAAACATAAACATGTAATGATTTTTTTGTCCTAGATTCTCTCACCTTTTCAAAAGTAAAAGTAAGATTTACTTGCATCACTGGAAGGTAGAATCAGTCCTTTCTAATCACTTGGAGTGATCCTGGTTTTTCAGGCCTTGCAGCTTGCTGGTAGGACTGCATTTCATCCCATTCCTTGGTGGAATTGAGGCTAAGATAGAGAACCAATATTTAGTCCCATGAATTTAATTTCAGCAGCTGTCCAAAGCAATTTAATGATTTGGAATGGTGCAATAAGTATGAAAGTAAAATAGATTAATAGATAGAGTTCTATTCCATCATAGGTCTCTTTTATTTTATGTGTTTTCAGAGTGGTTTCATGGAGTAAACCTGCCAGTTTTTAGTATCTTTGCTAGGACGTCAATTTCCTGACTACTTTTTTTTTTTTTTCCTAATTTGTGTTTTATTTAAGGAGCTCCTGAAGCAGATTCACTTCTATTAGACCTAGACATTGTAATGAGACTGGCGTGCAATGAAAGAAGATTCTTTACTTACACCTAGTTTGTTCTGTGGGTTTATTGCTGTTTAAGAACTCCTGTCACCAATATGGGGGGTGACTTAAGTTTTCATAGACCATAAAAAATAGCGTGGTACTGTGTGATAAAGGAAATATTGGATTAAGAAACTGTCTTCCTTATGCTCAGCCATCCAGCTCTCTTCCTTCTTCCTCCTTTTGCTTTCATGTAAGATAAACTAGCCCTTCTATGAGCAGTAGCGCTATTACATTCTGATTTCCTGTGGATCTTTCCCTTAGTCCCCTAGATCCTGTCTGCTGCAAAAAACTTCAGCTTTCCCATGTCCTTGTGACACCAGGATTTGGTAAGGGAGAGCAGAACTGTGACTATCCAGGACCCACACATGTGCCAGCTGTCCAGTAAGGATGTGGCTGGAGATAAGTCAGTCAAGCACTGACAGAAAGTGTAAACCAAGTGTTTGCTGCCTTTTTCAGTAGGGGTACAACTTAGCTACTGGGCTAGACTATTACTTATTTCTATTCACTTTGCTTTAGTTTTGCTATTCTGGGCTTTTTATAAAAAATAGCTTTTTTGCTATTCCTCTGTGTCCCCTGTTCTTTGACTCCTTTGTTTTGCTGGTGTCATGGTTTAACCCTAGCCAACAACCAAGTACTGTGCAGCTGCTTGCTCACTCCTTGCCCAGTGGAGTGGGGAGGAGAATCAGGAAAAACAGTAAAACTTGTGGGTTGAGCTAAGAACAGTTTAATAATTGAAACAACAGAAAATATAATAGTAACAATAATAACACTTAGAGTGAAAAAGAGAGAGGGAGAGAGAGAGACAGAGAGGAAGAAAACTGAAGAGAAACAAATGATGTACAATACAGTTTCTCACCACCTGCAGGTCCCGGCCAACTCCCTCCTCATTTATACACTGAACATAACATTTTATGGTATGGAATATCCCTTTAGCCAGTTTGGATCAGCTGTCTTGGCTGTGCTCCTTCACAGCTTCTTGTGCACCTGCTCTCTGGCAGAGCATGGGGAACTGAAAATCTTTGACTTGGAAATAAGCACCACTGAGCAACAACTAAAACATCCATGTGTTATCAGCATTATTCTTTCTAAATGCAGAACACAGCACTGTACCAGCCTCCAGGAAGAAAATGAACTCTGTCCCTGCTGAAACCAGGACAGCTGGGCTTTGTGATATTTTATCAGCTACTCAAGAGAGCCGCTGTTTTTATGTCAGACTTGGCTTCCCATTTCGATATTAGCTTGTCTGTTAGCTTTCTTTATAAATATAAGTAATTACCTTTACTGAAAGAGATGGGAATAACTGTGAGTACTAAGATGTTTAGAGGAAAGGAACTACAAGGATGGCACAAAGAAAGTCCCAGTGCAGTGGAGTTAAGGAAAAATATACTGAGAAAAGGGAACCTGAAGGTGATATCTAGTGCATCATCAAGGAATGTTATAAGAGAAGTAGTAGAAACAATGGGCAAAAGACTAGAAAATTCATTTTGGGAGAGTCCTAGACTGTTAGGAATATGAATCAGTTATCTTACATATGTTATATTGCTGGGTTTAATGATTAAAAACAAAAGAAATGAGAGTTAAGGCAGCATTTCTGCCCAAAATCTAAAAGTAATTTGGGCTACACAGTTGCAGCAGAAAGGAAGGGGGAGAAAAGTGTGAAAAGGTAAAAGAAGCAAAAATACATTTTGTTTCTGAGTCATATGTTGTTAACTCAAGGCAACACTGCTTTTTTGGGGGTTTGGTTTTGGAGTTTTTTTGGTTTTGTTTTTGTTTTCATGGCCAAGATTTCCCTGTTATCAGCTACCTTTTCCCTATTGACTACATTAGTGCTGGGCTTTAGAAGAGAGGTGATTGCTGACATGGTGGAAGTGTATCGCAGTGGCTGTGTTGAGTAAGGCCAAAACTCTTTTCAGCCTGGTTGTTGGCTCCCCAGAGTGACGAGCAGCACAAGTGCAAGGAATTGCCACACATGTAGGGCCAGCAGTCAAGGGCGAAGGACCTGTACCTTCCATGTGGTTGGTTTCTCTAGTTATTTCTCACCTCCTTGCAACTCGTGTCGTTTCTCTGTATTGTAATATAGGTAAAGATCCTGCTGTCTACAGGATATCAGTCGAGGGGCGGGGGGGGGGACTGGGCATGGGGTAGAATCAAGCTGACAGGTCTTTAAAAAGACAACTTCTTACTATCATTGCTCATACAGCTTTCAAATATTGTAGAGAGAAGGGATAAATTAGTTATACCCAATCAGCAAGGACAGAAGAAGGTATTTTGCGTACCAAAGGAAACCCAAACATGCTGAAGGTGGCTTTAGACATAAACCTGAAGCTAGAGAGGGCTGGATTTTGGAATTTCTTCCTAACTTCAGGGCTTGGAAAACTTTCTGGGAATGAAAAGGTGCAATGAACGGGAAAACAAGATATTAAAAGGAAGACACTAAGTAAATACTGAATATTTTGTATCAAGACAAATTGTAACAAAGACGGCTATTCATTATAGTCTACTTAATGGCACTATGTATCCATTAAAGTGGCAACACAAACCAGCGTGTAATTGTATTATATCTTACCTGATCATTCCATTATGTACTCCAGAACTACTCACAAGCTATTCTAGAAAATAAAATCAGTCAGAAGCTATGCTTAGGAGGGTTTTTTTTTCTGAAACACAGTTTCCTGATACTGCAACCAGTTCTAATTTGTGTTTGGTTTTTTTTTTTCTTTCATCACTGTTTTCATAGGAATTTTGGCTTCTTGGAGAAACAGTAGAAAATGCAAAACGAAATAATAAAGCCTGCTAAATACTTCTCGGAAGTGGAGAAGAGTGTGCTGCTTGCATTAGTTGAAAAATACAAATACGTGCTCGAATGTAAAAAAAGTGATGCGAGAACTATTGCTCTGAAACAACGCACCTGGCAAGCACTAGCTCATGAATATAATTCACAGCCCAGTGTATCCCTGCGAGACTTCAAACAGTTAAAGAAATGCTGGGAAAATATCAAGGCACGGACAAAAAAGATAATGGCACATGAAAGGCGGGAGAAGGTAAAAAGGAGTATTAGTCCACTTATAAATACTCACATCGTAGGGAAAGAGAAGATTGCCAGCATAATGCCTGAGCAAATGTACTTTTTGCAGAGCCCACCAGAAGAAGACTCTGAATATCAGCCTGATGCTTCTAGTCAAGGTATAAATGTTGCTGTAATGATGCAAGTAATATTGCTTTTTATGTGATTTTGCCAGTGATTCTTTTTCAAATCTCTCCACTTAGCTGTGACTGCTGGATAAAGTAATTTTGGAGCTATGATATTACAAGGCTCTGTGTATTTCCCTAGGCCTCCGGGAGTTAAAAATGTGTAAGGTTTTTCTCAATTTTTTTCATCTGTTTTTGGCATATCTGCTGCTTTGTGGCAAGCATCACAGTTGCTGTCATGCTGGCTTTCCAGAGGACAGTCCCAAGGATATCTTTATCATTTTTAAAGTATCATTTTGCTGGGTTAAACAAAACAAAACAAAAAGGAAAAAAAAGCCACCAGCAGCAAATTGATACACAATTGCCTGCTGCAAGAGTTCCCTGTAGGTTTTTCCTCCTTTGTTTTCAAGGACTAAAAAGAGTATGTAGAGCTAGCCATATTTCACACTGCAGTCCACACTGGAGAATGGCCTTTCTGAAAAATTTCAGCACTACATTCTTCTTTGTTTGGCAAGCATACCCAGAAGGAGTAATTCTATACCAGAAGGGAGGGTGGCTACAACAGTTTCTTGCAAATTTTATTACGTCAGGATCTCACACAGAAGATTGTCCTTGTTCAAAAGACAACAGCAGCTATATTGTTAGATAACATTCTTAGAATGCCTCTTTCGTAATTGTATTTACCGTAATTAATCATTGGGATTTGGATAGGAATGTATTTTGAGACCCTCATTTGCAGTGGTAACTATTCTGCTCCCTGTCTAGTCTCTTTTATTTCAGAAGAATTGGTAGAGCCTTCTCAAAGTTAGAATAATGTGGGTTTTTTTTCCTAAAAATATATACTACTGTGTTTATGACATCTACAGCAGAAATAAGGAAAAAACAAGAAGCATTCTTCCTAGTATTTCCTCAGTCTTTTGATATTCATGTTGATACAGCTTCACCTGACACTAAGATCTTTCATAAAAATATTGCAAGTCACATATGGATTTAGCTTAAATGGCTGCATTAAGGTTCTGCTCCAGGCTCAGCCACCTAAATTTAGGTGTCCACTTACAAGTGTCTCCATTCTTATTAGTCTTCTAAACTCCCACTGTAGCCTTGGAGGTCTTTCAACAGAGCCCCAAGTAGTTGTGTTCAGCCCATTATGCCCTTAGTACTCTGCAGCAGAACTGTGTTATGTAGCGGCTCCTGTGCTTTGCTACTGGAACACAAGGTTTAGATGCACGTGTCAGTAACTTCTATTAGCACATTTCTGTTTCTTGAAACAAGGGAAGAGAATACTATAATACTTTTTCTTCTTTTGTTTGCAGAGTCATTTGTTGTGTCAAACAGAGAACTTTGTGATGAAGACAAAGAGCTGGTACATTTTCCAGTATGTGAAGGCACCTCCCAGCCTGAGCCTTCATGTTCTGATGTCAGAATAGCAGCAGATAAGAACTACAGAAGTAAAGCATCTCAGGAAAGTGCTCTGAAAAAGATGCATGAGGAAGAACATCATCAGCAAATGTCGATTTTGCAACTCCAGTTAATCCAAATGAATGAAGTTCATGTGGCAAAGATACAGCAAATAGAAAGAGAGTGTGAGATGGCTGAAGAAGAGCACAGGATAAAAATGGAAGTGCTAAATAAAAAGAAAATGTATTGGGAGAGAAAACTGCAGACCATTACAAAAGAATGGCCTGTATCATCCTATAACAGACCCTTTCCTAATTCACCTTAGAACACAGAAGGGCAGAGAGTCAGTCTGATTTAGCACATTTATGAGAAACACGCACTGGAAAGAGGGTTTTCTACTGTGAATGTACAGTGACAGGATAGGTGCCTGGCTGGTAGTGAACACACTATGACTCTTAATGTTTAGGGGAACAGCAGTATAGTTCACCAAGAGGAAAACTCTATTGTTCATTTGTAGGTAGTTCTGATTTGTTTAACTCACAGACATGCACAGTGTTCTAAAATGTGAACGTATTTTCCCCTCTCAGAACACCCTTGACCCTTGTGAAATTTAAGGTACTCTGGGAATTCTTACATTGGATGTTCTTAAGAAACATAACAGCTTTAACCATCAGGCTGTAGTGTTTGTTTTGATTTCTATCTCTTCCTATCTACCATTTCCCAAATGAAACCAAGGGTTGGAGTTGCTCTCTGCTATTGAGACAAAAGGTGATTGACAGCTATTAGTTGGTCATTATGCTGAGGCTTAGGGAAAATAAACTGGTTAATACAGTCCATAACTTATTCTTCATAGAAAATGTGAAAATGAAGGACATAGCAAGAGGGCCACTGTAGTAACAGCCCTCTCCTTCTGAAGAACAGTGATATTTCCCAGCTGGTTGGCTGACTGAGAGAATGGTTGTGGAATGGCCCTCCCATTGTTTGAGCTTTGACACTCGAGAAGTTAAAAAGAAGGTGACTTCTTCCTCAAAAGCCACTGTGCTTGTTCTTTCATTTCCAGGCCCATCTTGTATGGAAGTAGAATACCCAAACAGGAGGGTCAAATGCTGATGCCAGCACTGTGTGCTGTTCACCTGAAGTCATTCTGAGGGGAAGAGCTTCTTAAGAATTCATAAGGCTCTCAAAATGCAATGAGCCAGCCAGTTCATTGGCAAAGTCTCCCTGTATTTTCCTATGCAATACTTGATGGTGTAGCAGCTAGCTTGAATATTTCTCCTTAGCTAGAAGAAAAGACTAAGACTCACCCTCTTTTCCTTCTCATAGGGTGGGAGGCAGTTCAAGGGAATCATTCCTGTCTTGAAGCACTGTTCTGTTGTTTTGTTCTGTCCTGTGCATTATGGTGGTGTGTTTCTTTCCTTTGCTGTCAGTGAAGGGTGATGGACATGATTTGTATGAAGGCATTCACATGAAGGTCCCCACAGATTTTGGATGTCCAGAATAGTAGATAGTAGGAAAGCACAAATAAAGATAATCTTTACCCTGGCAATCATTTATTCTCATGGGGCAAGAGTTAAGAAAATGTGAAATGCAGAACCCTGCAAGGATTCATAATGATTTCTGGTGTGTGAAAATCTGTTTTACAGGAAGGTGTACAACCATCATTTGAAGCAGTGAGAAAAATGAACAAAACCATAAATTTTCACTGAAGAATCTTAGTATCATATTATTCAATAAAGTATTTTCAGATCATGACTCCTGAGGCTGAGTCCATACTGTGAGCAATGTGTTTAAAGCAGAGTATGTTACAAGGCATACATTCCCAGTTACAGTCCTATCTCTTTCCCTGGATGTCCTTATTGGTGAAGTGAGTTCCTTTTGGTTGTTTTGGATTGAGTAGGGTTTTATGTGTGTGTATGTGTGTGTATGTGTTTTCCTTGACCTGCTTTCACTGCTGGTGATTCATCTTTGCAAACACTGCCATTATCAACCACAGGACTCGCTGTGGTTAACAGTGTGGTACCTGCACTACTTCCTTAAATGTGCTAAAACCAGCATTCACAATGGGAGCTATTTATTACAATTCATTTTACATGACAGAGAAAAAAAATGCTGGGCTACTGTGAGATAAAAAAAGAGTCTGGGTGAAATCTGAAGACAAGTATTTTTGACCACAAACTCAATATTCTTATAAATTGGCTGTGTGAATAAAGTGCAGGAATTTCAGAGAAGGATGTTGTTATGGGCACTTTTATTTTTCTGCTGAATGAAAACATGTTTGGAAGATATAATAACAGTAGAGGCAAAAGAAAAGTAAATAGAAGTGAGATACACTTCTTGTTCTGAGATTGCATTCTGTGGTCTGGAAGATGAGTCAGTTATTTGACTGATTGTGTCAATTGTTCAGGCACCATCCAGAAAAAAAGGACAGGGAAGACATTTGTCTTAACCAATTAAGACACTTGTCTTAACCTTCTGCACTTGTTCTAAGTGAAAACAAATGGAAACCAGGTGTTAGATGGTAATGGATGGGGACAATTTCAGCACTGTGAAGAGGGCAAGAATAGAGAGACAATCCCGATCTAGACAGCCCTGTGAAAATTATGAAATAGTCAGAAAGGGTATCACAAAATGTAAGATAAGAGTAGCTTGAACTCCTGGAAGTTATATGATTGCTCATGAAAGATTGTTTTATTTTTATATTTAAAAATCCTTAAAATGAGCATAAATCCTTCAAACTGTACTAAGTGGATAATGCCTTGCTTCTTGGTATATTTTCTTATTCTGAGACCAAAAGTTACAATTCTTACACTGAACAATAGACCTTTTTAATTCAGGTTCTATTTAAAAGAAAGAAAATAATAAGAGAAAGATTAGAAAGCACCAAGATGAAGGTATGAAAGCAAGAATGATCATTACATGCATAGGGGAAGAATGGGAATGTTACACCTAACATAAATTATACAAGATGGTTTTGTGGTAAAGGCAACAGATGATTCACAGGTGACACAGGCTCTTGCTTTCCTGTTTGTAGTTGACTGTTGGTTGCTGTAGAATTGGGTGATAAACACAGAAAAATGTAAAAGATCAACAGGAGGAAGTAAATACCTCCCTGCGAGGCTTTGGCTTTATAAAGTGATCAATGTGATGGAATTGAAATTACTTGACAAATTACTTTTGCCTTTGTTGTTGTTGTTGTTGCAATTACTCCCTCTGGTAGTAGGCTTTTTATTTTCTTGTGTTTGAGTTTTCTTATATCTAATACAGCCATCTCAGACAATATGTCCATTCGTTTCTCTCTGCTTTTTTCTGGCTTACATCAGTCAAAAACTTTCACATAATTGTGTTTTCCTGTTAACCATTTGGCTAAGGTATATATGCATATTCTCCAGGTTTTTCCACTGATAAAATAAGCAGTATTTTAAGAAGAAGAACATGCTTGTTATTTCTGGATTTGCTATAAAACTTTTTGTCAAGAATGAATTTAAAAGATACACAGGGAAAAATGATCCCTTCTTAACTCCATACAAAAACGTGTACCAGATATGTAGTGGCCATTGTTCTCAGCCTCTGTATTCTTATGAAGAGAAACAATGGCCTTCTAGACAAGGTTGGTGAATTCCCTTATGCTCCCCAAATAAACATGAGTCTAGTTCCAGGTGCTGTCTTTCCTTGGAGGTAATCTAATTTGTTGCCTAGTGTAAATTTTTTCATGTCTTGATTTTTTTTCTCCTGCATTTTTACCTCATATCTCTGTTCACCCATAGTTTTTAAGCCAGCAATATGAGCAGAAGGTTTCATTCAGAGACATGTGTTTTGCTCTTTCCTTCCTCTTGCCCAGACTGCCCATATCACAGCATTTGAACGTGAAATGGGTGTTCCTCTATGATCACTTTCCCTTTCCACAGAAAGCATAGCTAGTTACCTTTTCTACACAGCTGCCAGTATATTCTGGATTCTGCAGGCAGGCTAGGAAACATATTAGAGGATTTTGAAGAGAGGTTAGTATTGAGAAAGGCCTGTATAGAGAAAAGCACTTCCTCCATTCTAGCTCCATGTAATGTGGGAGGACAATCTGTGACCACAAAGTCATTCACCAGGACCAGAGCTAATGCAGGGTGCTGAAGCTGTGTAAGTGATTTTGATTCTTCCTAAATCCTTGGGGTTCAGCAGAGGTTAAGTTTGAGGTTTCCTGGTAAAAAAAACTTCCTTCTTTCTAGGTAGTTGAGGAGTCTCAGTAGAATCCTTTCACATCTTCCTCAAATGAAAGTTCTTACCTTGACAAACAACCTATCCTGACATCTACTGCTTTCAATGCCCAGGCTGCTTCATCACCAGAGCAAGGGGGCTTGCTGCTGGCCACAAATCCTCTCTCTGAAGCTCCTTCCTACACTGCACAGATGTGTTTAGGCAGGGCTGAAAATACAGCCCTCCCCAGCCACTGCTCAGAGAAGCAATCCTTACGGAGCAGGTGCACCTCCTGTGGCTGAGCTCAGCACTCAGATTTTGGGCTCAGCACTCAGACTCTGAACTATTGCTACTCAGGGTCACAGTATTCCCACTGCAGCCCTGTGACCAGAGAAAGAGGGATGGCTCAGGGCTGCCTTTTTCTGAGCATATAGTGCAGCTGAGGATGTTGTACTGAATTTTGTTTAATGAGCATTCATCTCTGTATGTTTCCAATACCAGATTTTAGCACTCTCCCAAGGATCTGTATGTTTGCATAGGTTTTTTTCAATGATCTTTTGCAGATGTATTTTTTCTGGTTGTAGTTACAGTGGCTTTTATGTGTCCTTTTCCTGCTTCCCCACTTGCATTATAATGTTCCAGTTTTGTTCTGAATCTCTGTGGTTACAGTCTGTACAAACACACATTCATGCAGTCTCATGTTTTCAGGTATTTTTCTCATTATAACATTGAAATAAACTGCTACACATTTTTATTTTGCTACTCTGTGAGTAGAGGAATTACATGTAAATCTTAAAATAACATCTAATTGATTTTTTTCCAGACAAGTCCCTTACAAGTAGTCCTGTGATTTCATATTTTGAGCTAACTTTCTATTTTTGAAAGTCTGATGCGCCTTAATTGCTCTCATAAGATTATTACCTGTCTTTCCACATTATTTTTCTGTTTCTTCTCAAGGCAGCTGACTGTATATTTCCATATCGTCACTCTTCCTGATTTTTTTACTTTTGATGGAAAGGTAGATGACCACTTGTTGCCATCTGTAAGAACAGAATAATATGTTTTCTAGTGAAAGCAAGCAGTGGTCTCTGTTTCTAGTATCACAGACTGACTTCTGTGAATCAAGCTGATGATCAGCTTGATTCTCTGATATCTAAATAAGGTGCACGTAGAAATGTGGACAGATTTCTGGACTTAAAACTAAAGCTATAAAATAGACATGTACTAGCTGTTGCTCTGAAAATTTTACTGTTCTGATGGTGAAGGGATTAGGCACCTGACAACATCATCAGTCATTTTAATAACAAATTGAAAGCTCAAAAAAAAAAAAAAAAAAAAAAAAAAAAGGCTGGTTTTCAGAATGAGTCAAAGTGAAGATAACTTTTAGCCGTCCCAAGAGGTAACACTGTCACACATGTCAAGCAATTTCTCCTTGTGGTCTTCACTTCTCTTTCCTTTGACACCTCTATCATAGCATTCACAAGTGCCTGGCAGTAAGAAAAGTAGCTACTTTCAAGTAGGAATCCCATGAGAGTTATTAAACCTCACTCTTTGTGGACAGTTTTCCAAGACTATGTTATCCAGACACGCATGCACATACACTGTGGAAAACCATGTGAAATCTGTCCAGCACACAGATGCCAAATGGCATAGGATATACAGCAAGGAAAAGGAAAAGATTGCCCACTGCATGGCTGTGGGTTGTAAAACTATCGTATTCAGGGGAGTGTGTGGATGAATCTCACCAGATGGTCAACCTCTCTAAGAATCAAGAAGCATTTTTGCCAAATCTTCTAGTCTGTCAAAACAGCCACACAAAAAAAATGCAAAAGGAACAACAACAACAAAAAAATTAATCACTCAAATTTCTAGCAGCAATCTCTTCCCTTCTTGATGAAGAGCTGGCTAGATACAAAGCCTACACTAGACATATATGTATTTAGGGAAAAAAGTCTCTGTTTTAATAGAAAAAAGGCAAGACAGATTTGTAGATTGTCCTTATTTTATTGAGGTGAGTTTTTAAAATATTGATTAGGATTGTTTGTTTTCCTTTTGTTGTTCAGTCCAGCTTCAAGATAGTTGTGTGCTTTAGACTCTAACCAACTGTTAGAGCACCTCATTAATCAAATTTGTTTGGCAAGAACGTTGAAGTGGGTTTTGTATTCAGCACAATTTGAGATTAATTGTATTCCACAAATCTTCAGATATTCCTTCTCAGCTGTAAGAGGCTGTTCTTGGAGAGACCTGAAACTGGAATTACATGCCTATTTAGTAGCAATTTATTTTTTATATTGCACTTCCAAGTTGCCATATGAGCTGCTCAAGCTCTGCCCATTATTTGGTCACATACAGATACCTTTTCTTTTCTTAGAGTTATGCCCTGAAATTAGGTACTAAGCCACAAATGGACCAGCTGAATTGCCCATATAAACTCCTGCCACACATTCTAGTGTCACACTGTAATGGGGAGTGTGATGGGGAGGAGGAGTCCTGCTTCTGTTAAATTGTGGAGTTTTGAAATTTGACCTGATATCTCACCAAAGCTTTGCCAAAAATTGTTTTGTTCTGTTAGACACCTATGTGGTCCCACTGATCACTCCTTCAGCCCAATGAATTGCTTAGCTTTATAACTATTTGAATTCTAATCCCATGGACTGTGTGAAGTCTGAATTGACACACACAACATAAATTCAATTTATTTGAAAAAGGTCTTATAAATGCTGAGACTCTGAAAAGTGCAAATTAGCAAGGTGATGCGATGAATTTGGTATTTAAACTAGGGCAGAAATTTTGGCAGGCTGGGAGTTATCACTGCTGACCTAATAGAGAGGTTCAACCTCTGCTTTGGGAGCAATAACATCCAATACAAATATTGCCTTACCTCCAACTTTCCATCTAAAATGAAGCATAATGAGAAGTCCTTGCCAAATAAAGCAACACTGGCTTCCAAAATGCACTTAATTTGCTTTCAATTGCTGGCCTGCATGAGGGCTCTGAGGCTGGAATGGGTGTTAAGCTGCACTCTGATGGTGACTGAGAGAATAAGAAGTCTTCCTCTGCTGGTTTTATCCTGTTTCCCTCAAATGCAATACTCCTACTGGGATATACATAGCCACACGGTGGTGCCAGTTGAACCATGGCAAGGTGCTCACATTCTCAAGTTGTCTGGCATCTTTTCCAGTTACCAAAATACACAGTGGATGTATTTGAATAAAAAACAGGAGGTTTTAGCCAGCAAGAACAACCATCATTGCTAACTGTATCACTGAGGTGCCTTCTAAAATTGATGAGGCAGAAAATTTAGAGGTATAAAAAATAAATTATCACAATGGTGCTTTGTCTCAGCAAGTTAAAACACTGTCTTATGGGGTAAATCTTGCTTTTACTCCTCTAGAAGACTGATAAATAAGTTGCACACTTCTAGTTTACATTTCCACAATCCCACTGAAGCCAGAAAATTTCTCTACACTGTGCCATGGCCTTGGTAAAAGAGTGTTGATTTCTGTGCTCAGTCTGGTACAAATGCCACCAATTCTGCTTCTGTAAATCCAGTGCAAATGTGCTGACAGGGAGCCAAGCTGAGAACACCAGGTGTGGGACAAGACTGGCTTAAATTTAGGCCCTCCTCTTATACCCAGCACAGAGACAAGTGGCTCAAGCCCCACAGCACAGCAAACTTAAGCCCACATCCTGCCAAACACAAGTAAGGACACAGTGGCAGCTGTGAGCAACTTCAGTGATCCATAAAACTGGCTTTGGGTAGTAAACAATTGTTTTTTTAAATTGCTGTACATTAAAATGTTCCAGATCATGGGGCAACTTAAAATTATGCCTTGTCAGTGTTCAGTTACCGAGAGCAATAAATTAACACAGCTTCAGTTTGACAGGTGCAGTTTTCTGTCAAGATTCTTAAATAATTAAAAAAAAAAAAAAAAGGGCCAACTTAGTTAATCCATGCCCACTTAAATATATGCATAAATTCAACCAAATAAACATAATTTTTGAAATATTTTGTATTCTCAGCTACACATGGATTTTTGCATTTAAGGTTAAATAATGAGAGATCTGATCTTCATCTTTTCGAGATGCAGAGGTTATGAGGTTTTACAACAATAGGTGAAAAAAAAAGTTCTGGTAATCAGTAAATACAAATACAGTGATATTCCAGTCTGTCCTGCTTCCCACAGAAGCTATGGCTTAGCACTAATCATGCCCTTTTTGTGGTTGCATTTCTGAACTTCCAGTCACAAGATGTACAAGCTGTTTTACCACCAGCTACCATCCAGCAACACTCATGTGGTTATTGAGCTTGTTCTTCAGAGGTGCTGACCTGCTGGGTTTTCCACTGACTTGTATTTCTGAGTAAGAACCTCCTGCTTCCAAAACCTCACACAGTTTAACAAGAAGCGGAAATTATTTAAGAGATATGTTTTCAAAAGTGTTACAGCTATCTCTGCTAGTACTACCATCTTGTGATGGTACATTAATAGTGGCCATGTTTTGAGAAGTTTTATCACTCCAAGGTGAAAAAGAAACTTTCACTTTAATTTAGCAGTGACCGAGGGTATTATTTGAGCTTGTGTCATGTGATTCTTTCTCCACCATCACTTTTTCTTATCCAGCAGAATCTTCCCCTATTTTGCATGTATATTCCACCAGTGCTGAAATTGCACCTGAATTTGTTCAATCAAGGAGACTGCAAGGATCCTCTGAAAACCTCTGAAAGTGGTAACCTTTCCATGTGTGTTCAGGGGGCTCAGGATCACTGCAGTCCTAATGCAGAGGCATTAAAAATTGGACCTCTAAAATATTGTCATCACACGAGCTTGAGAATCTCAAGGAGAAACCTGAATCTAGGCACTCCTCATTGCCTTTTTGTATAAATGGTGAGATAATTAGGAAACCACTGATGATGGTACCATGTTGTATATGACATTAAGTTCTGTTATATTTTAACAATATACATAAAATACGTAAAATTACATATTGTCATGTTTGTGCTTATAATCAGTAAGAATCTGAAACAGAACGAGCACTTAAGTACTGGGCTATTTTGTCATAAGATACTTGAACATGTATCACTTCTTCTGATACTAAGTATTTTAATGGAGTATTAGATGGCATCCCTTGCGGTCTTTGCCTTTTAGTAGCAACAGTTTTTCCTGGGGTTTGCTTTTTAAATTGTGCTGAAAATGATACAGTATTAAGATCTCCCTTTTAGCATCCTGTTAGCCACGAGGTTGATCTGGTTTTCCCAGCATGGTGTCAGCCCAGTCACCTCACATGTTGTAAAGTGTTGTTTTAGTATTTTAGTGCCTCAGACACCGCCAGAGCTGGTTCTGGTGTGCACAAAAGTAGTTTCAGGAATTGCACCATTAAACAATTTTTTTTTGTACTGTTGGTTTTTATTAATAAAAAAATATACCCATGTTATAGTTTGAATCTCTAAGGATCTCATAGTATGTCTGAGTCCTTGAAAATGTGATGAATGTAGTTTTCATTATCTTTATTGTGTAGCTAATTTTCATAGCAAATGCTTTGTTTTTCCTACAGAAACAGTGAGTAAAAGGAGAAAAAGTAGGACCCTAAAATACATATTTTCTCATGGCTTCAACAAGAAGTACCACTGGGGGAAGAAATTTAGTAATTGTTCAAACAAGGGGAATGTACTATATGTTTGAAACTCACAGTGTATGTAATAAGGATAACTAACTGTACATTTTAGTGCCTTGTTTCTTGTAAATGTTTAATCATAAATTACTAAACATAAATAATTATGAATTTCTGAGAAGACATATCTAAATATTGTCAACAGAAACTGTATATTCACAGAGGAGTCAATAAATCATCATCTATTGTTGCACATTAATTAGAAGAGATTTTAGTCTCCATTCTTTCTGAGTTGTTTTCAAATAATGTCATTTAATTTACACACATCTGTGCTATTTCTGTCTCTTAAACTAAACTCCACTCAACAGAGCAACTTTCTTAGTTGCACTGTCAGATTTTGTGGGAGAAAGTGCTGCTTGTGAGGCTGTCCTAGGGTTCTTGCTGTAGACCTATTGGCAGACCAGGTTTGGACTTGAGTTAAGCACCAGCAGTTTGCTTCTGGACACCCTCTGTCGGGCACTGCTGGGCAATAAAAATAATTGGTTCCTACTAAGAGCACCTTAATAATCTCAGTTCAAAGACTCTTGTAAAAATCCAGGAAACAAACCCATGCTGTGACACATTCAAGAAAGCCAAAATCTGTCCCTCCCATGAGCAGCAGGATGAACAGTGGGGCTTGAAATCCCACAAGGCTGAGTGCTTAGAAGGAAGGAGAGGAGAACAAGAGCAGTAAGTGGATAAGGATAACCTGGCCTTTCTCCCTACTTCTCCAGGTTTTCTGCAGACTATACTACTGAAATCTGTGCTAGTGTGGGACAGTTTTCCAATAGTGTCTTGTCTATGCCACATGTAGAACCTGATAGTGAGTATTCCAATGTTCATCCCAGAGGAATTGGGATGCAGCTGTAGGGACAGCTGGATTCATGTGCCCAAGACCATGCAAAAGCTGTGGTTAGGCCACAGCTCCATCTAATCCAGTGTCCTACCTACAAAAGGGGTTTATAGCATCTGCCCTGTAAAAAGTTAAAATCAATGCCATCGTACAGTGTTTCGTAGCATGCACTGCTCCATGAGGCAGTCTGTGAGACCATAGTGGAATCTTTGTAAATAATGATCTTTAATGGATTTTTCTTGTAGAAATCTGTGCAAGATACTTCTGAACCTATGCAAACTATAAGTAACAATGTGTTCCAAATATAAGCAGAGTGAAGAAATACCTTCCTTGATGAGCTCTAAAGCCAATTGCTGCTAATTTAGCTTGGTGCCACCACTCTCCATATATAACCTTGAGTTAGGAACTCATAGATCTTAAATCTGGTTCAAATAAGATAAGGACTAATAACAATAACAGCTTGTTCAGTCATTTTCTCTTACAGCAACACAAGGTTGGCTTTTAATTGATATAGAAAAATATCAGCAATTATTTTCCAGTGTGTTTGACCAGAAGACCACAAATACTGTAATGAGATATAGAGAAAAGAGCAAGTATAGAATAATTACATATAGAAGTAAGGACAGAACTTCAGTTTCATAGTTTTCAAGCACTCTTCACTTAAAACTGTTTGCTCTTTTTTTTTTGCTAACTCATTTTCAGTAAGAGAAGGAATAGTTCCACTGAGTTAAAACAGCCTTCATGCTAGATGATTGCTTTTGGCCAGCAGACTGCTCCTCAGATAATTCCATCTTACTGAAGATTTCCAGAATGTGACCGCAGGACAGCTAAAGACAGGTTGGAGGGTTTCTATCTACAACCTTTATCTTACGACTTTGCATTCCTGAACAGAAGTAACCAGGTTTGTGGCTGATGAAACCATCAAACTCAACAGCTTTTCCTTGTAATCAAATCTACAAGATTCAGTACACTATACCATAATCAGGATTTTTTTTTTTCCAGATAATTTGAATGTTCCATGATAAAGGTAAAACCATGAACTGAATGAGCTCATATGACAAATGGTTATAAACCTGGCTGGTTCCCTGAAGGGGCTCTCTACCACACATACCCCTTTCTAAACTAATTTCTAAATTTCTAAACTAACTGGGTTGGGAAGTTTCACACTTCATCTTCTTGGTGACAAAGTGAAGAGAAGAACACAAACAGAATCCACTTCAAAGTGGAAATAAATATATCTATTGGCAAAGGGCATTGTTTATCAAACAGAAGGAAATGGAAATCGATAGTAATAAATATAGACAAGAAGCTAATGAGGTTCAACAGTAATAAATAAACAGTGGGAAAAGAAGCCTAGACCAGCAGACCTAAATATAAGAAGAGAGTTTCTGAGGTGTACAAGACAGAGAACAAAACCCCTTAAAATTTTAAACTATATGTTCCTATTAGTATGTGCCAGTGGTAAATTGCTATTGATTAAAAAAAAAATTAAAAGTATTAGTACTTTATGTATTTAGAAAGCAGTGAGATATTGTTTTATGGGTGATAGCTTACTTGTCATATGGGGATGGCTGAGAATCCCATTGTCCTTTCTACAAATAGAGAACATAGAATTTCTTCTAGAGAGAAAGACCAGATTTGAAGGGTTGGGGTCCTCTCATTAAAATGTGCAGGATGCTTGTACCAAAAATCCAAGGAATAATGGCTGACCATTACTGCTCAACTGATACTCGTCTTGGAAGGCTGGGAAAATTCTGAAACCTTGAGGCCCATTGATGGTTGCTAGTTGAGGAAAAAGGTCATGAGGGAAAGCTATGTGTGATTAGTGTCCTTTCTACAGAAAAAAACCCACAACCTTATCAAATAAATCTGGTTTTCTTCTTAGGCTAAGTCAGAATTGTGATAAGAAAAGATAACTGCACTGATAAAAATCAGCATTGAAAAACTCCTTGCTTCAGTCTAGCATGACTTATGAAAAGAAACAGTACAACTTAAATGGCCTTAAATCTACTTACCTGACAAGCATAAAAACACTTGAAAAGCAGTTGTTGGTCAAAGGTTTCTCTATAGATGTTCCACGGGCATTAGCAGCAGGAATAATCTTGAAGGAAATGTGCGAGTTATCACTGTCATTTACAGCTGGCACCAACTTTACCATGAGAGTGGTGACAGGGCAGGGCATACACATGATACAGTCTGACTTGTTCTGTGGGATGGGCCAGTTTACAAAGGCAACTCAAAGCAAAGACAAAACTCGGAATTCGGAACTGGCATGCAGAGGCTACAGGGAAAACCCTACACTCAGCAAAAAGGATTAAAAGGAGACATAAAGCCAGGATGGTGGAAGACATGGAAGTGCTACCTTCCCACATAGTCCTGGGGAGAGCAACAACAAAATATTGTTGGACCTCACACCTACACTTCACATCGATGTTGAAAACTGAGCAGGTGAGGCTGCTGATAGGGACCTCTCAAAGCGATGGGTGAGAGAGGATGTCTTATACCAGCCTTCTTATTGTCATTTAGTGTTGTAAATTGGAATTTGGTGAACTTGTATGAGCCGAATACATAATAAATCCCCTCAGGAACGACTTTTTAATTAGAAGGGGAAAAGAAAAGAAAAGAAAAGAAAAGAAAAGAAAAGAAAAGAAAAAAAAAAAAGAAAAGAAAAGAAAAGAAAAGAAAAAGAAAAGAAAAGAAAAGAAAAGAAAAGAAAAGAAAAGAAAGAAAAGAAAAGAAAAGAAAAGAAAAGAAAAGAAAAGAAAGAAAAGAAAAGGCAACAACAACAAACCCCACAACAAACACAACCAAACAACAAAAACACACCAAGGAGCTCCAGCAGAGTACTCTGAGAGCGAGAAGTGACGGGCAGCCAACCCGCCGTGAGAAGCACCTCGCAGGTAACTGGGGCTGGTCCTCATCCCGATGCCGTCCCGCTGAGACCAGATGCCTTTCCAGGGGATACTCGGTGACGGACTCGATCGAGAGGCAGCGGGTGGCAGAGAACGAAACGCCAGAGGTCCGGGCCGCGCAGAGCCCGGGCTCGCTGGCCCTGCCCGCTCCCTCCAGCGGGCGGCAGCCGCGGGCCGGGGCCGCGGGAGCTCCCAGAGGGAAGGCGGCTCCTCCCCGAGGAGCGGGAGCATCCCCGGACCGCCGCTCTCCCGGGACGCGCCGGGCGCCTGCAAGCCCTGAGCGGGAAAGCCGCTCCGTGCCAGCGGCTCCCAGGCGCGCCGCCGGGACTGGGGATCCCCCGGCCACCCCCGCGCCCACCGAGCTGTCCCCGGAGAGGGGCTCCGAAACGGGGCAAGGATGCTGAGCAAGGGTCCGCGGTGCCGCTGCCAACGGACGGGGCTGTTTTAAAATTTATTTCCTCGTCGGTGCTGCAAGCCAAGGCAGCATCCTTATTTCGTTTCAGGCTAAGCCGGTGAGGGACTGGTTTACACTGAGAGAAGATCAATCGCTTCCCTAGAGAAATCAGTATTGCACGCTGCCTGTATGTAGCCCTCTGTACTTTGCCTGCAAGCCGAGTAAGTGTAAGCAACGCTTTCCACATCCTTTGGCTAGTCCCACTTCACTAAATTCTAGGCTTTTGTGGGTTTAACACAAAACCAGAACAAGGGAACACACTGCAGGTGAAATCCTCCAATTTTTCAGCCTGTGGAAGTGTTCCCATTGATACTGGGCTCCAGGAAATCCTCCACAAGGGCCAGGGCAGGATCCTAACCCGCAGGAGATTTTTTGGCAGCCTACTCTTTGCTTCCAACTCAGAAAGAGAAATTCCCTAAATTTCTATCTGTCTGGTGTGTTTCTTGCATGGCCCGGTCAGGGAAATTCTTGAAAGTTTTCAAGGTATTTGTTTTGTGCCAGGTTATGTCTACTCTAAGAAAAAAGGTTTCGTTTCAGTGATGGTAGTTGCTGTCCTATAAAACATTAGTTAAGGCAATCCGTGAGCATCTGCCATGCCCAAATACGGCTTATTGAAAAACCCTGGTTCTTCCATACAGGTTTTCCCTCATCAAGCCAGCATATATGAGGAATACCAGGTACTAACTATCAAGTTTTAAAATCACACCATTTTGCCAATCCAGGCAAAGCCTCAGGGAAATTCTCCCAGATTTTGTTTATCCACATAGTGCATAAATCTTTTAACCACTCCATTTGCCTGAGGCCACATGGGGGTTACACACTGCACATAAGCACAGAGAACATGCCGTAGCCTTAGGCAATCTGAATTGTTGAAAAAATTGTATGTAAACAGTTATAAACAAGTTTTCAAGATCTCTTTTAAATAAGCAATAAACTAATCCTTGTCATAGACAGATAGGCTCCCATGTCTCAGCTGTTTAAGAGCAAATTGCGTAAGACAGTGCCTGAAATACCTCAGTTTAAAAGCACCATCATTGTGTTCATGTGAAAATGAAAACAAAGACAACCAAATACTGATGAGGCTGATCAGCACAGATAACACTAAAGTACATACAAAATAACCAAAGTCCCCAGTTCTTGGTAGCATTCCTATTTGGGTTGGGTTTTCAGAGAAAGCAATACCTGTACCTGCCAACCTTACTCCTAAATGCTACAAATGTCCTAAATAGAACCAGTTTCAATCACTGTTCACAGACCCAGGAAATTAAATTATATGCAGAGAAGTTAGCCATGAGTAACTTTTTCCCACTCTCAAGCTGAGAACTAAACAAAAGGACTCTAGACTACACATTTTTTGACCCAAGGAAAGAGGCCCCGGAAAAATAAAAATTGCAACAACATATAAACTTGGAAAAACCTGCTTGACTAATAGGAAAAAAAGACATCCAGACAACCATCCTGACCCAATCTAACTTTCAGCGCTGCATGGTTGTTGGTAAGACAGCCACTAGCAGCTGCCCCAGGTAGTAGCTGCACCCTGCTACCAGCTTATCATTTTGGCCTGGATGTGTCCTGGTGAGCTGGGGGTTAGTATTCAGGGATCATTAGTGTTTGTTCTCCAGGCAGCAGCCTCAGCACTGGCCACCAGAGCAGCCACTGCCACTGCTGCCTGCAAGTCATGGCTCTACTGCCCACCCTGGCCACCAAAGTCCTGGCAGCTGTCATGGTTTGACACTGGCCAAATGCCAGGCACCCATGCAAGTCGTTTGCACATCCCTCTCTTGCTCTCAGCTGGGCAGAGGAGAGGCAAAAAAAATTAACAAAGGGAGATGAGGATTGGGAGAAAACACTGTAAGGACAAAACAGGTTCAGATTTAAAGGTGTAAAGTAAATTCATTATCAACAGATTCAGAGGAGGATAATGAGAAGTAAAATAAGCCTTTAAAACACCTTTTTTTCCTCCCAGCTTTTCCCTTCTTCCCACCAACAGTGCAGGGAGACAGGGCCTGGGGGTTTTGATTAGTTTGTCACTCAAGATCTTCTTCTGTTCACTCAGGGAGAGGAGCCTTTTCTCTGCATTGCCATGGGGTCTCTCCCACGGGCAGTCTTCCCAAAACTGTTGCAGCGTGGGTCACTCACCCATAGGGTGCAGTCCTCTAAGGACAGGCTGATGTAGTTTGTAAGCAAGGGCCCTCTCTCTTTATCGTTGTAAGCAGGGACCCTCTCTCTATTTTGATCTCCCACTGGATCACAGCTTTCTCTGGCATCCACTCACTCCGGTGTGAGCACTTTCCCCATGGGCTGTGAGTGGATCTCTGCATCCCTCATGGACTTCATGCATTACAAGGCGACAGTTTGTTTTGCCATAGTCCTCACCATGGCTTGCAGAGGAATCTTGGCTCCGAAGCTTGGAGCACGTCCCCTCCCTGTTTTTTCCCACTGACCTTGGTGCCGCCATGTTGTCGTCCCTCGCGTGTCCTCACTCCCTCCTCTTCTCTGACTAGAAGAAAAACAGCTGCTTGTAGGCACTGTTGCCAACAACTTCCACTAATTCAAAGGTTCCTGCAGGACCCTGCAGCACCGAGAAGTTGATCTCATGCAGGTTCCATGTCAGGGAATCACTCATCATGCTTCCCTGCTGCCATTGTGTGGGCCGAGGCGGCTGCAGTGGTGCTGGTGCTGTTTAATGCCTCTCCCTGTGCAGGGCACCAGCAAGGAGAAGCCACCACCTCCACTGCCCTTCTGCCCACAGTGTGGCTGGCTAGGGGTGGTCAGGCAGGCGAGGCTCGCCGTGGGCAGCACTGAGGTGGCCATGGCTGCAGCCATGCATTGCTGCGGGCTGTGCTGGGATGGCCCCGGCAGGGCCACCTCACCACCCCTGGAAAAAACTGCACATGCCCTGTTTTGATTTTCTTCTTAAATATGTCATCACAAAGGCATTACCCACCTCTCTAATCGGGTCAGCAGCATGTCCATCTTCAGAGCCATCAGAGGTTGGCTCTGTTGGACATGGTGGAAGCTTCTAGCAGCTTCTCACAGAAGCCACTTCTGCGGCCCCCAAAAACCAGGCCATGCCAAATCAACACGGCAGCCCACTCTCCTTTTTGCCTCCCCAGCCTCTTCAGGTGTCTGGGGACATTACAGACCCAAGGGTGCCACAAGTTTATTTTCTTTGGAGGTAAATGTATGGCAAACAGGATCCACATTTAATGCCGATAAGCAAAAGAAAGACACACTTTTTTTTTTCGTTTTTTTTTTTTCTTTTTTTTCCCCCACTCCCTCTCCCATCTTGCTTGCCCAGGACTCTTTATCTTGGCCATCAAAACCTCATAGGCTTCTTCTCACACTTCTCTTGGCCCTCTATTACTGAATACAAATTTAGTCGCATAGACCTTTATTATAATGGGATAGCTGTAATCCAAAACCTGCAAGCTGGCATCAACTCAGGTGCACCTCACTCTAGTCAGCAGCTGGCACAGCTTTTCTGCTGGAGGGAAGAAGCCTGAGAGATGCTCGTACCCCTCATGACTGAGCCCTTTCTGTGGTCTCTGGCCACTGGGATCTCATGAAAAATGGCACAGTCAATCCTGCAGAGCTCATAAACAGAGAAATACTTTTTGTGTTCCAATATATATATAATATACAAAAATATCAAGGAATTTTCTATACAGGAGTGAGACTTCAAGGAGTAAATAGTAAGCTATGCAAGCAGAGTAAACTGAATGAATAACAAACTGTTCTTTGCTTCCAGTCACTTCAGGGAAAAACAGAAGACTGTAATAGGCAGTAAAGAAGAACCTGTGGACTCCTGCTGTCCAGGCACTTATACAAACTACATGAAGTCAAATCTACAGATATTATCAGTTTCCTTCATTTCAGCAGAAGAACTATCTATAACAAGTTTTCTGGTTTCAACTCCCCTTCTTCCCCTAATTTTTGTTTTTTATAAAGACTATTTGTGCCAAGACTGAAAAATGTGACAGATCTCTATCTCAAGTTCCACAAGAGTGGAAACTTGATATTTATTGTATTACTGAAGAAACAGAATGTAAACAAGTAACTAAAGACCACTGTCTGTCTGGGTAAGTCTGGAGTGCTCCTGCTAGCCAGTTTACTGCTGTCCACAAAATTTATACTATCCTTGTCAGCAGAATAGCCAAGATGTTTCTGGGCTACATTGTCAGATGAACATCTATTAGCTTGAGTCCATGTTGGCTCATTACCTTTGGCAAAAATCCCAATATTTTCTGAGCATCTTATGCCACTACCTAGTGCTTACCTAAATCCAGGAGGGCTTATTAGCTCACTGCTCAACCAGGCAGCAGCATGCAGCATCTCCTGGATGTGAATCTTCAGGGTTACTATGATAACAGGATAAAGGAGCTAAGGGCAACACAGCGATCAGTAGAGGAGATAAGGAATGTAAGACATGGGGAGAGAACCTGTGTCAGCTTTTGTCTCACAATATTTAGTAGCTTCAGAAAGTGTTCTACCATTGGAACACAGTGGTGAGTATGTGGGATTCAGATCCCCAGTGGCAGAGCTGGGTTGGTTCAGCAGGGGCCCATTAGCTCTGGATCTGTGCCAGTCCACTGGACCCACGCTGACACAAGGAGAACTACTTAAGTTCTCCCTCCTGCTCTCTAGTTCCTCACTGTCCAGGAAGCTTACTTGTCAATGTGCAGGGTCTCATAAGTACTCAGAGGTGTTTTGGTTCTGACATTGACCCCAAGCTGATAAGGCTTCCTGAGACCCAGAGCTGTCAGAAACACAGTCGATGCAAACAGTCAGATCCTGCAGGATCTGTGAGTCTGAGCTCCGTGTTTTATTAAAGTGCTAATGCTAATAATAGATGAGCTCTTTCCTAAAAGCATTACAGCATGACCACTAGGAGAAAGTCCAAACCAGCTCTGCTCTTCCTTCCTTCTCTTGGCATGTATCTGTACCCTTACCCAAAGATTGCACCACTTGTCTAAGCAGGGAGCATGAGGACACTTCCCATGCCACCAAGAAAACTGGGGACAGGCTTTTCAAAACCTGCATGAACTGTATACCTCAGAGGATTGTCCCAGTTCTCCTCCTTTCCACCAGATATTACCTGTAGCTTCACTGCTCCACTGACATCTCCAGTGTATGGTTCTGAAATGACTGACTTCACGCTTTCTTTCCATACACTATTCTTGTCTGTCCTGCAAGCCTGATAGCAATTTCTGCACCTGAGAGGTCTGTCAGATATACAGAGGTGTCAAATCTACAGACACAATTAAAGGGTTCCTTCTCTGTCCTGAGGATTTGGGGTGATTCTTGGGGGAAGGATTGTGAAGGACTCATGTCCAGAATAGCACCAGGCTTCAGCCTCTTTTCCGCACTGGAACATCAGCAAAACTATTGCAAACAAAACCACCGAGGATATCTGACTCTTTGACCACTGAACACAGAATTACTGTGGTGCTGTTGATAATACCTATGTTTTCATGATAAATTCCTTGCTTTTAGGTTTACAGAGTGTCAACAGTGCAACTAATAAACAAGAGACAGAGATCAGGCATCAGATGAACTGAATGCACTCAAAAGTGAGAATGGTGTGTATCATATTGGATACCACAAAAACCACAGGAGAAATGTACTAAGGGAAAGACTGACGTACTTGTCACAGAAATACCCTACATATCTCTGTCTCTGTATTTCCACTCCTTCTGAGTAGTAAGAAAGCCAGGATTCATTGACTTTGAACTTGGACAGAAAAATAAGCAGCGTGACTCATCAAAGAAATGGTTTGTTCTTTCTTGTGCAGTAGGAGTTCTGTGTGAGCAAAGGCGATCCAGACAAAATGGGTAGAAAATAGATAGAAATTCTGTATTCTGACATGATGTTGATTACTATCGAATTCCTCCCTAGCAAAATATTCTTTAGAGAATATACATGCTATAACTAACTGAAATAAAAAGACACTTTTAAACTATGATTCCTTATTGTAGTGACAGAAAAAAATTGACATTGGGTGAGTATTCTAAATTTTAAACAAGTTTTATTGTGTCTTTTTCACAGAATCGTAAATCACAGCAGATTACAGAAAATGACCTCTGGATGTTGTCTGAGCCAAGCCGCCTGCTCAAGCAGAGTCACCCTGACACCATTACCTAGGACTATTTTCAGATGGCTCCTGAATATCTCTAAGGAGGTACATGACACAACTTCTCTGAGCAACCTGTGACAGTGCTCAGTCACCTTTACAGTTAAAAAGTGTTTCTTGATGTTTAGAGGGAACCTCTTGTTTTTCAGGTGGTGCCCATTGCCTCTGGTTCTGCCACTGGATACCAATGAAGAGAGCCTGGTTATTCTTTGCAGCCCCCTTTCAAGTAATTATATACATTGATAAGATTCTCCCTTTTTCTTATATATCTTCGTTTGTTTACTGTGTAACATACCCTTTATTATCTACATATAACCAAACAAACCAAACTGAAAATCTGTCAAAGCTAACTTCAGAACTAAGTCCACAGAGCATGTATGAATGGGCATTAGCTATGATCAAAATGGTGTGATGATGACCCATTTGTGCTTCAAAAATACTTAGTTTTAACCCAAATGGTAGACTGGGAGAGAGTAAAGAATAGATTCAGAAAATGAACCTTCGTTGCATAGAAGTTCTGCTGGCAAGTGGCTTGTAGCAGATGCCTTGTTCTTCCTGCATAGCAGGAAAACTCTGCTTCCCATGAGACAAGCCTGAAGCCTGGGATAAAGGAGACCTAGTAGAGATGGGTCTCCTTCACAGTCCATGCCTCAAACCCTCTCCACTGGCTATGAACACAGCGGTGGATGACTTCTGGAATGACACCACTTACATTCTTTCCACACTGTCTGTTGGGGCTGGACTAGAAGATAAGAGGGATGTGAAGAGAGCACTCAAAGCCCTAGCTGTGGGTGACTCAGAAAGGACAGCATTCCAGTTGGCATGCAAGAGGGATTCGGGATACTTCCTCTTTTCTTTGTCTCACTGCAGTGGGAGGAGAGCTTCTCAGGACTAGCAGAGGAACAGTCCACTCCTTTTCCTAGGCAAAGATCACAGCCATCTGTCCTTCCTCCACAGATGATCACAAGAAACAAGTCAGCTACTGGAAGGGGAAAGAGCTCTTTTCTACCAATGATTTCAGTTTCTGGTAGAAAATCACCGGTACAGGTTTTTGTGAAGAGTTTAGGAAAGATGGCACGTGCCATAGAGAAAAAACACCGGAACACAGAGGTTAGTCGAGGATCAAGACACACTTAGAGATGCTGGTAGCAGTCTGCAGATTTCAATAGCTGGTTAACAGGTGTCTCTGCAATCTGCTCAGGGATAGATCTCATGCTGCAGCTACATTTCAAAAACAGACGATAAGAATGTAGCAGAAGCCTTACAGGTCTGCCATTTGCAATGCACAGTGAATATGTCCCACTCCTGCTTCGCCTTCCCAACATCATTAGTGAAGGTAAGATTACCAGTGGCAACATTGAGAAGTACCAGTTCCAGCCACAGTCTTTCTCCATACTGGGAAATGGAGCCTTGAAGGTGGAAAGCTTCCAAATTGCTGCACAGCACTACCAGAAATCACCATTGCTTCATTTTTTCTTCCTGCTGAGACTTGTCATCCTTAAAGCTATGGGGAGTGCTATTGCACAAGGCTGGCACTGCTAAGACAAGAAAAATTCCAGACCGTGACAGCTACCAGTGACACAAACTGCAAAGCTCTTCATTCAAATATGGCTAAGGGCATTCTAGTGCAGGTCCCCTACCCTAAACAGCTTTGCCAGGCTGTTTTAATTAATCTTGTCACTCTTTGGCAAATTAGCCCCTAATATAAGGAATAAACAGGAATTAAGACAAAAAAATGAGCAGCTTGGGGCTGTCTAATTCTAAAGAAGTTGTTGTATCTTACCTTGAAGAGTCTTCTTATGGAAAAAAAATCATAGGTTATTCTGAAAAGCTCTCTATAACCTTTGAAGAAAGATAAATGACATACAGAGTTGAGTTCTTGTTTGGGACAAACATGTACTTTGCCTCCTCTCCAAAGATTTGAATGTAGCAAAAAAGATTTTATAGGAGTCTGCAAAGTATCTACTGGGTAACCTCATAAGGCTTTATTAAAGATAGATATGAGCACCTCATTTCTGTATTGATTAGATTTTTGCAACCTTCATGTTCCCCAGCCCACATTTTCTCCAGGAAATCATAAGTAAACTGCCTTGCTCACATCTTACCTACTTTTCCACTGAAAAAATGAGCTATGTTGGACTAGCATCAGCCTAGGTTGGTCCGGCCATGAGGGAGAGCTGGTTTCAGGTAAAAGGCTACTAGTGAACTGAAGCAATGTCTAGTTTTTAACACAAGACCCCACCTCCCCCAAACTGAAACCTGAGTAGGGCGGAAAGAATGATGAGCTGTAGAAATAATGATGTCTGGAAAAAGACAAGAGACTTTTTTTCTGGTTTCCTCTCTCTTCTAGAAGAAACTTAAGTCCTACATTAAGACTTAGAATAGAATGGTGATTTCTTATTACTTGACTTTACTGAGAAAAGAACCAGAATAGATGGACTTGCTTTGCAGAAAATAATAATGGGAAAGCTTTTAATAGGTTATTGAAGCACTTAAACAGGATGAAAAAGGAATTTCTGAAACCTTGCTGTCAGTCTGTCATCTGCCCATGGTCTGCATACAACTGGCAGTGTCTCGGTGCAGGGAGAGGATAATCTCATTAAAACCATGCCCCTCACCTGTAGAGAGTGGATGGGCCCTTCCACAGCAGATGTAGTGATTATGGATGGCTTTAAAGGAAACAGTTCTACTTGCTTGTCCCCTAAACAGCTTTCATCCTTTTCTTCCCAACCCATTCTCCCTTACTCTTCTTCTGACTTCTAAAGGCTTTTACTGCTTTAATCCTTCTCTTCCCTGCCCACCCAGAGAAGAAGATGGATGATGAATTGTAAGAACAGCAGGTACTCTCTGCAGGCAGAAGCAATGCATGCTACGGAGCAGGACTTTTGGAGGCGGCCGCGCACTTCCATCTGCAGCAGAGGAGGTTCGAGTGTGAAGCGAAGCCGTCTCCTCGCCGACGTACACAGCTGAGTAAAACAAGCATGACACATGAAACGACACAGTCAGGGATTGCTCTTTTCAGATCTGTAGAGCATTCCTACATCTCTGTTTGAGACTTTGGTAGTTATGTGACAACTGCATCTGTCTCCCCACCACAGAGTATGATTTCTCAGAAAAAGGAATGCACAGGAAAGAGGACATGGGCTGGTTTTCTTTCCTTTCCTAGATGGAGTACCTGTAAAGGAACAACTGGTAGATGTGTAGAAGGTGGATCAGATTCTACTTTCAATAGTGGGTAAAAAGTTGCTTAGGAGACTGGAGGTCTCTCCAATGGAGTTCCATTACTTTCCATTACAAACCAAACTGTCAGATAAACTCCTGCCTGAAATTATTTCCCCAAATAAAAAAATGGAAGTTCAGTAACAGCATAACCACCCTTGTCATCCAATCAATTTTAAATTACTCAAACTGGTTGTCTGTGCTGAATAGAGGCTTCCTTACCTTCTTCTCTACTCGTTTTCCTCTTCTGACTCTACATGATATCCATGGAACTTTGATCACCATGATGACTGTTCTTAACAGAACACATAAGTTCAACCACTGTGATCAACACCTACCTTTTCCTCCAATACAAGTTAAACCCACATCAAACAAGACGTTTGAAGTAGGCCAGGTAAATTAAGCTGAAGTTCATTAAGTTTTGTTTTGCATGCTTATCTGGACAACACCATGATGAGTAGGGAGATTAACTTACAAAACACCAGCCAAGGAGGAGAAAGAAAGGACAACCAACCTTTTGAAAAGCAGCATCAGGAAGTAAACAGGATCCACAATGACACTTATGACATCTGTATAACCCCTGATGCCATGCTACAATGGTTTCCTCAAGAAACGTGATGTTCCTACTTCCAGGAACTTCCCAGTCAGTTCCCTGCAGGCAAGAGCCAGTCCAATAACTTTGGCCAAACATATGAGCTTCCTGTACCTGCTAAGCTACCCCATCACACAGACAACTTCCATCTTCCTCTCCTTTACAGTACCCAGTGTCCAGAAACCATTACCCGATGAGTCAGACTAAGGCTAGATAAAAAAAGCTAGGGTTACTCCATAAAACACACACCTATACTTTTATGTCTAGAGAGCTCTTCAATTTCTCCCCTCTGCTCTGTCACCAGTGAGATCATACAGTGTATCCAGTTTATCTTGCAAAATCTACATGCCCTGTCATTCAAAGGAAAGCTTTATGAACAAGTGTGAGAAAAAAGGCAAACCACCTCATGTAACTTGCAGCAAACCCAATAAAAAATTCAAAACTTTTCCTCTCATCCTGTTTTCACACGATTGCAGAAAGCAAAAAACCCAAAACAAACAGACAAAACCAGTAACCCCAAACTCAAAACAAAACAAAAAGCCATCACAAAAGCCAATGTAACTGTGGTTTTTTTAAACTGAATTTTTCCTTCTTCATATTCACTAGTAGCTGCTTGTCTCAAAATACAGCATATACTCTGGGAACAGGAGACATTTTAGCATGCCTAGTTTAGTCTGCCATTTGAACACACTTGACAACAAGTACCGTGTGTTGGTACAGCACTGCCACCCATGGCACCAGCAATTTGTCTGCAGTACAACCTCAAGAGGGAGACTTACCTCAACTACTAACCTAAACCACTTGTGCTTTCTCTATTTTTCTTAGCCAAATCTAGAAGTATTAATCATTCATTTGGGGTCTTCTGACACAAACCAAAGCAAACTAAAAGGGAGGTTATCATTTTAAACCATGCTTAGCATTTTATCACATTCAAGGAGAGACAGGTTTCTCACCAACATCCTATGTGTGATACCACCTTCAAGAATGGAATACAAATCTAAGTCCTACAAATATCCTGCTAGATTTCATTTCAGTTCTTTTCATGAATACTAAAGCATTTCTATTGATCACAGCACACTAAAAACTTCAGGTTAGAGCTTGTTAGTAGACACCAGTTGGCTACAAGGCTACAGCTGCAACAGCATTTCAGAGAACACCCCATTTTACTGCACATTTGTGGTCACTTGCATTAGCACCAAGAGAAGATATATGCTCCACAGCAGTCACCACAACTGTAGTTCTGGCAGAGCATAAAGAGCTACACTTGACCATACAAAAACTGTGTGCTTTAATTACATTCGGTTGAAAGCCTCAGTCACCTCATGATGGAACAAACCCAACTATTGAACTCCTACCTGAAATTATTTCTCTGAATCATAAAGGGAAGTAGAAGTCTCAAATGCGGGAGAACCCCACTGCTTTTCTACCACCATTTTCTCAAGGGTTACTTACAAAATTTAAAACTTTCAAGGCAAGTTATGAAATCCATACTATAAGTAAGGACAAAGGTAAGATTCAGGAATGCACAGTTGAGGACTATTCCTTCTGAAACCTCCTGTCTTTTAAGTTGACTTGCTTTTTTGTAAAAGAATAGGCAGAAAAAGGTTTAAGCACTCCTAGATTCTACTGATCAAATGAAAACAGGAAAGAAAGCAAGGAAGTACAATTCAGACACAACAGCATATGTTGTATTCCACTTTTTAGTTTAATTCAGCCATATCTGGGAATCACTACAAACCATCAGATGGCATATTTCTTGTTTAAGTAACTGGTGACACGACACAATGTAAATTCATTATAAATAATTATTGGTCAAAAAAAAGAAATCTCAAACAGAATTGCACAAATTACTGTACTGAAATTTCTAGGAGCATATTTCCCCCAAAGGTTCCACAGAATAGCATTACAATTAAGACAAATATTTAAGCCAACATTGTTCACTGTCCCTCACTGACTATATCTGTCCTTAAAAGTTACAAGAATGCAAATAACATTAGCAGATCATGCTGGAGCAGGAGACGAAGAGGGAAATGGGATGCACCCTGTCATTTTACCTATTTGTCAGAAATCTATTTTTCTTAGTTCAATTGCTTAGAACACACAAAAAGCACAAGTTGCTGTGGCAGTATTATAACTACTTACCATGATTTGTTTTTAGTATTAGCTTCTTTCACTAAGAACCTAAAACAAAACTAGAGTTTGCATGTGACTTTCTGTCCATAAATATACAGGATGAGCCTCTCAAGAGCAGAGGTGAAGAACAACATAAGCAAAAGTTCTGAAAGTGCGAAATTATCATCAAGTTTGCAAAATGAGCATTACGTGCTTCTCACTGTTAGTATAAATCTGTGACCATAGTATTATGTTCTGCATCACCAACAAATTTTTGCCAAGCAATGGTTAACTGTAAAAGGAAGTGGATTCAATTTCCAGACATACATACCAAAATGCTCAAGACGTCTTGAATCTCTTACTCCTAAACCAGGAAAATTACCCTGCACATCTGGACACTCAAAAGCAAGCAAAGGCTTTCCATTCGCGAAAAGTGGCATTTAGAGGAGATTTAAAGAAACTTCCTGAGGAAAGACAGTGCAAGAAAACTATCAGAAGCTTGGTGAATGGTAGATGATCTTCCCACACCACAGTGACTGGCAATAGCCCTGATGTGGACCTCCAGCTCCTATGAGGAGGGAGCCAGATACAACCTCTTGTCCCATTATGCCCCGGCTAAGAATCCAGCACCAAACCCAGCTTCTGCCCAAGGTGATCTCTTGCCTCAGAGGGATATGCAAACCTGCTCCATCCATAGAGGCAATCACAGAACTGTTCTCAAGGACTGTCTAGCCATTTGTAAAGGCCTGCTCTTCTCAGCTGCCTCTTGCTTCAAGGCATGGCACCACCTGTTGTTTCATGGGAAGAATGGGAGGGGTGGAAGGAGAAATGTGAAGCATGTTACCACTCTTAGGGTCCAAGTGAACGGGTGGTACTGCTCCACTGTAATGTTGTGTAATGGCCAAGCTGCACAACCTAGGAGTCAACAGGCACACACACTGGCAAATCCTTCTGGAGTTTATCAGCTGGTCCTGGTCATCACACACAACAGATGCCTGCCCCTAGGATAAAGTGAGGATGCAGACTATCATGTACGGACACAAAAAACTTGTACCCTTGGTGGAATTAACACTGTAATGCTTGTTTATGGCTGCAGATGTGACATTACAGCATAGAATGATGATCAAGGATTTGAAAGTGGCCAACAACACCACTTGAGGCAAACAGCACTCTTGGCAAGACTCTTGTCATGTCTCCCAGCTCCGAAATTGGACAGGATTGTTGGCGTGGTACACTCATTCAGATCCACACTTTCAGGCATGGCCAACAGAAGAGATGTTGATGACAGACAACAAGTGCCAAGAAACAAGATTGATGATTTTTCCTGAAAGAGTGCACCAGATAGCTGACGCCTGACAAGACTTTGCAGAAATGGGAGATGGCACACTATCCTCCTGCTCCAACATCAGCCAGCTTCCTTCCCCTGAGAACACTTGTCCTGTCGGCAACATTTCAGAGAAGATAGTAAAAATTGCTCTCTGCCTGGACTTGGTATGCTGATTTCAAAGCTCAAATGTGCCAGAAAAATTTCCTTAGGATTCCCTAAGGAAAAGATTATATGTTCCTTACTTCAGTCTGTTTTATTACTGGAATATCAGAATTAGCACCCTAGTGAAAATGAATGTGAAGACTTGCACATTCTTCTAAGTATGCCATCTCAGTCTAATTTTTTTCTGGTTTGTCTCCTTTATTTCTGGAGAGTAAAAGTTCTGCCTCTTGCAAGCTTAGAAAAAAGATAGCAATCCCCCCAACTCTAGTGGTGAGTATCTGAGAAATCAAGGGACAAAGCCAGAGTGGCCAGAGCTGCAGAAATAAGTGTAAAGGTCTAGTGCCATCAAGTTCAGTTGACCTGCCACACCAAAACTATCACTTCATTGCCTTTGAGATAATTTCAGTATACTCAACATGAGACCTGCTAGTACTATGCATTCTGTCTTTACAAAGGATGCCAAAATTCATCCCCAGTATCTAAAGTGTCCACTGAAGAGTTAAGGTAATTCCATAATTAATTGTATTAAGTGTGTTTTATAATTAACCATAAAATCTAGAAATATTTAATATCTAAAAGCAAAAACCACCTTATTCCCCATTCACTCCCTGGAGTCAATCAAATCAGTCCCTGTAGCACTGCATCTCCCCTGTATTAACTTTCTAGCCTAGCCATTGCTTCTCCTTTAGGGCTACATACCTGGCTTTCGTGGGCTATCTCAACACACCATGAACCCCATCACAGAAACACTCAAGAGCAGAGCACCGCACAGGCTAAGGATTTGCTTTCTACAAAATACATTTTGGATCACAAAGGAAATCACGAAAAGTTTCTGAGTTTTCAGTATGTATCATTTCAGAGCATTTTTTGATAGTACAGCTATCAATCACTGTCTCAAGTCTCCTATAAATCACAGTGAAGAAGATGGCAAAGGAACAGTGAAACAGCGCTTCGGCTGTATTTTTTTCCGTGGAGCCTTGTACTGCCAAACACAAGCATTGTGCCTGCTCCTGAAATGTACTGACCTGCTGAGATAAAGAAAGACCAAACTTCTGGTTTGAATGAGGAAAGGGAGACCTTTGGGACAAACTGCAGGATTTTTCAAAGGTGTCTCTGAAGTAAGGAAAAGGTAAAGTAGGAGACATAGAATGAAAGGCCAAGGATGACAGCAGAGGAAGGTGAAAGTACTAAACTTGCCAGACAACCTGGCAGAAGAGGGACTTGAGATGGTTAAATGGTAGATGGCTGATAAAAAGGCCAGTTGATACAGAGGTAACATGGCATGTAGCAAAGCTGAACAGCCAAACCCCATGAGAACAGGTGTAAGGCCCCAAATAACTCTCTTGGTGAGGTCTTTGACAGGGCTCATGGTTATTCTAAGCTGGATGCACAGCTGGAGAAATATTGACAAGATATCCTCATGAGAACAAAACAACCAAAAAGAGTTTACTGGCAACTTTAGAAAATCTGAGAAACTTTGTCAAAAGGTTTAATGCAACATTCAATTAACATACAACACCTCCCAAAGAGTTAACTTAATTCAAATAAAAGGACTCTAAGCCCATTCAATTTTAAGTTACTCAGAAGTTCCAAGAAGAGGGAATTAGAAGAGAAAGAAAGCCAAAAAAGATACAGAAAAGTACACATACAGCTACCAGCTCCAGGATTCCAGCAGTGCTCAGATAGAAATTCCAAGAGGAGGTAGGGTCAAGATTACCTCATGTTCACCTTTAAATACCCATTTGCCTTCCTATCTGCTTCCTGTCTTCTTCTAAGCTACAGTATTCCCAAACCCAATTTCTATCAGCATATAAGTGTTTAAACCACTACCAGGTTGTTGTGGTTTAACCCCAGCTGGCAGCTAGGTCCCACTCCGGTTCTCACTCCCTGCCCCAGGAGGATGGAGAAGAGAACGAAAAAGAAGTATAAAACTTGTGAGTTAAGAACAGTTTGATAATTGAAACAGAAACCCAGACAAAATAATAATTCTAATGATGATTATAGTAATAATATAAACAATGAGAGAGAGAGAGAGAGAGACAGAAACCAAGAAAGACAAGAATTACAATAATTGACAAGCACCTGTCTCAATTCTCCCCTTCTTGAGGGAGCAAAGTGCTTTTAGATCTAAAAATTGTGTTGCTGTCCTCTTACAACAGCCCTGAGGAATTCAGTCTATTCCAGTAACTTCATTTTGTTCATAATATTATCTCAACTTCTCCCTTTTCCTTAATTTGAACTTTTACTCTTAGTACAGTACATAATATCTTGTATTTTAGGAATAAAGTTATGCCCATGAAATACCTAGAGCCAAACTATTTTCTAGGGGAATATACTTTATACTTTATGGTAGGATAGGCAAGAAGCAGTGCAGAAGATTGTGCAGTGCTCTCATTCAGTTGTACAATCCCTTTATTTCTCAAAATCCTCAATGAGGAACCTGGTAGGTCCAGGTGATGAAACTGGACATCAAATTACAGTCTATAGTAGTCAACATTTCAAATTCAAAGAAAATACAAGAATGTCCCCACCTCTACCTTCCCCTTTGTCACCATATGCATGCACAATTTGTAAGTGCTGTTCTGACAGTTTGAAATTCATAAGGACACCAGAGCATGAGCGAACAATTGCTCTACATCACTGTCTTCCACAGCACAAGTCAGCTGTGCCCTATCCTCAGTTTATGGGCAGCTGCCCTTTGGGAGGGGGCAGTTTAAGGCTGCTCTAAGTATCTCAGGAAGCTCTCCACAGAAGAACTGGGAACTGAGCTAAGGACATCTCTGATCAGCACCACCTTTTCGCTCATCCGTATCACAGCCTGGCACTTATTCCCATATCACTCTGCTTCATATAACAGAGGCTCCTTTAGGAAACAGCCTCATTTGCCCTTCTCAGGTAGACTCTTCTTGAAGGCTGTAGAGAATGAGCAGGTTAGGAGAGGCAGAGAATCAGCAGTGGAGCACTGTGAGATTGGTTCTTGCCAGCCACACTCGCTCCTTATGTTTGCACTGTCCAAGTGAGACGTGTACAGGGATGAAAGGCACTGGTGCAGCTTCACAGCAGATCCATGAGCTTTTACCTCATAGAAGAAATACCCTCAATCTTACACAGGACTCAGGAAAAGATCAGGATGATTCCCCTCTTCAACGTGGTTGGTTTTGTCCCCTTTGATTTGAGCTTAGTCTCTTTAGCAGTCCTAGTCGTCTACTGGAAAAGCTCCAGAAGAGTCTGATGAATGTGCAATTCCCACTTTGTCAGTCAATGCACCAGACAGAGGAAGGCAGCAGGCAATTTTCTGAAGAGAATATGGTTACCATACTGTCATAACTCAGAGCCCAAGGTCAAAGGAAGAAGCATTTGGTGCTCCTCTATTATTGCATCTCTCAGGATGAAACATTTTGGATGCTTACCAGAGGAAATGCTACACACGATCATGAAAGCTCATGGGCTGTGCAACACATCACATTCTTCATATACGTGTCAATAAAATTTTTCTCAACTCTGAGCCCTCTATAGCTATAAACAAAATCCACAGTACTAATACATTGATACTTCCTCTGTACCTAAATCCAATGTTTCATAACAACTTTTCTGACAGCATGGCTTTTAATTCAGTTACAGAGCTGTGTAGCAAGTATGTTTTCTATTCACTGGAGTACGTTATTAAAAATACTTATTTATAATAATATATATTTTCTAAGTGTGTTTTCCTTTGGGCTTAAAAGGCTAGGTTTCAGGTTGCAGGCACCCCAAATTTCTGTAACAATGTGGAAAGGAAGCATACTAGTGTCTTTCAAGTTAGACATCTGTTTTGTGGCCAAGCTGAGTCTTAAATCAATTTGGTTATAAAAACAAATACTCTTTACAGTATTAAAATAAAAGAACGGGGATGACTTATTGCTTGTTTTTAGCAACTGACTTGTCTGAGGAAAGATGAACCATGTGGAATGAACTGACTTAAAAATTCACTGACATGATGCAGTTATTGATTTTTTTATAAGCAATAATGACTTGTAAGGTCTCTGCTCTGCCTGTTGTTTCAGCACTGTCTTTTAATAAGGAAATCAAGTTTTTTTTAACTGACTGTATCATTTCTTACAATAAATGAATATGACAAAGCATACTTGGTATCTCATAATTTGTTGTTATAAATATTTTCTTACAATTTTCTTTCTGCTTACTTCCATTGGGAAAATTGAGTTTAGATTTTTTTCTTCTTCTCCAATTTCTACATGGCTGAATTAAACGTTTTTCCTTGCATTTTACTGCAATTCACAGCTTTGTATGGACTTCTGTGTAAGATAAGTCAGGGGAATTGGTTGAAACAGAACTGGAGCACACAGAAGCCAGAGGAGGATGCAAGAAGTATCTCGTTATAAGCACTCATTCTTCTTTTGAGTTCTCTGCATTTAAGACACTTTGTTTTTCTTTTTCATCTCCTTTTCTCTGGTGGCTTGTAAAGGTGCTTCTGCACTCCAGGCACCCACTTACACTTTCTGTGCTTTGACACCAGGTCTTACCCCCACTAAAGTCAACTTTTCCCTTGGCAGGGAAGTGAAGACAGAAGTGACTGAGTTCCAATTCCAAGGTCACTGTCACTTCCAGAGTGAGGCTATCATAGACCTCAGTTCTGCTGCTGCTCCAGGCACCAGCGAGCAGCAGTTTCAGCTTTTTTCCCCCAAGGCTCCCAGACAGGTTTCTCATTTAGCAAGCAAGAAAGCAGTGGTCTCTGCACAAAGGCAGCAGCAGCACAGCAAACAAAGTTCTCTTTTTCTCTCTGCAGCATACAGAAACCTTCAAGGAAACATCAGCCTTCCCAACCTGCAGCCTTCTAAGGAGTGGTAAATACAAGCTAAAGTAGCTCAGACAGTGAAATTTTTGTTGCTATGTAACACACTTGGCTGAGGTTAATAAAGACAATCCTTAAATGTATGTAAGTTTAAAGAGGTACCTAATACCATCTAAGCACAACATGGAAAATTAAAAAAAAAAAAAAAGAGGAAAAAAAAAAAGCCAACAAAATACCCCAAAATCTAAACAAAATATCTGATAACGAAGATGGTTTTTTTAGCTGTGGTTTCACTTCTTCTGCATTTATCATGATCAGTTGATTAAACTGGAGGCTAAATCCAGAGTGAGGACAGCTTGCCGTTTAACAAGAATGCTATCCAAACATCTCATATGCCTTTTTTTCCTCCTTGAAATAGCATAGTTCTGAAACACTATTCAAAGAAAGTACGTTAATTTGAAATTGTTTGAAATTGTTAGCTCTGGCAATCTGGAGACCGAGTGTATTTCAATCACTTTGTACTTTCAGAGTTTATAAAAGCAGTATGGAAGGAATAAGAAGCAACCAGTGCTGCTTCATGAGGAAATGCTTGTGTTTATGAGAATATTAAGAATGTCTGTCTCTTCTTTCAAATACCGTGTGTTAGTTAAAGGATCAAAAAGAAAATTACATTGGCTTCCAACTCTCTGCTAGCTCCCTGTACATGATCACTTTCCTTCCCAATAGTTTAAAAATAATGGGGAATAGTAAAAAAAATAAGCAAAAGGACACAGATAAGAAACTGGTCAGAGTCAAAAAAGCTGAAACACTAGAGATAAAATGGATGTTCTGAGCATGTAGGTGCTTGAAATGCCAACCATAAGAAGATAGATGAAGACTGGAGTCGATAATTTTTTTCCAGAAATGAAATGGGGATGGCAGGTGGTCTTGAAGATGAAGGTATGGATGAGTTTGAGGTCAGTGTTCAAATCAGCCCTTTGAATAAACACACATTTTCAAGTAGGAGCTTGGGAGAAAGAAGACTGGTATTTCAAAGGTGCTTGCTTTGAAACTGCATTCAAGAAAATTTTAGTAAGTGGGTGAAGCAGCTAAAGTCTCTGGTGTTACAGACTACCAGTGAGTCTCATGAACGGTCAGCCTGGGGAATTTCCTTAATTAATCCTCTACATTCCCTGCAGGAAGGAGCAAAGGAGGAGTAAAGAGAGCACTGACCAGCTGCATCTATGGTGAGTGATGGAACTTACTGTTCCATTTACAGTTCCATTTTAAAAATAGATGCTGGGCAAGTAAGCAATTAAAATTCAAGAAGGAAAACAGAAGTATCTGGCGGTCGTTCAGTAAGCCTAACTTGTATAAAAAGGATCTGCACATAGCTGGTATAAGTATAAACAGTCAGCAGCATGAGATTATGAAAAACAATTCTTGCCTGGCAAGTGTAATTACTTTTAAAAAAACGTAAAATCCAGAGAATGAACACAGCACAAATATTCTCTCTGTAGGCTTGATCATTCAGTTGTACATGGAGTAAGCTCCCATAAAGCATCTGAACCATTGTCTTTGGACATATCAATGCAGACAGGTGCAAAAGAGTCCAAATTCCAAGGTGGACATATGCTAGCTTGGAGCCTCAGTCCCAGCCAAACAAGCTCAGGGAGAGATTTCTTAGAGCGACCTGAATACCATGTGGTGACACCATTTCTAAGTCACAGCTGGCTCATGCCTGGTCAATGATGTCTTCACACACCAAGACACCTCCTAGCTCCCCAGCTCTCCTCTGCGGCATGGAGTTCACCAGGAGGAGCAATGAACAATAGCAGTCCCACGACTGTCTCACCATTATCCGGCACTTTCTGGGTTCCACCCCTCCACCCCCCAGTTGTCTTCTGGGTAAATCACTCCCTGTCAATGGCCTGGCAGAGGAAGCACCATTGTTCCATCTAATGGAGAGCTATTCAGTGTTGATGGCCTTTGATTTTTCTTTCCAAACATAGGCCTTGACTCTGCCAGATAGGATTTTGCTGGTACGGTTATGCTGGCAAATCCTCCTAACATAAGCAGAGTCTGTAGTCCCCAAAGATTTATTGTGACCCAAGTAGTCTAACTTGCATTCAATCCTGTGCAAATAATAAGTGCAGATAATACTGAAGCCACTCAGAAAAGTCCGATATAAAATATATATACTAATTTACAGAGAAGGTTGCAATCGTAAATAGCATCAGGAGGAAAAGTAAGTAACGACATTCATAGTTTGGCACAGACACGCTGCCAGTGTGTCACATCCTGATGGATTGGGGATATGTCTGTGTCAAACTATGAATTCCATTTTTGCTTTCTGAATGCCATTTACAATTGCAACTGTCCATGTGGATTATTGCATCTATTTTTATAGCCAAGGCTCTGTCTGGGAAGATATAACAGAGCAATCAACAACACTGACTGGTTCTATTTTGCTGGAACAATAGTGTTCCTGTGAGCTGGGCTCTTCCATCTTTATGCACAGGACAGGAGGGCTGGGGTCTGGGCTTCTCCTCATCTTGAACAACATGGGCAACAGAGAGATAGAAGTTTATTATGTGGGTCCATTTGTCAAGATGCAGTTTCCCTGCTAAACCTAAGACATGAGCAGTCAAGCAAATAACTTAATAGTGATCATGAGGTCAGGTGATAGAGCACTCCCGAAAGACAGCTCTGAAGAGCTGGGAAAGCTGGGAAGCTGTAAGAGTGCAACCATGGAGATTAACCATCGAGCTGGGGCCATCCTCCTCATCCCCTGTCCAGGGTGAGAGAGGAGAAGGCTCAAAAACTCCCTGGTACTCCTGTTCCTCTCCTCTTCTTCCCCAGTAAATTAGTGCTCAGGCACTGCATTTTTATTCTGTCTGTACCACAAGCAACCTGAGAGTAGAGCTGCATATGGATGAAACATCTATTAGATCATTCAGACTAGATGAAAGGAAGAAAGTGTTTTACAATGAGGGTTGTGAAACCCTGGAACATGTCATCCAGAGAAGTAGTAGATGCCCCATCATGGAAATGTTCAAAGTCTGTTTGGATGGGCAACCTGAACCAGCTGAACACGCTCCTGCCCCTTGCAGCTGGGTTGGACCAGATGATCTTTAAAGATGCCTTCCAGCCCAAACTATTCTATGATTAGCAAAAGCAGAAATCTTTGCTTTCCCTTATCACACATATAGGAAAGAAAAATATATTTCCCGCCCCTATATTCCTGATGCCTATACCTTGATAATTGACTTTTCCCCGAGGACTGCCTGTGGATATAGATCACAGGCAGCTGAAACACTGTGTCTGGGATGAAGGCACTGAGTGCAGGGCATCGCTGTCTGATGGGCGGTACCTGCCACTGCATCTTCATCTGAGGGGACACCTCGGCAGTCCAGGTGTGAGGAGCAGCAGACAGTTTGTCCCCACAGCAACCAGTCCCAGAAGTCTGCTGGAGTTCAAAGTTTGGATCTCCTCGCTAAGGACTGGCATCTCACCAAGGAGAGGACTGTTTTTCACTTTGTTACTTTGAATTTTCTGCATCAGCCTGCTCTGGTTTCATCTGCCCTCTCCTTAAGCCTCCCCTACGAGCGCCACTTTAGGTACTTACCTAACCCCAGCACCTAACACCGCTCGCGGAAGGCCCCGCCGCTCCACCGGGATCCCCTGCCGCTTCCAGTACAAACCAGAAATCCGTCGGCAGAGCGTTCTGGGGAAATAAAGCAAACACCGCTAGTTAAAGAAATTATCCCAGCTGCTACTCGGCTTCCACGAGAAGCCGGTAAATGTGGTGCTGTACTGAGGGCATCGGTGATGCCGAGGGAGCTGCGCTGCTGCCGCGGGAATCGCGCAAGACGACAAGAGCAGCGACCCCGGGGCCGGGCGGAGCGGCAGCCGGGGGGCAGAGGCACCGATGCGGGGGAGATTGAGGCTGTTCCAGACACCCACGAGGCGGGGAAGGGCCCGCACGGCACTTTTCCCTTTAAACTTTCCGGGACAGCCGGGCTGCGCGGCGCCGCGGGCAGGTGCATCGCGCTGCGGGCAGCGGGGTCCCGGCTCCTCCCGGCTGCCCCGTGGATCCCGCGGCGGAGCGGCGGCAGCGGCGGCGGCGACGGGCGCCGAAAACGCGGCGGTCCTCCCGGCGGATCCCGGCGGATCCCGGCGCCGCTCCCGCTCCCCCCGGCCGCGGGGCCGCCGCCGCCGCCGCAGCAGCAGCAGCAGCAGCAGCGCCCTCTGGCGCCGGCGGGGCGCGGCGGGCGCGGATCGCGTGCGAGCGGGCAGCCCGGCTCGCCCCGTCCCTCGGCCGCCCTCCCGCCCGCCACCTGGATCACGAGGGACGCGGCGCCCGAGCATCCTCCCCACCCCCGGCGCCCTCCGGCCCGCTCCCGCCGCTCGCTCCCGCACCTTCGCCCTGCGCCGCGGCCGGGGGCTGCTGCTCGCCCGGAGAAACTTTGCACCCCCGGGTCGTGGCGGGGACCGTGGGGTAAGTGGCTGCATCCCGAGAGCTCGCGGCGGGCAGGAGAGGCTTCAGCCCGGGCTGTGCGAGGGAACCGGGGTACTGTCGGCTCCGGCCGCCTCGCCCCTCGCTGTCTCCGGGGCGTCGGGGGTCCCTCCGCCCGTGCCGGCGGCGCTGGGACCGCAGCCGCGCAGGACGCGCCGCGCTTTTTCCAGCCGGGCGCCGGTGACGGTCCGCAGCTCCCAGGCGGGAGCCCCGGCGGGGGCCGGTGCCGGCCGACGCTCGGATGGGTGATGCCCGAGCGGTGCTTCTCTGTCCCGAGGGCTGAAACCGGGGCGGCGGAGGTCTCCGTCGCGGCGCCTTGGCCACATCCTTTCCACTGGCGCTTCGAGAGACGTTTCGAGGGGAAAACAAGTGAACTAAAGTTTCGCATTGCTTCTTTCGAGCCCCAGGTGCACTCGCTTGGAACTGGGCAGGGTGGGTTTGCCTTAGGGTCAGCCAGTACTTGACTTGGGAAATAATTTTGAGCGTTTTATAACTTCTGCGCTACGAATTCCTGTTGTGTTTCAGTTTGACATACCAAAGGGCGAAAAAGCAGTGAGGGAAAGCCTCTGGTGCTTTTTCTGACTTTGTGTTACTTTGTTTAGTAAACAAGAATTTTGCGAGCATTTGGGAGACGTTGTAGTTTTATATCTTTTATAAAGATTAATTTAAATAGCATAAAACCAAGTTATATCATGTAAAAAACTTCTCTTCCTGAAGACAGATGCAAACAATGTTTGTGCGTCATTTAGTGAGTTTCTAGGAGATGGACTATTTAACCAGGAAAAAAAAAAGAAAAAAATCCTCCAGAAAAAACCAAGAATATGCTTGACATTTGGTAGTTGGAGGTTTCAAAAAGACAACCAGGACTGGATTTAAATAAAACTGAATGATCTGGTTGGGTTTAGAAGTAGTCTGTTGAGAAGAATGTTGATGCACATATGTTTGTACTAGATAAAATAAAACAGTTCTCCTTTATGAACATGTAGAGAGCGTTATGATTCAGGGCTAAGACTAAAAAATTTCATTTAAGTGAGAGACTTAATGACTGACAAGATCAAACTCACTGGCAAGACACTCGGTTAATTTGCAAAACACTCTTGCAACCAAGATCAAGAATTTATTTCTGTGAAAAACAAAGTACCTTATACTGTAGATATTAAGATCCAGAAAGAGTTTCCAGTTAAAGTTTTGATGGTGACTTTAACTGCATCCTCTGCCGGAGCACAGGCTGAGACAGTCCCCGCTTTTCGCTGCCGCATCCACCGCGTCTCTGCGTCCATGTATGCTTGTGACAAAAGATTTTTTTGCCATAGTTAACCATAAAAGTGTGTTTGGGTGCTCTTCAGTGTTGAGGAGAAGATTAGGATTTTCGAGGCTGCGTTGGGTTAGTGTGCAAACACCTCCAGCCCCCAGGTCTGGAAGCACAAGGCTACACAGTCTGTAAGGTGAAGGTGTATGGAGGAGGGCTGCTTTGGGAAGAGTGGTGGGGAACGAACACTCGTATGTGGAAAATTTGGGTTGTTGTGGTTTCAGGATTTCAATTTCAACTGAGCCATGGGAGGGGGAGGTATATTATTACCTCAGCCTCCTATTGATTCAGATTTCTGCTCAGGAATTGTAAGGAGGAAATGCGTTTCTAGGCCCTGTTTGCAATGCGAGTGCTTGCAAAAACCAGCCAGCCAGTCTAATATTGATTCATCGGTTTCAGCGTATGAACAGATTTAAACTCCAGCGAGGAGGATTTAGTACTCAGGAATGATTTTTCCGTTAGATTTTCCTTTCTGTAGCTATATCAAAACATATATCAAAAAGACGCTTTCAGTATCAGGAGCTGCCCATGTGTAGTTAAACGAGACTAGAGAACTCAATACAGCTTGTGCTGTCGTGTGCTTAAGGGGTTTGAGCCAATCTCAGACCCCACCGAACATGGAGGCTCTGCTATTGAATTATCAAAGTCCGGTGCCAAAGCCTTCCTTAATATTCCTGGTAATTACTGCTGACTCATGCTGACATGTGAGTTCAATTAGCCCCAACTGGAATGTAAAGGATGTGGGAGTGTCTCTTTGTGCCCAGAGACAGCTAGGACAAAGCAGATTTTGGAGGAAAATTCAAGGAATTGCCAAATTTGGGTAGGAAGTGTGAGCCAGGGCTTTTTTTTTTTTACAGTAATGTTCGAATAACCATTAAATTTGAAGCCCAGGAAGGGGATGTTGGATAACATGGACTTGTCTTCACTATGGAATAACTGTAGTCCTAACTCAGACGTTGCTTCTAATTTGAGTCATGTCCACACACACACTCTTTGCTGAAGAGTGTTGATGTTTTCAATTTGTGTTGGCTTACCCATGAGGAATAAGCTATAGCTCAGATAACCACAATTCATCAGCTGTTAACCCAACCTGCCTGAGTGGCACAAGTGGGATTTTGCTCAACCCTTCCTGCTCCCACTTGAAGGGGCTTACCTGGAGAGCAGAAAACTCCAGCCTGCTTCCCTGGTACAGGCAGAGCACAGCATGGTTTGGCTGTGAGGTAGGCAACGGGATATTTGCCAATGTGAACGTTCCCACACAATTACTGCCTGACTGCCATGTTTGTGACAGGTCACTGGTGGTGGGCACTGTCACCACACGGCCATGGCAAAGTGGGACAGGAGGATCCTGCAGCAGTCCAATGCTTTCTGGTGCTCAGAACAGGGCACTGCTGCAACAAGGCATGAGAAGCAAACAAATGTCTTTGCCCCAGAAATTAATTTCCTGTCAGCTACCGGCTGGTGCAAAAGGTCACTTATATGTCAGAGGTACATGCTAATATATATATATTAGCATGTACCTATATATACAAGTATATATAGCCATACTTGGCTAGCAGAAGCAGGAACTGCTGCTTTTGAGAGAAGTTTCATTGTTGGCCCTCTATGCAAGTTGCCACTAGGAAACAGCAGGTCACAACTTCTACTAACGTTTTGAGGTCGAAGCAAGGAAAGTGAACATGATGGCAAATATGCAGCCTAGTGTGTACCAGTTAGGCTTTTTTTTTTTCTAAGAGGAAACTGACCCTTCTGGGTCTGCATGAAGAATAAAAATTTCAAGGTGCTTTGCAAGGAATTTGACTGAGAGTCAGGAACTAGATTAACATCTTGAGACAGAAATGCTTTAGGAGTATGTCTCTGTCAGTCCAGAGCTCCCACAGAGCTGTTCAGAGTCATGTTGGATTTAATTCAGCTTACCTTCAGAGTCTTGAACTTTGAAGTTTTTGGTAGCAAGTCCTGTCTGTGTGGTACTGCTGTCAACATATCAAATATGTAGGTATTTGATAGGTAACTACAGAACTTGAACTGATGGACTTACAGGGTTGCACAGGTGGGGTGGAAAAAATCATGCCGACACAACACCAACTAAATGCATCCCAAATATTTATGAACCCCCAAGGTTCCCTGTGCCAGTGTGTGATACAACCATTTCAGCAGAGACCTGTTCATTCAAGTCCAACCCTCAGTTTCACAGGTATGCAGCTACAATCATAAGAGACCCAGTGTATCTCTTTATCTCTTTGAAACCTTATTCTGAATCTTATCCTTTCCCTCTGAGATGTTCCTTCTGGTGTGCAGTGACAGGGCACGTGCAGGATGGCTGTATAAAATTCTGCAAGGTGGCAGTGCTTAGATGTCTATGTCAATGGAAGGTCTTCAGTATGAGCCTGTGTGAACAAAGCTTTAGTCTGTACCCAGGTACTTGTGGCCTGGGGGCTGGACCGCGCTCTCTATGCTTTTGAATTAAGGCTGCACCTGCAGGGAGCACAAATAATTTGCATGATAAAATCCATATGAAGCTAGGGCTGCACAGCATGGTGTTTACAATCGTGTTTATTCTGTGACTGCAGTGCTGCCCGATGCACCAGAGCTATGGCTCTGTATTCAACAGCAATATCTGTGCATGAACTAAATACGTTAGATATCCTTATTCTTTAACTGTATTAGTATTGATGCTGAATGGTGGTCATTTCAATATGTTTAGCTTGCTGCAAACATGTGCTCACATAAAATCAAGTTTTGTAATTTCTTAGGACTGTAGAAACCCACCATTAGAGGATTTCTCCCTCTTCTGTAACGTTTCAGCTGAAACAGAGTGAAGTTGAATGCGTGGCAGTTTTCAGGTCTCTATCTCTCTTTCCTGGCTGCTCTTTGCTACATTTAGTAGTGTACAGACTCCCATGGGAGTCATGATGCTAAGTAATCTCTTGAATTTCTCTTCACTGAAATTTCAAATATTATGTTCTCACCTTACACTTAGGGCAGCATTGTTTGGAAAGCAGTTCTTCTTGGCCTCGTTGTCTCTCACAGGGGTTTGCTTCTCCAAAATGTGTTTTTCTGATATCTGAGAACTCCTAGTGCACTTGTCAGATTGAGTCTCCCTCTCCTTGTCCTAAAATGAAGAATCATTCCACAAACATTGTGCTTCCTTCTTGTTTCAGGTCATTTATAGAGAAGCAATATTTGATGAGTTGGTTTTGTGGGCAAGGAGTATAGACATTAGAGATTTTGGAGGGGTATACTGAGAGGACTACCGTTCAGGATGGTACTCCACAGGATCTGTCAGACTGTTCCCTATTTCGTGAATGTCTCAAATGAGGAGCCAGAGCATGTGGGCATCCAGCCTGCAGAGGTCACCAAACAGGTTTCAGGCACTCTGGAAAACAAAAGTCAAATTCAGAGTAATTTTTGAGAGTCACAACCTCCAGAAAACCAACCAGGATATGAGTCTATAAGGTTTAGTGCAAAGGTTTATCTTTAGTCAGTAATACAGCATGTACACAAATATAGCATAGGGAATGGCTAAGGAGAAAAGGATGTGGAAATGTGGTGGTTCACAAACTAAAAATGAGTCAGTAGCATTGCACTGTTGTAAAAATGGTGTGTTAGAACAGAAACGTTTTTTCTGAGGTATATGAATCTTTTTGTTCTGCCCAGCTCAGGTGGGTCCTCAGCTGGAATATTGCACTCATTTGGGAGAAGGGTACTTAAGAAAAAATTGCAGATAGAATTAAGAGTCCAGAGGAGAGTAAAAGGGATTATCAGGTGTGTAAAAACATCGCTTACAGGTAAAGATTAGAGTAATTATTTAGTCTAGAGACAAGGAAAGTAAAGAGAAAGAGGTTTAAAATCATCAGAAATATAGGATTAGCTGCAAAGTTGTTGAATTTAAACTGTAATTTAGGTTAGTGTCAGTTAGGGCAAGAAATTATGATAGAATCATATCGTGTGTTGTAGTAAGGAAAACTTAGTTTAACATGCTTAGGAAAAAAAATTGTGATTTTAGTGATAGTTAAGTGCCGGAATAAAATCTCTGGGGTACTCATAGAAACTGTGCTTCTTCAGTATAAGCATCATTGGGGAGTGGTTTAACAGCTGTGTTGTTACAGCTATGATGGCCTAAGCATGTAAAAGACTAGAAAGATGTGGCACTTTTTTATTAAATCAATTGATTTAGCTAGAAAAACCAGACAAGTCTTTCATGCTCACAAGCCATTTCTCAGATATGCAACCTCTGAATGGTTTTGGTACAGCTGCTTCTGTATGAAGCAGGGAATGATGTTCTGTACAGTCTCTTGAGGGTCTTTTCAGTCCCATTTGCAATGATTAACAAAATCATTCTGTCTTGGGATAGACGGGTGTTAAGGGACTGGGGAGGGAAGGCAGGCTATAAAAGCAGATGAAAGAGCTCTCTCCTACCCTGTAATTGGGGAGATTCCCTGTGATTTTCACTCCATGAAAAATGCCTGTTTATTACTTTTCAGGAGTGGATGAGAATCAGTAAATCTTATACTAGCTTCTCTATAAGTGTCAGGTGGTTTTGGATGGTAGCAAATGCTTTATGACAAGTGATATTGTGGTAGGATGAGATGGGATAAAATGTTTGCTTTTTTATCTTAGAGACAAATAAAATTCTGTGAGTTTTGAAGGCAAGAGGTCAAATTTCCTCCCATCTATTGCCCTAATTATGCAAAATGAAGTACTCATAGTCATGACTTTCTAATGAAAATTAATATTTTGAAATCTAAAAATGCATGATCAAAACTTAAATGAGCATATAGAAAACAGCACTGCTAGGATTATTAATGAGAATTAATTTTTATATATTGGCTGCTTTAGGGTAGTAATATACATAAGTAATATTAGAAGAGAGTAGTACTGCAGTACTACTCAAGGTAACTTGAAAATGTATTTAAACTTTTTTTTTTGTCTCTGGATGCATCTCTAAAACAGTAAAAGTATTTACAATAAAATGTTCCAGAAATTGTCAAATAACAAATGAAAAAGGTAGGTATATCCATAGATCTCAAACCCATAATGGGAATATTTTGCTTACAAAGGAGAGATTTGTGTTTCTGGAGAGGAAAACACAGAATCATAGATCACAGAGTGGTTTGGGTTGGAAGGGACCTCAAAGATTCTAAATCTTACCCCACTGCCATGGGCAGGGGCACCTTCAACTACATCATTGCTCAGGGCCCCATTCAACCTGTACCTGAACATTTCCAGGAATGGGCACCTACAACTTCTCCAGGCGATCTATGCCAGTGTCTCACTAACCTCACTGTAAAGATTTTCCTCTTAACAATTCATCTAAACCTGCCTTCATTTTGAAAACATTACCGCTTGTCTTATCACTAAGTGCCCTTGTGAAAAGACCCTCTCCAGATTTCTTGTAGGCTTTAGGTACTGAAAAGCTCAGCTCCTGTAAGGTCTCCCCAGAGCCAAGTGCTTCTCTTCAAGGCTTCCCTCAATCCATTCTCTGCCCAGCCTGTGCTTGAGGCGAGGCTGCCCGACCCACGTGCAGGACCTTGCACTTGGCCTTTCTGAGCTTTATGATGTTTCCATGGGCCTTATACATTGGTAACTAAGGACCTGCACTGTATTTTAGTACTTATCCAAACCAAGGTGATGGAGTAGTGCCTTGTCAGCACAGCAGACAAAACTAGACAGCCTTTTAACCAGTATAACGTCTTTAGCTGTATTTATATAAAAAGTATTAGCTACATCAGGTTTTATTTTTACTTTTGTTTTCAGATTCAGTATCTGAAAGAACAGGAACATTTGAGTTTCCATTCTTATTTTCATGTATTTCATTAGACTGAAGACTTACAAGAATTGAGCAAAAGCTTGACAATTCACATGGCACCCTGGCTCTTGGTGCGTGTTTCCAATCTGTGACCTGTTTCTTTCAAACTAAGTGGTTTTTCCAGTGGTGGCACAAATATTTTAAAACATTGAACTGCAATGGTAATAGTAATAATAATAATAATAATAATAATAATAATAATAATAATGTCAATTTAAGCGTCAAGCTAATGTAACTTTCAGAGTTCCAGGAGAAAATATTTAATGTTTCTCTGCATATATTTCAATATTTCAATTTTTCTCTGCATTTCTGTTTTCCATCTCAAAGCTTTGAGAAAAACACCTTTTTTTCCTCCCTGAAAGATGTTTTTGTTTGTTTGCTTGTTTGTTTGTTTTTTACGTCTGTATCTTCAGATGTCTAAGCTCTGCTGAGCCTCTGTTGTGGGACTTTTCTAAGTTCATTCCTCAGTTACTCTTTTTCTTCTGCTGAATAATCGAGAAGGAACAACATAGAAGAGCAAAGCCTGGAGAAGAAGAGGATTCTATCCCCACATTAAGCTGATTTTACATCTAGGTGTATTACTGGTTTTCCTGCCTGCCTTCCTAGTCCTTATAATATTTCATAACTTTAGGGCAGTCTCCATTTTGTTTGTCTTAGATCCAGGTCTCTTTTGCTTCTTTTCTGCGGAAGAATCTTATGTGGTGTTATGCTGGTGTCACACATACTCCTCTGAGGATAGGCTGTGTCTCTGGGTCAAAGGCAGCCACTTTTGTCTCTTTCCACACTGTCTCTAGTGATGCAGAAAAAATGCAAATATATGATACCAATGAATTATATAGGAGATATATATATATATATATAAAAATGGAAAAATAGATATTCAAAATACATGAGCTATCACATATTTTACTGCTGTTCTGCATTGGAGTACAACTAAAATCTTCGAAGAAACCTTATGTGGAAAAAAAGAGAGAAATCAGGGCAATGAGAGTACAGTTATTGTGCAGGACAGACTTTTTTGAAAGACTTGGAACTGGATGTTGGCCTTCTTGCAGAAGAGCATCACCATCTTACTGGCTACTGTGGAGAGTCTCCCTGAATTTGATAAGCAATTCTTTCTTGATGAAACTCCCATTTAAGTTCCCTTTTGGATTTACAGTAGAAAACTCCTAGAAATGGTTGCTAGTGATTCTGTCCTATCTCACCTATTCAATCCTCTAACCTACTCATAGCCTCCCTTTGTATAATTCCAGGTTTCCCATCAAGCTGTTTGCATTTGCTCCCAAACTGCACCACTGTGGTGGATTGACCCTGGGTGAATGCCAGGCACCCACCAAAAGCACTTCATCACTCCCTTCTTCAACTGGACAGGGGAGAGAAAGTATAACAAAAGGTTCATGAGCTGAGATAAGGGCAGCAAGAGATCACTCATTGGTTATCATCAAAACAGACTCAGCTTGGGGAAATTAATTTATTACAAATCAAAATCAGAGCAGGATACTGAGAAGGAAAAACAAATCTTAAAAACACCCTCCCCTTACCCCTCCCTTCTTTCCAACTGTACCTCCTGCTTCCCAGTGGTGCAAGGAGACAGGGAACAGGGTTCTGGTCTGTTCATCACATGTTTCTGCCACTGTTTAGAGAAAGGAATCCTTCCTCTGCACCAAGGTGGGGTTCTTCCCACAGGAAGCAGTTTTTCATGAACTCCAGCCTGAATCTTTCCCACAGGCTACAGTTCTTCACAAACTGCTCCAGTATGGGTCCCTTCCCACAGAGTGCAGTTCTTCAGGAACAGTTTGTTCCAGCACAGATTCCCCACAAACCATGGAGGACACTCACTAGACTCACTCTCTTCATGGGTCTGCAGGTCCCTGCCAGGAGCCAGTTCCAACACAGGCTTCCCACAGGGTCACAGCCTCCTGTCAGGCATCCACTTGCTCTGGTGTGTGTCTTCTCCATGGGCTGCAGGTGGATCTCTGCATTCCTGTGGATCTCCATGGGCTGCATGGACACAACTTGCCTCACCATGGGCTGTATCACAGGCTGCAGGAGAATCTCAGCTCTGGCACCTGAAACACCTCCTCCCCCTACTTCACTGACCTTGGTGTCTGCAGAGTTGCTCCATTCACATATTCTTAGTCCCCTCTTCTCTGACTGCAATTTATTCTGCACAATACCTTTTTTGTTTTTCTTCTTAAGTATGTTATCACAGAGACACTACTACCATGTCTAATTGGCTTTGCCTTGGCCTGTGCTGGGTCCATCTTGGAGCAGCCTGGCATTGGCTGTGTTGGACATTGGGGAAGCTTCCAGCATCTTCTCACAGAATCCACTCCTGTAGCCCCTCTGCTACCAAAACCTGGCCACACAAACTCAATACAACCACATTTCTAGTCTAGCCTTGTGGATGGATGCAGGATGATAAATAGTCTTATCAAAGATCCTTTTTCTAGCATTTCAAAGAGAACCCCAAACCTCACTGTTGAAGTGTGATGAAATGACAAGCAGGATATTAAAACATACGTGGTTGGGAGAATAACACCAGAAATGCCAGTGAACTTACAAGAGGGTTTGGAGGACCAGTCCTTAATTATATTTGCAATCTGTGGCTATTTTAGTGGCTCTGAGTAACATGTCTGATTTACCCCACCACAATGGTGTATAGTGCTGGAGCATATACCACCTTATGGTGGAACAGGGGGTGGGGCATGAGCACAAAAGACCCAACAGGCAGTCAGTGCACAGCCACATGTGTCTTGGGAAAAAACATGACACAATTAATCCAAAGGGATATTGTTATCCTCTTTTATCTAAGGATATTTATCCTTCACTTAAAATTAAAGACAGGATAATGAACTGCATAAACTTGAATAACTAATTAGCTCTAGAAGCCTTATCATGACAGCACAGAGCTAAATCTGGCAGAACCTCTCTGAGAAATTATAGATATAGTTAACAAACGTGCTTGAGTTGTTCTCTGTACTGAGCTTTGTGTTGCCAGCATAAAGCTGCTCCCAAAACCTGAACCTAGCTATAGGTAGAAGACAGCTGAGCTGAGGCCTTGCTATACAATTCATGGTAAAAATATTTCATTGACCTATCTTACTGGTTTTAGTCAGATTTGCCATGGAAATGATGCTTACACTATCACAACGTCAGCTTTTCTTTTGACCTGTTAGTCAGGTTCCAGCAAACAGAACAGAGGGACAGAGATCTCAAAGATACTATGTTCCTGAGAGTTTAAAACTGAAACATGCTACATTAATATCCCTGCCGAGGGAAAGATTGCAATGCAAGATTGACTGTCTTGTTAGTTATCAAATAATCCATATGGTTCAGACAGTATCCTAAATGCCCCGGCTGCAGAAAAACTTTTCATTGCTGATCACACATTCCTGTGAAAAGTCCAGCTGCTGTGGCAACCCCATATTTTCCTCAGAAGGTCTCTGGTATAGACAGTGGAGGACAAAAGTCAAGCCTGGTAGAAAGAGATACCACTCTACTAACTACAAAGTATTGTACCAGACATATGCCCAGCCTGAATATTTTTGGTGTACCAAAATATGATATGCTACCATGTGTATCCTTCCTCAAGTGACAGAGTGCATGTTAGAAGTTCTAAAAACAGCTGTATTTTTCAAACATCACTTTAAAAAGCCCATCAAAACTGCATCTAAGCTTTTTTAAGAAGTTATTTATTTACATCCTCAAAGCTCAAAAGAAGCGTCCTTGAACTTAATTTCAGGCTTTCTTATATAAACATATAAAGAAAGAAAGACTGATGAGACAATTCAGTCCCCTGATGAACTTGAACTTGTTACATACCCATCCTGTAGCAAAGGGCTGTTCAGTTTTGAAGTCAAGCATTAGCAAATTAGGAAAGCCAGGAGAAACATAAATTTGTAAAAGTTTTAGATTGAAAAAGACCTCTAAGAACATCAAGTTGAGCTGTTAAATTCCTTGCCTGTGTGAACAGGCACCAAACTTAATCTCATACTAAACCAGAAGCTGCGTATTTTGTTTCTACTATCCTCATTTACCTCATAGTGCCAGCTCTGTACTACTCACTGTTCAAATCCTGTGCAAAAAAAGTGCTATTAATTTCGTCACAGACTGTTCAGTGATAATTGTGCCTTTAACATTTAAGTACATCAAATCCACCACTGAATTAATCTTTATGATACTGCTGAGACATATTAGAAGTGATAACTCTGAAATATTTATTCTCATTTACTCGATGCCAGGCACTCATGAGATGATTTTCCAGAAGACGCAGCCTTCGGTTCACGCTCATTCAGAGCTCAGTGCTGGCTGCCTCCGGCTGCCGTACTGAGTGCTCAATGCTTTCAGGACAGACCAAGGCTCCCAGAAAGCCTCTGGTGTCCCAGGCTGTGGTGGCATACCTTGCATCCTGCAGCCCTAATTCCTGCAGCCCCTGTGGAGCCCTGATTCCTTCCCTCAGCTCCCCAAGCAGGGCAGGAGTCTGGCTCCCGGCGCTGAGATTGCTTCTAGTAAGGCAGGCAGTGAAGGCGAAGGAGTGCACAGGAGACCTGGAAGGGAGATTGCAGTAGGGAGGTACTGACCACCTTATTTCTGGCAAACTTCCAAATTTCCAATGGTTACTTTGAACTCCTAATGATAATTCAAAAGCAGTGCTCCCAAATGATCCTTTCCCCAAGTGTTTCAGAGCACAGCACCTCCCTGCAGGTCTTAGAGATACTGAGAGTCAGGACTACAAGCCTTCTGCTTCTGTTCCCTCCCTGGTCCCAGTCTGCTTCAGTCCTTCCCATGGCTAACTTCTTGTTCCCGTGCCTTGTATTTGGAGCCCTTTGTTGCACCAGGGTGGGAAGGGACACTAAGAGGAAGGTCTACTGCTGCCTTTGCTGCTCGGAGGGGAGGCCTGTGAGGCTCACGAGGCTGCATATGCACAGTGCAGATGCCTGTGGGAGGAATGGAGGGGATGACGTGTGCTCAGCTCAGGCAGAAGCTGTAGATAACTGTCAGACTACAACAAGTCTCCTGAGCACACGCGAGCTGGATTTTTTTTTTCCAGAAGCTCCAAACATAGCCAAATTTGTACACATTCTCTTCAAAGGAAATTAAGGAGAGATTTTATGTGTGTTTGTCAGACAACATATGATCCCTGGTACTTGTAGAACACCCTCTGTAAATCAAGCATTAAATACTTTTTTTTAGTCTTCTAAAAACTCCTCATGTTGGAGATTTAGCCCTCTGCTCTTTCACTGGAGAAGTAATTGAGGCAGAAAAGGAAATTTTAGGGCTAGAAGGAGCCACTGTGATCTTGTTTCAATCTCATGTATAACTGGACCATCGAACATCCTTCAACAAATTCTTACCACACAGGTCCATTAGTTTTGCTAAGAAAAAGATTTTTATGAAAAAATGCTCAGTGATGGAGAATCCTCTACAGGCTTTGGTAAATTATTTTAATAGTCATTTAATTGTTATTTAGATTTAATTAGCCTCAAGTTCAGTAAATTAGATCTTGCTAGGAATGTTTGTTTCTTGTCACGAAATGTTTGTTTCCTATGTAATGTAGTTACTTATTGTACGGAAGTTCTCTGTTGCTGTTCTTCATGATAACCCAAACAGTTTGAGCTCCTGCACTCTGACTGTGGGGCTCAATTTCACAACCCTTATTCATTCTTTGCTCCAGTTTTGTTTTTTTTTTTTTATTATTTTTTTTAAGTGGGGCTGCTTCAGCTAGAAACATGCTATTTACAAGGACATATCCAAAACTGTTACCATATTTTCTCCTGAGACATCACCATTCATTAGAAGCAGAAAACTTGGCACAAATGTGCTAATCACAATTAATTTAGTGAGAGCAGGCAGGTAGATTTCTGTCCTGCTGATGAGCCATCATGACTGGAAGTCTTTTTCCAGAGTTGACCCTGCCAAGCTGGAAACACATAATTTTGAGAAAAACCAAGCCACTCTCCAGCCCCATCCCCTTCTTGCTTTGCTGGTGAAACTGCACCGTGGTGCTGTGGCATGGTAGGGATGAGCACACACACAACCTTCTCACTCCCAGGCTGCCTCTCCGGTAACTGTGCCTCTTTGAAGCTGTGCTCTGCACAGCCCTTTCTTGTAGTTCAGGCATTGAATGCATGGTATGTGATTACATTCGGGCAGGAAATGATTCATAAAATTTAGTGAAAGGAGAGATCATTGGATAATGTAATCTGACCTCCTATAGCTACTAAAGATTTTTTTTTTCTGACTATGCCTGCATTCAACTTAACTGTTTCTATTTAATTTAAGTATAACTTCTGTTAGGGTAAAGTGCATATTACAAACAAAGCATCTAACAGTGGTTTCAAGGCAATAGGATCCATTAAATCCTTTGTACCTTGTTCCAGTGTTTAGATGCTCATGATCTTACAGATTAATGCCTTATTTCTTATTTGGATGTATCTGGCTTCAGCTTCACCTTCTAAGTGCTTGCTGTGTTTCAGATTAAAATAATTCAGTACTCATATCTTCCCCTGGAAGTAGTTCACTTTACTCAAGTCACCTAAATCTTTTTTCTATGCAAAGAAATTTCTTCAGTCCGCAAGTATTTCTTTTAGCTTCTTTCCTCGCTCTTACCAGTTTCTAACATTACTTGAAAAACACTTACACACTATTCCAGCATGAGTCTTATCATATCTTTAAACAGATGTAAAACAACTTCACTTAGGTTAGCATCTGCATTAGCTGCCTTTGCAGCAGCTCCTCCCTGGCAGCTCAAACTATGGATTGTATTCATTTTTCACTTTGATCCCTAATTCCTTTCAGGAATCACTCACATTTCAGGATGCATTCCCTATTCTGAAATGTGTTTGCATTTGGCTGTATTAAAATACATTAATATGAATGTAATGTGAATAAAGAGAAACAGCCTACTGGGCACTCTAGATTGGTCTGTTTCACTTGTCTTCAGCGTTATTTATCCATCTTCTAAATTTTTATAAGTTTGTAAATATTATTGCCAATGAGTTTGTATTGAACCCTGATGTCTGTAAGGCCTTTATAAAACTTTTTCTATTAAGCAGTGATTTCTCTATGACTATTTTTCTTTTTATTCTGTCACTTGACAGATTATTTACTGGTGGAAACTGTGCACTGTAATGTTTTGTTGGGGCTTTTTAAAAGCAGAATGTTGTGCTGCTAGCTTAAGTTAGTAACTAATACAAGTGAACTCTGTCAGCTAGATGCGATAACTTCTCAGTGAGCTAGTTTCACTCCAAAGAGCATGATATTTCATAGAATTCTGCTAAGTGATGTAATTCATCTTTCTCATCAGATTTTCTGATATTTTGCTTGGGATGGATGCCAGTCTTGCCATCCAGTGGATAGCTGGATCATTATGTTTCCCTTCTCTGAATATTACCATACAGCAGATGTCTTTCAGTCCTTTGGTGTTCCTCACTGTTCAGAGATTCATTGTGACTTAATGTCACTAGTGATTACAAGCATCAGACAGAAACAAATTATTATGGTCCATATCTACCTGTTTCTGGCAATTCTGATCCTTTCGATCCCATCTCTCCTCCTCCTGAAGCTCCTCAAGCTTGTAAGCCCCCTTTCCTTCTGGAGTGGTGGAAGATTGCTTATTTGGATCCATTTTCATCCTACCTCAAACATGTAGAGAGAATGTGAGGGCTGTCAAGCATTGTAGGGAGAAAGCAAAGAGCATAACTGTTCTGAGCAGCTGAGTGCTGTCCATCCAAGTTCTTCCTGTTTCTCATCCACATGAGATGGATGGGCTGGTAGGGGAAGGAACCTGCAGCCTCCTTCAGTGGTGAAGATGGGCTGCTCTGTCCTAGAGGTGAAGAGAAGAGCCCACAGGTGATCAGAAGAAAACACAGTCCAGGTAGGATTGTGAATACATGCTCTTCTCCAGTTTTTAAAATAGATGTTTTCATGGTTTATGCTTCTGTGCAGCTCAACGAATTCAAGTGCTGTTTTCAGACATATTTTTAGGACCACTAGCCATGAAGCTTCTGACTCTGTCTTTATTCTTGTCCATGCATTCTCAGACTCACTTTAATCACATGCCAATACTAGCATTAGTGGTAGTACCAGAAGCACCTCTTGGCTGTATGCATATCTTGGATGTTGGTGTTCAGGTGCTGGGGCAGTGCTTCATACCATGTTCCTGTGGTAACCCTTTGTTCTAATTCTGTAGAAAGTTCCTGTAGAAAGGACGAAGGGTGCATGGCTAATTTTTGTTTGATGGCAGTGCATGATTCTCCTTCTTTTCAGAGACTAGAAATAAATCTGTTGAGCACTCTTACCTTTTATGCAGTTGTAACATAAAGCTATCTCAAATTAATTAGAACCGTACACACTTTTTAGAACAATTTCCTTCATAATATTCTTATAAATGGCAGAATATCTTTTGTCTTTAGCACTGCAATTTGTGAATTTTCCTGTGGGCCTTTATCTTTTCTAACTAGCATTTTGCACTCTATAAATTCTAGCTCTTATTGTTTGCTATTTATTTCCTGGTTTTCAGTTTGAATACTGAGGGTTTTTTTAGTTATTTCTATTTGCTGTCACATATTAATCAACTGATCCAGAACGGGTTTTAAAACAAAGTCACCCTTTTGGGAAATTGAATGAACTCTTAACTTTCAGTTTTCAATTGAATTATGCTGTTCAAGCCTTTCTCCTCCTTCTAGCTTTGCTCATGAAAGCAAGAGAAGGGAAGTCTAGCATGTGACACTGTTTTGAAACACAAACTGTGAGTCATAGATTCATATTATGGACAGGAAGGACTCAGAACACGAAAATATTACAATATTGTATTAGGTTTGCATGGCAAGGATTTGATCGTGGGGGTCTACAGGGTGGCTTCTGTGAGAAGCTGCTGGAAGCTTCCCCTGTGTCCAGTAGCTCTACAACAGACCTGCCACTGGCCACAGCAGAGCCCACCAGCAGCAATGGCAGTGCCTTTGGGATAACCTGTTTGTGAAGGAGGAAAAGAGCCTGCACAACTGCAACTGCAGTCTGAGAGAGGAGTGAGAATATGTGAGGGCAGCAGCTTTGCAGACATCAGGGTCAGTGAAGAAGGAGTGGGAAGGGATGCTCCAGGCTCCCAGAGAAGAGTCCCCTGCAGCCCATGGTGCAGCCCATGGTGAGGGAGCTGTGTCCCTGCAGCACATGAAGACCCTACTCCAGAACAGATGGATGCCTGAAGGAGGCTGTGACCCCATGGGAAGCCTGTGCTGGGTCAGGGTCCTTGCTTGACCCTTGGAGAGAGGACCCCACACTGGAGCAGGTTTCCTGGCAGGACCTGTGATCCCAAGGAGCACCCATGCTGGAGCAGCCTGCTCCTGAAGGACTGGGCCCTGTGGAAGGGATCCATGCTGGAGCAGTAAATGAAGAACTGCAGCCCGTGGGAAGGACTCGTGTTGGAGAAGTTCATGGGAGAGTGTGGGGAGTCCTCCCTCTGAGGGGGAAGGAGTGGCAGAGAAATAGTATGATGAACTGACCACAGCCTCCTTTTCCCATCCCCTTCTGCTGCTGCAGGGGGAGGAGGTAGAGAAAATGCAGTGAAGTTGAGCCTCGGAAGAAGGGAGGAGTGTGGAGAAGGTATTTTTGAGATTTGGGTTTATTTCTCATTACCCTACTCTGATATGATCGGTAACAAATTAAACTAATTTCCCTGAGTTCAGTCTGTTTTATCCATGAGAGTAGGTGGTAAATCTCTCCCTTTCCTTATCTCAACTCATGAGCCTTTTGTTATATTTTGTCTCCCTTGTCCTGCTGAGGAGAGGAGTGGTAGAGTGGTAGAGTGGTAGAGTGGTAGAGTAGGTTTGGTGGGTACCTGGCATCCAGACAGTGTCAATCCACCACAAAGAAAATACCTTTTATATGTAAAGTCTCAGAAGAAACTGCAGTTCATTTGGCATCTCCAACCATTTTAACTTCCAGCTGAAGGAGGAAACCTGTGAGGGTAGATGTAATCTTAAAAACTGGCAGACTGTAAAAAAAAAAGAACTTGCAGATTAAACCAATTTAACAAGGTCTTTGAAGGCAGCAAGAAGGCTTTATCTAAGCAAAGGCTGTGGCACAATCTTAACTTGCAGCAGTATTTATTGCACTGTATCATATCCCTCATCAACTTTGGACAGGCAGTTCACCCATCTGACATCACAGGAAATCATTCCAGTAATAGTGAAAAATATGGTTCTGTTTCTGGAAGAACTTAATGCCTGACACTGCACCAACTGGAGACTGGTGTTTCCACTATAGCCTGCATTTGAGAGAAGGCAGCTAATCTGATCTTTATATTATGCATAATTTCAGAATGAATTCTCAGAAGGAAAGAACAAATAACAGCTGTAGTTAGTTGGAATAAAAATGGAATGTAGATTTAAATGATTTACACAAAGTAACCCGATAGCTGTCTGTTGACACAATAACTGATTTTCCAGATGAGGGAAACACAGTAGACCTCAGGTATCTCAATTTAGCAAAAGATGCTGTGCTTGCACGTATGAAATACATTTTAGATTTTGCTTAATAAACTGGGCTCAATTCTGTTCTTCTAAAATGATAGGAAGAAAACACATTTTGTAACATGAGAGGGAAATAAAAGAGTTTGGGTTGTCCCAGAATAGAAAAATGAAGGCTGACTGAAGATATGACTGATATTTAAAAATACGCCAATGAGTAAACACAATGGAGGAGGAAGAGCTATTTAAACTAAAAGACAATGTTGGCAGAAGAACAAATGGGCATAAAATGACCGTGAACAAATTTAAGCTGGAAGGCAAAAGGTTTCTAGTTATCAGAAAGCTGTCTTTCAATGAAAAAATCAAGCCCTTCTAAACGATTTTTAAATTAAACTCAGTAAGTTAATGATTTGCTTTACATGACACACGTGTTCACCAACATGGGATTTGATTCAGTGACATATAAGTTCCCTTTAATTTTATATCTTACACAAAGCAGCAATTACTCTTGATATATACTAACCTCTCTGACAGCATGCCTCCACTGTTGAACAGCACTCAGCATGACTATAATAGTCTTTCAGACAGAAAATCAAGAGACTTTGTTATTCAGCTAATCTCCAGAAGATTTAAACAGACTGAATGCAAAGACTTTTTCCCATCCTGCAACGTCTCTAAGGTTCACATACTCAAATAAATCAATAAGACCAAGTTTTGTGTGAAAATTGTCACCTCAGTCAGCACTGCATTGGTTCCTAGTGCTAACCACAAAACTGTGTGTCACATCTTGAGCTGCCGACAGCTATATTTCCAGCATTTAAAAATGAGGATGTGAGGATCTGGAGAAATGTTGGTTTGAATAATTGCAACCTACTAGTCACAATGTCAGTAATGGAGATAATATTTCTGTGTATTTTAAAAGCTGTGAAATCCGCCCTGCAGATGACGGGTAGTATTATTCATTCTTATTTGTTTAGCTGAATTTAGAAATGAGCCTGGAAGGGAAAAAAAAATTGGATATCCAGTAAACAGGATGTATTTTATACCCATTTTATATCACGCATAGTATACTTAATTGGAAAAAATGAAAATTGAACATAAACATCAATATTCTAATAATATTAGGGTAGGAAATTGGAATAAGCTGTAAGCTTCTATCTTAACTAATGCCACCATGCTTTTTAGTGTTGCTGAATGTCACACTCAAGGAACAAACGTTTTCCTCGGTGGAACTTTCTCATTGCTGGCATTTTATACAGCAGCCTGAAATCACAGAAACCTCTGAACTAAGAAACCTATTCCTTTTGTTTTTCAGTGTCAAAGCCATGATTCCTCCAGGGGAATGCCTGTATGCTGGGAGGAAAAGGAGGAAACCCATTCAAAAACAGTTAAGTATCATATTCATCAGGAGGCATCTCCTTCCAAACATATGGGCTAAAAATGAGGTAGAAGAAGGGTTCTCTTCCTCCTATGGTGCACTGACACAGGAGAGACCTAATCTTTTTTCTGTAATGAGAGTTGGTTAGGAGGCTGGCTTTTCATGGGTAGGATGTCTCCAGAAAGGATCTTACCCATCACCAGGTATCCCAGGAGGAGGCCAGTGGTGGTTGTGGTGGATATCCTGGTGCTGCCGTGGAGAGTGGAGAGGGAGAGTGCCCTTCCATAGGCAGAACACACTGGTGGACTAAATGTCAGCTGGGCAGTGGGTTGGAGGGGTGGCTGCCACCTTCGTGCTTCTGTGCTTCCTGTTGCCTGTTCAAGCAGCTTCTTGAGAGGCCATGTGTTGAGTGGCACCAGAGCACTGGCACTGTACTCCCCCCTTCCCCTTTCCTGGGCTTAGCCTTGCGTGGGGCATTGCTGAGACCAACATGTGCGAGCCGGGAAAGTGGGTCAGTTCAGCCAAGTGAAAGAGCAGACTGGTGAGTCACTTTTTGCATATAGAACACATAATTTTCAGGCTTCTATTTACTACAAGATCACATTCATTAGGAGAAAAGTGGGAAAGAGGAATTGTGTATGTGAATGCGAAGCAGGAAAAGAAGAAATGCAATCAAAATTTGTTACTACAAGATGCTTGAAATGGGAGGGGGGAAAGAAAGGTGTCTATCACTCCAATGTAAATGAGTTCCAGATGCCATAAACCGATCTGTGAAAGAAAGCTTTTTAATGTAATCCCAATTTTTCTGTGTTACACTTGATTATATGATTATGAAACACACATTTGTACTCTGTTAGAATTATGAACTGGCACTGGTGGCCTTCACACACAATTTAAGGATGAGAAGGTAACTAAAATAGATTTCCCTATTTTCAGTTGTTGAGAACTGCTAAAAATAACCCTTTATTGACTTAAAATTGTACATATTGATCTAAAGTCAAAGGCGAGTTTCTCTGAATATTTTAATGACATCTGTTGATATTGTTTGGATTTTGGGCAGTATTTGCTCATGAAACACTTGTTCCCACTTGAAAAATTTGTTTATTTTAGTATAAAATGTATCATATTTCAATAGACAAAAGATAATGGGATAAGCAAATGATTCTTCCTGCACAATCCTAAGTGTTGGATTCAAAATGTATGTAAGATTTCTGCACTACTGTTTCAGTATGGATGTGGATATTTGATTTTATAACAACTGCAAGAGGGATGGAACATTTCCAGTACATTAAATTTACTCTATGCAGAACTGTTTATGGATCATTACTTTTGTGAGAAAGGAAGGAGACTTGCAGTTGCTTTGAGGAACATTAAGCTTATGTTTGGAGTCTACATGCTAGCTAGAACTCCTCTCAAAGATGACTTCTAGATAAATGCAATGGCTAAGAAAATTACCTGCTAACAAATCATGGAAATTATCTCATTAGCCTTTTTTGGAGTTCTGGCTTTAATACTCTCAGAAGCAAATTCTCACTTACTTCACACAAACAAGTTTTCATCTTGGGAACCATTCTAGGTAATGCTGCCTTGAAAATAGCTTTTCTGTGATGTCGCAGTGCAGGTACCTGAGCATGAACTTATCAAGCCAGGGCGTGAACAATTTTGATTAAGAAACAAGGGTTAAAACAAAGGGAACTTTGTTTGGATTGTTAGAATACTGAACTCCCACACTGGAGACAGCACTCGATTTTCTGTGGTTAGTTACTTACCGCTTGCTGAGGATGATTTCTCAGTTCCTAGCAACACTGGTCTCTTCCTCAAACCTTATCTGTTTGTGGGCTTGGTCTCTGGTAAGGCCTTTCCTGTGCTTATTCCTTCACTTGGGGACTTTCCTCTAAAGAGGCTCTGAATGCCCCAGACTGACTGGCTGACAGAGCTCCTTTCACACCCTGTGTCTTTCAGTCGTTCTGGTCTTACTGACATTTCAGGACTCCAAGGTTATTGTTATGCTGCCTTAAATAATTTATCTTTAATTTAGACAGGTAGATAAAGGTTATTAATTGAGCAGCATATTTAACCGTTATTTTAATCCATGACATACCATCTTTGTTAGAGCTTTTTTCTCCTGTTTGATAGCTCAGCACTTTTTCCTCCACAGACTTGTACTTTCCCCACTATAATTCTGCCAATGAATCAAAGTAGATACTGGCACCTGTTCTGGGAGGAGCTTTTGTTCAGTTGTAAAACCTGATTTTTCACAGGAAATAAAGTTGATGGACTTGAGGACTTTGGCCAATCCTCTCTTTTTAATGTAAGTAGTCTCTGGACTTTACCTTTCTTTTAACAAAAGTATAAGTGAGTTCAGGGGTCTCGGTGTGAGCATCGGCTTCCAAATACTTGGATTTCAATAAGGATTCATGGATTAGTGCTTTCGAAGGTCAAAATTTAAAGGACAGAGTTGCAGCTTTCCCCCCTGAAGAACAACTGGGACATTTATATCTCCCCATACTCAGTGCATTCCAAGAGTCTCTGACTCTACATAATCTTTTCATGATCAGACTGTCAAACAGGTGGTGATGCTGCAGCTGGCTTTTAAGCCAGGATATCACAGAATGATATTGTTCATTATCTTCATGAATGATTTTCAGGCACAGGAATTTTATTCTGAGGTGGTTTTACAGAACAGTGATGAAAATGTATAGAAAAGCTCCATGGGAGAATACAGAAACTCACAAAACTGTGGAAGAATGTGTGGAAAATTTTACTGGGAGGGGCTAGTATGTTTGAGTCATGCTTTCTACACAGAACTATCAGAGACTATCTTCATTAGGTTGCCATTCTTCAGATAACATACAACGTTCAGGTCCTACTTTTATACATGCAAGAAGATTAAAAAAACATAGATGTTTTCCTTCTGTTCCCAAAACCTTCCAAACAAGCTCTATTAAATGTGATTTGCATTAAAGAATTTTGGCATTTATGGACACTGTGCAAACACCTGGAGCTCAGACAGATTGAAAATTTTCCATCAGATATGCTTTTCAGGCAGGCAGCTGGCATTTTGACTAAAGGAAACATTTTCCACCAAGTGTTTATTTCCTGTGGAAATCTAACATTTTACTAGTAACTCAAGCATCTGGAAATTAAAGAGATCTTGTCTTTAACCTCAACCTAAAATCACTGTGTTGAAATTGATACTTAAAAGTGCTAAGGCAATGCTTCAGGACAGTTACCATTTGAGAACTTCAGCCACTTCTTCATCTCAAACTCTGACATGTTGTAAAACCCTCTCCCACTACAAAACATTTCTTGTAATGTTTTACAGCTCTTTAAAGGCTACTGCACCTGCCCTAGCTCTGAGTGTATCTAAAATTGCTCCAGACTGACCAATTCAGCCAGAACCATGGCACTGCCAGGGTAAACAGAGACCTTGGGAGGTGCAGCTCTCTCCTGCTTCCTAGTTCTCAGTTTAAGGCCCTTTGTGGCATAGCCCTTCCTCTTACTCGGTACCACACTATCTCATCTGCTCTACTGGTGTTATGTCTTCTTGACCATTAGTTCTGCTTTCACCTTTCCTTGCTGTGAAGATGCAGAAGAGACATAGAAGGTGGCAAAGGGCCACCTTTCTGTCAAGCAGCTTTCTCTCATTCTGTCTTTTTGGTTCTTTAGAGATGGTGAACATCTGCACATGCATGGCTGCCACTGGAACTCAGTTCTTCCAGGATTTCTGTACAAAGTCCAAGTGATTATATATACGATATATATCCAATGTATCCAATATATCCAATATATACAATGCTCAGTGGCTGAGGGTGCTGGTCAGTCAACTCATAATAATCATCTGTTTTTACTTTGCTCTCAGCCTATCTGTTGCATCTCATGGTCTCTCTCTTCCCTTCCCCTTCTCACTGAGATCTTGCTGTCACGGTAAATGATTAGACCTTTCTTAGCTCAGGTCTTCTGCTGGTTTAACGTTTCAGCATACTTATAAAACTTATTCAGAGCAAAGTTTTCATTAACAGGGTAGGGCTCCACAGAGGGTAGGGAACAGCAGACAGAGCTGTAGTTGCAGGAAATTCCTCTGTGAGCTCACCAAACTGGTTTACACTAGTGGCGGTCCGTGTGTCATGGGCACACTGAATCACTAATGCAGAAATGGCTCAATGCCTTGTGTACCACCGGAACAGAAAATGCTCTCCACACCAGCTCCCACAGCTCCCACTGCACAGGGACTGCCAATGTGGGTCCTGCACAGGTACAAGTTCTTGCTACTGCTGGGTAGTTTAACAGGGTGAAGAAAAAAAGCCAGATTTATTGCTTTAATTACATGTGCTCCTTTACTGTAGCAGTGTTTTACGGAAAGCAGAGTAAATGAGGGATCATCAAGTGACTCCTCTGTCTGTTTACAGTTTGACAGTTCTGAGTTTAACACAAACACAAGCACCATCTACTTTCTAGCTCAAAATAAAGGCTAGAATTTTCATTTGCCTCAAAGTAGCCCACTGAAGATTTTCCCTGCCTGTGCCTTTCTGTTTATGGCTAGTTAACTGAGCCTTTCCATGGAATTCACATTGTTTAAAATCACATCCACTTGGCACCTTACTACCATTTACATCAAACCCCTGTTTGTTTGGATTCACTCCCTTACTGAATCATTTCCTTGAGTTTTCAGGAAGACTTTGTCCTGAACTTTCTCCCATAGTCTTTTTACACCATTCCCTGCCATCTCCAGAAAACTATTCCTTGTACTCAGTACAAAGGCAGACCACCTAATTGCTTCAAACCATTCCTCTCTGGCGTAGAGCAGTTACTATTTTATGTGGTAAATAGGCTTGAACAACTTTTATTTCTGTTTCATATTATTCTTGATAATTTTTACCTCTTGAACTCATCAGTTAAATTTTCCTTAATGGAATTAATTTCTTCTGTCCTACATTGCTTCCTTGCTTCAGCTGGTTTGTCAGATGTAAAGAGTGATTAGCAAAATCTTATATTCTTTAGCTTCTGCTCAGCTATAGGCTATGTTCCCACAAAATTACTGCCCTCCATAGATCAGATATCCTTTTGGTGCCATATGATGGCTGAGCCTCAAGGTTTACTGCAAAAAATAGTTAGCTCAGAAAAAGTAAAAATCACTCTTCCTTCTTTGTTGATTGCATTATTTGTTCTCATAGTTCCTCTCTCTAATATAGGAAAGTTGCTCATTTATCCCAATCAGCAAAATATTCTCTATGTCTTTGGAAGTAACTCATGTTACTGAAGAACCACATACTAGTATTGGCAAATTTGAACGAAATAGCAGAAAATACATATTTTCAGTGAAACTTACCTCAATTTTTTTTTCTGTTGATTCTGTTCACTGATGCTGTTCTCTCAAAGTGAGCTTCTCAAAAGTAGCAATGATTGTTTTATACCTGATTTGCTTTAAGAGGTTTTCAGTTAGCAGCAGTAACACAAACAAAACTGCTCTTCAAAGAACTTTTCTTTTTTCTTTTCTTTTTTCTTTTTTCTTTCTTTTCTTCTCTTTTCTTTTTCTTTCCTTTCCTTTCCTTTCCTTTCCTTTTCCTTTCCTTTCCTTTCTTTCCTTTTCCTTTTCCTTTCCTTTCCTTTCCTTTTCCTTTTTCCTTTTTCCTTTTTCCTTTTCTTTTTCCTTTCCTCCCCTTCTTTTTCCTTTTCCTCCCCTTTCCTTTCCTTTCCTTTCCTTTCCTTTCCTTTCCTTTCCTTTCCTTTCCTTTCCTTTCCTTTCCTTTCCTTTCCTTTCCTTTCCTTTCCTTTCCTTTCCTTTCCTTTCCTTTCTTTCCTTTCCTTTCCTTTCCTTTCCTTTCCTTTCCTTTCCTTTCCTTTCCTTTCCTTTCCTTTCCTTTCCTTTCCTTTCCTTTCCTTTCCTTTCCTTTCCTTTCCTTTCCTTTCCTTTCCTCTCCTCTCCTCTCCTCTCCTCTCCTCTCCTCTCCTCTCCTCTCCTCTCCTCTCCTCTCCTCTCCTCTCCTCTCCTCTCCTCTCCTCTCCTCTCCTCTCCTCTCCTCTCCTCTCCTCTCCTCTCCTCTCCTCTCCTCTCCTCTCCTCTCCTCTCCTCTCCTCTCCTCTCCTCTCCTCTCCTCTCCTCTCCTCTCCTCTCCTCTCCTCTCCTCTCCTCTCCTCTCCTCTCCTCTCCTCTCCTCTCCTCTCCTCTCCTCTCCTCTCCTCTCCTCTCCTCTCCTCTCCTCTCCTCTCCTCTCCTCTCCTCTCCTCTCCTCTCCTCTCCTCTCCTCTCCTCTCCTCTTTTCTACTCCTAAGCACAACCTTTTTTTAGAATGACAGCTGCAATTATAAATTAATACTATTGCACTTTAACACTTTAGCCACCTTGTGAAATGTTAATGCTCAAAATTAAAATTATGATTGGAAAATGCAGTAAATGTGTGTAGCATTTGAAATGCAAATGAAAATGCAGTAGTAAAGTGTGACAAATAATTAGTTTTTACTCTCATTGTCCACTGGAAAGTCAGCTAGCTACTTAAGATTATGATCCTTGGATTCAGTGAGGTGAAAGTAGAAACTGTCAGCACAACCATAGTTTTCTTATTTGTCATTTCCCATTCTTGAGTACCCATGTAGTTTATGGCTCCAGTATCCTATAGCTCATACCTGGATAATGCACTTGACTACTGCTGGGTCCAGCAATAGCTGGCTACTGAAATGAAGCACCTTCTCAAGCTCCCACTCAGGTATTCCATCTTAATGGACAAGTCTGTTCTTCAGCACTGAGCACCTCCCATTGTCATGCTGGAAATAAGGTGCCCATTTCTGTGTACAAAAGCACAGCTTTTCCTTTACTCCCTCTTGAACACGTCTTACAAGTACTCTGGTAATATAAGTGGACATTCTGAAATTGAAGTTCCTCACCTGTGATATATTTCATCTTAATGAATTTTCACAACAGCTATTCTAGGTTGTCTACTATTCTCCATTACATAAGAGAAACACAAAATAGGGATCGACTTACTTGGCCTAGAAAGCTGAATAACTCTAATCTCTATGCTTTGTGAGGAATATCAATCTTCTTAAGAAACCAAATTCTTATCTTTGTTATTACTGACGTAGGAAGGTAAAAGTGAGAATGTACACAGCAGTTTTGAGGAAAGAAGCTTGAGGAAAGAATCTCTCTTCATCTTGTCTTCCATACTTTTAAAATTCATGTCTACAGACAGGCAGAAAGGCTTTTCTTAATTATCTCCTGACCCATAGGTTAACTTTGAGTCATTAAATGGAGGGAACTAAGATGCTTTGAATGAATACAGCGGGTATTGAATGGCTTCATGCATTAGTCACAGTAACTTTCCCCTGCTGTTCTGCCCCTCATATGTACAATAAAGATGAGAAATTGTTTTTCCTGATATTGACTAGAATACAAAGATAGTACCCACTTCCCTAAGGTGAGAGGTCCTGAGTAAGAGATACCAGTTCTTCACTTTTTGCCTGTTACGAAAAGAGAAGACAAAGCCTGTGTCTTTGCACCATGCAAATGCAGAACAGTAAATCTCTTTTTGTCAGAGGACAGAGACTTTAAAGATTTTCACAGAAGCTAAGGAAAGTATTCCTGTTATCAATTAATTGCATACAGCATCTCAGTCTCTGGAAGTAAAACGGGTAATCGAAAATGTTTTCTCCACCACAGAAGGCCTGCAGTTGGGAACGAAAAATCAAATCCTTCAAAGAGACACAGAGACCGTCTGAATGCTGAACTGGACCACCTGGCCAGCCTCCTTCCTTTTCCACCTGACATTGTATCAAAGTTGGACAAACTTTCCGTCTTGCGCCTTAGTGTCAGCTATCTCCGAGTCAAAAGTTTCTTTCAAGGTAAGTCTCCTTTAGATCTCAGCATCCCGTTAAAAATATTCCTCTAATTTATTGCTGCTTTGCACTAATCCTGAGTAAAAGGATATTGATAAAGGCAGGGGAAAAAATCTATTATTGAACTTATTTTGTGCATGGGATGTTGCATTGGAAATTTCATTCATTTTTTCTTATGTACTTCGTGTGTTTTTCACCAAATAGTAGGATAAGATCCATCTTTCATCAGCAGGCTTTAGAAAATGGGAAAACACAATTGTAAAATCACTAAACTGGGAAAGAAGCTTGGGGCAAATGTAATACCTCTTAATAGTTTGAATTCTCTATTTGAAGCTGTTACTATAAAAGTTCAAAATGCCTGTTTAAGTACAATGTGAAAGTCAACCAACTACAGTATTACCTATGTTTGCTGTATGCCAGGAGGGAATGGGTTCACTTGAAAAGCCAAAATGATCACTGTCTTTCAGGATAAGAGAGATTCAAAGTTTTAAAGTGCTGAATAAAGCTGTACTAGGCTACACTTTGTTTGTATACTTGTCTGGCACACTGAAAAGTGAAAGCCAAATATGCGTTTTTGGATGCACATATAAAGAATTCTCCCAAATTTGAAGATGTTTTTACTTTCTTCTGTTGCTGAGGAGTTAACAAGAGCAAAATCCAGATTAGTGATTTAATCTCGAAAATCCTCTCTAGAGTTGTTTTCAAAGAAAAGGAAAAAAAGTCTTGTATATGAAGGAGTGTAGTTGACCAAAACTTATGGGTAGACTGCAGGGATAAACAATTGTATTTTTATGGATTCTTCCTTTATTACTCTTTATTCTTTCTTCCTGTTGCTACTCCTTATGATGTACAATGTAAAAAAAAAAAATATATATATATATATATATAAAAAATAATCTGTATTATCATAAATACATATATTTATTTTTGGATTTAACCAAAGAATAATATCCTTTGGTTCCTTCTTGCTTTTAAAATGAATTTTAATATAAAAGAAATGCCAGCTTGAAGAGACTTTGGCAGGCTGCAGGGCATTTTATGAGGCTGACATGAGATGACAAAGGGTGATACCACTGATGGCAGGAGCCTCCTGTATCAGCTGTGGCAGGTGGTTGCCCAGCCTCCAGCATCCTGTAGTTGACAGAATGTCTCTCTTTCCCTTTAAACACATACCTGAGTGCTATAGCCTCTTCCTCTAAGCCTGACTTTCATTTCTCTTGTATTCACAAGCAATAATATCTCTTCAGCTGCCTTTTCTACTCTTCTGCCAGAGTTTCTAAGATCCATTGTCTCCTTTTCTTAAAGGGGTGAGATAAAAGGAAAAGAAATAAAGCCAGGCTGCACTAAGTTGAAATGTTCTTTGTTCCATGTTTTGAGAGATTTCATTTAATTTAATCCCCAAATTATCTAATTGAACACATAGTTTGTATTCCTTTCATTCTTATTTTTAAATGTTTACATCATGAAACTAAGGTTACAGAAAGCATTGTTTATAGTAAAGGAAGGAAACTACATGCCATTTTAAGACAAGAGAGCAGGCTGGAGCTTCAGAAAGGTGAAGTGGAGGAGAGGCGAGCTGTGGAAACAGAACAGCATGAGGAATGGTTGCATATGTTTGGGTAAGGGTAGAATCTGCCACATCCCTCATGAACATCACAATCTACTTATTATAATTATGATGAAAAAAGGCAGAATCTGTTTGTTTGGGGTCTTTTTTCAAGCAAAAAACTTTGGTAGCAAGTCACCTAAAAAAGCAAACAAACATACTCATCCCAGCGTTTCAATCTTTGTTGTGATGAAAGAGGATAAAAGAACAGAGATGGATTGTTTGTGGCTTTTTAAATCAAAGGATGGCACTAAATTGGGAGCTTATAAACATTCTGAGGACAGAGAACAGACCACTGGCATACAGAGATGTTAGAACTTTGGATAAAAAAAATGTATCTGGAAAAATGGCTTGGTAAATCTGTACTAATTCACTCATGGAAAATTAATCCAAAGAAACTGATGTTCAATAGAAAAGACAAACCTAGAAAAGAGAACACAAAAAACCAATAATCAAAGAGGGACAGTGGTCAGCAAGTTGTCCCATGCCTGTAACACGATATGTTGACATAAACAAGAAAGCAAAGTGTGGATTTTGGTTTGTTTGCCCAGAGGCAGCATGTCACTACACAGGAAGATTATAATCCCTCTCTGCATGAGACCAGCATGACTCCATCTGGAATAGAGCTTTCTGTTGTGGGCATCTCCTGGTCACAAGGGCATTAGTACATTAGTACATTAAAGGGTTTGGAATAAACACAGGCAAGAAAGGACTATAAAGTTGCATGGGCAAAAGAAAAAGAAAAAAAAAATCAACAAACAAACAACGCCAAAACCCTAAAGTTAGCTCAAATGTGTACAATTTATATTCTCTGGCTGTTTGTCCTCATAGGAGGGAAAGGACGAGAAGGGAAGGAATTGTTCAGGATATCTTAGAGTGGCACAGTGGAGGAAACAAGGAATGATGATGCCCAAGATGAAATTTGGCTTGAATATCAAGCAAAACATATCTGTTATGAGTTCTGTTCAGCTATCCAATATTCCTAAAGTGGATGCAGTGGAGATTCGGTACATTCAATTTTGTAGTGTGGAACAGACAGAGCTGTGCACCTTTTGTTTAAAAAAATGTACTCTGAGTTTTGAGGAAGTTAAACTTAAATTTCAGGTTTCTAAAACATGCTTTTAAGAATATTGTTTGCCATTTTAAAAAAATAAATGAGCAGTGCTACTTGACGCTTAAGTTCATATGGGACGTTGCATATTCAACCCATAATAGGTCAGCAGTTCCCGTGCCAATTACAGTGGCACACCTTCAGCAGTGCCAGTGGTTGCTGGGCACACTCATTTACTCACCACTAGGTGTCCTTTTAGTAGCTACTCTGCCATAGTCAGTGCACAGCACAAACCTATTTATGAAGATCAATAGCCAACTGAAGGGAGTAACCTCACTATATGGACTTCAAGTGTGAAGGTGGTTTTGCAGAGAATTAGATGTAAGTGCATGGAGAACATCCATTGGTCATTTATTCCTATTTTAGTGACCACTAGGGGTTAGCACCTTGAAGCATATGCCCAGTACATCTTACTTGAGTTGTTTAAGTAAAGGCCTGGTTCCTTTCCAAAATTTAGACCTGGCTGCTGAGACAGCTATTCCTAGGATTTGGTTTAAGTCATTGTGGTGACTACCCTCCCTCATTCTTAGAAATGTTTTCCTTTTGCTTCAGAACAGTTCTCCTGTCTACTTGTTTAAGATTCTTCATATCTCTGTTATCAGTTGGCAGAGCCTCTATTAATAGCCCTGCTCCCTCCAAGCTATAGGCATTTAGTCATTTTGCATTTTCCTGATAAGCACTTCAAAATGGCTTGAGGCAATAACCTTCCAATCTCACCGGATCTTGTGTATGAAGCTGCTGGGTCTGAACCAGGGTTGATGACTGAGAGACATCAATTGCTACAGGAAACTGTGACTGTCATTTGGCCCTGACAAAGATTTGCTTTGGGTGGGGCTCCTATGAGCATGGAGTGGCACTTAGTGTCTGTGATCACTCGAGTTTGCTGGGCTTCTGTCTTGAACGTGTTCCATCTCGGTTAATTGTAGTCTGTCTTCCTTTACCGCTCTTGGCAATACATCCTTTAGTACTCCTTATTTCTCAGTTTTTCCACTGGTGGGGAAATGGTGGTCTTGCTCCACTTCAAAACCAACTCCATTTTGTTGGTTATTTAATTCGTTCCCTTCTAGTACAGGTAATGATTTAGTAAATAAATGTCAGAACTTTTAGCAGCTCAGGTCCTTTCTGAAAGAGAGCCAACTTATGTTTCCCAGTCCTTGTAAGGAAACCAGCTACAACAATTTAGATAGACCAACACAGTTACAACTAGAGCTGTAAAGGTCCTCATCTTTCAGTTGTTAGTGTAACTAACCTTGTATCAGCAGGCCACTCAAACTTTTCTTTCAACATCTCATTCATTAATGTTAGGCCTTTTAGCCATAAGCATTCCTGATAAATGATAGATGATGTTGAGTATAGTTTTAGACAGGAAATGTAGAGACCTCAATATAGATCAACTTTTTTATTTTAAATCCTTTACTACATAATTTTTATAAAGCATAATTTAATTCAATAGCTTGTTATTTTGCCCATTTGGACATTTTTTACATACACACATATACATACCCAAAACCAGGGATGCACACACAAAAGCAGTGTCTCCCCGACAAAAATCTCCCTCATGTATTATTTTGAATCTCTGTGTTTATTGCAGACTTCAGTGCCTTCTCTGTATTTACTTACTTCTAGACTGCATTTGATTTTGAAAGCTAAAAATCTGATAGATTTATGGATGATAAATATGGACTGTAGAGAGTCACAGATGAACTCTGTGAATAAATATCTTAAAAGTTTCTGTAGGCGTTATATTTAAACTGCAATCCAGATCTTTGCAAAATTAGTGACAGTCAAGCATGGAGACGTTGTTTGACTTGCTGTAGACTAAGGTTATATTAGAAATACAGTATTGTTTGAGAAATTTGTCTACAAAAGTTAGTTCATCTGTTTCCATGTATAATTAAAAATTTTAGGAAACAAGCCTGTACTGAACCTTCCTGAGTAAAGAATAAGCTATACCTTAACCCAAGGGTCATTGTCTAATATTTTTGTAAAACTGTGACATGGCTGATTTAATACCTTCCTTTGCAATCCCTAAAATCCAAGCTGGAAGTCTCCTGCTTCAGTTTAAGCTCCTCTTCTGCAGAAAAAAAATTGTTTCCCTTTCTCATGGCACCTCAGCTTTTACAGCTATGAAGGTGATCCTAGCAGACAGAAGCAAAAAGAAGCAATAAATATTTTTGTTTTCATTGTCTGTAGCTCCCCTTCTGCTGAGTAGTAGAAAACTATTTTCCCTTTAACCTTGTATGGTTAAAGGGCTTTCAGCATGATTTTTATAACCTTCCCTTCCTTCTAATCTAATACTATACATTGGCTTTTCTGTTTCTCTTCTTGTACATTTGTCCTTAATTTTCATTTTTAGTAGAGATTTTCTCTGAGATTCCAGTCACTGAAGAATCCAAGATTTTGATGAGGCAGACTTTTCTTAGATTTCCCATTCTTCACTGCCACTGAGACAGTTTACACTTATCTCCTATATATTGATTTGTTGAAAAAGTTCCAGCTTCTTTTCCCCTTAGGTATGTGTCCTCTGAGATTTTTCCAGGTGTACTGAAGTTGGTCCTCTGTTGGTTCTCCTGTTGGTTCTCTGTCTTCCAATGCTGTGTCTTGGATGGCTGCTGCTGCAAGAACCATCAATTCCAGAATTTCCTAGTCACTTTCACCAAGCTGCCCTATCTCCTTCTAACCCATTTCTCCCCTTCAATTAAACCTCTTACATACATATATATATATACATATGTATAATTATTTTGTAAAGTTTTTTAGGGTTTTTTTTAGGATTTTTATTTTTTCCTCTTTTCTGACAGGGTAGAACAAATTCTGTGGTTTCTGTCTTTCTTCTGATTTAGCATCTATGTTAGTGGGTCATTTCCTTTTACTCATCTGCTTGTTTAGTGTGAGCCAATTCCCATCAATGTTTACCTTTAATGGAAATTGAATTTATCCCTTTTAAGAAGAAAGCAACAAAGGATTCTTCCCAGCTAGCCTCAATTCAGTATCCTCAATTACTTGCAGTGTGTTAGAGCTTTGTTCTCCTCCTACAGTGTGCATGGCTGTTACTCTCCTAGGTCAGAAGCATACTACTATAATTGAGATTCCTCAGGTTCATTCATTAGGCCCTTTAGGCTATTATTTATTGTAATATTTGAATATTTAGTGCTGCAGCCCCCACTGCAGACCTGTTCCTGGTGTGATATACATGACACTCTAGCGACCCAGAAAATTAAGGTCTTAAAACCTGAGATGGGTAAGGCAGCACAGAGCAATCTTGCTTTTAGTGCATAATCTGCATTGTATTGCTACTCAGCAGTGCTGCAGAAGTGCCACTTACCTGAACCAAAGCTCCTGGTTTGAGATCCAAGATTCCTCTGCATGTACTGTGGTTCTCAGGCATCCCTTTCTACCCCATCTTCTCTTCCTAATAATTCTGTTTGCCCTGAGTTTTATTTTCAAACTCTCAGTAATTATTTTTTTTACTGGATTGACAAATTCTGCTTCTTTAGTATAAATATGTTTTTTTAGATTTTACTTTACATAAACATGGAAAATTTTTCCACAAGATCCAACTGATTCTGAAACTAAGTTCATATGGTTGAGCTTACCATTACAGTTACACCCTATACTGGATCCATTTTTGTGGGAAAAATTCATCTTTCATTTGTTAGCCAGTTTCAGTAGCCTGAAGCTTTCCCTTAAGTTTTAAACCATAGTCTTAGTGAATCACAGATTCACAGATGGGTTGAAGATGGAAGGAACCTCTGGAGGTTACCTGAACCAAGCCCCCTGATCAAGCAGAGTGACTGAGAATCAGTTTCCCAGGACCATGTCCAGGTGGCTTTTGAATGTCTTTAAGGGTGAGGAGTCCACAGTGTCCTTGGGCAACCTCAGCCAATGCTTGGTCACCCTTACAGTGAAAAATGTGTTTCCTGATGTTCAGAGAGAACCTCCTGTGTTTTACTTTGTACTCATTTACTCTGATCCTGTCACTGGACACTTCTGAAAAGAACCTTGCTATTCTGTCCACCCTTCCTTTAAGTATTTATACCTCTGATGAGACCCACCCTGAGCTTTCCTTTCTCCAGGCTGAGCAGTTCCACCTCTCTCACTCTCTCAGCCTTTCCTCATAGGAGAAGTGCTCTAGTCTCTTCATTATTTTTGTGTCCTTTCATTGGACTGCCTCCAGATCCTTTATAATGGATGTATTTAGAACAGATATAGGAAAAATAAAATAACAAAAAAGCTGAAATACCAATAAATATTATAAGAAAGATTTATAAGAACAGGATAAAATGCCTGAATCAACAACAACAGGAAGAAGGAGGAAATTATACTTCCTTGATTCCATCTCTTCATTCCTACCAATCTTTTCTTGGTATGACTTATATGTTGATTTCCAGTATGTGAATAATTAGAGGCATTCAGATTACCCCCAAACTTTTTTTTTAATGAAAGCTGTACTTTGAGACACAAATCAAGGATTCAAGTTGTGTTCCTCTGATTAGTTAGGGTTGAAGCTTATACCTTGAGTCAAGAATTCCCCAATGTATTTGAGGTTTTTAACAATTAGAAGTTTGGTTTTTAAAGATATCTTCTACTGAGTTAGAGCATTCCCAGTCCTGTCCTCTGAAACTGAATGTCTGAATGATTTCTTTCTTGGAAGAGAAATAAGGACTTTTCTTTTTTGAACAAAATGCCTTTAGCATATGTATTGCTGTAGTACACAGTTGTAGCTTAATTAGATTGTAAGCATTTAGGTTTTTTAGGTTTCTTAGGACAGCATATTCAATGGCTTGTGCTGAGAAGAAACATTCATGATCAAAGTGGAATAACAGGTAAGGTTATTCCCGTGGCTGTATTGCATTGGCATATTCAAATTGCACCAATATTTGGAGTGTTTTGGCCAAAAATGGACTGTTCATGAAAGAAACATTTTCCACTCTCTACTGCTCTCTATTTTTGCCATCTTTTTAGCAATACAGTAACTAAAAAAATGAAACTGTTCTGCTGCATAAGTGGTATATAAGTAAATTGTTGAAGGAAGATCTACTGTCTGCCAATCATTGTCTAATCAAGTGTTAAAATAACATCAGTGAAATTTTAGCAGAAGTGTCAAGACTTTAAGCAGGATAGCTGCATTCATTCATCCCTGAAATCTAGCAGGACTCCTTTCTATAGAAGCCACTGCAAATTGAATCTCCTCCACATTACACATTTTCCAACATTATTTTGGATTATTTTGACTAGATTTTTTATTATTATTATTTTATTTAATTGCCAGGAAGACCATTTTATTGGGACATATTGCTTATACTAATGGGTTACTATTTTCTCTTCCCCTTGTTTCCTGGGAACACCATTCATTCCATGTGACAAATAACTGAGGCTGTTTTGTACTTCAGGTCCTCTTGCATAACCTGGAGATCTCTCTGTCCTTGGAAGGCCTTTGCTCACTCTTGGAGGAGAATTGTGTCTGATCTTGGTGTCTTCTTGTAAAAGGGTATACCTCCTTGTCCTGGCTAGCTTTCTCTTTAGTTTCCTGCAAAAAAGATGGGTTTTGTAGGATGAGTGTTGATTTACAAGCAGGATTTACTTCAGAGTGAACCTACATTCAGGAAGAACAAGACAATTTTAAATTGTTTGAATTCCCATAATCTTTGAAGATCAAGGGAACCTGTCTGTGCAAAACTGTGTTCAGTGTCATGTTCTGAGACTGGATCTAAATTCAATACTTTTTTTTCTTTGGGTAATGGTAAATGAAGGATCTTAGTTTCAGTTATAAATAGGTTTCAGATATTTTCTGGTGCTCCTTGGATGCTTGTGTCACATGCTGTGGGTTGCTTATTTTACCAGAGCTATTACAAACTCAGAGCTGTTAGACTGAGCTAGTCACCTGCATGAGAAATCCTGAACTACATAGAATTTATGCTGTCTTTGGGAAACATACCATCATTAGGATTCTTCTTGCAGAATTTCCTCTCCTAATAGTGGATCTGTATCTCATACAACTTTTCTGTTGCTGGATGCCATCCAAATGAACAATCCCTGTAGGCTTCAATGTTTCTCTTGATATTATCAAGACTGATTAGAAAACCAGGGAGCTGGAAATGACAAGTGACATGAGGGGAATCTTTGTTAGATTTCTTCTGAGGGCATTTGGCACTGGCAGAGTTCCACTGTTTCTACCAACAGCAGAAGTACACTCAGGACCAGACACATGGTCAGCCATGCACACAATGCCTGGCTTTATAGGTATTCCCACAAACCACAGCTTCTACATTGGTCCAGTGCTAGGGGAAGTCCCCAAAATACTTTGAGCCATTGAGTGTGGGTCTTCACCTTTCTCCAGCTTGCTCAGTTATTCTTAACCATTTTGATTTGGTAGGCTTTTGTGCTCAGTGCTTTTGCTTAACTCACACTGTGCATCTCATGTAGCATAGATGTAAATGAATATGGCAAGGGTGTGTAAATAAATGTGGTAAATGCAAGTGGCAAGGAAAAATCTGGGTCTATCTAATCCAGGAGATTGATATGCACACTGCCTTTTGTATTCACTGATGTTCATCTTGGTTGTGCACTGTGCTTGCTTAATCCCTGCTCTGGAGCTAAGGCTCTTCTTGGCCCGGCCTGGTACCAGCTGTTGAAATACTCTCACAGTCTGCCATGGCTCAAATTCCATTATCCTGTGCTATAAGTAATGGACTTTCATTGATCTAATTCTCTTGAGTTAAATTGTTTTTAGATCTTGGACACTGAGGAAAAACTTGGAGTTTAGTTCCACTGTAACCCATGTTTTCCTTGGATATGGAAACTAGAGTGGTTTTCATCACAAGAAAAATGGCATTTTTACTTCAGAACTTGCTAGCAATTTCAGTGACTGTAGAAGATACTAGCTATAGTTTTGTCCTTATCACTGATGCAATGGATAGGAGGTAGGAGAACATTCCCCCAGGCATGAACTTTGGCTTGGTTTACACTTGTTCTCAGCTTCATGAGTGATTACCATCTCTGAGAGGAAGCGTGTATCTTTACTGTCAAGAAAATGATTTACTTTGTTTCTTATTTTAAACACAGATATGTTTTAAAGGAAAGACAATACCTCTTATCCAAAAGAACAAGGAATTTAGTTTGGCATATTGTACTTGCATAGGACTTTGAAGACAAAGAAGACAAATAGTTTTAGGCTAGCAAATAGTATGGGAGATTGTCCTCATAGCTTCCCTTCTTGCTTTCCTACTGCTGACTTTAGGGCTACAGCACACAGTAAAGCTCTGCAGAGAACTCTGTTACAGTGTGGATCACAAAATCACAGAATCATTTAGTTTGGAAAAGACCTCCAAGGTCGTCAGGTACAGCCTTTGATTGATGGCCACCTTGTCAACTAGACCATGGCACTAAGTGCCACATCTAGTTGTATCTTGAACACCTCCAGGGTCTGTGACTCCACCACCACCCAGGCCAGTCCATTCCAATAGGTAATGATCCTTTAGTGAAGAAGTTCTTCTTAATGTCCAACCCAAACCACCCTAAGTGCAGCTTAAGACTGTGTCCTCTCGTCCTGTCACTGATGGCCTGGGAGAAGACCCTGACCCCTGCCTGGCTACACTCTCCTTTCAGGCGGTTGTAAAGAGAGATAAGGTCCTCTCTGAGCCTTAAACACGAGTAGGGGGCTGGTTTCAAAGCTTGTCTCACTTTGCAATGTGATAGTCCTACAGTTGTCTCAATGGGTCTTTCTGAAAGACTTGTCTTCATTTAATTGTATTGGTCTAGTGTCTTTTTATTTTATTGGAAAGAAAATCCCATATCACTAACAGAGATGTTTCTCTTCTCTATCTAATGTAACAGTAGCGTATTTGTCAGTGCTCTGAAAATTCCGCACAATGAAATGAAACCCAAGTTTTTAGATGAGGCACAGCAGGTTTCCCTTTATAAGTCCAGTTTTAATTTTGTTACACTTTTTGGTGCAATGCTGTAGATAATATAACTGACAAATTTTCTAAAATTTTTACCCTACATGGAGTAGAAGCAGAAGGCATGTCAGCAAACTTAGATGCTTAGTAAGAGAAGTTACAAGCAGACTTTAAATCTTCTTTAAAGAAACTCATCATTACTTTTGTGAAAGTTTGATGCTACAGAACAGTCTTGCCAAAGTACGTATCATATGAAGTTACCATGTCCCTAAAATCCTATTGAAATCCCCTCAATGTATTCTCTTTATATCTGCATGGAATATAGCAAGTCTAAGGCACATAGGAAGTAAATATTTGTTATAATAAGTAAATGTCTACTATTCCCATTTACCTCTGAACCTGCAATATGAATTGGCTACTTACATATTGGAAACAGCTGAAAGAAGAGAACTGAAAATGCAAAGGTCAGATCTAAATCAAAACACAATATATTTTAAGGTTTGTTTTTTTTTTTTCCTAGTCCATTGACAACTTCACAGCCACTTTACTAACTGTATACTTGCAAATCACTTCACCTTATATTAATCTTATCTATTCCCCTGACAATTTCAGTATCTGTGCAGAAAATGCTACCTTCACTGTGTTGGTATTATGTTGTATATCAGTGTCAGTGAAAACCTGTCACAAACCCTCTATATTTTTTTCCAAATAATTTATTAAACCGATGTTGTGCCATCAAATGACCCCTACAAACCTTGTATGGGAAAACGGCACAATAAATAAAGCTTTATGAAAATTTTTCTTGAGAGGATAAATAACTCAGCCTCAATAATGTATCTTGAGCTGGCGAATGTAAGGATTTATGTGGAGAATATTCTAGTATGTTATTATAAGGACCATGACAGTACATGGAGAAAAATGAAATTGGATTTTTTCTTTCCATGCTTTTTCTACACTGCATCAACAGTGCAGCATATAGGAAAAGGCTGTACATCTCACAGCAAGTAATATTAGTAAGAGGAAATTAGCAATGTTTGAAATTACTTTAATAATTCTTAAAGGTGCAGTCATGCCAGGTGCAGAATACTCTCAAGTTACAATGGGTTCAAGAGGTTTTGATTGTTTTCAGCACTTCTTCAGGACCACCAGAACTGTATTAAACCCTAGCAATGTAGTTCTATACGTCCCCCTAAGGGAAGAGCTTTTTCTGAGCCAAATATACTCAGTAACACATCAGAGAGTCTGAAGGTATTTCATGTTACAACATACATTCTTCATTTTTATTGATGCTAGCAAGCGCTTTAGAAATATTTAATAAGTCTAGCAGTAAGTGCCAGATCATTTCAGGACAGTGATGCACCCTACATTTGTTGCTGCCAACTTATGGTTAGGAAAGCAGAGACAGTGTGAGTTTGAAGGTTACTTTGCCACCATACCTTAAAAGTATCATGGTAGTAGCTGATAGTATCTTTAAAACCAGTAGGGTGGCTGAGATTGTCACCGCTGTCAGCATGAGCTGGGAGGAGAGGTCAGTTTCTGGACAGATGTTCTCCTTGCAGCAACACTTAGTGCAGTGGCACTGAATTCCAAGAGGTCATTTGGAACTGGGGAATTTATTTATCTTGTCTTTATCTAGTCAAGTCAAGTCACAATCTTCACACAGGGGTCAGCTTGCTTACTTTAGAGATTGTAGCCTCAGCAGATATTCTGTCTTCTGACTCTCTGAAGAGAATGTTCAACTGGTAGGGTTTCTCCAGCAGAGAAAAGCTGCAAGCTACAGTGTTGTGACTCTTTGTCACTCTCTTGCCAAATGCCAGTACAAAAGCATGTGAAAAACATGTTGGGGAAGACTTTCAAGCTGTATATCCCTGTGCCCTGAACTGCCTGTGTTGGAGACTGGGAAACGTAACAGAAAGTTTCCAAGAAAAGAGGATATTGGGAAACTTAATCTCCTTTCTGCTGAGGCACCCTGCCAGGAAAGACCTACTGTAGGCAAAATTTGGGGGAAAAGCCTCTTCTCAGAAAACAACAAGTTTGTTTGGGGAGGAAACATAAAGACAACTGGTCATGTCCTTAATTCCTTATTATGTTTTGCTTAACCTTGGCATTAGTGGAGTAATACAAGCCAGGCTCTCAAAATCTGCCCTAGTGTTTCAAAAAACATATTGCCTGAAGTTAAATGTATTTTTCAGAGTCATAGCAAAAATGCTGTTGAAGAGGCTGAAGGCTGAGAGGTGGGAGGTCACACCATCACCATGCCAATAATTTGGCTGGAGAATGTTTTGTGCTAGTTAAACTGAGGACCAACTAGCCATATTATAGCCAGATTAGCTATAGTGGTGGAGGCTGCTGGAGGGAATGAACACTCAAAAATTAACTTAGATCTATATGGAGATAATGGGATACATATGAACAATTTGGAGGGTTTTATCAGTGTACTTTCATGTCAAGTTTTAATTAAATCTGCCAGTTTTCTTTTTTCTTTTTATTTTTGCTGTTTAAATTGATGGCTTCCCTTCCACCTCTTTTTCTCGAGCAGCCTTTTAAGTGATAACCCACCTAACTTTGTAAAATTTTCTTTTTTGCATATTTCTCTTCTGTAGATGTTCTTGTTTTCTCCATATAGGTTTTTTCCCCTTGTCTTTTCCCATCTTTGCTACAACATTCTCCCCTTTTTTCCTATATTCCTTGCTCCACTCCTTAAAATTTTTGGTTACATCTGCTGTCTGCCATTCCAGAACTGGATCTCCATCTCTTCTCTCCAGCAACAGACTGACTTTGGTGGGAAAGCAATGATCTCCTTTTTTTTTTTTTTTTTTCCCAACAAGACATTGTTCTCATCTCCTATTGGATGAAAGCAGGACCAGGCAAACCTCTTTTCCATTCTCCTCCATGAGGGCCTTTTGCCCTAAGAGATCTGGGTGTGGTGAGCTTAGATAGACTGCTGATGCTTTCATTGCATGGGCCACAGGGAGGGGATGTACCTTTCATTTCATTCCCTCCCCTACAAAGAGCCCTACCACAGCGTCAAGATGATGAGAATCACTGAAGCAGAGGGATGAGCCTTAGGGCGGGAGGGGGAATAAATAATGGCTTGTTGTCAACCCTCCCTTCTGCATTAGGCTGCCAGATGATTGCTTATTCCTTGCTCCCACCCACACGCTTCATGCCACCACCAGCATTTTTGGTCCTTTGTGGCTGAGGTTGTGGGCTAGTCAGCTGATGAGTCAGCTCCTGTAACCAGTGCTTTTCCAGCTCCCCATGGCAGGGATAGCTTGGGCAGAAGAGTTTCAGCCAGCACTATCTGCATGGAAGATGGGGGCTGATGGGCATGTTAATTGATTTATTTAGAATTTCACCATTCTGCAAATAAAGAGCAGGTTTCCAAGGGTGCGCAATTCATCTCCTCTTATTCTCTTTGCATATGCTCTGATGCAGGAAGTTTTGAAGCTACACCCTGTATACCATCTGTTAGTACGGGTGTGCGGAGCGAATGGGAAATTCAAACTTTGAATAGGTCAGGAAATTCAAAGTTCTGTTCTCACAGCAATTAGCTGCATGTTGGTCTCAGATGGTACTGTAGCTCATCGGGTTAATGCACAAAACGAATCTTGCGCCACAGCTGAGTTCCCGTGCCACAGCTGAACTTGGCACTGGGACCAAGTGGGAGAAGAGAGGATCAGAGCTTCGAAATACCTTTGTGCCTCCTCAATGCTGGGCAGGCCTGGGCCTCTTTAGTGCTTCCCAGGGGTCAGAACACCCTCCGGGACTGGCGCATGCAGCCTCTCACAGCTCATGTCAACTGGGGAACATCTGGCCAACGGAAAATACATCAGGCAGAAGAATGTTCCAGCTGCCCTGTTCCCAGCCTGCCCCATCCTGCCTTGACTCCATCAACTCCTGGCTCTGTTGCCGTGGCTGGAGTGCAATTGTTAGGTATTCCAACACCTTCTCTCATTCTCCACATCAGGCAAAGGCTATGCTGTGCTGGGACAGGCTGTAGGAACCACAACATGTAGAAGGCTCAGTCACAGCTAGTGACTAAACAACTAAACAATTAGTTTTAAACTAATTTCTACAGCTGCACTATTCGCTCTCCTCCTCAGTCTGCCTAGTACGAGCATATCTCCAGCCATTCTTCAGTGGTTCTGACCAAGCTAGACCTTAATTTACATTGCAGTAGCAAAACACTCTTTCCCTCCTCTTCCAGACAAAATCTGGACATTTGCAAGTATGTACAGTACGTATGTTGGGGCAGAAGGAAGAGGGTGAGGGTAGAAGGGATTTTGTGAGTAATGCTTGCTGTAATTTTTATAACCTAGTTATTCAGAAAGCCTTAGGTTTGAGTCTAATGACTGTAATTTGTCACAGTACTTAAACCTATTTCTAATGAAAGAATACCTCTTAGTAGCTATTTAAAGTCAATTTATTCATTAAAAAATGATTTACAGTACGCTAATCTGAAATGGTTTGATTTTGGATTATTAGTTGGGGTATCAGTGAACTCTATTAAATTTCTCTGGATAATTTTCAGATTAAACAAACTCCACAAAAGGACTAAAAAAATTACATATAGGCAGATTTGCAGCTAATCCAAATTACTGGATGCGTGTTCTCTTATATATGTAGGTGATGTACAGATCTTTCAACTACCAGGTGCAAGATATTTAGAGCCGTGGAGGGAGTGAGGAAAGCTTGCAGTTATTATTTGGAAATTGGGATATGAGAAGTCATTGTTTGTCCTGATTTCACTGTACTAAATTACTGACTAATTCTCCCTCTAGAATTGCAGACCCAGTGGGACTTAGACACATGTATTAGCTGCCTGCTTGCATTTCCTTAGAAAATGGAGCAATTGACCACACTGTCTTTGAGTAGGAGAGGACATATTCTTGAAAAATGATTAGAGAGATTTTGCTTTCATATAATAGGGATTATAAAAAGGACTCTCAGAAATTCAAGACTTCGTAGGTACCAGCTCTGTGGCCAGATTGGCATGCGGAACAGAGCTGAGCAGCAGTGTTCTAGCAGCTGTTTACCCTCAAATGCCCATACATAAACTCATTCCTTCAGTTAGCAATGATTTCTTTGCCAACTGCCTCCAGAAGAAGAGTGTAATTGGTTTGTATAGGTAAGGTAGCCCAACAGCACTCTCACATATCTCTTTCCATAGCTAGAAAGGGAAAATTGCCATGTTAATCAAATACTTAATTAATACTTACACTTATACTTACTTAATACTTAATTAAATACTTACATTAGTATCCAGTGCTGTTTTTCTTTAGATAAACTTCTTGTGCTTTAACCAAAGTTCGTAGGCAGGGACAAAGTCTGTTTAGGCAAGAGTTGATCCTGTATGTTTTTCATTTCCATGGGAATTTGTTGCAGTGATAAATGAATGGGAACAAATCAGCAACATAAGACTAAAGGTAACATCTTCAGAAATCTCAGAACTCTTTGAAAGTGTGACTTACCTTCAAAAATGCCTGCAGTTTTGTCTGCACTGGTACTATGACCCTTGAGGTCACTCTGGAGGCTGTCAATACCCTCCCTTTACAGACTAATGTTTCTGTCTCATCACCTCCACCAACACTTTGACCGAGCTGAGAAGCTGCTATGATTCTTGGCACCTGAGGTTAAGCCTGCCTCTACAATGTGAGAGCACAGAGCTCTGACAGTGAGGTCCACCACAGCAAAGTCACAACATAATTCTTCTCCATAAATATGGGCCAGACCTGGAGCAGAGACAAGGCCAGTTTTGGGGTGTCATTACTTTCATATCAAAGCTGCGCTGGGACATCATCTTTTTTGTCAATGGGAGACTGCAGTGCAGATGGAAGAGGACCTCTCCCACTGATTGATGAGGATATACATCAAGCCTAAAGTGTAAAAAACCCCTCATTTTGGATGCAGCCAAGGGTACTTAGCAGCCTGTGTGTGCATCTTCAGAATCCCTGAAACTGTGTGTAGCATGTATGGGCACACCTCAACAAGCTTTCACCTGTTTAGTGTGTCTAATAATAGCAATGAACTTGCAGGACAGTGTGCAAACTGCATCCCACACTGTGAGTCCTCAACAGGCTTAGTGCTGTGCCCTCATTCCTATTGTTACTTTATTTAAGCTGGATTATAAAGCTGGTTTGGGCAAGCCTGTTTGTGCTGCCATTAAATGAAATCTGTCTGCACACTAATCCTCACAAAATATCAATGAGCAATATAGCCACCATAATTTTTTTAATTGTAGGCTTCAAAGTAATTTAACAGCTTTTGAAAACTTTATTTCAGGTAATTAGTGCAAATAATTAATGATGAAACAACAACGGTTGCTTTCACAGCGTTAACTGCTTGTGAAAATAGGCCAAGCCCCCCCCCCCCCACATTGGGTAGAGTTGACTTATCATAAGAGAAAAAATATTTTAATTTTTTTCTTTTAATTCCCCACTGTCTCTTATCACCCGAAGTCATTCCAGCTAACACCTGTGTGTTCATACATGTCCATACAACAGATCACTATATTGGTCATTTGTGGGATACTTGGCTAAATTAAAGTAGACTTTTTTGACCTAGGAACAAGCTCTAACTGGAACTTGTTGTACTTTCATAGTATTCCTTCAGAATCAATTCATAAGCCTGTTTCCTGGTTTCCTATTTCGGTATCATTGTGCTTCTAGCAGTGCAGCAGGGCAATGTTTAATTCAGGGCAATCGTATTTGTCGTTTATTGAATCTAATGTTTGTTTGACTGTTTACCACGACTTTTAAATATCTCAATTAGCCTAATTCACAGTAGCACCTGTTTGGCGAACACAGACCTTCAAGATAATAAAAAGGAACAGGCTAACTAAATATTTGCAAAAAGTGCCAGTATCTTTTAAAAGAACTGAAGAGCTATTTAGCTTCAGTTTTTATTTCATTCTACTCAGGCAACATCATTCCATCCAGATAAAACTGGAAGCTATATCTTTCTTCCCTGATCAAACTGAAATAAAATACTCCTGTGACATATGTGGGGGAATCCCATACGATAATATGCATGTGCCTTGTATCTGTGAGGGTTGAAAGGATGAGCTGCCTCTTTAAAAAGCTTCCGTGAACCTGTATTGTTGTAGTAAGCTCTGGTAGGCGAGGGGTTGCGTGACTGCAGCAGACTCATTTGTGACCTCAGAAAAGTGGTTATGAAAGTGATCTCTTGATCAGAGGAATAGAGCTCTGCTGCCTGCCAGACCAGCAATGCAGAAATGAGCCTCCTCCCTGCAAATCTGCCCCGGCAAGAGAAAAAGCGTTCCTCTTTTGGATGCAGTGTAATGATTCCTCTAAAAAATTCTTGGGCTTAAAACAAAGTGTGCCCTAGAGTACACACTGCCGCCAGTTAAATTTCACATTTCTTAAAGTCGTGTAAGATCATCTTTACTTTTTGCAATTTGTAGTTTTCACTTTCTGCCTTAAACCTGCTCCTTTTTTCCTCAGTGCAGAGCCAGTAAGTCTTGTTTCAGTGGTTATTGGACTGACTCTGGCAGCAAGCCACAGTGTATATCCAATGGAGACAATACTGTAACTAGTGAAAATGCAATAGAAAGTAATGTTTATGTCGCATGATAAGCATAAAACAGATCTGATGAATCGGTAGATAAGAAATCACTGTTTTTCATCCAGAGACCTGAGACAGAATAAGAAGCACAAGAAATAATTTATGTATCATAGTTCTCCTTATACACACTATTCACCTGGCATTGATCACTCAGTGAAAGCTGCAATTGGCTATTACTGCCTAGAAAGTTGAAGCTATAATCCTACATGTTTCATGAATGAGAGAGAAGATTCTTGTCCTTATCCCATAAGGGGTACTTGTTATTTCCTGGGTAGCTTGCTATGAGTCAAGGCAGCAGGCACCTTTGTAGGAGTCAGACTTGCCTGTTCAAGTCAATGACACATACAGAAGAGTTGAAACTGGAGAAAAGGTTATGTTTTACTAGCTAGGACTTTGTTTCTGAAATACAAAACATTGGTTTTCCTTATCTTCAAATGGGACAAGTCTGATAAGAACTCTGTGCCTGCCTTGAAATTTTATCACTCTATCTAAGTATTCTCTAATTTTAAAAATTAAAAAGCAAATCAAAGCAGGGAGAAAATTTAGTCTTAGAGCATTTAAATATTACCTTTCCCGCCTTTTATAAAGACAGAATTTTTATTACACTTGGAAAATTTGAAGGTCCTAATTCTGGCTGTTGACCTAGGGACAATGGCACTTTTAGGAAACTGAATTTCTCTGGTATCTGAACAGGAGAGAAAAACTAAGCCCACTACTGGTCTGTTTAGGGTCTTTGGCATCTGCTTGGGATCTTTTTCTGAGTACGGAACATGGCTGTCAGGAAAGGCAAAGCAAAACCTTTGTGAGGAAGTGAAAAATAAAAGTTATTGTAGTAATTGAATACATTGTGTTGCATGCATTTTCTACTTCTGCAGAAGGTTCCTGTTCTGCAAAGGAATTTATTTTTGGACCATAGTATCTTCTGTGCAGGCTCTCTGTCTTACAAGGGATTCCTGTTGGGAACAATGTCCATCTGTTTGGGTAGCTTTGCAGGACTAGTTTTTAAATACGTACATTAAAATATTAATGTGGATAAAAACACATTTAAGAGATCCAGGGATTGTAACATTACCAGTTTAGGCATCTGGCAGTTCAGTTTCTGACTTCTGTTGTCAGATAGTTCCTAATTTTGACCTTTTTGGTAAGATTGCCATGCTGCTGGTTTTCTTCATCATTCCAAAAGGTTCTGGAATACTGCTCAATGTTTTAAAATTACCCTAAAACTTGATTCTGAAATAATTCTTTTTAAACTTTTAGATAATGATCCTGATGTTTCACTTGCCTTTATCTTGTCTCAGCATGTGTTCTTACTTCCTGAAGTAGAAAATCCAAAGCTTGAGGACCTCCTCTCAGGTATATTTTTCCCACAGTACTTTAGGTGATTTAACTTCTCAAGGCTTTATGCAGTCGATGTCATTGTGGCAGCCTCCACGGGCAGCAGAAAAGGCCAAGCAGAGCAGCTCTGCCTTAGAAAGAGAGCCCCGTGTTCTGTGGGGGCTGTGTGTTTGTCTGTTGTTGTGCAGCAATGTGCTGTGATATCCAGCTGATTTAAAGGTGGAGATTCCCATATTTCTTCTGCCAAGTGTCTTTGCTTCTCTAAAGTACACCAGAAAACAAACGTCTGTGCCTTTAATATTGGACACAGTAGGGCTACTATATAAAGCAGATATTAAAAAATTGCTCTTAGGATATTCCCAACTCTAAAACTGTTGGATCTAGATTTGGTTTTCTGGGTAACACGTGCACATCCTGTGCACTAAGGTCTCAGTGTGAATATTTTAGATGCAGATTCATTTCATCTTAAAGGTTTCCTTTATCATCTCCAGATCGTGTGAATTGGCTATTTTTAAACAGTCTCTTGGATTATATACTGGTCTACTGACACATGTTCTTTCAACTCTCTTCTAAGAGATACTGAACTAAATTCCTCTTGGAACCAGCAGGTGTGAATTTAGCCTGTGTCTTTCCATGCAGAATGGTGCAAAGAAAATAATAAAGGCACAAGAAACTGAGGAGTGAAAGCTCAGGAGACAGTCTGTTTGAATCATAGTCCTGGAAAAGAGGTTATCAAATCCAAAAAAGCTGGCAAAGATCATGTGAATCTCACATAAGTTAGTCATTGTCAGGTTGATTTTATCAAGAAGGGGGAGAGATGCTTTCTTATGCATTTTCCTAGTTGCATTTATTTTCATGCTTGATCTTTGATTTGAGTTTGTCCCTCAGTGATTGATTACTAAATATGGAGAGGGTAAAATGATGCACATCTTCTGTAGTCAATTGAGACTAAAAATGTTCAGATATGTTACCAAGACTTCATTACAGTTCTTCTGTAAGATGTAATTCTTACAATCACCCTTCCAAAAGCGGGAAAGATTCCAGTAGATTTCAGTTGCTTACATATGAACACACAGAGTTTTCCTCTTAGCTGTCTTTTCCGTAAAAATGGATTTTGGTCTCATTATTTATGTTGCTGAAAAATATTTCAGACTCAAGTTTATTTCAATAGGCTGTTTATAACTAAAGAATGGTTTTTGTTGTTTTTGGATGCAATGATTAGTCACAAGCTGCTCTTTCATCATATGCTTAAATTTAGTCACATACAGGCTTTCTCATAAGGTTCTGATTTTTCTTATTGTCACTTCTGTGATATACTTTGTTTCACGTCACAGATGCTGCTGTTGTGCATCTGTTGTTTATTTTCTGTCTGCAACAAATTTTGTGGACAAAGCCATGGCATTGCAGTGAGAATATAACAACATTGTGTCACACCAGTGGTCCATCATTCTGGTATTCTTGTCTTCAAAATTGCTGTCTTTTATCTACTTTAAAACATTCTTGTGCTGGTGTTACAGGGCACTTCACAGTCCTCATATTGTGGGGTTGGACAAACAGCAGTTCTGCATTCAGTTTATCTATTGCCCTTATAATTTTGTAAACCTCTGTTCTATCTCCCTTCGTCCTTCTCAGTAAAAAGTCACAACCATTTTAGCCTCTCCTCTAAGGGCAACTGCCTCTGCTGTGGACATCAGTGTCCACTGATGTATTATTTTCACTGGGAGAAGCAATCCTGAAAAAATGGCCTAATGACAATGAAAAAGTATGAGCCATATCAAAAGAGAACCACTTTCTTGGGCCATAGAGAGAGAAAACACTGGGAATTCAGTGGATATATAGAAGCCATTTCTTAAAATATATCTGGACAAGGGAAAAGATGAACAGCTCTTCAGACAAGAAGCCTTTATGAAGGAGTTTTTGAAAAATGGGGAAACTCTTCAAGTATTTTTGATAGGTCATGTGCTCAATAGATCCTAGAACCAATGTGTCCCGATGTGCTGTTCCTCTGAGTATGTATATCATGATCAGTGGGATTTGCTGAGATCCCGCTCAAGCAATCAGGATGTAACAGGTCAGAACACACCACAATACACTTAAGGCTAATTGTTGATCAGTTTGGTGATGTCACAAATGAAAAAATAAAGCTACATTCATTGGACATTCTGAGGTCCTTTACTCTGGAACTAACCAATGTAAAGCAGACTTTCTTAACACAGAATAGTTCTCCGAAATTAATTTTTTTTTCTACTCTAAATTTATGCTGGATATCATGATTCTGATTAATGGACAGGTAATTTAAAAACTTAAAGGTGCAAAGAAGAAGTGTTAGAATCATCTTAATTTTTTGTGAGCAAGGCAGGTATTGATTTGAAACTGGAATAAGTAGTCTGCAGATTTCTTACTCAAGGTTGCTGATAACTCAGGCTTGCTATCCATTTTATAGTTCAGGAGAATATCCCATTTTTACTTACCTTTTATGTGTTTATTCAGAAGGGTGTGCAAGCAAATACTCAGACAAGCTAACATATTACAGCTTAATTAAAGAATGGAATAGTACACAGATAAAATTAAGGCCCCAGGACTGAACCTATAAATCAATAAGTTTCCGTGATCAAATCATCGTATTTAATGTAGTAGAAAATAAAATGGAATTGTGACGACAAACACGAAGACTGTTACTTGGAATAAGTCTTATATCTTGGGATAATTTCAGAGGACTGCATGCCTTCAGCAGTCTTGTAGCCAATATAGTCTTCCAGACCAACTGATAGCTCAAATATTTACTCACAGTGATGCAAACAGATCTCTAAAATATTTCCTTTGCCAAGGCACAATGTGGGGCTGTCTGTTGGGGAGATCATCTGTTGAGTCATATGAAGAGAGAAAGGTTGCAACAGTAAGCTACAGAGAAGAAATGTGTTTTCTAGACAAGGTCTACTGTCTGTTGTTTGTATAGTTAGCACACAATTTGTTTCATGTGGAGCTTTTCTTTGGATCTGTGATCCCTCAGAAATTATGGGATAGGGGAGATGTTATAGTCTCAGACTACATTTAAACTTGACATACAAGCGTGATTTCAGATAGAATAAACCAGCAAAAACCAGAAGAAAAGCTAATAACTTATTTTGCATGTTCTCCATATACATTCATTTTTTATAAAAACCACTTCACCATTCTCAGCATTTCTTAAATTATTCTATACATTTACAAACCAAGAATTGTGGAAACAGGAAGTGTCCATCCAGAATTTACCCTAGCGCTCAGTCACCTAAAACATTAAGCAATTCCTTATCTTACAAAATTAGTCCTGTTTGTAATTAATTAAGTAATGAAAGTTTTCCTGGAGGGAATGAGAAATGTCTATTACTGGGAATACTCAAAAACTGAGGAACCTACCTAAGTGAAGTTAGCTCTGTTCTGGTCAGGACGAGGTAGACCAGATGACCTTCAAAGGTCCCTTCCAACCTACAACTCCCTAAGTTTTTGTGATTCCCTATCCTAGCTCAGTTAACAGACCTGGGTTCCCCACAGGCGAACCACTTTCCTAAACCTTCTCAGAACTCCTCGCACTGCAGCACAACTGAACATTTGCAGGCAATTCTTCTCAGCTTGCTTCATGTAAACTCTATTTCCCAAAGGCACACAGACCTCTTTTTCACATGCAAGGAAAAAAATATCCTGACTCAGTCACCTCTGTAAGAAGTCCTCAGTTTATGTTTCTTCTTTCACCTGCACCTGGATTCTGATGCTGCCTTTTTGCTGGACTACTCAGCACTGCCTGCCCTGGCATCACACCAGCTCCAGCCCAAGGACTCTGTCAATCATGAACTCCAACTCCAAACTGATTCTGTTACCGACACATCCTTGCTCTCCAGTTAAGTCAGGAGGGAAAAGATAAGACCAATGGGTTTTAGAGGGCAGAGTGAGGAAGATAGTGGATTTTTTTCCTGGGAACCAGAGGAAAGCACACCAGGACTTCCCTAAGGCAAGAGGCTCGTCCTTCTCCCCTTTTTGCCTGCTGGAAACCCTGTCTGAGATTTCATCCTTAATATATTGTCAGATCACCACTAAATTTTCTAATGAGCCGGATCTCTCAGGGCTGATGCTTGTAGAAAAACTACAAGAATGCGAGCTTTCCCCCTCTTTTCTCTGTATTTCTGTAGAAATAATTTCCATGTGTACTTTTACACACACAAGAGACAGCTCTGGCAGCTGGATCAGTGTTTTAGAAAGTTTATCTGATCTGCAGTAATTTCTAAAAACACAAAACGCTCCAGTGGAATATAGTGAAACCGACCGTATTGATGATCGCTCCGGCAGAGCATTTTACTGTTTGCAAAGGGATTTGACTTCGGGCAAACACTCTTCACCCTTCACACAGCGGGCTCTCTCCCTTCTCCCTGCTGCACGAGAGTTATTTCTCTGATCCTTTACTCTAAGCTCTTTGCTTTTTTTAGGCAACTTCCAGATATCTGATACAGTATATAATGAGGAATTAGGTTCCATTACACGAAGGCTTAACCTTCTCGAAAAGCATTCAGCGCTTGCCAGGAGTCATCAATATTTAACAGCTGTTGTTATTATGAAATACTTCATAGGGTAATGTGGCTCGTCTGCTCGCACGCAAGGGTTTGAACGGCGGCCAGGCCCCTGTCAGAGCCGCCGGGAGATTGACAGGCGGCGAGCCTTGCGTGACAGCGGGGCCGGGGTTAGTCAGCACTCTGCCTCCTCCGCGGCGGGCGCTTCTCCTCCCCCTCGCCTGCCTTCAAAAGGGCTCCTCCGGACGCGCTGGGACACGGGCTGGGGGCTCAGCGGGGCGAGCTGGCCCCGGCACCCCCGGGGAGGGAGAGGAGGGCAGCCCGGCCGTGGCATCTCTTTGATGCCCCTCTCGCACGGGGGAAAATGGATGAGGCTCGCTGGGAAAAGGGGAGCAGTGGCTCTGGAAGGAAGAGCGGATGGGATCTGGAAAGCAAAACGGTTCAGTTTGTACCTTAAATAAATGTCATGCTGTACTCGAGAAACTTCAAAGGGAAGTCAGATTTCAAAGCATCTCTTAAGAAGAAGCAGACTGAATAAACCACTAAGTTGGGAAGAAAAACTCTGCGTTACTGCTAGCGTAATTTCATCTGGCGTTCTGGTAGCCTCCGCAACAGGACCAAGCACCATACAGCTTTTATTCAGCTTTTACGCATTTTGGTGCTGATTTCTTTCCCAAAGCATTTGTACAACCTGTGTGTTGTGACCTTTCAGAGTGCAAACGCCCCTTCCATGTTGATTGGCAATGTATAACAACTGTTCCTTACGCTGTATATTTTTTAATTTCAGTGTTCATCTAATGACCCTCATCCTAATTGTCACTCAGTGTTCTCTGTAACACAGCCAGAGGAAACAGACCATTTCAGTTCATGGCTCTAGGTTTGTTAAGCAGAATTGCTCACACCGAGTGTTTCCGAGTCAATTTGTTTTGTTTTCTTAGTATTCAGAGTAACACGCATAGCTGATTCTTCCTGCAGCTAGAAGATCCAGGAAGAGAGACCCTGTTCTCACTTCCCTTCGAGTAACAGTTACCAAATGTAAGATTTGCATGCTTAAAGCAGTGTCTCTGAACCCGCAGTCTGTATTCAGGTATTTTCATCCCACCTCTGTGCATCACTGGAGAGAACAAGTAGTCCTTATAGGAGGGCTTGAAACTGATTCACCAGCCTGAGTCTGAAGAAGACTGTATGACCCCCTTCCTACACCAACCCTGGCAAGGTGTTCAGTTCAGAAGCAGCATCCCTTCACTGCTCATTTCTTGCCTGTGCTGTTGCTTGGTGCAGGCACCTGGGGCAGCTGGGTACAGTTTGCCCCCACATTAGTCTGTTATGCAGCCTAACCTAACAGCTAATTTTGCTAAATATTTTCTGAAGAATGAAGGTTGTGCTTGTGCAGGATGAGGTACAGAAACACTCTGGAGAATGTAATCCCATGGCCTTAAAAAGTATGGTTTTATGGGACTCCTGAAATCTCCATCCCTTTGAACTAAAGAGTATCCTGCAATGAAAAAATGTTCTGTTATTTCAGGGGGAAAGGGAGCGGCTAGTTTCATAATGCTTCTATAGACTGTGTTAGGCAGCTTTTCTCTTCTTTACAATATTCCAGATTTGGTTTTCAAGCCAAGGTGTTTGCAAATAAAGATAGCAATGCTCGTATCAGAACTGGAGGCTTAAAAAAAAGTCTCAGGTTTTTACATTATTCTGGGCAGAGATAGTGCAGCTGTGAAAGGCTCAGCAGCACTCTCTGAGACCATCCCATACTCATTCAGCCAGTCTTATAGTCTGCTCTGTGGACTTCTTTTCTTCATTAATTAACTGTCAGTTCTAACTCAACACTATTTTCTTGGTTTCCACTCCTTTCACTGCTTTCAGATTAGAAATTGAAACAAAATCCTCAGATCTTTGACCTGTCTTCCAGGAAACTGCATTGGCCATTTAATTAATTAATTTATTTATTTTTCTCCCTCCTCTTCTTCCTAGCTGCCTTTCCACAGTGTTGTCCTTTGTAGGACCCAGCATTTCCAGACTTGGCTTTTAATTTTGCATGGGATTGCACCATGCACATTAGATCACGTGACCTTGCAAAACTGTCAGCCCTGGTACATGTATCTCTGGTATTTATCATTCTATGGTATCAATATGCTCATTCATCTTCTTTGGCAGAACAGCTCCATCTTCTGTTTTATTTCATGTTCTGGAAGTGCAGGCTCAATACATTGTGCATAGAAAATGGTCTCTGGTGTTACCACTTCCCATCTCTTCAGTTTGCTGATTTTGAACCTGGTAGGCGAGCTCTCTGTGCTGACCATCAAAAGGGTTGCCTCTCCCACAGAAAGTAGTCCAAAGCGCCATAAAGCTAAAACTATTTTTTTTTTTTTTTTTTTAAGCCAGCAGCATTCATCAGACTTCTTGCAGTATCAGCTTTTCTCTTGCTCCATTCTTGATACATGGGAACTCCAGCAGCCCGTTTCCCCCTCAGGTCACTGAGTCATCCTTTGCTGGTTTTTATTTTTCAGCTTTCTGCAATTTGCTCCTCCCTGCCTACCAGAGACAGTATTCCTGCATTCTTCAAGCTCTCATTTGTTTTCATCATCATCAGCTTCACTGTTGCTCCAGAGGGACACCATATTATGAGATGTCTAAGCTTGATCGCAGCTGTCTTGGCATGAGAGTCTTTTCTATCAAGCCACCCATCCTAACCAATACTTACTGTCCTGTTCTCTCTCATGATTCTTGGTGGTGACAGGGGTATTGTTAGACTGCTCTGTTTTCTTCTCCCTGTTTTTCTGCCTAGTCTGATAACATCTTGCAAGTTTCCCTCATCTGCCTGTCATGTCTTGCTTTTCCTCCTCTTCCTCATTTCTTTCAGGATCTGTGTGATTCTCTGCCTGTCTTGCTCTGCTTTCTCCAGGTGAGAGGACAGCACCTCTCTTCTGAGGTGTCAGTGCAGTATCAGCCCAGCCGTGGGCGGATTAATCAAGTATTTCCAGTGCGGGGAGGCAGAAGGGGAGTGAGCACTGAGTGACAGCTCTGCTGCCACATGCAAGGAGCATGCAAGGAGCAAGGAGCATGCAAGGGTGCGAGGAGCAAACGTTCCCACCTCCAAGGATCATTTGCTTCTTGGAGCAATGGTGTTATTTGTCTTTCTTTGACGGCGCAGTGGGTCTCCTTGCAGTCAGGCCAGTGAGAAGGGCAGGCTATGAAACGGATGTGTGTGGCCCAACATATGGGTAACTCTAACTGGCAAAATAACATTAAAATACTTTCCATTTGGAGATGGAATTTATAGTAGCCAGACGAGTTGCAGAACAAACATCTCTTGTGCCTCTGCTGCTGTGTTTGTATGAGCCTGAAGGCTAAGAAGCAGGCAGGGAGCTCTGGCCCACTCAGTTGGGTAAAATAATAGTTTCCACTAATGATGAAGTTCGAACGGATGGAATTTTCACAACACCAAAAGAGCGCATCAAAGAAATAAACCTTCGTTTCCTCTCACCCCTCCCTGTCTGTCCTTAAACCTGAGCAAAGACCGCAAACCACCATGTCAGTAATTACAAAAACATCTTTTCTGTGGAGGGAAACTCTGGAAGAGGCCATTGGAATAGGGGTTGGGCTTTTAAAAATTGTTGTCACAAGGTATTTAAAAGTTGTGCTGATGTGGCTCTTAGGGACATGGTTTAGCAGCAGAATTTGCAGTGCTGGGTTAGTGGTTGGACTTGACGATCTTAAGGGACTGTTTCAACTTAAATGAGCCTATGATTCTATGTCTGTTCTTATAGACAGGCCTAGCAGAGGGCCTAGCTGATCAGGGGGGAAAAAGGCAACCATTTCCTATTAGCTTAAAAGGTACACCAAAATGAAAATGCAGGTTTAAGAATTTGTATATTCTATTCACAGCAGCCTAGCTTACAAGTCTGAAATCCCAAAATTGTTTTGGCTGGAAAACATGGGTAGGGACCCGTTTAAAGCAGCTTGGGATTTTCCTGATGTGTTTTCCCATGCCTAGGGGAGGGATTTATTACATCTAATTATACATTTGAGATAATTGCTTTGGGGTAATGACCTACATTATCACTTTCAGCAAATATTTACAATGTAAGCTAAAAACCGTCACAAATAGTCAATTGATGTCGTTCTGAGTTGCCATTGTTTATTGTCAAATGCCAATGTATCCTGCAACAGTCCTTTACTAGGCTGTTAAATTCATAAGGAGCTCTTGCATGGGCTCAGGAGCTTTAGGGGCCTGCTGTTTGTCTCCTCTTCTTACTCTGGCTTGGTACAAACTATTCCTGCCAACAAACCCCTTTTTGAGGGGGGGAGGTTTTATCTTTGTTTGGGTTGTAGTTGTGATTTTTCGTGGTTTTTTGGTGTGGGTTTGGTTTTTTTTCAATGGGTGTTTTTTTGTTTTATAAACCATCTCTGGCTGTGTCTGTTCCCACTCCCCTTTGCCTGGAAGGGAAAATGTGTATCAAACGTCCCAGATAATATCACTGGGATGCTCTTTTCTCTCATTGTCTCAATGAAAAGGAGAAAAACCAGAAAACTGGATCTCTGTTTGTTACCAGGATATTTGTATGACCCTTGTCTGGAAGTAGGAGTGAAGCTGACTTAATTTTTACTGACCAAGTGATAAAGACAGGTTCCTGTTGTACTCCCCAATAATCAAGTGATGCCAGTCGTCTCAGAAATTCTTTCATTATTCTCAGAAATGAGATTGTATTTCAGTTATTTTTCTGTGGGATATATTGATAGGAAGAATTTGAGCATTCAAAGATATTTGAGATCAAGCAATGTGAAGGGAGAGTACTCACCAGCCGAGTTTCCCATGAAAGCTTAATCAGGAATAAGCCTTTTTCCCTATTTTTAGGAAAAATATATAGAATTTTAATCTGTAATGAGAACTATTCATGAATTTCATGACCTGCTAAAAACAAACTTTAAAACTCTGTGTAAAAATGAAACAGTTTAAGAACATTCCCTTGAATCTTACAATTCAGGCTGAAACTTGTAGAAATGAACAGGGTAAAGTGAGACCAAAAATAATCTGATGTCAAGGAGGTCAGCACTGAAAATAAGAAACTTATTGACTCCCTTTTCTTCTGAGCTATATAGACATTTCTCTGTATTGTCTTAATACATATTGTTACAAACAAAACAACTTGCTAACTTTCTTTTGTTTCTTTCCTGTGGGTTTTGGTTGTTGTTTTATGTAGAGTAGACTAATGGAAAAAATATGTTCAATAAAACTGTGATAGATATTTCATATAAAAAACATCTGGACTGCAAAATATGTATCTATCTCCAGTACAAGGAGAAAAAAATAGAAAAGAAAGTTGTCAGTAACCAAGATCCAGACCACAAAGACAGTAACCACCAATTAAATTCAATGCATGTTAAATGCCTAAACAAGAATTTTAGTTGTGACCCTAATCGTTATGATTCCTAAATTGATGATAATTCTTTCCAACAGCCATTCAAGAAAAGCACTTTAAGAAGCAAGCTGGCCAAACGATAAAAGAGGACAATATATCTAACAAGACTGCTGTACAAGAAGGTGGACTTCTACTAGAAGTGAGTGAAAAAATGCTGGGGTTTTTTCTGGCTGTAATTTATTCAGTTTGGTGATATATTTGGGCTGATGATTTGTGGCAGCTTTGAACAGTCACCCTTGGTGGGCGTCTTTCAAGAGCCGCGCTTGTGAACGCTTCTTGCAAGAGCAAGACGGGCAGTCGTGACAGTCACTGTCAGCGTCCATTTGGGCAATTGCACCCTTGCTTGCATCCTTGAATTTACCAGTGAACTCCAGCAGGCCAGTTCACAGTTCTTTTTCACTTTTAGGTTTATTTTACTTGGCCCATATTTTGAGGATGTCAACATGAGTTTTCCTGGTTTCTGATCTAAGCTGAGAATATTCTAGGATATTTTAGTTTATCCTACTTCCTCAGCTCTGTGTTCTGCACACACACAGTGTCAGCAAAAGTTATCCCTTCTATGTATTTTTATCCCCTTTAGACTGACTTTATATTGGCAGAACAGCATAAAGGGGCCATGCTGTTACTGAGAATTGGATCCATTAATTTTAAGGAAGAATTAATACTGCTGTGAACTACTGAACCAGCTAGAGCCCAGCGGTCCATCCCAGATACATCTGCATTTCAAACATATGATGTAATAATGCCTTTTATACACTGAGGTCCTTGGAAATTCCTATGTGATTAAGATTACATGTATACAGTTGTTTTGGATAGAATAATGTTCATGGTATAAAAATTGTGTTTTAATGACAGCCCTGAGATGCATGTAAATGTAAATTAAATACTAGCCTCCAGCAAATAATTGCTGAATACTATTAAATTAAAACACATTTTAGTATGAGATCCAATACCATAAGTTGCTCAAGTCTATGGAATGGAAACTGGCACCCTGCTTTTCTTCCTCTTAATAGTTCAGAAGATTTTAATTTAAGATTTCAAAGCAAGTAACACAGAGGGGTCTGATTAGTTACTACTACTGCCAAAACAAGATATTTGGCTGTCAGGTGTTATTTTGCAGCCATTTCCATTCTCAATGAATGGGGAATACGGGGTGTACAATAAATGATAAATATGGTGAGTACATAAATTTTAACAGGGGTCTTCTATATTTAGTCTATGTTTTGTTGTGTGTACATTACATGCCCACAAGTTATAATCATTAAACATCCTCAAAGAGTAGACTGACTGCTGTGAGTACATGGAGAGAACACTGGCACACAATTTGGGGCAGGTTACAAGAGACTGCTATTGCTAAATGTGCTCTGCTTACTGCAGGGTATGCAGGAGTCACGTTCCCTCCGAATACAGGGGAGATATTTTATCCTGTATCATACTTAAAGTGGATCATTAACTGGATGATTAAGTGCATGTTAATATGCAGGTACTTGCCAGGCTTCATTTATGGGCACGTCTGACCTAGAATAAGAGGGTGAGTTTTCCTTAGGGCTTGTTGGGAATATTTTCTGAGGACTGAGTTTGGCTCGGATCCTCATTCAGCAGTTATGGCTCATGAAGAAAAGTGGGATTTTATGTTGTTCAACCAAACTCACCATGTTGGTTATTAGGAACTGTGGGATTTTTAACTAAATCTCACATTTCTGATTCCTTCCAAGTAGACGCAAACTGTGGTTGCTGTTCTTTGTATATTGACTTGTGAATCTGACCACTTTATTTGCCCTCAAAAGACAATTTTCAGCTGTCAAAAGCTACTTTCCATGTCATGACAACACCTTGCACCATGCAACCTCTCCTAGATGCTTTATATAATACAAACCAGAATAATCTGAATCACCAAAATATGGGTGAATAATACTGTTCCTTAGTGCAATGTTAATGGAAAATCAAGAATAACTGCCTTTTTTTTTTTTTCCTCCTAGTGGGTATAGTCACTCTGCTTTATGTATGGAGAGAAATATGGGATAACAAGAACAAAATTACTGGTAAATAGTGTATCTGGGACTCTTGAGTCTTGGAACAATACAGTATTTCCCTTTTCAGCTTGAAAGAAAACAATGGAATTAGGCTGTCTTCAAAATATGTTTAATATGTTTTTTTATTTCTAAAGGCTTCTGCCACAACATGTGTTTTTTATTTAAGATTTTATGGAGATTTTTTACAGCTATAATCAAATAGCTTTCATCAGTAATAACAGAACAAACAATGATACCAGTTTATCAAAGACTTTTTAGTGGAGCAGAGAAGGTATCTAAATAAATAATTTCTTTTGATGCTTTAAGATAATTTCTTCTGGATAGGAGAGACTTTGCTTGCTATCTTTGTTTCCCTTTGAAAGGAAGACAGACAAGGCTCTAAGAATCAAAGCCTAATTTTATTAAGGGTCTTTTTTAAAATATGTCCTATTCTCGCAATCTTTCCTGTCCTTTGAGACTTCACTTTCCAACAGTTTGACTGCAGTAATGATATTTAACTTTTTAAAATGATTTTTTAACTTCTAATATTTTCCAAGACAGGTGGTTTTGCAACATTTGTGCCCTATGCCTTCTGGCAGAAAAGGACCACATTCAGTTTCTGAAGCCTGTTAGTGGATATTTAAGGAACACTGGGCCAAGCCCATAACCAGAAAAAGGGGAAAATAAGTTGTATTGGCAGTCAACAGATCCAGATAGAGTTTATGGGGTGATGGGGTGGAGAAACACAATAAAATGGTGACTTGGAAAAATAATGAATCACTGGTGGGTATCTAGGCAATAGTCTTGATTGCAGTATTCATCTCATGGCTGTTAGCCACCTTCTGCTCTTCCCCCCAGCTATGCTGTGCTTGCAATCTTAAGTCCAGACTCAGAGTCTACACTATGGTGCAGGTAATTGCCCATCCCAAATGGCTGTGTAACTGTCATGTTATACTATTCACTGGTCACTGGAAAAATTAAATACCTGCTATTAAGAGGGAGGCTCTATATGGACTTGCTTTCCTAATGACACATAATCAGGCATCACCCCATCATCACCTCCAACACTGCTCCTTGAGTAACCAGCATTTGTGCACTAAGCAGCATCCTGCTAAAATTGTCACTTGAGCTTTATTGACCACTTCACAGTTGCTCCTGCAGTTTTTGTGCTCATCATGGAAGAATAATTGATGTTCAAATTTCTGTCTCAACCCTTGCTGCTAAGGAGATGCCTTCATGGACTTTCTTTTTTTCTTCATTACATCTGTTAGTCTTCTATTATGCTCTTGGAGGCTGAAGCATAGGGTTTTTGGCATCTTTGTCTCCAGATGTATTGGACCTAATTCTTTTCAGGTGTGAAAATAGTGTTTTATAACCAAAACGTCTCAATAAATATAAAGAAAAATGGACAATGCAGGCAGCTCCCGAGCAGATGCTAGTGGAGTAAGGCTGCCTGGTTCTATCACGCTGCCTTCCCACTGATGAATATTGATAAAGCCCAGATGTGGCCTTTTTTGTCATTTCCATGCTCACTGGCAGCTCAGACTCTTTCCGAGAAGATCCATATTGCTTTTCAGGATGCTCCAAGCCATGCTTTTGTACAGTTCAGGGTCAGATTTCCATGAGTGTTCTGCTCTTAAGGCTTCAGGGTACAAGAATCACATTTCTGTGGTTTAGTCTCATGTTTTTCTTTATGGCTGCATTGCAGATGCATAAGACTGTCCTGATATTTCTCATTCAGTGATACTATACATTCCATTTAATACCTTTATCAAGGACATGGATAAGGGGATCAAGGGCACCCTTAGTCTCTCTCACAAGACACGAAGTTGGATGGGAGTGTTGGCCTGCTTGAGGGCAGAAAGGTTCTGCAGAGGGATCTGGAGAGGCTTACTACTAATTTTAAATTTTTAGACAGAGACTTTGAGGTGCCTGGCATCTTAAATATCTTAAAATCATGATTATATGGTCCTTTACTTAAAAAATAAATAAGTTACTAATGCCTTCAAAACCATGCAAGCTAGGTTTGATGGTGCAACCATTATGATTCTCCACTGATATTAATAATCCTAGCTTCATTACATTAGCTACTTAAACATATAAAGTTGGGGGTTTTGACCTGAGCTTCCATGTTTTGTAGGCATGCTTTTGTTCCACCAAAACAGGCAGACAAATTTTGCTGATTTGTGTTGTAAACAGCAAAACTAGCAAGGCACTTCAGGTTATTGAGCTTCCGAACCAGCAGCATTTGTGCTTGGAATTGGCTGCCTGTGCAAAGCTACAACACAATCAGGTGTAGGTCCTGTATCACACAGAACAGGCACTTTGTCACCCAAACAAGTCTTTTAGACATTATTTCTTAATTCCATATCATAGGTTTGGAAATTCTGGTTCTAACTTGGTAGCTCCCACCAAAGTCAATGAGGCGTTTTTTTGAGAGCTTTAATACCAAATGGACCCCAAGTCTTCTCAATCAAAACCAGTGAAAGTCAGACTTTTAATGCAAGCAAATGATTTAGGATTTGACACAATGTAAGTTTGAAGCGTATTATTTAACATTATGTTGCTACCTTAGAAATGGATGCAAATAATAATCTTTCTTGGAGTTACTTTGGAGAGGTGAATGTGCACATTTTGGCACTGAAACTTATCTCCCAGTGGCTTCTACTAACAGCTTGAACTAGAGTTCAAGTTTCATTCCGAGGGAGTTGGAAAATGATACATTAGAAAACATCCTATTGGTGCTGTTCTTCACTCTGCATAAGGAAATAACATAGGAAACCCTTTTCCCACTTGGTTTCCTGTCATTTTTTTAAACTTGTTAGTGTAATTCCACTTCCTCCTTCCAAACTGATTTATGTAATCAGTTCTTGATAAAACTGTGCTCTTGAAAAATGTACTCCAGTTTGAATTTCAGTCTGAGAGCAAGAGATTTTTCCTTTTCCTGTTATTTTTTAATTTAAACTTGAAAAGGCAAATTGCAAGTCCAACAAAGTGCATGAAGATTGTATGGATCTATGACAATAGCACAAACTTCGAGAATCAAAAAAATGGTAGAAAGAGACACTTTTGGTTTATTCTGGTCTGGAATTCCTTTTCAGCTTCCAATAGTGCTGACACTGTCCTAGCACAGTCCTTCTAAAGTAAATCCTGATAGATGATGATACAGTGCTTCATTTTCTTAATCTACTAGTTTAAAATCAGACCATCAAAATAGGAAAATCTCACAAAAAGCTCATAGTCTTAGTGCCTTTTTTTTTTTTTTTTGGTTAATACAACTTTTGAAAGTTACCCAATCAATGCTTTTGCTTTCCTTTGTTTTCAAACACAAACCTTCTCCCAGTAATTTAAATGATATGATTTAAGCTGACATTAGTCACTTGGGATGACTTACAGAGAATTTATCCATTAAAAAAACCATAAAGGGGGTTAGGAGTGCTGTTTTATCACACATGTACATTTGTACATTCACTTTTTTCTTGCCAGGCATAGGCAAAACACAAAGGAACACTTCAGAGGCCCTGGTCCCTTTTTTCCTTTCTTTTCAAATAGGCATATTTCTAAAATCCAGACTTGAAATTTGGCATGGCCACAGCTCTGTGCAAAAAACATCCTTTCTGTTGCCCTTTAAACAAATAACTAATGTTCTTGCTTATTCCTTTCATTTTTTTTCCCTTCTTCTTCTCCTCTAACAAATCTGGATAGAAAAGCCGTGACGGCTAAATTCCATTTGCTCTCTCCTCCAGTCCCTAGTGCTACTGTTACGACTGCAACAATCATGATGCTGCCACAGGGCTGAAGTTTCTGAAATACAGGAGGTGGCACCCTCTTACTTGACAGGAGGACAGAGAAAACCAAAATCATGTTATGCCCTCTCTTCAGATTTTCAGTCTAACTACACAAAAAGTGATAGAAGATGTATTTGATGGGCAAAACTGTGTGGAAATAATGAACAAAATGGTAACCACAATTGCCAGGACACATTATGTCTGAGAAGCTTGACTTCTGCCAGGACTTTTGCAAGAGTTTTATGGAGGGATTTGAAGAGGAAAAATAGGTACTTCTGTAGAGGCTTGTGTGGAGCCTTTTTGCAAAAGGGAAAATGCCAGTAAAGTGCTTCTTTTCAGATTTCATGACATGTTGGACTGATGAGAGTTAGTATTTGGCTTCTCCAACACAAATTACAGATTTTAATTGAGAGGGAGCAAGCTGGGAGTGGATTGGAAAATCAGGACAAGCAGCCTATATTCAGTGTGACAGAGCAGGAGGAGCGGGCAGTCAGCACAGGTATGTGGTGAGGAGACACAATTATCATCCTCTGCTTGGTGCTGGCGTCAGGAAAAGTCCCTTCCATTTGTCTGTCAGGAGTCAGGCAAACCTGCTGTCATATGAGGAGGGCTAGCTGAGAAATTGTAGTTGTAGCAGTGAACAGAGCAGCTGTCCATCCATAGTGTTAAGGTGAGGAATCAATAAGCTTTGGGCACAGATGCAGCTCTGAATTTCAGGCCTCTGCTGCTGTCTCCAGACTGTTCATCACAGCCAACTCCACCCGAGCTCACTTTTCACAGCCGCTTCCTCTGTTTCTGCTCAGGCTATTTCGGTGCCTCTTGGAGACAGTCCAGTGGCCACATAACTTCCTCCTCAACAAAACATATTCTCCTGTTTCAGCTCTGTTAGGTTTTTTTCCTCTCACTGACTTCAGAGCTAATCCTTGTCAACTATTTCCACCAGCCAATAGGTTTGGTATCTGTATCTGAGCCCTGCATCGTACAGACGCACCAGGACTTAGTCTGCTACCAGAACTGACTTCTTGCATTCAGGCAACAAAGGCATTCATAACACACTGTTCACTTCATACAAATTTCTGCATTTGCTTTTTAGGAAGCATTTTTGAAGATAGCATAGTTGCATATTGCAAAAAACCCCCCAAAACATAGAAGAAACAAAAATACACATTATATAATTGCAATCCTACATTGTCTAATTTGTCTTCAACTGCTTGAAGTGAAATTATAAATGAGCAGTCTAATCTATTCACAGATTACACTTGCTTTCAGTATATTCCTCATTCTTGATTCATAAGCTGCAGCCTTGCTATATTCTCAATAAAATGAAGAGATGAGCAAGAAAGCAGGTCCAGGCTAGACTGTGTCCAGTCTTGAGAACTTTTGCAAATTTGCAGTGATTTTGTTTTGGAGGTTTCTAAAAAAAACCCTATATATTCTACTACAAATATAAAATACATTCCATTTTCACTTTTTTGTCTGCTTTAGTTAATAAAACTTAAATGCTCAAACCAAAGCAGGGGCTTGCAGAAAAGACTTGGGGAAGGATTCATTTGTCTATAACACAGCCTAAGATTTGCAGTCGTTGCTGCTGGTTAGAGGAGCTGTCTCTAACTTTCTATCCTTACCCATCTCCAGATGATCCACTGTCATCCACTTGATATCTCAACTAGAAAAAGCATTGCCTGCCTCTCTGGGTCAGCACAATGCCTTTATAGCAGGATTCACCCCTGCTGTCAGAATGGGATAGGGTGTGCTTGATACAGGATACTAACAGGATACAAAACATGCATAAGATGATAACCTGCAAAGGAAATCTGTTCCCAGAGTCAGTTTCAGGAATGCCACTCTCCTTGAAAATTCTACTGACCTGAAATAGTGTTTTAAAAGGCTGGTTTAGCATATATTATCAAACAGAATGTCAAATACAGATTGTTTTGCTCTTCTCCCCACCCCCTGAAATAGTTTAATGTTAGAAAATGTGATATATAGTGCTAAATACACAGAAAAAGAGTGCTCTGAAATAGGACATAACATTCTGTTTTCAGTATATAGGCTGCAACGTTTTCTCTTTTAGGTTTTGGTTCCTTACAGAAAGAGATGTCTGCCATTCATCCTCATTAACAGTTTGCAAGTACAAATAAAAGTCAGCTGTGGATGGAATATTATGACGGCTTCCTTTCTTCAGGACTTGATGCACTTACATGTAAATAACACTGAAAAAAAATCCAGACATTTGGTACTTACATATGTCTAATTGTCCAACATGTTGGATAAATATTTTTTGAGACTCTTTTCAGTAACTTATTTTTTTGAAAGATAATGCCTAATCTTACTACATTTGTTATTTCAAAGTCTACCTAACTAAATTTGTTATTACAAGTGCAGAGTAGTGAGCAATTAATGCTTCATTTTGAGTCTTCTCAAATGGAATTAATCAGGCTTGCATTTTCTATATTGAAATTGTTGAAGAGAAGACTGAAAAGCTCAGAGCAGCTGCAGAATTCAGAAAGGACGAAGAGCTGAACTTGCACTGAAGATATGATATTGCCCCAGCTTTGCTTCCATCTGTGAATACAACATCTGCTTTTAAGGAAGTGAAATGAGAAACTGCATGAATCAATTTAAAGACAGTTTCTATTTCCAAGTATTTGTGAAAGAGCATTGACAGGAGGGTTCCATTAGTAGAGCACAATTTTAAATTTGACATCATGATTAATGAGGAGGCCAAAGAAATAGATATAATGATTATGTTGTAATTTAGTATCCCTTCATGATAATTGCTAAGGTAAATGACATGTTACTCATCCTCATACTCACTAACTACCTAGAAAACATCATACGTATATCTATGTATTAATAAATAAAATGTGCTTTGCCCCAACAATTTCAGAATTAATAATTCGAATAGTCTTCTTCATATTATTTTAAGGAGTCTTCAGTACTTGTATACCACCCATTAACCTCAGGTAGCATTCATATTCTTGCTTCCTATATGAAGTCCTAAATAGTAATGCAAAGAGAAGAATAACGAAATTTTTACAACTAGATGTGAAAAAATCCACCAAACATTGTCATCAATAGAAAACATTTTTGTTGATAATATTTTATTCTAAACAAGCATGCCATATAACAAATTTGTACTGAGGTGTTTGGTGTCACCCATGAATTCACTTTTGCATCAACAATACCTTCCCTAACCTGTCTTTAAGCTATTAGTCATCAGTATTGATCCTCTCTGGGAGCATGGTCTGTATTCTCTTTTCCAGTGCTTAATACTTGTGGAAAAAATGGGATTTAATCGGGATGCATCTCTTTCTAGTATGCACCACATCAACTTTCTGCACAAAGTCAACCAATGCTTCAGCCCTGGTTTCTCATCTTGGGCAGAGTAGCTGGTTTTGAGGCGCCAGGTTCATTGGGGACCAGCAATTCCTGTATATACTAACAAAGAGAGGCCCTATCCCAAGAACTTGACACAGACTTAACAAAGCAAGCTTTGTTACAAAAGCTTAGTTTGGAAGGAATATATAATGGAAGAGAAACTGCATTTAGAATTTTGCATCGTGCATTCAAAACAACTTCAAAGGCAAAGTTGTTCTTGGTTCTGTCCAATACTTATTACATATCGAGCATATAAAAAACATCACCATGGTTTAAAATGTGTTTACATGTGTGCACACATTGCAATCTCACCCTCCAGGGAACTACTATGTTTTCTTGAAAGTTTATAGCTCACAATTACCGGAGCCCAATGACTTACATTTTCCTAGCTGATTTCCAGGAGGCTAGTTTTGACTGCTGCCTCTTGATGAGCCACAGTGTTCCAGCTCCCTTGTTAGACTGAAGACACATATATAAACAAGCATCTCCAAGGTTTCCCTAATTCCTTCATGGAATTAGTGGGATATTGAAAAATGGAATAAAGAGAAATTTCACCAGCTGAATGATTCACAATCATTTGTGCCTTTCAGATGGCCCAGCTGTTCCCCCTAACAGTAAATGGGAGGGCCAGGGCTCAAATCTGTCTGGCATTGTGAATGATCATTGAAAATGTTGATCTTGGTAGTGCAGCACTAGATGCTGAATTTCCATACTGAAAGAAGCCTAAAGTGATATCCAGGGTCAAGGATACAGGCAGGAACATGAACTTTGTTTTATCAGGGGTGACAGGAGGAGTAAAAAGGGCCTAATGGTCATATATCCATATTTCTTTGTATTTGAAAATAAACGTTACTGCTGTCTATGAAAAGCAGTTTATCAGATTGAGCACTTTCTCTCCGAAAGGTTTCCTATATAACTCCATGTCTGGAGACTTCAGCTAGCACTTCCTTCCCTGGCTCAAATGATGGAAATTTGTCTTCTGTTTTGTTTCTTTTGCCTGAAATTTAATCTGTACACGCAAACCCTTGATCAAAACTGAATGCTAAAACAATTCTGCCACTCTCCTTTGCACGAAATAGTGCTTACTCACAGAAATATTCCTTTTGAAGTTGCTTTGTAGATACCAGAGAAATAAGAGTCCAGAGGGCTAAGAGATACTGTATTTGTTGAGCAAAGACCATATTCTGATGTCACCAGATATGGTATTTCTGAATAGTCTTTTATGCTGTTTTTTATTTCAGGGTTCTACAAGAGTTAATTTTTTCTTCTTCTTTTTCCTTTTCTATTTTTTAGTTTAAAAAGAGAACCTTAGGGATTCAGAGGGATTTTTGAGAAGGGCAACTATGAGTCCTAAAAACACCAATGGAAAGAAATACCGATTCACTAAACAATGCAGTTTAAGACAGAAGACACAATTAACTGTCTGCATTTTCCTCCTGATATTCATAAGACATGAATAAGTATATCATTTCCAGAGTTTTTAAATAGCTACTTATTTAGATCATCAGAAAATGGCCCCATCCCACATAGGATGCAAAAACCCAGTGATCCACTATTAAGTGAAGCTGTTCCAGATAAACTGTGAGCCAACTGACCCTGGAAATTCAGTACCCAAGTTGCGTGACTCGAAAATCTGTTCAAAGCAAGGCATGGCTGCAGGCCTTGACTGTTGTACTTTAGTAGCCATAGTAACATGGTCTCTGGAGACCTAATGCTAGTGAATTTTCCTTTATTTCAAGGAAGAGTAATAAGAGAAATGTGCATTGGAACTTGTTCTCTCTCTTTTTTTTTTCCTCCCCCTTATTTTTACTATGCCATGACCTTGACCAAAATATCTTTGAAGTATTTTCTGGCTGATTTTCTGCTATGAGACTAGGAAAAAAAAAATCAGGATATATAAAGGATCTTGCCAAAGGAAGTCCTATCTTCCTCAAAATATTTGCCTTCATTCCCAAAGAGAATCTCTTGACTAATAAAGTTTCAAAAACTTCTTAATGGAAGGAACTGATAACTTTCATCTCATAGCTACTGCAGGCACCAGAATAATATCATACTTTCTTTGAACTGACAGATTAATTGTTTTTTTGTTTCAGTAGCAGGTGCAGCTTTTCGTGAGTACATAATTGGATGTACATGTTTTTTCAAAAGAACACAGGCTCCTATCTGGTGCCAAACTCTCTTTTTTTTTTTTTTTTTTGTCTTTTTTTCATTTGGGAAAAAAGTCCCACATGATTTCATTTTTTAAGTACAATGTAGAAAACTCATGTAAGTGTTTTTAAAAAGCCAAATACAAACAAACAAATGTTCACAATACATGCTTAAGTCTGTCTCACATGTTTCAGCTATTATCCTGGATTAGAAATTCCATCTGTCATTGAATCCATATGGTTTGCCAAATGGCAGTTTAAAACCATGTATTTTTTGCAGATTTGAAGTTAGTTGTTTTTTGTTGTAAAAGTTTTAAGGTCCATACCAATACTTTTGTGTGTTCGTTTCTATGTGTGCATGTCATCCTCTGTGCATGTGTAAGAATATGCAATATTGCAAAAAAATTTTAGGATGCAAATGGACTTTACTGATTGAAACACATTTGTTGTACACAAAACAAATACCATCAACACTGAGTTGTGGAGTTTGGTTATTTCCCCCTCTAAATACCAGAGTCCAGTTTAATATACCAGTTTAAATACCATTTTAGGATTTCCATTATTTCTGCTGAGAGGATTAAAGTGAAATGAGGAGAGCTACCTTTACTTCTCTGCGCTGTCCCCTCAGTGTTCAGGGCAAACATGTGCTTTCATTAGGGAGTGCAAACGGCACAGGTATGAGGCTGGTCCATGTCCTTTTTCCTGTTTCATCTTGCCAGGTTATCCATTACCCAGGCACATGGCTGCTGTGGCTCTTACACAGCACACCTCTGCAGCCTCCTGTTCACTGGGAATGAGAGAAAGCTATTGCTGAGAATTTTATTTCAATAACTGAGAATGTTTAAAAATCATAAGTGGAGCCATACACTTTGTTGTGCTGTTTAATATGAGATGCGGTAACTTAGAACAAAAAAGCTGGGAACAGTTTTCACTCATTCTCGTGGACTGAAGCTGTCTCTCCTACTCAGTCTAACAAGCCACTAGGCTTCTGGCCAGAAAAACGGAAAAATCTTTCTTCAGTGTTACTGTAAAGGATTTCAGTATGGAGTTGTATTTGGTACCTGAGAGATTTATCTGTGAGATTGGAAAAGGTATTTCCCTACTGATTTGCAATCACCATTACCCACTTGGGGTGAGTAATGTGCTAGCAAACACCCTCCTCCTTATCCCCATCTGTGGTAAGTAGATAAGAAAAGTATAAATCCCATCCCATCTCTGACTCTTTTGAGAGTCTTCTGTGTTACAGATGTCTGTTTTCCCATTGAACTACAGTTTAGGGTAATATTGAGAAAGCAGAAGAATTTGCAGGCATGGATGAGACTCACTGGTATAAAGTTTTACTTGATATCCAGCTTGTCTTTTTTAAATGTGTCTGAAGCAGCAGGTTTCCCAGCTAAAATGAATTTAGAGACATGGAATTTGTGTTAATCCTCAACTGAGTCATGTGGCTCCATAAAAGTTGTTTTTGCACCAAAGTGGATTTTGCTTTCCCTGCTTGCAGGGCAAAGCTTCTGATGTCTGCAGTTGGGGTGTTGAAAACCAAGGGGTGCTTATTTAAGAGATATAACCTCAGGAGGTTATGTCAGGAGGGGACACCAGCATTTTGAGAACAAACCAAAAAAGAAGCAGGGGAAGTTTGGAAATCTCTTCATTTACATACTTGCTTCAAATCCACAATTGCTTCTGGCTTAACCTAAACACATGGCTCCTTGAACATTTCCTCCATTTCTTTGTCTCTCTTCCTCCCTCCCACATCTTTCTTAATACCTCCTCCAACCTCACAGATGTAGTTGCCAGTACACTGCTCTGAGCCCTTGGAAATACACATGATCCCATTTCCCTTTCCAATTTTAAAAACTGTTGCACCTAGTCTAGCCTGACTCTAGCTCTGTGAAAAAAAAAAAAAAGTGTAAAGAAAAACCTTCCTGCTTCCCACTGTGGGGGATCAAGTCTTACTTTTTAAGGTTAGACACTGATCTCTTAAATATGTGTCTAGGCCTAAAGAGTATGTACCAATATGCTGAAGAAGACTAATTTTTTGAATAGATTAATTGATCCATACAAGCAATCCTTGACAAAGGCAGATATCCATACAGGGGCTAAAAACCTCCAGCTTGCCTGCACAACAATGGAAGATACATTTTAAGGATGTTCAGCGTGACAATGTGTAGGATTCTTTGATAATATTCAGATCTTGCTGTCATTGTTTAAGCTTTTCCATGTAGGATTTGGTATATTAGTTTGCGTAGCTGAAGAACTTTTTTTTAATTAAGCACATTTCTTTCATTTTTTAAATGAAAAAATTAACTTCTTAACTTCTACCTGGTCCAGTTTCACAGGCAGGACTTGAGATCTTTCAGAATATGCATGGTAAGAGCCGCAGACAAAAAGGAGCTCCCTTTAGTGTCCTACAAGTTATCTTTATGGAAAATTTTAGTCCATCCAAATTAAAAGGCCTGCCAGATGCTCAAAATGTAATAAAATTCCTAACATCACATCACTGATGGTTTCATTGTTGTGAAGACGAGTCCAAAGAGACAAGATGCCAAAAATGCTTTCTTGTCTCCACTTGACGTTGGTAATGTACATGACAGATGCCATCCATGGAAGTTCCCCTCAGTGCAGTGAGAGGCGCAGATGTGAGGATGCAGAAATCTCGACATACCATCTTCTGGTTGGTGAGGTGGTGGGACAAATTTGGGCATTGTTCAGAGCAGGAAATAGCAGCAGTTGAGCAAGTCCTTGTGCTTGAAGAGTTGACAAGAACGAATGTTCAACACAAGCACAGCTAGGCAGAGATCACTCTTATTCTGCAAGGATCTGTACCTATGGCGATGACCTGGAGCAAAACAAGATTTGCAATTGACTGTTCTTAGCATTGACTTATGGATAGTGTTGACCTGATTGAATCACTTGCTGCTACAGTCATTGAAGGCTCTCCACTACTTTTCCCAAGTCATTGTTTCACAGGTTCTTCAAGGCACAGAGCCTCTGGCCAAATGTGGTCCCATAGGGCCACGTTTCCAAAGGTGCTCCACATTTATGATGGGAGCCAAACCTTCTGAGGAGGTCAGTCTATTGTGCACTGAACTCTTGAAATTCTGCCCACCATTGTCACAGTGGGAACAGCTTTCAAGCAGTCTTGCAAATCTGGTCCTTATTTAGGAACCAAAAAGAGAACCAAGCTCACAAAAATATGTCAGTGTATCTGGTTACTGAGCAATTGAAAATCTGTCCTCACTGTGTTTCAGGATTAACTCAGGATTAATAGGCACATCAGTAAATTGAGAGTAAGGTGAAGCAAGGATAATAATATTATAGCAGTATTTCAGCAACAGCTATTTGAACTGTAATCTCAAAGACCTCAAAACCACCACATGAAAGGATCTAGACTGCCTTGGAGTGCAAGCCTGCTGGAGTAAAGATATGTTACCGAACCTTTATCAAGGGAAGAGAGGCAAAATTAGTCAGTCCTCATGCAGCATGATCTTAACATTTGCATCATGTGTTTAATTTAATCCTCATTTTTATTTTTGGATTCCTCTGGTTGCTTTCCTTGCATCATCAAGTGTGTAAGAATTAAATTAACTCTTTTCTAGATTAAACATTATTTTATACCAGTGAAGTACTTATTGCCTACTTTTTATATTCATTGCATTTATGCAGTTATGCTATGTATGTATTTTTATAGCAGCTTAAGAAAAAAGCCATAGAAAAAACCCACAGATTCAGTTTCAAAGGCATAGTTACAACAGCACATGTATTTAATTTTCCCTTTGGATATTACTATATTATATGTATTAATGCATATATATTAAAAAAATTATTATGGAATGTGCAGTTTTAAATTAAAAGAAAAACAAAGTAGTTGAAACTTGCTATTAAACTTATAATTCTGGGAATTAATAAGCAAATATAATTATGCAGACAATTAAGGCAACAATAAACTAGTAAGGTAGTATGGTCATTACACTGTAATTAACTATCAACTTTTTTAGAAAAGAAAGAAAGCATGTTTCAGGTTGTTACTCATTTTTCATGGTAGGAAAGAATTTAGTGTCTAACTTTTTGCAGAGTGAGTTTTTTCATTCCTAGGTTATTCTTAAAATTATTACATTCATACTAATTTTATTCTTTATCTGCTGATTATCTCTTAAAGTATTTTATTTTCCTTTTTCAGTCACTGAATGGTTTTGCCTTGGTGGTGAGTGCAGATGGAATGATATTCTATGCATCATCGACAATTGTGGACTACCTAGGGTTTCATCAGGTAAATATATTGAGAAATACTTAGAATACTCAGTCACTGACATTGTGTTGACTTTCTTGTCAATGTATATACATTGTCAATATTATAACTTCTGTTATTATTTTTAAATGCAGCACTGTATGTTGCTACCTTATCCACCTTATCCTTCTACTGCTGATTAGACATACACTTACTGAAACAAGGTTATTTTACTATGCCATCTCAGACTGATTTTTTTTGATAAATTTGACAGGTCAAGATTTATTTTTTGTAATTTCCTTTTATAAAGCTTTGCTTAGCAGGAACATGATCCATTATAAAATTAAGATTTAGCTAGAAGTTTTTTTTCAATTTCAGTATAAGATGCTGCTTTTCTAGGCTGATTGTTTGTGTGTAATAAATATACTCCAAAGTCACAGAATAACAGAACCATACAGTTGGAAAGGACCTCTGGATGTCATCTAGTCCAACCTCCTGCTCAAAGCACATCGAGCAGGTTGATCCAAGACTGATCAAGCTCTGAGTTTCAATCACCCCTCTGGAAGATGTGGTCCAGTGCTTAGCCACCACGACTGTAATTTTTTTCCACTTATTATTAAGTCCCAGCTTCCCATATTGCCACTTATGTCTGTTGCCTCTTGCCCTCTCACTTTGGTCTTCTGAGAAGAGTCAGGCTTTGTCTTCTCTTTCCCTGCTCATTTGGTTGATGTAGACAGCAGTAGGCTCTTTGTGTGGTTTTCCCTTCTGAAGGCTGAACAAACCCTGTTCCTCCCTCCTGGATGTGCTCCAGCTCTCTTAAATGTCTTGGTAGCACTCTCCTGGGCTCATTTTGATTTGCTAATCTCTTTCTTTTCGTGGCATGCCCAAAACTGGGAGAGAACTTTGCCTTTGCTGAACTTCTTGAGGCTCCTGTCAGCCTATTTTTACAGCCCACCAAAGAGCTGCCCTGCCCTCCCCAGCTGGTACCCTCTGCAAACCTGCTGAGTCTGCATTCTATCCCATGATTCCCATGATTCAAGAATTTAAAGAGGGCTTGTCCCAGCATAAATCCCTGGGGGATGCCACTAGTCATCACTTGCCAGTTGGATGTTTATTACTCACATTTGCATATGTACAAAAGAATTAAGAATAGAAAGAATCATCTCAGGATGTGAAGGGAAAAAGCAGATGTTGAGAAGTAGGGGCCTTTGAAACAACTTTTCTCATTAGAGCTGCTCTGAAGGTGTCCTACACCTGCCGTTATTTTAAGCAAAGTATCAATCTAAAGATAAGTGGCTGCCCCTCTACAGTTACTAATTAACCATTCATTATTGTAATTGTTTCAGACTGATGTAATGCACCAAAACATATATGATTACATTCACGTGGATGACCGCCAGGATTTTTGTAGACAACTACACTGGGCCATGAATCCTCCCCAGATGTTGTCTGGACAGCAACTACAGTCAGAAACAGGTGGGATTGTGTATGTTGATTGGAAACATAGTCACCACTGTACAGAGGTAGAATTGCACTCCACCTACACCCGTGTCAGTACCACGTCAAGTCAGACTCTTCACTGGAAAGATGCACAGTGGCCATTAATTTATGTTATTGTCTCAGAGATGACATTTCTTCCCGATCCTGGGCATTTATAAGGTAGAGTGTGCCACTAGTGCTACAAGGTTGTTCCCTTTACTTTTCTCCAATGTGCCTACACGTATTCTTACATGCTCAGAATGAGCAGCATCAATTCATACTGCCACACTTCTGTTGGCAACAGATCAGGACATCAATAGTCCTCTCATTTATGCAAAAGGTTTCTGTACAGAACCACTGCTGCAGCATCACTTTCTGCTATTTGTTTTCCCATGCAAAATGATGTAGACAGGGGCCTTCTGAAGAACAACTAGGTTTAGCAATGCACTTTTTCCTCTGAGGCTATACTTCCCAAGGATAGGAGCTGGATGCCTGTCCTCAAGGTTTCTTCTACATGAAGTGTTAAGCTGAAATCACAACTACAGAGCTTATAATCAGGTTGAGATTGTTAACCTTATAAAGAATTCTTGATCCCAGCAAAATGTATGCATTTCACCAGAAGGTGAGGTAGGAAATTGAGGAAATAAATTGGGAAGTATAAGCACCAGATGAGTGGGGAGAAACTTGCAAGAAATACTTCAGCAACCTCTACAAAGTCCTCAGGAACACAGTCATGAAACTTTGATGGAATTTCTTGCATTTCCTGTAAAACAGTTTCTCTGTTTTACAAGAGTCTTATAAATATCTGAGGAGATTTGCAAGATTTTGTAGGAAGCACGCAGGATACAAGCAAAACAACGTGCACCTATATTTCAAACTATAAAATTTACAAATATTTGGATTTTTTGTTGACATGTATATTGTCGAGAATTTCAGGTCTTGAGTTCATAGTTTTGTATGAATACTTGTGTCTTTTGGGAACTATTTCAAAAACTGTGCACTTGTACAAAAAAATCAAGGAGGCACAACAGCTGAACATAAGCTAATCATCTACTGTCCATTTTTTTGTTCCATTTTTTTTTCCTAGGATTAGTATTTTTCCTTATTTCGTTCTACTGTCTAATGCATTTTCTGTGATCTCTGATCTCAAAACCAGCAACATCTGTTACCCTGTTTTGTGTCATTAAAATCACAAAATCTCAGGAAATAAAGTCCAAATTTCTGAAGAAACTCACTCGAATCCCAGTGCAGAGTTTTTATTTTTCTTTTGGTAGAGCATGTGCAGATGTATCTATATATGACACCATTGAATATTCGCCCATCCATAAAGCAATTTTTAGCAATTTCCGTAACAGCTTCCTCAATTGGCTACAGAATATTTTCATTATTTCTTAGTGTGATCTGATATATGTTGTCTCCACTGTTGTTCCTAGGAGAAGAGTATATTCTCAGCAAATTGTTCAAAGCACAAGAGAATGACAGCATGACAACAGATTATTCCTCTTTTTTAACTCGCTGTTTCATCTGTCGAGTTCGCTGCTTGTTGGACAGTACTTCTGGATTCCTTGTAAGTACAACTTCACTTAGATGATTGTAGGCATGACATAATAGATTTTAATTGCTTCATATGAAAACTTCTTCAACATAAATATTGTGGAAATCCATGGACAGGATACACTTTTCCTTTGCTGTGCACTAACCAGAAACATCTAAAGATAATTATTGATATGTGTAAAGAGTGATGGGAGAAAAGAAGGTTGTAATAGTTGAAACTGAAAGACTTGAAAAATTTTTATGTTTTAAGCTCCTTTTGACAATATCTGTCCTCAATTTGTACTGGGTGTAGCACAAGGGTGGCAAGTCTGAATTTCAACAATTAACATTTAAGCCCAAAGTATTTGCTTTAAGGAGAAGGAAAAATAAGGATCTGTTCTTCCCTTTTGTAAAGAATCCTTTAATAATAAAACCTAGAATTAGAAAGTCTCTTGCATGCTCCATACTAGGAGTGGTTCATTTCTAGAAATCACTTCTCCATTTCCTTAGTAAAGACCAATGCTGTTTCTATTAGGGGAAACTCCAGCATGTGCAAAGAAAACAGAACAATCAGCATGAGTCTGGGAAACACAAGTTCTGTCTCAGATGCTCATGTGCTGGAAGGCTTTGGGTCTTAACAGGCACCATTTCTGCATCCTTGCTTTAATCTTGTAGCTCTGGAAAACGCCTAGCTCAAATGGGCTGATTTTTCACTGGGCATTTTTTGGTAGTTAATTTTTTCATTGAGAGGCAGCAGCTTGCTGTTAACTTGATCCCTGCCTTCTGACTACACAGACATTTGAAGCAGGGATGGACAGTTCCTTCCAAGCTATGCACTCTGTATCCAGCTATCTTGTGCCTATCCTTTCCCTCGGCACCTGTATGCACAGTCCTTGAGTTGTGCCAGTCCCTATACTTCCCAGAGTAAGAGGAAAGAAACTAAGAAACCATCTTGCTGGAGAGAACAGAGCATAGAAAAATAATGGTTCCAGCTTCAGTGGGGTACAGAGGAAACAGCTGTTTGTGCCACTGGACATGGCCGATTTTGGTAAACAGAATGTAACGCAGAACTTCTTCTTCTGAGTGCACAAGAGAGGAAAAAAACTCAACCAGCATCAAAAGTCTCATCTTACTGCTGATAGTACCTCCACCCACCCTGTCTCTGAAATGGCATTGTTTAAATTATATGAAGAAAATGAAATTCCTAGTTTTAATCCCTGATTCAAAACCGGGTTTGGTGTTAAATACACAGTCCATAGGTTGTATTAGTATTTTAAATGTTTATACACTAAACGGTTGTTTGTTTTGTTTTGTTTTGTTTTTTTAATACCAGACAATGCAGTTCCAAGGCAAACTAAAGTTCCTCTTTGGACAAAGGAAGAAGTCCTCATCAGGAACAGTATTGCCACCTCAGCTGTCCTTATTCTGCATAGTGGTACCACTTCTGCTCCCTTCTGTGACAGACATGAAGATGAAAAGCCTGCTTGTGAGAGCAAAACACAAAGCTGATGATGCAGCAGCAGCAAACACAAAGTATTTAAAAATTAATCTTTTGGCATTTAGTGAAGATTATGGGCTATTAAGCATGTAAAAACCACAAATTATGTTAAATATCTCTCCATTTTCAAACCCTTTCTCAGAAAAGTGAATAATTTATCCGAATTTAATTATTGAATACAAAATAAATATAATTACTATAATAGAACATAATAGAATGCAAGATGATGCGATATATTGTAATTTATTTCTAATACATGTTAAGTATTATATTTCAATATATAAAATTTTATATTAGAAATGGAACACTAGGATATCTTTCTAACCTTCAGAAGTTACCAACGAAGTAAGCCAGTCTCTAGCTGTAAAAGTGGAAAAGAAAAAGTATTTTTACTGCAATTTTCTAATTTCAGTATCTTCTGCTAACACAATTTTTTTGACTGGGGCATTATGGTAACAAACAAAGGAAAAGAAAAACTTCAGAAAGCTGAATGTGTGTGGGGGGGAGGTGTTCACAAAGAGTCTAATGAGTTGTACTTGGTTTATGCATTTATCTTTCAACAGAAGTTTTATGAACATGTAAGTTTACAATTACACTAAATTGCTTGGGGGTGATCATTTGGTAGCAATCACAAAAGATCAGGACAGATTGTGTTCAGACTCATCTCCTTCCTAACACTTATTTATGTTACTCTTCTGTAGCAGAATTTGTTGATGTTTGGGGCTAGGAATCGTATTTTCCCTTATTTGCTTAAATATAACCTTACAGTAATGAGTTCAATTGCTGTGAAGCAAAATGCTTGTCAGTGTAATTGACAGTACCATAATTTGGCTTTTAATTAGATTATGCTTGTGTATGCGTGGATTCACTATCCAGATGTAAAACGTGGTTCTAGCACATATATTCTTTTGAGAAGAACAAAATTGCTGGAAGTCTGATATAATGGACTCTGCAGGCTTTTGGAATAGAGTTGGAAAGTCATTTCTACTTTCTAGTTTTTCCAGTGGCCCAGGTGAAATTAAGTGATGATCAGAATTTAGCTCCTAATAAAGATGCTTTACTACCTGACTGGACAGTGGCCAAGGATTTGACAAGAGTGAAGCAACCATTTATCTTCAGTATTTCCTTTGGTTCAGGCCTGAAGCATGGTAGCCAAGGATGGTCGGCAGATTTACACAGTTTTGATTGGGTTTTTTTTAATTGTCTTAATGCAGGGAAGCATTTGTAATTCAGTTTTGCAGAAAGGGCACCATTTTAAAGCCCTGATTCAAGAATTTTCAGCTAAAGATTGGAAGAAATACATTCAAATCATATGGTGCTTATTGCAAATTGCTCGCTCTTAAATGCATTGCTGGTCACTGTGATGTATGTATCTCGAATGTAACTTGAATAGGAAGAACAGAATATACACAGCATTTGTCTCAATTCCAGATGAAATTTATTTTTCCAGATATAGTAAATCATGACCAGAATATTCCTAAACTTAACTGTTCCTCTTAATTTAATACAGAACTCCAGTCACACTCTAGTTAGAGCAACCAAATAATGCAGGAAAAAGATAATTATTTAGTGCTAATTGCTACATACTTAAACCAAACACCTTTGCTAAGGATCACCAGCTTGAAGATCATATATTTTAGAGTCTGTGATTCTACTGTGTTATCATTCACTGACATGGAATTTTCCACATTTTCTGCCTTCTACAGCTCTGGTTCAAAAGGCAGTTCAGGACTTTGTGAAGCAACAGAATTATATGGAAGAAACAATCACCATGAAGGTGCTGCCTTCACTAATGCATTACAGATTGCTGAAAACCAAATCAAAGGTACTGCTAAGTACTTATAGATTATATACAGTTTATATAAAAAGAACCTCATCTTTTGTTTTCTTCTGAGAGGTTTTTCAGGTTTTGGTCCAAATGCTCTCTTTCTTCTTCTTCTCCCTAACACCTCTTCTTTTAAAAAATACAAAAAAAATTGTCCCACCCAAAAGGTAATACTGAATCAGTCTGTGATTTCAGAGTGGGAAGAAAATTTACAGAGAAATAAATGATCATGGTAAATAGTAAATAGTAAATTAATGGTAGTAAAAGATTACTCAATTCAATGTATGCTTGCCTAAAGTGGCAATACTGAGTTCAATAAGTTTACTGGAAAACCCTAATAATTAATAACAATATCTATCCCTCTTTGAGGAAAAACTGGATGATATGTTACAAATGTTAGTTTTCCCCAAAGATTAAACAACAGAGGAAAATTAGAATGCATTGTCTTTAAAACTCATGATGTGCCCACAGCTTTGACTCATGCTTTTCCAGTGTTTAGCTGTGGAAAAATTATGAGAGTCTAGGCTCTATTTCAGATTTTACAATGGATAAAGTTTTGATGGTAAGTCTACCCCACTAGGCAACTTCTTGAGTGGACTTGTACTCATCCTTCTGTCATATCTGCTGGAAATCTTTAATGTCTTTAAAACCATTCCTCTCTTACAGCTCCATTTTTCATGAACATTTTTTGTGGGTACAGTACTACTACTACTGTGAGGAAAATATTCGAAGAAATGAGTAATACTGAAAAATTCTTGGTTACAGGTTAAGTGTCTTACTAGGCTTTTCAAATTTTAGTTTTAAGATGTAATTTGCTTCATTTTGTGACATATTTTAGCTTGTGCTTTCCTATGTTGATGCTTCTAGGGCAACAAAGAAATCTTTGAACATTCACAGTTTAGACAACAAAAAATACTTAATACTGTTTGTATTAAAATCTGTTTTCTTTTAAATTATATAGCAAAGAATAATGGAGAAAACGGCATTTCTCTAGTCAAAGTACAAACAAATGAAGATCACTGGGTCTGGGTGCAAGCTAACACTCAACTTCTGTATCGAAGTGGTTGTCCAGAATATGTCCTTGCCCAACAGCAAATGTTAAAGTAAGTATAGTTTCCAGTACCAAAAAAGAAAAAAAATAGGAAAATTAATGTATTTTTTTTTGTATGAAATCTTTCGAAGGGCTGTAGTGACCTAAAAGAAGGGCTGAATAAGAAAAATATAGTTTACTTATGATATGGAAATCTATTTCTGTCTTGGAACATATGAAACGGCTGTTACAATCCTAAACAATATTCATTTTCGGTCTTCAGCTTTTTCTTCTTCTGAAGTTGAGTATACATATACACTAACACAGAAAGAAAATACTTGATTATTAATATTTGACTTTCTTGCACAAAAATATATATTTTGGGTTTTGTTTTATATTGCAGGTGAAAATCTAGTGTCCTAGTTTTTGTGTGTATCAGCATTTGACTATGTTAACCTTTTTTTCCTTCATGTAAGGCAGTTGAGCTCATGTTTTCAGTTGTGTATGTGCAACATAATCTAAAGAAGGGCACCAAAATTCATTGTATGCTTGTAGATAGATACATCTAGTTGCTCAGCCACGGAGTGTAAACTAATCTCACAGATTTGCATTCAGAGAGGACTTCTTGGATGAGTTTTACCCTTTCGTCCCAAATTGGCTTTTCGTCCTTCCCCCATGGGACTGTCTGTTCCAATTCCTGCTGGCCTTGTTGAAGTATCTCCTCAAGCTGGTGTGAGGGAAGAGGTAAGAGAGTGGACTCAGTGAGCAGGGGCCAGGAGTTTTACATAGCCACCATCTGGCCCAGTGTTAAAAATGTGGCTGTTATGCCAGATATTTTCCTCAGAATGCCTTGCAGGTGGAAGAAATAAATGAAAAAACCTTTGCACTTCTAGAGTAGATATTCCCTGCAGGCTGTGTATCTCCCAAGATCCACCTGAGTAGCAGGGGAGCTCCCACCTGAGAATGCTGGAATGTTTTACCTTTACTGGGATGGCACAAACATCGTCTTGCTGTGTCAGGGAATGAATTTCTATTAGGAAGCAGATTAAAAAGGGCTGTTTCTTTCATTATTTTCTCTACTTCCAAACAGTTTTTGTGTAATTAATCACTTTTATTTAGTTACATTTTTGCTTTCTGAGTGATTAAAATCCTTTCTTTGTGTTTGATAGTTCTCACAGACTGAGATATTACAAGAGTTGGCCTTGGTGATTATATTCAGTTCTGTCATAGTCTGCAATAGACCATATTTGCTACAACTTTTTTGTTGTTCGTGTTAAAATCTATGCTGTCTTCCAGGAAACAGATTCTTTTGGAGAATTTTCACTGGATACTATTTCACTGTAAAATTCTTCATTTGAGGGTTTAACTTTTTTTGACTATTGCATTTTGTTCAGTCTTGTGCGTCCCAATTTGACCATTTTCTGAGAAGCACGTTCTGCAGCAAAATTTATCAGACTATTTTCACCTCAATACTGTTGATAATAAAAATAGGAATATTTAGCAGAGGACTGAAAATATTTAATGCCTCATTAAAAAAGAGAGAAAGAAAATATTCCTCTTTTGTGGTGTACATTATTACAGAGGGACGTTCTGTCTTTGTAACAACATGGACTCCCTCTACTGGAAAATCCTTTTCTTGCACATTGATTTGATTCCCAAGGAAAAAGTTCTGTTGTGAACTAAGAAAAAACTTTCTAAACCCCTTAGTAGCTCTTCAGGTTTTCATAACACAGTTTCCTATTGAGATATCTGCTTCTTGTTTGGAGAGGGATGAGGTGGTTTCATACCACTTGACCCTGCAGGGTTGGGAATCAGCACATTAGTGATTTCAAGAACTAAATCTTAGGATTTGGACTCCAGTTCTGAAAACAGCTGCTTTGGGCATGGAAGTGCTCAGGCAACACTCTCTGCAGTGTTCTTCTTTAATGTCGAGTACTTCAGCTGGAGGTCATGGAAAATGAATTCACTGCCCATCTTAGAAAACAAAAGGCAACATAAATTAAGTTAGACATATAAAACAAACCTACACCCAAGATGAACATCTGTGACTATTTGGCTCTTTAATTTGGGTATTTTATTTCCTCTCACCTGGGTTCTCAAAAAGTAAGACCCCCATGGTTCTCCCTCAAATCACTCTGATCAGAAAGCTTTTATGTGTCCAAATAACTCCTTGTTAACAAAATATATCTCATTTGGGATACTACTTGTATTTTATCTCTAGAATTTTCTACACACAAATATTATTTAGATATATTTTAAGGGAAGAAAAAGAAGTGTAAGGGAATTTCTGTATTGTACTACAATATTTAGGTCTTTATTGAACTGAGTGCCTGAAATGGAAAAGCAATGCATGAATTCAAATGAAGCAATGCCTCAGAAAGTTAGCTGTGCACAAACATTGACACCCAGATGCAGGAACATTCCTTTGTTCTCTCAAGCAAATGAAAGATTACATGCACAAGAGTGTGAGAGTCCCATATTGAGGACAATATATGGCTTGTAATGCGTGTTGAGCCACTCTGTATCCCAGAAAAACAACCATTTAGAAACCTCTGATTGACTGACTTCTTTTTTCTACTGTTATTGAAAGGGAAGAAGATGAACAACTGAAGATACTAAGTGGTTTTGCCAGTTTGAAAGGAAACCTGGAGGGGCTTTCCTACAACAGTGCCATTGAAACTCTGGGCCAGTGGAAGCATCTTAACTGGGCAGCAGTGAAGAATGAACAAGATAATGTAAAAGTGAAGTTTGAGCCTCATACTAATGGTGAGTGTTTCATGCAAGAGGAACCTCTCAGTTCTAACACATCAGTTTTAGGCATTCAAAACAACTGCACCACAAACAGTAGCTGGACTTTAAGAAACTCGAGTTCTTGTTCTATGAGCCAGAGAATGAACACGTGTCCGAACAGGAGAGCTGGATCATTCTACAATAGAGACCAAAATTTCTTAAATTTGGCATCAACTTGTCCTTCCCACTGGGGGAGCGCAGAAAATGGCCAATCTTTCTCGGGGCTCCAACAGCGCTGTGCAGAGAACTACGCGACAGATCATCTGAAGCTGCAGAGACCATTAATATCCTCAGAGTCTCTCTATGACACAGCCACTCCCTTGGAGATGCCTATCAAAACAGAATACGACTCTGATTCTGAAAACGTTGCCGATAACCACCTGCTTTCGCAGAGCCGAGCCTGGCTGGATGAGAGCGGCTCGGTGAGAAAGCAGGTGTCCAGCTATCCCAACAGAATGCACCTCAAAACAGAACCGGACCTCTGTGAGCCAGCCTTGCCTTGCCAGAAGCCAAGGCACTGCCTTTACACACCCCATAATTGGCAATGCATTGTAGCAAATCATCCCAACAACCTGAACAGAGCTTGCAAGGGTTCACGGAACAAGGAGGTGGCCCCATTTTGCCCTCAGAACTCCTCCGTGTGTTTGGAAAGCATGCCCGACCTGCCACACACAGCTTGCTACAGCCATTTCTACAGCCCCAGCCCAGGAGAGGAGAAAGAGCAGATCAATGAGGTGTTCAAAATGCCATGTGAATTCAAAAACCCCTGCTTGGTTCAAGCAATCAAGCGTGAGCCTCTGGATTCTCCACCATTGTCCAACACTGGACAGAACAGAGTACACGTGAGCTTCCCTGAAAATACATTAGCAGGTCCTGTGCCTCATAAAACCACTGAATGTACATTTTTGCAATAGATTTTATAACATTTGAAATATTTATAATGTTAAAAGCAAGAAGTTGTAGATTCTCTTCCAGTTGAGTTAAATGACTTACTAAAATCAAAAGCCAGTGGAAAGATTTTGAGTGTGTGTGTGTGTGTGTGTGTGTGTGCACCTGTGTGTCAGAAGAAACTGACACAGGTACACACATCCTACCCCCTGCTACTGCCCTTCTCTTAGTGATCGTTGGAAAGGGGAAAGAAAGAATAAAACCTCAGGCACAGAAAAATAATCATTACTTGCTGCAGAGGTATACCTGATCATTTTTCATTTTTCACCTCTCCTCTCTTGTCTACAGTTCATTAGCAAGGTCTAGCATTTTCTGTTTCCTTTGTTCTGTTTGTTTTTCTCAAGCTGATGTGAAGCCTCTGTGCAAATCAAAAATGTTTATGGTCTTCAGTGTGGCAAGTTTACCACAGGAGATTTTGCTTTATAATTATTTTTCTGTTCTTATGAAAAGGATCAGCTATTCCTTCATCCCAGCATTAAATTAATGGTAATAGGAAAGGGCTTCCCAACACAACTTAATTTAAAAGGACTGCATTAGTAAAAACAACAACTTGAATAAATGCATTAGAAATTATTTCATTTCAAACTGAAGTTACTCCTAATTTTCTTGATAATATTATTGCTTTAGAACCCATATTTTTCCATTTCATTGCCATCAGACTTTCATGTTGCTGCTGAAAGACTCAACAATGGGATGTAATCCACTTCTATAAATGAGTTACATAATGCTGTTAAGTATATGTGAGAACAAAGTATTTCTCTGATTATTTTCCTTGCTGTTACTTGTAACATCAACAAAGGAAATGCACTTTTTTATTTGATAGTATTTCTTTGACTGATAGCAGCTTGTTAGATATCGTCACCTTACATCAAAACCAAATCCCACACTAAGATTATTTTCAAAAACATCCTAGTTTCAATCCCAAAAGAAACCCTTAATCTCACTGAGAAGTGGATGTATACCTTTCAAAAGCACTTGAGTGCACTTTAGTGCTTTTGAAAACAGAGTGTATACTTTTTTTTGAACCCAGACAGTAATGTGTTTCCACAGAAAAAAAAAATAAAGTTTTATTTTTGGTTTTGTTATTGTTGTAGTTTGACTCCTGCACTAACTTTTGTTTTAAAATTGCACTATTTCAACTTTATATCAACTTCACTTATATAAGAACCACATCATTTAAAAGAAGGTTTAGATGTATGTATATGTGCTTTTTGAAAGAAGCCTTGTAATGAATGTTTTCTTTTTTAAAATGTTATAAATAATTATAATGTCTTCCTTTATTTTTTAATCATGAAGGGCATGGCTTTACATGCCAGGTGAGTGGCAAAAATTCTCCCAAATGCTTTAAATATGTGGGATAAGTGAAGTTTTCAGGTAGTGCAATGGTTCTGCACCTGGGAGGCTGCTCTTCTCCAAGAAGACTGACCATATTTTCTGACAGAATTTACTGCCTGTACATTAGAGTTGGCAGGTGTAAAGAAATACATTCTCCGTGCACCAGTTAAGTGCTTATGAACTGTGGTATGAAATGCGGCACACTGGACAGTAAAGAGGGGCAACAACATCTTACTGTATCTCGGGTTAAACCTGTCTTTGTCCAGTTGACCACATCCAAGCCATGAGAATGTTTCCTTTTTTGTGTCCAAGGTACATCAGCTCTCATCATTGGCCATGTGCTGTCTCTTGTCTGAGACAGTCTTGATATCCTTGCGTTAATACTCCTGCCAGTGGCTGCAGTGCGGTATCAGACCCCATCCTGACGTGAGACCGCAGTGTGGAATTTACACTTCTCTCCAGCACACCACTGTCCACATCACATAAATTCAAGCCAAACTGCAAAAATACTTACAAGCAAACTTGCTCCTCATGCAGAGTGAGACTGCCATAAATTGGTGTTGCTGCACAACCTCTGCCTCATTGCTTCACTATCTACATAATTACAAGGAGCAGTCCTTTAGACTCTCACAGAGTTGCTGTCATAGTCCTTTGCTTGGCACATAGCAGTGGCACTACCCTTTGCCTCAGAGCTGCTTGTAGGGTTGTGCTATGAACCCTGTAATATTGTCCAGTCCAGCTCCTTGTGCAGCTGCCTGGCAGAAATGAGGGGATGAGGAAACAGGGTAGTGTGGGAACTGATGGCTGGGACACATCTGCATGACCTCTGAAAAGTTGCTTGTTCGATACCACACTTGGAATCACTGTCACACCCCTCTGAATGAGAGTACCTGGGCTTGGTTTCACACTGCCTTGCACTTTCTCAAATCATTTGCATTGATGAAGTGTGACTGTAAAACACTGTTATCTTCATGCGTACATGCTAGTGCTGTTCTGCACAATGGCAGTGGTTACACCAGGTGCAACTCTGTAGAGGACTGTGCCACCAAAAGCCTTGTCTGTGTTTAGAAATATTACCTACTGTGACTAGAGTGGGAGAACTTTACCAGCCAAGTTTCTCTCTTAAGTGCAGGAGCAATTTATACTAACAACAGAAATTCACTGAAGTTCTCCCTGTTACAAAATTCATACTTTTTTGTTGACATAACTCTATCCGCTCTCAGGCTTTCCTGGCACATATCAGTTAGAATTATTTTTCTCATGTTTCCAACAAACCCAGATATATTTTACACATCTTGATTGATATTATAGAGGTAGGTGAAGTTTCTGCATGTAAGGGAATGTAATCTGACACATGAGATGTAATGGGCTTCTAGGTGGATGGATGAATGTGTGACTCAAAAGAGAGATGTCACCTTCTGATTCCCTGCTGTGTAAATGCAGTCATGTTTGTTTCCTTATTATTCCATGAAGTCTGAAGCCAAGAAAAACACACTTATCCCGCACATCACATCTGATTTTGGCCCACTTAATTTGTGGCTGAGTTCTTATTTCAGGTCTCACATGAAAAAATGTGGTATCAGTAGAATTTCTTCTAGTTTAAATTATCACACATGCAGTACAGCAATCTCACAAGGACTGGGCTTATGAAGAGATCAGCAGTTTATCCTCTTTTTGGATAATTGCTAACCATTGTTGGTAGTAAACAAAGACCAGTTCCTTCTAAGTACTTGGAAAGAACAGAGGAAATAAATGCTTAAAATAATCTCTTGCCATTTTTGTTCAAGGCACAGATCTGCCTTCATTGTCCCCCCCATGGTATGTGCCCTGGATTGAGTCAGGACTGAAATCTGACATTGCATTGTATCCTGTTAAACTACTGCTGATTTAATCTTATAAAACGTTTTTGTATGCAGACATTAATGACCCCCTGGCACTGACCAGTAAATAGGATGAAAGACAGAGCAGTTCTTTAAAATGGTTACATTTAAAATGGTTTAGTGGTTGTTGCTGCTTTAAAATGGTTACATTTAAAATGGTTTAGTGGTTGTTGCTGCTTTGGTATTATTCTAAAAACTAGCACTGAGAAGTAGGGTCAGAGATATTTTCAATCTCTGGTGTTTAGCTTTTAGCCTTAATGAACTGGTATTTATACCCCTTCAGCACAGCCCTAACATCTATTTTAGGAGCCTCCCAATGCATTTATTGTAGCAACAATAAAAAATTATTCTTGTAGAAGAAATGCCTAGTCAATTGGTTGCCTAATAGGAACTTGGAGCATTCAGGCTGAAAGAAATGCCTGACTGATAATAGCATTCAAACTTCCTCAGCCATAAACTATCCAGAGGCGGAGACAGAATGGACTCATGAATTCCCTGATCTTTGGGAAGGGTATATTTTGGTATGGAAGGTGAGCAGTTCTAAAAGCTGTGAGAAGGTGTCTCCCCCAGGGATATTACTTGGCCCACAGAGAGCAGAGACTATTATCAGTGCTAAAGCTGTTGATCAAGGTCTGACTTTACTGTGAATGTGACCTGATTTCAGCTGCCAGTGGACAGCTGCTGAGCACCATAAAAATGCTAGTCCAACACCATTGGTGTAGTGGAAGCCACTACTTTTACCGAGAAACAACATTTTCTGTTGTTGATTTGAGCTAGGGGTAAGTTTGAACAGCAAAAAGAGTTGATTTTCCTCTACTTACAAAGTGACTGAAACTGGGGCAGACCTCCACTGTCGGTAACCCTATAAATAATTTACACTGACTTTAAAGTCTTTGGATACCAAAGTAAAGCCTTGTTTCAAAAGTTCTCAGTGAGGGAAGCACTGTGTGAGTGGTCAGCTTGCTTCAGTTGTCATCAGCTCGGAGATTTAAGAAGGGAAGTTAAATAAAAATGTGATTAAAATTTAAGAAAGAGCTGCTCTAGATGGTATAGGGAAGTCTGACATGCGAGCATCAGTCAGTTCAGTAACAATTTGCGTGCTGATCATTTGATATGGTATAGAGATTGGCATGTGCAATTCTTCTGGAAATTCCTAGTGCTTAAAATACTTAAGAGGCAACAAGCCTGAGGCAAGGAATATTCTGTGGGATAAGATCAGCTTCTGCTGCCTAGAAGCTTTTCTTAATTCATTGTGCTGAAGCCATACTGGAATTTAAATAGGACAGCCTCACTCACTGTAGTTCTTTCAAGAAACCCATTATTTTGTCTTAAAAAGGTGTTACATATTAATTAAAATAGTTAAAAGGCATCACTTCCCCTACCTATGACATATACTGCCTTAGGTAGTGGTAAAAAAATTAACATACTTATTTTGTTTCACTTGAGTGTCACTTAACCAAGAAAACCAACCTCAGAATGACAAGGATATAGAGCTGTTCTATTTTTCTTGTCTTCTCTATCTGCTTGTTTCCTTTTTTTTCTCTACTCTCTCTGAGTGTAAACATTCAAAATGGAAATACTTTTCTGATCACACTGAGACAAAAATCCTAAACCAAAACTCAACTGTAGAAAACTTCTCACTCCAACAGGAGACTTTCCTCAGAGTTTCTTCTTTTAAATCTTGCCAGGTTGTGAAATTGTGCATCCCAACTGAAACAGGTGTCTGTCACATGTAGTGAGCAAGAGACTGTGCAGGTGGCCACGCTCAGGCTGTAGTCACAAGGCTTTTATCCAGTTGAAGGAAATTCATACATGAGGGCTGCACCGGGTAGCTTATGTTCGTAGGCACTATCACCCTGACAAAAAGATCTTTGTCATGTTTCAGTGACATCTGGTATGCTCTTGCCACTATGAATACATTTCCCTACCGTGCTATCAGAAATGCCTCTGAACAAAGTCAACAGCTACAGCTGAAATATGGTCTAAACACACAAAGCACTTTTAAAAAAAGCAATGCAGAAGTCTGGAGATCCAAGCACTTGCTTGTGCTTAGGCAAAGATGTTATTTGAGTGGAAGTTTGGAAGGAAAGTTAAAAAAAAAAAATTAGGACAAATTTTGGGGAGAGAAAAGATATATTGCCATCAAGGTGCAATTATTCTGCGACTACAGCATTAATTCTTCATCCACTGTTAAAAAATCTGTGGTCTGAAATCACATACTATTTTTTTTCTGTAGAACTGATTTTGTAACTTTTCAGGTTAAAAATAATTTCTTGAAAAGAAGGATTGAGTCATTTTAATGCTAAGATGCATTTCTCACTCAGACTGAAAACATCATTCTAGGCGGCATGAAATGCTCCTGTTCCTTTCCTGGGGCTAGCTTTCCAAACTCTGGCAAATCCAGTGTGTGCATTAACTCTCTTGCTGCTGGTAATTGTGCAGCTGATGCTCTAACTATGCAGTCTGAAGTTTTTCAATATTTCCTTGATGCAACAGGACTCCAGGGACAACCCCAGTTTCACATTTGTACTGGCAGAATTACGGTAAACAAAGATGCAGCAGAAGGCAATAGAAAGAACATCAGCTGCTTGGCTAGTTTTATTAATGGTATTTCAACAATTAAAAGGCTATGTTAAAAAAAAAATCATGTGAAGTTCTGGTCTAGAGCTCCTCATTTTGCTCCACAGGAGGGTGTGAGCTTTCCCTTCTGAACCTCTTTTTTTTTCCTTTCCTTTCCTTTTTTTTTTTTTTTAGGGTTTTGGACCATGCGTATTCTCCCTGTGTTGATTTAAAATATGAAATAAGGAGAGGCAAGCATCAACTGTTGTACGGGGTTTTGTGTGTTTGGTTTTTTTAATTTCGTCTTTCCAGAAAGAACTTCAAAAAGGCAAAGTTATCTCAGTTCTCAAGAACAGTATTCAGTTTTGTTTCTACTCTCATCATAGCTAAGATTATTCCTCTGCATTAGTCAACAAACTTCCCTCTTCTGAAAGAGCTCTTCCTCACACCCTCTCCCCTCTGAACTCCTTCTTAAGAAAACCAAAGAACACTTTCTCCCTTAAAGGCAATTCCCTTTTCCTTCTCTAGCTTTTCCACCTTTTTGATTGCATAGGATGGTACATTTTGATCTCTGTCCTTTCTGTTTTCTGTGTCTGTAGCTTTATTTCCACTTTAGGCATACTACAAAAGTTTTGCCAAAAGAACAGTGTTAGGCAGAAGTGCAATTCCCCTCTTTAATACGGTGGAGGTACTCACTAATAACAGCTGTACCCCCAAAACCAGAAAAAAGGTCCCTCTGTAGGTGAAACATCCTCTCTTCAGAAGTCTGTACTGCCAAGAAATGCCCAGCTACCACCAGCAGTTTAGTGCTGCAAAGTATGTATACAATGCCAAATCCTTTTTTCTTTAGATATGGTCTTTCTTTCAAAAAATCAAGGAACTAATTTTCTCATTTTTCAATTCTTTCATTATTTTTCTACATGGGTTTATTCTTCCACTGTGCAATCGCACATTTAATTTGCAATTTTAATTTTTTTTAAATTAAGAAGGGTATGGAAGCACTACGTGACATGTACAATGCAGTGTTTTCAATTAGTCCATTTTAGATTTTGAGATTAAAACCACAAATAATGGTCAACCATTTTAATGAGACTCCATGTAAAAGGCTGACTGTTACAGAAATGGCCAGGTACCAATAACATCATCAGCAAAGGGGTATAATCTGCCATCACACTCCACTTACAATCCTGTATTAAAAGTGTCATTCCTGCTTCTCCTGAAGAAACACGGTGGAGGACAAGACTAATTCTTAGCAATCTGGTCTAGTGGAAGGTGTCCCTGCCCATGGCAGGGGGACTGGAACTAGATAATCTTTAAAATCCCTTCCAACCCAAACCATTCTATGGCTCTATGATTAACAAACAGGTGCATGGAGTTCTACGAACAGTTTTGGCCTATCTGGCACTTCATGATCTCCCAAAACTTTTTTGGGGAAGGTGTATTTCTGGAGAGAACACAGCAACCACCCCAGCACTACTTGAAAATGTTCTAAATGATGCAGGTAATGCCTGCACTGGGGCATGTGACTGAGGCACGAATGCTGCCTGTCTGGGGAGATGAAGCAGCAGACAGGTACAGCTCCAGCCCTGGGGAAGCCAACCCAGGGAATCTTGTGGGATCACCTTTGGTAATGTGTAAGCAACCAGCACCACTGGCTGTGCTGCTTCGTGCATAGGAGTATCATAGGTGTCATGGTCTACCAATAATACACCTGTAAAAGATATTGTGGCTGACTCAAACCAGGCAGTGACCTGTGGATTTGACGTTCTGGCATGTTGTTTAAACCTGGTGCACTTTTCTGTTGTGTTTTGTACTGTCTCTTCAGCCTGCTTTTAGAAGGAACTTTCAAGCGTACTTCTTAAATTATATTTTACATTTATTACCAGGCAGAAGTGTAAAGCTGAGACATTTTAAAATAAAATGTTTGCATTTAAATTAAAGCTGCTGCTGCTGCCGCTGGGTGTGTTTCTTGCCCTTTCCCCCCTCCCCTTTACTGGGCCCAGTAACCCCCTCGCAGTGGGCCCAGCATTCCCTGGCCTCAACTGGTTCCAGTATCCCCTCTGGCCTTGTTCCAGCATCTGTCCACCCTGGCCCCCTCCCAGTATTTCCTCTGAATTGGTCCCACTACCCACCCCCAGCCTGAACTTGTCCCAGTATCCATCCTAAACAGGCCCAGGCACCCACCCTGGTCTGAACTGGTTACAGTATCCTCTCTTGGCCTCAACCGGTCGCAGTAACCCTCCTGAACTGGTCCCAGCATCCTCTCCTCGAACTCCTCCCCGGGTTCCTCCTGACCTGGCCCCCTATCCGGCCTGGCCTGGTCCCGGCCCCGTCCGTCCCGGGTTTCTCCCCCGCTCCAGGCCGTGGACGGGGAGCGAGGCCTGAGGCCGGGGGCGTGGCCTGCTGCCGGGCGCGCGGCGCGACGCTGGCTTCCCATTGGCCTCGGCGAGGGACCGCCCGCCAATGGCCGTCGGCCTGGGGGCGTGGCTGTGGCAGCGACGGAAGTGACGAACGCTGTGGGGGGCGAGGTGTGCGCGAGCTCCCGGATGCTGTGAGGCTGCGGTGAAAGATGTGAATTGATGCAGAGAATAAAACAATAGCGGTTAAATAGCAAAATAATAACCCAGCTCATCCGCCCGAGGCGTGGTCCCCGCTCCCACCTGGTCGCTGTAAAGTGCCGTGTGAACAAGAGTTGGTTTTATTTTCCTTTCTGGTTTTATTTATTTCTTTTTTCGCGGCCGTGCAGGATGAGCGCCGCGCCTGAGGAAGTTAAGGCAGAAGATGGCAAAGCGAAGCCTAAGAAGAAAAGATTTTACTGCGAAGTGAGTGGGTGTCTTTGGTGGGTTTTCAGCCCGGGCAGGCGCTGGAAGGCGTGCGGGGATTGGGGAGCGTGGGGAGCTGGGCCGGGCGTGCTGGGCAGACCTGGCAGCGAGGGAGGCTGGAATGCGGGGAATAACGTGTCCGGCCCCTGGAGAGCTGCTGCTCTCAGGATTCGGTGAATTCAGGTTGTTCTTGAGCAGTCACGGGTGCGGTAAATGGTTCTGGGTTGCAGCCTTTCCAGTCTCTGCTGAGTGTTTCCGACAGGCGGCCGCAAAAGCTCCGTGTGTCTCTTAAAGCTGCAGCTCCGGGTCAGAACGCGTTAAGTTTGTCAGTCCTACGGTGTTGGTGTAGCGCTGAATGTTCTTCAGGCTCATTTAAGTTCTGCGACAGTATGTGAAGGAAAGAGACAATATTAGCATGCAGTAGTTGTTGCTTTTTTAAAAGCTAAAGGTGGTAGGAAATATTTCTACGTCTTTATTGTCTTCTGTTAATTATTGCAACGGTATCTGCGTGTCCGTGGATCTTAGTGGGATGCATGTATCTTCCTCCGTTGTTTTTCTGATGCCTTTGACGTAGCTGTGAATGAACAATGAACGGACTTGATTAGTTATTCTAATAAAGTCGCAGTTATTCTAGGGCGTAATTTTGCCTCTCTTCCTTTCTGCTCATTGCACTGCACTTGCTGGCTTTCCAGCTTGGAGAACTTTAGCAAACTAAGAATTCAGAAAGTGCTGGTAGCAGAGAACGGGGAAGCTCTTAAGAACTTCTTTTTTTAGCACCTGATTTATTTAAACATATGTTTAAGTATTGTTTGAACAGGTTTGCATACTATTTCTGACATTTTAGTGGTAGGCTGCTCTCCTAAAAGTCATGCAAACTGTAGTGTTTGAGCCAAAGGAGATCTTGAGAATTACATGATTATACTGTAGGAACAGATGTATTTCATATTTATAATTCACCAACGGCAGAATATTGACAGCATAACTGAAGATGTGCTTTCAATTTTTCTCTTTCAGGTTTGTAAAATTTACTGTACATGTGCTATGAGTCTTCAGTCACACTATCGTGGTGCAAAGCATCGGAAGGTAAACTTTTTCCATATGAAATGTATATGCAGATTTAATTATAAATCCGGGACTCTTGCAAGTTCTGTACTTGATTTCACACGGCTTCAAGTGCTTACCTAACTTATTGGTAGAATTGTAACAGTAATTTGCTTGAAATATTCCAAGAAAAAATATGAGGAGGGAATCTCACAACTCTGCTTTGTGCAGCATGTAACTTGAATCATCAGCTACACCTAAAGGTAAATGTGTGCTAATTGTGAAATCAACATTTGAATTACACGGGAGCCACAGGTGGTGAAAGAATTCAACTTTCTGGTTTCTGATGCAGGTGGTAAAAGTACTGCTCTGTCTTCCGGGTCTACATAATTCACCTGTACTTTGAATAAAATCAACTTACTCTTTGCTTTGATAGTAACACCAGTTCTGATATCCTGAAGGAGTTACATAGACTTAGCTAGTGTGATGCTTGTGTTGGTTTGAAGCATCTTAGTAACAGCAACCTGGTTTAAGCACAAAACAAGCAAAGGCATTAAATAATTAAGCACCGTTCTGTGAGGGTGCATTTAGAGATGAGGCTTTTACAAATGCTGTGTGGCTGAACCTTTGGCTGTTGATTGGCTGATGATTGTCTTTGTTTAAAATTCCACCACATTAGTCTGTAAAGGTGAGACATAGGAGTTGTCTTTACTCCTTTGCTGCTATCAGATTGTATTGTTGTGGCACTGAAGAGCCTGTTCTGATATTTTCTTAGTGACATTTTATTCTTCTTAACAGCAAAACTGCCTTTCTCAAGTGTTGGTATGCCCTCTTTTTGGTTTTTTTTGGAAATGAGGGGCATCTCCCCACCTCTTTGCTATTGAGACAGTTTAATAGTATTTTGTTACCTGTATGCTGATCACTTTAATAGCGTTGATTCTTATTTGAGTCAGTGGCTCTACTTTCTCAAGCCCCTTTTTATTCCTCACAGGATAGTGTATTCTTGTTCCCTGTTGATCAAGTAGAAGTGTACAGTTTTATTTTTCATGTCCTGCCAAATGTTCCTGCTGATGCAAAGAATTCCTTTGCTTTTGTGTTTTTTTTTTTTTCTTAGCTAACTTTCTTAGCAATCTAGTTATTGCTGGTTTTCCCTTAAAAAGTATGAAACCCAGCATTTATTTTCTTAGAAAATCTGCATATAATTTTCCTTCTGTTTCACACTTGGATGTAGGCTGGGCTAAATCTGTCAAAGTTTCTTGTGTCATTGAAGTCTTGTAGGTGAGAGCGAGCCAAGAGTAGGGCAGGTTGAAAACTGGATTTTTGGTAACGTGAAATCTGCTGTGTGTTGTGGTCAGTAACACAGCTGCATTGCTGTAGGAATAACTCTCCAAGCTCATGTCATCATTCTTTTCAGCTATCTCCAGTTTCTTTCTTTAAATTATGAAATCTATTGTGTGCTTTGGTGGGAAAACATGAGAACTCATAGACTGATTTCAGGGTTTTGTACCACTAGGATTGGAATGACTATAAAAGTCACAGAATCATTAGGTTGGAAGAGACCTCCAGGATGATCAAGTCCAACTCAATCGTAACCTCAACTAAACCATGGCACCAAGTGTCACATCTAGTCCTTTCTTAAACATGTCCAGAGATGGTGAATCCACCACCTCCCCAGGCAGACCATTCCAATACTTTATTACCCTTTCTGTAAAATCTTTTTCCTAATATCCAGCCTGTATTTCCCTTGGCACAGCATAAGACTGTGTTCCTTTGTTCTGTCAGTGCTGCCTGGAGAAAGAGACCAACTCCCACTTGACTACAACCACCCTTCAGGAAGTTGTAGAGAGTGATAAGGTCACCTCTGAGTCTCCTTTTCTCCAGTCCTGAGCCTATTTTCTTTAAATTGCAGGGTAGGTGTAGATAGTGAATAGCTCTTAGTTTGTTCATTACTGGAGGAGATCCTGTTCAAAATTATACCGAAGGATGTCCTGACAACATAACAAAACTAAAAGAAAGCAGTAGTTCTTTCCTAAGCCACAGTACTAGCCTGACCAATCTATTAGCCATTTTTTATGACTTCAATCAGATTGCCTTTTTTCTATCAGTTCCCCATTTGCTTTCAAAATGGCATTGTTAAAGATACTCTGTGCTTGTCTGCCACGAGAAGATGTTTCAGAAATGCAACAAAAAGCCCTTCATCAGAAGGAAAGTCATTAAGAAAACTTTTAAGAGGCAAATGTAAACACGTGCTACATGTGCTACATATATGAAATAATTCTCATTTCGTTGGCCTTCATTGGCATTTCCTATAGCTATTCAAAGTAAAATGTGTTATTTTGAATAGCAGCAGTAATAAAGCTTGGCTGTCTCACAGATTAGTAGGAATACTTCAGTGGACTTTCAGTGTACATGGCTATTTTATCTCTTATTTTCTTTTTTTCCACCTGGATAGTTTGGTTGTTCTGGATTTTGAATAGATACATAAGATATTTATCTAGGTTGTTTCTGCATACCTTTGTTTTATCTCTAATTTTTTCTAGTGCTGTTAGTTCATTAGGCCAGTCCCTTGTCAAAAAGGTGTTGATGTCCAAAAGATGGTGTGGCTGGGATGATCACAGTATAAGGCTGTGTGTATCTTGTGCATGGAGTGCTGTGTGACCTCTGTAGAGTTGCATAATGATGGGGTTTTGTGGCTTCATTGCAGAACAGATATTAATGGGATGGGGAGCTGTAGAAAGTGAGTTAGCCAAAATATTCACAGATGTGTGTATAATTCATGGCTCTGAAAATTGGAGTTGGCTGGTATTGGGTACTTTGAAAAACAGTTGAATTTTAGTTTTAGCCATTATGTTAAAAAGTTTAGAAAATGGCATTTATAGAAGCTGGCTAATCTTTTTAATTTAACCAAGCCTGTGAGAGTAGTGAGGGATATAATTCATGAAAGATGGGTTTGTTTTGCCTTTTTGTTTTTTTCCACAGCTGAAGGAAAATCTAGTTTTCTTGGGACAACAAATAAAATACACCTGCTGTGTATATACCTGATATATGGGGGTATGTGATGTAATTTGTTCTGTTTTTGTAAATATGCATTAGTTTTATAGCTCGGTTTGCTAGAAAGGAAATCCTAGAGTGGAACATCTTTTTTCTATGTGTTTTGATCAGCCCTTTGCAAGTATGGCATCAGCAGAAGAGCGTTGCCTATTTTGTGAACTGTATTTGGAACACAGATGGAGATTGTTCTGGTTCTATCAAAGATTGAAGTTTCTTTGCCCTCCCTTCAAATCTGGAGTTAGATAGGTAGAAATGCCTGCCGTGTCCCAAAAGGAGAAAAATCTGTACTCAAGGCTCATTAGAAACAAGGAATGTTCAAAGAGAAATGTTCTGAGAAATGAGAACAGAATGAATTCTCTCTGTTCAGCGAATGTTCTGTGAAAAGAGCTGTTAGTCTTTGTCTTCACCATTTCAGTGTTCTCATTTCTTCTGCCTCTTACCCCTGATTGTTGTGCATCAGAACCTGTGGTTGAAATACCTGATGTAAAGGCAATTTTTCTGTCCTTTTTTGTGGCAATAAAGTCAACCACTGCTGTTTAAACATTTCAGTCAAACGTTATTTATGTTGATACTTGGAATGCTAACATAGCTAGTTACAGGAAAAATTACCTTGCTGTTGGATTGTTTATATTTGGTCTCAAAAAGCATGCTGTTGTGTTCTGCAGCATATCTTCATGATCCAGAGAAACTTTAATTGTGGAGCTTTCCTTTTGAGGGGAAAACCAAAGAGAAGACAAACAAAACCCCAAAACTTGATTTGCTTATTATGAGCTTGAAGAATTATAATAAGTAGAATTTCCATGTGTATTCTTGTATATCTAACTGATGTATTTCAAGATGGTATATGTTTAAGAAAACTAAATTATATTCATGTAATACTTAACTATGCACTTGAAACTGTTCTGTTAGATAACCTGTGAACTTGAATTGTGTGGACAACTACTTTATGCAGTAGCTCGTACAGATTACAATGTGCATGGCAGGTTTGAGCTCTTAAAACCAGTAGTTTTTGAGTTTTGGCTTCTCAAAGTTAGACACTTTGCTGAAAGTTACTCTAACTTTTCATAGTCTTAGCTCAAAAACAGCTGTTGCAATCCTTGAACCAGAACAGACAATAAGTTTCCTACCTAATGTGCGAGAATCTTAATTCCTGATCTAGTAGCAGGGATCACAAGTAAAATGGACCCTTTAATTTCAGTTGTGAAACTGCATTTCTGATATTAACAAAAGCAGCAACCCAGCTGCAGTCAAAGTTGATTGTCTGAAAATAGTCAGGAGGAAATTCCCTTTGAGCAGCAGCTCACAGTTGCTAATGTTTTCTGCACTTGTCTGAAAAACTTGATATTAGCAGCTGTTTGTTGTTAATAAAACTGGAGAATGAGTAACAGAAGCACTTGGAACAGCATAACTGCAAGGAATACTGTGTCTGTATTTCCAAGCTTATGAAATCCTGCTGAGTTTATACAAAACCATCCACTGCCTGTGGCAGTACTGGGACTTGGGTAATTTCCTTATCTTTTAACTGCCATGAAAGTACAGCTGCTTGGCTTCTCAGACAATTAACTATTGTATCAGTGTTGCTTCCTATTGAATTGTCACACCCATGTCCAGCATCTCTTCCATGCCACTGAATATTGAAAATACAGCACTTAGCTCTGTGAACTGCTCTGGACAGATAGCTGTAGAATGATCACACTTATTGTTCCTTTCTTGTATAAATGACAGGTTTGTTTACTTGCCAGAAAATTCTCAAAATGAATCAGGATTGCTTTAACTATGAAATGGAAATTTAAGTTCCTCTTTTCTTTAGATTCTGCCAAAAAGCATCTGTTCTGGATTCAGTCAGTGAAACACACTTTTCCTGTTCTTCATGATATGAGTGATCTTTCCTGAGATTTGGCTAGCCTAAAGGTTTAGCCAAATCTACTCAAAATGGTGGGGAAGCTTCTTTTAGTTAGTTTTTCCTTTTGGGGTGAGATTTTTTTTTATTTTTTCTTATTTTTTTGTTGTTGGAACTACACCTTCTGTAGTTACACTTAGGAGCTGTAATCATATTTAAGGGTTTCCTGGCATCCTTCAGATGTTGTGTTTCAAGCCATAATCATCTCTTAAAACTTCATTAAATAACAGGGCTTTCTTGGAAGTAACCTTGTAACTTAACTGTACGTACAGCTTTGTCAGTACTTCCAGCTTTTGCAGAAAATCATAAAGGCTCTAATTTTTCCTATTTCACAGAGGAAACTTTGGCCTGTAATGCAATTCATCTGCAAAGGCTTTTCCGGAAGTGCTGGGTTTTTCCTTCGAATGATGCAGCACATTAATTTCTTTTTCTTATTTTATTTTGGGATGACTTGCATCTTCATAATTAAAGCGAGAGAAAAACCCGAGACGCAGGACTCTCTATTGTAAGTATACCTTTTTCTTCCAGCCTCCTAGGATAGATATTGCTTGGGGATTTTCTGTTTTGTTGCTTTTTTAACAGTTCAGGTATTTGCATCTGCCAATTTATATGTCTGTGACTGTGTTTCTCTCTTAATATGCTGAACATTCTTCTGAGATTTCCGTCTAGTGAACTCCTGAGCAAAGAATTGTTTTAGAGTATGAAACCTTACTTAGGCCTTTTCACATATAAATATTTATGTATCTGTCCAGTGGAGGGATGTATAGTCAGTGTTTTAGTTTCTCACCTTGCCAGGCTGAGCTGTCTCCCACTTGTCTGCCAGCTTGATGCACACTCACTGCTGAGGTTCAGGCAGAATGCTAAGAAGCTAAATCAGCAGGCTAACACAGCACTGTTGCAGACACAGCTTTACCAGTGCTGAAGCTGCTTGGCTGCATCACAGGAATATTCTGCCTCTCTTATTGTAGTGGACTTGGAGGAGAAAAGATGTATTCAAGGTAAATCCAGTTGTTGGGGTGTCTTTTCCTCCAGAAACTGGGAATGTGAATCCAGACTGTCATAGGTCAATGAAAGTAAGAGTTGTGGTGAAAGGTTAAAAATGTGATATATACCTACCTCACAGTGGAAAAGAAAATCTTGTTGTAAAGCTACTTATGATGACATACACGAAGCAGAGGCATAAGCAGATGTGGGAATAATGATAAAAATCAATGAGATTATTAAAACCCAAAATGGTTATAGAGTCAGTCACACAAGAAACAAGACTTTCACTTCTACTTTCTTAGCCTGTTCTCCCAAGAAACAAGGGTTACATTCCACCTCTATCATCTATTCCCCAGTGTCTTTTGAACCTCTCAGTCTCTTTGAACTAAGTTGATCAAAGGTGCCTGAAAATACACATCTGCACAGGGAAGAGTCACGTGTCAGTCCTGTACTGAGGGAAGTGCTGCAGGCTGAGCTCACTACTTACTGGACCCTGAAGAATCAGCACACAAGAAAGATCTGGGAAAACACTGGTCAGAGGCCCTCTTCTAAGAGACTGGGCTGTATTAGCTGCTCTCAGGGTTTTGTGCTGATAAGGGAATTAGTGCAAGACAAACCATTCAAGTGTGAGAACGGTTATGAGACTTTGCCTCAGCAGCCATGACTGCTACATGGTAATGAAGCTCTCTGACAGAATTGGAAGAATTGTGAAAACTTTCAAGTCTTCTCAAAGTCCAATGAATTCAATTGCTACAAAATTGTATTTACACCTCAGCAACAGGAACAGATTTGTGTGGCTCTGGTCAAGGACTTTTAGTGGAAGACACTTTCGACAGATTTCTTTGAATTCTGTGTCAGAAGTGATCGTTAAAAGTAATACTCATTAAGTGAAGAGGTCATAAAAGATCATAAAATCTGGCTTTGGTGGCATAACATATGGGATGCATGTGGCAGAAAGCGTGACTTGAATAAGAGGACAGAAGTTGTGGCAGCAAGACTGTGAAAAGAGTGGTTGCAGTGCCAGGAGCCTGTTGCAAAGAACTATGGCTTTAGAGAACAGTAATGTATGTACTACAGTCTCAGTGTTCATGGAGAATTAAGAATTATTCCATGGTTAAAGAATGTGTGCATGCTACAAATATCTTTGGAAATCTCATGACTTGGAATGTTTCAACTGGGATGTATCCCACAGAACAAGAAGTCAAAATATGTGATTATTAAAGTGAAGAATCTAAGAAGCTTTAATAAGCAAGTTAGCTGTAACTTCTGGAGGAGTCGCAACATCATAGGGCACCATACGTCAGAAACATTGCAAGATGTGCTTTTATCCGGAAAGTTCTCTGCCTCAGCAATCATTTTGAAGTGATCAGAAACTTCTGATAGAAAATTATTATTAATACTATTGGTATCTCCTTTATTCTACTCTATAAATTACATTCTGCTTCACTGAAGATCAAGATGTGGAAGGTCAATTTGGAAGCTACTGGTAGGGTTTATTTGTCCAAAGAGGCTGAAATTTGACTTGATGAAATTTATTTGTATGTTTCAGTTGTGCTGCTTTGGGTTTTTTACTAGTAGGAAAGCTTTTCTCTTAAGTAACTTTTCAGAGGTTTGGGAACTGCAATGCAGAATTGTATAGTCAATATGTATGTAGGACTTCTTGAACTGTCCCATGGACATATCACCAATTATTTATATAATTCTCCTTCAAGGTCCACCAGATCCAGTAAATTCATTGTGCTCTGTCACTGATACAAAAGAATAAATTATGAATTTGTCTAGCCTTTACTTTTTAATTTTAAATAGCTGGGGGTTTTTTTAACTGTTTATAGACCTATGAAGTTAGCATGAGCAAAAATTATTAAATTCAGTAGTAAAGTTTTGTGAATGAGCATGGGAAGTATGGCTATTCTTAAATTAAGTGCACTATGTAAAGCATGAATCTAATTTTATTTCAGTATATAGATTGAGATGCTTTTGTTATTGTTGCTGGATCTGCAGTCTTGTTCTAATGTTCATGCCATCAAATGTCCCAGTGAGATTGAAATGTGACAGCATATTCACAGAGCTGGAGTTCAAAGAACCAGGAAAAAAATGTTGTGAAAATGAAGGATGAGTTTTCTTGGAAATAATTTGGGACAATACCTGACAAGTATCTGAAATGTACACTGTCTAAAAAGTAACAGGTACTTCAGAGGATGAGGCTTGACATATTTAGAATGTTTTACACCAACATTTGCATTTTCTTCCTTGCTGCAGAATTAAAAAAACTTCTTTTGTCAGTAGGGAGAGCACCTCCCTTCTAAGCCAAACACCTGTGTGCTGGTTTGAAAGCAAAACCAGTGAAGGACTCCAAGTCAGAAACACAATTTAATAAGATGAAAAGAAAAGAAATAAAAGAAAGTAAAATAAAATAAAAGTAATAGTACAAAAAAAACCTGACAGAGTCAGAATACAACCTGACACCCTGTTAGTTAGGGTGGTAGTGGCAGTCCAGATGAGATGGTCTTGTCAAAGCAGTGATTCCTGTAGAAAGGTCTGGCAACTCTTGTCTCTTCTGGGAGTCCAGTGGATAAAAAGCTGCCTGTGCTGTCCCAAACCCTGGATTTATCCAGGTGGGAATGCTTGGCTCCTCCCCCTGGGTGGAGCATCTCACAATGGGGATGATCTCATTCTATGAGTCATGCAGTGGGTCCTTGATGGCCCATTAAACAGAGATAACTCCCGGAGGGAGTTACCTATGAGTCATGTGGCAAGGCATTGTTAGGCTCATTAACAGAAGATAAGGAAAACACTGCCCCACCTTGGCTCCAATGGCTCATGGGGATAGAATACAAACCTTGGGCACAATTTTACATTGTAACCTAGGACAACCTGCCATTTGTAAACCAAAATTTAAAAAGACAAAGTGTTTGGATTCTGGGTGTTTCCAAATGGAATATGCCATGTATCCTTTCTGAACCCATCAAAAGTTATTTGATAATGCAGAAATGGTGAGTGTATGGAACCTGTGTGACTGTACAATCGTGTTGGATTTGAAGTCAATTAAGTGAGGAAATGTATCTGTTTTTGGAGGAGTTCCACTTCCTGTAGGAAAGGCATCTTTCTTCCCATTACCACGTGAATTTCTATATGACAAAACTATCCACAGGCTATTTTTGTGGTAATGACAGAATTGGATATCTTGGGTTGTTTTGGGTTGGGGTTTTTTTTTCCCCTCTTCAGCAGTTCAGAGGAGAGCAACATAATGGAGGATGTGGAAATAGAAGATGCTGAAGTTCTGAAGCTTTGCTAGGAGTGTTAAGTCAAAGCACACCTGAGTACATAAATTTCAGTCATGTAATTCCTTTTTGCAGTGATATAATTGGAGAGAAGGAATACTCCTTTCAGCCCTTTTTAAGGCAGTTGCCCGTGTGTTCAGAGATAAGGAGCGGAGGGGAATGAACATTACCTTTTTTTTCTTGGCGTCTATTTGCCGAAATAGAAAAGTTTTGAAAGCTTTTTGCTTTGAGTAAAGGCATTAAATGATGGCAATATACTTGCCAATATACACATAGGCAAACATTTACTGGGCAGTAGCAAAATGCAGTGGTTTACTACTATTAGCTCAGGCAAGAGGCATAATACAGACTATGAGCCCTTGTTAAAGCCCTTTGTGGGCTGCCTAGCTTTATTGGTGAAATGAATATGGCACAGAGGTGTGGATTAATGAAATTTTTTTGTACAGCTTGTGGAATTTTTCTTGCATTACAGTATGATGCAGAGGTAGCTTGTCCTGCTCTTACAGCAGTAAAAATGAAAAGTGTAATAAGGGGTGTTCTTACCTGCTGGGTCTACTAATCTGCATTTATATCCTTCAACTTAAAACCTGTAAATAGGACCATGAGTAAAGAAAGCTTCATTATGGTTGTTCTGTAAAACATGGAGTTAAGGAGAGGAATCTAGTCTGAAGGTTAGCTGCAGTTTTTAAACAGCACTGATGAGAAGTTCTTCCTTCAGTGAAGGCACAAATATTGTGGATTCTGCCTTGTCTTCACCAATGGTAACCTCACCAGTATCCTGATCAGCATTTCAGCTCTAGTATTTTAAGAAGTTGGTATGTTTTAACATGTCCCTCCATGCTCAGGGTCTGTTAAACATGGATAAGAATGCAGTTTTTGGGTTTATAACTACTGCTAAGTCTTCAAAGGAAAAGCCTGGAAGTTCTATTCTGACTTACAGACTAGAAGAGAAAATGTTTCAGAAGCCATAATAATAGAAGGATAAGATGGAACACTATTTCAACACCCTTACGACTTTTCTCTTGGAGAGTTCCTCGACATGGTGGAATCTGGCGTCTTTGTGCACTTCCCTTTTATGCTCAAAGGGCTAGGGGCATCCTTGTTGCTGCTGAGGAGCTGAATTGACAGTGTCTGAAACTGCCCTTTTGTTTTGAAACATGACTGTTATATTTCTGTTGGGCATTGGGAATGTGTGTGCATTACAAATACATGTACAGATGTTTCTTCGTTCTCCACCTTTTATATGTTCAGACTCTGTAATTGAATATTCAAAGGAAAGGGTTTTTGGGGGAGTTTCATTGGGTTTGTTTGTTTGTTCATGTACATAGCTAGTATTTGGAGAATAGTTCTTACTAAATAAAATAATTAGATGGAAGAAAGTTCCTGAGACTGATCAGGTGATTTCCTAACTTTCTGATTGAAACAGGACTACAGCCAGTGCTAGATCATCACTTGCTTGCTGAATCCTTGAACATCTTCACAGGCAGAGAGTCTGCTACCTGTGCTTAATCAGTCTGTAGTTGCTTCTCTGTTTGAAGAGGAATTTTATCCTAATATCTAATTTTTGCACCTGAAGCAACTGTCTCTGGCTGCTACTTTTTAATGCTTTTGTCACATTCCCACAGGGCTGGACATTTTGTAGCTGCTATTCAGATATCCATGCTATTATATCTCCTCTTAGTCTCCACCAGTCTGAATAAGTCCAGCACCCAAACCTGTTCTCATAAATTATTTGCCCTGGGTTTTTTGCTGTGGTAGCTTTTTTTTCTGGGTGCCCTCTGCTTTCTCTCTCTCCCTCTTGAGCTGAACAAGGATGATAGTAGTCGTCCTTACAAGTCCCAGAAAATGGGGGATAAGATACTCTGCAGTGAGCTGCCTGTGCAGTATCTCAGTGTTCCCCAGGTCCCCCTCAGCTGAAGCTGTGCCATTGGTTATATCCCATAAATGACTGTTGCCTGTGAATTTTCTGAGGGTATTTTATGAATGCCAGCATCAGTAACCTGGTTGGGGATGCACTGTTGTGGGCTCTGGAATTTGCTCTTTGAGGGTCCTGTTGCTTTGTTTGTTTCCCTTTGAGCCTGGCAAACCAACTGATTTTCAGCTCATTGATCAGTCTGGTATGCTTTAGAGAAAATACTGTTTTGGTTTGGTTTTGAAATGCTTAAGAAATATATTACTGATAACATCACAAAGCCATGTGGCTAGTAAGTGTGAATTAAATGTTAGCCTGGAAACCTGCTTTGTTAAACCACTTTGGGCAGCAATGGTCTGTACTTAAGGCTTTTTCTTAAAAAAAAAAAAAAAATCAGTCCTCCAATCTGCTACCTTTGGTGATAGCAGCAGCTACAACTTGATTTTTAGCTTGACCATATTTGTAAACTCTAACCATGTTAAGGTAGCATGTGCTGTGAACTGGTTCTGCTGCAATTCTCTGTATATTCAATTTGTTCCTTGAAGTAAACTAAATAAAGTACTTTTTCCTCATATACCTATTTGTATCATATAGCATTTGGCCATGTTGTCTACACATGCTGGACCTGGAATCTTATCTTGAGCTTCAGACACTGATTGAACAATTCTGACATTAGGTAATTGTTGTACTTGCAGAATACCTGGGGATCTTCTTGCTACCAGATACTTTGAAGCCTTTAACTGAAAAAGATTCCTTAAAATAAATTATGCATCAAGGGAGATATGCTTTCCCATACCCTTTCCTTATGTTAATATTGCAGAGTTGTTTGCAAAATGTTTGCAACTTTGATTTGATTTACAGCTTTGATGCCTATCTCTTAACTCCCTGTCTTATGCAGAAAGAGGAAAAAAAAATGTATGCAACATGTTATGTTTGCCATAATTGTAGAAAACTTTTTTACTTCAAAATTAGGAATTATGTGTGCAAATAATTAATAAGTTAACTTTTACTTTTTCAATCGAATAAGTAGTAGTATAGCACCTTATTTTAATCTTGAATGCTGTGACTTACAAAATATTGACAACATCATTATAGCACAGTGGTTTGTGTGTGTCTATAGATTTGAGGGAGAGAGGGACAAGGGAGAAATTCCAACAGGAGTGCACACCTTAGCATTCACTTTGAAGCTCTGAGTGATTGGGAATAGATACAGGCCCCTATTTAAAAGAAGATGTAGTTTCATGACTATTAATTGTGTCTGGGACTATGTTTAGGCTCTGAATGTTTAGACCAGAAGCTTTTGCTGGGTACCTGGAACACAGATTGATTGTTGTGTGTGATACTTAAAATAAGTATCCAATATGAAAAACACTTAAATATCAAATAAGAATTGAATATTCTGGGTTTCTGTGACATTTGTGTGTTTGACATTTTGTGTTGGTGGGGGAGTGGAATGGGAAACTTAGAGCAATAAAGTTAAAAAAAGAAAACTTACCAAGATGGAATACTGATCCTATATTAAACGGCAGAATGAAGGATAACTGTTCAATTCTGAAATGTATTTCAATGATCTACTAAGTACTTAATAAAAGCAAATGAGAAGAAGTAATCTGACTGTCAAACTCTTATCCTAGGTTCTTCAGCTCTAATCCAAGTTCCGATGAAGTATCGAGTGCTCAAACGAGGTAGCTGAATATAAATGATGCCTTTTTCAGATGCAACTTTGAAATCAGTTGTTTTATTTCAATGGTGACTAAAGCAGATGTTTTGATTATGGCCTAGAAAGAAGCAATGCAAGCTGCCAGACATTTGAACCATTGCTTTTTTTTTGTGCACTGGTTAATTTATGCAAAAAAAGATCTTAGGGGAATATGAAGTTACAAGTATTTTGACAGAAAGACTTCTCAAACTTGAGACATAGTTTCTGTCTTTATGGTTATCCAACAATATCGTATTGAATCTAGCTAGTATTTTTTTAGTTTGTAAAGTTTTCAGTTAATAAAATTGCAGCATGCTCAGTGTACAGTGAAAGTATGACATACCAAAAGCATATAAACCAAGAACAGCATGGCTTGTTTGCTATTAAGATGATACTATGACAAGAGTAGTTGTATGTTAGGAAACAAGAAGAAAATGGCCATTACCTTGATGAGACTTTTAACTTTTTTCTGCTTGCATCTTTCCATATTAAGTCTGAAAGAGCATGTGCCTTTGTCTGTCAGTTTGGGAATAATCAGCTCACACTGAACTGCTGCACAGGCACACAGATGCATGCATTTAAGTGTTGAAAAAAGTCTGTCTGTGGAGATGAATTATGTAGCACCAACTTGTTACATGTTACATGTCATATGCTACTGGCCCGTGTCACCTCAGGCGACAAAAAACCCCAACCAAAACATAGAAAGATTTTAAGAAGACTGTGAACTTTTAGTGGGAATGGGCCACATTGTTGCTGTGGCAGGAGGTGTCCCAGGAGGTGTTTTGTAGCACTGTTAAATTGCAAGAGGTTTTCATCTAAGTGGTTTCATCTAAAAACTTAGTGAAGATTTTCTTGGTGTGCAGTTCTGGAGTTTGACTTGATGGCAGCACAGGCATATTTCTAATTGAATGAATATTTAAGAATGAATATGGAATTCCCTCTTCTTGTGAAGTTGTGGTTGGGGTTTTTTAGTCATAACCTGACATCCTAGTGGGAAAGAATACAGGAACAGTTCAGTGCTTGTGGTATTTCTACTTATTTGCTCCAATTTGATGAAACTAGCAGTGTTAATTACTGCTATGTAATTCATTGGTCAGTTATATGTAATTAGGTAGATGACTTCTAGTTCTGAACGTTTTTTTACAGGTTAAAAATATATATTTTAACACTTCATCACGGCCTTTTATAATGTCCAACATTTGAATACACTTAATGCCTCTTTGAGATTGTTTTGCGGGTATATTTAGCAGAACTCTGCAGGTGTTCTAAGCTGAGCAGGAACGCTTTAGAAGTGTTTTAGGCAGAGCAAAAACCAGGCTATTAAAATTCAGTAAACTGAATTGTGTTAGAGGTCTTTTTTTGCTTATTTGGTTCTTTTCTTGAAGACATTAAATCCTTGTGTATAAAATTGTTATGGAAGACAAAGTGATGGACTTTTTTTGTGGGGGACTGAGGTCTTGCACACTTTCAGAGTGCAAATGAATTTTGTCACCATTAAAGTCTCCCATTAGAAAATCCTTTAAGATCATAGACATTATGTGTAAACTATGTAATGTGTAATGTCTCTTTATGTGTGTATTTTTTACTTCAGTGAAGAGATCATTCACAGGGTACATGACCTGTCTGAGGGATTTTATGAATGATCCCAGAAGAGAAGAACCTCTAATTGGTATGGGTTTTTGTTTTATAAATTGCGTGCTTTGAATTTGTTACCAAATGGCTTTCTTTTGAAATAAAAGATGGGATTTTAGTTACTGTTTCATTTTCTGTAAATGTATTTAATAACTTGCCTATCCCATACAATTTAAATTTTAGTTTATTGCACTGGGTATTGTAAAGGCCTCCTTAACTGTTAACTTGTTCCTGAAGGAGCCATCTAAGTAAAGAACATTTTTCCAGGTCATGGAATGTTGAGGTTGGAAGGGGCCTAGGCTGATCTTAACCCCTGCTCAAGTCCCAGAGGAGGTTGTCTGGGACCATGTCTAGATGGCTTTTGAGTATCTCCAAGATAAAAAAAACACTACAATCTCTCAGGGAAATCTGTTTCAGTGCTCAGTCACCCTTGCAGTCAGAGTGTTTCCTGATGTTCAGAGAGTATCTCCTGCTTCAGATGTGCCATTGCCTCTTGTCCTGGCACTGGGCACCACTGAAAACAGCTCCCTCTTTGCACCCTCACCTCAAGTATTTATACACAGTGATGAGATCCCCTCTGAGCCTTCTCCTCTTCAGGCTGAACAGTTCCAGTTTTCTCAGCCTTTTCTCATAGGAGAGATGCTCTAGTACCATTGCCATTTTCATGAACCTTCATATGCCCATGTCTCTTGTACTTGGCAGTCCAAAACTTGACACAGCACTCCAGGAATGACCCTACTGGTGCTGAGAGGACCCTTCTGTCAGCACTCCTCCTTGTGTAGCCATCAGCCTTTGCTGGCTCATCTTCAGCTTGGTGTCCACTCTAGCACTCTAGCACTTTTCCTGCCAATGTGCTTCCTGGCTAGCCAGCCAGCATGCCCTGGTGCCTGGGCTTGTTCTTCTCTGGATGCAGGACTTGGCACTTCTCCTTGTTGATGTGCCTGAGCTTCCTGTCAGCCCAGCTCTAGTCACTCAGGATCCCTCTGGATGGCAGCACAACCCTCTGGTGTATTGGACATCCCTCCCAGTTATGTGTCATCATCAGCCTTGCTGAGGTTATGCTCTCCATCATCATCCAGATCATTAATGAAGGTTTTGAACAGGGCTGGATCCCATACTGACCCCTGAGGTGCACTGCTACCTTCTGGCCTCCAGCTGGACTTGATGCCACTGGTGACTTGTCATCAGTCGTGGTTCCTTGTGGCTTTCTGTTTGGTGGGATGTACAGATGTTTCTACTTTACATGATGTACAGATGTTTCTACTTTACAGATATTTCTATTTACATGAGATATTTTTCCTCACTGTCCTTGGCTATACTAGAAGTAGAGAGATTGATTTTAATGCTTTCTTTCTAACTGTTAGATCAGGCAACTCTTAGGAGAGGAGCAAGGCTGCTTGTTAGTGGCCTTAGTGTTTCAAGTGTGTCATGGTGGCCTAGAGAAATAGGTTCTCTGATGAAGGCCTAAGTAGCAAATTTCCTAGTACAAGCAGAAAATTTCTGTTTAGTGCATTGTCTTGTAATTACTCCACATAGTAAATTGCTAGATTTTTAAATATTAGTACTTTACTATAAGCATTTGTAATAGAAAACAATTTGGTTGCAAGAACACTTTGAGTTCATTTGGTGATAGTTTATTTTCAGAGTTAAGATTTAGCAGTATGATCCTGTAGCAGGTCTGAGATGGAGTAGAATTTCTTCACAGCAGCCTGTATGTTTTGGATTTGGGAATGAAGCAGTTTTGATGACACTCCAGTGGTTGTTCTTCTTGCTGAGCAGTGCACCTGCGTCAAGACTGTTTTGTTCCTCTGGGTCCTCACCCCCTGAATGAGCTGGGGTTGGGCAAGAGACTGGGAGGTGGCACATCCAGGGTAGTTGACCCAAACTGGCACAAAGGATATTCTGTACTATGTAATGTTATGCTCAGAAATCACAGTGGGAGGTAAAGAAAGAAAAAAAGGGGGGAAGCAGGGTTTAACTTCCAAGGTGGTGGCTGTGGGTTGGTATTAGTCTGCTTGTGGGGAAGTGAGCCATGGGTTTTTGCATGTTGCTTGGTTTGGGGTTTTTTTTTACCCCTCTTCCCTTAACTTTTTAAACTATCTTTAAGTCCATGAGTTTTGTTGCTTTTGTTCTTCCAGTGTTCTCCCCACCCTGCTGAGGGGTGTGGATGGGAGTGAACAAGCAGCTATGTGGTTCTTGGCTGCTGGCTGGGATCAACCCATCACGAATACAAAGTACTGGAAATTATGACATAAGGGAACAGCTGCTGGATTTTCCTATTTGTTTTAAACTGCTTTTAAATTTATTATATTAAAACTTTTCAAAATAAGATTTTTCATGCGAGGTAGGAAGCCTCAAACTTGAAGATTTCTGAACACTTTTAAGGGATTGTCTCAGTAATTTCTAGGAAAAACGAAGAAAAATCCCATTTTCATTCTTGTAATTCTTAAAAGTTTATGGAACATTTTCAGATTATGAAAGATTCAGTTTTTTGAAGTGATTAATGTCTTTCCTACATCTGCTTTTACTCAGATACTGTCCAAATTATGTTTGACTAAGTATTTTAAATGCAGTTTTCAAATCTAGATGTTTGTAGGGCATTTCTTATTCTCATTCTCTTTCCAAGTTTCTTGAAAAAATACCCTAGACAGGAGTAAAGGTGCATGAAATATTTTAAATGGGCTTGGAAATCTGCCATAGATGGTTTATTTCCTTTCAGAATAGGACATTGTAAAGAGATAAATTTAGCTAATGTGAGTAGGAAGTCCAAAGAAGTGTTGAAGTGATCCTGAAGGAGTGTCAAATTCTGAAAATGGAATAATTTCATAGATTAATTTTTAATTTAATGAGCAGCATTGAAAAGAATACATTTATTTCAGTAGTCTGTAGTAAAATAGAAATACTTGTAACTCTTGCTTTTACAGGTTTAGAACATGTGGTTGAAATCAGATTTGAAGGAAGAAAAGAGCCACGTTACGAGTGCAGGCTATGTGGGTGTAATACAGAGGTGGCACCTATGATAGAGCATCTTAGTGGATATAAACACAGAAGAGAATACATTGTGAGTAATTTTGATGCATTTTGATCAAAATTTCTTTTAGAGACTCCCCTTTTATTTTTTTTTTTCTAAATAATTAGATGATTTGAAGTTTAAACCCCCATATGATAAATTGCCAGTACTTACACAGTTGACTCTCCCTGTGTCAGACCAACATGAAGAGCTCTGATGCTGTGGGCTATTGAGGCAGTGCAGTCCAGGGCTGCCTGTCTGTTTCAGCTCCAAAGTCTGTTCCTAAGCGTTCAGATTGCTTTCAGGATAAGGTTCTAAAAACAATGTGATTATTTTTTATTCCCATATTTATGTCCATAGCATTGCTATGGATTTAGTACAGAAGGTGTTTCCTTTTAGGAGCAAACTTTGCATGGTATCCATTCTTTGTTTGGAAGACTACTTTAGTAACTCTAAAATTTGATTAGATATGTTGCAGAGAAGAAATTAGCTCATAATATTCAAATCAATGTTTACCAGTCTTTTGGTAGCTTATCCAGAAGGTGAAATGTGTATTTTTTTAAATATTGTAATAAATTGGTATTAACCTTTTCAAGCTGTTTTGTTTACAGTCTAAAGAATTTCCAGATAAAATGAGGAGAAAACCAACAGATATGAAAAAATGCAAAGTCTCGTTTCTCAGACGGATAGCAGGAGAGCTAGAGAAGAGTGAAGGATTAAAAATGTATCAGGTAATTGGAAGTAAATGTAAAGTATCTGTTAATGTGCCTTTTATCAGTGCATTTATGTTTAATAGAGTAAATTTTAAAAGTACTGCTAGCAAAGCTTGTTAAACTTCTGTGTATTTCTAGGAGGTGTAGTGAGTTGAAATAAGGCTTACCTTTAAGTTGCTCTGAAAAATCCGAGGAAGAGAACAGTAGTATTGAAACTCATCTAGAAAAAACCAAAGCTTTATATTTTCAAAGTTTTAGATGTTTTAAATTCAAAATTGTTCAGTCTGAATTCAGTGGTTCAGAAATTTTATTACTGTAACTTGAATAATTTTTAATTTTTGCAACTTAAAGTTTCTCAAATGTAAGCAAATTTTTATCTCAAATTTCATTTATATTTAAAGGATTCTTTATCTGCTTGAGAGGCATTTAGTTAATTTACTTAAATTCAATTTAATTATGTTGGCATAAATAAAAGTACTTGTTCCTTTCCTAAAGGCAGCTGAAGTAAAGACTATTATGAAATTTCCATCAGAAAGTCTAATATAAAACTTCTCCTATTTTTAGATTGACGGTTACGAAAGACCAACTACCTCATGTAAGTCTGTGAATTTCTTGAATATAGTAGATTTGATATAATTGATATTTGGCCTAATTTGACTTACTAGTTTAACTCAAAGGGTTTGACTGATGTAAAACATTCAACTTGCAATACCACAAAATGTTTTCAGAGATTTTTCTGGTTTTTGTGATTTTGAAGTGATGAAAGAAGGAAATTGCCAGACTTCCAGTCTTCCTTAGATGTTTTTTAACTTCTTGGTTCCAGAGTTATTTATGATAAGTGCAGTAATTTGCTCATCAAGGAAAGTAAAAAATTATGGAAAAATGGTACTTGATGGCTTTTTCTGAATAAGCTGATAAAGTCTCCTCCACCTCATTTCTGTCATCAAAGGACTTACATGCTGAATCACTGGTGAAAGTGGAAATTACTGTTCTCTAGCAAATCCACTGGAACAAGCGAAAGCAACCAAACCCACAAACATAAACCTAGCATCTTCCCTCATACAGTATGGCTGAGTTACTTCTTTTGTTACCGTAGGTGTGCTGTAGTTCCTTAATTATGCCAATCTGGAGGAATACCTCCTTGCTACCTTTTGACCCTAGTGTTAATATCAGAAGGAAGGTGGGTTTGATTGAAGTGGGTGAAGGTTGCATAGATCAACAGAATTTCAGTGTGAATCCTGCTGTAGGAGCCTACCACAGCAGTGCTTTTTTTTTTTTCTTTTTTTTTTTTTTTAATCATTGGTGACTTCTGTGGCTTGTACTTTTCAATGTTGGTCTGCAAATCAAGGTGGCAGAAATCTTTGTGAAGAGGGAATGTGACCCGGTAATTAGCACAGTCATTCTCAGTTCAGAGTAAACTGTCATTAGTCAAGTCAGCAGACCTCTGTAGAAGTGGAAGACACAGTCAAATATCAATCTGGAACTTCAAAAAGAGTGATCTCACCCAGTCCTACAGGATATGAAACTCTGGAAAAATGGACAAGAGGAAATTTATCTTCAAAAGCGTTGTGCCTTTCAATATAAAGGTTTGCTCTGGTTAGGTGATAAGGTCAGCATCAAGTGAATTCCAATAAAATCCCCTCTGGTTATTTAGAAGAAAATCATGGTTACTGGGTTAGCAGCAGTAAGTAGCTTTAGACTAGATCATATTGGCAAATTTCAAAACTCTTTTCTGACAGTGAGAATGAGTTTGGGGATATAATTAAGAAAGGCCACTAGTACACATGTACTAGTGTGCAAGCAATGAAAGGGACATTAACAGCTTCATCAGCATTTGTTAACTGGTTAACATGGCAACACGAGTTTTTTGGCCTTGTCTTGTAGGGCTGAGGATGTCACTTGTTCTGAGAGTTATTACATGTCCTGTTGCTTATAAGTGCTTAAGAAGTGATAAATTATGTACCATGCAGTAGCTGGTTCTCTCTGAAGCATAGTTACTGTTTTAGACTGCCTTGTTTTGCTGAGCTTTCCCTCCCTCCCTCCTCATGCTTATATACTGACAGAAATGATCAGACATTCCAGCCCCATAACTTGTTGTTGGAAACTTACCTATTGTATGTACAGCTTTTAGGTTCACTGGTATCTACTCAGAAAGAAACCCACCTTGCAGACCTTGTAACTTTTTTTCATGGAGGGGACAGGCCTACCTCAGTTTATTCCATACAGCCTTCTTATGTGGGATTCAGCTGCCTGAGCACAGATGCTGTAGGGTACCCTACAAAGCCTTTAGGGAACCAGTCTTCCACAGACTTTTCATCAAAGATGCCTGCTGGTTTCTAAGATGTGTGCCATCTGCTGCTGAATCCTGCCCTTTACAGAAACCGTGGCCACTTCATGGCCAGTAACTGTTCTGACTGTCTGATGCTTCTGTTGCAGTAATACAGTGCAAGCCTTGTGATGTTGCTAATAATTCTTTTTCCTTTTCTAGCCCCATTGAAGAAGAAAGCAAGGTGAGAGTACTACCTGTGCAGGAGAATCAAAAGAGATTTTTAAATCTATTTTTCTGTAGCTATCATGACATATGGGAAAATATTTTATATTGTCTTTCCACTGTACTTACTCCTCTTCTGTAAATTGTTCCTTTTTGTCTGTGAGGAAATAGTAGCTATGGCTTTTGAAATAGTGCACTCAAAAAGTAATTGCAATTGAAATTTCAAGATGCTTCCATTCTGTGTGGGATGTCATTGCTGAGTAAGTTTTATAAAAAGCTGTTTATATATAGGAAGAAAAAACCCCAACTCACTGTTATCTTAGTCATCTCCCTTAGCTGATTTGTAAAGAAGTTCTTCTCTACTGGTCTCTTTGAGAGTCAGTCAGAATAAGGACCTTTACAGCATATTTAAAACACTCTTCTTAGAGAAAGATATCCAGTATTGGTAAGTGATACAAATTTGGAAACTGAAATATTTGGTTCTAGATACTATGAGTAATTCCAATGTTTTAGTAATATTTAGAATGCATCTTAATACTGTCATTTCTTCCTTTTAAGGTTGGAAGATGATTATAAGCATGAGGTATGTAGAGGTAGTAACTCCACACAAATGTTCATATAGCTACAAGTGTCTCATGTTGTAGCAGTTTCTTTATGCTTTTCATTTTTCTGGAAAATGCTTACTTCTTGGCTTAATTTACTATTTTATTAATATTGTTGCAGAAGCAATTGACCTAATGAGTCAGAGTTTTGTGTTCATCACAGCAGAGAGGAAGAGAATACAGTACATTGACCTTAGTTCTCTTAAATTCTGTTCAGAGCCACTGAGAGTCTCAGAGCCAGTGTCTTCAGGCCAGGTCTCCCAGCCTGTGCTGCAGTCTCCCCTTCCCTGTTTTGTCCCTCTTCAGATCAAGACTATTCTATACTGGAAGTTTGGTTTAAGTGTTAAGATACAGCTAAAGATTTACAATCCTTTTTTCAAACTCAAAGGTGAAATTCAAAATGATCACTGAAGTAGCTGTCCTGATTGGAGATAAACACTGGGAAGTGTCTTGTTTTTATCTTAGTGGCAGAGTTGGTTGTGTAGGCCTCAGGGGGTTGGATACTATGCTAAATGCAGCTGAGCACTTGACTTTTTTAAGCACTATTTTGCTCCTGAGTGAGGAAAGTCTGGGAAAGATAGCTTCTGTAGGTGTGTGGCAAGAACACATGTGAAATGTGTTCTTCCTGGTATTGGAAGTAATTCAGTTGTGTTTGTGTAGCTGCTACCAGACTGATACTGAGGATCTAAGGTTACACGTTTATGGCTCTGACAAAATTATATCTTTTCTTTGCGTTGACTTTTGTTGTTGAATAAAAGATTAAAATGTCTTGTTCTGTACAAGATGATGCAACAACTGCTGTAAAATTCAATCTTTTGAATTTTTTTCCCTATTGTACAATCCCACAGAACGATCCTGTTCGGAAACAGAAAGCTCTGGAGTTCTTGGTATGTGTGTCAAATAATTGTGATGAGAGTTGTGAGGTTTTACCAGTATGATGCAGTGAATATTGTGTAGGAGCCTCTGATTGCTGATCGAACTCATTTGACTGCAACATTAATTTCTGTTTTAGTGGACTCTGCCCTGAAAAGTTAGTGCAGCTGCAGCTTAGCTCAAGAGCAATTGGCTGGGTTAAATGTGAGCTCTCAGTCTGTTCTGTGGGTAACTCTCCCCTTTGCTGAGGAGCCACCTTGACAGGCAGTATTAATTAGCAGCACTGATGTGTAGCAGCTCTCAAGTGCTGCTGGCCGCCTGTATCTAGTGGGATTGTTAATAATGGTGAGCAAGAGGTGCCAGTCTGGTCTGGCTGCCAGAGAGAGAGCACAGCTGCTCTCTCTGGAGCTCACTGCTCCTGGAGTGATTGGGGAAGTTTTATCAGTTCTGTTGCTGTTGACAGTGGCATGGTAAGCCTTGGTTTGTCTTTTGGGTTTATGAAAATAACTTGACCGTTTGTGTTCACCGTTTTACTCTGTGAGAGTCATGTTCTGTACCTAAGGCAATAGGAAAATTTCATTTGAGTTCAAATTGTATTTATGCACCAAACACAATTAGAAGTAGAAGCAGAATGTTTTGACATGTGTGCTTCATGTCTTCCACACTGTGGTTACTTGTGACTTCAGAAAGAGAGAGAGAAAATGCAAGTCTAAGGGATAATCAGTAAACTTCAAAAAAACTTGGTAGTTAATTGACTTTTATCTACAGAAATCACAGCTATTCCTTACAAAAGACTGCCTATATTCTTTTAACTTACTGTAATCACTTATAAATTCATTTACTTAGTAATCAGCCTGAAGCTTATTTTTTATTCAATTTTCTACACAGAAAATATAAATTTAGGACTTGTGCCCTTCTCTCTGTACAATAAAATGTTTATGGACTGACTGTACAGGAGTGGCACAGAAATCCACGTTTATGTTTTACCTTTTATCAGGCCATAATTATGTTCCCAACTTTATTTTTTGATATTTTTGTATACATTTATCATATAAGCCATATGCTAACCAATAGTATAAATTTGGTTATACCAAAATCGAAGTATAACTTTGATCTTGTTTGTGTATATGACTCTTTGGCATCCTAGTGACCAATTATAACCATGTTTTTTGACAGGAGACTTTTCACATCACCTCAGATTCAGAAGCAACACTGGTTGTTCACATTACACAGGAACTCATGGAGGCTTTGAAGGCCTTTTGTGAAAAGAAAGCAGCAGTAAGTAACTTAATCTTGTCCAGAATCGTTTTACCATTGGGAGGAAAGGAGTGGTTAAAATCACTGTATTAGCACTCTGCCAACCTGTAACAGTTCAGGCATGGGTCAAAAACCCCAGTTAAATGTATTTAAATTTTCTTCTTTTACAATTTCTATGTAACAAAGATATTAATTACATAGCACATTTTTCTTATTATTCCATCATCATATATCTGTTTTGGCTTTTGTGTGTGTGTGTTCACAACTTGTAGCTCTGCTCTCAGTTGAGAGTTTTAATCTGTTAAGACTAAGGTAGGCAAGATGTCTTTGACTATCTGTTGATCCTTACAAACCTCCATAGCTTCTTTGCAAAGAGGTTAACTACCTGTGGAAAAACAAATCTGAAGAAGGATCAGAATCTGTAAAAAAATGATTGATCACTCTGGCAGCTACTGGTTCACAAAATTCAGGATGTATTTTTTTTCTGAAAGCTGTTTCATACTGTTTTCTCAATTGTTTATTTCATGTCAGGTGAGCTACAGTAACTGTCTCTCTGCAAATGCTGCCACCAACACCAGTTAAATATTATTTCTGAAGCCTAATCTCTCAGCTGGGCCTTCCAATTCTGCATTCCCCAGATGGAGGCAGGATTTGCACATGCACCAGTTTTATGTTTTAGCCAGGTGATAAGAGAGATGAGGCAATAATTTTGAAACAGGAGACATTGTTTTCACCGGACCTCCTCTTCTCCAGACACGTATCTCTTCCAAATAACACTGTGGAAAATGGTGGTATAACATGGTAACAACACACCCCTCATATAGACCTTGCTATCACCTAAAATTGTACTTTGATAACTTTCTATGGGAAATTTTATGCTTTTCAAAATTTGTAAAGTTCTTAAATTCTTTCATTCCCAAACAGACATTATGACCTTTTGCTTTACCTAGGATAATTACACCAACAGTTTAGGCCCACTCGTGTCAGTACCTCAAGATGAATTTCCAGAAAGGAAAAGCATCCCAGAACACTATGGACCAGATGGAGAATACGAAGGTAATTTAGATATTTTGTTCTACCAGTTTGTTTACTCTGGAGACTGCACAGATTTTGAAAATTTACTTTTATGGCCAGCCATGGTGCTTCTTAGCTGGTGTACTGTGTGTCTTTGCCCTCTGAGTCAGTTCAGGATATCATTTTCTGAAGCTTTAATGACTTAACTGTCTGAAAACATTCCTGTCTCAGTGAACAGTGTTACAGCAGTTAAGGTTATGGAAATTCAAGCAGTAACCCTTCCTGATTTGGGTGAAAAGATGCCAAACTCAGGTAAGACATAAAGGCAGGAAGTGGGAGAAGAACAGAGGACACATAATAAATTTTCAAAGTAGTTGTGTTTGCAGTTGGTATTTTAATATTTTGCTAACTTTTATTGCCCTTTATTCAGGAAGTTCTGACTGGAATCAAGGTGTTTTGTCTCAGTATGAAGAGTTTTCTGAAGATGCTTCTTTTGCTCCTGCTCACTCAGACAATTACGAAGCAGATGGTGGATCATCCTCCTGTCACCCGATATCTGACAACTTTGCAATGGTGTCTCCACTCAGGGACTCTCCTGCTGTTGACCCTTATAGTCCTGTCAGTGGTATCAGCGAATGGGTGGGACAGCTCAGAAACTCCGTGTTCTGCAGCAATTTGGCTGCTGGGGCCTCTTCATATGAAGCCAGCCTAGTAAAGGAGTACTCAGCAGAATACATATCCAGTGATGTGCAAGGAAGTGAGCTCCTTGATAACAGACTCTCATTTGGCTGGGAAAATACAAAATGGAGGAATCAACAAGTGTGTACAAAAGCAAGTCATACAAGTGACCAGGAATTACCCTATCCCAATTCTTCTGCCTCATATCCTTCATCTGGAAGATACTCTACAAACTATCCTCCACAAAACTATTCCTCTTACACGAACAATGAGTCTGTGAATACTGGTACATCTCCTGTAAATTCTGCTGTTTCAGGAAGAGGTGGCTCCACATGGCACCAGGACACTAGGTGGAATGAGGACTCTAGGTGGAACAAGAACTCGAGCTGGAAGCAGGAATCTAGGTGTCAAGGATTCAGGTATCAGAAATCAGGATACCAGAGAGACTGGAGTTCCCATCAGGACTCGTTTTCTGGCAGTGGTTCATACCAAGATCACCAGCAGTTCAGATGCTCAGAAGAGATGTTTGATGGAGTTGATGTTGGTCTTGCCCCCAACGCTGTGAACAGACTACTAGGAAAGGATGTACCTACAATGACCAGTATGCTCCAGCAGTTGGCTCCGTATTATCCAGGACTTCAAAGTAAGATTGTCATTAGTTTGCATCATGTGAAATGAGTTACATCAGCATGGTTGCTTTAACATTAGCAGGAGATTGCAGGTTGCAGAGATAGGATGAGCTGTTCAGGGGAGTCCAGCTCATTTTGCTCACATCTGTATCAGCTGAAGAAAGGCATTGTTGCCTCTCTGAGGACACTGTGCCTCTTGGCAGCTAGATGGAGCAGTGAGTGGGAGGAGATGCTGATAGCGCAAAAATTTCCTGATTTGAAATTTGTCCTAGGTCATCTTTCTCACTAGCAGTTTGTATCATGAGTTGTACTGGTAGGTTTGCAATGATGGGAGGGGAATATATTGGCATAAAGAAAAAAATATTGGAATGCATGCAGAACCAAACCTGGATGGCATTATAATAGATAATCCAAGTGAATCAAAACCTATTGGGATAACAAGAGAAATATTATCAAAGAGCTGGTTCATTACCTTTCAATTTGTTTTTTTCCAGTTACTGTAGAAATAGTCATTAATGTTGAGAATAGTGATATACTAGTCAAAATGAGAGTTTCTCCTTTGGAAATAGATTATGAGAGGGATTTAATGAGAAGTGGGCATATGCTACTGCACAGCTGTCATTAGGCATGAGTTTGGAGAAATGCAAACTATGCTTCTGGTATTAGAATTAGTTAATTAGGTAGCTATTTAATTATAAAACTTTAATTTTCACATTCTCTATGCTGTATCATGGAAATATTATGAGATAGAAGTAACTCTAAATGTCTTTATCTCCCCTTTCCAGAAATAAATACTCAGACATTCGTCAATGTGCTAATAGAAACTAGGGAGAAAGATGAAAGAGCAACAACAGCTGAACTGGAAACAGATGAAGAGATGTGAGAATCTCTATCACTTGGCTTTCAGGAAAGAGACTGCATTTAACTCTGTGTTTGACTGGCTTGGGAAAGGTAAAGGGAGGTATGGTTTAAGTTTTTAACATATGAAATGTAGCTGGAGCATGAACTTGCACATAATGGGTGAACATACTATTTTGTTTACACTTTTTGTAATGTATTTATATCTTAGTATATTATCTTGTTATATCTTAGTATATTACAGAAAAGAAATCTTCTGTTATTTTTTGAAAATATGTTAAAATTACTCTGTCAGCAAAACGCTAATAATCCTTTTAATACCCTTCTCAATTCAGAAGAGAAAGGAAAGTTTACTTTCATGTTACCTACTTAGGAAGAATATTCACTGAAAATACAGGTTTACTTTTCACACAAATGTAAGGCCAGTTTCATTAATTTGAAGCTTTATAATTAGCATATTTTTAGAAATTGATACACTACATTACTGTTTAGACAGAGAAAGGAGAATGTCACAGCAAAGGTATTCTGCCTTAATGTGATGCTATATGGGGAAAATGTAATTATACTAGAGGACTGGTATGTAATGGGGCATATCTTGCAGAGGAAGAAACGGTGTGAAATATATGCAAATTTTTTAATCATGTTATTCAAAATGAAATAATTATAAATAGTCTTAAAAACTCATTTGGTGGATGGACCCATGCTAAAATAAAAATTCTTTATTCTTTCTACTGGCAAAAGCATATTAAGAAATAGTAAAACCCATAAGGCAATCAGATAAAATAACAGGAAAAAATAAATAAACAAAATGTCGTACTAACTGAGTAATACTTACCAGTTCATAATGTGTTATCAGAGCCACATGCTCATGAATGCCTGGCTTTAGATATCTGCTTTATGTAATTAAAACCAGCTTACATGGAGCTGAAGAAAAGAAGTAAAGTGAGACAGTTTACTCCTGAGTGTCTGTTTTCCTTTTCACTGCTGCATTGTGGACTATCATTTTTCTTCTCACCTGTGCTGGAACTGTGTCTCTGTGCATTAAATACTTGTGCTGAAGCAGGGTTAGTCTTCGTGAGCTGTCATAAAACATTTGGATCTTGTTATGTAAATTTTAATAAAAACTCAACAAAACAATTTATTATTGAGCATGTAAACTTGAATTCCCTAAAATTTTCCTTCTGTCATTATTTGGTTTCTGCATCTGAAAAGAGCCACTTTCCTTTTTCATTCCTGTTCAGTGTCCTTTACTGCTTATACTTACTGAAGTGTTGGAGTGGTTTATAATGTCACACACTTCCATCCACTGAATTACATAGTCAACTTTCTTGCCTAAAAAGAAAAATTATTTTTTCTACCACAGGTGTCTGCCAGAGTTTTGATTTAAAAGTCTGTAAGATTGATCAGTAATATCTACATTTAAAAATTACCAGAAGTTATTTACACAAATGTTACTACCATAGGTTTTTCTCACAGAAAGTGTAGTGCAACTAAAATTCTGAAGCTGTAGAAAAAAAATACTGCAAGAAAATATTGCTGCTGCAACTCTGTCCATTCAAGTTAAAACCTTTTCATTTGAGGTTGCTGCAGAGAACTCTTTTCTCCATTTCTCACTCCCTTTTGGATTTTACTACCATCACTGTATACCTTAGTGGCATACAGCAAGTGGATTACCTCCACCCACATTAAGATTCTCTTTCCACCTACATGTTATTTTTCCTTCTGCACAATTATTGTCCCTCCTTTGTTGTTGTGCAGAGTCCTGCATTGGGGAAACAGTTCTTGCATTTTGAAATGGATTTGGAGTAGTTACTAAATTAAGACAGCATTGATTTACTAAAGCTTTCCTGAACTGTAGAGGGCTGAGTACTCCTTACTTCCAGGAAAACCCTTTGCCATGTCTTGCTCCCATGTAGTACAGAATTGGAGCAGAACTCTCTTGACTCCAATCCTTCTTCAAGAAACAACCTCACAAAGTAGGTCCTGACAGCCTGCAGAGCAGCACCAGATGCCTGGCCCATATCAGCACCAGTGCAGTTACATCACAGGCCTTGGCATGGAGGCAGTAGTTCTCAGAATGCACCTGAGACCCTGGAGCAAATTTCCAATTCCTTAAAAATTAGGAATTTCCAATTTCCTTAAAAAGCCAGTGACAAAAATCCAGACTGGAACATGTCTTGGATTGGGGATAAATGGTCTAGTTTTAGCCAGTTTCTTGGTCTGTGGTGTACCTGCTTTCACACCTTTAGAAAGAAGTGTGTTTTCTACTGGGACAAGAGTTGTTCCAATCCAGAGCCACCTTGATGATTCTCTGCATAAGTGATGCTCCTTTAGGAAGTGCTGGAGCCAGCTGTTCTGCCAAGGGCAGTGAAATACAAGACCAGTTGGACATGGAGACAACTTGGAAAGTTTCTCAGATTCCAGCTTTTTAGTTTGTACCTTGGACTTACTCCTCAAAATGCTTCCCAGAATTACTGGATTTTATGGGGGTGTATGATCCAAAGGGACAGATTCCTTTGTGGGAAAGAAATGGGAGCTCTTTTGAGCCCAGAAGTTTGGGGCTCTTCTGTTTTTTTTTCTGGGGAGTGCATATATAGTTACTATCTCAGCCTTCTAGGGAGAAACATTCAAAGAGTAACTGGTGGGAAGTCTTTTTCCCTTGTTTTCTTCAACGTAAGAAACTTTCACAGCTGTTAGATGAGGTGGTTTCTGACACTGGTCGTTATTCCTGATCTCTCTCCTCATTCCAAACCAATTCCTTGCCTTTTGGGTGACAACACCCCAAAGTACCTTGGGAGAACTCCTTGTTTCAGTGTGCTTATGCTATGGGGGCCATTGGTTTTTCCCCACATATTTGGCACCAGAAGAGTGTTCAGAGTGTTGCTGAGCTGTCACTAAGGGTTTGATTGTCACTTGACAAATAGTAGCAGCTTCTCTGCATGACAGATATTTGATAACAATTGCACAGTTGCCACTTTGCTGCCTTTATGCTGACACCAGACTCTACTCTGGGTGAGACACAGAATCACAGAATAGTCTGAGTTGGAAAGAGTCCACAAGGATCACTAAGTCCAGCTCTTCAGTGAATGGACCATACAGGGATTGAACATGTGAGCTTGGTGTTACTTGTACCATTCTCTGACCATCTGAGCCAATCTCAGGGTCACCTGGAAGTCATATTGTTACTGGCTTTTTTTTTGGTTTTCTTTGCTTTCTCCAAGTTGCTTCTTCAGAGTAACTGCAGGAGATGGTGTGTACAGGAATCAGTCATTACTTGTCTTGCTTGAGTTTTTCCACTCTCTCTCATTAGCTGTAAATGGTGAGATGTAGGGTAAAGTTATGAGGATGTCTGACTGTCAGTTCAAGGCACAGTGTTGCTTCAGCACAAAAAGTAAGGCTTCTGATGTTAAATGAGACAACTAAGCAAAGGGAGCATATTCAGAGTCACAGTTCATTTTTGTGGGGAACTTATCAAGGAAGATGCAGTATGGCCTTCATAGGTGTGAAGAAGTTGTATTTGAAGCCATCCCAAGGATACCCTGAAAGAAGCAGGTAGCCAGAAAATAAAATAAAATAAAATAAAGAAAGGCCATCCAAGTGGAGAGATCCCTGAATCGCAGAAAATGAGAATATACAGAAATAAAGTCACCATCCCCCTTAAAGCTGCACAAAAGGAAAATAGACGAAAAGTTGACCTAGTATTTTTACTTAATTTTAAATTCTGTATTAAAAATTAATACATTAAACTCTTATAAAAGTAAGGCACATGCAAAACATGTTGTGCAACTTCTGGCTGTCAACTGATATAAACTAACAAGCATTATTTTAATTTGGCATTTCTAAAGAGTCATTTTTCCCATGCAGGATATGTGTAAGAGGCAATGTTCAACATTGTATCAGTTAAATCTAGATTCTGTGCTTTCTGTACTACAGTAAGCAGAGATGGTCGTATCATACGATAATACAAAATAAAAACGAACTCAAGTACAGATTCTGACGGTGATTTACCAACATACAAAATTTAAGAATGTGATGTTACATCCATAATAATACATCATTGATCTTATTCAGTAGAGAATGATTTGGCAACTCCAGTCTGTGTAACGCCAGTGTGCGATTGCTGTTTATCGGCGTCATACGATGCTGAAGACCATGGAGAGATACTGCTCATAGGACACCTGGATCCAGCCATCCTGATCGGTGTCGTATCGTCGGAACACATCCGTCAGCCTCTGAGGAGGAGAGGAAAAAAATTACAGATGTTTTTGTTCTAGGGGAAGGTTCAGACTGCACATACTCCCCTTGCCACCTGGGCTTCTACAGCTGTATGAACCCTTTCTGTTCATCCCCTCTGTAGCTATTTTACAGTCTTTATATATAAAGATAGCTCAGTGCAATAATGATGCAATACTTAAGGGTACCTAGGCACTTCTTCATAGACCAGACAGCTTTTTGTAACTGGCTTTAAAGCAGGGGGAAAAACAGTGCAATGTTTGAGTCATCTGGAAACAGAATCCAATGCATACCTTGTGCATATCTCACTTTCTAGGCAAATATGCTTCATGTGCTATTGCTATCTGAGCAGTCTCTGTATAACCCCAGAGATGTGAGGCAGCATAAAGGACCAGAACAGCCAGCACAGTTTCATTAACATCAGCTGAGTGATACTCCATTTCAAAGCCCTTTCTAGCAAAGTTCAAGTCCGTAACTAATTAGAATTGCCTTATATTACAAATGAATACAGAGGCAACTGATGTGTCTAAATAACAGAGATGCTGCTTTGACAGGGAACTGCCTTCCCTACACGTTCTGTCTCTCTTGTTCTCTGTGTTACTGAAAGGTTGGCAGGTTTTCTACTGCTTTCCCTGCAGGAACAGCTCTGAAGTCTATATTAAACTAATAGACACTGTAAAACATTGATACTATTTTACACTTTTTTGTCCCTCACCCATTATATCAAATTTACTTGAGATGCAGAGGAATTACTAATGAGACCAATACACAAAGATGTTCCTAGCACTTGTCATATACTTAGTTCAAATGATTTATTATAAATAAAAGCAAGTTCTAGATCCACTGTTAAAGTGAGAACCAGAAAATCTTAAGGTAATTTTTTTCTTCAATTGACATCAAAGTACATCTCCTTTCTTACCTGCAGAACAACACAGCACTGAATAAAATCATCAAAAGCAACTTGTCCTTTTCCTTGTCTGTCAAATTTACGAATAAGGATATCATAGAATTGATCAGACAGTCGGTAACCTTGGAAGAAGAGAAATACTTTAGAAGGTTTCAATTACTGCAGTCTTTTTCTATAAAAAGGACAAGGTTGTTTATCAGGCATGCGTAACAAAACCAGAAAACAGGAGTTACAATGACTTTTTTCCTAAATATCTCTGTTAAACTAAAGTGCATGCAATAAAACCCATGCTTAATAATAATTATATACAGAGTCACAGTAAATGTAATTACAGATTAAGGTGACTATTTGATTGAGGGAATGGTTTAGGGCTGCAGCTTCAGCCTTTACAACTGAAGTGACTTGGAATGAAAGTTCTTAGCCATCAGAATGCTCTCATGGCCTTGTTTTAAAAAGTGGCAAGTTCTATCAAGTTCAGACTTGGTCTGAAGCATTGGTAATGCTCTCAGACCGTGTCACAGAAGAGACTGGAACTGGATGTGTCAGGACACGTGTGGAATGTTTTCCTTTTTCTCTACTTTTTAAATAAATTTTTAGAGAAAGAGTTTTAAAAAACATGTGCCTCTGGCATGGACATCATTAAAAGGTACTTTATACCTAAAAGGAGAGCTGTCCTTCACCTGCCTCCTTTTTAGTCACATTTGTCAGAGCAGTACAGCTCTGCAACAGTACCAGTAAGAAGCTCATTCTATGACATAACCCAGTCATAAAAACTGTAATTACTAATTAATTACCAAAACCTGTTAGTGCTTGCTTTAGTTCATTTTTGTCAATCATTCCAGAATTGTCTCTGTCATACGTTCGAAAGACATTCTGCCAGTCTGTGATGTATTTCCAGACTCCTGTGAATTCATTGAAGTTCACACCCCCTTTGTTTTCTCTGTCAAACATGCCTGAAATAAAAGTAAGAAACACATATAAAACCTTAGTCATACTACTCCCTCAGCAAGATCTGCCAGGACTTTAGGTCCTATCTAGCTAAGAGTGCTATCTAGCTAAGTCTTGTTATCTAGCAAGAGTGCTCTGTAGAACGTACTGAAGAGAGAAAAGAAACTGCTAAAATGCAAGTGGTAATTTGGAAAGTTCTGCCAAGAAAAAGCAAGCAGTCATCTACTGTAGGAAAAATGATATAACCAGAATAAATCACAGAATGTTTATTTTTCCTTGGTTTTCATTTTCAGTTTGAAAATACCAAGGGCTTGATTGATCATCCAGTGATGAGTCAAAATGGGCAGAGGGGTGGACTGTTCTTTTCTAAGGACACATTAAAAAGTCTTAAATGATTTCCAAGAGTGCTGGGATATTCATCTGCATTTGACTTACTGATACTATTATCTTTATACAATAAGCATGTCATGCAGTGATGGAACTCAGACTGCTGCTGAACCCTTATTGAAAGCAAAGCAAAAAATGTTGTCCTTGGATTTAGGAACTGTGTGATAGAAAAGATTTGATTTATTGCTCTTGAATCTTCATCCTCATCTGTTCTACCACCATCACCTTCCACATTACTGGCAATTAGTTTAGACACTAACAGAATTCAAGCATAGTAAAGCTTCTGTTTGGTATTTTTGGAGTAAAATATAGGCTTAAATTCAAGAGAGGAAAAACTACTTCTCAAGACAATTTATATAGTATCTTTTTAGAAGGTTCAAGATAATCTCGTGCATAAATTACATTTATTATCTAAGCAATTATGCAGTAACATTTTCTCGGGCTACTTTGACAAGTGCACATGTGTGTATGCAAAGGGCATTCCTCTATTAATCAAAAGGCAAAATAATTTAACTTACTACTGCTGGGCAGTTCGAGGAAAAAAACTAGCAATTGAGAGCATTCTCAATCATCTGAACAGATCACAAAACAGTATCTTAGGACATGTCACATCACACAGCTACACTCACCAAGAATTGACCTGACTGTTGCTGGATTAAATGGAGTCCACGTGCCTGAAACAGAAAGAATTACTTAGCTGAGAATCAAGAATTCCTCACCATTGAAAAAATATGCAACAAACTGGACAAATCAGTTAAGAACACTGAATTCAGAGCTATGTGACATGGAGCTGGCATATCAAAAAAATAAGCCTGCTTGGAAGTAAGAAAGTCTCACCATTCACAGATGACTTCAGATCAGTGTTTCACAAATATTTCACAAATACCACAGAGAAACCAGCACTTCTAAGGCTGCAACAGAAAAACCTACAAACCTTGGAAGATCTAAAGGACTTTTTCATCCCAGGCTGTCTGGAAGTATTGGATAAAAAGCAAGATCTAAACTGAAGTACCTCTTTTCTACTGATGGGAACAGAAGTGTTTTAAGTTGTAACTCAATCAAGGCCTCATATCTGTTCCTCAGTAAAAACCCATCTGCTCACTTCCTTTTTACAGGACTACTCCAGGGCATCTAGTTTCTGATAGAAGTAAAGAGAAAGGGTTCCCAACATGGTATAACCATACATTGCAGTTTACAGTTGTTTAGTACAAATCCCACCTCCACTGCTGAAACAATTAAGTGTTAGTTTGAACTAGTATTTTTAGACCAAGAAATGTTGCTGCTTGAAAGGGCCTGAGCAGTAGTCATCTGGAGGGGAGCTCTGTACTGCTCTGAGTAATTAGAGGCTCGTCATTACGAAATAGTTGTCACTTGGTTGAGAGCATTAAGCTTTAAACAAAGAGGAATCCTGCGCCTCCTCTACAATTTCACCATTGATTCTCCAGAGCCTGTGAAGGAACCAGGAGCATGAAGCAGCACGTAATTAACTGGCTGTGGTTGCCTGCAGGGACCCAAGGAATCGGTGAGACCACAAAGGAGTCGTGAGCCAAGGGCACTGCAGAGGCGCTCCCAGGGATGTGTCAGCTGACCACAAATCCCAGCAGAAGGGCCGAGCTGGGATCCAGCACGTTGGCTTTGCTGGGTCACGGGCAGTGGTGTAACTACAGGGAGTACCCTGCACTGTAGCCTAGCCCTGTCACTATTTGCACAGGAAGAGAAATGTAAGCAGAGAAAGGAGGAAAAATGGCTCTGAAAATGCTGAAGCAATATTTTAGAGAGTATCAGTTCCTGAGAGCTGTGTGTCTCCTCAAAAAAACCCATAATGGAATTAGTAAGGTGCCAGCATTTAATACTGAACAAAGTAAGAGGAAAAAGTGAAAATATAGTCTGAAGGTTAACTTATTTAATCTTGAAACATTCAAGTGATTCATCGAGACACCACAGAGCGAAATCTGAGCAACTCCAGAGGTGAAGAACTGTACTGATTTCAGCCTATTCCAATAAACAGTGAAGACTATTCCTGTCTCTCCTCTCCTGACTCTAGTATTGACTTCCCACAGCAGCACAGAAGAAAACAAGAAGGAAGTGAAGGATTTTACTGTGCAGTTAAGACAAAGTGATGATCAGCTTTTCCCAGGTAAGGACACTGTTATCTGCATAAACTTCACAGGTTGAAAATGTCAAATTGTCAAAACCACACTGAACTTCAAATGTCAATGAGCACAATGCAGACTTTTTAATGTTTTAAAATAAACATATAACATTCTTTTAGCCCATGTTAAATTGCAGCCAGCCATGCACAATCATCCACTAGAGGATATACTTTGGAAATATAGTGAATTGTTAGTGACTTTGCTGTACAAGATCTAGAATCTCTTGGAATGCAGGAAGCTTACAGTTCTGTAAATATTTTGTCTAACACTTGGTAGGCATTCTTCACAACTGCAAAACACTGAAACTGCTAATCTACACTGTAAATAAGGAAAGAAAAGATCTCAGATAGTCATCACTGGCTATTACCCTTAAATTCAATCATATGAGGAGATATTTAAAATATATAAAATTTAAAACAGCAGGTAAAATTTAAAATGACAGTTTCTCACAGTTCTAAACAGCACTGTAATCTAAATGAAAATCGTGACTTAATTTAACTTAGTTTTTGCTAAAGATTTTATTCAAAATTTTAATTATGGATCAGGTCTGGCAGCCACAACACATTGCTTTTAATTTATCAGATACATTATTAAGCAAATATTCTAGTAAATCCAGTTCAGTTACAAGACTGCAGTTTTACTGAATAGAACCTTAAAAATTATTTCAAGTCAGACAATTACTGAGAAAAATGGGCCCTTGAGCCTGTGTGTGCTGCAGCTTACAACATTAGTTTAGGCCCCTTCTCAGTCACAAAGCACAGGAGGGATAAAGGAATTAACTTTGGGAGAAGGGGAACTTGGTATGGACGCAAACATGGACAAACAGCCTGAATATGCCCTTTTTCAGATTTCCAAACAGAAAAAAAAACCCACAGAGTACAACCCTACCCACCCTGAGTCATGGGAGTAAGTATAAATGGGCTACTGGAAAAATGTTTCATTTTTAATTTTGTTTCCATGAGTTATTTGACAATACCCTAGTTATTCTTTGAGTATTACAACAAGGAACTGACAGACTACTAGAAAGTTTTAATATTAGACCTAGAGTGCATCTTTCTACTCTTTTAGGAAAAACCCCAAACATAGTTTATTTCCTGCACCATACTGTATGAAAAATAAATTATGTGCAATGAAAAGGCTGTCTGTAAACAGCTTTGCCCAGGTTATACACTGATTCTGGTTAAAAGACAAAGTTTCAGTACTGATGAGCAAGGAATATATGAATCACTGGTTGATTTCTAGGAAGCAGAGCTGGGAAAAAAATAAAGGGATGTGCACGCCCTCATTCCTCAGAATACAAACCAGTAATGCTTACAATAGATACTCAGTTTAAAACAAACAAACAAAAAATCACAAGGGTAGTTCATTTTTCCCCTTTCCAGCCCTTGGCTCTAGATTAAATAGCAATTAGTGAGTGGTAGGAACACTTCCCACCCCCTTCCATACAAAGAATGATGGCATCAAGTAAGCATTCTCACAACAAATTTATCATGGAGTTTAAAATTAACTACCTCACTGCTCATTTACAGACTTACCATTGGATAATGCTTGCTGAAGTTCATTATCAGATATTATTCCACTCCTGTCTTTATCAACTCTGGGGAAAAAACCAAAACAAAACAAAACCAGGTAGTAAGCTTTAAATGGCTGAAATTAAAAGGTTCCACTTACTGAAGACTTTGACATTCTGGTTCTTACTCACCAGATGAGTTTATTATTTTCCTCAAAGGTCTCTGGAATATGATAAAAGCTCCAAAGAAAACTGCAAGACCTACTTATGAGTGAAGAGACACACCAAAATGCATACTGACAATGAAACAGTTTGGGCATGCTCTGCACAAGGAATTATTTTTATTTTTTTCTGTTTAAGAGAACTGCAGAGCACACATGCTAGTTCAATCCTACAGTAGCAAGCAATTTGCAAACTGGAGCAACAGGTTTGTCATCCAGACTCTCTCACATGTTGGCAGTGGAGGGAAAGTCTCTTATGTGACCAAAGGACTGAAAGACTCCATCGATTGCAGGGCTTTGAACCCTGCAAAAGGGTTCAAAGGGGTTCAAAGTGGAAAAAGCACAGGCAGGTTCCAGTTTCCATTGAGCCTTCACAGTCCACTGTCTGCATGATTCAAGTTCTATGCAAAAAATAATGAATTAAGTAATTTCTGCCCAAATAAAGAATGATCATGCCTTCTTTAGAAGGGTATCTGAAAGTGGTGGGAACTTCCCTCCATTTCATACAAGGATGCTCCCCTTGGATTGACAGTTTTTGTTTCCCCTCATTTACTACCACTCCAAAGTAGTCTGTCTCAGTTGATCCTTGTTCACAGAAGCTGATTTCTCTTGCTTTAGTTCTTGCTGTCTTTTTCTAAACACTTTCAGTTCATTCTATTGCTTCCTTCCCATCTCCAAGAATTATGTAACCTGCATGCAACACTAAAATTGCAAGCATAAATTGCAAAGATTTCAATTACAAATACACATTCCCCCTTTTTAATCTCCATCTTCTTAGTATTGTGAATATTTTTTACCTTTTATGAGCTGCTACCAAGTGCTAAGCTGTTATTTTCATGAAAATGCATTATGACCTATTTATCTTGCTCCTGAGCACCATCAGTCAGCACATTCCTTTTATGAACAAAATTATGGAAAATTAGAATGAGTGTTCCTCACGGACATCATTCCTACTCTGGATTCCACCTGACACATGGGGATCACCTGTCATACAGGGATCATGATCTAGCCGTGACAGGCTGATACAGCCCAGTCATTCAGGACAATAAGGTGCTCCTGTAAACTTTCACAGGTCTCAGTTACTGCAGGAACTAGCAAACCTCACCTGACCATTCACCCTCTTTTCACAGAATCATAGAACCACAGAATGGTTTGGGTTGAAAGAGACCTTAAAGATCATCAAGTTCCAGCCCCTCGGCTGTGGGCAGGGACAACTTCAATTACACCAGATGGCTCAGAGCTCCAGCCTGGCCTTATACACTTCCAGGCATGGGGCAGCCACAGCTTCTTTGGGCAGCCTGTTCCTGTGCCTCACCACGCCCACAGTATAAAACTTCTTCCCACTATCCAATCTAAACATACTCTCTTTTCCTCAGCTGCTCCTGAACAGATTACATAAAGATCCCAGGAGTGCTCCATCTGTCAGTGTGGCACATGACCACACACACACCCTTCAGTCAGTTTTCCATCCACTGAAGAAGGCTTCCATTCATTCTACATTTACTGAATTTATTCAAGGGCCTTTTGATAGTGTTGGGAATATTTCTGAAAAGCATACAGATTCTATGAATTGCTCCAATTCTAGCCACCATATCCATATCCAATCCTTACCAAACATAGTCCAGGATTTATACAGTAGTCTGCCAGAAGGAATATTTTTAACAAAAGCCACGCAACTCTCCTGACTAACTATATTATTTTAACTTATTTTAACTTATTTTAACTTCTTTTCCTAGTGCAGAAGTCAGATTGTTGACCTGTTTCTTTCTGGACCCTTTAAGAAGAGAAATGGCTTCATGCATGCCTCTGCCGGGTCCTCAGAGGAAGTTGTTTCACAGCAGGCTGGGTAGGTAAGCTGCTGCATTCCTGAGCCACTCCGTAAATATCAGCCAGTTTTAGAAACTTAGTACTGTTTGTCTACGGCTTAACCTCTTCTTGCTGCTGCTGCTTGTGACACATTTGTCTGTCTTGACTCATCTCCCATAAAAATGGATCCAACGTAGGCACCTCCCCGGTTTCCTCAACATGACATAATCGGGAAATCTCCTTTGCTTCCTTACTGATAGGATCTTGCCAGTGTGTTTGTTTAGCACAAGCTTGCTAACTCCCTTGCAGGTCCCTCCCTCTGCTCCAGGTAAATTCACGAGAATACTCCACAGAATCACTTAGGTTGGAAAAGACCTCTGAGATGACCAAGTCCAACCTACGACCCAGCACCACCGTGTTAAGCAGACCATGGCACCGAGTGCCACGTCCTGTCTTTCCTTGGACACCTCCAGGGACGGTGACTCCACCACCTCCCTGGGCAGTCCATTCCAACGTCCAATCACCCTTGCTGAGAAGAAATTCTTCCCGATATCCAACCTAAACGTCCCCTGGTGCAGCTATGTCTTCGCGTTGGTAGCTTTAAACATTTATCAGATTCTTTTTTACAAGCCTTTCCAATGCTGCTACACTGATCCTCCTGACTCTACTATCCTTTCTGCAATCTCAGGTTAAAAATTACTTCAGCGCTTTCAAGGTTACCTTCTCGCTCCCATCAATTCCCTTTACCCTCGTTATAAAATACAGCCACATTTATTCCTCCTCAACCCTTTCTTACCGATTCCTCCCGCGGGGACACCACCGCGATGTTTACAGCGCTGCCAGGCGCCCGGCAGCCAAACCCCGCGCTGGCTACGCCGGGCGGGTGACCGGACCGCCGCAGCAGCCGACCCGCTTCCGGCACCTCCCCAACCCCGGGCTGCCGTGCCCGCTGCGGCGGCGGGGCTCACCTCTGGAAGACGTTCCACAGGAAGGACGGGTCGGGCAGGGGGGCGCCGCCGCCGCCGTTCGGCCGGTGCTGGTACCCCGCCGCCATGGCCCCCGCGCCGCCTGCCCCGCGCGCCGCCGCCTCCGGCCGCTCCTGACGCAGCGCGCTCGTGACGTCAGGCCGGGCAGGGGCGCGCGCCCCGCCCCGCGCGCCGAGGGGAATCCCGAGCGGGGCCGAAGCCCGAGCGGAGCCGGCGCGCGCCCGCCCCGTTCCCGCAGCACGGGGCGGGGACTCCGGCCGCCCCCGCCGGGAGGCGCCGAGGGAGGCACCGAGGCGGGGCTGCGGAACGACCTTAGCTCGGCGTGCAGGGCGTGGGGATCCGCGCCCGGGGCGTGGCGGCCCCGCCACGAGCCGCCACCAAGGTTCCGGCAAGGGCGGGAGCCGTCCCGGTGACCGATCCCTGCGGGGTCCCCTCACTCAGGGAAGCTGGCGAGCCCTGGAGGGGAAAGAGCCCAAGTTTAACATCCAAGAGATGCCTCTGCACCATCGCTCAGGGGAAGAAGGGATACAGAGGGAAACAAAGCCCGCTGAACGGACTCCCTTACACCAAGGGAGGATTAAAGCAGGAAAAGCATTTCAGGGACAGGATGGAATTAGAGTACAAGCCAAAGTAACATCACCTCACTAATCTTTAAGTGATTTCTTTACTGAAGGCTGAACACAGCCCTCTGAAAAACAAATTGCCCTCCCTGTACCTACACTTTCTCGTTAGAGTTTATGGTCCCATGGGACCCAAGGACCTCCTGTGCTAAAATCTCTCAAGCACAGAGATACCAAGATGATGCTCCACTGAACCATCTCTGGGGACACACTGTCCCTGTCCCTGCAGAGTCACAATGTCAGATCTATCCTTTATCCAAACTGCTGCCCCTGTACATACCTCTTCTGGGGTACAGAGGAGCTGGGGACAGGGCTGGAATGGCACAGGGCCTGGGTGGCCACAGGCCAAAGGCACTGCGTACACGAAGTCCAGAATGTTAAATTAAAACAGTGTAGGCTCGTGTCTTCCTTGTGCTTACCTCTGACAGCTCTGGTCAGGTACTAAGAGATAACGCCTTAAATGTGTCCTTCATCAAGGAATTTTGAATCCACAATTGTCTAGTAGTATTTTATAATTAGATTAATCTGAAAATACTGTAGAAATAATTCCTAGTATCTTGTGGTTTCAGAAAACTATTAAATCCTATTTTTATTCATATTTAGAACAACAACAAAAAAGATTTACATGCTCTGTAAACCTACAATCATAGCTGAACATAGCAATGGTTTTAACATTTTATTGAACTGGTGTGCTTTACGTGCTGTTTTTAGTGAATCAGTGAAAAAAAATTGTACCTTGTGTCTTTATTTATTTATTCAACCTATAATCAAATTGCACTGTAGCAATTTCATTCAGTCCTTTAAGTCAGGAAACTGATTTCATAATTAAGTTTTCTGCAATAAACTATTTTACACCAAAGTAAGTACATACACAAAATATAATGTGAAAGTGGATTGACATTAACACTGAATGCAGTGCCATATAAAGACAGTTCTAAGGAAATCTGCTTAGATATTGTAAGTGATGTATGTTAGTATATCCAGCACTAATACAGCTCTGCAGGTTTTGGTATAAATATCTTTATATAGCATTGCAGTGCACTGTGCAAACATATTCCACAAGAAAAATGTATTTGCTGACAGCAAAACCAGCTGTGACAAAGTCAGTAAAAAAACCCCATGCCATTAAAAGCTTCTTTCTTCAAACATGACCTTTAATCCTTCTTTCAGAAATCTTGCATTTTCTCATGTCCAAGTCTTTAGAAAGAAATATGCCTAGCAAGTATCAATGTCTACTGAACTTCACTCAACAGCATTGCCAAATTTTCCACAAATATTTCAAATCTGTTGATCCCAGAGTAGTAATGACACACAAACACAAAGCTGTCAATTACTTAAGAAGTTTTGGCACAGTGAGAGTAGGAACTGTAATTTCTTTAAAAATTGGCACATAGTTTGGATTCGGTTGGCTTGGACCTTGATCCAAAGTTTCAATGATAGTCTGCTTCATATCTCTGCTGGCATCGCCTCTCACTGTCAGCAAAGCTGCAATGTGGTCATCCCTGCCAAAGGAAAAGGGTAAAACATAAGGAGGCTTTGCACAAGTAAGATTATGTCAAAAACAGCACTTAATTGGCAATCCTTTCACTCAGTTTCAGCAGGTACTTTTTATTCTTAATCAGATCTCTACTCACTCAAAACTGGTTTTTCCTGCTCATATAAAGCACTGTTTTGGCTGCTTTTAGGACTCTAAAACCTATTTTATCCTTCCAATACAGAGAACTGAAGTATTTTCAGTATTCCTCTGCCGTACTTAAGTAGTTGTAACTCCTAGTCCAGCTCTCATACATTGTACATTAGCATTATTTTCCACAAGAAAGTGCTTACATCCTAAAATATGAAAATATCAACACATTTTCACTCTTTAAAATTTCAAAATTTGCCCAAACCCCAAGGAAATTATGATGTTATCTATATATATCAAATCTGAGGGCAAAGAGAATTACCTGATATCTGGATATTTACTGACTAAAGTTGAAACTTCCAGATAGAGCAGTGAAGGATCAGTCAGCTTGATAACCTCTGCGATGGCTTCAATGATGTCACAGAGTCCTTCAGTGTCCTCTCCAGAGCCCTGCAAAAGTAAACAAAAAATTACTAAAAGTGCCCCCAAACAATAGCAATTCCCCCTCAAATCTACAAATAATCCTTTATATTTTGTCTGACAATGCCCTTGAATTTCCCAAAAAGCTGAATTTTCAGACATTAAAAAAACCAAAATATTTGTGAATTGTCATCATAATCCTTTTCTCTCCCTGTTCTTCATTCAGAGACCTACTCTGAGAATATCATGAAGGCAGTAGTGTTCTACAAACAATATGTTGTATTTATCCACAGGGTGATACATTCTAGTCTTCAACTTTGGGTAATTATGAGCATAAACATTAGGAATAACTGACATGAAAACCAGATGTCTTCTGAAACATTTCTTCAAAACTGGCCCTCGGTTAGATTCCTTCAAGTCATCTGGCCACCAAAGCAGCTTTCAGCAACTGACTGATTGAACTGTATCTATTTAAACTCTGGACTATTTTGTATCCTTAATTCAAGGTCATCTCCTTCTGCCAATCAGGTATGGTTTGTTTCCTTTATTCTACAACCTCTTCCATCAACTATCCTAGTTTTTCAGGCTTTATCTGTCTGTGCATTCTTTTATTATCTGTTTGCCCTAGGAGCTTTCTTGAAGATCCCTGTTCCTTATGCAGTTCAAACTTTTAGGCCTGTCTTGTACATCGATTTTTAAATACCTTTTTTAGCCTGTCTTTTCTATTTCTACTGGACTTTAAATGGAGTCAACATACTTGTCTTATTGATCCAAATGAACACACTGCATGCTCCTTAGCTAATAACTAATGGCATCTATTTGATGGCAGATCAGCCCTTCTTCTGGCCAGGAAAAGCAAACAGATTTTTTTTCCAAAATGCTTTTTTCTTTCACTTACTACTATGAGTTCAGAGTACCTGTCTCTCTGAGGCCATTCAAATATTCAGCTGCAGAGAGCTGTATAAACACAAAGCAGTAGAAACTGGCTCTCAGGAATTTTAGCAGCTGCCCTGTGTGTTTAGAATTTCCATCTGTGCTCTCAGCTAGCATCTTTGATAGTCACTCAAGATTTGATAGTCACTCAACATTTTGGAGACATGGAGATTTAACTCTAGCCATTTCCCTCCAGCAATAAACACGTGTGGTTATGCTAAATTACCAGGTTAACAGCACTACTCAAAGCAAATACTTACAGCTGCAAGCTTCTTAAACAAAAATCTGAACTGTTCTGCTTCTTTGATCATTCTTTCTGCACCCTCTTTTCTCTCTTCTGCATTCTTGAAAGATATACGTTTTAGCATGATTGCTCTGATATATTCCACAACTACTCGCCGATGGGCCTCAAGAGTCATTGTCTGAAAGAAATGAAAAAGATGGTGAATTATGCCAGTGATACCTGCAGATGTAGCCATTATTTTTAGGCTTTTAACTGTGTATTTGCACTTAAACACCAGTATACAATTTTTGCTAATACAGACTGAGTGGTATTAGATTTTCACAGTGTTAACAAAATAAAATCTTGCCTTCCCTAACGACGAGCCAATCACAAAAAGCAACAAACCCAAGGTATCTTTAATAACATGTCTACGTTTTTTGAGGAGCACCAAAGAACAATCACTTTCTCAGATATCCCTTGACTGATTTGCTGTTCTGCACTTATCTCTTCACGGGAAATACCTACTGGTACCTGGATGAAGCATCTGGTATTGGTGCAAGAGTAACGCTGAGGTTTGGAAATAAAGAACAAAACTAAAACCCCCCAAACCTTCACATGCTTATTTTTGAAAAGGAATGTCAGCAGAGTCCTTAAATCCCTCAAGTCCTCAGGTGTTTTTTCTTCCCCTAAGCATGGTGACAAAGTTACTAAACGATTAGGAAAAAGCTGGCGTAACAGGTAGTGACAAACTTTTTATCATGTTTTGTTAGTAGTATGATCAAACTTTAGTTTCAAGTTGTTCTTGAAACATGTTCTTCAGTCAAAATTTGAAAAAAAAAAGGTTTCAGGAAAGAGAGAAAAGGGAGGGGGGAATAAAAAAGGGAGAAAACAACAGATTGCAAAGTACTGAAAAAGTCACAATCCTCATCCAGAATGCTGAAAATACAATTTCAAGTTCTGCTCTCAAGAGTCAGCAGAAATACCCGAGTTAGGTGGTTGCTCAGGGATGGCTTCTCTTGTGTTGGCAGAATTGATGACAGTTACACAAAGGAAAATGACCACAAAGAACAGACTGTGGGGGGATGACATGTATGGCCAATCCTGCTGGAAAGGAACTGAGGAACAGCTCCACTGCAACTGAGGGCACTCCACAAGAGCCAACAGTACTATGGTAGAGTATTCAATTTACACACGAGGAAAACAGCAAAGCAGAATGCCTCAGATCCAGATTTCCTCTGTTTCAGAACTGTTGCCTTCCCAATGGGCTGCAGTCTTCTTGGAGGTGCTTTGTTCATGTGACTTTTAAAACAGTGTTATCCAAGAATATTTTAAAACCTGAAAAAATCCCATCACAAATCAGGGAAACAAAAGCGTGGTCCAGCCTGTGCTAGAACACACGGCATCTTTAATGGGAGATTTTTTTGTGCTGGGAGACAGTGGATAAGCAGGTATGTTGAATGCCAAAGAATCTGCTTGTAAGCTTCTTCCCCACAAGGTGGCAATAAATGCTACATGATGAAACAGGTGATTGCAGAGATTGGTACTAACACCTCAAAACTCATGCCAAGCACTTGTACCTCACAGTAACAAAGTAAATCTGAAAAGAAAGCTGTTCCATGGATATAGACTAATTTTGGGACTGAACTAACTTATTTTGTGCACTTTTTCTGGACTGAAAATACATATACTTATATAATAAGGCCTCTAGGATCTGTACATACTGAAGAAGTCATCAGAAAAATTCTGAGCAGTTCTCTTTATCACTTTGAGAATTAAGGTAAGAAAGAATAAGTGTTTGATTTGGAGACTATCTTTTAAGCCCTTCTAAGAGCTTCTTCAAATACCTCAGTAAATACTGATCTTGCTAGCATCTATGTTCCTAAGTGTTAGACAATCATTTAACACTGTCTTATTACATGAACCTGCCTTTAATCTTCCACATTATTGTACTTGTTTCTATTGATAGGGATAGATATCCCTTTGACAGACCAGAGGGGAAAAAAAACTCCCCATACCTAGCACATTTACTATTATAAGAGCACTTTAAACATAGCTATGCATTTCTTAACCCTTGTGGCACCAAATTCACTATACTTCATTGTATATATTAAAACTAGGAATTACTTGATGTGCATTTATAAAAAAAAGTAATTACAGACCAGAAAAACTAGTTTCAGAAGAGCTAATTTTATCTGACTACAAACTTCTGAGGAGAGGTAGGAAAGTACAAACTGGTAGAAATATCTAGTAACATGCTAAGAAGTTTCCTGGACTAAATACTGCAACTTAGATTTGTCTTTGACAATACTATATGCCTGTCAACAAAAAAAAAAAGTAGATTCAGACTTCTGCAGTAAGAACTGATGAGTATTTTTTCCTTTCCAGTAATGAAATCAATTCCAATTTCTGCATTTCAGTTCTGAATTCCATGTGGTGTTCAGAAATTCCAAATCAACATGATGTTTAGAGTACATTAGCAAAGTATCACTGAGTATTTTGCACCTACCTTTTTGTAAGGCTTTTTAATTTTTGCGAAGTCATTGAAATAATCCTCTACAGTGACACAGATAGTCCCCACTGCATTAGACCCCATCAGCCACTTCTTTGTCATCAGCTCATTCAGATGTGGCTGAGAAGGTGACAAACAAGAGATCAGATCAGATTTTTGACAATTTCATCAGATCAGTACAGTTACTAAAAAATGGGAGACAATTTTAAGTGTTGTCTATTTCTAAACTATGCTTCTCCCACATCCTTCCTCATGTAAACCACCCAAGATATTTATATTAGTTCAAAATTTTATTACAACTCTAACAAGTCCCAGTGCATCTCTCTTCACCATTTCCTGCTGTTTCTCTAATTGCCCTGTCTCCCTCCCCATACTCCCAGTTTCTTTATAGTAGTAATTTTTTCCCTGAGGGATTCTATATAAGAAGCTAGAATTCCTAAACTGGAAATCTACCAGACAGAAAGGGCCCACTGTTAGAATCAATTAAATATATTAATTACAGGTGAATCTATAATGACAACTTAATATTAGCAGCAGTTTTCCAAATAACTCTTACAACTCAACAATATAAGACTAAGTACATTTGCTAGAAAATATTAATTCTATACAAAGTACCTGCTTTAAGTTATCCCATGAAACCTAATTAAGCAACCTTCCAGTCTCCTACACACAAACTATACCAGTGAAGAACAATACCAATGTTTACTGACACTTTGCTAGCCCATATAGAGAACCCACATATTTTATATATTTAGCAGCCAAAAGGCTGCACAACTACTTCATTCTGAATTGTTTTTTTCTTTCTAAATAATACTTCTGGCTCTTTTGAGGACGAAAGTTCTAACCTCTAAATCCATGAAGACTTCATCTAGCAGGCTAGAGCAGCCTTCTTTAGCAATGATGTCTAAAGTTGCATCCATGTTTGCATGACTGATTGACAATGTGTCTTCCATGTCGCTTTTCAAGTATTTTCTTTTCAGACTGATGATAGATTCTCTGTGACAAAAAAAAAAAAAGGCTTTTCATCACCCACTGAAGCACAATTGAACTATTAAATTTTTGGAGTGCAAACACAGAAGAAGCCACAGCAGACAGTTATTTTTGCAAGGGGAAACAATGCCTGCTGCTTGCTTTGTAAGCCATAATTTACTCTCCAGCATGATTTTAGAGAGATCAGTGTAGACCACTGTGTGTTGGTAGCACACTGTTGATGATGTGTAGACCTGCAAATGGCAGCAGTTAAGGATGAACAGGAAGTTGGACTGTTCATCGCTGAAACATGGGCCACGTTCTGATACTCTCCACAGAAGGTCTGCCTTTACTTTTCTCCAGTTCAGTTCATCTTGATCACATAGCTTGAAGGTGATCTGTGAGAGATCCAATCTAAGAGAAGATGGCCAGACCCAGGAAAACTAACTGAAATGACCTTTTCAAATTCTGGAAGCTGAAGATAATTTTTCCTGTGGCAATGAAATTCTTGGAATAACAAGTGGTTTTTCACTGGTGAGGAGCAATGGCTTGGTTTGCCAAAGGCAAAAGCAATCACAATACCTGCCTCTTGAAACAGTGCTATCTTTAAACTTGTTGCCTTTTTTTTCTAGTCAGCTTAACTATCTTAACTGAAACCCTCTTTGTATACGGAAGAGAAGTTTCAGGGAAAAGGTAGTATTACAACTGAAATATCAATAGCTATTTTTCTCACAATACTGCAAGAACATGCAGACTTACTTGAAGGTTTGACAGTTGTTGATGACTGCAATCATGTACTGAACATAGCATTGAGGATACTGACGATTTTTAAGATGATCTTCTTTATAAAATTGTGCTTCATCTTTGTACCTGTAACACATACAAGGAATGGCATTAAACAGACACAAATCTGTAAGAACTCAAATACACCCACAGGACCAAATGCTCCATCAGGGTCTGTCAGGTATACAGAAGTATTTTATAAAGAGTGTGTTGCTCATGTGATGTTTAGTCTTTCTGTTCTGGGCAGAATTCAGCCAAGGAGGTGTTTTCACACTTCCTTTAGAGAAAAGTTATAATATTTGAAATATAAAAGAAAGCAGAACTAACTCAAAAAAATTAAGAGCCTTTTGTAGACAGGAACTGAAAGTGCCACTCACCAGCACAGAGGAATTTCTGCAGTGAAATTGAGGAAGGAAAAAAATGAAGAAAAGTAAGGGGAAGAAAAGCTTGGTTGGCATGAATGTGATAGGAAAAAGCAATAAAGATGTATCCAAACAAAACCCCCCAAATACTGGAACTGTAGGAACAAAGAGAGACTGAGGTAGGATAAAGCTTTTGCATTTTAAACATTATGTTACCTGGTTAGAAATGAATTCATTTGCTGAAGACATAGAATGAGTACCTTTGTTTTCAAATCTTCATTTATCTGAGCAGCCACCTGAAGATTCTGCTCAAACATCTAAGACAAAAAAAAGTTTAATTATAAAGAGAGGCCTTTATCAGTGGTAAAACAAAGACAGAACTCCTGTCTTGGAGTCTCTCACTAACACCAGTTCTACAGACACTTTTTGTTGGTTTTGTTGGGGTTTTTTTCAGACAAGCCCTCTGGCTAAACCAAAAGCCACTTTTTTCACAAGCGTAATTAATATATTACTGGCAACCATTAATGCATGCTGCAGTGTTCACCTGATACTGAAAACAGCTGCATTTTTTCTTCAGCAAAACAATATTTAATCTCCTTAATTCAGTAGCTTTGGCTTTACAATGTATCAAAATTCTAGGGTCACCTCCTGCAGTTAGTAATGAATAACCCTAAAACTCAATTCCTTTGCTTCTTCCATATATGAAAGTAGTGAGCTCACACAAGTGAGAAATAAAGGAGCCTCTAAACTTTAGAAACACAAGCAGGTACAAGACCTAGGTGACTTACAGGCAACTGTGTTTGAGAGGAGGGTAACTAGAAAGGAAGAATACCAAGCCAAGTGGAAAAATGAACTGCTTCTGTGCTAAGAAGATTTTGAAAATCTCACTGCTACATGCATCTCATCACTGCAGTCCTTCTCAGGATGTCACTAGAGCCAATAGTCAGCCACCAGTTTCTTTGGCATCACACACTTTCTGAAAATGATTAGATGAAGTAAACCTTGGCACAAGTACAAATGTGAAAGAACGTAGCAAAAATCCCGGTATAAGGTGGAAAAAAAAAAGTGGGAAACAAATGTAGGAAGAAGAGATAATCTTTCTTTCATTGAAGGTACCTAACACAATATTTGTAAAGAAAAATTAGAAAGTGAGCATAATAAGCTGACATTTTACTGGTTGATAAAGATCACTTTCAAAACTTTCCACTACCGACAACAGGGTGGTGCAGGTTTGGGTGTTTCTGCAGCTCTTTTTTTTAAAGGATCTTAGAAGCAGCCTTATCTTTTCTGGTTTTTATCTGGACAGGCATTCACGTTAACTGAAGTAGTGTTTAAAACAGCAACAGTTTCAACCTTCAATGGAACTTTTTATTCTAGTATTAAGGTGTTTGTATTTAATGAATAATTTATAGTAACAAATACATGCCTAACTACCTCAGCACTATATTAACAAACAGCCTAACTCAGCACTGTACTAACAAAAACTGTTCTAGTAAGTCACATTTCATCTGGTGGGCTTATACTACAGCTTTACATCAAGATACCTAAGTAAAAGCAGATCAGTAAATGCAAATATCAACTACACAGGCTGGGGAAAATATAAGAACTATGCCTTTAAGCACTGAAGTAAAAAAGGTAAACAAAAACCTTCAAAGAAACAACCCCTCCAAGTAACAGCTCTACAGGGGGAAAAAAACCCCACTATACTTCAAAACACAGAAACAATAGTATTCTAGAAAGTTTGGCTTCCCCTCCATTCCTCCAAATCCATATACTGCTTCTGTAGATTTTCTAGAATAAACAGGTTGTCTTATACCTGAAAAACAATAGCTGGGAGTGTAGTCTGATAGTACCCATCTTGATCTGCTTCTGGTTCAGTTTCTTTTATCCAGTCCTTTTTATCTGTCTCCAGTGCTTTTCGCAGCCAGCCAATGATGTTAGACTTCATTAAATAAAGCAACCAAGAGAAAGAAAAGATTTAATTTAACACAACAAAACCCCCTCCTACAATATCTAGAATAGCAGTAATTTCCATAATGAAGAGTAGCATAGTAATAGATAATGCTGGCCACTCTTGCCATTCCTACAGGATATAGGTAACAGACTAATTAAAATTTGCATTGACAAAGACAAAGGTTAGTACTGGAACACAAGTGGTGTAGTTTGAAGCTTAGGCACATTTTGGAAGGAGAATGCTCCTAACACAAAGGGCAGGCCAGTCTGTCAGAATCAACATATTTACTAATTTTGGAAGAACTTTTTAAGGCTCAGGCTTTAGGTTTCAAACTGAATTTTTCCGCAGCTGAAAAAAGTAGGGTAACACTTAATGTAGGAAAAATAGCACATATCTGCCTGTACTTCCTTTTACACCTAGGTTTTAGGAAACTGGTGCTTGTTATTGCCAGGGACAAACCCCCAGGATTAGATTAAATGGGTTGTGCTTCTTGGAACACAAGTGCTGCAGAACACAGTGATGTATACAATGGCTGGCTCTCCTCCCATCTGCTCTGCACATTGTACAGCACACAGACATTGAGAACAACTGGGTTTAGAAGGAGATAAGGGCAGTTTTCTGCATGACATATACCACAGACCTCTTCACAAGAGTAAAGACCAGCATGTTTGCTAAATATGTAATTGGCTTTGATTTCTGTCTTGCTTGGGTTGATGATTTCTGCCTCTTTTCTGCTTTGTTCACATTTGCCTAAAACCTGCAGTAATATAAATGTTTGTACCTCTTTCCAACATGTTCCAGGTATATTACTGTGCCCTGGAACCATTACCATTCAAAATTACACATTACCACATTGTAGGCACAAACAGAAAGGTCATAAAAGTCCATATAGTACCCTCTTCAATTGTGTGAAATGATGCACTACCCTTCTTCCTCATAAGCATGGAGTTGCTCTAATGACATATGACTTGTATGACTTAATCTTTTAAGCCAGCAGCCCAGGGGACTTTTTTCATCTTGAGATCAGCATTTACAGACTTTTTTTCAAGCTGAGGTGATTGGAAAAACAATATGCTAGAAATCTGTTAAAATCTATTAGCATTTTATTTCTCATGACATTTTTGTTGATATAAACATCAGTATTTAAGTTGACAGTCCCAATTGCTTGTACTTAGCCATACAGAACTAGTTACAATGTGTTTAAAAACACTTCTAAACAACATCAAAAGAAATAAGGTAGAAGTGAAACAAATAGGTAGTTTCAGTATTTTCTGCCTTAAAAGAAAGATACAGCCAAAAATTAAAACCAGCAAAAAGAAAGCCACTCTGTTTAACAGAGTAGCAACTTTGTTTTATTCATGTTGTACAAATAACATATATTATTATATGTTATTTATATAATAACATAATAATATGTTATTATATAACATATATAATATATAATATAACATATATAATAAACATCATTCTATACATAGTATTTTTCAGTAGGTAAGGAACAAATTCTAAAAAAACAATATAGATGTATTTTTTCATGCTAAGTGAGAACAAAATTAGTTCAAAGGCATTTCCTGAGTCAAGGAAAAAGCAGCTTGAGAAAACAAACCTTTTTGTCTTAAAGGTAAATGCAGAAAAATAAACTTGCATAAAAGTCCTAGTAAAGCTAATGGGAAGCAGAGCCTCTACTGACAACTTCCTTGAGTCATTACAAGATTGATTCATGTTACTGTGATGAGTATAAAGTCCAAGTTGCTGTTGCTGGACATGTTTTAGTAGCTGACAAATCCAAAAAAGCACAAAAACTTTCCTCCTCTGCTCCTAAAGTTAGGAGGGGGAGGAATTCACTGAACAATTTAAGAACAGCAAGTCCAAAGTTACAACTACCCAAATATCCAAACTACTCCAAACTCTTCGAGGCAATTAGTGGATCTGACAATCACATAATGCTCACTTTGCTATGAAGTTGACCAGTTTCTAGTGACTCTTAGGATAACAAAGAAGCAGTGCCTTTATGTTTAAAGGCACACTTGAAATGGCATCCACAAAAGGAAATTATGCTCATGCAGTTAACAGGCATGAAAGGAAAGAGGCTGTTAAAAGAATCAAACTGGCAAACATGAACATCCTGATTACCTTGAAAAGATCACATCTGTATCAAATGTTGATGTGGTTACTATGGGGACCAAACTGCCTACAGTGATTTTTTAAGTACTAACATACTAGAAGTATGGATTTAGGCATATGAAGACTGGAAGTCCTTCCTTTCTAATAAATTATTATTAATAGTCTGTAAAGCATAACTATTCCTTGAAATGTCATGATTTACGTTTATAAAGTCATCCGATTATGACTTCATAAAGAAACTTACACATAGCATATAAAAATTTTTATGGAAGTGATAGTGTTGGATTCACATTTGTCACAGTTTTCTCTGATGGAGGAGCAGTACTGAGGTACTAATGCAGCTATAAACTCATCTGAATGTGCCTTTGCACTGTTATTACTCACAGTGAGTGTTGACATATACTTGCTGAGAAGCTGGTCTACCACATTTTGTGAAATCAGAGCATCCAGAGAATTTACATCCACTTCAGGAGACAGTTCTGAATTTCCCATCATCTCTGCACTGAATTAAGAAAAAAAAAAAAAAAGAAAAAAAATGCAGATTGATAAAGAAAAATGAGATAGAAAGTTAAAAATTAAAAAACTATGCAATGGTTTTTTGTATGACATTGTAAAGGGCAATTTCCCAATACCTACACATTTCAAAAAGTTTTTAATTGCAACTGCAACAATAAATGCACTTACAAGAAATGTAAATAAAACTATATGAATGAAAGAACAGAATGTAAAAGCTACAGCCCAGGATATAATAAAAATATTACAGACATTTAAATATACAACCTTTCCATGCATTCCTTATGTACATTCTTTTATGTACAAGAATTAATGACTACTTGAAATGAAATAAAAGCCAACTGGTTCAGCCTGTAGGCTCTTTGTAGGGGACATTTTTATATATCTTTTAAATTTCAGCGCTAATGACAGACAATTTATACATTTTGAATTTTAGAACAGTAAAGATTAGTGACAAGTATGTATTACTGTCCTCAGATCCTCAAAAGAGCTTCTGTTTGGTATTTGTATCACATCTATGTAAAAATTAAAATATATTAGAAGAAAAGCTACCTATGCTTCCTGTCTTGGTAAAGAATATAGCTTATCTAAGAGGAAGAAGCATCTTTCAAGACAAATCAAAGGTGCATTTCATGGGTACTGTATAAGAGCAATTGTTTGTAAAAAAAAAGTTCTTGATTTTATAGGATTTGAAAGAAACTAGAGCAAAATATTTTGACAAGGATTACATAAAATTAATACCTTACAGTGATATTTTGCATCTACATAAGATCATACAATGAGTGGCTTGTGTAATCAAAAAATCCCCAAAGCTATGCCAAAGCACAACGTAGCAAGAACTCTTAATATTTCATGCTCAGAAAAATCAATAAGTCAAACCCACACTCTTCAGAGAGTGCTTTATTAACAGCTGATGGGAATATATTCAATCACAATAACATAAATTGTTTCACATTCCATTTATAGTGTGCTTTTCAGAAGCAAACCACAAATTCTGTATTTGCAGAGGCTACTATAAAACAAATGGCAACTTAAATTCCTAAACAAGTGTCCAGTTTGTATTGTTCTGCAAATTGAAATTGTTCTCTGGGTACATGCAGGGAGTCAGCATAGTGTTGCTTCCACTTCCTGGAAAAAATAAATCTCAAAGCACTGAACAAAACCCTACAGCTACCAACTTAAATACCAAAATTCTTGTATTTGAAACCATAAAAGCTACTGTGATCATCCTACAATAATAGCATCTTCCTGGCTTGTAAGAAAAGAGACTGAAATTATTTTAAGTGGCTCAATCTATTCAGAAAACTGAATTCCATTTGGTTGCTGTGTACAGAAAGGACACATCTAATAGCAGGACCTGCTTTAGGTTGATTTAGAGGAAATGTCACAAGCTGTTTATGGCACTGTGCCATGTTAGAAAGTATTTCTAGCCTCATTATACATCATTATCCCTGCTGACAAGGCCACAGAGACATTAGACCTTTTCTCAGAGCACATCACCTGAAACCCTAAAACAAAGACCAAAAGCTTCTACCTCTGGCCCACAACACAAAAATTCTTCCTACACACAATTTCTCTTTCTTGATTGTCACAACCAAAGTGCCTAGGGGAAACGAAGCGACAGACAAACCTCTTCCAAGTGGCACAAGACTTCTAACTGTTGGGAGGTTATTTACCTTCAACAAGAAGTTTATAATCAAGCTGAAATTTCAAACATAGTTGTATTATTTGGAAAGCAGCATTTTAGAAAGCTTCTATTCTGCCACCAGTCCTGCTCTATCTAGTGAAAAGAGATATTGGCTCCAGAGACAGCATCCAGCTACATGTATAGTAGTATTCCTTCTGTTCCTTAAAGTGAACATTGTTGACACCGTCTGTAGCAATCCCAGTGAACTCCCAGCAGTTTTGTCAACACTTGATCAATATCTCATAAAATGATGCTATGAATACGAGCATCATGATCTTACAAGACTTACAATTTTCCTCAAACACAGATTAAGGTCCTGGTCCCAACCCAACACAGATTTAGTAACAGTATGTTTCCAAAACTCTCACTGACCTAAACATAAACATGAAAGAGAAACCCACCTAGCACAGTAAAACTCCCACTCAAATATTAAAGGCTATTATTCCAGAGGTAGCATACTTTACTTCTGAGCTGTGAGTTGAGCATATTTCTAAAAACAGCTTCCATGCAGACACACTCTGATAAAGAAACTCCCATGATTCTTTTGTAACTCCTATGTTGCAAATACTGAAAAAAAAGTTGTAAATGACCTTATCAATTAATCACATGGAATACAACCTCAGTGCTTCTTTTCCATCACCATTCTCTCAGTTGGCTTTGAAGTGCAGCTGCAATATGCAAGTACAATATAAATTTATATTTTCCCTCTATTATTCACAGTTCTCATGATGCCAGATAGTCCATTCCCCTTCCTAGTTTATTATAAACATACGCCTATGGAGAATTGTTTATTGGATTGTTAAAAGATGCCCAGCAACTGTGATTTGATAAGCTCTGCAAATATCCCTGCTGAGAACTTTACTTTCCCACTCAGAAACCTGAGCTGATTTCTTCTCCCACTGTGTACTACCAACACACAATGGCTATTTCTCATAGAATCATAGAAAATTTTTTAGATTGGACCTTAAAGACCATCCAGCTCCAACTTGCCTGCCACGGGCAGGGATGCCACCCCCTAGACCAGGTTGCTTGGTTACCCCATCCAAGCTGGCCTTGAGCACTTCCAGGGATGGGGCATCCACAGTTCTCTAGGCAACCTGTTCCAGTAATTACCATCCTATTTATAACCTTTTATTGTAATATACAAGAATACAATTCCTGTACTGCCCTCTTGGGCTTTTTTTTTTAGAGAAGAGAGAAAGTCAAAGACTTAATATTTTCCTTCAAGGTACTTCCTCTAATTTCCATCGCATTTGTTATGCAGATACGAAAGGAGAAGGGCATTCTCAGATATCTTGAACTGCACCTACTCCTCTCACTGTTTCCCTTTCTTCACAACACTCAGCCACCAGGTGCTACAAGCCTCATGACTTGCTTTAGCAAGATTTGTTTGCTTTGTAAATAGACATAACATTGCCTTTGCTCCCTCCCTTTGCCTTTCCAATGATGGAACACACAGATTTAGAGCTTTAGCTCTGAATTGTCTAACTCATTAAAAATCTACTCTGCTCTCTGGGGGAAAAGTAGAAGGGCAATTTTAAGACCAAAAATTGCCTTACTGGAACATAAGCCCTAGAACACAAATGAAGAGCCTGGGAGCAGGATTTCTGCCAAGGTCATGCATGAGAAGGACTCATATCTCTGATGTTCACTCCTGTAGTTATTTCTCTGGCCTTCAAAAGAAGAAAAGGCCAATTAACTCAGCTGCTTATTAGTGGCTGCATCTCTCTCATACCCTGCGTGGGTATCTAAGTATGCACAAGTGGGTGTTCTTGATTGTTCCTTGCAGGGAAGAAAAACCAGGGGGACTTTGCAGTGTAAAGCACAGAGTGCTGAACACAAACCTTAAGGCTGGTTATGAGAACTCTCCAGGAGAGTATGATCTCCTGCCTATGTGCTTTATGGTACTATACTCTAAACACACCAAGTGTCTAAACCTGTTGCATTAGGAATATTGAACAATTGAAGACATCAAAAGTACACAGCACAGAACCTGGGTCAGTGCCAGCTATTCAGAACAGGATTACAGTCATGAGCCACAGAAAGGCTAGCAGCACTTTTTCCCAAACAAATCAGTTGCTCTAGTAACTACATGCCAGCAAAAACCAAATAGTTGCCATTCAAGCTGTTTCTACCTGGAAGATGAAAATAAAAAGCAAAAAACCCTCCACAATGCTTAAGTTATCCCAACAAATCAGACAAGTCAAAACAAATAAGACTATCATAGAAAACAACCTGTAAGTAGAAATTCTTCTAAATAAACAAATCATCACACAGTTTTGAGAGAAAACCTAAAGGAAGTTACCACATTCTTTCCATTTAACAGTAATGAGGCAACTAAAGTAGTCCCACCCCCAGTAGAAGAGAACAATAGAAAGTTAATAATCATAGAGATCTTCCGGGGCTGTGGCCACAACAAACATTTTGTTTCACACACGAGCTCTCAGTCTCCTGTTCTTGTTAATACTTCACCAAACTGGTATACAAATACAAGGTAACCATAGCTTCATGCAGGTCTTCAACTGCATTAAAATTTTAAGCAACTCAAAGTTATATATTATAAAACACAAACAAGTTTTAAGGAGCAATTTCCAGGAAGCAGAATGTGTAATGAATAGCAAAGAACTTGCTAGTTTGGTATTATCCCTTTTCTATTTTATCTTTTTGTATGTTAACAGACATGCAAATACTAACACAAACCGTGTTTTGCATGTCTCCTCTCACTTACTGCTGACAGAAAAGATAAGGGGGCCTTACCTAGTGTATGTATTCAAAACCCAAGTTAGAAGGCTAACAATCTCATTTGCTTCCAGATCCTCTGCAGCAAGTTCTTGCATTCGGGTGGCCAAAGCTTGATGGTACATGTTTAGCAACCTGTTGAAAATGTCATAATGTGGAGGAAAGCATTGATCCAGCAGGGTCTTGGCCACAAGCAGGTCATCAAGGACGTATTTACGGATGATCTCGAGATGCCGCACAAGCCACATTTTGTCAGATTCTCTGGTGTCTGCCTGAGTGCCTTCAATCCGTGTGCTCACAGTTCTCTCCAAAATATTGAACATTTTCTCTTTCCACTTCTTTGGTCTGCCAGGAGGTATGAAGCCAGTCTGTTTTTTCCTGTCTAACATGCGCCTGTCAATTTTCTCCTCCCTCTCAATTATCCTCACAACGGAGACAAGCAAGGTTGGATCTCGACGGACTGTAACAAGAGATCTTTGAACCACCATCCAAAGCTGCTTTGCCAATTCCTCAGACAGTTTCTGCATATCCCCAAAGTACGTGTGGATGAGGTTCATGTCATGTGTGTTTTTGCTGTCCATGCGATACTGCTCATACATCAGGTTGTCACGAGAACACTCCAAATCCATCAGTTTCCGGTGAGCCTGCAGAAGTTCCCCTCGCTCAATCAGATCGTGGGTCTCCCTGACTATCTCTGGAACTGAAAGGCAGGCAAAGAAGAAGGAAAATCACATAGGACATAACACTGCTATCGAAATTAATACAAGACAATACCAAGTACTAGGAAAAAATCTGGAGAACAGTTGTAGGAATTATTTTAAAATATTTTAAAGGAAATTATTTTGAAGTATTCAAAAAATTGTTAGTAAATGTTACGTATCTTTATACATTATTAACTATAATGCTCCATTTTGATCAGTAGCTAAACAACGTCCTCTCTCCCTCCTGATGCCAGAAAATAAATAAATGAATCCTGCAAAGGGTACTATGAAACAAACTGCAGTGCTGGCCCTCTTATACATGACATAAAAGGCTTTTAGCTTGCCTGACTAAAAGTCACTCACTTCGTTGAATCTGAGGCTGCATAAACCCAACAAATGCCTAATTTTACTTCCCTCTTGAATATTTTTTGCCTGCTTAAGACACAAACGAAGGACAGGGATAATTACCTATGCTGCTAAAATGTTTAGAAGGTTTTTTGTCTTTATTATTTTTCAGTATTTGAGGAATCCTACAGAAGAAGATTAGGATTCTGTGGGGTAAGAACTGAAAAAATCTCATCAGAAAAATTTGTCACTGCAAAAAAGGCAGCTAGTGATAAAGCTGGCAGCCCATAAAACATTCTAATGATTGTGTGTAACTCTCTTTTCAATCATGATAAAAACCACTTTGTTTCTAAAACATTTGATCATCTCTGAGCAAAACAACTATACTCTTTAACAGCTCCAGGGGGAGATGCTTCATACTAAAAACCTCTCAGAAAGCCTCAAAAGGTTTATTGTCTCGGTTGCATTCATCTGTGTAAAACGAAACACCACCACCAAACCAGCTCCACATTGGAGCACGCATGCTTTTGCTGATCTTTGTTTTTAATTGCTAGATATTGCATGTAAATTCTTCTCTTTTCTTTAAGTTGCACATTGTATCTGATACTGTAGAGGTTAGGTACACACAGAGAGTAAACTAATCAACAGCTGGGGAGCAATTTTGCTTTACAGGTACACTTTGTGTATTAGTATCAGAAGATAAAAGGAGAGAAAACACTATTTAAATAAAATCAAATTAGTCTGATAGCTTTAGTCCCTGTTACACTAAGATACTTAAAATTATTTATAAGTAGAGAAGTCCTGGCAAGGACCATGACTCAAGATGGAATGCAGCGTGCACAAAATGACACAGGTAATCACATTATCTTTACAGTATCCATTTTATTACATTAGTCTTATTTCGTTTTGCAAACCCTCACAGATGTACAGTGGTGCAAAATGTTTTTGCCTCCTAAAATAATTTTGTACTATTCGTACCCAACAGGCTGCTGTAGGTGTGCAGCTCATGTGGTAACACACCATAACTTTACAAATACTCTTTCTGTATTTGTTGCTTCCATATTTCAGTCTTTTATACTAAATATGTTATCCCAGCTACTGATTGCTTGAACAAAACTTTTTTGTGAGTTGTGTGGGATGGCCAGACTAGAAGTTCCTACAGCACAATTTAGTTTTCATCTATACTAAATGGTTACCAGCTACTTCCCTGTATGTGATGTGTAAGTCATTCTTCCTTAACTCTTCTTTCCCAGTGAGGTTTAAAGCTCTCAACATTACTTGACAACCTTACAGCTGTTAGCACCATATTAAAGTGTTTTCAGTATGTGATGGATTATATAAAGAACAGCAGATTACCTGAAAATATATTCTTGAGATTTTCTACCGCAGCTGCCAGTTGGCTGTGTTGCACTACGGCATCCTTAACATCCTTGAGGTTTTCTATAGTGTTGATGCTCTGTCTCCAGTCCTTATTGACATCTATCAAAGACTGCTGAATGTCCTTCACATCATTCAGTGCATTGTGCAGTTGGCTTAAACCTGTTCGTACTCCATCTAACTGTGACTGTATTGCTGCCTTAAATACAAAAAGACAAAGAAAGAACCCATATTAATCTTCGTAAGTTTCATATTTTCAACATTTCTCAAGATTTAATTTTCATTTCAGTAGCTAACATTTTCAGCAGAAAAAAAGGAAAAGTAAATATTATAATTTTAATATAAGAAGTGTGCAAGCTTGCCTGTGCACAAGGTTGTGTGTGCCCACATATAATTTTTCTGAAGTTCTGAAGCTGTATCTAGTTTTGAAGGACCTCAATACAATTAGTCCACCCACATACTAACACAGGAGCTTAGGGAGATGGATTGTAAACTTTATAAATCTATATTAAACCAGGATCAAAGGAATGAGACTTCTTTACATTTTCTTCATAAATTAATTTTAAAGGGGGATATCAAAGAAAGTTGATGTTTCATCAGAATGTTTGGTATGTAGAGATTCTCAAAGCATTTTACTAAAGCAATTACAAATTTTTATTCGCAACAGAAAACATTCTAAAAAAGCCCATATTTAATTATGCAAAGTTCTTGAAAAACCCCCCAAAAGATCCTGAAGGCAAAAAAACCCCCTAAAGCAATTCAGTTAAAACAAACAACAAAACCCCAAAGTGAATACTATTTTCATGCTGTGAAACATCAATGACCAGACCAACAATGCAACTACTAGATTATTTTGGCATAAAGACAGGTTATTGATATGGATGTCTTGTGACAAGTGACACTGGAAAAAATGACTCTTCAAAGAGACTGTTAGGCCTAAATATTATTCAGGTGTCCAGACACCTTACAGAAAATGCATTATAGTGCATATCTGAGTGAAAGAAATCAGATCACATCCACAGCACGTTTTTTAGATACGTAGTTTTAAAAAGATGTGATGAAGGTGAAATCAGGGGAGTGGAAAATGCAGCTAGAAAAAACAGGCTTCAAAGTGGAAACTCAGCTGCATAACTTGGGACTTGAGGCAAGCAGTAAAGAAAATGAGGCACTAATCGTTTTGCTAAGCTCAAAACATGTTTTTTGCCGGACTTTTAAGGCCCAAAAGCTTGGACAGTTGTGGAATTTTTTGTCGGGTACTAGAAGCCAAAGAGGAAATCCTGGTAACTGCAAACAACATTTACTGTGTTTCAAATGTACTGGAGAAGTTCCCAAAAATGCAGTGATTTTTAAACTAAGATTATTTATGTACTTTCAAATTATGACATGCTGATTTTATTGATAAAGTATTTTCCTAGCAGACTCAGCACAATTAAGCTAAGGCATTTTTATACTGTTTCTATCTATAGAACTGCTGCATTAACACATTTTTCCTCTATGGGAACTGAGATAATTAGGATACTCAAACACAATCTTCTGCAGCTGACCATAAAGCATTTTAAAAATCACATGATCATTAAATGTTCAATAGTTTTCCTTTGATAATTTCTTCTGAAGCAGATCTTCCAAGTATTACATATTCAAATTTTTGCTTATTTATCATTTGCAGAAACTTGGTAATGATGAAATTAAACAGTCAGGGATCTCAGTCTCTGACACAAACCGACAAGGAAAATTCTAAAACCAGACATCCATCCATGTTCAATTTGTCTTCAAATAGTCAGCTGGGGCCAGGGGATGGGGTGATGGGGCAGGGAACAAAGCATGTCCCATCCTTGCATTGTAGACTTTGCTTCCTAGAATGCACATCCATCTTTGACTGGACTGATCATCATTGTACTAAAGAAATGGAAACAAAACTAAGCCATCCTGGGAAAAAAGCTCAAAACTTCTCTTTTCGTGTCTTTTCAAGTGACAGCTTTCAACATGAAGCCAGAATTGACATGAAGTCAGGTCTGCCTATGGCCCAAATCCACAATTGCACAGCAGCTAAGAATCAAACGGGTGAGGGTTCATGCATGTTTATATTCTGGAATACCCACAACCTAGAAACTTCCCTAGAATATGTGTATTTATACAGTGCTTCTTCACAGAGAAGTTCTTCCATTCATCAAATAAGAGCACGAACAAAACTGTCTGCCAACGATTATAATTTTACCGGCTCTGGAAGAGATTTCAAGCAGCTCTTCTACATTCTGGACTGTAGAACCCAAAAGCACCAGTCTACAATGCTACCTGGTGCTATTCCACATATCCTTTCAGAGTTCTGCTACTGAACCCCAAAAATACTGCTTCACTGAGTACCATCAGTCTCGTACACAAAAGTGATCAGTTTTATATGTTTCAAAGCAGTTTTTCCTCTAAGAATTTATGTTACATGGGAAGAAATGCAATGAGGGATATAAAAATTGGACATAACCAAATATACAGGAGAGGATTTGGAGAGTATATTTAGATTGACCTGAAGAAAATGATGACAAAGATGGCAGCCTATCCAGTCAGAAAGAAGCACCTAACATGTTTGCACTAAAAGATTTCCCATGTGCTCATTCACTCAGATGAAGCAATAATCAATTCAGCCTGAGAAGTCAGCAACTCCTCCGGCTGATGATCCTAATGTCTGTCTCCCCATGTTCCACACTACACATAGATACAGTTTAAATCCACAGCAAGAGCATCTCTTCCTGCATCCTCTCTGTGCTCCCATCCATTAGAGTAATTCTCATGGGAAAATCAGCACTGCTATCCATTGCATCACTAGCCAGCACCTTTTTCAGCAATGCATTCTGAGTGGATTAAGGGGTATCGAACTTCTTTTTGGAACAGGTATTTCCAACCACCTATGGATGACTGAACTAACTTAAGGCAAGCAATAGGGAAAATAGCTATAAAGTGGATTTAGGCATTTACAAAACTTATAAAGTTTAGTCATGACTGTCTATAGAAGCAGCCAGCAAATGATTGTGCTCATATATTATAAATAGATCGCAGTAACTAAACAGCTGATCCATTATTAATAGGCTCTATATGCTTCCTGACTTAAATCTGAAAAGCCCAGTCCAAGTCATCAGAAAAATTTCTGTTTCTCTGCTACAAAATTCAACATGTAATTTGCTATATATAAATACCAAATTTTTTCACTGTGAAAGAAAACTGGTTTTCTTCTGCTTCATACAGGCTCCCACAAAGAAGGAACCATTAAATAGCTATAAGATAAACTAAGTAGAATATAAGATTGGATACAGTGTATACCAGCCATTTCTACCCAAGAAAATGTTTCACAAAACACTTTTCTAAGACTCCACCTGCTTAATGCAGTGGTCTAAAATGACTGCTGACAAATACCAGGGAAGGAAGAAAACACAGAACTCAGTAACATATATACAATAAACACATGACGACCACACTCCTATTTCAGCCCAAGTCCGTGTGTGTGAATGTGCATCCACTCACATGTACACATGTGAAGGAAGAGCAAAATCGTGGGGTCACTTCCAGAAGAGACAAGGATGTGATGTATTTTAGCTATCTTCCCTAAACCCATGTAAAAGTCAGATGGGTAACTGACTGATCCTTTTTTAGATGCAATCATCAATTTTTTGTTACAAGTTCAGTATTCAATCACTAAGGCAAAGGATTGTTGGCTGACAGGCTACACAGCAGGGTAGCTGTCCATGAATAAACTGCAGAAGGTACACGACCTAAGAATACTTATGAAGTGCTTGAATAAAACATTAGTAAGATGTACAACATTAGTTTGCATTACTTTCAGGACACAAATTTTCTGGTTTGGACACAAAGCAAAAATTGAAGTCCCTAGTTTAAAATTATCCATCTGTCTGAAACACAGATTCAAAAAAAAAAAAAAAGAAAAAACCAGAAGGAAAAAAAATAAAGTACACTCATGCTACCCCACAGACACTGAGGTTTATCCAACTTTGTACCTTGAGTCGAGCTTCTACTGAAGCCTTCTTACGAGCTTCCCTTCTGCGATATTGTTCCACTTTATCCAGCTGATCAGGACGCTGCAGCATTCCTGCTACTCTCTGAACAGCTGTTGCAACTGCTTCCCTATCCGTTTCCTCCATGGTTGATTAGGACCTCAGAATGCCTTCATTACTTAACAGGATTGAAAAGAAATAAAACATTTTTTAAAAACCCATCTTTTTTCATTCAATGGCAATGTGACATTTCAAAGTTAACAACAGGAGAATTAACTTTGGCAATAAAAGGAGGGAAACTTGATAAAAGCATCATTAAATCACATTCTAAAGAGAAGCAATTGGAATTCTACGAGAACTGCATTTAAAGGCACTTACCTCAGTCTCATTAGTTCCCCCAAAATGTTTTTGGTTGCTGTTTTTGCATTTGAAAAAAAAGCCAAACAAAACACCACCAAAAAAACCCACCACCACAAAACCAGCAAATCTTCATTAAAATAAGAGATTTTATTTAATACAAGGGTAGGTTGGCCTATTAAAAGGGTAATAAGACAAACATAATGCAATCTTGTAGAAAATTCAAGCAAAAGCCCTAACTCATCCTGAACTACAATTGGGTGAGGTTGAGAGAACCACAGTCCTCCTGCAGCAATAGGACAAATTTGCTACCAAAACTGGGGGGAAACATAGCAGTGGAAGCTCCAAACCCAGAGACTTAACTATAGAGCACTTCCATTTAGGCGTCTGATGGATAATTTTTTCATTTCCTACTCTTGTTTTCTGCTCTCCTCACAGTATCAGTCCAGTCCATCTGGGATGTAGGGAAAATTATTCAAGTATTTCACCTCAGTCTCCAGCAGAATTTCTACTGAAGCCAAGACAAGCAGGCAAACAAGTATGGGGAAAAGGCAACATCTGCTGTCCATCAAGGCAGACCTGTTCTCTCACACTTCACTAGCTACTAATAGAAAATAGGGAGGATCCCATCACCAAAGTTGCAATACCATGGTGTCCACAGACCTCTGAGGAACGTATCTGGAGCTCCTCATTGCTTCCAAATGATTTCCAACATTTTATGTCTTTAGTCTTACAACCAAACAGAACATTTTAGGTTCTGCTGCCAAAGCTAGAGATTATACTCTCTCATACCCATATTACTGCTTGAAAATAGATACCTGTTTTCAGAGCAGTCTGCATTCATAAATCCAGCACATCACTTAATCTCAAAAGAACAGTGATCTAAAGAATTGTTTAAAGAACTGTTTAAAAACTGTTTAACAGATCTAAAGAATTCATCTAAGAAACTGCACAGCACTGAAAGAGCAAAAGGAAGAAAACTTGTGGGACAAGAGAATGAAAGTTTGATAAATGAAGGAAACACCCTCCACCCAAAAAAACTCTTAAGAAAAAACTGAAGCAAAGAAAATTGCTCACCACCCCTCACAGGCAAACTAATGCTCCAGCCAGTCTCTTAATAATCACTACCCTGGAAACAAAACCTCCATATTTTATTGCTAAGTATGATACACACTAGGGAATTTCCCTTTGGCCAGTTTGGGTCAGATGTCCCCATTGTGCCCGCTCAATCTCTACCTATCCCCAGCCTACTCCAGGGAAGTGGAGGGCAGATTAGGAAAAAGAGAAAGCCTTTACACTGTACAAGCCCCTTCATCCACAGCCAAACACTATAGTGTGAGCAGCATTCTTTTTGCCACAAACCCAAAACACAGACTGTACAGACTGTTATGAAGAAAGTTAACTACATCCCAGCCAGACTCTGTAGAGCATTAGCAGAATTCCTAATTTTAGAATTTATCATGGCTAGAAAACATCCCAGGCAAGGTTTGCCCGTGAGCTAGTCTGTAAGAGCCTATGTCTAAGCCTAAGAGTCTGTAACAGTCTAAGTCTAGGTCTCAAGTTCTGTATCTCTAGTAACTACAAGAATTACATGCATAAGTATTAACTCATTCCAGTTATTTCTACAGTGTAAACTTCATGTAAACTGGCCTGGTTAACTCAAACCATGCTTGATTTCTTACCCTTCATCTAAACATGCAAGATCTATTTCCATCACTTGTGCTTTGGTATGAATATGCCAGTTTTGTTTGGCTCAAACCATTTCCAAGCTATAAGCGCTCTACCTAAAATTAAAAAATTAAAATTAAAGTTTAAAGACACTTTAAAATATGAATTTACTACAAAAATGGTATTCTGCAGCAAAGGGCTTTATCCTGAATTCCTGCCCTTATTTAAAACACTGAATACGTCCCGCAGAGTTACAACACCTTTAGCTCACATATAGCCACCACCCAGGCACATCAGGCAGACCTCGTCAGCAGAATCAGAAGCCAGCACACTGTAACTAACACGTCGAGGCAGACAGGCTCTAGCAGAACCACCCAAAAGGAGCAGCAAACTTTAGGAAGCCATGTCAACTTCATACAGAAGCTGTGAGTCAAAACTACATACATTTTCAGCGCAAAAAAGAGGCAGAAGTGAACAAAAGTACGTCCCGAGCTGACTCAGGAAGGCTCTAGCTGCAATCGCACCCTTATCCTCGGCACTCACGCTCCAGAGGCGAGCCAGCGGGGGCGACAGGCTCCCAGGGGGAGGCCCCTGCCCCTCTGCAGAGGAGCTCCTGGGCCAGAATTACGCAGCGAGCCCTCCGAACAGAGCTCGGGGGAAGCAGCGGCGGCAGCCCCAGACCCGCCCGGCTCCTCCCTGGCAGCGGTGGCTCAGCTCGAGTCATTCGCACCGACGCAGGTGCCCGTCCCTGCCGGGCAAAGGCCGGAGACCTGCCCGCAGGCACGCCGACATCCTTCGCCCTCCGCCGCGGCCCCGGGACAGGACGAGCCCCTAGCACGCCCTTCGGCCCCGCCATCCCGAGGGGCTCGCCGGACCGCCCCGGCCCATCCCGGCCCCCACTGCCTCCGCTTCCCACTACCAGACCGGGGTCCCTACAGCCCGCGACAGCCCGAGAGAGCCCGGCAGGGGCCGACGCCGAGGCGCTAACCGGCGGACAGCGGCGGGGACGCGGCGGGGACCGGGGAGAAGCGCGGCCACCACTTACCGGGGCCGCGGCCGCCCCTGCTCGGGAAGGCGCTGACAGCCCCCGGTGCGCCGGCGCACGCCCCGCCGCGCACGCGCACCGCGCTACCGGCGGCGCCGCCTCCTCGCGCTCCTCTTCCTTTTTTTTTTTTTTTTTTTTTTTTTTTTTTTTTTTTTTTTTTTTTTTTAAACAGTTTTTCTGTGAAGGGTCGCGGTGTGTGCTTCTGGGGCCTGGTGGTTCAAAGTCGCCGAAATCGGTTAAAAATAATAATAAAAAAAGATAAATAAACTTCACGACTCCTGTGAGGTGTTAAAGCTTTGGGTTGGAGTGGTCGCCTAACTGCAGTGGGTGTCGTGTGGAGGAAAAAAGGAAGCACGCGGGGTGATTTCTTCACGGGACGGGTTGTTGAGGTTTGGGATGAGCTGCCAAAGAGAGGTGGTGCAGTCACCGTCCCTGGAGGCGTTCAGGAAATGACTGGATGTGGCTCCGTGCCACGGTCTGCTTGACACGGTGGTGTTGGGTCACCCTGGTTGGACTCGATGACCTCCGAGGTCTTTTCCAACCTAATTGATTCTGTAATTCTGAAAATGGATAAGCTGGATAAGCCGCACCCCACGCGGTGCCTTCAGATCCGTGTGGAAGCTGTTTATCCCGGCGGAGGAGAGGGGAGACTCCTCGCTCAGCCCGCGGTGTGGGCTCTCTCCTCACGCCTTGTGCGGACCCCGGGGCGCTGCCGTGCCTGCAGGGGATGGATGTGTCGGGAGCGCCGTGCGGCCGCCGGGATGCAGCGCTCACCGCGGCCTCCCCTGGCTCAGCACCTCAGAGCCGCTGAGGCTCAGGGAAGCTGCGTGCTTAGGGTTTAATTTATACGGAAGGGAAAACTGCGGTGCTTTTTAAAATACGGGTAGTTAAGAAATTAGCATCGGATTGCTGAATCCGGTGGGAAATGGGGACAGGCGAGGTGCCTCGTGGGGGCTGGGCTGCTCGCTGGGTTTGTGTAGGGGTTGCCATAGCAGCGCCAGCAGCTCCGAGTGCCCAGGGGAGACGGCAGGCGTGAAAAGCTGCTCGGGATTCAGCGGCTGCCGCAGCCGGCGCTCGGTGCCCGGCACCTCGCAGCGGGACCTGCAGGAGCTTCGCCAGGAGCTTAACCTGTCCCCCAAGGCGTGAGTGAGTTCCCACCTGCGGCAGTCTGACCGGAGAGAAAGTATAGTTGGGCAATTAGAAATAAAGTTTTGATAACAGGCACCCTTCAAGAAGCTTTTATCATTTCGAAAATTGCTTAGATCTCTTTTTTAAATCACCGGCTGAAAGCAGAGGGTTTTTTCTTTCCCCTTTCCTTGCTAGTCTATCATATTGATGCTGTAACAGGGATAATAATACTAAAGGTGTCTTTATTACAATGTTACACTGTGTAGTCATTTTCTGTATTGTTGATTTAGGTTGATTTTTGTGTGGTGGTGCAGATGGAGGAGACTGTGGGAGGTGAAACCGAGTTAGGGGGACGAGACAAGCCCAGTTCCTCTCATGGTCACTCTGCACAACAGGAATCAGAGCAACTGAGAGCAACACAACTTTCTTCTAAACCTCATATTGATCTCTCTCCACCTCTCATTGCTATAAAAAAAGGTAAGGAAAAAAATAAGAAGTACTCCATGTCAGCTTTGTATGGGAAAAAAAGTCCAGGAACAAAATGAGAAACCAATTATTAAGTAGAGTGTTTAAGTTTATATATACACTGGGCGGGTAGGTGCTGTTCTGAATCTGCCAGTGTAGGGACTGTGTGTGCTGAATGTGCGGCTTTCAGCTTTATAAATAAATATGTACACATAAATAAACACATGTATATATGTTTATATATATATGTATATAAATATATGAATTTACAGGGTCATCCACAGTGCAGCTCTGATACCATAGAGATTTCTTACTGTTGAATCATATTAACATGATTGAAACAATTTTTCTTGAATTAAAATGAGTAGTGCTCCGTAATATAGTGTACTTTACAGTATGACAAATAATGTGGTAACATCTTTTTTCTGGAATATTTTAACAGTGGTAATAGATTAAATTAGTTAGTTCAAAGGTTATTGAATATACCCATCTCCCTCTGTGCCTGTGGGTGCATCTCTTACCTATGTCCACTTTGCTTATGTATTCACTGACTTTGTGGAAGATAATCACTTTAGGGACTACTGAATAAATAAATATTCATGGCAACTGGGGGAGGAGTGTGAGGCCTGGAGGAAAGCTAATGCCACTCGTGCCTTCAAGAAGGGGGAAAAAAGAGAACTAAAGGCTGGTTACGTCACCTCAGTCCCTGGGAAGGTGGTGGAGCAGCTAATCCTGGATACCATTTCCAGGCATGTGAAGAACAAGGTGACTGGGAGTAATTAGCATGCATTCAACAAGGGAAGAAATGTGTGATCAACCTCATTTCCTTTTGGAAGGAAATGTTTGGTTTGGTAGGTGAAGGGAGTGAGTGATTGTGGTCTTCCTTTTCTTTAGTAAGGCTCTTGACATTCTCCTGTTGAGAATATTTTATTATTCCCCTTGAGGTGGGTTAAACATACATTTGTTCTGAAACATATATAAAAATAATAAACAATGCATTGGACCATCTTAAAACCATAACTGATTGTACAGGAAGTCTGCAAAGATGCTTCTTGAAGCAATTCCTTACATACACTTGCACCGGCACCAGTCCTGTCAGCATCAGCAATGGAGCACCTCAGCCCTGCCTTGGGTCCATCCCCCAGCACCGGCTCTGCTGCCCAAAGGCAGATTCTGAGCCAGGCATTCCAGGATGGCTACAAGACAAAGCAGAGGTTCTTATCACCATGGGAAGCTATACTCCCTTACAAGGGATTGTTCTGCCTCTGGTACTCCTGCTTTCAGCCAACTTTACCCCTCTTGCAGCTGGACTTTGTTCTCCATGCCAGATTGTTCCTGGGTTACAAAGTACTGCTAATGAACAGTTACAATTCAAATTTCCCCTGTGCTCCTGTAAGATCCGAGTGTGGGCTATCCGAGCAGAAACTGAGATGGATCGAAAACACTGAACAGACAAGCTCAGAGGGTGGTGATCAGCAGCACAAAGTCTGGCTGCAGCCAGGAAGGTAGCAGTGTACTCCGAGGGTCAGTGCGGGATCCAGTCCTGTTCAACATCTTCATTAATGATCTGGATAGTGGGGCAGAGTTGCAGAGGGCACCCTCAGCAAGGTTGCAGATAACACATAAAAGGGAGGGTTGGGCAGTATACCAGAGGGTTGTGCTGCCATCCAGAGGAACCTTGAGAGGCTGGAAAAAATTCCTGCACCTGGAGATGAACAAGTCCATGCATCAATACTAGCTGAGGGCTAAACAGGTGGAAAATTGGCAGGAAAGAACCTGAGATTCCCAGTGGACAGCAAGTTGAACGTGAGCCAAGAATGGCTCTTGTGGGAAAGCAGGCTGATGATACTATGGGGTGGATAAGGAGTATTGCCAGCAGGTTAAGGGGGGTGATCCATCCTCTCCATTCAGTGCTGGTGAGGCCTCACCTGGAGTAGGGTGCTCAGTTTTAGGCTTCCCAGTACAAGAGACACCTGAATATACTGGAAAGAGTCCAGTGGAGGGCCATGAAAATGATGAAGGCAGTAGAGCACCTCTCCTATGAGGAAGGGGTAAGAGCTGGGTCTGAGTGGGGTCTTCTCTATGCATGTCAATGCCTGAAGGGAGGGTGCAAAGAAGAGGGAGCCAAGCTCTTCTCCATGGTGTCCAGTGATGGGACTAGAGGCAATGGTGGAAAATGAAACACAGGAGGTTCTCTCCGAACATCAGGAAACACTGTGAAGTTGACCGAGCACTGCCGCAGCTTGCCCAGGGAGGTTATGGAGTCTCCATCCTTGGAAATACAAAAAACCCATATAGAAACAGTCCTGGGCAACTGACTCTAAGTAACCCTGTTTGAGCAGTATCCCTTCCAATCTCAACCATTCTGTGATTCTGTGTATAATACATATTATTCAGGTGAAAAGAGATACAATTTGATAGAAAATTTGTATGGAAATCTGTGCTATTAGAATTCTAGTTTTAGTCACAATCTTATTATTTATATAAAATAGATTAAACAGTAATTCATGGAAGTTTGGTGAACTGCTCATAAGCATTACCACATGCCCCACTGGGGATCATATTTGCTGCTGATGGGATGTAAATATCATTTTTGGGGAAATGGTCTCATTTTCCCCAGTGTGAGAAGAGGTTAGCTAGCAAATATGAAGACAAAGCACTGCAGATCTTGTAAATGCATTTGTTGTACTTGAATAATTAGAACTTCTAATTTCTTTTAACTAGAGACAGAAAGCAAGTATCGTAGACATGGAGAGAACCTTAAGACAAGGAGCACTGAGCTAGGACCTGCTGTCACAGGATCATCTTTGACTACTGTTCTTCCGGCAAGTGTTTTTGTTCTAAAACAGGTGGTGACTCAACTACCTTTTGTCCACTATATGTTCTTCTATACAGATTTTTCTTTAAGTCTTCACTGACAAAAGCTTGTCTAATACTGAGGCATGCTGAGTTCCTTCAGTCTCTGTTAATTGCAAGGAAAAAGGGACAGTTAACCCTCAGAAGTGTCTACAGTGTTAGGGCACTGACTTTCTGTGCTCACAATGTATGTTGCTGGGATTTTGGGTTCTTTGATGTATTTTTTTTTAACATCCACTGGTTAATACTCTTTCTTTGCCATGATGAAAATTAATGTTGTTTAAGAATACTTGAATAAGGTCATACTGCATCAGGGAAGGCATATGCAAAATAAGAGATCCAGTTGTTGACATGGAAACCAGAGATGATAAAAGACTGACATAGATGAGTTGGGAACTGCATGGTGAATCACAATTAGCTTTTGGAGATATCAGAAGGGTACTGACCAACAACTAGAGGTATTCAGATGTTGTCACTGTCTCCTGGTCTCTGAGAGCTGCAGGTAGAGACAAGAGTGGATGGAAAACAATCCATCCAGAGTCTGGGGTAAGACCAAATGGTAGGAAGCAAAGGTAGAAGTTGGCCAGATTTTTTGGTTTTTAATCCAGTAATTACAATTCCAGTTAGTGTAGAGTACTGGGAAGTGATGTAATTTATCTTTTTTTTCCTCTCCAGTAAAAACTGTAAGGTACAGAGACATTTCAGACATTTCCATACCCCAGATACTCATGTCAGTGGGAGCTGTGTGCTGAGGGAAAGGATCAGTGTGGTTACTTATTTACCCAAATCTTTAGTTTTCTATATAGCTTCCGAAGATTTTCTCTTGACTTAAAAATGTTAGTCACCATATATATTTTCAGTCTTGTTCACTCTGATCATAAGATTTTGAAAAATCCTTTTGTTACATAAATCTTCCCCTTTATAATTGTGCTGCTGCCTTTATATGATCTATATATTGATCATCAATTGTATATTTATTCCTGTGGTAACTTATTTTATAGTGATTTGGTTTATTTATTTCATTTAGGATAATAACTTGATACTATATATTTAAATGCTGGCAGTATAGAGATCTATCTCAAATCTGGAATATGGACATATAGAATAGAAGTTTGGAACCTGGATTCACAAAGCTGAGATTCGAATTAGAGCTGTTATAGTGCTAAATTTGTATTGTGACCTTAGCATGGATCCCCATTTGGTTCTGAGATCCTGGAATTTCAGATATGTAGTTTTCATAGCATCTTTGTACTCAGAAATAATTCTGGCCTAGCAAGTTAATTATTACTGTTCTTTTCCCTGTGCATTCCTTACATGTAATTTTTTTCATGCTCCTGCTTGAAGTAGTTTATGAAAACAGCTTAAAGATCAACAATATAAAATACAAACCTTAAGTTAGGAAAAATAGTCACTCTATAACAAACTTCTATTTTGCAGTCCTCTGTCAAGAAAAGCATAGTACTTTCCAGTGAAAGCAGAAAAGAAGTAGCCAAGCAAGCCAAAGTAACCAAAGAGGAGAGAAGAGCTCAGATAGATGGAAGACACAGATATTTGATATCAAGATTAGCAGATGGAATAGACTTGAGTGAGCAGCAAGTGGAGGAGATTATTATTTCTGATGACAAGGTAAATATTAATTAAATTGTTATTAAAATAAATATTTCCAAAATTTTCAGTGTTTTGAAACTATCTCACATTTAACTATAATTGTATATATTTTTTTTTAGTTTCAACTAATAGAACAATTCTTTGCCCCTCGTGGACCTAAAAAGTTACTCTTCTTTTACCAAGATGTATTGCAGGTATGTTTCCATTATTGTTTCTGCAAAAGCAAATTTATATTTTTAAAAAAATAAGTTGCATGACTGTTGCAAAATTCAAAAAACCTTAATGGAATTTTTTTTTTTTTTTTGCTATTTATGCCAATGTGGAAAGAACTTGGACCTCACTGTTTAAATACTTCCATCTTGGCTTATGAGGAAATTGGAGGATGCCTTGTGGCATAGTTTGACACCGTTCTTGTTTTCACAAAAGGAAACTTAATAACTCTTTTACCTAAAGTAAAAATTCGGATTTCAAGAGTGATAGAGATAATTGAGGCAAAGTGCTCATGGTATTCTGAGTTTAAAATATTAGATTAGCTATCATAAGTATTATAGGAATGGGAGAGCTGTCTGTGCAAGAACCAGTTTATTTTCTTTTGGTTTGAACTGCACCAGCTCCACTATGGACAAAGCACTCATTTAAGAGGGTGAAAAATGATGCCATTTCTTTCTAAATTAAGAAGGCATCATATTCAGGTCTGTCCCATTCTCCAGAAAATAATCTTGGAAAACTGTGACTAGAAATAAGGCAGTTGTGGTCCCCAAGTTGTATTTTTCTCCCTTTAAGTTTTGAGATGGAGAAGCCTCTGCATAAAGAATGAAATAATTTGTTCAGCTTCCACTGAGTGTTTGATATCAGAAAATGCCAAGTGACCTTGACATTGTCTAACACAACAGTTGTGGGCTTCCAGAACAGCAGAAGTTCTTCATTAGTCCTTTCAAATTATGCCAGTGAGGAGCCATGGTAGGGAGAGCTAACTCACCCTGTGGTGGTATTTTGGGCTTGTTAAGGAGAAAAACTAATTGATAATTCTTGATCCTCAGTTAAATGCAGAATGAATTGCAGAATCATTATAACTTAGATAAATTAAAAGAACTTTTGAATGTTACTGGAATTGCTTAGAGACTTTGCAAAGCACAGCATGAGCTCTGCTGTCAAAACAGTTTAATCAGTTTTTTGTTTCACTGGGACTAGGCATGCACATTTCTGGGATAAATGTCTTGTTCTCTGACTTAAATCAAGATGAAACCAAAAATCTTTACATTGTTTTCCTTTATGGACATCAGAAATAAATGCCCAGCGTGGGTTAAATGAAATGTTTCGTTGCTGCATTTAATTTTGTTTTATTTTGAGCCTTTTAACCATAAAAAAAATTAATGTATGAGAGTTCTGTTTCAGAAGCAGCATAGCATAAAAATGTTTCTGATGGAAAGTAGGAATGCCACCTCTAGTGTCTTCCACCACATCCTAATGAATGAAGAGATCTCATTAATTTGATGGTTCTGTCAGCAATTTGATTTCAAGCACATTGGACGATTGGAGTTTACTCAAGGGCAGTATTAGATGTGCTTGCCCTGTTGTTCTTGGAGCCAAAACACTGAGCAGGGCAGACTATAGGCCTGACTAGGAGGCACGTCCTTACCAAGATTTGTCAAAGATCCTTTCTTTGTTGCTTCTCATCTCTTTTTCACCATCTTAGGTGAATGATGGTCACTTGAAACCATGAGTAGGGGACCAGCAGATGCTGATTTGGGGTGGAAGTGAGGAGACACCCCTGTGTATCACACATCACAGGTTTAGTCTAGCAGGAGCTGGGCACTTGACTTTCTAGGAAGAAGGCTCTCCTCAACTTAAAAGAGGAATATACCTGCAAGCTTCCTCCCACATTATTTTCTGTCATATTCTTCCAAGTTTCAACAGATTATTTTCCAAAATACATGACACATAATTAGAGGGAAGCAGGCCTTTATTAGGTTTAAGCTTCTTTGTTGCTTCAAAGAGAAGAGGGTAAAGATACATCTCAGTGGAGAAGGACCAGTGGCAACAAGGCTTCCCAGAGAGAAAGGTTTTCTGTGATGACTGGTTAAAGAAATAGGCAAAAAGCTAAATTTCTTTGCATTGTTGGCAGGATCTAGCTGATGGCATTACTTGTGAGTCCCGTTCACAGTTACATTACGACTTTGCAGACCAAGCTTTCTGTGAGACATTCAGTTTGTTTTCATGGAGGAAGGTTCACAAGGAATCACTTCAGATTTAATTTTGTTATCTTTTCTGAGACTTTCCCCCCTTCTTGTTTGGGTTTGTTTGTTTGTTTGTTGTTTTCTTCCTGAAGGAATGGGGCTGTAAAACTGTTTACTGGGATTCAGGAAAAGCTTATTCTCCAGAGAATGCAAACCTCATGATTTCTGTCTGGGAATTACAAATGGAATCAGAATGGACTTAGTTACAATTCACATATTCAAATGGGTGAAGCATTTGTATGATATAGTTTTTATTTTATTAACCTCTTATTTATAATTTAATTGCTAGCAAAAGTCGAATGCATCATTGAGGCCAGATGGGTCAACAAACAATTTGCCTCAGAAGAAGTTATTTATTACCATGGGTTCCACTGAGGTATGGTTGAAAAAATTCATTAGATGATATTTAAAAAGTAAAATATTGAAAAGGCATAACAGTTCTGCAGTGTTATAGAATTTTTTTGTAATTCTTGGATACAAATTTAAGTACTTAGTCTCTTTTCTCATAATGCAGGGTCTCTCAGCATTTCTTTCAGTAAATTTCAGGGCAAATAAATCCTTGTTAAAAAATTGCAGATCCTAACATTTTTTTAATGACTGCATGTAAAGTACTTTCCAGGGCTTGTGCACTTCTAATTTAAAAGTACAGTTCTTCAGTGGTATTCTATGCCCTTTCATATAATAATACTGCACATTACTCAAAAAGTATCTTTAATAAATCCTTTCTCCCATTCAAATTCTTATAATAAACTCCTCCTTATAATATCTATGCATGAATCAACAGCATATTCAGAGTCATCCTTAAGATTTTTTGAATGATTTTGGTTTTTTCCATGTCTTTTTGGGGAAATCGGCTCTTCATATACAATGATCTTTGAATAAGGCCTGGTGGTGGCTTTGATTTTCATTTTTGTTGTTCTTGTTGTTGTTTCTTGTCAGCCCCAAGAGCTTATGTTAACATTGTAATGCCAGATAGGACATAGCAGAATTCTTTCTTGCTTTCAGGAGAAAAGTGACGTTCATTCCTCTTTCAGTTGGGCCAACTAGAATTGCTTTTCAAATTTGTTGCAGTTGAGTTATTATTAGGTTTGTTATTAGATTTAATGGATAAATAGATAAAATAAGCATCATTAAAGTACAATAACAGGTAATAGTCTAGCTCACAAGTTCTCCCTGAACTGCATTTTCTTAGTAGAGATGTGACACTGGACCAGTCTGTCCGAAAGGGCATTTTTGACATTCTTTTGTCAGACTAGAAAAAACAGTATTTGATTTGAGAAGGACAGATTTTCAAATATCTTGCAAACAGTATTTCACTATCTTTTTGAGTAATTGATTTTTTGCAGTTTTGTTTTCAGCACATTTTTAGGGTAGGTAAATTTTTAAGTAAATTACTTTTACTGTATACATGTATTCTTTTTAACTGTATCCATTTGGTCCTATTTACAGGACTTTACAGGAACTTGTGCATTTTTCCTAAGAACATCAGATGAAGTTATAACTGGATCAAATGTCTCTCAGGTCAGAGCAAAATCATGCCATATTCACATGTTCATATTTTCTCAGACCTTTATTCGTGCAACTGGAGGCAGAAAAAAATTGGGAATGCTTTAATGAAAATGTCTATAATGTATAATTAACAGAAGTTCTGTTTCATAAGAGTAAATATTTGTGATAAAGTAAAATTTTAATGATTTATATATTAGTTACTGCGGTATTATTACTGATTAATAGTCATTAAAACATACATTTTAATTGCAACAGGCAATAAAGATCTAAACCAGAAGATTTTACTTTAAGCAATGAGCCTAAATTCTTGAAATGCTGCACTTAAACTGTATTCTTTAGACTTTTAAAATAAAGATAATTCTTGATAATTCTTGAAACTAACATAAGGTTTTCAAGCCTCTCATAGTTTGTTGTGTATAAAAAAAGGACTGGAACAGCCTTTTCTGGCTTTCAGAGATACTCACGTTACATAGTTTTGGACTGTGAATGTGTCTGCCATGTATCTAAATTTCACTCAAAATAGTGTGATGCTGCAGAAGTCAACATGCATTGTGCTAATTTTTGTTTCTTCCCAAAGGAGGTGAATTTTGGCATGTTTGATTGTAATAATGGAAATATCCTTCAGGGCCTGGAATTCTTCTTGTCCCAGATCATGATACCAGCACTTAAATCCCAACAGGTAATCAAACAATCCGTCTTTTTTTTCTCAAAAACATGTGGAAGTAAGACATATTGCTGCTGCAGTTCTGCTTGTGCATCTGTTGGACCTAGAAGAGAGGTTATAAGAAGATAAAAGTCTAATAAAGGCCTTTATAGGAGTCATGCAATTTGTATGTATACAAATCTTTGAAATTCATGTAGCTACTGTTCATTTTCAAGCAGTAGTGCCAGCTTTAATTATTATGACAAAGGAGAATATAGCACAGTAACCATACCAAGGTAAAGCTGTGATAACTTTATGAAAACTAGATTAAACCTGGATTGAAAGAAGTGTCTTTTGGCAGCAAAAAGGATCAGTCCATGACTTTATTCTGGAGCATGGACAGCAAGAACAGTGTTATATTCAGAATATCCAGCTTCTTTGAGTTGCCCTTATTCTGTGGCACTCGTAAAGCATCACAGTTTGGTCAGTTGCCTCTGGAATACATGTTCAGTGGTGTCAAATACAAAGAAGCACACTGTCTGCTGAGAATGATGGTGTTGTGTGCTGTTACCATACACTGTCATTTTCTCTCCACAGGAGCAGAAAGGGAGATTAGAGTCTGTTCTCTCTATTCAGAAAAAAACCCCAAAAAACCCCCCAACAAACAAACAAACAAACAAACAAACAAACAAACAAACAATCAAACAAACAAACCCAACCCCCCCCCCAAAAAAAAAACCCAAACCACTAAACAAAATACAGTCAAATGTGAAATCAGTGACAGCTGACTTCAGAATCAAGTCGGAGTGAAATCAGAGACTTTTATTTCTTAGAGCCTCTTGGTTGTTTGTCTCTTCTTATCTAACAGAATAGTTAAATCAATGCACACTTTAAAGTATTGATGAGTATATTTTAAAGGGCATGTTGATAAATCTTTATATACTGCCATGAATAAAAAATAAATTTCTAATGAAAAATACCTTTTGTGGTCAAAAAGCAAAAGGAAGTGTGACCCTCACTTTTTTTTTGTTTTTTGCATAAATCATAAAATAATCAGAACTGGGGAGATGTGAAAGAAGGCTTGAAGAATAGCCAGATACAAGAGTTTCTGTATGCAGTGGATAAATTTGTGAGTATTTTGTCATCATCTAGACAGAATATAGAAGATAAAATTCAGCTCACAAAAGTGGATATTGATATTTATGTCAGAAACTTACAGAACCCGTCTGACTACATAACTGCAGGTGAGTAATTCCTATACCAAAGCAAGCACAATGATGCTGTTTATAAAATAAATGTTATGTCATTTGTAAAAATTTACTTTGAAGAATTAATTCATCTTCCCTGAGCTGTATGCATTTTTCTACTTACTCTTGCCAAGTTTGTGATTGTTTAATTATAAGACCATCAATCATTTGCGCATACTTTAGTTCATAGATCTTAAAGAATTAGGTAGTTTCTTGATATATCATGCAAGCAGTTGTCTGAATCCCTCCTAATCCCCTCCCTCCCATGCCAAGTAGTTGCTGAGTGAATCCATATACTAGTGTGTGTACTGTTCACTTTCTTTGAAACTGGGAAAATCCTATCCAATGTTGTCTGACTCTGTGAACAAAACCACCTATATTTATTTTAAAAAAAATTTACATTTATGTTTTAGTAAGAAAAAGAGTAATTATGTCTCTTTTAACAATAGCTTTCTACTATTTCTTATGAACTTACTGTATTTCTAACTGTTTCCATTGTAAAGGATATGCAATAGTAACAGAGTAGGTAGACACAAATATTATATGTGTGCATCTTGTTACAGTCTTAATCTTTTCCTGCTGGTCGGTGATTCAAATATACAGAATTTAGGTAGTCTCAGATTATGTTTAGCAAGAATACTCCACTTCTGTAGTTTAAATTTCTGTATTTATTTCTTGGTGCTTATAAAACTGTCCAATTCTATGGTTTTGAAGGCACTAACACAGAGCTCACTGAGAAACTTGAAGAAGTGGTCATGATTTGGACCAAACAGATTAGACAAGTTTTAGTGGAGAGTGAACAAATTAGAAGAGAAGCTGATGATGTTGGTCCATCTGCAGAGCTGGAACACTGGAAGTCAAGAATGTCATCATTTAACAGGTGAACTCCCTGCATTATTTCTCACAGTCTTGAAAAAAAAAGGGATTTTTTAAAAATAAGTGTAAACTTCTATTCCAGAGAGAGAGTATTAAATATGTTTCTTTCTTCAAAGCCTTCTAGATGAGATCAAGAGTTCAAGAGTAAAGAAAATTATAAGCATCCTTCAGGCAGCAAGATCAAAGACATTAAAACAGTGGAAGGAACTGGTAATTACTACTTTCTAATTAGAATTTTACATTATTACAGTACTGTATTTGTAATAAATATAGAATTGAACACAATGCTAAAAATAAACATAACTTTGAGTGTTTATGCTGGTTTTACACTGTTGTTTATTATTCATTTGTTGGAACATAAAGCATCGATGATTCTGAAATTAAATAGATAACTTGAAAAGAAGTCAGTGCTTTGGTAATGTGTCTTTTGTTAACATTATAGGTGGAAAGGTTGTGTGAAAGTAAAGCAGTGCAGCAATACAACTTTTTTCTGTCTCTGGCAAGCTGAACCCTGTGCAGGCCAGCTGTAGAACTCTGAAAGTCCATCATAATGCTTTTAGAATTGTTGAGAGCAGACTTCTTGAGGTATAACTAAGTGGATATCTGTAATGTAAACTTATCAGGCAGAATTGTGGGCAAGCCAGAAAAGAAGCTGTAGATCATATACAGTCGATGAGACCTCCAGCCACCCCCACCCCCAGAATGTAGTTCTTCTATTGTTTAAGAAAGTATTCTACTGCTTCAAGAATAGACCAGGAAAAGTTTTTGATTTTGTGATTACCATATTTGCAGACTTTTGTGATAAATGGAATTTGGATAAAAATGTCTGTACAGAGGCAGTACAAGCCAAGGATGATGAACTAGATTTCTTCCTGTAAACTAGCCCTTTAAGTAGTGGATAGTTCCACCTGATATGAACATAAGCATATACAGGTATTAGTTGTGAACCCTAACGAGTGTTTGTTAAACAATGTTGGGAAGCACCCTGGTAACATTTCAGGGATCTTGTCTAAGTTCTGTAGAATGGATCCAGTGCTGAAACCATTCTAAAATCTAAGTTGGATCCATGAGGAAGAAAAAGCTGTGGAAGTCTAAGTAAGGACTTCCTTTAAACCACATCCAATATGCTGCCGACCTTTGAAGATCTTACCAACTTTTGCATGTAAAAGCAGTTATTTCTTATGTGAAAAATAAATAGCATATTTGAAAGCACTTCCGTGGAAAAGTGTTTGCAAGATTTAATCATAGCCTTGTGTGCTGTAAAAGAGAAAGAGCCTGTTCAGAACATTTTCACAGTAATAATTCTATTCCTTTCTTTTTTTCTTATCCCTTCAGGATGGTAGTGTAACAATTGCTGCAAACGAAGCTAAAGACAATGTGGGATATTTATATACGCTGGATAAATTTTTTGGTCCACTTGCCAATGCTTCACCTGTAAGTACTGTAAAGGCACTTAATGTGAAATTCAGAAAAGAAAGGAAGGGCATTTGTTCCTGTAAAAAAGCTATTTTTCCTTTTAATATTTAACTCTTTTACATACTTATTAGTGGACAGCTTAACTCCTTAAGCGTTAGTGAATTGGGCTCCCTGATTTTGAATTAACCAGAGATAATAATATCTTTTTGTTTTTAAGTAGTTATCATTCCAGAAGACAATTGAGGGGTATGAAAAAACTAAGCATCAGACTGTGTTTTTCTTAACCCAGTAATGAGCTGAATTGCCTTTGTGAGCTTGGGTCTCACATATGGCAGCTCTTCTGTCTGCATGCTTTAGTTAGGAATTACTTGTGACTGTTTTATTGCAAAGGTCATAAAATGATCTTAAACCTTGGATTGAGCTGAAATTGCCCAGCGTCCACTTATTTTACAGGTTAAAGCTGTTTCTCTTGGCACTGTCATCCTGGTTGATAAAACTTATTTTCATAACCATGTGGGTCTCAGAGTTCATTTTTTTTAAGTGAGAACATGAATTTTAACTATACAGACACTAGACAAAATTGTCCAAGCTTGCATAGTTCAGAAAAATTACATATAATACAGTTGGTAACAATTTTTCTAAATAATATTTTCAAATCTTGATCTCTTTTGAATCCATTCTGTTATTTTACACTGAATATTTTCCAAATATTCACTGTTCTGCCAATATTGGACTTGCCTTTTAGATACCATATTTTTTTAATCCTTTTCTAGACCAGTCTCTTGTTCTGGGTTCTCAGTGTATCTGGCTTGCATGCATTTCTCTGAAATATTTCTGTGGGACAGAAAGCTCTATAGTTCAGTGTCCGGTAAAAGTGAGATTATTGTTGCCTTGCCTCCCCCTTCTGGATTTCTTTTCTGTACAGATCTAGGCAAAATGAGCAAAGGCCAACTTTCTTGTTGTCCTTCTGAGAGAAATCCAACTCTTTTCTAGCAGTTATGACCTCTTTTCCTCAGGTAGTATGTCCCTCTGCAAAGCAGAGCACCTTACGCCAATTACAGCATCTTCTTGTACTAGAGGCCATGGCCAAACAGAGTAAAGTATCTGGTTCTCCTGTGGAAAATCCCAATCTGTGACAGACCTATTATTTATTCATTGCCCTTTTCCCATGGTTTTTGTCTTGGCCAAGGTGTGATAGTTCCCCGCAAGTGAATTGGATGGTCCAGTTCATAATGACAAAACCACAAAAAGATGTCTGTCCACTGATAAAAATATTCCTAGAGCTGTCACACTTTTCCTTGTGTTAAATTTCAGGAAATTCAGATTTCTGTCTTTCCCATTTTTTTGCTGTTATAGGTAACAGTGATGGAGCACATTCCCAGTTTAATGAACACTGTCTTTATGATCTACTATACGTCACCGTACTACAACACGTCAGAGCACATGACATCCCTGTTTCTTAAAATCACCAATCAAATGATTAACACATGCAAGACCTATCTATGTGAAGGTGTTTCAAAAATCTGGGACCTGGACAGGTGATAGAATTTTAATAATATCATCTTCTGTTGTTGTCATTAGAACTAAAATTGCAGATTAATCATCAAGATTATTAATAGGTAAATTTAAGTAGCCCTTTGTCCTCCTCCTAGTCACTGATTCCTATGTTAATTTTAATCTGGTAACTACTAATTCTCTGTAGAATTAAGTACTCTGCAAAAACGAATTTACTATGTGTTTACCTCTTATTGGAAACTGTGTTACATATACTAGTGTACAACACTCAAGATACTGTCTACATGGATTTTCTTAGACCAAAACACACTTAAGAAATTAGAACTGGGAACTGAAATACTTCATAAAAAAGATCCAAGGACAGACTGGCAAAGTTCCATCCAAGATTTCTATTTTGCTGTCACTGGACATGAAAATCAGTTTGAAGAAGGGAACAATATATAGCAGGACCAAAATCACAACTCAGTTGTATTGTGGGGCATTTCAGGGAAGGGATGAGTTAGCTGCTCTACAGCTGCTTGTCCAAGTGCTACACTCAGCATAAATGAAGCACAGAAGTGTTTGTATGAAACTTATTCATTGAGTGGTGAATGCTGATGTCATTGGCAGAGCAAGTGTATCTGAAGGATGACAAGTGAGGGTAACATAGGAAGAACACATACTATAAGAGCAGGTCAATTATTTTCATGCAAAAGAAGAAGGTGGAAGCCACAGAGAGAACTTAAGGTGAACATGACATCTGAAGTTGTCAAGTAGAAAATTAATATTTGGAATAGTCTCTTAGAATAGTCTAACTGGAGTAAGATTAAGGGTATTGACATGAAAAGGAAAAGGTGTTACAAGCTTCATCAAAGAAGATAGTCAGGATTTCTTTGCTTAAATTCCAGCCAATTCAAAGTGACACTGAGGTAACAGGCTAGGAGACATAAAAGTAAATCTAACAATTTTGATTCCTCCTGTATTTTGGTGTAGAGAAAGGGAATTTTTCAGAAATTACCTTTAGTCAGTTAAGTACTGGTTATGTTTATTCTGAAAAATTAATGTAAATAAAAGTAGAATGCATTTTTTCTTGTTTATTCTAGCTGAATTGATTTCTGAGACATTCTTCTCATTTACTTAATATGCTATCCCTGCAAAAGTTTGTCCCAGCTAATGGTTTCAGCCTATAAATTTGACTATCATTTTAATTCCCAGTAATCTTTTGGAAGATGACTGACAAAGCCAGAGTGGAGGAACAGCTCTGGGCAAATGGCTTATGGCTTGTTTCCATGCTTCATCCATTTATGTCATGTGGTACCTCAGGGTTGTTGAACAGCTATGTGTAAGATGTAACTATCTGTGGGCTTAGGAACTAAGTTCTTCCTGGTGTGTCTTCTTAAAGAAACAAGACTCTCATCCTTATTTTAGTGTAGAAAAATACTTCTCCAGTCTTGTCTGCTTAGGAAAAAACCCAAACAAACAAACAAACAAAGGAAAACCTGTCAGCAATACTCAGTACAGAAGATGAGAAATGGCCAAACTGCTAGCATTCAGTAACCAACATTAACCTAATATGCATCCTTTGTGGACTATGCCATGCAAGTTTTGGATTGATGACAACCCCAAGATAAAAATATCCAATCTAGATAACAGGTTCAAGTCAAAAACTTTTGACCCAAACCCATCATACTTTGAATGTTTTTCATGTGTATAATTTTGTGTTCTTATTTTGAAAAGTTGAATATTTGAGGAAAATATTTTATTTTTATTTGTACTGTTTTGAAGATCTTAGGATGAGTCTCTGTCTTCTGTATTTTCTTCCTCAGGCAAGAATTGCTAAAGAGGATACAACAATGCATTTTCCTCAAAGAAAAGTACAAAGCATCCTTTCAGAAAAATAGGGAGGAGCTAAAGGAAAATCCAAGTGACAGGCAGTTTGATATCAGGTAAATAATTCACTCCAATATTGAATCATATCAATGAGTACAGTTTATAAAAGAGATGTAATTATACCTGCCGGCTAACAGAAAAGCTAAATATGTAATTGAAATGAAGTACTTTTTATAATCAGAAGATGACCTTGCAGAGTGGGTTTTTATTTTTATTCAGAAATAAACCAGGTTTTTACCAGTCACTTGTTGATTCAGCACATGTCCAATGGGACTTCAGGGGAAATTATGCATTTATTAATTGAATACAAATATATATGTATGGTATGAAATCCTAAAAAATTTGAATCATGAATATAATTGAAAACACTCTCAGGGAATTCAGTTGCATTTGAGCTGGGCTCTCTATCACAAAGCCAAGGAGTGTTTTACCTGTATTGGCACTTAAATCATCGGGCATTTCTTGCTACTGTGCATTCACATTTTCTTCTCCAGCAATTATCTTATTTGAAAGAGTTACTCCTGTGAAATGTGGTAAAGACTTTTAATTGACATATGTAAGGATTAAGCATTTTCTGGTTTATATAAGGGAGTTTAAATATTTTTTTGTTGATATGTAATCATTATAGTATGATTTTTTTTGCTATGAAACTTGATAGCAGCTCTGGTAGAATATATTTGGGTTAAATAAAAATCTGTTGCAAAGAGATTTTCATAGAAATCCCTCTTTTTTTTTTTATTGTTAGTGAAAACTACATATTTGGAAAATTTGAGACTTTCTGTAAACGTTTGGAGAAAATTTCAGATATGAGCAATACTATGGAAAGCCTTTTAGAGCTCCAGCGTATAAAAATAGAAGGCATTGACGAGATCACTACTCTATACCAGAGCATTGCTACAAATACAAAATCCAAACAGTATGATGTTCTGGACCATAGGAAAAAAGAGGTACTTACATTCAGCACTTGTATGACAATCACTCTGTTAGTTCTGTGCTTTTCACTGGAGTTATGCAAAGAATGTTGAATATTATAAAAATGCATATATTATTTTGCAGTAACAATAATACCAATGCTCTCATATCTTTTTATATTAGTTGAAAATGTTAGGGTAAATTTGTTTTTTACTTCAAATGTTTTTGTTAGCTTTTTGTAAACTAGGTTTTGTGTGATAGATAATCAGGTAAATTAGCTACAAACTAATTTTCCTAAGCCTGATTGTTTTGAGATGAATATATTTTGAACTCCAGAGTGAAAACTAATTTAGGTATGTTAACACACCAAATACAGTTTGTCTAATTATAAGTGTTACTCAGTATTATTAAAAATAATAATAAGAGCAGTATTATAGCAAAGTTAGTAAAGGAACTCTTTAAATTGCACACTTTAGAGGGAGAGGGGAATGATATCACTCCCAGTGCTGAACAGAATGATAAAAACTGAAGTGGCTTTTCAAATGCTCCAGTCTCATGCTTTAATCCTGTACATGCTGGAAATGAGCTGCTTTTCTTCAGCTATAGTCTGCTTGTTTTGCAGAGTTTGTGGCCTACAATAGAAGTTCTAGAAGTGTTGACTTGCTCTCCTGCCTTCCTGAACTAAAGCTTGCCACTCTCATTAACTTTCTTTTAAACATTTAACTCAGGAGTACTTTTGGCTTTCTTCTGACCTTGATGGCTTGTTTCTCTAATATTTCCTGAATGTTTCTCTAATACTTGCTGCTTGGCTCCTTTCTGAAAGAGGGCATTTACTGTTCCCTGGAATTTAGAGGGGTTAAAAAATGGCATGACTTCTCTACACGTAAGTGTTTGGAGCAATATCTATTATGTACTGTCTTCCTAAGCTTGTGCCGTGCTCTCTTTGAGAGAAGTTTACATTGAACTCCTTTTGTTAGGCACTCAGTATTTTGGACTCCTAAGAAAAAATTGTCACAGATAAATATCTAAATTACTTGTAGGAAATGCCAAATTTGGTAACAACCTTCATTAGTATGCAAGGTGCTCTAGAGAGCCTGCTAGTTTGCTTACCTTTGGTGGGTTTCATACCTGGACAGTGAGCTGACCACTCTACTGTGGCAGGGTTGCAAGTAGCTGACGAGTGTTCTTCATTCTCTCTGATGAGGTTATGAGTTTTCCTTGGCCTGTCTGTGTTTTTCTGTGCTCCTTTGTGTTCATGACGATGAGGCTTTAACCATTTAACCTAGCACTGCTTATGTTTTGTTTGCTTTGCCTTTGCTGCTGGTGTTGTTCCTGTTCTTTTTAATGCAGTGCTAAACACACACACCAGGTACATAAAACAGATTCCCAAAAAGCTTCACAGAGGCGATTTTATATATAAAATAAAAGCAGCATTATAGATGATTTTTTTCTTTTGTTTTTATTCTAGTTTGAGGAAGATTACCTTGAATTTAAGAACCAAATTGCAGCATTGTATGAATCTATACAGGAATTTGTGGATTCCTGGTTTGAGAAGACCGTAACTGTAAGTAAGGTTACAAATGCAAACCTTGCTTCTGGTGCTCGGAAGGGCCAAGCACCCATAGCTCCTACTAAACTCCTTCATTACGGCCAGTGTTCTGTACTGTGCTGGTGGCTGCCTGAGATAATGTTGGAGGACATCAAACCTATTACAGATGTTCTAAAAGTGCTGTAATGCAATGTTCATTCTTACTTGGTGCCGAGTCTGTGTTCCATCTTTCCATACCAATTTTAGAGTTCTGTATTTTGAAGTTAATTTTCTTTCTTGATCCTGGTGTTTCCTGTTGCATTGCTAAGTTATTCCTGTTTCACTGGCAGGAGTAATGAAATAATGTCTGCCGTCTGTTTCCTTAATGTCAGTATTTATTGGCTCAGGCCCTGATCAGATATGAGATGTTAATGAAGTGTAAGTAAAGGTGTAGTTGTTCTACAACAACTGTTTGCTGAAAAAGAGTGAGGATTTGAGAGTCAGGAAAAACTCAGACTGTAGCGATATGAGTTTCTTGGTTTATATAGTGTTAAGTATGTCCTTTGTAGGACAAAATAAAGAAACAAAATTCACAACTTGTCTGGATAGATTTTTCTGTATTTCTTAGAAAACGACTTACAAATTTACATAGCATGTTCTAAATTAATAAAATACTTTATGGACAATAACTTTCTGAACTTTTATCTTCTGAAGTAAATGCTTCATCTTCCTTTTTAGACTGAACAGATGCTGGGATTTCTGATGAAGCTTGAACAAATAGGAGAGAATAATATTGATCTAAATGAGAAGTATACCATTGTTCTTCAACGGTACAGCCAAGACTTAGAGTTTATTCAAAAACTCTATCAGAAGGAAAAAGAAAATCCACCTATACCACGTAATATGCCACCAGTAAGAATGAAGTAAATGAGAGAGAAAAATTACTTTATTTCTTGACAGTTTTTAAGTTAATGAAAATATAACCTCATGCCTTCTGTGTTTTAGGTAACAGGGAAGATTATGTGGGCTCAGCAGTTATTCAGAAAAATTGACCATCCAATGATGTTCCTTAAAAAGAAAATCACACTTTTGAAGGTTGGAAATTAGCAGAGGAGGATTTATCATAAACTGTCAAGGATGTTATTAATCGACAGACATTTTACTTGTATACTTCTACACTCACTATTCTAGCAGCTTGTGTCCAAGCTCATCCAACAGTGGAATCATTTGTATACCTTTCTCAATGGGTCATTAGTGCCTTGTCATAATATAGACTGTTCTATGAACAAGATTGGGAGGAAAAATCTGGAAAAGAGTTATGTTGCTTAGAGGAGTTGAATACTACTTAATAATTGAATTTCTAAATATATTGCTGTGTTTCTGAGTCTTGTCTAGTCTCTAAAACAGCATAATTTAGAGATTTCTATTTATTTTGTTTTCCTGTGATGGAAAGGAAAAGCCTAGTGGAGGGCCTTTCTACTGTTTTACACTCATTGAATTGTTTAAGTGGTTCTTTTTCTATTTTTCCCCCCTAAATTGCAGACAATGGAAATGAAAAAAGTTATCAAGAACTACAATAAAATGGCTGCAGTTCTTTTGGAATTTGAGCTTATTTATTATAGGGCCTGGTGCAGGTTTGCTGACCAGGCTAGGAATGCTCTATGTGCTTCCTTACTTGCCAGGCACCCAGAAACCAAGGTAAATATGATTTATTCTTTGTATTACGGTTACATGATTTAGTATTACACGTGCTACTTTAATCATATCATAGATAGACAAGAAAGCATTGAAGTAATGTTAACCTAAATAGGGTTAAAAATGAGTTATTTGAGTAGAAATAGTTTTTCCTTTTTGTGTATATTTATGATATGTCTCATAATGTTTCTTCTTCAGAAGGCTTCAGGGTATAAAAGAGGCAGTATCCAGCAAATACATATCTACTACAGACTTATCTACATTCTTTAGATATTGTTTCCTTGTTTATTTTTTATGTTAACCAAAATTTTAGACAAGGAAGGAATTTTTTATGTCATGGTCTTTTCTGCAGTGATCAATATCACTGTGTTGAATATATTGCAATAATTCACTAACTTGCTTTCAAAATTGCTGAGGCAGAAAATGTTACCGTTCTTACTTCACAGATTTTTTTTCTGCTGTAGTGTAGAGAAATGATGGTTAAAATGTGGCATTTTTTGTACTAATGATTCCATAATAGACAACTAGAACATAGTTTTCAAATTTATATAGCATCTTAAAAACATTTGGTGCTCCCAAAGGTATAGGGATTAACCTTCACAATATTTCTCCATAGTTACTGATGGAGAACCTGAGATAAAAAGGCAAATTAATTTCCAGAGAATGTAGCTACAAAACTAGAATTGAACTTGGGAAGTCATGGGAGCCAAGTGGTTAGGGTACAGTGTAGGGGTCACAAGAAATTGAAATCAATGTGAGATATTGGTTGATTAATACTTTGGGAAACCATATATTTTTAGAGGAGGTTGAAGAAGAAATGTCGGTAAATATTTTGAAAAGTCTCTCCTGTCATCTACATCTCTTTATATGATCCAGTTATATCAAACTACATGTAAATACCAAACTAGTGTCTTATTTCCTATTTCTTTTTTTCACTGCTACATGAAGGAATTATTTGTAAACTTAGATCCAATGGTCCTGGAAGTACTTTATGAGACAAAATACCTGAGAAAAATGCATTTTGAAGTTCCAGATGTTGTCCTTGGCTTGTGTGCAGATGAAGAACAGATTAAAAGACATCAAAGGGAGTGAGTGAACACTTTTTGGATTTGTTTCTCATCTGCAAATGGGAATCTCTACCTTTGAGTCTGTTGCATATATTGCTTTTAATTTATTTTAATTTTTCTCTTTGATGGAGTTTAATTGAATTTTAATTGCTTTCCTCTATATTTTGATATTAACATGCAGTTGTTCCTATTTACACACATCTTTCATTGCATGGAAATGCCTACATGTTTTTGTTTTGTTACTTCAACAGCTGCTCTCCAAGTGGAGCTCCTAGGTACTGCTATTGTTATTGTTAGAGTGCATCTGTGCATTTTAATATAGCAATTACACCCACTTAACATCACAAGGGTTTTTTTTCCCTGTTAGGAAAATAAGCTGGAATTTACCACTTGATTACTGCACAACACAAACATGTGTAAAGGGAATAAACTGCCAAAGTTATAACTTGGTCTCTCATGTTGAATATCTTAATTCACTTTTGTTGACTTAAAAGAATTTCTTTCTGTTTCTTGTAACAGTCCAAATCTCTGCTGCAAGAGTTCTTTCATTCTCAGGGATGCTGGTTGTTAATTCTAGAACTCTCTTAACAGGGATGTTCAGTCTTAAAAAAGTAATGCTTTGTGAGGAATATTCTTCATTTCTTAATCAGAATTGGACAAAAAGGGATGAAATTTAAAGAGTTTCATAAATACCTCAACCCCTCCTCTCTTTTTCTGTTACTGAAATTTTCAGTGTTTCAGTCTTACAATGCAACATTTTTCATTGATTTTCTGTGGAGTGTTTAAGGACAACTAACCATAAATTTTTAATGTGCAAGGCGAACCCTGTGTGCTGCACATCTCCAAAAATACACAGCTCCAAATTTTGCCATCCAACAGGAAAAAAAGTACAGAAATTGCTTGCATTAAAATAAGAAAGCCAAACTTACCTTCAACTCTAAAAGCACCTTCATGCTTCACCTCCCCAAGCAAAGAAGTATTAAGGGGGTGTAAATTTTTGATAAACAAAATTTAAAAACTAATTCTGGATATACTGTGAATGGGTTATCTCAGTATGTGGTTTGTAACAATGATGTCTAAAGTCATGATTTTAATCAGGTGCATAACACAGCTATTCCTGGTTTTTCAGTAGTTCTTGTACCCATATGTATCTGACCTTTGAATTATATTTGCTTCTAATTCTTGTTAATGCAGTTTCTTTGTGCAGTTCCATTTTTATGGAACTATATTGGTAAGCCTTGTTTCAGAATTTGGACTCATTTTCTTTGAGATTCAGGGTTCTCAGTGGTTTGTATGCTTCTTTCTTAAAAGCAGTGAAATTTCGTGCTATGTCTTGTGAGATGGGAAGATGGAAACAAAAATGTCGTGTTTTCTATTTCCTATTTCTATTTTTTTTGATTGTAAATAATTTTTCTTGGGAGAAAAATTCTGTCAGTTGATCACAGTCACTTCGCTGGAGGTACTTATTTCTTCAGTCTGGTTCTGTTGGTAAGGACAAAGAGACCTGGCTGGAGTTAGGGAGAGCTGGGAAGGGTTCTTACTTTTAAGATGGGATCAGAACTTGCAAACCTTATTAACAGAAAATGTGTCCAAAATTCTGTGTGTTTCAAATATCTGAATTAAGCACATTATAAGCATAATCATGTCTTTCAGACTCCAGAACCTGTTGATCAGTTACAAGGAACATCTGAATAGGATCCCTGTTGTGCTGAAACCACTGATGAAGCCATTGATAGGACAAATTGAGGATGCCCTTGCCCCGGGCCTGATGCAGCTGTCGTGGACTTCTTTGAACATCAATAAATGTAGGTAATAGGAGAAGAAGTGGTGAGCCATTCATACTGTTAGGTGCCTGCATTTATTTGTGCTTCTCTGTGAAAAATGTGTTTGTGGACTGACCTCACTTTAGGTGGATAATTTTAGCCTAACTGCTACAAGAATGTGAGATAAGAGAACGGCTATGGGTGTTCTAATAATATCTTTTCTATTAAAAAACCAGCTTTGTAACTTATGCTGAACATCCTAAAAGTGACACGTCTAAAATCAAGGTTGGGGATTTCTGCCCAAATCCCATTTTTTTTCCAAGAAAAGATTTTTTATTAGGCATTGAGTTTTTCCACACAACCAGTAAGACACAACCTTAACCCTATCAAATACAGCATAAAATTGATTAACTGCTATAAAATGTCATTGAAATGGACAAATATAAAACCATCACCAAGACTTTCATGTTGCAGTTTTTTGAGAAAACAGTAACTCATGCTTGTAAATTAGTTTTTCAGTTGAGGTTGATTGATGTTAGGCTTTCCCTTTTCTTCTTCAAAAGGAAAAACAGCAATATAAACAGGAACAGGTACGGTCTAAATCTGAAAGTGAAATGTGGCACAGGTTTGTACAGCTGTTTATTTATGATTCTGTCATGTGGCACTGGTACACAGGGCTCTGACCTGTGCTTAAGGCAGGGCTGGTCACCTTTCAGCTTTACTTGACCTTTGCCTGACCGGAGCACAAGAACCAAATGGCAAGTGGTTTTTTATATTTGTTTTATAGCTCTAAAATGAATTTTTGTGTTTAATTTGCAATTTTTAGGAACACATGATAAGGAAGATCTTTACAATAGTATTTATTTATTTATTCATTTAGTTACTCTCTGCACTGTATTTAGTATCTGAATAGGTATAATTCAGGTTGTAATGGTCCTTTGTATCACCGTGGGTTCTGGTGGAAACTTTCCCTTTTCAACAATTTAGATGTAATGCAGGTATCTGGGCTGTTTCCTGCTGCTGCAGCTGAAATGCAGTTGCACCTAGGAGGGAATTCTTTTCTCGACTGTAGGCACCTTGTCTGTTTGAAGATGGGCAATGTCTAACGTGCCCAGAATGTTTGTTGGACACCTACAAATTAGCCACTGGTTTGGTGCACACAAAATATCTCTTACCTGCCAGCAATGTCTGAACTCAGGCCTAACATCTAATGTGTCTTTTTTCCATCTAGAAATATGGGGGTCCATAGTTGCCTTCTAGGCTAAAACTCAGGAGACACAGCAGAAAAATAGATTTAGGGCTACCAAATTTATATATTAAAAAAAAATTCTAAGGAATTTGTAGGATTGCTTTTCTGTTTTAAACAATAAAAAAGACAAGTTTCATCATTAACTTCCTAGAAGCAATAAATGACATTTCCCACTTAATACATCAGCACTTGGACAGCCCTGTCACACTGCTGTGCCTTAGATACAATAGTGATTTCTTTCTACATACAGCAGAAATATACATATTTCAATACATATAAATATATATTTATATATAAAAAACTTTATGGTAATAATAGTGACAAAGGCCATCAGGTGCTGTATTTCTTTGTATTTTTCAATGGAAGTATGAAAGAGGAAGAATTTTTCCAATCTATTCAGAAACAGTAGAAACAGTTGATTTTACCTTTAGTTTAATAAACACATTTGTTAAGGCAATGTTCATCTGTTTCCAAAGTAAATTAAGTCATACATACAAAAGAAGAAATCTAATGGTTGAACAAGGCTGTAGTCTTCGCTGGGGAAATTTTAGCGATTTAATTTATAAGTTAATTACAATGGTAAAGTACTGCATTTTGTTGTGTATGTATGTAGGAGGGCCAAAATAATTTTTGGGCACTTGTATCCTTTCTGTTTTCTGTTCTGTTTTGTAGATCTTTTTCATTACAATGTTATTACCAAAAAGAAGAGATATTTTGAAGAATATTATTTTGTTTATTAGGAAATTGTTTAATCTAAAGATTGAAAGATAGACAGCAAATCCATCATGTTTCAGGCCTTCATTTCATATTTCATTGCCATTTAATCTTAATTTTATTATAAAGCTGGGGTGAGGCAGGGGTGGGTGGGAGGAAGGGGAGATGAGACTTAAGAGGTCTGTGTTTTGCATTGATTTGTTTTCATTTTGTTATCCTTGTTTAGTTACTCAGAATGTTTACAGTACCCTGAGGGAGTTGGACTATGTAGTCAAAGCAGCATCTGATACCCTGGAGTGCAGAATTGAAAGAATTCTGAAGGAGATGTCAAACACTGCTCTGGTAGTTTTGCCAGAAGATGAACCTATAGATGTGACTTCTTTCTTGGAACAAATAGAAAAGCTTGCTATCTCCACTGCTTCCAAACTGTCTCAGTAGGTTTCTTAATTGCACAGACTTGAAGGCCATTTCTGTGAGGGTTTATTTTACTTACTATTTTGTTATGTATAGAGCCTTTACTCTTTGAATGCTATTGTAACAAAGTACTAGTCTAGAGCAAAGTGATAATCTTAAGATTCAGGGGAGAAACTCCAAAGTATCTTGAACACAGCAGTTGTGAAATAGCACAGCATTTGGCATTTAGCATTTATTTAGCATTTCTTACATTTTTTCTTATAGCATTCTATTAAGTAGCAAGAAAATTGAAGATGGATAGGGCTTGAAATCTCATCCACCTGTTAATTGCTTGTTTCTTAATACTTCTTTTGTTTTTATTTTACTCGTTCTGATTGCACAGATTACCTTACTGCCTCATCATGATAAACCTCTTTTATTAGCTATAGCTGAAAAAAACCTTTTTTAAAAAATTTTTTTAAGTCCAGTTTAATCAGATATAATAGGATCTGACAAATGGGTTTCTTGTTAGTCAGCATGTTTTAAGATCTCTGCATGCCAAAGGAATATGAACAAACTGAAAGACATTGAAAGGGCATTTCCCTACACATAAATGCAGTGGGACAGGGGATGTGTGCCTGGGAAGTAACAAAGGGTATTGCTTATGTTTGATTCCTCATGGGTGACTGTAAAGTTGTTTTTGTAGGCAGAGCCAACAAGTGGAATGCTCTGTGTATGAACTTATAGATGTTCTTAAGCACAGTCTGAAAGCAGATGCTGAAAGAACTCTGGAGGTAAGACCTCTACAATGTAAAAAAGTAGCCTTTTACAACCTAGTCAGATACTTGATATTTAATTTATATGTTGGATAATCTAACTATTTACCCAAGAATTTCCCTTTCACTGTTCAGGATTCCTTCGCCTGTGCACATCTTGACATGAAACAAAAAACACGCTGCCAAGAATGTCTGTCCTGTAGCTACTATAACCTAATGGGACAGCTTTGTCAGAAGAATACTGACTCTTTGATCAGATGTGAGTCTGGTTTTTTTTTCAGATATGTTTAATTTTTAAAATAAAACTTTAAGATTCTCCCCCGCAAAGCTTATTGTGATAAAAAAATTTCTCACTTAAATATTACTTTTATTTAGGCACAAAGATGTCTTTAGAGTCCTTAAGACATCGACTGCATGTTATTGACTCCAGGTATCAGACAACTAAGTTTGTAGAGGCACACAGGGTTCCTTTGTTCAGAGCTGAAATTCAACTGGCTATTCCAAATATTGTCTTGAGACCAAGTCTTGAAGATATTCAGGTAACAAAATAATTGCACATCTCAGTCATATACAATAAAACCTTTATAAATGCATTGTTTTAAAGCAATATGTGCAAGTTTAATCTGATATAAGAACTAAAAGGAAGGGGAAGAAGAGGTAAAAAGTCACTTGAGTTCAGGATGACGCTGGGTGCTCAGGGCATGAAACCATGGATCAGGTTTGTTATACAGGCTATTAGAAGGAACAGTTTTTCTCGAAGCTCAGTAATTCACAAACCTCTACTTAGAGGCAAACATTTCAAAATGAGTGAAAAAGAAAAAATGAATGCCATCAATACGGCCTGATTGACTTTCTAGTCTCTTTAAATTCTTTCAGAATATAAAATCAGCTTAAAGTGTCTTTCATAAATCAGCATTCAGCAGTAGGGAAATGTAAAGAAAAATATTACCAGCCTGAAGCCCTAAATTGTGAAAAGAAATTTAAAATACTTTTAAACTTACATGAATTCAGCAAAATTCTTACACATATATTTGAAATATCCTATGATGTCTGAAATTATTCACAGAGTATTAGTTGTTTGTGGTGTTGATTTCTGGACTTTTCATCTAGCATGGCATCTGTCAAAATCAGTTGCTAAATTACTTCTCAAGTCTTACGTGCAGCCTTCGTGGTGTTGTCAGTAAGAAATCGGGCCACAAAGTGTGATTTTAAAATACCATACATAGAAGAAGTAATCTGATAATTTCTGTAGCTGCCTGTATAGATTACAGATTATAACAGCAAAAATTTCAGACAGATGTATTCAAGCATTCTGGTGTAATCATGAAAACTATTAATAATAACACATAACAGTGTTTATACTAGTTTAAAGGGAAACACTACTGTAACTAAGTTATAATGCCCAGGGATTCATGATTACTGTTCATAAAGGTCTCTTATGTTCTTGTTTGAAAACCCAGAAACTTGGAAGGACTGTGATAAAACTTTATGGACTACTCTTTCCCCTTAGAAAATGTGGTTTTTGGTGATCCTATGTCATTCTTTTTAGAGTATTTCCTTTAAAGACAGAGGTATAATTTTTCATCTTTGGTATTGTTCGGATGATTATCCCCCACACAAATAATATCTCTGTGAGCTTAAGGTGAATGTTTCTCCTTTTTCAGAGTGCTGTAAACAAAGCAGTAAATATCATACTATCAGTAGCCAAAGATATTCCCCTGTGGAAATTTGCTTACTTCCATCATAAACAGCAGCAAGTGAGTATTTTCTTTTGATTATTTTTTAAAAAATGGTATTTTGGTGAACACTTTTTAAGATTGTATTCTGTACCAATACTTTGACTTGTTACCTGGTGGATCTTCCTGTTAAGTGAAAGCCTATTTTTTAATCTCTATGCCTTCCCTGCTTGACCTTGGTCCTGAGTAATTAAGTAATAAGTAATAAATAATAAAACATAAGTAATAAGTAGTAAGTAATAAAACATAAGAGTAATAGTTACAAAACTTATGTTTGGTAGTTTCTAATATTAAAATCAAAAGTTGCTTTAAAAAAATCTTTTAAATATACTGTTCAAGTATGATGATGATAGTGTAGAACCAACATTATCTGTAAGTACTACCAGCTGAATATAAATAATTATCACTCTTCCCAGGCAAAAAATCTTAAATTAAACTGCAAGTCTTCATAAGGCACCTATAATACTACAGTTAATACAATACAAATATTTTAACTGGTCAATATTAACACTAAAACCTTGGGAAGGTCTGAGGCTTAGATAGAAACTGAAATTTGTTGAAGGACAAGAATGCACAGTACTGGTAATCATGTGGCCTTAATTGTCTCATCTGGGAACAAAATACAGATGTATATAGATCTGTGCTGAAAAGTGTCTTTGTAAAAATATTTCCTTTTGTTGATATGACATACCAAACAGATCAGCTCATTTCAGTGAAAAACCCCACATTCAAGTCCTACAAATAAATAATAATTAATATTAAAAAAAAAAAACCAAACAAAACAAATAAACTAAGAGAGAGTGGACTGAACTCTATTTTGTGAAGCAGAATGTGAGCTTATTTCCAAGCAGCCGACTCTCCCACTGCCTCCAGGACTTCCTATGGCCAAGAATGGGTATAGATTGTAATTTTGCACTAAAGAAGGCAGAAAGACCTTAGCAGCTATGTAGGAGGAGGAAAAGCACAGTTGTATTTGTATGTGGTACACATTTGACTGTTGTAATTCATAGATGATTAATACAGAGCTCTGCATGACAATTTTTTATAAAATCAGCTTTAACATCAGAACTATAGCTCTGTAAAAATCCAAGCTGAGAATAGGAAGTCTCCCTCTGGATGTTTCTCTGCACTTTCTGAATGTTCTTAGAAGTAATTATTATCTAAGCCTCATTGCACATTCTGTAATTTAAAAATAAAAACTAAATCCCAAATAAACTAGTGGACTTTTTTTTTTCTTGTTTAATTTATACCAGGTTGAACAAGCTGTTGCTTTAGAGTTAGGTGATGAGAGCAAACTCACCAGAATGGTGGCACTGAAGCCTTTAGACAAGCAGATCATCGAACATAAGGATGTAAACAAAGTGGTGATCCAACTAAATACAATTATTTTGTCTCTTAAAACTGAAGCACTGGTTCTTCTGAAGACCTTTTCTGAATTTTCGGACATCTGGAACAAGGTTAATGACATGCTTAATATAATATGTTGCTGTGTTGTAAAATCTAAATACATTAAAAAAAAAGTTAGTTTTGGTATGAGGAGTCTGTGCTCAGTAGGATGCATTGGTTTCATGGTAGAATCCATACACCCCTAATTCCCCTCTCTGCTCTTGTGTTGACCAAAACTTGCAAATCTTTACCAATTAAAGCATCTAAGAAAGAAAGCAGAAGACAAAAGAATTTTTGAGCATAAATAAGCTTGTGCTTTCATATGCTTATACATCTTTCTCACAGCATCTTGTCTGCATGTGTTATGAAAAAGAATAGTTGAACAGAATCTCTTAGAAATTGCAGAGAGCAAAGCAATTCCTAAATATTAAACTGACTAGTTATTCTCAAGCAATCACTGCTGAAAAATACTTCTTTATTTCTTCACAAAAAAAGAGATTACCTATATCTAGGGAATCTTCCAGCAATGAGGATTCAAAAGCCGAGGTGAATCTGGGCTGATGGAGTTATCTTCATGAGGAAGTGGGTCCAGTCACATAAATGATAAAGCTCTGAGGAGTGTTTTGTCAGGAGATTCATCATGAAATAAAACCTTGTGTACATTCTGAGTAACGAAATGTGAGTAACAGCTCTGTGAATGGACAATGGTCTTACCTGTCAAGGGTGCTTTCGTCAGGCCAAGAAACAAGCAATCAAAACAAGAGTAATTTTATTTTTGAAATTACTCACTATTTTTAACTTTCCCTTTCTAAATCAACCCTTAAGTGACCTTGTTCCACAGCTGACTCTTCTGTCTGGGCTGAGAGGGCATTTTCAGGTCTTCATGGTTTCTGAGGTTCCAAAGCTTAATGCTCAGTTTGGCTGAGCTAAGCACATGTTGCTAGCAGGTTATTTCACCCAGAAAGACACAATCAGATTGGGTAATGCGTGGAATGATGTTTCTTTTTTACTAAAATCTTCTAAAATAGTCAATTAACCTGCTCCTTAAACTTAAAATTCCTCAGGAATCAGCACTCTTCCCCCCACCTTTATAATCTCTGTTTGACCACTGGGAACTGTCACTGGTAACTCATTATTGGCCAGAGAGGTGCAAACAGATCCTCAGGGATCTCACAGTGCAGACTGCAGGGGAATGTTGCTGAGACAGGTGAAGATTATCTGTTTGTAATTGAACTGAGAATCTTGCACATTTGTTGAGCTGGTGACACTGATTTCTCACCTCTGCAGAGACTGGCCTACCTTATGAAAGGGAAGGATGCTCAATGCTCTGTTGCCTATAAACAATCTTCAACAAGCTAAATGCCCTCTCTCACCATACATCCATCCTTCCCTGCCAAACCGTTTTCTTCAAAGGGCCAGGAAGCCATCTGCACCTAGAAACTGCAGTTTAAAGATGCTGTTTCAGGAAGAGTGACGATGACCAAGTGCAATTCCTCCCATTTAAAGCCTGTTAGAGGACGTGAACTGCTTTCATGGGGTTACAGACAGAAGGAAAACTAGGAAGAAAATATTACCCTCAAAATTTTAGCAGCAACATTGTAAATTTTATAGAAACATTTGGATGGATAAGGGATATCCTGACCTGTGTCAGTTTTTGAGTTACAGATTTCAAGTACTTTAAAGACTATTACACAAAAAATAAGAGTCAGGAAAGGCAGTTCAAGTAAAATAATTTGTGCTTATACTAATTAATGCTTATATCTTAAGTTCTTTTAGAGCGGGAACATTTTGTGTCTGTACAATACATCAGGCAGCTGGCCATACTGTAGATTATTATAAAAGCAATGCTAAATAGTAATTAAAATAAACGTCTTTTAAGTAGGATCCAGAAGAAAAAGTGAAGGAATTTATAGATACTAAACCAACAATGGCTGAATTCCAATCTCAAATCAGATGCTTTTCTGTAAGTATTTTATCTTTAATAAAAATGAACTGTCCACATAAATTTTAGTGAAATTAAATGCTGAACACTTGTGTTCTTCTCAGCAATTAGAAATGCAAATCAGAGAACTGCCCAATCATTGTGCACTGCAATCGGTGGAAGTTGCAATAGAGTCATTGAAAATGGCTTTAATTCAGGAGTGCCACTCAAGACGAAGAGCATTTGGATTAGCTTTAAATAAAAAGTCCGCCACAGACGTGGGTGAAATTTATTCATTCATTGAAAATGTTAACAAGAGGTTAAACAGACCTATCCATGACCTTGATGATGTACGGGAAGCAATGGAAACACTGAGGGAGATCCGAGAGAATGAGATTAAAATTGACGTGACAGTTGGACACATAGAAGAATCTTATTCTGTGCTTCACAAATACAATCTGCTCTTTCAAGATGAAAATACAGAAAGAGGTGATGGATTGGCCTATGCCTGGAAGAACCTAAACACACAGGTATTGTAGTTGTATTATTTCTCAAATCATTATTATCATCTCTCTTAATGTTGAAATGATAGAACAAACCTATTTACCTAATTAATTTTTTTGTTTCCTGCATTTGTTCTTTTGTGCCTGTTTTTTTTTTCCTCTTTGTCTGCATATAGGCACGACAGGTTGAGGACTTGCTGCTGAAGGTACAGCCAAACATGAAAACAGATTTACTGAGAGGTGTTCAAAAATTCCAAAGTGATACTGCAGGATTTTATAAAGAATATGATGAAAAGTAGGTGACTTGTGTTACAATAAAATTATACTTCATTAGTGATTGTTTGAAAATGATGTATCTAAAGGGCTTCAGAAAATAAACACAGCACAGCATCACTCTATGTATTACACTGGAAAAAGGCCTAATTTCAGATTAATATTAGGTGGGTGTACAGTCTTACTGTCAAAGATTCATTCCTGTATTTTCAGTGCTGGAGTCAGTGATATTGCATAACAATTAATAGGTTGGAGAAAAAAAAAAAATTCAATCTAGATCAAAATTTTAAGTTTTTTTTTTAGTCTTAACTCAACAAAGTGCTTTGGGAGATATTTAACTGTAAGTACCAGTGTCTTGGATGTGACTGGAGATACCAGTTCTAGGCATACCTAAATTCACTGTCTTACTCAGCCTTACTTTTAGACTTACTTTATCACTTTTAAAGATGTAAATTGTGGGGTATTTGTGGTTCATTTGACACTCCTACAGTAGCAACAAGGAAAGAAAGACAGGATTTGTCTTGCTGTAATCCGTTATGGCTATAGGACAATACCTGACCTTCGAGGGCTTCCTTCCTCCTTTGGTGACGGAGGACTCCCACACAGCCATGCTGGGAGCCCTCAGCAAGGCTGACACCCCATCCTGTGGGATGTGCTTTTAAATTGAGGCTTCACTGCTTGGTCCCTGACTGCAGCTCCAGCTCTGCCACACCTGTGCCTGTGCCTGGCCATGCACTCTGCTGAGCTGAGCACGGGTCCCAAGGCACAGACACTGCTGAGGCCAATCTCAGAGCAGCCTGCTTCCCCCTGGACTGGGTCTTGTCCTGGTTACCTTCCCTAGACCTGCCCCGGACCCTGATTTACTGACTCACCTTCCATGCTTGACCTTGGTCCTGTGTAATGATTGTGGACTTGTCTGAAGACCTGGAGCATCATTTGAACCTGATTACCACCCCGAGGGCCCTGCTTTTCCTGCTCAGGTTCTGTGGGATCATGCCTTGGCTGCCTTTGCTGACTGTGTTTCTGCTTTCATCTCCTGGTCCCATTTCCCTTGCCAAGCAGCCAGCCTCTCTGCTTTCTGCCCATCTGCCTGAATTTCTTTCTAGAAATAGTCATGGTACAACAGAAGATGACAGAGTTCTCATCCCAAAATATTATGATGTAGCCAAGAAATGGTCCCAGGTGTGAGATCTGGGAATTGCACCCAGTCCTACTTCTTAGATGTGCTCATTAGGCAAAATGGTATTTTTTTCTCATATTTTTCTGACTACTTAATTATGGTTCTAGTGCCAACTACACAGTTTTCTCTCCTGATTTATATATCTGCTATCTTTCCCTTTTTAAAATATAAGTGAAAATAATTACTAAAAGTTGTTTTCTAGACGAAACAGGAAATAACAAAGATAAAACATTTGCAGATCTTTAGCTGTTTGTGAGATGTATGGTAACACAGATGATTTTTTATTAGAAAAGAGGTTGGACTTTCTTTCAGGGACTATTGAATATGTAATCTTGGTACACCCAACATGTGCTGTATTTTCTCTTTTAGTGTCTTGTGAAAATTTACAGGAACAATGTTAAAAAATATTACATAATGTTCAGTAAGCATGGTTTGGGTTCTATTGTGCTTCGTTGTGAAACCTGTATGGCTGACAATTTCACTGAATTTGTTTTGGTTTTTACAGGGGCCCCAGCGAGGACAATATTCCTCCCCATGAAGCAAGTGACAGATTACAGATCTTTCAAGCCAAATTTGATGAACTGTGGAGGAAGTATCTCTCTCTTTCTGGTGGGGAAGAATTATTTGGTCTTCCCATCACAGGTAGTTTCTCAGGAGAGAAGGATACCTGTTTCTAGGCTATTAAATTTTTCTTGTGATCCCTGCTAAAGGCATGGAAATTTAGAAAAGTTGCAGAAAATTTCCTTGCAGAAAAATTCCTTGCAAAAAAATCCATGCAGTAAATTATTATAGTCTTTCCTGTGAAAAGCAGCTGGGTGAAACTGGCTCTCGGTGTGCATATACATAAAAATCAGGTGGAAAAAATACTTCAGTGCTCTGTGTGTCTCAGGGTCCAGATGCTTAGTTCTCTTGCTTTTTCTGTTCAGAGCTAAGCACATTTCCTGCCAGTATTCTGCCCCATACAAATTTGGGAAACATGTTGCCAAAGTACTCAAATTGTCCCTGCTCCAGTTGCATAATGAATTCCCTTGGGCTGTGCAACTGATCTGTAATGTCCTTATGTCACCTAGTTAGACGCAGTTCCTTTGGAAGACTGTGGTGTGAACTACAGCAGAATGTCTGATAGGCACTTTATTTTGTGCATACTAAATTGAGTATATTTTCCTGTCTGAGGACATATGGAGTAATCCAAATATATTTTACTAAGAATTCCAAAAGATATGAGAGAAAGTAAATAAAACATTTTTATGGATGTCCAAAATACTTTTATTGTCTAATATATTCTATATATTTCATTTGAAAGCACACCCATCATTCCCAAACTCTGCCTCTTAAGTAAATAGTGTAAATTGACCTAGGGGATATTTTATTTCTCGTCTAAAATTGTATTTCATTGCCATTTCATCCACTTTTCCAACATTGTCTCCCTCAATGATAAGATTACATATACTTCTACAGAAGAATATTGATGAAAAAAATCAGCAATCTAAACAATTACTGTGCATCAAAATCTGTTGTTCTTACATAATGTAAGTGGAAAAGTTTGTCCTTCTAGACACTATCTAGAAAACTGCAAGTCTGATTTCATTCATTTATTAAATAACATTATTAGAAGTACATTGATTCTTATGTTCATGAATACATTTGACATGAATAACTAATTAACACACATGAATTTCCAATTTTAAAATTTGAAACAGAGTACCCTGGACTTCACAAAATTAAGCGTGAACTTTCATTGCTTCAGAAACTTTACAGTCTTTATGATACAGTTACTTCTAGCATCGACAGATACAATGAAATGCTTTGGAATGATTTAAATATTGAAAAAATTAACAGTGAACTTCTGGATTTTCAAAGCAAGTAAGTTTTTTGTTGTTGTTGTTGAAGTACATGCAATTTTTATTTCTGGCTCTGTTTTTTAGTTAGCTTGTGAAAATTGCTCCGAGGGTCCGAAGAATGTTGGTCCATCTCACGCTCAGTGCTGGGCAGAACTGCACTGTGGTGCAATATGCAGCTGGTTTGTGGGTCACTCGAGCCTTGTTGGGGTATATTGACAGGCTAGGCTGTGGCTTATTTAATAAAAAAGGTGCACAAACCTGTGCCAAGGTGGTTGTATAAATAGCTTTCAAATCTGATCTTATGCGGAACCTTCTCAGTGATTTAGTTTACAGCTAATTAATAGCAATTAATTAGTCCATGATATTAGATGGAATTCTGAGCCTACTGTTTATTTCTGCACATTTGTCTAAACTGTAATTGGTATTTCAAGAAGGGTAGATAGCCATGCTAAATTCTGAGAGGTTATTGATGAAATTTGAAGCAATAATATTTTCCACAAAAATCTCACTGAACTGTCTTTTAGTCATTAATTTGGAAAAAAAACACCAACCAACCCAACCTCTTTTTTAAAAATAAGAATAATAAAAAATGAATGTATGTGAAACATATATACTTCTGCATTTGGACAATGTCTTCATCTCATTTCAGTAGAATTCTGGAATATGCATTGTAATTTTTTCTGTAGTTAATTATATTTTACAGGCTGTAGGACTTTTCATGCTTCATTCTCTAGAAACCAGAAGGAAGCCATTGCACAGCAATAATTTTCATTTATGTGTTTCTCTTTGAACTTCATGTGTGACATTCTTGTTTTTCCTCTCAAGTGTTGAGCTATATATGGAGCACTGTGACTACCAATAGGCAGTAAATGCTTTTCTTTGGTAATAAAAGTCCAACCCAGTACTATCCTTCTTTTGGCAGTTTTGCTAGCATTACTGTGTCAAGCTATTCTCTTTAAAGACAGAGAAATTGAAACAACATGCAGGGGATACTCACATAAATAGCTAAGATGGTATGCTGTGTTATGAAAGAAGCAGGAATGCTGGAAATACAATTACTGCTTTACACTAATTGTAAAGAAATGCATAGCTCTTTAATGTAATTTTGTTTTACTACTTTTTAAAAATAGTAATACAATAGAGAACATAATCATGAAAAGAAAAATAAAAAAAAAAAACCTGTAGATAAAAATCAATCCAATTGGGAAGAGATAAGAAGGAGAAATATTTAAAGAGCATTATAGAAGTTTATAATAACAGTTGGAGAGAAGTTTCCCTTTGTATTTTACTGTAAAGTGTAAAGAGAACGTCCAGTAAATTTAGGACAGAAATGTAAAACTGATCAATGGAGTATTTTTTTAACATAATGTGCAGCTCATGGAACTTTCTTTTAGAAGATATTATTGAGACTGAGAAAAAGGAAAAAGTTATTTGAATTTTTTTTAAAAATTGCCATTTTTATTACCAAGCTAAGAGATTCTATTTCTAATAGCCATCCCAAGACAAGTTTATTAGGTGTTACTTGCTCTGCCTCAGGATAGAAGTAGCCAGGAGCTGCCCCTTAAAGCCTTCTTGATACAAGGCAGAGTATAAAATTTCCATTCTGCAGTGCTTATCTCCAGCATATTTAATGCTATCTACTGTTGGATTCAAGATGAAAGACTATAGCAGTTATTGTAATGCCATGACAGTATGCATATGTTCATCTGCCTCTTACCAGCAAGCAGTGAAAAATTTGCACATGTTCCAGCATTGTGTGACAGATCTGTCTGATTTTGAGCTGTGAAAAATGGAGAACTTTTTTGAAGGAATTTGTCATTATGGGCAGGTTTATGCAGCTTATAGTTTCTGAAATTGAGCTGTAAGAGAATTGTGTCAGTCTTTGGTCCATAGCTTTGGCAGATGAAAATTGACATTACTGATTTAGAAGTGAGAGGAGCTGTGACAATTCACAGTACAAGAGGTTCTTAATTTTAAATTTGTTTTCATCTTAAACTTGCATAAAGGAAAATTTTCTTTTGAATATCTTTCATACAAATCAGGTATGAATTAAGACTTCTTTGATTGAAACAGAAGTATTTTTCCCTTTTCAAGCAGGTTAGTTTTAGTTGAGGCTGTACTTTATTTTGCTGGGAAAAATATATGTTGTTTTATCATTTTGCCTCTTTACAAGATCAGGTGTATTTTCAAATTTTACTAAAACAATGACACTGCAGGAACATAATTTCAGGTATGGGTTTGAACATGAAATTAACTTCCTTTAATTCAAACTCAAATAGAAACCAAACCATTCTAGTGGGATTTGTGCTGTCTTTAGCAGTGTTCCATGCCTGCAGTCACAAATGACCAGCTATATATAATATTGCCAACTTGCAACTGGATTTTTATTTGCAGTCTACTGGTCAGCTCATTGAAAAATGACAGTGTATTGTACTATTAAGTGGTGGATGGTGATTATTAAGAATAAAATATTTCTTCTTTCTTTTCATGCTTTTTAAAGAATCCGAAAGTTACCGAAAGCATTGAAGGAATGGCAAGCTTTTCAAGACCTAAAAAGAAAAATTGATGACTTCACTGAGAGCTGTCCTTTGCTTGAAATGATGAAAAACAAAGTATGTTGTGCATAATAATTTGGAGATAAGAGTCACTTGAGAAACTCTGTTGAAGGCCATGTTATATGACTAAAAGATGCTTTCAATAATTCTTTTTTGATAAAAGCAGCTGTATTTATAGCAGAAAATCTAGATAGGCTTAGTTATAGAAAAATAAAACGAAAGACTTTGTAATGTGATTAGAATAACTACTAATCCTTTCAGTGGAATAGAAATCAAGACTCTTCTATTTGTTGAACAGATGCAGTGCAAAAGTATGTGATCATTCTACACCTGAAATTATTACAATTTTTAAAAACCCCATCCCTGTGGACTTTTCTAGGCAATGTTGTCAAGACACTGGGAAAAAATTGCACAAGTAACTGGGCATCACTTTGATGTTGACTCTGAAAATTTCACTTTAAAAACCGTAATGGATGCCCCTTTATTAAAACATAAAGAAGATATTGAGGTATGTGTACTTTTCTGGGGTTTTTTTTGGTTGGTTGGGGTTTTTCGTTTGGTTGGTTGGGGGTTTTTTCCTTTGTTTTTGGGGTTTTTTGGTAATTATTAACTTGTGATCTGGTGCTTTTGAAATCCTGTTTCTAGTCAGGAAACATTAAAAAAAACATTTTTAATATTTTTTACAAATGTTAAAAAAACATTTGTAGTATTTTAAAAAATGGTTTAGTTGAAGAATTCTTTTGAAAAAGTGGAGTTTGGTAGTTGGTATTGGCTGATGGTTAGTTTATTTCCCTTTTACTCTGGAGAAGATTTAAATACGTAAATAGTATTACACTAATCCTTCCATAGGAGGACTTTGGTTCTTTTAAGAGTAATGTGATTCTGTCATGCTTCTGATTTAGGGTCTGCCTACTTATATATATTTTTCTTCTCTTTAAATGTCTAACCAGACTGAAAAAAGTAGTTGATGTAAGACTGATTCTGTTATGTGTTAAAAATCCTTGGAACACAGTAGAAGAGGATATGGGATTAAAGAAGAATGAAGTTGTTTTGTATTTCAAAAGTGACCCTTCACAAGAGCAGAGATAGATGAGAAGTCATATGGAGTGTGCTCAAGCTACAAAGCCATTGTCTCCTCTGTTTTGAGGACAGAAGTTATCTAGCAAGTGCCTTAGCTACATGCTTGTTACCTTTTACAAGAACAAAGCATAGCTAAAACTAAAGAAGTAAAACCCCAACAGTTTCTAACTTCCATGGTCACTTAGCTAAATCTGTATTATTTCCAGAGCAGTGACCTGGTTTGTCTTGTTTCACAATGAGCACTTTTAATGCAAAACCATGAAATCAAACCTCTGCTGTACCAAATTCCCGGACAAGAATTTAAGCCTTGTGAAAGGTTCAGAGTTCCAGCCTTACCCTTCAGGAAACACTTTAAACCTGTGATAGAATCCAATGTACTACTGAACCAGAGTTTGGGATCCAGTCTGAGTGTTTGATCCTTTTCTATCTGATGCAATAACCAGCTTTATGACAGTCCTGTCTTCACTGTCTTGAAGAAGTAGCAGACAGGCACGTTGTCAGTCTACACTCTGTTCTTGAAATATTTATTGGTTTTGATTGGCAGTGTTTATTTTCTTTAAATGCCTCTGTCAATTTATTTGATTTCAAATATTAATACATACAGAGAGGCAAATTCTTCCTGCAGATCCACTGACAGTGACTTTAGTGTGTGTAAGATGCTAGTAGTAGTGAAGATGGAGTATATCCCATTAAATGTACCTATTACAAGCAGTACTAGAATTATAATCTTTTTTGAAATAAAATAACTTTGAGGTGTTTTGATGTATATTTTCATTAGCCTGAACTTACACTGAAGTCTGGATCAAGCCAATATATTTTAATAGTCTTTATAAGTGTGCTTTATTATAGCCTTAGATGAATGTAATTTACTATCTTAATTTTACACAGGATATCTGTATCTGTGCTGTCAAAGAAAAGGATATTGAAGCAAAACTGAAGCATGTCATCACTGAATGGAGTACTCATGCTTTCAGTTTTGGCCAGTTCAAAACTCGAGGAGAACTTCTTCTGAAAGGATCAGATATATCAGAGAAAATAGCTTTGGTGGAAGATAGCCTCATGATGCTGGGATCACTGATGAGCAACCGGTACAAAACCTACTAAATGTACACACTGCATAAATCTAATCAACCCTCTGAGTAAACAATTATCATCATGGGTTCTTCTTCCCTTTAACTCATGTTCATGCAGGTATAATGCACCATTTAAGTCCATTATACAACAATGGGTTCAGAAGCTGACCAATACTGCAGAGATAATTGAAAACTGGATTACTGTACAGAACCTCTGGATTTACCTTGAAGCTGTGTTTGTTGGTGGAGACATTGCAAAACAACTACCTCAGGTATATTGACGTATGATAACAATATGTTGTACCAGGAGATTAGCCACATCACAGAGTTTATTTGCCAGTGCATATAACTCATATAAGATTTGTGGGCTGTGCATAGGCAGTTCAGGAGAAGCTTTGCCAAACTAGGATCTGTCTGGTTAAATTGCTTAGAACTTGGTGAAACCTACAGGAATACAGTTGTTTGTAATTCAAGCTCAAATATTCCTCTCAGTGTGCAATATTAGTGAATTAGTACAAGGCTCAGAACTATTTAATGGCATGAGACTGTTTTATTCCTTTTGCCATATATACAAATATCCCTTTTTTCCTGTGTGCACGTGTTTATAGGCTATAAGCTGTAATAATAGAATGACAGATTTTGTATATGAATTCTGTACTTGTTAGGACTCAGTTTAATGAAGTCCCACAGAGGAATGCTGTCAGGCTTGGGAACTGTACATCTGCTGATCTGTGTGAAACATTGCAACCTCTTCAAAAGGCAGTGATGACCTTCCAAGGCCGCAGCTGCACAAGAGCTAAGGAATGATCTGAACAGGAGAGAAGTAGCAGAAAAAAAATCATCCTTTTTGTTGTGTCTCCTAATGAGGGGTTTTCATACAGTTCTAACAGACCACAGTTCAGTTGTGCTGGATCAAATGGTGTAACAACAAAACCGTTATTATTGGGAAATTATTAGGTACTAATTTATTTCAGGACACATATTTTATAATTAAAGGCTTACAGTATCCCAAATTGAGATTAATTTTTGTAATCTAAATAAAGCTTTCTTAATTGTTGTTTAGATGACAACTTCTTGTTGTTGTTGTTGTTGAGATATATTTATGTTGTTAGGGCTCATCAGAGAATCAATAAGCAGCTTGTGCAGATGAAAAATGCTGTTAAAGCTACTTCTCCCAAGGATGATAGATTCATGAGTCAATATTCTGGAAAAAAAACAAATATAGTGACTGTCTTTGATGAAGGAGGAGAAGGAACAGCTTGGTGGAGGAGTAATGAGGAGTGGGCTTAATTGCAATTTCTGGATGAATACTGCAACAAGTAACTGTTAGCATCTGGAAATTAACAAGGAGATGAATAATATTCAGTCAGGGTGAATTTGTTAGGAGCAAAACGTTGAACAAATCTAATTTATTTTTAGGGTGGGCAAGAAGATTTGCAGATAGAGGAAAAACAGTAGTTGCCGTGTATTTTGATAGGTTTTGCCATTATCTCTGATAGTACTACCAGAAAATGTGTTTTAGCTGGCTGGTGTGCAAAATGCAGAAGAGTGGAGTGCATAAACATCAATAACCAATAACTAAAATATTTTATCTGATTTTGGCCAAAGAAATCCACTGACAAAATTGAGAGAGCATAGAAGAGGGTGGTAGGAATGAGGAATTATCCAGGAAGAATGAGGCACAAGAAAAAATTCAATAAACTGGACTTGTTTGACTTGAAGAAAAAAACATAAGGGCTGTTCTCAACAGGAAGGAAAAAACCTTTTTCTCAGTATCTGATTTAGCTTAGATATTAGAGAAGAGTCACCAGTATCAAAATTTGCCTGGAGACGCTTCTAAATCTCTGTCATTGAGCATCACTAAACACAAGACAGATAGGTATTTTGGGTATGATCCTGCCTTGTGACAGACAAATTGCTTTGGATCTTCTTTTGAGATCTCTTCTAGCTCTCAGATAATTTATGATTCCATTAACAGTTCATTTGTTGTAGGTGAAGAAAGAATTTTTAATGTCAATATACCCAGTGTATAAAAACATTTATTTTTCAGGTTCCAGTTTGAGTTGTCTCCCTTTACCTACAACACTTGTAATGCACAAGTGGGGCAGCTTCAGACTGTGTATACTGGTTTTGTTTGTCAAGTCTTGCTATTAGCAGCTTACATGACGTTGTGTATAGCTGTTAGAAAGACTATAATTTCTGGGAAAGCTGCTTTTTGAATATTCTCATGTGTGTTGGAATCCTTTTATGTGGAAAATTTTGGTGCCCAACATGAAGTAAGACATTTTTGGAGCTGTCCCATTGTACTCTTTCTCATACAATTTTAAGTCTGGTCAGTAATAAGCGTGCCTATAAATATTCATACATTAGTCCTCCAAGGAAGATTTGAACAGCAAGGGAAATATTAAACTGTTGGAATTATTTAATTCTGATAGAATTAAATCTGATAGAATTATTTAATTTTTAGAATATGACAAACAAGAGGAAAAGCTAATGCATTTATCATGTACTTCAGGAAGCCAGAAGATTTCAGAACATTGATAAATCATGGCAGAGAATTATACAGAGAGCCCATGAAACATCAAACATTGTACAGTGCTGTGTTGGAGATGAGACTCTGGCACAGCTGCTGCCACATTTGCTGGAACAGTTGGAAATGTGTCAGAAATCACTGACTGGCTATTTGGAAAAAAAGCGGTTAATATTTCCAAGATTTTTTTTTGTATCTGACCCTGCTCTTCTGGAAATCCTTGGTCAAGCATCTGATTCCCACACTATTCAGGTACAAGTAATAAAGCAATAGCGTTCTTATGGTCAATATTACTAAGTGAAGACTGAGGGGGATTTTGTTGTTTATTTGAGAGAATTTCTTTCTCTTATGGAAAAAGATTTACAGAGTATTCTAATACAGCATTTAAAGGCAAAGTAAAAATGCCATATCAGATCAGTTTATGGAAGGTTTTTTTCTGATTCTATTGTAGGCACATTTATTAAGTTTGTTTGACAATGTTAACCGAGTGGGATTTCATGAAAAAAACTACGACCAGATTTTATTGTTTGAATCTCAAGAAGGAGAACGGGTCAATATTATTGAACCAGTTTTAGCTCAGGTAATGAAAGTATATATTGCAGTTTTTCATGACTTGATTTAAAGTAGATTTATGTTTTAGAGGCCAACAATATTGCATCATGCTATTATTTGACTAGCTGAATGAACACCTCCCAGTGTGAACAGCAAGAGCAAAGAGTAGAAGGGACAGGACATTTGTGTCAGTTTGTAACGATTGCTTTACCTGTTTTCTCAGCAGTACTGCTGTGAAGTGCCAAATCCATCACATATCTCTAGAAGGGCAGTGGAGCAGAAAGAGGAAAGGAATCTTTTAAAAATTAGAGTAACAAATACGGAAATGGGAATGCGAAGGACTGGGAAAAAAGTCACGTAGAGCTCTTGCTCCTTGTAAATTATTCATAAACTAATTCTCTAAAAGTACTTTCTTGTTTATTTCAGGGCAATGTGGAATTCTGGTTAGGTCAGCTGCTGAATGGGATTAGGAAAACAATCCACACAATCATTAGACAGGCATCATTGGCCATTAATGATTCAGAATTTAAGATGTATGACTTTCAGGCAATGTTTCCTGCACAAATAGGACTTCTGGGAATTCAAATTATCTGGACCAGAGATGCAGAGAAGGCACTGAACAGTACCAAAACAGACAAAAAGGTAGTATTTAATGAATCTTTGGGGATTTATTAGAAGCATTGTTTGTAGCAGTACATATTGTGAAAAGTTAAAAGTAACATGTAGGAAAAATCACGAAGTACTAGTTAATTACCCGGAATAATAAATAAACTAACAGGAAGACAGAATAATAAAAAATGTGTTAAGGAGTCACGCCTCCTCATTATCCCCCAGCATGTGCTTTAGAATTGTTCCTAATCCTGCTGTAATTTTCTCTGTTGTTTTGTTAGGGCAATCATCTCAGGAACAGACAGTTTCTTAGTTCAGGAATATGGGGAATCTTATCCTGTTACTTTCACAAAATCAAATTTGGAAAGAAATAAGAGCTCCTGAACTTTGGGGCAGTAACTGTGCTTTGTGGACATTGGTCTACTCTATCCAAATGTATAACATTCTTCAGCTGATGAAGCTTTTTTTAGGGAAGGGAAAGAATAGAATCTGTTTCAGGAGGTGTTGGTTTAATCTCAAACACGTGGAGAAGATGCTGCTAACAACCAAGGTGCTATTCCTAACAGTGAATATATGAAAGAAGGAGAGGATATAAACTAAAGGGTTGTACCATTAATCAGGAATATACAGTGAGATTGTGCAAAGAACATGTAACAACATCCCACCATAAAAGTAAATGCAGGGCAAGTTCCATGCTGTACTTTGATACTGTGTGAAAGTAAGGGCTTAGACTATGGAGAAAACCATGTACTGCTACATTTTCTGCATTGTTCAAAGTTTTAAAGGGGCATAAACCTGCTTTTAGTCCACTCTAGTTCACAGAATAACTAGGTACAAAGATTCTTTTGCCTTAACAAGAAAACAGCTTTTGCGGGTTTTTTGGGCTGAACTGAATGCGTATGTTTGAGGGAGTATGTAGGTTATTTAATTCTCTGTTAGTTTTAACAGTGTTTTTAGTATTTTTTTTTTTCTCAGCAAACTGTATGTTTTTAGGCTCTGTATGTATTTACAGAAAGCTAGTGTGATTGTTCTGTCACACATTTGGAATAGGGGTATAAATGAGCTGCTCTTTCTTAAATCTCAGTGCTTTTTGTTGTGTACCAGGAATGTCACTGGCAGAGGCTGATGCTATTTACGTAAGTCAGTATTGTATAGTCAGTATTTGTGGAACTTTGTAACAGATTTGGTATCACAATATGAATTATTATTTAAGCATCAGCATCTAAAATTATAGTATCTTTCCCCCTCCTCTGGTTAAGAAGACATGACCGATCTTCAGGTTCCTGTTCCCCCTAAATCATAGATACAGCTTGAGCTGATATATATCACCCAAAATTGTTTACTGATAGTTCTGAATATATGCAGGGATGCAGTCAGCTGAAAATGTAATGTATAGTTAAAGGAGCAAGAGTCTTGGAATATAATCTTATGGTGTGACCTGTTCATCTAGATATAATCTTACTGTACTCTGTTGGCTAAGAATGCATGAATGGAAGGTGGCCTGCAAATCCAAATCTAGGATTCCAAGCCTAATAAATACAAAGCAGAATATGGATGTTTTCAAAATTTTATGTATTAATATGATCACTCTTGCTTGTGGAAAAGGTAATGCACACAACAAATCAGAAGTTCTTGGAACTTTTAAATGATTTGATTGACATGGCAACCCACAATCTGACAAGAATGGAGCGCACAAAATATGAAACTTTAATCACCATTCATGTGCACCAGAAGGATATCTTTGATGATTTGGTAAGTTTTGGAAAACCATCAAGGGACTTTCTGTATGGAAGGTCTTGCACATATAAAAAAATTATAAGCAAATCTTAGAATCTATTCTCTTTGAGCAGCTCTGATATTACTGCTGTGATAGAGCATATCAGATTTAGTTTGATTTAATATAGATGTGATGCAGTAAGAAGGGTGAATTTCTATATAGGTGTGTTCATGGGTTTAGACTTCAGTTTTTTAAATGGTTGTTTATCTCATCATGCACAAATTCACCGTGAGCAAAAGAGTTTAACTTTTAGAATTAAACTATACACTCAATTTGCAGATTTAATGAATTATTTGATTGAAATGTAAATGTAAAAAAACTCCCTTTAGTATTCCTGTCAATCTTGTGATTTCTGATCCAGCCTGTGTGTTGATGTAAGGTAATAGTTATTCAAAGGTAAAAACAGTGAGGCTTCATATATTTGAAGAGGATAGCAACAATAAATATAACAGATATTTTAATTTTTTTGATAATTGAGTTGCATCAGGCTTCCTTTAGGTATGTTGAATAAATGAAAGCATAATTGTAAAAATGGAAGTAAAATAATTTCCAAAGGGCTTGAATGATGCAAAGGTCAACAATTCAATACTGATACATTAGGAAGATAAAAATTAAGTGCATGTGTAAAGAAAATAGCAAACAATAAAGAAAATAGCAAACAATAAAGACAAGTACTGAAATCTAGAAAGAAAACTGCTGGCTTCTAAGATAAGCATGGAGTTTTATCTCTGCCTGTAATTTTTAATTTATCTTAATAACTATTTACTTAATTAATTTAATGTCATATTATAATAAAATTATGGGAAAATGGTTAAATTTGTAGCTCCTGTATATGAAACAAAAAAGGAGCAAGTCTAAAACTGGGAAAAGGATTCTTAAATGGTATATTTAATAATAGCCTTCTCTCTTAAAACATCCTCTTCTCTGCCAAACACATCCTTTAGTAAATGAGATAAAGGAGAGGGAAGTGGCTGAGATTCCAGAACAACAATAACCAGGGCAACATTTTCTGTAAGAGGCCAGTGGTTTTGAGATCCACTGTCAATAATAATGAATCTATTAATTACCACAAATCTAAATATGTGTGTGGCAAATTCATACTGAAAAATAAAACCCAAAAATCCAAGCACTCAGACATCTCTACAATGTATTCAAATAGTGTCCACAATTTAGTATTTCTGTGAGTAATGGTGCAGTTACCATGCAGGACGTCAGTATTGTTCATTTTTTATGTTTTCAGTGACTGCTTTTCAATATCTCTGTAAGACACAATTCATAATCTCTGTGCCCAAATCAGAGGAAAATGAAAGTGGACAGAAGGTTCAGAGTGTGTCATGGATAGGTTTGGAAAGATAATTCTGGATTTCTTGACTCCTGACAGATTCTGTGCTCATTTTTCAAGGTCATCAATTTATATGAAGTAGACCTTTTTTTTTCTGTATGGAATTTGAGATTAATTTGTTACTGATTCATTTCTATATTAATGATTTTTCTTTTCTATAATAGGTCCGTATGAACATTAAATCTCCATCTGATTTTGAATGGCAAAAGCAATCTCGATTTTATTTTCTTGAGGACTTGGATAAATGCATTATCAAAATCACTGATGTAGAGTTCACCTACTGCAATGAATACTTAGGTTGTACAGACAGGCTTGTTATAACTCCCTTAACTGACAGGTATTTATAAAAGGAATGAAGTGTATAATATTGGAGCTAAGATTGAATTCCTTTGACTTAATTCTTTTAACTTTCATGAGTCAGAATTACTTAGGTTGCATTACAATGCTGCAATATCGCTGGTGAACAGCAGAGGCCAGTGCTTATATATTCAGGTATTGAAAGCGGGTTGAATTTGAGTGTTTGCTTGAGCTATATGAGCTGTGATGGGCATTGAAAAATTTACTTGTTCTCAAGACAAATATGCCTGAACACCATACACTTCACCAGCCTAAACAGAGTCAATCTAAACACCAATATATTGCTACTTTCAATAGGTAAGTAGTTGCTTTGGAATTACAGCAACTGATTAATTTGGACTCACCCTGTAGGAAAAAGCAGTAACTCAGCACATAACATTAAATAAATAGTGCCAGTATGGTTTTAAGCAAGGCCTATGGAGAATTTCAGGACTACAAACACAGAAAAATTCTGAAGACAATCATAAGGAGAAGTTTTTATTCCTAGAGTGTTAGTTATACAGCACAGTATAAACTTCCTTATATACCTTTTTCCTAAAGCTTGGTTGGTGCTTCAGCTAGGCAAGAGGCAGATGTATTTACTATGCTAGAGCTTGTTCTTTTATATGTAGATATAGATGTCAAAATACTTTGCATGTTCAGTCATTTATAGAATTATAGAATGGTTTGAATTGGAAGGGGCTTTAAAGATCATCTAGTGCCAACCCCTTTGCCTTGGCTTTCAATAAATAACACACATCTCCCAAATTCTATGTTATGCACCCTACTGTTGTTCCTATGTTAGATAGAGGTTGCTTGCAGCAGTACACATGCAGTTGATTAGTGGCTATGGCAGCACGAACACTGAAAATATTTTTACTCACTAGGAGAGCCAATATCAAGAAAATGCTGTCATTCAAAATTTGTTCACAGAATTAAAATGCAGTCAAGGAAGTGGTTATGGCACCAAGCCTGCCAGAGTTCAAAAGGCGTTTGGACAAAGCTTTAGGCATGTGGTGTGGTTTTTGGGTTTGTCCTGTTCAGAGCCAGGAATTAGCCTGGAACTGGACATAGGATATATTATGGTTCTACAAGGTGCTGTGTCACACAAAATTGAGAATTAGCACAGGGTGACGTGATTGAAGAAAACAAGCCTTTTAAATGAGTTTAAACTATAATAATAAAAACAACAACAGAAAGAACAGGCATATCTCCCTTTGGACAAACCTGGAAGAGCCAAACAAAGCTGCAGGGATTGGAGGCTACCCACTGTCACATGTTGAAAGGGTATTTGAAGCAGAGATGTTTCCTAGTGTTCGCATGGGAAACTTATGTGCCTATGTAATGTTGCACAACAACAGATTTTATTCTCCTTGTGGACTTTTTTCCATTTTTGTATTTATAATACTGCTGCATGGAATTATCTGATCTTCTGAAAATTTTCAGGTAATGGTGTCTTTGTTCCATTAATCAGCTTGGAGTCAAGTCCTGTTTGGCTAATGATTTCATGTTCAGAGAGATTCCCTAAGCACATGATAAATACACACAGCTGGTAGTACATTAAGATAATGGCACTGAAATTGAATGCTCATACACATCATATCAGATATAGTCCATATCATGGCATGCACCAAAAATGAAGTGAGAGGTTTGTCCTTACCTCATTTTCAGTAGCAGAATTGCTAGGAGTGGTATTTTTTATGTGTTAAATGATGGCCTGTTAACTGATCACTGAATAATAAGGTGATAAAGCATTCTTACTGTTATTATATTAGAATGAGTATTCTGTTGTTTCATAAGAAGTCATACTAGGTGCTATCATTTGGAATTTTTTCCAGTGCCCATTTTATCTCCCCACATATATCATAAAGCTATTGAGTTTCACAGTGCTAAAAATGTGTTTGCTGTGATTTTGGAGCATTGGAAGTTAGAACAACAGGCTTCCTTACACCATTCAGTAACCTCCACACTATCTGGGAAGGCTGAGACTTAAACTTGTGGATTTCAACCCAGGATGGAGGCTGAAGCAGAAGATGATCATAGAACTCAGAGGTTCCTCTTCTTTTTCCATTGCCCATTGCAATCTTCACTCTCATCCATTGCCCTCCTGGAACTCAAAGACCTCACAGCACTGGCAGCACTGCTGTGGTTTGGCATTCTGCAAGGGAAATGTCAAGAACAGGAGGTGCTTCCAGCCTCTATGCCTTCCTACTGCCAGATCAGAGTCCATCATGAGAGCTCTGGGGAGACAGTAGGAGGGAGGGGGAAAAGGCAGAAATCCAGTGGCTCTGTGTGCTGCAGAATGAATCTGTAATGGAGAAACGATGTATGATAGTCAGAGAAAATCACAATACTACAGTATTTTGGTATTCAGCATTTAGAATTGGCTTGTGGATTTCCTGGACTGTTGCAGTCATGGTTGTACTGGATGAGTGCTTTTCTGCAGGTGGAGCAAAGTTGGTCCTGTAACTCAGCTTCACAGTGTAGAAAGGGGGCGACTGAGGACTCACCACAGGGAAATACATTTCTGCCCCATTCCCCAGCTCTGGATAAGACACCTGCTGTGGTTGCATTGATGGACTTCAACTAATTAATGGTAGGAAATGGAATGGACAGATGTATTTGTTCTGTCTTTAGGTGTTACATCACTCTGGCACAGGCCCTGGGCATGAGTATGGGTGGTGCACCAGCAGGACCTGCAGGAACAGGGAAAACAGAGACAACGAAAGACATGGGCAAATGCCTGGGAAAGTATGTTGTTGTTTTCAATTGTTCAGACCAAATGGACTACAGAGGACTTGGTCGTATCTATAAAGGTAATAAAATATCTGCTTTATTCATTTTAGCATTGTAGGTTTTTGCCGCTTCAGTAGTGAGTTAACAATGATTTGGAGGGCATTTTTATCTGTTTCCTCTTATTTCCAGGCACTCATCCACTTTACCTGATATTTGATTTTACTTGATTCTCCCCTCTTTCTTCCTGCATGTTTTCCTGTACTTTTTTGTTTGAATATTTCTCAATGGTGTTTCCTATCTATGTCTTCTTTCCTTTTTCCTTTTAATTCTTTCTACTCTTTGGGGTTTTTTTAATGCCCCTGTCCCACCCATCCCATATTGAGAGGTGTTGAGCTATCATGGGGTTAAGATCTTAAAAGACCCAGAGCATATTCTGATTATTGCAAAGGTGTCTGTTATATAAATGCATCAGTCTCAAAGGCTAGAGAGTTCTAATACACGGTTGAACTAAAAGTTACAATATTTAAAGTCCCAATAAGGCAAAAGGCAATCTAATAGAGAATCCCAGCCATGGGGAGAAATGGAGTGACAGGGAACCCGACCCAGGGGAGAAGGCTGACTGACAAGAGGTTCTGATCACAGGGGAAACAGGCTGGACAGGAGTCCCGGCCGCAGGGAAAGGTGGAGTGGCAAAGGCCCAGGGAGAGACAGAATCCCAGTCCCAAGCAGCGTTCCCTGAAGCAGAGATTGAAGCAGCAAAGCTACAGCCTAGCAGCAGCAGCACCCCCCAGGCAGCAACAGTAGCAGAAACAGCAAAGCACCCCCCAAGTGGTGTAATACCTGACAAAGTCCTGGGAATGGCTCCCTGGCAGTGATTCCCTGGCAAAGCCCCATGCTTTCTTGTTGATTGCAGGAGGTGGATTGATCAGTCAAGACTCAAACTCAGCAATGCCATTGCCTCCAAAACAGGGAATTTTTATCCCTAAAGTCTAAATGCATATTAATTTTCTTATCTACAGGTTCTCCAGTTAGCTGAGAACACATTTCTCAAACAATCTCTCTACACCAATCTAACACTAACTTTGAAAGTGTGTAAGACTACGAAAAACTACAAAAATTGGTATCAGTTCTTGCACAAAAAACCTACACGTGTAGCATATCTGTTAACGTAAAAGGTTCTATAACTATTAACGTAAAATCTTCTATCTTATTCACGTAAAAGTTGTACCTACTCTGTCTAGTACTGTAAATGACGTTCAACCTTTTTTTTTTTGTTATGTCTAAAGCTGAGCTATCAGGCCTCAGACCTCTGGGCCCTGTGCTGGCTAACTATTTTCTAAGGCACTTAAAGTCTACTTATTTAAGACTAAGGCGTAAGCTTCTATTTCATAACTACATGGCTTAATATATTTCAGTTTCTCTAAAGGCTTCAGTTCAACCCCTGTATCTTTCTCTCCCCCTGAGGGACCCAGGGGGACTTGTACTCCAACAGAGAGGATTTATATTTTTTATTTGCTATTTTTGTGTTGAACAAGACAATTCAAATGTGAAGCTTAACGACATTGTGCAAGGCAGGGAAATATGTAAAGTGTTGCATTATCTTATTTAACTATAGGACTCTTTTGAAACCAGGAGTCAAACTCTGATACTCTTCATGATTAGCAAAATTTTGAATTTAGTTTTGCAAACAGTGATTAATGATCCCAAATGTGTAGATTTCATTATAATGCTCTGTTTTATTGTATATAGCTGCATTTATATATGGACTGACAGACCACAGAACACCATCATTTTCTGTGAGTGGTGGGCTTTTAACTATTACACAAGGTATCATAAACAAAATTTTCACTGTTGTGATATCTCCTGAAGGCTAAAATATAATATTTAGTATCAATTAAGAAGCCAGCAAAGCTGGCCACGATTTTTTAAATAGAGGAGCATTTCTGAGCTAGAAACTGAAACACCTATGAAACACTGTGAATATCTTCAGTTAAGATCACAAGTTTCTCAAAGCACCTCTTGTAACCCCCACAATTTGGGCCAAGTTTTACTTGCATGTATTTTATTGTGTGTGTAGACCTTTAGTGTCACAAGTTTATTTTGCTCATTGTTATTAGACAGAAGAGGCCTGGGATAGGGAGTAAGGGAGATGACAGTCTTTGTTTCTCCTTGCACTGGGTTTGCCTTTGATGTCACCAAGCTGTTGTCTTCTTCTGCTCTGCTCCTGTGAGGATGTTTGTATCTCTTTATGTAAACACCTCTTTTCCTGACTCCTTGGTGATTTCACTTCTTTGTATTAAGCTGTTTGTGACTTGTGTTAGTTCAGACACCTGGTTTTGCATCCTTGCCTTTTTTCTGTCTTCTTATCCTGAGCACTTTGATAACTTATCCTTTCCCATTTCAGATTGAGGCAGTAGGGATCATTGCAGCTTGTTGTTGCTTTTCTTTTATTAAAACTGGACACAAATTCTGTGTCTAAAAGCACAAGTTGAGTTTTAGGGCTCAGCTTTCTTTTTCTGTTGTTTTTCTATAAGCTGACCATTTTCCATGTAGTATTATCATCATATGCTACAGAAGCAAAGTAATGCTGTGTAATGTGTCCTTCTTCTCTGGCTGCCCCATTTAATGGCATGCTGGTGTTCAATACGAGCCAAAAAAAATGTTTACAGAACTCATCTAATTGCTGCTCAAGCAATATGATGCCTGTAAGTGCTTACTTCAGTAAATTTGCAAGTGAGATTATAGCTAGTTTCTCAGAGAATTTGCTTGAGAATTAGGTAATAGATCCAGCTGAATAGAGCCTGAATAGGGTTGGGGTTTTATCAGCATTCATGTGGCTGTTTTGTGTCTGGAAGTAAAAGTAAGATTGTGTAAGTCATTGATGCTTTCTTTTGTGAAGGGATATTTAAAGTTAGTTGTTTTGGACTTGGTGTCACTCCTTGGAAGGGCCTGGCTTGCAATCACCTTTTTTATGTCCTTAAAATATCTGCAATTTATTGAAGAGTGGATATACTGAAGTTAGGGAAGGAGCTCTTTTTAATTTAATATAAAGGGCAAAGTGAGTTCAGATAAAGATTCCTTACTGCACGTTAGGTCCTTAATGGAAAAGAAGGATAGTTCTCAGCTGTAGAAGCACTTTCATGCAGACTAAGAAAGTTCTCATTAACGTACTACATATTACAGTGCTCACAATGGGAAATTTTTCGGAGTTCCACATGTCAGTAGTCAGCTTGGTGCTTCATCACCAGAGTTTCCACACCCAAACTTTTCACTTTATCTGGTGCTGTGGGTCAAGTCATCAGACTTTAGCATGTTTAGTAATGAGGAGAAAAGAGGCAGGGAGAGGTGATGTTGTCCTGCCTGCAGGTGTGTTTCCAGAGTTCTTCTGTAAAGACAAGAAGTTTCATCTTCAGAAAAAAGAAATAGAAAAATATAAGATAACTAATATAGCATATATTGTATACTATAAAATTATGATTTGAAGTTCTGATTGGGTCAGAGCTGACGTTTGGCCTTCCTGTTTCCCTGTTTCCATCTGTTTTGTTTTTCTGTGTGACTCAAGAAATTCATAGGCAGATGATCTAGCCGATATGCTCAAGGCTTGGACTTTGATCTTTGATAGTTTTGTTTTTCAAAATTGAACCAAAATGTATGTTCAGATACAACATGTCACCTGAACTGGACCAGAGGTAACCTGAGAAAATACCAGGGATGCAAATGGGAAGATGAATGTTCAAGTTTTCTCTTTTATCAAATTCAGTGTTGAAATTTCCCATGAATATCAAATCAAGGATACTTCATCACTGTTCCTGAAAATTGTTGGTGAATACCCTTCAGGAAACCTTTTATCTGTGGTTGCCTGTGGGTATAAAAGTTATATTTGCTTTGGTTCTGTTTTCTGTAGCTACGGTCAAACACTTCCAGTCTTACCTGAAGTATCTTCTTGGGATTTGGTATTTAATGCTATATTTAATGTGAGATTTTTATATTTATCTTAATTCAGAAGGTGAATACAAAAGTCTGGCATTTTGTAAATTCTCTCAGGGCCAATGATTACTTTTTAGTTTGCTGCTTCTGGGTTGTACTTTGGCTAACCAGAGCTTTCTTTCAGTGACATTTCCGTTGAATTATATCACTATAGTTCTACTTCTGTGTAAAATCTGGGGGAAAAAATGTGGAAAAATACATAAAAAGAGACATGGCACTGCATTGCAGATATGAATTTTATAGTCTGGGGGCTAATAGCTATTCTGTGAGATTCTTTTATCATTTGAGAACCAGGTTTGTAGGATACCCGTACTGATTGGGAGAGGGACGTTGACACATTTTTTAGATATAATTAAAGATCTCTTTACTCCTGTCCTTTATTTTCTGCTTTTACTCAATTTCTGAATTTGATAACCATCATATTTTCAGCATGGGAACAGAATTTAATTCACAATATGACAAAATTACATTGTGTCTGAGCTGTTTTGCAGTGGAGAGTTTGCTTGCTGTGCTTTTGCTTGTGTGTGTGTTTTTAGTATACATGTGTATTTTCTTTCCTTTTTGAACACCACCAGAATGAAATAATTCTGCAATAACAGAGTTTATTCAAAGCTGTGGGATATTGGCTTTGTCTGAGAATGAGGTTTCCTAACTCCATGCAGCAGGTGGCATTACAGAACAAGTGAATTTTTTTTTCTGTCCCAAACAAAAATTATTTGGTCAGAGCTGAACCTCACCATTCTATAGAAAAATTACTTCCAAAACCCTTTAAGATACAGACAGTAAGTGTAAGAGACAATATTATATGAAACTAAGTTTCTTAGTTAAAGAATATCCAGCTTTAGAGGTTTTCCTTGTTGTATCCCAAAGAGTAGATATTTATGTTTAATGAACAAAGCAGAAAAACTCCACTTTTTCAGGTTTCTTTTTAGGATGGATCCTAGGAATCATATAACACATGTTACAAAAGGGGACAAATGAATTAGAAAAATCTCTGCAGTAAGTTTTTTTTGTCAGGGTGCAGCAAGAATGGGGCAGCTCCATGAGGGAAGAGGAGCCAGGAGCCCAGGCTGATCAGCACAAAGGGAGGGGCAGGGACTTCACTAAGCAGGGCACAGTCCCACAGTGCCTGAGCAGAGCAGGTTTTTGACAGCTTGTTCCGGTCAGCAGTCCAGTGACATCAGACAATGTTGAAATGACCAGCTGGATACAGGATCCATCCAGGAAGTTTAGTCAGAAGCAGTGGGAGGCAGGACTGAGGGTACTCCCCACTGTGGAGTTGTGGGCTCTTCCAGGAAGTTCATTCAGCAATTCAGGATAAGAGGAGATGGGACTGTGCACAGCCCTGCACACAATACAGTTCAGACCTGCCTGAACTACTTTGGAACTCCTGGACTGGAAGACAGAGTCTGGATAGAAACCTCAGGAAGGGCTGTTGAGGGCATCCAGGGCCCAGAAATTCCTCACAAAAGGAGAGGAACATCAGTTAAAGGACTTGCTGCCACACCAATGAAGTCAAGGAACATTCTTCATTTGTTTTCAAAGATATTCGGATTGAGTGTTTAATGTTTTAAATTTGGTAACTGTCGATAGAATTACTTTAATCTTTGCATCATTATGGCATTGTGGTATTTGTATATATTCCATTTGCTTTTAATGTTTTTAATTAATTAATCCATGTAACTTTTCATTCCTTTCAGATTCTTTTCCTTTGGGGTATCTTTTTTGCTTATAATATCACAGAAATTAATTAGAAGCAGTTTAGGGAAAGGTTACATATGGAATTGAGATAAGTTTCATGGGAGATTTGCAGTATTGCCTTGACTGAATCAAGCTTTAAGAAGCCAATTTTGGTTGTACTACCACTGATTTTGACCTGCTTTGACTCCTCTAGTTTTGTTCTTCCAAAATTACGTGGGTAAAAAGACCAGTTGATGCAACATTATTAAAAGAATTTGTTAATGGGCATGAAAAAATCATAAAAAATAATGTCAGAAAAGAAACATAGAAGTGGCATAAAGAGCATTTGGAGGAACATCTTAAAGGACAAGAGAAGATCAGACAAGGAAAAGTAGAGGGAAGGGAAGTAGTGTATTATGAGAAGAACAGTCTGAGCAAAGGCAAGAGAAGAAAAAAAAAGAAATAGAAAACAAGACAAAGTGAAAGAATATGTCTTCATAGTATTGTCACTGATTTTCAACTGCTTTCTCTTGAACTATCTAAAGTTCTTAAGGAACTAACTTTACACATAAACCACCCATATATTTATTTTGCCAGTGCTATAGGCATACTTTATATTAGTGTGGGGGATTCAGGGGAGCTCTGGGCATACTTATTCAACATTGCAAACACAAAAATGCCTTTTCTTGTACATGTGCTTTATTTCTGCATTTAGTACTGCCTTCAAATTGCTTAAGCCAAGCTGAGCCCCTCCAGTCAGTGAAGTGAATGAAACACTTCTGAACATTTGTAGGTATGGACCTAAGCAATTGGAATTACTAGTCCAGTGTGGTCTTTGGGAAGGGAGGGATGGCATCCGTGAAGGTCCTGCACAGACTTACTAGCCTTTGTCTCATGTGAAATGGGTGTGGAAGAGCAGGGATTATGTAGCTTTCCCACTACTGCTCTGGAAAGCTGCCATTGTAGACTCTCCTGTTTCAATCCTGTTAGCATGATACAGAAGAAGGAGTACTTGACTCTTCCAAAAGCCATTAATTTCATGATGTTTGTGGGTCTATAACTCCATGGCCTGTTCCAAGTAACAATTCTAGGTGTAACATCAGATTCTTCCCTCTCTCTTGAACAGCAGGATGTTAATCTCCAGTAATTTTTTACCTATGAAGTAATTGCTATGAAATGCTACAATGCTTCAGTCAGAAATGTAGTGGTCTCTATTTGGTTTTGTGCATTTCATTTAGGCAGGTGTTTCTCAAGCCCATCTTTGACAACTTCAATCCCTGCATAGATGAGTTTCCATGCTATATGCACATTTATGCTACTATATGGTACTATATAGAGTATTAATGAGCACTTTCTGCCTAATGGTTGCTATAGAAGTCTAGCATTTTTTGTAAAGAAGTTTATGGGTCTTTCATTCAAGGGGTGATACTTTTTCTGAGTATCATTAATGCACAGACCAACTTATTTTGAGTTTTTACTTCTCATTTTATTCTGTGTTCATGTTCTCGGTTCTTCTCCTGTTATGCTAAGTTGTATAGAACATGCTCTATTTTGTATATAAATTACTCTTGTTTGATCTTCTATTTTAACAGAATATTTCTCTTTTTGCTTTTCTTAGGTTTAGCTCAGTCAGGTGCATGGGGTTGCTTTGATGAATTTAACCGCATTGAACTTCCAGTTTTATCAGTGGCTGCCCAGCAGATATATATTGTACTTCAGTGTAAGAAAAAAAAGAAACTTCAGTTCACTTTCACTGATGGTGATGTCGTTGACATGGACAGAGAATTTGGCATATTTCTGACTATGGTATGTCTGTAAATATGTGTAAATGGTATCATTGTGAAAAACCTTTTCTGTTCTATTTCCTATTGAAATTTCCGTCTTGAAATATTGGAACTGTCTGTTAGAAAATAGTTAATGAAACCTGAACAATAATTTGGTGAAATAATTATAATGTAATTTTCTCTTGTCCATATTTTAAACTGGATCTTAGGACTTGAGGTATGCATTTATCATTAACTAAAGGACTTTTTTAGTTGAATATTTGACAGATTGAGATTAAATTTAACCCCCTCATATTTTTAGTCAAAGTCTGTCAAAATAAACCAGAAGTAATTGACCCTGCAAGGATTATTGTAGCTGGTCTGGTCAGTATTTTACCACCTGTGAAGAAGTTTTGACCTCAATCCTAGAAGACAGCATGAGGGAAATCACCCTCACTCTGGTTCACTGGCCTCCTGAAGATTTATCTTTGGTGCCTGTGGACTGCTTCTAGCAGTGCAGGAGGCAAAGCAGCAGGAAAGTATAAGAATACCTTAAAAATCATATTTGTATCTCTCCCTCCTTAGCTACCTACATACCCACAACTCAAAATGGAAGCCTTTGTCTTTATTTTAGGGGGTCCTACCTTTGAAAAAGTGTTAATGTTATCACTGTGATTTGAAAGAGAGGGAAAATAAGAGCCATTCAAAGGCCAGGGGGAAGACAGTTTGGAAAGAGCTGAAAGAGATTAAGAAGTTATCACTGCACAGGTAGTGACTACAGTTGTCACAGCTGAGCTGTGCAGTACTCATATGAATGACTTAGACATCTTCAGTGAAAGGTCAGATCCATTAGTTTAAATTATACTCGGTAATAGCTGGCACTGCTTGACTGACTTTGTGCTGAAATGGTCTGGGAATGCTCACAGGGGACAGTAACCTCCAGCACTGGAACACTGTCAAAACTCTGAGGAAGTAACCATTTAAAAGAGCTCCAGCAAGATCTGTAAGTGGCTGTCCATCTATATCTCTGAGTCTTGGACATCTCCAAATAACGTGTGATACCCCATACTTCATGAGCTGCAGTATTGAGGCAACTGTGTACTGATGTGTAGTTGTGGCATGCACAAGTTATCCTTCGTAATCTCGCATGCACTCCTGTGTTTGCTGAATGGTTATCAGGAAAGACAAAAATTCTTACCCTGCCATCATTATATATTTTTTTGGGTTTGTAAATTGCCTTTTCAGAATCCCGGCTATGCAGGACGACAGGAACTTCCCGAAAACCTGAAGATCCAGTTTCGCACAGTTGCCATGATGGTGCCTGACCGTAGCATTATTATGCGAGTCAAGCTGGCAAGTGCTGGTTTCCGAGACAACCAAGTCCTTAGTCAGAAATTCTATACACTCTACAAACTCTGTGAAGAGCAGTTATCTAAACAGGTAAAATAAATATTTGTCCAACTGTAAGCTGTCACTGGAAGGATATGGAGATAATATACTTTCATAGAATGTGTAATTATTTTTACACTCATGAGTCTATACATTTTTTAGGGCTTTCAGTTTCAAGTTCCAGAAACACTGTCTGAAATGATTATGTTGTTTTTATTTTTCACAGTAAATTGAGCAGTACAGGAAGTTTGATTTGTGATTCTTAAACAGAGTGCAGTTACTGGAAAAGTTATGTGGAACGGTGTGTATTGCTGTGCTGAACTTGCAGAGGGCACATTTTTCAATGTCTTCACTTATGAAGGCCAGATCTATTTCAGAGGCAGTGTAAGAATTGTAAATAACTTCAGAGTGTCTACAAAGCTCTCTCTTGCTGAATGCTACTAGAAACAGAAAACTGCTGTTCTGTTTGGGATGGGATATTTAAGTAGAAACAAAACTGGTCCTTGCCTTTTGAATGCCCTGTGCTGGCTGTCCACTAGAGGGTCTCAATGAGAAATCATATGAACAGTAGACAAATTGTGGCTCAAATGCCTGCTTTGTTTAGGTAGTGATGAACATGTGCTAATTGACTACAGTCTCTATTATATGATTTCAGTTTTATACCACATATTTATTAGTGCCTCACCTTTTTAAGACTAAGTTTTCTTATTGCCTCAGTTTGTGTTGTCATTTTTTGTCCAGAACATGATTCTTTCTTTCAATGTGGAAAAGGCACATAAGCAGGCATCAGAAATTTGACCTTCTCCCTCTGCAAAAGTGCTTTACTTGTTTTGTGTTGTCACAGATGCTGGAACTGGTTCACCCTTGAACAGTGTACTTAAAAATTTAATGCACACACCAAAACAAATTATTTATTTTAACTATCAATAATTGTTGTTAATATAACAACAATTTATTTTAACTATCTTAAGGGTGATAGACAATCTTTTATACACAATGATTACTGCATCTGCACAGTGAGTACAGAGTTTCTCTGTGCAGTTTGTTCATTTCTTCAGCAGAAATTGCCCTCTAGAGCCTCTGAGATAAGGAGATTCTCTATTTATCATATTAATCAACATACTGAAGCATATAAGTAAGCCTCATCAGTTGGCCTATGGGTCATAGGAACCACCTGAAGAACTTCTGTGAAACTGTCTGAAATTCCCATCTGGAAAACTCCCATGCCAGTTATTCAAATGCTTTGTTGTGAAGGCAGGTAGCTCAATCATCTTTTCTCACACCAGTCCTTTGCCTCATATGTGCTGATGCTAGCCAGGGAGTTCCTTGACATTTACAAAAACTAATGACCAAGTGCTCTAGGTGTACAAATAGGCCCAGCCCTTACACTCAGCTACATCACAATCTTATATCTGCATCTTATGCTTATATCTCTCCTACTAATAGGCCATGATATCTGTGGGGAACAGCCTTCCATGCATGTTTATAATTTCTTCAGGACTGCACAACATTTCTACAGTATCCATCAGAGAAGCCTGCTGTAGAAATCTTTCTTCTAACCATTTATATCATGTATCATACAATGGATCGCTATACTCGGTAGCATGAGCTAGGAAGCACAGCTTTCTGCAAGCCCTTGGTAGTATGCTAGTTTGTCCTGCCTGTGCCTGTGAGCAGCCCTTTGGACAGTCCTGCTCTTGTCTAAATCCATTCTATACAGTCATTAAATCAGAGAAAAAACTGATTTTTTTTCCTCTGGAACTTCTGGAGGTGAACAGGTGCTATATCTCTTCTCGAAGTGAGATCTGCTAGAGCAGGTGGCTCAGCACCTTGTCTAGATGAGTTTTGAATACCTCCAAGGATAAACACTGCACAGCCTCTTTGGTCAAGCTGTTGAAATGTCTGACCACCTTGTCTAGTCACCATTTTGTCTGTGAGGATGTTATCAGATACAGTGTTGAAATCTCCTCGAATGGCTCTGCCTTGCTGTGTTGCCCTTCCAGCAGATATTTGGGTGTGTCAAGCCCCCAGTGAGGATCAGGGCTTGCAAAGATGAGGCTAATTCCAGTTATTGAAAGAAAAATTTATCAGCTTCTTCCTTATCAGGATGTTTGCAGCAGACATCTGCCACAATGTTGTTGAGCCCTCTAATTCCAACACAAATTCTCTCAACTGGCTCATTAGCTGTCCTAAGGAAAAGTGTTCCCACTCTTTCACTTTAAAGGGCAACTTCCCATCTCTCTATCCTGTCTTGTCCTTCCTAAGGAATCTTAATCCATCCACTGTACCTATGCCCCTACATTTCCTAGTTTGACTGTAACCCTGTACCTGCATACAGAGCTGTAATTTTTCCCTGTTTTCTTGTCATGCTGCATGCCTTAACAAACAGGCACTTCAAATTAGCGCCTCCTTCTGCTGTGAGAGCTTGTGCCACAATGCTATTCTCTTCACCTGTCCTTATCTGCACACATACACTTTAGAAGGGTCACTTTCCACACTGTTCCACCATCCCTGACAACCACGGACTGGATCTTCTGCTTCTCAGTTGAGTCCACCACTTCCTCATTTGAATGTGTGTTGTTATTGTAGTAGTAATGAAATAATTTGAAGCGCTTGCTGAAGTTCCTTGTGAAGTTTGTTGTAGGTTGGGGAATACATCTAATGCAATATGTGATTATATAGAGAGAGATCTAATAAGTTCATCAGATTCGATATGGGAGTCTTATGAATTTAACTTATTTCTAAGAGTACAGTGGGACATAAATTGCTTCTGTGTAGTCAGAAAATGAAAATTCTAAAGTACAGACAGTCTTTCTTACAGGCATATTCGATTAGACATTAGGAAGAAATTCTTGACTGTGAAGAGTAGTGAGACGCTGGAAGAGGTTGCTTGGTGAGTTTCTGGACTCTCCATCTCTGGAAGTGTTCCAGGCCAGGTTGGATGGGACTCTGAGTAACCTGGTCTAATAGAAGGTGTCCCTGCCCAAAGCAAGGGGTTGGAACTAGATGATCTTTAAAGTCACTTCCAACTCAAACCATTCTGTGACTCTATAATTCATATTATTCATATTATTCATCATATAATTCAATTCTTTCTTTCCTAGTGGAACTTATTTATTCAATTTTTTTATTGGTAAATTTGAAATTCCAAGTTAAGAAATGCTGGGTTTTCCAGGCAGTTGACTGGAAAGATCAGGGTCACATAAAGAACCAGTGCAATAGGAACTGGCAGGACATTAACTGTTTTCAGCAAATGCAGTATATCAACAGAAGGAAATAAAACAAACAAGCATTCACCAGCAGAATTTACCCCACAGAAAATCTAAAAGGAATGTGCCAGAAGAAATACATGAAGTCCTCCAGACATTTTACACACACAAATGCAGACTCTGTAGAAAGAGAGCTCTGATTCACAAGTAGCCAAAGGCACCCTGACCGACTGTCATCTCCTTCAGTAATGAAAACCAATAAATGTAAAGTAGAAGAATAGTCCTTAAGCAAATGTAGGAAGCCCAAGGTGTCCACAGGCCTGTGAAAGAGTTATTCTGACAGAGCCCCAAAGGTGAATTATTTGGCTTTGTTATGGGACTTCTTCCCTAGAACCTCCTTCCACAAAGCCTACAGCTTAGGGAAAAACAGAAACTGAAAAGAAAAACCTAACAAGGCTTGAAAGTAAATGAGGTGATAATCAATTTTTGAGAATCATCTCTTTAAGATGCTTTCATATGGAGCAAACCACTGATATCCCTTTTTTTCTTTTCCACATAGAACAAGCTCTGCTTCTAGTACTGAGACTTCCATTTTTTTTCATATTTTTAATTCTTCCTTTCAAGATCATCAGCTATGCCACTGCAGCCCATTTTGCTCAGGCATAATCTTTAAAGATTTCTGTTAAAAAGTGTAGCAAAGAAATAAACTCATAATCCACATTTGCCAGTAAATGCTAGCTGTTCTGTGCCATTCTCAAAAGGCAAAGCAGTTGTAAAACTACAAAACAGATTAAGGTAAATAAAAGGTGCTCATCTTGAACCACCCATTACATAGGTCAGTTGGAATGCACCAGAATTTCTTTAAAAGTCATTTAAGCTTATTTTAAATTTTCTTGTAGGTATGAAAATATTCCTTCAAATTGTACAAGGTAATCACTTCTGTAGAATCACAGACTTGTGTAACTTGGAAGGGACATCCAGAAGTCAGCTTGTCCTGCTTCTAGCTCAGCACATTAGAGCAGGTTGCAAGGCACTTTTTGAGTTTTGAATATCTCCAAGGATGGAGATATTTAGCCTCTCTGGGTACCTTTTCTCTGTTTGGCCACTCTTATTTGAAGAATCTTTTCATTATGCAAACCGTTGCAATTTCCCCTCTTGAAAATTTTGACATCACCTCTTTTCCTCTCAGTCATCTTTTGCTGAACTCATTTCAGTATGTCAATGATGGTCATCTAGCATTGAGAAAAAGAAATATATCAGTCCTTATCATGATTCTGGGCATTTCACTAGGATATGCCATCTACTAAATGATGATGAAGTCAGATGGCATCTGAGTTCATCAATGTCACACAAAGTTGTTAATTTTTTTGTGTTAGTGCTTCCATCTGCAAATAAGATTTCCTGGCAGTATGTGGCTATATATTCATAGATAAATTTTCAACTGGTAACAACTTGGCACCTGATTAAATAATAGAAAATTAGGCTGGACAGAGCCTTGAGGAATTATCCAGTTACCTTTATGGAGGAAAAAGAATTCTTAATTAAATAATTTGCTATAATGGTTTTTCATGGTTCTTAGCATTTTCTATTGATGGATAGATTGCAGTTTCTCAGGCAACCTGATCCAAAGTTTCATTTTTGTTAGGTTTACAATATTTTCCTCACAATATTTCTGCCTTGCTGTAGTTAGGCACATTACTTCTTTTCCTTTCTATTCCTCCTGTCTTCCTCTTTGCAGGTATCTTTTGCATGTTGAAGACTTTTGTCATCACTCATCCTACATATTCACTCTTCCAACTTTTACAATAGATTTTGTATTTCTTTTTTCTGATACATTTTCTAGTCAACTGATTGCTTTTTTTCCTTTTCAAATTTCTCTTCTTTAAGGGTTCATTTTCAAATGTGGAATCCAGGTTTTGGTCACAGTATAGAAATGTCAACTACAATGGAAATATATTTTCAGTTGTCCTAAAAAGGGCATTTGTATTTTTATTGCCCACTAAAATTGCAGATAAGTCATTGGGGGAGCTTGTGACTTCAATCCAATGTCAGATAATTTTCTGCAAACCTTTGTGCACCTGATTTGTTTCTCAACTCAATGAAGAAGAGTTGTTACTCTTTATTTGTGCAGTTGGTTATTACTACCTTTAATATTTTGCACTTGCCTTTATTTAATTGCAGCACACATAGATAATTTCTTTTGAAAATTCTCTTGGTATTGAAGAGAAATTGGTATTGTATTGGTACTGAATTTCTCTTGGTAATTTTGAACTCTAGTTGTGATCTAATTCACCAGTTTGGTATCTTCTGCAAACCTAATCAATAAGTTATTTCTTGCTGAAAATTCTAGGATTTACACAGTGTATTGTTCCAATTTGTCAGCTTGGGAAATAATAGTGAGATGTCTAGCACCAAAAGGCACACTTTCTGGTATGGACATACAACACTAGAAAATATCTTCAGAATTTGATAACAACAAATCTGGAAATCTATTTGAAAAGACAAAGAGCTCTGAATTTAATTGTATTGAGAAGTTCTATAACATTTATTTATTTAGTGAATTTAATTTTCAGTCCTTTTTTGATTTTTGTTTTGATCTATCTGATCTTTATACTTCCAATTTTGTTTATGCTTTATTTCAAGGTTCACTATGACTTTGGGCTTAGAAATATCCTGTCTGTTTTAAGAACACTTGGAGCGGTGAGAAGAACTAATCCCCAAGAGCCAGAGAAAACTGTTGTGATGAGAGTTTTGCGAGACATGAACCTCTCCAAACTGGTACTGTAACACTGATGACTTTTCCCAATAGAGTATTTTGTTTGCATTTTTAAGGGTCTTTGTTATGCACTTTGAAAAGCTATTTTTCTTCACTAGTTGGATACATTATTTTGCAGTTTTTAATATGATTTATAAGTGAGTTGAGAGTCAGAGTACAGTCACTGTGTGAGCACAGTTTGTCTTTCAAAGAGAGAAAAACACATCATAAGCTTTAGCAGAAAAAAGTCTTTGGAAATACCATGAGATCCTAGGGGATCTACCTGGTCCTCTAATTGGCTCTTGTTTTTAATTCCTTTTACCCTAAGGAGAGAATGGAAGAATACATTGTATTAACTTTTAATAATGTCACCAAAGATCCTTCTTAATCCAGAATTTCAATTTATACATTTCTTGGGAGTCTGTTGCCTTTTCAGAACATCATAAGAATTGCCTTAAATGAGGTAATTGGAAGCAGCTAATACCTGCTTGTATAGTCTAACGTCTTTAGATAATACTATTTAAAGTATTCATCTTTCTTTTTATTGCTGTAATTAAAAGGTTATAGCATGTCTAGACTCTGTGTACTTACCTTGGGAACCAGTTTTGTGATGGAACCAATTAATCTGTTTCTGATGTTAATCTGTTCAGCGCATTGGTACACGCGTTCAAACCTATAGCAATGCTTCAGTGATTTACAGAACAAAAAAATTATAAAAACTCTAAGGAAAAATATGATTGGAATAAATCTTGCTGACTTATGTAACAAATGAAGAAATATTTGTATGTATACACTGAAGAAAGCTGTATTAAGTTGTTGACATTTTTATCAGCCTAAAGTATTTAATTTAGAAATTACTACTTGTGATTTCATTGTATGAAACTCACTTCATAAAACTGATGGATAATTATAATATTTGCTTTGGAAGAGATAAGATTTTCACTGCCATCTTCGAAATGGCTTATCTTGAAGATTGTTTACTATTATAATAATAACTTTGATAAATAAATAATGTGTTTCCCCCTTTTTTATCCTTGACAGGTGGATGAAGATGAGCCTTTATTTATGAGTCTCATTAATGACCTATTCCCTGGAATTACTCTGGATAAATCTGGGTATCCTGAACTACAGTCAGCCATCCAAAAACAGACAGAGGAAGCAGGGCTTATTAATCATCCACCATGGATACTTAAACTTATTCAGCTGTATGAAACTCAACGAGTCCGACATGGTTAGCATGCTAGATGAGGCTTTGAGATTGCATTATATTCGAGACTACATTGTATTATCTGCCACTAGAATGCAGATTAATTTAATGAAAAATATTTAAAAAATTGAACAGATTTTTAAGCCTATGTAGGTCTTTTGCTTAAGAAGCTGTTATGACCTTTTTTTAGTGTGCAATCCTTTGTTGTATTACATTTTTATGGGGAGTATGAGTGTGGCCTTTGGTGATTGAAATTTCTATAGAACAAGTTAAAATATATTCATTCAAATCCAGAAACAGCAGTTTTGTTCAGTGTTCTGAAAACAATTGTTGCCCTTAGACAGAGTTCAGTCATGAAGCTCAAGTTTAATGTTGCTGTGAGATTATAATGTTGAGAAGATTACAAAAAATAATTTCTCAAACCTTTATTTTGATAGAATCTACCATGCATGCGATAGAATTCTAAGTGTTTTCTTTGTGATTGATTCTTGCCATTTATACTGAGGAGAAGTAAGCTTTCCTCCTGCTGGATCAGGGTAATTAGACAAGATGGACTCCAGAGGTCCCTTCCGACTTCAATCATTCTTTGATTCTATGAAAATGCATTTTTAGAGTACAGAAAAAGCCATTGAGTAAAGTTTATCCTGTCCTAGGAAGGGTATCAAAGACAGTAGTAAATCCAGGTTTACAATTCATAGCTCCGTGGAAAAAAAATACCCCTACTTTGAAATATCCCCCATACCCCTAACTTCTAACTAATGATTTTTTGAGTATAATAAGGGGGAAATGTAAAGGAAATGTAACTAAAGGAGCAAAGATTTATAAAGATATCATCCTTCTTATTCTCCCTTTTCTTGTCATAACAAAAGAATAGTCAGCTTAAACTAATGGAATAAATGAAAAGAAATACTCATTCACATACCGTAGTCTGAGTCCTTAATGCCTCAAACTTTTAACTCAAACTTCGGATTATTGGTTAGACTGAAGAACTAGTTAGTGCTGTGCAAACTTACTAATTTACATCCAGATTTCTAGATGCAGTGTTCCATAACAGCTATTTGTATAGGAACCATGGAAGTTTTAATGTTTTCAGTTATGATTAAATGTGTCTCTTTTTAAAAGAAGCTGTTTGATCTGTGAGACACTACAGCTCCTCTGTTCCTCAAAAATCTTCAGGATTCACCATGAAATTCTACTCAGATGCCTCTTCTCTCCACACATCCCTACTATTCCTGGGAGATCATGCAGCTCCAATTGTCTGAACAGTTGGACACTCAGGCCAAAAGCTTTTTGATTTTCTATGATGAAAGTTACTTCACTGAGGGAAAAATATTATGTTTTCCTGACTTCCACCTGTCCTACTCATGAACTTGAATTTGTGAAGATGTCACCATGGGATTTCAAATAATGAGGAGAAATGTGGCCATATGTGCATGAGGTGCTTTTATAAACACACACACACACACACACACACACGCACACAGATTCAGTGCATGGATCCTGAAATCTGTTCGGCATAACAATTTTGGTTGAAATATGACTGAAATCAGCAGAAAAGCCATTTGGTTAACATGGAAGAATTTGTATTAGATTCTCCCATATGTAACATATGGCACGAGTAAGTGATTTTCTGAGTCCTCAGATTGTTTCAGGGAACATCCAGCCCCCTTTAATTTTAGAGGAAACATCACACAATCTGCATGGCACTGGATTAGGTATATTATTTGGGTTTGTGATTGTTCCGTACTTTTGTTGAAGTTTTCAAAGCCAACTAAGGATTATGATGTCCAGTTGCCTTTAGGGCTAATAAGAGTTATCTAGGTCCCTTAGATGTCCTATGACCCTTTAAAAGTCTCAATTTGAATGTCCTGTCTGATTTTGGGCAGATTCTGGGCCTGTTGAGTAGGTGATTTAGAAAACATAACTAAAGAAGTTCAATAGTAGGCTCAATTTATTCTTGAAGACATGGCTTATTTTTCTTAGGTAACATGAATACACTGATGAATAAGTGTTGTTGCTCTTTACCAGTTTTATGAAGAAAAGATCTATTAAAATGCCAGCATGAGTGGATGCAGGTACATATTTTTGTTCCTTTTGCATCAGAAAGATGCACTAGATTTTGTATATCATTAGAAGATGCTCATTCTCATGAGATACATTTAGAAATTTCTGGATTTGTTTGCTACCATTCATGCATGAGAATATCAAAAGGCAGTTGTGTTGTCCCATTAGAAAAAAGAAAAGAATTGCCTGAGGGAGGATTCAGACTCACATAGGCTTCCCTATCATAATAGAGAGACATTTATAGAGGCCTTTAAATAATAGTTTCAAATTCTGTTTCAATCAACATTAAGTGGAGTGAGAAACATCCTTTTTATTGGCTTTTGATAAAAATAAAACAAAGATCGTTGATGCAATGAACCATTAAATGGTAGCACAACACATTGACATTTCATTTTCAACCATGTTCATATTGTTTTAAGGTATGATGACTCTAGGTCCAACTGGTGCAGGAAAGACAAAATGCATTAATATTTTGATGAAAGCAATGACAGATTGTGGTGCTCCCCATAAAGAGATGAGAATGAACCCAAAGGCAATCACAGCTTCCCAGATGTTCGGCACCCTTGATGTTGCTACAAATGACTGGACAGATGGGATTTTCTCTACATTATGGAGAAAAACTTTAAAGGCAAAGAAGGTAATGGATATTGTATCATGATAGACATTTAATACTGTTTCTGTAAGGTGTCATTATCTGTAATTTTTCTGAAAGGTCTTCCATTATAAAATCAAATGGGAATACGCAGTGTTAATTTTGCTTTGTGTCTGATGAGCTCAGTGTGCACAAGAATCAGAATTATATATATATATATATATATCCCAGATAGCAATAGGCTTCCCAAGCATTTGAGGTTCCAGAATTTATTTAGGAAAGATTTTAAGTGGTATGCTTCCTTCTGTAAGCAGTCCAAACACAAAAACAAGGTGTGTTCATGTTTTGATGTAAGGACAGAAAAGTCAATTTTCTTCTGTCTGGTTTTAAGTCATTGCCACTTTATTTCAGTAGTTAAATCAGAATGTAAGGCTTTGGTAAAAAACTGATGTAGACATTTCCCAATCAAACCTGCAGATCATGTTTCACAGAATCATAATTACACTCATATCTACAGAACAGCCACCGAGTTCTGGCTTGGAAAATGGGACACCTTACATTAAATATGGGTAACATCCCACAAGGACTGACTTTGTGCCAGCGTCTATGACTGCATTTAATGGGAAATATTTTCATCCATCTTGACGGATGCTGGGTTGGCTAATGTTGGCTAATGAAGAAAGATACAACTTTCTGCTCAGTACAGCACAAATTAATTTTTGTTGCTCTTTCTTGACATCCTTTTTAGTGTGACACAAGATAACAAAAGAAGAATTAAAATCACCGAGCAAATGATAAAAATTGCATTTTAATATTCCTTTCCTGCTGAGCACCAAATTTTGGCATTATTTATATCTAAGAGTACATTTTCTGATATTATATGAATGTGTAATTTTGGCCAATGTGATACCTTGTAAGGCTACCTGGAACAGAGGCTAGACAGTATTAAAGGAATAAAGTAGGTATTTATTAAAAGGCCTTCAATAGGTATTTATTAAAAGGCCTTCAAAGGATACACCTTGGGCAGTACAAGAACCTGGCTGTGGCTCCACCCAAGATGGACACCTGGTCACAATTTTTCACACTTCTATAAATTTTGGGCCATTAACATATTGTGGTCAATTGTCCAATTACAGCTTCAGTTTATGAAGCCCCACCCTCCCAGTTTGCTCTCCTCAGTTCACTGTTTATACATTTTGGGCCTGAAGCTCCAATGGTGTCCTTGGTTCTCAAGCTGGAAAAGGATTGTTTTGTCTAATTACACTGTGAAGAGAAGTTGCTAACACTTTATATGAAGTACAGAGTTCATACTAATACAGTACAGAATCTAGAAAATATGAAAGCTAAAACTTAAGGCAATAAATATAGGTAAAGTGGAATGTGTGTGTCTCTTGGTTTTTTTTAGGGTGAACATATCTGGATAGTTTTGGATGGACCTGTTGATGCAATATGGATTGAAAATCTGAACTCTGTTCTGGATGATAATAAGACCCTTACTCTGGCCAATGGAGATCGCATTCCAATGTCCCCCAATTGCAAAATTATTTTTGAACCTCACAACATTGACAATGCTTCCCCAGCGACAGTTTCTCGTAATGGGATGGTCTTCATGAGTTCTTCAGTGTTAGACTGGAAGCCTATTTTAAGGGCTTGGCTGCAGACACAACCAATTACATACTCCAGTGTCCTATGGAATTGCTTTAATGCTGTATTTCAGGTATTTAATTAACTACTTCAGAAAAAAAAGGCATTTTTAATTTTTTTTTAAATGAAGCGTTGCTTCTTCCTAAGTGTTCTTTCAATTATTTATGTTTCTTTGTTTATGTAATAAACTAAAGATGAAGGATTAAAAAAGGAGAGAAAATTATCATTAATAAATTACTGGAGATGTAACAGATGAATAATATTTTGTTTTGTCTGCATACGATAGTTGGCAATGAACTGTTAAACCAGTGATTATTTTATATTGCATGTTGGCAAAACAGATATTCTCTTTGCTTGTAATTTTAATACTGCAATTTTAATTATTGTTAGTATATAAAAAGGAAGTGGGTAGAGTTCTTATTTTGTTTTAAATATAAAGAACGAAATTCAGAAAGAAATTGAGCTAGATTTACTCTGGTGTAACAGGAATGCATTTGACCAATTAGTTATTTTTAAAAATTAATCCAGGGTTGTTCTGTGCTGTTCTGTGCTTCTCTGACTATAGTTCTGAAGTTCTGACTATAGCTGTCTCTTCTGATTTTATTATCTATGTTTTGATTTCAATGAAAAATTTTGAAACTGCATCTCTTTGATACATTATCTGACTAAATTGTGTTCAATCAGTAGATCCAAAGCAAGAATCCTGAATGTTTTTCCTGCTCTGTTTGGCTTTACCTTACTGAATCATTAGAAAGGTTCCAGCAATATTATGGATAGTTGTACTTGATAGTGGGTATAAAAGCATAATCTCAGCAGTGTACTTCTTCAATCACATTGAATTTTTTTTTTTTTGCATTTGAATGTTTTAAAAGAAATATTTAAGTCTTTGCAACCTTTCAGTGTTGTTATCTTCTGATTTTCTCAATATCTGATTTCCTCAATTTATTTCCTGTGAAATAAATGCAACTTCCAACATATCTTGGTTTTCCATCAGCTTGCTCCTGCCTGCTTACTCATGTAATTGGTGTTGGATTTCACAGGGCTTTCTCCTGTAATATTTTTCATTGCTCTTGCATTTTAAAAATGCAGTTTTTAATGAATTTTGAGTGACATTTCAGGACACTTTTTATAGATGATAAAAGCAATGATTGATATAGGTTTAGAATGCCCTGAATTTTAACAAATGTCTTCTAATGTTCTACTTTTCATTTCAGTGTGCATTTACTTTAAAACTAATGTTTAACAAGCTATTCATTTTGTTCTACTTCCAAAACATAATGATATGACAAAGTATTTACTACAGCAGCAAGAGAAACAATTCTGATAATGAGTTTTAAAATATGCTTCTAAAGTAATGTATATGTGGGTCAATTTACTGCTTCTTTGCCACAGTTCTATTTCTATTTTATGATACAACTTGCTCTGAAAACATAACAACAACACTTAAAATGCCCAAGCCTGAAGCAATAGCAATAAAGTCCAGAAAAAGATGTATTTTATTAGATTAAGAAATGAAAATGCAGTGAAATATGAAGTTAGTTCAGTGCTGAAGGCTGCATTTAGAACTATCAAAATGTAAATGAAAGCTGTCATGCTGGCAGTTTTCTTTCACTTTTAATGTGCTGTCTTTGCTTCTCAAATAATAGAGGCAATAAAAGTGATTTTACAGATGAGAGTAACACTAGTTTTGTGTTCACATGACTCTTTTATAGTTACTATTTTCTGCCACATTTAAAAAAAAAGGATAAAATTCAAAAAGAAAATTTTTAAAATGCAGTTCATCAACAGTAGTAGTCAAATTCCAGGTATAGACCTTGGTGAATTTAAGGCTAGTATTAAGAAAAAAAATGGATATAAACATCTAACAAAGATCTGATTTGTCAAAGAACATGAATATTATAGTATAGATGGAAATATAGTAACCAAGGAGACTCAGTCTAAAGTAGATACATAACGACTTTCTGAATTTAATCTAAACTCAACTAAAATAGACATAAGACAAAAGCTATAATAATTCCAATTTGCTTACAAAACACTCTCATTATTTATACTGATAAAAATAGTATTTGTCACTGTAAGTCTTCATATGGGATAAAGTAATGGTTAATAAAGGTGCAGCAGGTAGCAGTAATGGAGGAGGAAGGAACAGAGAATAATGATTGTGAATCAGTGAAAAGAATGTATTAATTCTTTTCATGTATATTATAAATGGCATTGTAAGTCACCATTTTTCATATATTAAAAAAAAAAAAATCCAAATCAGAATACAAAAGACAAAAAGTCCAAAACCAAAACCAACTCCCGAACCCAACCTTATTTCAATTTAAGATGATCTTACAGTCCTTTCTATTTCCACAGAATTTTTTTAGAACTGTGATTGAGGGGTTGAACTTTCCCCCTCCCTTTCCCAATTCTTTCTTCTTAGCAATATTTCCTGCTTCACAGTAATTTCAAATAAACTCCCATCCCTATAAAAAGTCTCTCCTAAATTTAGAAGCTCCACTGCCAGTTCCTGGTCTGTGAATGATGCTGCTACCTGTAAGCAACAGAATTGCTTAGCTGATGGAAGTAATTATCTGAGACAGTTTCAAAGAACTGAAATAATTAAAATAGTTACCTGAGTGGTGTTATTGAGATTATCTGCAAAATGTGCTCAAACCACTGATGGATGTTATGTGAATAACATAAGTTTCAGCACATCCATGTATTGTTTAAATGAAAAAAAAGTAGTAGCAACTTAATTTTCAGATGTGACTAATTTTCTTCCTCCACATTAAATATAACTCTAATCCAATTTGTGTAAAGGCTGCTACTGTGCCTGGAGCATAGAGCTGAATATATAATCCAAGGAGTTTTTTACCTTTAATATTTAAATGCTGATGTTAAAATTTATATTACAAGTATTAATAACTTTCTATTGAGTTGTTCTTTTGCTTTTCTAAACCCTTTGAATATGTTACCAACTTCCTGTCCTGAAGAGTGTTCTGTAGTCCAGTGAGTTCTATAGTGATTGTACTCAGTGCAAAAAGATCCTTCTTTCATATGAGTTTTTAGCATCTGACTTCATTTTTCAGCCTCCTTGTAAGGGATAGCAAATTCCTGATGCAAATTAAATTTATGTGTATTTGGCATGACCCAATTCATTTTTCCAGTCCTCCTGTCCAAGCAATTCATGCAAATTTCTCTGTTAATCTTGGATCTTTTTTCAGCCATGTATTGTTTTAAAAATAGTAGTAGTAATAAAATACTAGCATATATGGAACTGATTTCTTATTTTCCATAAACTCAGAGAAAAAGAAAACATTAAAAAACCCTTCATATACTACAGAAACCTCACTGGATTTATAAGTACCATAAAAGTAGTTCTGGTGAAATAGTACAGAATACTTTGACGCATGAAATATCTTTATTCTGTGTGTTTCAAATCAATTATTAAACAATTTACAGTGCCCTATGAGACATCTAGTCTATTTTACACATGAAGAAGCTGGATTTCAGTGAGATTTAGCTCCAAATTCTAAAAGTCTTAGATTTGAATTTCCCACAGTGCTTGTGGGCACTCCCCTGTGGCACCCATAACACCCTCAGTTACTCAGCTGAGCACCCTACATACCATTGGAATGAACCAGGCATTTTTGAGGGAAAGCCACAAAAAGGCAGCACACAGAAGTGGAAGGACTTTTGCTAGTCAACAAGAAATGACAAAAGAAACAACCTAATAGAGTGGGTGGCATCCCTGCCCATGGTGGGGTCAAGGAAGTAGATGACCCCTAAGATCCCTTGCAACCCTATCTATTCTATGATTCTGTCTATGCTCACACTCAGATTGTCTTCTTAGACCACTTACCTATAAGCCCTACTCTAGACTGACGTGCCTAAATGAGTTTTTGATAACAATATATATTTTTGTTATGTGTGTGTTACCTGGTATTCTAGTGGGATGGAACTTAGGAGAATGGGAAAAAAAAAAAATTGGTTCACTCTCCCTGACAATAAATATCAGCATGGGGCACTGGAGAACTTTAGTGGCAAAAAAATAAACTGAAAAGTGAAACAAAGCTGGTGAGCATGTGGGTAAACAGCTCAGTGAGTTTTTAAAAGTATCTAAGTAAATTGTTTATGTCTTTGGGCAATTGAATGTTTTCATTGTCTTAGCTTTCTCTCTGGTAGGACATGATATCTATAAATGAAATTCCTCCCAAATTACTATCTCCCATAGTATCCCTGTTATACTTTCACTTCCCAGAATGAGTGGCCATTGTTGATTTCCAAAGATTAAGGGGGCAAATAGAAGCCATAGGGAGAGTATTACATTACAGATTGTTGGATGAAGATGGAAGAAGGTTATAATTTACATCAGTTTATACTATTGGGCAGAAATTGATATTTTAAAATTTTGCACTGCAAATCTCAGAGAGAACTTTACATCAATTTGAAACTTTGCTCAAGATGTTGCAAAACACTTGACAAAGATGGACATGGTAGCCATCACTATGAAGAAACCTGAGGAAAGTCCAATTTCCATTAAAATCAATTCAAAAATTCTTTCTGGATCTTGCCAGAATTCTACAGGAAAAGGAGAATATTGGTTTCAAGAGGAACTGGTACAATATTGTGCAGTCAGAACAGATCAGACAGATTAGGCAGATAGAAATTTATAGTGGTAAACTTGTGCATTATATATATATGTATCATCAGTGCTTTTATCTTCCTACTACAAAAATATCAGTGGTAGTTTAAAATCTCCAGTGGAGAGCACAAATGGCAGGCAGATCCCTGAAGTAACTGAAAAGCATTCTTCAAATTGCTCTCCAGGAAATTACTCTGTGGAGCTCATACAAGTTTCTCTTCTGACTCTGGTACATCAAAGTTATTTTTCTAATATGCTATTGTTAGAAAAAATCATGGTCAAAGTCTGAATATTTATAAGCCCAGAAATGGGGAAAATTGTTGTTTGGAAATAAAGTAGAATATATTTGAAAATAAGGAATTGATTTCATGTAAGAAAAAATCATATCCTTGAAACTAGTAAAGAGAATCTTTAAATAATTTTTTTTTCTTTCCAGGATGTGATGGATTTTGTTTTCTCTGCTGTGACACCAAAAATGTCGATTTTAGAATGTATGTACATCAAGCAAGCTATTGACCTCCTACAGGTAGATATGGCATCTATGTTTCTCTCTCTGATTCTGTGATTTGTTCTAGGAGGGCAGTAGTTCTGTATTGCATCCACTTTGCAGGGTTTGCTGTCTGGCCAGGACGAGAAGCAGCTCAGTGAGGAACATATTGCTCGCTTGTTTGTTTTCGCTGTGATGTGGTCAGCTGGAGCCCTTCTGGAGCCAGACGACAAGCTGAAAATGGAGCTGTTCCTACGGAAGCACTCGGCAGTGAAGGAGCTTCCAGCTGTGAATGGAGAGGAAACCATGTTTGAATTTGGTATCAATGCCTGTGGCCAGTGGGAGCACTGGTCAAAGAAGGTTTGTATGCTGCAACACGCTAAGTTTTCTTAATAGGTACACAAGATGTATTTGGTAAGAGACATCTTATTTCCAACAATACATAATTCAGTTAGGAAGATTAACCCTGCCAAATCCTCAAGAGCTTCTTTTTTTGAAGGAAATTTTTCTTTTCCCCATAAATATCTTTAGCAAAGAATAGAAATGTGCATTTGAAATAGCTTTCAAAGTGAAACAGAAATGATCTTAACTCTGTATACTGTCTATCACCTACTCTTTAAGAAATTCCAGCAAGGAAAAGCTTTTATCAGGCACTGGAGGAATGAAAATATCCTGTTAGTTTAACACTCTTTTAGAAAAGCATAACAAGATACTGATTGATTACAAAAGGATACTTGGCTTTCAGGAAGAAACGTTTTGCTGATATAAATTTTATAAAGTACATTTGATTTTGTGTTCTGATGCAAAGTGATTGTATAGGCAGGTAGGAGTTCTCAAATTTTTTACATGTTTTTCTTATGCAGGTCCCTGAATATATTTATCCTAAAGATTCAGTACCAGAATATACTTCCATTCTAGTTCCAAACATAGACAGTGTCCGAACAGACTTCCTAATGCACACTATCATGAGGCAAGGAAAAGCTGTTTTGCTAATTGGGGAACAAGGAACAGCAAAAACTGTTATGATTAAGGTAAGTGTAACAGAAAAACATATGTAATATATTAGTACGATAACATTGCAATAATTGATATTGGCACAAATGTTGGGGTTAAGGATAGTTTGATTTTTCTTCAGAGTACATACTAGCATTCCTACTGAGGCATTTTGCCAGTACTCACATGGACTACAAGCAAAAACCCCCAAGTCTCCACGCTTCAGTATAAAGATTTCTTTCAAACTTTTCTAGCTGTAGCCACAAGGTCAAATGATAAACCCTCTCTCATATGCTTTCTTTTCTTTTGAGTAAACTAATGGAAGATTTTGCTAAGAAAAATGTTGATTCTTGGAGGATTTTTTTATTTTCCGGTGCTTTGTTAGTGGTGCCATGTGTGAACTGATCTTTTGTACACCCTTGTTGCACAGCTTGCCTCCGAAAGCCAAAGCAAAGAAAAAGAACTTCCTTCTTTAGTAAGGATGGTTTTCAAAGGGTAAATTAACTGTTTGTTATCTGCTCTCTCAATTTCTTCACTGAAAATGACGTGTTCTTTCTCTAGAAGGAAATAATAGGTTTGCTATTAAATTAACAAATACATGCTTTCTGTATTATAAAATGTTGCAGGTTAATCATATGACACAAAAAAATTTAATAAGTTAGTACAGAAAAGTCAAGAATCAAAAGGCTGAACAAAGCCAGATGTCATACCAAACTTGGCATCCTTTATTTAAAAAAATGGAAGCATAATGTTTTTCAGCAGGGTTTCTGTGTTTTTCAGGGCCATGTGTGGGTTCTTTGATCAGTGAGAGGTAGATAAAACCAATCTTCTGTTGGGACAGCTGAAATGGCTATACAGGCTGTATATATCTGGTTGGCTGTACATTGGCTGTACACACGTCCACTGGAGGATTTGCAGAGGTCTTGAAATGGAAAATTAGCTGAAAAACACTGGCCTAAATTGACCTTTGGCTTTCTTAAAATCTAGAGCCATTTTGTGTGCCCCGGCCATGTGCTCTCTGAGCCCTGAGGGAGAGCGGGTTGTACCCATGCCAGCAGCTATTAATGCTATTTTTTCAGCAGAGCTGTCGATGCCAACAGGCATGCCGGTGTAGTGTCAGCTTCTGTTCCTGGCACCAGCTGGAGAACTATTTTAGCAGAGTGAAGAGGCGGGGTCTGGGTGGTGGTCTTGATATTCCGCATACTGGATTTTGTCCAAATACTGGCAACCTCCAGCCTTCAGCTGCCATTCCTGTCCCTAAAAATAATTGGTACTGATTCTTGGGAGTTGCTCACGCTGAGTCTATGCTATAGAGCAGAGTATGTTCCTTACACAAGGGAGCAGTATGCCAGCAGATATTTGATCTCATGTAAGGCTAGGAGTGAGTGTTAACTGCCTTCACAACTGTTCTCCTTCTGCTTTCATCTTCTGTAGAATTTTTTTTTAACTACACCTTGTGGAAATTTCCAGATATAAACAGTTGATTTCATGAAAAAGTGAAAAAGAGTCTTAACACAGAACACTTCAGGTAGTAATCTGAATTAATCTGAATAATCTTCAGTGTTGAGTAAAACATCAGTATGAATCAAAATAAAGAACTTAAAATGGAATGTTAATTTAAGACCTTTATTCTCTGTACTATTAATTCTTGAATTGCACAAAATTTTAGAAAGTAATATTAAACTGGTAAAGGACAGTTTAACTAACAAAAAGAATCCTATTCAATACCCTCTTATTTTTCAAAGATAGTTCTCATTTCTGTAGTGTGCAATGTTGCTATTACCATGCAAATATTCTGAAATGCCATGATGAATAAAATACAAATGTGTTTTTTTAATGGTTGAGAATTCATAGTTGCAGTTTGTTGGCCTTGCCTAGCTTCAAGACCCTTACTCAGCTGCTGATTGCCTCCCCTTCCTCAAGAGCACAGAGGCTGAGGTAAAGACGGGGAGATCCTCAAGTCACCAATTACTGCCGTGGGAAAAACATTTGACTTGTGGAACACTTTTAAAATTTATTTCTAAATAAATAAAATATTTAAATAATAATAAATATATAAATAAAAATTAAATAAATAATAAATAAATTAAAAATAGAATTGGATGGTGAAAAACAAATACTGAAAACACCTTCTTCTCACCTCTATTCAGGCTCACCTTTAGTCCTTCATCACTGACTCCTCTACCTCCACCCTGGCCAGCAGTGGAGGGGGATGAGAAATGGGGGCTGTGGTCAGTCCATAACAGCTCCACTCTGCCTCTCCTTCCTCCTCATGTTGCTCCCTCATCCCACATGGGATACAGTTCTTAGCAGGGCTGCAGTTCTTCATGAGCTATTCCACCCTGGGCTCTTCATGGGATAACAAGTCCTGCCAGCAAACCTGCTCCAGTATGGGCTTCTCTTTCCATGGGTCTGCAGGTCCTGCCAGGAGCTCCAGCATGGGCTTCCCATGGGGACACACCCTCCTTTGGGCATCCAGCTGCTCCAGTGTGAGGTCCTCCATGGGCTGTAGGTTGATCTCTGTTCCAATGTGAACGTCCGTGGAATGCAGCGGGACAACCTGGTTCACCGTGGTCTGCATGGCAGGTTGCAGGAGAGCCTGTGCTGAAGCACCTCCTGCCCTTCTTTCTGCTCTCATTTTGGTATCTGCAGGGTTGATTTTCTCACATTTTTTGCACTTTTCTCTCAACTGCCAGGCAGCATTTTGCCCTTCCTGACACAGGCCGAGTGTCTCCAGTGGGGCTGCTGGAGGTGGCTGGAACTGGCTGTATCTGGCATGGGAAAGCCCTGTCCTCCTCTTGCCAGGGGCTGCCCCGCAGCCCCACTGCCAGCACCTGGGCATTGCACCTGGCACATGACCTTTGTACAAATTGTTGGGCCTCTGAGGAGAGGTCTGAGCACTGACCTGCCCCAACCCCTCAGCTGTGAAAGGTACACACCAAAGACAAGACTGCATATACATTGCACATGTGGGTTGTCATTTATGTGAAGTCTGAAAAAAACTATTTCTGAAGGGCATCTTTTCTTAAACTGCTATCACTCTATCAACAAAATCAACAACATTCATCAAAATATTTTCAGGGGATCTAGATGTATCTTCCTTTCTGCTGCCACACAGAATGTATGTCTCACTGGAGTTCTTAGAGCACTTCATCAACAATGATATAGATTTATTTTTCTGAGGTACCAAAATGGGAACATTTCTAGTCAACCCTCTTATACAGATAAGAATTTCAGTGATATTCAACTTTGTCATCATTGCAGAAGAATCAAATCTTTAAAAAGAAATTATGCTGGAATTTTAGTGCTATTTCGAAGCTCCAGGACTTTTTCCTAAACAAAATATTTCCTATACTCTCACTGTCTCTCTCTCTCTCTCTCTCTCTCTCTCTCTCCATATCCCTATCCCTTGGTGTGACTCCAGGGTTATATATTTTTATTATAAAATCTCCCTAAATATGAAAAGTGGAACTTTGTTGCTTTGGGGCATCCTCAGCAGCTGTGGGAATTGTACATATTCATAAAATCCAAAGATTACTTTCTTCATTAAGAGAAGATAGCTATCAGTTTATGTGATGTATCTGGGTTTAATTTTACACTGCTATTCCTTTACACTGCTTTTGCTTTCAGAGTTTTGGTTTTGTAGTGTACACATGAAAATGGATTTGGTTTTTCTCTTTTCCTTGCAGTCTGCTGTAATAGATCATCACTAACAGCTTAAATTTAGAAAAACAGTGACAATTGCTAATGCAAACTTTACTTGCTGGCATACATCTACTTGTAAAACTTAGTGAAGTCTATTAAGAGCTTACAATTTTAATACTTAAAAATTTTATGTAAAACATTAACTGGCAGTTTGTTTGAATTTCCAGTTGCAGATGGTGTATTTATCTTAAATAAACTGTATTTGGAGACTTTGAAGTTAATAGCAGGACTGAGATTTTTGCAGAGCTGCTGAGCATCTGTGTCTCCTTTTGTCTCAATTCACCTGGAGTTATTGATGCACTTTTAAAAGTGGTTTGTCTTGCAGAATTACACAAGCAAGTATGATCCTGATGTTCACTTGACCAAATGCCTAAACTTTTCCTCTGCGACTCTGCCACATATGTTCCAAAGGAGCATAGAAAGTTACATAGGCAAAAGAATGGGCACTACACACGGTCCTCCAGCAGGGAAGAAAATGACTGTCTTTATTGATGACATCAACATGCCTCTGATTAATGAATGGGGTGATCAGGTAAAATGAAAATATTAACATTTGGTAGTTGGTGATCTTACCATGGCTGCTGATGGAAATATTGATCTATGGGTTGAAAAAATGGGACAGGTTAGAAAAAAGGTATAGTATGGATTAGAACAAATATGTTTACTAAAAACCATTTCCCCAAGTCAGTTTTTGACATGACTAATAAGCTGTCAGTTCCCAAAGATCAAGGACAGTGTTAAGCCGTTTGGTGCAATCATATTTAAGCCTTTTGGTTTGGTTGCATAAAAAGCTAGTAGGATTTCCAAACTAGCAGTCTTGAGAACCAGTCTGGGAAAGGAAGCATGAAAATCCAAGAAACATTCAGAGATTTTTCTTTGATCTGCTCTTGACTTTTAATTGCTATTTTGTGAAATTGCTATTTTGTGAAATCTATTATGTGAAATCTAAGCTGGTGGTGAGTCTAAAGAACAAGACTTATGAAGAAACTGGGGTTGTTGAGCCTTGAGTAAAGAAAGCTCAGAGATCTTATTGCTCTCTGCAATGACCTGAAAGGAGGTTGTAGTGAGGTTAGTGTTGACATGACAAGGGGAAATGGCTTCAAGTTGTACCAGGGGAGGTTTAGATGGGATATTAGGGAAAAATTTCTTTACCAAAATGATTGTTGAGACCTGTAACAGATTGCCCAGGGAAGTGGTGGAGTCACCATCCCAGGAGGTATTTAAGAGAGGTGTGTGGATGTGACACCTGGGGACATGGCTTAGTGGTGGATTTGGCAGTACCAGTTTAATGGTTGGGCTCAATGATAAAAAGGTCCTTTCCAACCTAAACAATTCTATGATCACAGTTGACATGAAAAACTAGCAAACTGTCTTGAGATATTGATGAAAGAATACTTATAGACCTATACTCTGAAAATATGACTTAAATTAAAAAAAAAATTCTACTGAGAAAAAGCAATTTCCCTGCTTCCAGTATAGCTCTGTACTCAGTGCCTCTGTGCAAGTGGACATGTGATTCACATTGTGCTAAACTAACCATTCTTTGTCACTATCTAAGCACCTGTGTCATTCTGGAGATATAGTCTGGATTGAAAATTGAAAGTTCTGTCTTTTCTTGAATTGAAATCATGCAAACCCAGTTGAATGTCTGACTTCATGTCCACAACTACTTAGCACGTGAAGCTTATATCTAACTAATGCACTGCATCTGAGTGCCTGGTTGCCACGTTGCATGTTGACAACCTTGAAACAATTAACTCCTCCATTCCTTTTTGTTGTTGTTGTTCTTTGCTATATTTAGATCACCAATGAGATTGTAAGACAGCTGATGGAACAGAAAGGTTTCTACAACTTGGAGAGGCCAGGGGAATTTACAAATGTGGTTGACATCCAGTTTGTAGCTGCTATGATTCACCCTGGGGGAGGTCGGAATGACATCCCACAGCGCCTGAAGCGCCAGTTCACCATCTTCAACTGCACACTGCCTTCTGCTTCCTCTATTGATAAAATATTTCAAACAATAGCTGAAGGCTATTTCTGTGAACAACGACATTTCCCCACAGAAGTATGTAAACTGGCTTCAGCATTCGTATCTACAAGTCGAAAGATTTGGCAAATGACAAAAGCAAAGGTAAAATTACATCTATTAAGCCCTTGAAACATCCAACCCAGGCCTTTTGTACTCTTGTGTGCATTTGTAGTTTGTATCGTGAAGCTGTTACCTATGGGTGTAACTGCTGGCTGATGCCTCTGTGCTGAATTGGTTACTCTCAGCACCACATTACTGATGAAAATCCTAATCACATGCAGTGTCTTCTGTAGCTGATATAAGGATCATATTATATACATATTATGTAGTAAGCATAGCTGATAGGAAGATTGAGAGATCCAGTTGAGAAAATGTTGAGAGTACAAAGAAATAGAAATTTTAAATTAGATAGGAATCTTCTGTAAGGCTGTTAGGGATTTTGAGTAACTTTAAAGATCTGAATTTTAGGAAAGAAGTCAAATTTGGCAGAGAGGGAATCAGTTAAAAACAAATAAAATCTGGTATTTAGTAATTTATAAATATTTACTTTTTCTGGTTGAAACAGACTGTTAAAAACATTTGACTGCAATTCCTAGGCAAATTTTGCTTTGAAAGAGAAAAAAAATAGATATAGAATGAAATTTGAAAAGAACATAGCTACAACATAGAAATATGTGTCAAATTTGTTCTTCTTCTGAGAAAGGTGGAGGACAATAGTGGAAAGATAGGGATTTGTTAAATTTCTGTCCAGAAAAGGTTGGTCAGAATTTCACAAACAACTCACTGTAGGCCTTTGCTTGGTTTACACAGAGAACTAGAGGAACTTCTAGTGAAACTACTGACTACTCACTATTGACCAATATAGTCAACAGAATTGGTGCTTATTACTACTAATTAACTTCTTTTCCTAGAGAAAATGTAGCTTTTGGTAGGTTGTAAATATTTTTACAATATTTATATTTATTATTTTACAAAATACTGTATTCTCATATTCTCCTCTCTCCTCTCTCCTCTCTAGTTGTTGGTACTGTAATTTCTTCATTTTACAGTTTCCTCTTAAATGCCAAGCATGTATTTCTTCTTTAACACAAGACTGAAGTTTGTGGAAATATCCATATTCAATTTACTTAATAATAAGTAGAAAATATTTTCATTTAGCAGTTACTTGAATATATTTAATGACATTATTTTGTAGATGTTACCAACTCCAGCTAAATTTCATTACATCTTCAATTTACGAGACCTCAGTCGTATTTGGCAAGGAATACTTACAGTTACTTCTGATGTCTGCCAGAGCATCAGTGTTTTGGTAGCCTTATTCCAGCATGAGTGCAGACGTGTTATTGCAGACAGGTTCATCAGCCAAAGCGATAAAGACTGGTTTGAAGATATGATGAGGAAGGTAAGCAAATAGTATTTTAATATTTGCCACAGAAAGGGGCCAATGACATATTTCATTACTAAAGCAATCCTTAATGTATTGTTGTAGATTGTTTCTGAGGAACACAGTCAAAATCTGCTCGGAGATAAATGCATAGAATTATACTTTGTGGATTTCTTGCGTGATGTCCCAGAGACTGTTGGAGATGAACCTGATGACGCAGAGTTGAAGGCTCCTAAAATTTATGAGCCTATCCCATCTTTGGATTACTTGGCTGAAAGATTACAGATGTTCATGCAACAGTACAACGAAACTGTCAGAGCATCAAAGATGGATTTAGTATTTTTCAAGGTATTACTACTTGTAATTGTATTAATACAGAAAGTGCCTGGTCTTTTGCTTTTAGTGATATATAGATCTTGTATCTTTCTATCACATTATTTTGGAGATAGCTCAGAACAACTAGGTTAGTTTTGGAGTGCACACAAAGTCAGCTTGCTTTCCTGAAAGTCACCTCCTTGTCAAAGGTCTTGATGCACAATGCTTTCTTCAGCTTTAGATTGGGTGGTTTGATCGAATTTTAGGGCATTTCAGGTTAGTTCTCGCCCCAAGATAACTACAGTGGTTGAATAAGAAATGCCTATAGTGCACTTGCATTTTACTTTTGTCAGTTTGTTTAGAGAGTTTGTAAATAGGTCAGCTAAAAGGCTGGAGGAGTCCTTTCTGCTTTTCCTTCTGCCCCCTAAGGGGCATCCCCTCAGCTCTGCTGATGACAAACTGTGCATATGACATTGCTTCATACAAGCTTGATATAAGAACATTTCTCTTGGGCTAGCCCTGCTGCCCACTGAAGTCAGGGGAGATCTCCTGTTGATTTTGATGAGTACAGGACTGAGTCTTTGGCATAGGCTCCAGGGAAACCATCTAGCTGTTGGGAAGCAGTTGCTTGATGACATGTTTCTAGTTGATTATACAATGCATTATTTTTGCATTTCCTCATCCCATTTCTCTCAATACACAGGATGCAATCATCCATTTGATTAAAATATCACGGATTATTCGCACTCCACAAGGAAATGCATTGTTGGTGGGTGTGGGTGGATCTGGAAAACAGAGTTTGACCAGACTAGCATCATACATTGCTGGATACGAGACCTTTCAGATTTCTTTAACAAGGTAACACAATGCAGTGTACATGGACATTTGCTCTTTAATTTGCCATAGAAATGAACTTCTCACAATCAGCTTAAAGAAATGCAAACCTCTCAAACACTTTATCCCTCATTGTAAACTACACTTCTGGTCTTATATAGCCAAACTGCATTATGAGAATTTGTGTCAATGACAATATTTTGTACTGCTGGAGTTCTGTAATTTATAGAAATTTGAAGTGAAAGGGATTAGCTACTACCTTCCTTCTGTGACTCTTTTGACATAGAGTTTACAGGGGTTAGCAATGAAGATCAGCAGAGTGTATTCTTTTGCAAACTGCTTAAAATGCTGAGAAATATTACTTAGGGAGACATACGAGGTCTATGAGTAATGTTATGAGGCTTCTGATTAAAGGAAAGATAAAGAAAGACATATCACAATCTCTTCCTGTGTTCCAGAAGCAAAAAAAAGGGAAAACTGAGGGGAAAAAAAAAAAAAAAAAAAAAAAAAAAAAAAAAAAAAAAAAAAAAAAAAGGAAAAGAAAAAAACCCTAAAGTGACAGAACAGAATCCCTAGATTTCCAAGATTAATAAGGCAAATACTAATAATAGCAATGAATATGGAGGGAGGAAGAATGAAATTAGCAGTGGAGAGTGGATGCTGGGTCATGCCTTGTCTCTAAGTATCATTTCCCATAACTGGTGTTAGATTATTGAACCAGATACACTGCTATTCTGACTCAGTAGAGGAATTTTTATGTTCCTATCAGAATACCACAAATCGCTGTAATAACTGTAGCTGACACATACAAACTGAAGAGTTGGATTGTTTTTCAAGCTCTGCAGTGCTTGCTTTACAGGTATTTATAGAGCAGAAATAAGAAGGAGCTGAAAGAGAATTGGGACACTTCCTGTGTGGCATATTTAATGTGTGAAGAATGGGTTATGTGTGTATTGCATGAATTACTTATGACTTTGAAGAGATTCTTGGAAATAAGAGACTGGTTACAAAGAAAAGAGGATTCTGATTTCAGCTTTACTTGGCTAGGGACAAAATCTGCCATTTTATTAACCTTACTTTAAGTCATTTTATATTGCACAATTTGAAATGTGTGGTTGAATTTGTGTGGTCTTCATCTGAATCTTACTTACTGTGTGCACCAGCTATAAGACACATAACAACAGAACTAATCATGGTCTCCATTTGCAGAAGAGCTGATCAGCCCAAGTGATAATGTTCAAACATCATTTCTCGGCTTAATTTTAGTTAAACCATACAACACAATAAACCCCTCAGCTTCGTTCTCTTATGTCTCTTAATGATTTCCTTTAATCTGCTCTCCATATCTTCAGAAGATAATCCAGCTGTATTTACGTAATGGTTACAGGTATCAGAACCTACTTGACAACTTAATCCAGCTGCATTAACCTATTCCTAATAAAGAAAACCATGGGGATACAAAAGAGCGTCATAATTTCCTTGGATATAGTATTGCTCTCACCATACTTTTTCCCACCACATTATTTTGTTGACTTCACCTCATTTCACATGATTTATGTTGCTGAGCTTTGGGGTAATGTTTAAGAAAAAGAAACCTAAAAAATGTAACCAGGTGCTATGGCAAAAATTTCTTATCTAGATTTTTTTTGTTGCTGTAAAGAAGCTGATCCAGATGATACATATCTCCTAAGATGATCTGTAATTCTTATTCTCTCTTTTCTTAACCCTTTTCTATTCCAGAACATATGCCACCAACAACCTTTTGGATGATCTGAAAACGTTGTACCTCACTGCTGGGCAAAAAGGAAAGGGTGTTGTCTTTATATTCACAGACAATGAAGTCAGAGATGAATCTTTTCTTGAGTACATGAACAATGTTTTGGCTTCAGGTGAAGTCTCAAATCTTTTTGCACGAGATGAAATAGGTGAAATCACACAAGACCTGATTCCAGCAATGAAGAAAGAGTACCCAAGGCTTAGTCCCACTGGTGAAAATCTTTATAATTACTTTATTGCCCGAGTTCGGAATAACTTGCATGTGGTTCTTTGTTTTTCTCCTGTGGGGGAAAAATTCAGAAGTCGTGCACTCAAATTTCCAGGTCTGATTTCAGGCTGTACAGTGGACTGGTTCCAACATTGGCCTAAAGATGCTCTTGTGGCAGTTGCACAACATTTTTTGGCTTCTTACTATATTGAGTGCACAGATGAAGTGAAAAAGAGTGTTGTTAACACCATGGGAACAATTCAAGATATTGTAGCTGAAAAATGTGTTGAATACTTTGAACGATATAGGAGACAAACTTTTGTGACACCAAAATCTTACCTGTCCTTCATTGGAGGCTACAAAACTATTTACAAAGAGAAGTTTGCCAGTCTTGGAAGTTTGTCTGAACGCATGAGAACAGGTACTGTAAATGCTTCTTGATTTTTGTTTCTTTCTTTGTTTTTAGAAGGGTAAGAAGAATCTGAATAAAAGGATGTAAAAGCATGGATTTAGATTGTGAGCTCATGTTCATTTGGAAGCAGACTCATATGTTTTCAGCTGAATTGTGTGTGATTACAAAATATGCAGAGGTCTTGTTTCAATGAACTTTATGAATGTGTAGATTAGAGAGGAGTTTTGGAAATAGTATTAGTTAGCAGTTAAAATACCTGAAACTCCTTCTTTGGCGTGTATGTATGCCAAGGAACTACTGAGATCCTAGTCTTCACACGGAAGCATGCCAAGAGTAAATCTGTGAAAAGGTAATGAAATGCTCACATTCAGTCCCTCTGAAGAATTTTGTAAAGAAACAGGTATATGCCAAAGGTAAAATTTCAAAAGTATTGCTCTGCGCATGGTCATACATGGTAAACAATTAAAGAGTCTCCTAAACTGAGTGCTCTTTGGAAGTTAATGTGAACTTAAACTGTTTCTTCTCCCACCTTTGACAATTGCAGACCTGACCTATGTACACATATGTCCAAAGGCAAAGGGTGGCTGGCTGTCTGGAAGAACAAATATGGGGTTTTTTGAGTTAGAAAGATATATATGATGCATCCAGAGGCATGCATTTATATATGAGGATGTTTATACTTAAGAGATTTTCTCATAATTTGTTCAAATTATTGGAGCATTGTGTTGCTTAAGAATCTATAGGGTTTTTACCCCCTTCTCATCTGGACCTTCATATAATGTTGGCTTTAGAAGCGCAGCCTACTCTCCTTATGTCTTCACTTTCATTGCCAGGTTCCTCCTATTTGTTTTGTACAGAGTACAGCCTAGTGCTTTTTATGTTCTGATGGATTTCAGAAATTTCACACACAATTGTTAAGAGTGTCAGTTGGCATGCTGTTTTTCAGTGTGTGTGTTTAATATTTAGTCTCCATCTCATATATAAGAATATAAACAAGTGATCAAGTGACAGATTCAGAAGGCTTTTATGCATAAAAAAAGAAAAAAAATTCCCCTGCTTAATTTTGGTGTTCAATCAATGGGATCACTCACTAGTGTTCCTAAATATGAATCTGAGCGACTTATTTTAAATATCCACATTGCTTCAGTGAGGTTATTTTCTCCATAGGTCTTCTTGTTGCTAAAATGGAATTTGTCCACCACAGGTCTTGCAAAACTGATGGAAGCTGAGGTTTCTGTAAATCAGCTTTCCAAAGAGTTGGTTATGAAGGAGAAAGATTTGGCTGTAGCTTCAAAAAAAGCTGATGAAGTTTTATTGGAAGTAACTATGAAAGCCCATGCTGCAGAAAAAGTGAAAATGCAGGTGCAAACGGTAAAAGACAAAGCTCAGGCTATTGTGGATGATATTGCTGTTGATAAGGCAGCAGCAGAAGAGAAGCTTGAAGCTGCAAGACCTGCACTGGAAGAAGCCAAGGCAGCCCTGCAGGTCAGCAGCAAATATATTCTGACCATAATAATAATGATTATTATGTACAATAATATGGCTTGTGCTTCTAACTTGGGGGAGAAAAAAAGAGAATTGAAAGAATAGCATTGACCTGTGAATCCTTGTAGAAAAACCCCTGAAAACTGAAGAGGGGAAGGGGTAAGATGGGCAGTACTGTACTGTCAGGTAATAAGGCACTCGTAGAGTAGGACTACCTTTAGGGCCTTTCTGCAGTAGTGCTCCTGAATGACCTACAAACCTGCACCATTGCACTACATATACATTCCTCCCAAAAGAGCATCATTCTTTGCAATCGAGCAACTGCTTAAATAAATGGACTAATTTATTCTATACTTTTTCAGACAATAAAACCTTCTGACATTGCAACTGTTCGCAAACTGGGTAAACCTCCTCACCTGATAATGCAGATCATGGACTGTGTGCTGCTTTTATTCCAAAGGAAAATAGACTCAGTGACACTAGATCATGAACACCCAGGTGTGAAGCCATCATGGACTGAGGCTCAGAAGCTAATGAATAATTCAGGATTTCTTAGCATGTTGCTTTCTTTTCAGAAGGTAAGTAATTAATAGGGGCACTACAACTTCAGTAACCATCTTCAGAGTTCACATGGAAGTGTCTTCTACCATCAAAGGCAGTTGGAAACAGTTTTGTCTATCTATAATTGTAGATACTTTGTGACTACTCTTCTTCATTTTCATGGTTCATTAGCTCTGTAATTTATCTCCTGGGCCATGTAGTGGTTTCTAGCAGACAGAAGTATCCCAAGCACTAGACCAAATCTTGAGAAGTTTAGTGTTATCTTATTCAGGCAGTTCCTGCATCTAAGTAGGAATTTGCCTTAAAAGGGCCTGCTCTGGTTTTTCAAATGGCTCACCTTCTCCAGTGTTACCAGGCCTGTTTGCCTGTAAGACACTTGACAATTCTGTCTCCAATTTGCTAGGGAGGTAGCAGGAAATAAGAAAAAAATGAGCAGGGAAGGTAATGGGATTATTTGGGAACTTTGGGGGTTCTTTCATTAGAAAAATAGTGAAATGAAGAATAATCTTATTATAAACTGTAAGAAAAATAAAGCAAACAGGTTTTTATTTCTGTCAGGACAGAAACTTTTGCAGCAATGTTCACTGAATTGTGAGACAATGGAAAATCCTCTACAGGGAATAGAAAAAAGATGTCACAGTAGTTAGATCAGAAAAAGACCTAGGGTAGAATATGAAATGGCAGAATCATATCCCAACTTTATAATCCAGGAGGCCAAGCAGAATTCAGCAAAACCTGGCTTTTCTGCAATGTTGCAGAACATACTTTCATTTATACACTGGTGTTTTAATCTACTTAGCTGTGCATTTTGCTGATGCCTTTTCTAAGCTGCTGGAGTGTTTTTGTTGTGAAGATCATTCTCACTATCCCCAGGAGCCATTTCTCCCAGAGAGCCATATTGTGGAAACTTGCACTGCCTCTGTAGACAGTTTTTTCCTGGGGCTGTCAGTCTGGTCACTTTTCCAAGTTCTATCTTCGCTAAACAGAAAGGGGAAATTAGTTTTAAGACAGCAAGGACTAATTATGCACTTCTTATTCAAGCTTCTGTCTAATGAGACTTCCAGTTTTGGCACTTATTAATAGTGTATGTATTCCTGCTGGTAGTTGGCAGCACATTTAACTCAGAGGAGTCAGAACAACTTCTCTGGGACCAAGTTCTTGCAAGAAGTGATACTTATGAACCTAGAGTAGAATACTGGGCTGCTTCAATCCCTGATGAGGTCCTTCACATGCTGTCCTCTTGCCCCATTTCTCATTTTGAGTATATATCACAAGAAAGCTCATTGTGTCTGAAGTTCTGAGTAGGCTACAGGGCTTACTTTTTTGTGAGATTTTTGTTCCTTCCTAATATTTTTTGGGCAATGAAAATTAATGGATGAAGTTCATTGAGTTCAAAATTAATTACTTGAAATGAAAAACATGGCATTTTCCAAGCTTTTGAACAGAGGTTTAAGCCATTACTGATTGATCTTTGCTTCACTTTTGCCAGCTTGTTAGCTCATTATTTTGAGTAGGAGAATAAAAATGTCAAAATTTTTGTCCAGCACTATTCTACATTTTAGCAAACGGTCATAGTGAAAACATCACCGTGGCTGATCTTGGGAGTAACATAGTGAATGTTTTTTTATTAGAATAGCTAAGGATCAGGTAAGTACAAGGCAGTCCTTTCTGCTGTGCAGAAAAACAAGAAAAGGGTAAATTGCTTGACAGTATGAATGGTGGATGATTTTTAGATGCATTAAAAGAAAGGCATTAATACATTGCCAAAAAAAGGGAAGATTCTTAACATGTCTATTGTTAAGCAGTCATTTTTTAGCCTGTATAAGCTCTTCTACTCTCTACCTTGCTTGAGGAGATGAATTCCATTTTCTTCTGACACTTACATAATTATAGATTAACCACCATCATCAAAGATCTGGCTTTTCATGTTCTCAGCAGATTGTGAAAGAGGGGGAAAAAACCCTGGAATTAGAATAACAGCTGAAAGAAATTTCTTTTATGGTTAAGGAAAAGGGTTAGCTTCAGTGAAGACAGTGCCTTGCAGTTTCACCCCTTTCCTTCTGAAAGCTGCATGTTTGGTTCCTTTAACTGTGTTCACACCAGTGCCTGTCTGACACCATGGTGAGTTTGTTTATGGAACCACACTAGAAGAAAATTAATCAGTAGTCTTCTGACTTATATTTCTGTCATAACAGTTTCCAAACTAGATCACTGAGCATTGGTGAGGGTATTAAAGATGGGACTAAGACATCTGGTTGAGGGGGAAAGGGAAAAAGGTGCAGTGTTGTAGCAACAATAACTTAGAACAGCTTAAATTGTCATGGAGCTACGAGCACTAGTAATGTCTGTAAATCTTATGTGTCAAATAGGGATATTAAATGCCAGCTCAAGTCAATCTGTTGCAATGGAAGTAGGAGTTATTTTAAGGAGTTCACAAAAACTACTAATCTGTCCTTTATAAGAGTGAAAGGCAACAGTGTTGCTTTGTTAATTTATTCTGTAAGAAGTGATACCCCATGGTTTTAAAAATAAAAATATTTCTGTGAAGCAGACCTTATTCAAAAACCGATTTAAATTTTTTTTTCCTTTCTATTGACTAGGACTCAATTACAGAAGAAACTGTGGAGCTTCTAGAGCCTTATTTGGATATGGAGGATTATAATCTTGAGACGGCTAAAAAAGTGTGTGGAAATGTAGCAGGTCTTTGCTCATGGACACAAGCAATGGTTTACTTCTACGGTATTAATAAAGAAGTTCTTCCTCTTAAGGTATTTCATATTGATAATTTTTTGTTGAGAGAGAGAATAATATAGTCAAGTGGAAAAAAAAAATTGTGTTATTTTGGCTAAAGAAGAGATTAATTTTTCTTCAAATCCAGTTGTGAAGTGAAGCACATGGAGATTTAATATGTCCTGGCAACTTTTTCCCCTTTCACACAACTACCCTGTGGTACAGTTGTTACTTGTGTAGACACAGTAAGTATTCAGTTGGTTTTTTATACAGCCTGTCCAGCTGTATGTGAGAGATTATGATACCCTCTCTGCCCTCAGAGTGGGTGCCAGGCACTATGGCTTCAAGAAAACTCCTTGGTCCTACTGGCTTGGGAAGGAACCTACTCATTGCGGTCATGATAGAATCTGGGAGAGGAGAGGAGAGGAGAGGAGAGGAGAGGAGAGGAGAGGAGAGGAGAGGAGAGGAGAGGAGAGGAGAGGAGAGGAGAGGAGAGGAGAGGAGAGGAGAGGAGAGGAGAGGAGAGGAGAGGAGAGGAGAGGAGAGGAGAGGAGAGGAGAGGAGAGGAGAGGAGAGGAGAGGAGAGGAGAGGAGAGGAGAGATCAGTCTTGGTACAGAAGCATTCTTTAAGGAATTTAGCTGGAATTCATCTCCCTAAAAAAAATTTGGAGTTTGGACTACTACATGCAAGTGTGCATAGTAATAAAGAAAGTAGTTGCAAGGTAGAGAATTCTGTTGAAACATTGAACTGAAGTAGAAAGGGATCAGCCACTGTTGTGTGCATTCCTACAGATAGCCTTATTGTCTTGGAAATGTTCCATTTATGAGCATACTGAAAAAAGGGACTTTGTGCATTTATATAATGATATATTGCTCCTACAGTGAGTTTTATGGCTCTTTTCTGAAGAAATACATCCAATCCACTACACTTGTGTTTGGTTTCTTATTGAATAAGCCACTGTATCAATGGTACAGTCAAAACTCTCAGCACAATCTTTTAGTATACCTAGACAGATCTGATTCAAATATGTTAAAAGCATATTTTTTTATTCAAGTAACTCTAGAGAATGCTGTATTTTTGTGGTATATAAGTAGTTTTTTCCTTTTCAAATAATGGGATGTTCACTAATGAAAACAGAATTTGAAATGTTACTATTGAGAGCTATAAAAGGGAACAAGGTCTGGGGGAAAGAGTGGCTTTATATGCAAATGCAACCCTGAGAGTTGAAAACCTGCTCTTGTAGTTTTTATTTGCATATATATGATTTAGGATTACATGTAAATTTAGCTCTGTGTTCAAGTACTTGTATTCTTGTCACACTGTAGCTGATAAAAAATGAAACATATATTGGCAAAGTGGTGCCTATTGTCAGGTACAGCAACAGTCACAAATATTTTAAAAACTGAAGATGACAAAGGGAGGGAGAGAGGGAGTGAGGAAGTGTTTAAAGTATGCAGGAGACATTGCAGAAAGCAGTGGAGTGATGCTAAGAAAATAATTGAAAATAAATGTACAATTAAACTGCAAAAAGTACTAACCCAGGCTAATCCATCCAGTGCTAAATACAGGTTTACTGAATGAATTAATCAGGCTGCTTTATCCTAACTGCTGTTCTAGGATATAAATCCCCTTCAATACCTGCAAAATGGATTCAATATATTTTTAAATTGCATCTTAAGTGAGACTCATTGCCTCATTTATTTTAAATATGACAACCTGTGAAAAATAATTAATAGTGGCTTATATTTTAGTAAATACAGTGTGCAAAAATTACCTAACTCCTAGGAATGGATACTGGCATTCTTTAGATAAGTGACCTACAGCCCAAGGGTCATTAGTTAGGCTTCCCTGTAAACCTTCAGCATGAGGATGAGCTGTTCCTCCTCAGATTGCTGCCTAGTAAACCAGCCTGCTGCATTAACCTGAGAATTTTGAAAGACCATCTGCTCCTTATCCATTATTTGAAGAATATAGAAGAAGAATGGAGAAGCCCTGACTTTTGCTGTGATACTGTCAGCCTCCAATTAAAATACTGTGTATAGGAGTATAATTTCCCTTAGGGATGTCTCTTGTGACTTTAATTAAAGTTCTCCTTAGGCTGTTATGGTGATCAAGGGATCACTGTTTACAGTTTATAAATTCTGTTTGATACTGAGGATTCTCCCTGTCAAACTCAGTTTTAAGTATGAGACTTTATTGCCTTGTCTACTTTCATTTGTCTCCATGCTGAACTAAAAGCCACAGCAGGCAATGAAAGGAAATCTTGCACCTGAAGAAGAGGTGATAGTCAAGGAGTGTTGAAATTTGATAGTTGTCCATTTAAATAAGCGTGTCCTTGACAAGGTGATTCCCACTGGGCAGGAAAACAAGCATGCAAGTCTGAATTCAAGGCCCATAATAACTGGGGAAGGAAAGCATATACTTTGAGGGGGTAAACGGGAGGTTTAGATCACCTAACAAAACAGACTGGGGTCAGGATATGTAACTGAACTGAAAATAGGAAAAGTCTTTTGCTAGCTAGTACAGAGTGCGAAAAGCAGATAAGAGATATGATTTCCGTGCCTTTCAAAGGTTATTTTAACCCCACAGAATGGTCACTGATAGCAAAGAAAGTGAGGTCAAGATTTTATTAATGTCACTCTGCATGGATCTGTTTGTATGCATTCATACATATATATGTATGCATATGTGCATCTGTATATGTATTTTGTATTTTTTTTAAATCCATATTGGTGAGGTAAAAAGTGTTTTTGGAAGGTCTGCAAAACCTGTGTATGTCTTTGCATTATTTTACAATCTTCCCTTAGTAACGTAGGGTACAAGTGTATCATGATATTGAGTCTTTAGGAAAGTTGATCCAAAACCAGTGGAGAGTCTATAGGAAAAATCTGCAGTAATCTGGGACAGGGCAGTTTTGAGACTGCATTTCTATGAAGAGTTTTCAGTCAGATGCCATGTGCCCAGAACAGTTCTGAAACAAAAAGTGAAGATGAGGACTTAGCACATCCCCAGAAGTTCAGGAGCAGAGTGACAGAGTCCAAGTGCAAGAAGCCTTCTGGCCTAATCCTGCAGCAGTGAATTGTCACTGTAAGAATGGCTGATTTTGGAAGCTGAAATTCGTTAACAAGAGACATGCTAGGAAAGCTCCAAATCATCCTTACCTGTAGTGAACTCTATAGTTTTGGATGCCTTTTTTTTTTTTTTTTTTTTCCTAATGGGATTCTCCTAGTAACATTTTTTTAATTTACTGAGCAGCAGTTGCTCTTCAGAGTGATTTGGGGTTGATCTGGGCATTTCATTCAAGAGCAGTAATAACATTAAATGGTGCGAGGCTTCCTTTTGTTGAAGAAGTCATTTTTATTGGACTGCTTCCTTGGATCAGGGTCAGACATACCTGGTACTTTGCAAAATTGGGTTTGCAATGAATCAAGAAACTTAATGTCTATGTCAATACTAATAAATTAAATAGCACTAGTGAATTTTTCTAGGCACTGGAAAGTGATCATTTACACTGGAAGATTGTTAGAATGATCCCTAGTGGGGATTTGGTCTTGGCTAAACAGCATTTTTCAGTAGTCTCTGGGCACCTTTCAGGATCTAGCATGGTCCAAGAGCCATTCCCACGAGGCTGTCAGCATGCAGTCATTCTTTTTTAGAGACTGGGAAAGCTTAACATGAGGTTTTTTATGCTGGTTAACCTCAGTGCCAGAGAAAGGTCCTGGGCATGTTTCATTTAAGAGCATAGCTTAGTTTAGTACCTTATAGATTATTTGTTCTGGTTTTGTGTGGAATGCAAAAATGTTAAGAGGGGCAGGATCATCTCGCCACCTGCTATGAAGTCCTCTCTGAAGGCAGCTTGGAAGAAGGCAAAGCAGCTGCTTAACTCTTTAAGCTGTGGCCCTTGTTGGCACAGGTCTCCGTACCCATCCCATGCAGAGAGATGCAGAGAGCAGGTAGCAGCACTGGCTGGAGCAGGTGTTGAGAGGATTGTCTGTCTGGCTCCCCACAATGCCAAAGGCAAGGAAAGGCTGAAGCTGCTGTTCTCACATGAGCCCAGGCAAGTTCCAGCATAGCACCACTTCTCCAGGAGTGCAGATCAGAGTGTGGACCTCATGTCTTAAATCCTCGTGATTCATCTGCATAAAATCCATTTATTCAGGCTTTCACACTGCATCCAGCTGGAACAAATTGTGTATCCTTGCTTTGCTGCATGATTCAGAGGGATGAAATGAAGGGTGAGAGGCTTGTTCACAGAGCAATGCCACTAAAATTAGAAAGGCCACAGTGGTTCTTAGTGGTTGGGAAACATATTTCCTTCCTGCCTATTATTGGCTGGAAATGTTTGTATGCAGCTGATTGCAGCTGTAATAGTCTTCTTGTGCAGAAGATTCTCTTTGGCAGCAGAACTTGCCTCCTGCTCTCATGGCAGAGCTGCCAGCCAACCTGCCACTGATGTCAATACAAAAGCCATGCTTGTACCCATTAAATTTTGAAAACTCATGTTTGGGAAAAAAAACCAGGGAGAAAGCAAATAGTGATGATTTCAAAGGGTCATCTGAAACAAGGTTGGTCATCATGGTATGTTGGCTTGTCAGTCTCATGCAATCAACCAGTGTTCATCACATATGATCAAGTAGCTTATAAATCAAACTAATATTATAATGTCTTATACTTTATCATGATTTGCTTTGTTATGTTAGGCTAAGAATTCTCAGCCTAAAATTGGCTGAGAATTCTGGTTAAATTGTCTGTAAAATAGTTTCTTATTATAGGTCATCTTCCAGAAAATCTGCAAAGTCTTGTGTAAATAATTTTAGGCTTTTTTTTTTTCAGGTTTGTATACAACATACCTTTTTTTGTACTCATCTCTGACATACTTTTTTGTTGTTCCTAAATCTTCAAAACTGATAGCCTTTTAAGAGTTTTGAAGAATTGGGAAGTCTGTTTTATCAATGTTTTTGCACTTTTCTGGGTAGCTTATTGCTGCACAGAGACCTGCTTTTCATACTTACAAGACATCATTTCTCATATGTATTGGGAATTCCCATGCCCCTCCTTTTCCATTGAAGTTCACATCCTGCTGTGATAAATGTCAAGGTGTTATATGAATCCACACAGCCAGGTGTAAGTTCTCTGTTGTTCCAGCTGTTTTGCCAAGGCTTCACAACCCTCCAAGGATCTTGTTTTCTGTGTAACCTCAGTATTTTTCAGCTGGAACTGAAGCAATATGTCATAGTATTGTTTGACTCCCATTTCTAGCCCTCAGAGAATTTTAGGATATGAGGATGCTCTGCAGTAGGGAAGGTGGTGGGAGGAGGTAGAAGAGGGCTGGTGCAGGGCTTCTTATGGATCTCAGTAAGAAAGGCCTGACAACAGATGGCTAAATGAGGCATCTCCTTTAATAAGACAGAATAATAAGAGGAGTTTAAGATAGTTTGAATGGCCAAAAGAGAAAGTTTTCTCTTCATGGACTGGATCTGTTCTGCACAGGATACCATGGGCAAAACTATCCTGGCTCTCTCTGATGCTGCATGAATGTGGGGTGTCCAGCATTCAGAAGGATGTAAAGTTTACTCACTGTTTGTCTTCTTATGAATCTCTTTAAGGCAGTTGTCTTATTAAGCCATTTGTTGTCAAACTTTTCTTATTCAGATGCAGAAGGAGCCCTGTACTGTCTCTCTCTCTCTCTTTCCCCTGGCAGGGCACAGTAACACTATGTCACCTCCTAAAAACTCCTTTGCTGTTGGAACTTTGCCCAATGGTCCAAGATTCACTAAACCATAACAGCACTTGTTCTGAAATCTGGTTAGCTGGGTTTAATCAAAACTCACCGATTGAGCAGTGTTTCTTTCTAGGTGACGCTATTTAATGTGGTTTTTTGATAAACAGTGAGGTAAAAATATTTCAGCATTCTTACATGATGGAAATTTTATGAGCAGCCATTTTACTGGTTCATCTGAATTCCAAAATATTTTTTTATCTCTAGGATCTGTCAACATAGCAGGTGGCTACAGTAGATGAAACTTTACTGACAGTGCTGTTCTCTAGCATACACTGTGTACATATACCTAGATTGCTAATATACATGGACACAGATACGTGTGGTTTGCCTGTATGCAATACACATGTATGCAACATACACGTACATAGGTATTAGTAGCCTACTTCCTTGATTAATACATGTGTGCTTCTCTAATTCCCTGCTCACAAACCACTCTTTTGAAATAGATCAGACCCCAGCCCATGGTTATGCTGTTAACTAAGAGTTATACCTTAAGAAAGATGTCTTTACTACTACTCTTCTGGTGTGATGTAATGTGTGTGTCAAGTTTCATACTCATAATAAAACAGGTTTTACAGATTCTTGGTTTCCATCTTCATAACTCTTATAGAAGAAAAAAACAGAAATAAGATACATGATATTTAAACAAGGTTTTTTAAATATTCAGAGTAAATGGAAGCAACCTTTATCTGTAAGTGTGAATTTCATAAGAAATTTGTCAGGCTGTAATCCTTTGCAAATGTATATGGAAATACATTCTGAATTCACAGAATATTTTTTCAACCCTTTTAGGAATATAAAAGTTAAGAGGCCACATTTAAATGACTAGTAAGTCATCATGCAAATTTATAGAGAGATGTGGAAAAAAGTCTCTAGAGTTTTACTTTCCAGAGGAGCAAAAAATACATTTGTTGTATTTTTGTTGTAGAAGTAATTGATGGAAAAAGAGAGCAGAAGAGTAGTTTTTGTTATAATTTTTATTATTTTATAATTAATGAAGACAATATTACATTTCTTTTGCACTGAGAATATATTACAGGAAGCATATATGTAAGGCAACCCATTGTATATGTTGCTTCATATGTCTAGAAGACAGCTACTTCAAGTGTATTGTGATTTAAAACCATTGGTCATTGTGTGATCAATAGACCATTCTGAAGATATTATTTAAACATCTTAACATTGCCATGAGTAACTTTAATGCTATGCGTCTGTTCCAGAAGTAAAATGAAAAAAACTTCTGTCATCTTAAAACATGTATTATTTTTAAAAGTACCCAACACAGTACAGTATGTGCCATTAAATGAATGTCGCTTGCTTCTGCCAAAAACTAGGTATTAATTACTCTTTACTTTTAAATATCTGTAGGCAAATTTAGCTTTGCAAGAGGGAAGACTTGCAGCTGCCCAAATGGAACTGAATAGCGCGCAAAATCAGCTGGATGAGAAGCAAAGGGAACTGGATGAAGTTCAGGCCATGTATGATGCTGCTATGAAAGAGAAGCAGGCCTTGCTTGATGATGCTGAGACGTGCAGAAGGAAGATGAACAATGCCACAGCTCTGATTGAAGGATTAAGGGGGGAAAAGGTATTAGCACACACGTGTAGGTTTCCAGCACAAAGCAGGTGTGCAGTTTTGAGAATGCTCCGTAATTATCATAGCAGTGCTCAACAAATTCAAGGCACAGTGACATCTTGATATCACATGGCACTTTTTTTAGTTATATGTATGGTTGTTCTCCTTGAAGTTAATGTATCTAACAAAGTAAAGCAATTTCTTGTCTTAATTCTTCTGTATGAAGATTTATGTTATATCATATGACTCGTATTAGGATAAAGTTCAGATTTAAAGCCAAGGAGCCAAATTCCTTTTAGCTTTAGTAAGAAGAGGAATTAGGCTTAACCTAAATAATTGCCCTAAAATATTTATAAGGAGGATTACTCTCCTTTTCTCACCCAGTATACAAGAATACAAATTTGAAGCTTGACTAATTTCCTGAATTATAATTGAAGCTTAGATTTCTACTGGAGCCTTTTACAGAAGTATGGGCTAATTGTTATCCTCTGCACTGAGGTTGAAATTTACCTTTCCTATGCAGATCTTTCTGGCTTGAGCCTGAAGGTTTTCAGAGGAAGCAGGACACTCTTTTCCCTCCTCTTATTATTTGCTTTGTTAATTCCTTCATTGATTTCACACAAAGTCAAAATTAATGAGCTTTTACTTCAACCATTTTGTCATGCGAGGCCAGGACCTCAGCATTTCTTTGCATAGCTGCCCTTCACATTACATCAGTCAAAAATCTTAGATGCTTTATCATATTTTTTTTCTAAATTCAAGAGCAACACAAAAATAGGAAATTATAATGTCTTATTGTGGGTTCTCTGAAGCCTTGTGCTATGAGGTCTTGAAAAAGCTGTTATTCAACTCTACTTTTTAAAATTCAGACAAAAAATTTAAAAGCTCTGTATGACACTTGGAATATTGGCAAAACTGACACTGGGTTAAATGTGTGTTTTCTAAACTTGAAATATGTAGGTCCTGATCCAGATTGCATGCAGAGTGATTGTAAGGCAACAGCAATCTGAAAAGAAAAGAATAAGCAAAAATATTAGTTTATTATTTTAATTTTTTAAAATATAATAATACTTATAAAATTGCCGAATAATGAAATAATTGAGATTGGAAGGGACTTCTGGAGATCAACTAATCCAAAAAACACATCCCTCCTTCCCCCTGCTCAAGGCTCAAGACATTTTCTGGTTGGGTTTTGAGTATCTTCAAGGATTCCACAATTTCCCTTTGCAACCTATTTTAGTTTTTGACCAGTCTCGCTGAAATAAAGGAACTTTTTATGTGTTGAGTTAGAATTTCTTATATTCCAATTTGTATCCTTTGCCCCTTGTCATTTCACAGAGTACCAGTGAAAAGAGTCTGGCATCTTCCTCTTTACACCTCCCCATCATGTATTTGTACACACAGATACATGTGTACAAATTCCCCCTGCACTCTCTTTGTTTAAGGCTAAACAATCTCAGCTAAGGCTGCCCCCAAATTTTAGATCCCTTATCAATTCTTTATCTGCAAGTCGGAGGTTAAGCAAGCTGCCTTTCCCTCATTAAACCCTCACTCAAGTGTGTTGAGGACTTTTGTCAGTGCCTTCCTTAAAACCTCAAGGATTGCTTGTGCTTTTCTGTGTTGTCCCTTCAGATATTGGGCTGTTGAAGTTCCCCATGTAGACCAAGGCCTGTGGATGCAAGGTTTTTCCCCCATCTGAAAAAGCCCTCATCTACTTCTTGTTAATCACCTTGTCTGTGACAGACACACACATCTCCCATATTGGTTTTCCTTCCCTTTGATGCTAACCCATAAGCTCCCAACTGGCATATTGTCCATCCTCAAGTCTCCCATGCTGAACACATGCATTCCACTGCTCTCTCACATGAAAGAAAGCTCCTCTTCTCACCTTCCCAACCTGTCCTTCCTAACAGGGAGGACAAGCCCATAGACAGCTGGTGCAGCTCTCCAGTTGTGGATGTCTTTCCACCATGTTCCCATGACCCCCATCATATCATGACGCTGCAACCATGTGCAGAGTCCTCTTTTGTTGTCCATGCTGTGCACATTCATGTAGAAACACTTCAGAGAGGTGCCCAGCTGTGACAATTAAGGTCCTATAAGCAGTATGACAGCTGTCCCCACCATTCTGTCTGGTGGACCCCCATTTATGTGGGTATCCTTAGAGTGGTCCTCCATTAGCTTTGTTTTGTTGGTTATAAGCTCCCTACAGTTTATGTCACCCCACATATTTTGTTTGCCTCCACTTCCTCACATGACTATGGGTCCTCCTCTGCCTGCCACTTCATTCCTCCTTTAAGGCTCTTCTTACCCGTTTGACCAGTTTGCTTGCAAAAATGCTTTTTCTTTACTTGGTCAGGTGGTTACCATCACTTCCAAGCAAACTTCTACTTCTGGAATGAATGACTTAAAGCAAAAAATACTCCTGTTTTGAAGAAAAAATATTTAACAGGAAGAGATAATTTTTTAAGTTAGATGTTTGTGTTAGTTTTGTGTCTGCTTAAGCTAATTTCTTTTTAATATTTTACATACAGCTTCGTTGGACAGCAAGCAGCAAAAATTTTCAGAATCAAATTATTAATTTGGTGGGGAATGTTCTTCTGGCCACTGGATTTCTCTCTTACTCTGGACCTTTTAATCAGGAGTACAGGAATTTGCTACTCCAATTGTGGAAGAAAGAGATGGACAATAGCAAGATTCCATACAGTAAAGTAAGTGTTCATGTTTTGTTCTGACCTTATTCTTTGCCTTGCTGAGAAATTATACGCAGAGCATTTCGTTCCAGAAAAGTACATAATTGGAAGATTATATACAGGCTGTCACATTCAATCAAATTTTTAATAAATAAAAAATCTGAACAGTTGACAACTGAGCTTCTAAACCAATATGTTTTAAATTCCTCTTTATACTGTCAGGCATTTCACAATTGGTATGTAGGACAGTGCTCTGGCAAATCTGAGAGAGAAATGCTGTGTGAAGTCAGCTGCCCTGAGAGAAATAGCATAATACAGGAAACAAAGTAAAATTTATCAGCTTAGAATACATTTACCTTTTCATAAGGGGAAGCATCACCTTTGAACTCTCGTGTGTTTCAGTATATACCCTCCTGTCATACCCTCTGCTGCATGCCCACAACGTTTAGTTTAATTTGAAGTGTCTTGTAGAAGTTTTGGATTTAAACAAACTCTGCATTTTGCAATGCTTGGTTTGCAGCACTTTGGCCATTCAGCTTGCTTCAGTGTTAACTTTTAAATCCATGCACCTTTGTCACCAGTGAGGCTGATGTTGCAGTATCTCCTTCACTGGCCTGTGTCTGTGTAGGCAGTGCAATGGAGCTACAATCCCATCATTGAGTTTCTGTTTCCTGCCACTTCATATTTTACCTTTATTAAGGTGAGCAGCTGAGACTACATGCTGAGATTATGACATGGGGCAGGATCCCTTGCATGAATCTTGTCCTTTACTTTTACTATTATCTGCCTCAGGAGTGCCAGACTTGCCAGATGTTCTGGTGCAGAGGCTTTGCTTGTGGCCAGCAGCAGCTTTGCTCCTATTCCATGACTTTTAGGAGGTCTGTCTAATATTCTTCCCTGTACCTGGAAGACATATTCATGCTGAAGATAGAATTTAGGCCATAGTAATCAGAACTGTCTTTCTGAGTAATCTATGTTGTCTTCCACCTGGTTTTGTGAGTACCTGTGTACATTTTCTTCAGCAATAAAGTCTGGAGAAATAGTTCAGGGACTCTCTCTTCCTCTCAGTGCAGGAGTTGAAGCATTAAGCTCAAATAGTTCCTGTTCTTAGCTGTCAAAAATTTTGACAGAGCAGTTGCTGCTGAAAAATGCTGTGAGCTACTGAGCAACCTGCGTACCTGTATCATTGTGAAACAGCTAAAGGTAGATCTGCATCTTCTTTTCAGGTCTTTTGGGATTTGGCACTTAAAGCCTCTATTAAGGAGACCTTTTTTCTGTAAGGAGTTTGTTCACTTCATAGAAGTTACTTGTGAATATCTTTTCTATTATTTTTTATGTTAGGTTAGCATAATTCTTGCAATGCTGATTAACCTTGACCTGACAGAGTGAAACTTGCAATCCAGCCCAATTTATGCTGTTACTCAAAACATGAATGACTCTGACCCACTCAGTAAAGCTCTCTGAAAGCTGCTGATGATAAAAAATATGTAAGGCCAAGATGGATTTATTAATAAGGTAGCAGGAGCAGTGCAGTTTCAGGCAAGATTTTTAACCAGTGTGGCATGGGAGTTATCCTACATACACTCATCCCAGGGAGGCTCTTTCTCAAATTCAGTGTACAAAATGTTCTTAAAAGCTACTTACCTTGGGGAATATCTGTCAAGTTTCTCACCATTTAAGGATAAGAAACTGGAAGTATAATGTCCTTAGAAAGCAATACATAAAGAACTAAAATTCTGCTTCCATGAAGGTGTTCTGACCACATTACTATTTGGCTGCATCCTTGAAAATTTGAAGAATACTTTCCTATCCTTTCTATGTTACTTCCCCTTCTCCCACCCCTGCCAATACATCTCAGTTAGATGGAGAATACCACAGTTAATGAGTTTCAAAATGTATTTACCATTCTGTTTAGACAGTTCCAAGTAAAGACAGAATAATTATTTCGATCATAGCGTATTAAAGAAAGTTTTGATTTTTCCCAGGGAATTAAGTACTCACAAAAGGCAGCATATGGATACTTTCTTGATACTTCACACCACAGGAAAGAAAGCAGCTTTGCAGTTCAGGCAAAAGGCTTGACATCTGCCTTACTTTGTCACAGACTAACTGACCTTGGGCGTATGAGTCATTTAGGCATAACAATTTAGAAAGATCTGTTTAAAATTAGCCACCTATCTGTTTAGTTAGGCACTTAAATTAGCTGGGTTTCAGAGTTGCAGGGTGACTGATACTTCTTGCTGTAGATAGGAAAAATTTGAAAGCTATTTAGATCCTACTCATCTGCTTAAGGAGCTAAATATGGTTTTAGGTTCCAATTGCTGAAAAATTTGCCTAGTAAATGCTTTTCTGTCCTTTGCACAAATGGAAACTTGATTCCTAAAATTTCTCTGTCTTCTGAGAATGGTTTGTGTTGCTTCATTGTGAGTCTTCAATAATTTCAGCAGTGAATAAATCAAAGGTATAAAAAAGCTTTGGTGTCTTGCAACCACTGGTATCATTAGGTCTCATGATTGTATCACAACTCACAGTATTTGAAGTCTTGCTTTGGTTTCAGATGCTGAATCCTGTGATTTTTTCAAGATTTGCAGGCTTTTACTTTCTTTCTTTCATGTCTTTATTTCACATGTTTTTAGAGAAAGCCTAAAAGTAGGAATTGTTGAATGAAAAATATAAGGAGCAAATAAAAAAACCCCTTCAATTTTATTATTTTTAAAATTCTCAATCCTTACTAAGGTGCTTTTCTAAATTGGAGAGTTTGGTTTGCTACTTTCAGCACTCTTTTCTTCACATACACCTTTTTGAGAGGCCAGTCACTTTTCATAATGAATAAAATAAAGCAAGTTTGTTAACAAGTGCAAATCAGACTCTAGGAGAATATGTGAACCATGAAGGGTTTTCACTTAGCAGCAATAACCTTTCATGATAGTTCGTGGTTACTGATCCATAGCACATCTCCACTTTCTTCTCTTAGTCTCCTACAGCCATCCTGTACCTGGAAGGCACTTTTCAGCAGGTGGAAGCTCTTGTGAGCAAGATGACACTTCCATTTGAACTGGCAGGAAAAGATTTTGCCATTTAAAATGGCAAAAAACTGAACTGGCTTCAGAGTTTTTCTGATACTCTCTGATGGACATCAAAGCCTAAACAGAATTCACTTTCATTACTGCTCAACTGCAATGACTGAGCCACTAAACTTTAATGAAAAGAAACAGTAAGCAATAACTACCAAATACACTCTATCATGCATTCTGATAAGAAAAAACATCCATCGGATGTTTTAGTATAGCTCCTCTAACTGGCACTAATTTTGTATTTACACGTTTTCTACTGGTACTAATTTTGTAATTGCATATTTTCTATTAGAACTTGAACCTTACTGGTATGCTTGTTGACAATGCTACAGTGGGTGAGTGGAACCTCCAGGGTCTTCCAAATGATGAGCTTTCAATTCAAAATGGCATTATTGTCACAAAAGCATCTAGATATCCTTTGCTGATTGATCCACAAGGTCAAGGAAAGATCTGGATCAAAAATAAGGAAAAGAATAATGGACTTCAGGTAAATATTAATTTGCAATTTTTTGAAAATGTGTGTGTGTCATTTGTATCATCATACTTTGGCCATGTGTAATTTAAATCTGATGTTTATTGGTATACAGTTATGCAGAAACTAAAACCAGATTGACACAGAACCTGTACCCTATATCAGGGTACCAATAACAGAGCAAAATAGCTTGGAATATGTTATGGCATATCTACTTTTATGATGAATCTTTAAATTGCTTGCCATGGAAAGAGAAACAAAGAGGAAAGTAAGAGGTTGTATCTCATTCTCCACCTTCCTGGAGACTTGTATCTCCTGCTCTTAATCTGAGTTCTCCCCAGTAAGTCCAGGAGGAACAGAGTATGTCAAGATTCTACATACACAAGTGCTTAAATTATGGTTCACATCTGGGATATTGTAATTTGCTATGGTCTTGTTAGTGGTATGTTGTTGGTCACCAGACACTAGCTTTATCCCTCAGCTGAATTTGAAATAAAAATGTAGGCAACATGCTGTTTTGGTGGATACATATATGCCTACATTATAACAAACAAAAAGTGCAGAGTGGTGGAACAGTATTAATTTTTAAATAATATACTGGTTTAATTCTGTGTAATGTGCCTCTAGATATTTTAGTTATACCTTTTTCAAAGAGCTTTGACTGCAAGACAAGGATTTATTTTAAAAACATGTCTATCCTAATTTTTTTTTTCCTGGTAAAAAAACCACCCAAAACCCATGACTTAAGAGATGCTTGAAAAGGCTATTCAATTATCAACTTAGAGGATTATGCTAAATATATTAAATTTAAATAAATGAAAAGGAGTATGTGTTACTTTTAGCAATTTTAAGACTGGTGGAACTGAATTGGAAATTGAATCAGACCTCCTATGTAATATTGGTTCCCTTTCTGACCTCCATAAATATTTCACTACTTCACATTAGTGTTCTAAGCATAACTCTATTTATATTTAGGAGATATTAAAATATTACAATGATTAGATAGATATGCAGATAAATAAATAAATAAATAAATAACAATAAAGAAATGTGATCTCCTATGCTCCTAAGTTTAAAGCAAAACTTCCATTCATGTCAGCAGAAGCAAATTCTGGTCCCTAAAATGTAGCTCTTTGTATAGATATCCCAGGATGAGTATAATTTTTTAAAGCTGCAATAGATTTTATGCTGATTTCTGTGTGCTTTCAAATGCATACTGTGCTGTGATTCAATTTTCCTAGGTTACAACTATGAACCATAAGTTTTTCAGAAGTCATGTAGAAGACTGCTTGTCCCTTGGCCGACCTCTGTTAATTGAAGACATTGGAGAGGAACTTGATCCTGCTCTAGATAACATCTTGGAAAAAAATTTCATAAAATTTGGTTCAGCACACAAAGTAAGATGAATTGTAGACATGAAATTAAAACCCAATAGGACAGATGTTTGGTATGGGGTAGTCTGAATACTGACATGGTTTGTACCTTTAAAACAGTTAGAAAATGAGTAGTGAACTCATGGGATTGTTTGAGCAGCTTTTTTACCCTTAATCAGAGAGTTTAAAAAGTGTAAATGAAAATGTATAAAAAAAGAGTTCATAGATTTTTTTTTTTTCCTTTGGATAAAATAACAGTTTTTCTGTATTCAGCTTTTGAAAACTGAGAAATGTTTTTTTATTTTCAGGTGAAAGTAGGTGACAAGGAGGTAGATCTGACTAAGGGGTTTATCCTATATATGACAACAAAGGTGGCTAATCCTGTTTATACTCCAGAAATTAGTGCAAGAACAACTGTGATTGACTTTACTGTTACTATGAAAGGGCTGGAAGATCAGCTCCTTGGCCGTGTCATCCTCACAGAAAAGCAGGTATCAAGTCTTGCAATATTTGAATAGAGGGAAAGCTTGTTCAGTATCTGCACCAGGACTGCATACATATTCAATGGCTTGGTTGAAGTCAAATGCAAGAACAAAAATGTGAATGAAAGTTTAAAGGTTGTGCATTTGCTGAAATACAATGTGGAGCTGTTTTTTAATTGAACGGGGGAACCTAAACATTTATTTTAAGATCTGGCCTTGGAAAGAGAAGAAAGAAAATTATTCATTAAAAATACATCACAGGCATACACATGACATACATAAAAACTTTATTCCTTCATATATGTAAAGGGCTTCTTCTTCAGTAAGAAATCTCTTCTATTTCTGAATTCCTTTTTAAACTTAATTTGAATTACATTAAAAATGCTTATGAACTTGAACTACTTTTTCCAGCCAGGCTCTAGTGTGCAAAGACATAAAAGATTCTTAAGGAGTCCTGAACACTGACTTGACTCTGTTCTTACTAAAATTTGTATTGATTATGTGGAAGCTAATATAAGGAAGAAAATCCTTTCTCAGGTGAGAGAAAAAAAATCGAGGTTTGCATTAGCAGAGCTGCTGCTTTCAGGAAGTAGCTGCGGTAGGCTTGCTCATGCAACAGGAGTTGCCTACCTAAGGGAATTAATTCTTCCTTTGACTTCCCCAAAGCAAGTTCTAACCACCATTCTTTAGTGGTGCTGTCATTTTCTCCAGCCGACACCCTTCCACTTTGCTCAAAATGAGCCTTTGCTGAAGTAAGGACTGGAATTAAGGTGCCCTTTCTTCAGTGTGGCAGTCACAAACAAACTGGAAAGTCATTGCAATGCACAAACATCCTGTGAATTGTTCCATGAAAAACAGAAAGACTGTAACAACAGGTACTGGGGAAAAATAGGATGGGACAAATGCTTTAGATGCAAAACTTTTGATCTTTACTCCTGTAGATGTAGGTTTCTATAAACAAAATTGAACAGCATCAGCAGGAGGGAATGGGAGTATCCTGAGTAACCTCAGAAGGGAGGGGGAGGTCTAAATCAAGATAGAAGTGGAAAAAGTGAAATAAAACTCCTCTTCCCACAAGATACCCTTTCTCTGGTTTTTTTGTTATTTTTCTTGGACAGAACTGTTAGAGAATTCATATTGAATGTACATAGTGACACCTAGACTGCATTTTGGGTCAAAAATACAGTTACTAAAAAATATTCCTCCAGTGCTGTACATCAGCTGAAGAGAGTTGCAAGGGAACCTGGTTAATGTTGGCACTACTTGCTGCACAGGGACATGGTTGCAGCTGATCAACACTTATTAAACTTCTTTTGGCAGATATGAAGACATCATGGTTGTTGTCTCTTCTGTCTCAATAAGAGGTGAATGTTGTGGTGTAGATGGTCGGAGCCAATAGGATTCTAAAAAATTTAGTTCAATGGAAAGACACAACATGGAAAGAGATTCTGAAGAACAGGTTCTCTGTTATAAAGAGACAACTTTATGATTGCTGAGCTAAAGTAATAGAGTAAAGAACCAAGACATTCTTAAAGATTGCTGTAGCAATCAATGAAATATGATCAAAGAAGTGTTTATTCTTCTCAGCTTTATAGGTTGATCCTGTAAATACGGAAAAAAACCCAGCATATTTTTGTACTTTGATAATTTGATAACTTGAAGTTGCTGCCACTATGTGTGTTCAGAACAACTATTATTTACATTACAAATATGATTGTGAAGTTCCCTTGCAAACAAAAACTTTCACCTGGTATATTTGCTAATTTTCGGAAAGATACCTTTTACAGATTTATGAATAATATGGGTAAAATGTCTGATCTTAAACAATGCACATCTCTGTGTGGAATTTAAGCTTTTAGTTAAATGTATCTTTGAGTGTTTTGAGGAAGTATTCCTTTTGTGTAATTCTAATATTTTTTTGCATTAATGGTATAGAAAGAGGAGTAAATGTAGAAAGCTGAGTTATTGATCCTTAAGCCAATCCCCTCTTTTGGGATGCAGTTACTTTTAGCTTCCACAGAGCTACACTCTATAGCTCTAGAACATATTTCAAACAGGTTTCCAAATGAGAAGTTTGTGAAAATAAAGAATTTTGTCACTTCTTTGAAATACGGGAGAACCTCTCCTGTACTGTATAGCTCTGTATATCTCCTTTTTTTCTAGCTTGACATGTTGACAAAAATGAAAATAAACTGAAGCCATAGGTGTAGATAGACTATTAACTATCCTTTTCTTATAGGAAGGTTGACTTGATTGATTAAATAGGCAGCCAGCAAGAGTATCCCTGAGCTGTGTGGACTGTGCTGTATAAATGCCTCATTTCACTTGATGTTGTGCTGACTTGTCTGCCTTTTTTCCCTTGTCATTGTCTGTCTTGTAGAAAGGGCAAAAAAATTACATATGACATAGATAATAATTGTAACATTTTCTGTTTTATAAGCAGTAGAAGATTGTATCTTTCAAAGTCTCAGAATTGTAGAAATTAGAAATGGAAAAGGTCATCCAGTCAATTCTGCTCACAACGTAAAATCCATCCATACAAAGGATCTTTCAGGCCTTTATCTGATTTAATTTTGAGTACTCAATGTAATGTGGCTTTTATCACTTGCCACTGGAAACTATCTTTAGTGGTTTGTGCACCTTACTATGAAGAAGCTTTTCCTGGTAATTCTGATTTATTTTCATTCTCCAACATTTATGCTTCATTAATCAAATAAATACAGGATACATATAAATTACATTAATATATATCTATTCAGCATCCACCTAAATTATTTTAGTACAGAAATACTTAATAATATTCCAGTATTTTATGGAAAAGGCAACAAAGTCCCCAATCTGACATGTATGAAATCACATGCTTTCTGTGTCTTTATAAGGAATCTTCCTTTTAATTGATGTAAAATATTCTATGGCAAATTTCTTGAATACAGGAACTGGAAGCAGAAAGAATCAAACTGATGGAACAAGTGACATCCAACAAGAGGAAAATGCAAGAGCTTGAAGATAATCTGCTCTGCCGTCTAACCAGTACAGAAGGCTCGTTGGTTGAAGATGAGTCTCTGATAGAAGTCTTAAGGATCACTAAAACAACAGCAGAAGAGGTGAATTTTGAATGTACTGCAGATACATTTTGTAATTGTAATTTAAAGATAGTATATATATTTTTTTTCTATTCAGAGCCACTGTGTAACATCTGACTTCTTAACAAATAAATAGTAAAACCACTAATTTTTCTTCATAAAAAATTGCAAAATTAATCTGCTACTTGGATACTGTTTATATTCCAGGCATGTTTTGCAGGTGTAAATTTGAATCAGTTCCCATTGTGACAGGAGTTGGAACACATGAAGATTCAATGTCTGTGTTGAAACACTGGCAGAGGGAAGCAAAGCTCAACTAAAAATATTATTGTGATCTTAATCAAGACCTTTTCTTTTTGTTTGTGTTGTATAAATGCCAAGTAATACGACTTAATCTTCATGGTCTTTTCCTTTAATTTTAAGGTCAGTGAAAAATTAAACACAGCAATGGAGACAGAGGTGAAAATCAACACTGCACGTGAAGAGTATCGGCCCGTGGCAGGTCGTGGTAGCATCCTTTATTTCCTAATTGTGGAAATGAGCTTGGTTAATGTCATGTACCAAACATCTTTAGGGCAGTTCCTTGGCATTTTTGACCTATCAGTGGAAAGATCTCAGAAATCTCAAATTCCAGCAAAAAGGGTAGTTTATATAATCGAGCATCTCACCTATGAAGTCTTCAAGTACACAGTTCGAGGGCTGTATGAAAATGACAGGTTCCTGTTCACATTGCTTCTGGCTCTGAAGATTGACTTGCAGGCCAAGATAATTTCACACACTGAGTTCGAGACACTGATCAAAGGTAATTTCTCTAAAAATGTTCCTGTTTACATACATCTGTGTACTGCCAAATTCAGATTTTACAGTACTTGCATTACCGATGTGTTATATCCCATGGATCTACTTGTTTTTAACTTGTGAATGAAAGCATATACAGTCCAAGAAGGAATTAAGAGACAAATTTTCCAAAACAAGAGCAACATAGATTATTTGTTATAAAAATAATGCTGAGATGAGGATTATTTTAACTGTAATATATTGCAAAATAGGAAAAAATAAGTCCATTGCTTGTAAGAGAACTTACAGTCTCTGCTGTCTGCCTCTTTTTCAAGTTGCCATGTATCTATGTCTGTGAGATTGTAGACAATCAGCAAAAGTACTCTTGATGGCTGATGAGCAGGCATGTGAATACTGTACCTGACCTAAGTATCAGCACAAAGAAGTGGAAGTCTGTTGCATGATGTAAAACACTTCTACATTGCATTGCGTTATGTCACCGCTGTATGTCTCCACTCAGGCACAATGACAAAGAAAAATTTGAGTAAGGTTTATAAAACTTGATATAGGGGTTGACATCATTGCCTTCAAGATAAGATAAATGCGATCTGGGATGAAGACAAGTACAGTCAGGTGCTTGGCATCCAAATATCCCAGTTTGTTTGGCAAACACTGAGTTACTGTTCAGCTGTGGCTCAGCTGTGCTTGGTGTGCAAATGGGCATGAGGCTAAGTGGTGGTTGAGCTAAGAGGCTGTTGATGTGGCACAGTCCTGGAAATGAATGCACCATGTGCTTTCTTATTCTTTAGTATAGATGAAAGGAAGCTGTACTAACCATTCTGCATCTGCTCTGAAGAACTGGGTTTGAGTATCCTCTTAGGTGGTCACGTTTTTTATTCCAGCTCTACAGATAGAGTAGAAGCAGCACAAAAATGAGTGGGATATCAGCTTTGGGAGGAACTGAGACCACATTCCAATTAGGTCTTTGTTAAGTGTTTCTTCCATTCAAATTCTAGGTCTCCATATCCTGGTTTACATAAAATGTTACTCCCTGGATTATATAAAAGAAATGGTTTTTATTACTTGTCTTTTTTCTGTTTAGCAATGTTTGTTTTCCTCTAAAATACTTTTCCCTTTGCAGGAGGTGCCAGCCTGGATTTGAATTCTGTGGAACCAAAACCAAAGAAGTGGATTCTTGACACGACATGGCTCAATCTTGTGCAGTTATCTAGCTTGTACCCTTTCAATCAACTTCTGGTGCAAATTGTTAAGAATGAGAAGTCTTGGAAAGCCTGGTTTGATGATGAAGCTCCTGAAAAGTCTGTTATTCCTGATGGTTACGACAGCTTACTGGATCAATTCCATAAACTGCTCCTTGTCCGTTGCTGGTGCCCTGATCACACCGTCGCCCAAGTAAGATACACTTTTGTACAATGGTTATGCCATGTGACTTCTCCTGAAGAACTGCTAGTTCCAAACTTACGTTCTCTGAATTTCTTGTTACCATAATATTTGTTGCAGAGTGAGCTGCTTTGAAAAATCAGATATTGAAATGCTCATAAATATATGTGTGAAAACACTGATTTATTTAATTGTGATGAACTAGGAAGCAGAACATGAAACAAATTGTGTTGGACCTGCAAGAACACCATTTTTTTGTGTGGTGTTTTCAAGGCTGAGTCATGAAACCTGTAAAGAAGTTGCATTCCTCTGGTGAATCAAAAGATACATCCCCGTTCTTTTTTACAGAAGTGGTGGAAAAAAAACAATTCACTTTTATGACAGGTGCACTAAAACAGCAGATAAACTGTTTACTTACCCTTTCTACTGAGAAAGTAATAATTAAGGCTGCCTTGTGGCAAATGTCATAAAAGAAACTGCAGTAGACAAGAAGTTTCTCCACAGTTTGTGATATTTTGGTTTTTCTTCCCTATTAGGTGTAAAAGAGATGTATGAACCTATGAGTACTCTCTTTTCCCTTTTTTTCTTTTTTTCTTTCTCTACTGGAAAGCAACAGCTTTTCTTTCCTGTGCATTTCAGCTTTACATGTTACATGCTGTGGTAGCATGTGTGTTGTATTTAGGGGACACCATATTGTCATAGACCTCTTTTTCCACAAGGCTTGCTCCACTCTTTTTCATTTTCTACTCTTCAGTCAGTAAGTAGGAGTGAAGTATGGGAGCTTTAACTTCCGTAATTTAAACAGATCAAAATATTAAATCTGCTACTTATTATCTATCAGCTTATTTATCAATTATTTGCTATTGTCTTGCACAACTGTTTCTGAAAAAGAATGTCTCTGAACAACGGTTGTGAAAAAAGGTCATTATTTTAATTTTTGGGGAGAGAGGGAAACTCTTTTGTTACTCTCTTCTTTATCTCTTCTTTCTCTACTGTATTTTCCCAAGTATTAGAAATTTTACCTGTCTAGGACAAAATTTACACTTAATAGGGAGTGATTGAGGGTTTTTTTTCCTACAATTGACATCTTCCTCAGTCCACCTTGTTCCTCAGTGTTTGTCGTCATCATACATGCCTCAGAATCAGTGAGAGTCATTACATAGCTAGGAAGTCACCTCAGTCCAAAAAGAATTTCACGCACTAAGGTAGCTTTAGAAGTTCTTTTAGAAAATGTCTGCGAAAAGAAAAAAAATAGAGGCATAAAGAAGGCTTGACCTTTAAGGATCAAGTCTGAGCAGAGTTTATGTTTTGTAGAAATAGATATTCAGCCTTAGAGACTTGAATTGGATAACCACTGGACAGGAGAATTTGTTTGAAGTTCCAATAAATATATGAGAGATTGGAACTGGGTCAGATGAAAGATCTGTCTAATCCACTATGCTGCAGAGACAGTGTCAACAATCCATACTTAGAGGAACTAAGAATGGAGCTGGTATAGAGAAACTCTTTTACTTGGCTATCCACCAAGTTTTAACAGGCAGTAATTTAGGGGCAGTATCTGGGCTGTCTTCAGACGTGACACTGATTCTGCATGGATTTTTTTTTTCCAGTTCTTTAAAAACCCCCATTTAGCATTTTCTAGCGACAGTGTTCACAGAATGGCTGTTGTGTGAGCAGAATTATTTCTCTTCCTTCTTTGAAGTTTGCTGCCTGAGAATTTCAGTGGTTGTCTGCTGTGGATCAAAGTTGAAAACTTAAAGTTTAGACAGTCATTGCCTTCCAATGTAGATATTGGTAAATTCCATATCACTAATTAATGCTAAATTTAAAAAGGTAAAGATAGATATATTTTTCTGGTAACTTTTTTTTTTCCTCAGGCTCGGCACTACATTGCAGAATCTCTTGGAGGGAAATATGCAGAAGGATTTATTCTTGAAATGGAAGCAATGTGGACAGAAAGTGACTGTCGAACACCTTTGACATGCCTTTTATCAGTGGGATCTGACCCCACTGAAAGTATAGAACGCTTTGCAAAATCAAAGGTATCCTCCTAAAATGAGTTTGCTAGAGCTGATAAAGACATTTTTAACTCTTCTTTGTGCTAGAAGTGGTATTTCCACATTTTAAAGACATTAAAATAATGATATTTATATTCACACTAGTGTTCTCTGGAAGTTAATTTTTGACCAGTAGCCAAAATGCATTTACTAGAAAATAAAAATGTTGCAGTCTTGCTTTTTGCAGTTTGATTCCAATGAGACCTCTGTTTTTATCCAGCAGACTATGACAGTCTGCTGCTTAGGATATGTACTGAGCTATGAGAACAAAGCAACATTTGTGGTTTACATTGTGTTGCATTCACTGTAGGAGCTGACAATAATGATGATTATAAGAAGATAAAGAACAAAATCATAAATATGGTGACAAGAGAAATTAATTTTAACACCCTAGCATTCAATCTGTGCACTTGATGGAGACATTCAACATTTCCTGCAGAACAGCATCACTTTAAGGCATTCTGTGCTCTGTTTAATGGTTCACAATGTAGCAGCATATAAAATTTTCCCAACAAGAAGTTATTTACTTTATATCTCCATAATTTTTCCTCCTTGTTAGAATGCATCTTCATTTAATGGTGCGGAATTTTAGTATATACTGAGTAAGACATACTTGCAAAAGTGGGGAGGACCCACAAATCTCTTAACTTATAAATTAAAAAGTGGAGATGCTTGTTCAGTTTGAAAATCAGGACCCTAATTTGTCTGTCTGTGTTCAAGATGGCTTAAATTATGACCTAACTCTCACTTAGTGTTTAAATTTAGGAATCTCAAATCTGAAGTCATTAATTTGATCCTTGTCTGCTGTCATACGAAAAGGACGTTGCAGTGGACAGTCTTAATATGTTTTCATGCTTCCAGGAAATGTTTATAGAATAAATAAAAAGTGAAGTTGTGAAAGAGCTAAAGGAATTGCCTTGTTTCTTCACACATTGTTTATGAACAAGGCAACATCAGCTAGGCTGTCATAACCTGAAGCTCAAATCTAGTGTCACCTGTAAATGTTAAGTCAACAACACTGTTTAACTGCAAGGTTCTTCTCTAATCTCTTGAAGTACAGACATAACCACACAGCATATAGAAACCTTTCAAGTTTACAAAAGCCATCCAAATACCACAAAACAAAATGCAAACACGGATGTTTTTTAAAAATAAAAATGTATATAACAATGTGGAACTTGAGGAGCATTTCAGCAATTCTTTAGCTTTTGAAACACGCATCTAGAAATAATATAGCTTTCAGAAACATTTTCAAGGGAGCTTTGTGTTATTTTGCTAGTATGTCAACAAATTGTACTTAGTTCTTGTCTTTGGGATTCCTCTGCTTTTTTCCAGGCTAAATTTTTAATATAGGTTAGTTGTACCAGGGACCTGATCTTGAACGGGCGTGGTGGTGCTGCTGGGGTTTTTTTCTTCCTAATGATAAAAAACTAGGGCCTCCTTTTTCAATGATTTTCCTTTTAGTCATGATTTGTAGTCTTAAAATGGATTTCCAGTACTGATGGTGCCTCTAACTATGGCATTAACAGTATAAATCAGCTGTCTGCTGTTGATAATGTTCAAATTTGTGTCCAGAATTTATTTTTCACTCTAAAATTTAGTTGTTCAGGTGGCTCTCTCCCAGAGAAATGAGAACAGTATCTGCAGCTACTGAGCTATATAATTTTGTTTATAAACCCAGCAAGCTCTATCTTAAAACTAGTTGCATTTATGCTGCCTTTACTTTCACTTTAAGATGGTGTGAAAATTTAACTTTCAGGATTAAAATGAAGTTTCTTACACCAGTAGTTTGACTTCATTAAAATCAGATTTTCTTTAAAACTGTAGAGATAGTTTGTTCTTTTAGGGAATGATGTGGAGAACCTTCAACAGAACTGTCAGGGCCACTGTACTAAAGTGTGAGCATTTTCATCTGGATAGCAATGTATTAAGACGACATGGATATGCTGATATGACTCACAATTGAAAGAAACATTCTGTATGAAGACATTTGATAGAGTTCTTTCAGAAGGAGTAAAACGAGGACAATTCACAGTGAAAAAATATTTTTTTCCTTCTCTCGATGTTTCTATAACCTTTAATGATTGTACATTTGAGATGTAACATAGCTGAGAAGAGCAAGTTATGAGTAGGTGCTTTGTTAAGGAATAATGTACCTTCTGAATATTTATGCACTCTTATGCAGGGGTAGTCATAGTCTTTGACTTTTGGGAGTGCTAACTGTACTCAGATGGATCTCAGAAAAGGTAAAGTTTTTTGGTTCTCTGGCACATAGCCAGCTTCACAGGCTATTCAGCTTTGCTTCTTTCAGCTACAGTTTCAGGTTTCACTGACCTGAGAGTCGGATTTAACTGCTTTCTTATCTTTGGCATTCTCATGTCCTTAAATCTTGCCAGGATATGGGGGATCATATACAGCAGCTGTGTTTATACTCTTCTGTAAAATCAGGTCAGGGCCCATTCTCTGACCCTAAGGCCAAATGACCCAGCACAGTTTGTGTCCATATTCTTAACCTTCTTCTCCTGCAAAAGTAGGGCAGCCTCCTCCACGCTGTTTAGGAGTGGATGTCTTCCTTCCTTTTTGTTTCACAGTAAGAGAGTCTGAGTAGCTGTACAGGTCAAGAGTAACCTTTGTAGCTCTCAGCCAGCTGAAGATAGCCCCAGACTGATAATGCAGCTCACTGCATGAGGGATACTCAGCTGTAGGTCTTGAACACGGAGTTGTCCATGAAACAAAGCCTCTTCATCAATTCTTTCACCCTCAACATGTATGCAGAATAATACGTTTAACTGGGTTTGAGAATTCTAGTTTTCCCTGGCAGGAGCCAGGCAGCCAAGTTGAGCCAGACTTGAAAAGAGCAAGAGTAGCATGAACAATAAGCAAGAGATTATCTGCCTATATGTTACTGACAGACTTATGTGGTCCTGATCTCAGCCTTATCTTTTTCAAATCCCTTTGTGAGAGCTTGTATCCTCCTCTGGTTTTCTTATAAACTGGATTTACTCTCCCATAGCCCCTGGAAGAAGATGCCATAAAATTCCAGAATTTTATGTTTGCATTTATAAGCTTTCTCTCTTCTGAATTTAAATCTGCTCCAGATCTGCTTGACTTAGCAGATCACCAAACTGGAATCCTCTGAATCAGTGGCTCTACAGCTGCCATTTAACAATACAGGATGTTTCCTGAGTAATGCTTTAATGTGAACTAATCTTTCCTGTTCTACCTGCTTCATCAAGAGTTCTCTTTTAAATGAAATATGTTCAGACACTAAAAAGTCACCAGAATTGTTGGGTTTACACTGTGCATTAATTATTATCTGAAGTCCTAATATCTGCTCATCTCAAGATTCCTCATTACAGGAAAAAGAATGGTCAGGCTGTATTTATGCCTTGCTTTATTTGAAAAAGCTGAAAAAATATTTCATGTGTCTTATCCCACAGATTTTGTTAGACCAGCAGAACAATATTATTTCCCGTGGGTGTAGTTTTCTTCCAGCAGGTGGAAGATAAGAGGAACTTGAAGGGTTTTCCTTGTTTTTGTTGTTTTGTTTTCTTTACTCTGTTTTATTATAATCAGTCCCCATTGACATTAAGGGCTTTCTTTGTGGCAGAATGTCACTACACATGGATCTACAGAAACAATACATCACATGTATAATTTTAAGGAATTACATATAAAAAAATCCTTCTTTTTTCCTTTTAGAACATTCCATGTCGTGCAATTTCAATGGGTCAGGGCCAAGAAACCCATGCAAGACACCTGCTAAATCAGTGCATGCAAGATGGAGGATGGCTCCTTCTACAGAACTGCCACCTTGGCCTAGAATTTCTTGATGAATTAATGGTCACCATCACAACAAAAGAGTCTATGAGTGAAGATTTCAGAACCTGGATCACTACAGAGGCTCACCCAGAGTTTCCTATTAATCTTTTACAGTCCTCTATAAAATTTACCAATGAACCTCCTCAAGGTAGGAATGACTTCCCTTCCCATTGGAGAGATCACTGCTGGTCCAGGAAGATTGGGCAGAAAGCAGTGTTGATTTCACTGTGCAGCTACTTGAAGCTGCCGGTCTTGGACATTACTGACCTATGTTCCTGGGCATCCCCTGGTCTTCTGGGCCTCCACGCACCTCCTTACACTCAGGATCTTTCCCCACTTCCAGGATGTTTCCTCATATTCAGATGTTCACCTCATGCTTTCTTAGTCTCTAAGCCCCCAGATTTCTTAACCTAAGTAGTCTATGTGCAGAAGCACAATGTGAGATCTACACCTTAACTGGCAGTTTGGAGTCATGTTTCTGCATTATTAGGGGTGCAAGAAAGACATGGATGGAATGAGTCCATTGAGAACCCACAAAGATGCTGAAGGGATTGGAGAATATGCTGTGTGAGGAGAGGCCAAGATGATTGTTAAACCTTGAGGAGAGAAGGGGTATCTTATCAATGCCTACAAATAAATAAATATACCCTGTCTTTATATATATATGTGTTGCCACTATTTCAGTTGATGATGTCGGTAGGAGCTGAGCATTTTATCCAAGGTGCTATTTAAAGCTTCAGACATTTAAATGTCTTATTTCAGTATTTAGCTTCCTTTGAACACTAGTAAGATGTCAACAGAATGTTTGATGTTGTGAAACACATCCTCCATCTCAAGAGCAGGTAGTCAGTCTGTTGATAAAAATTTCTTACTTCTTCCTCTTCTCCACTCTCCCTTTTTAATTCAGAGCTCAGCATCTTTTCATTGCACACTGACCCCCTCCTAATCATTCTAATGGTAACAACCTATAGCTCCAAGAGGCTATTTTAGAAGTCAAGTTATAGCAAATTTGCAACTTGCATTTAGCAGCTGAAAAAATCCCAGTGTAAAAATTTAAGTCAGGATGAAATATAGATAGCTTTAGTTTCTTAAGGCTGTCCTGCCACATTAGTTTTACAATACAATAAGACACTTTGTTTGATTTTGGAACCTTCTTATGATATCTGTTCAATATTTTAAAAAGCTATTTGTTTGAATATTGTTCTACAGGACCTTTGTGAAGTATGAACAAAAGCAAAGGACTTTTATTGTGTCATAGGAAGTAGGACGACTTGGACAATCTTTTCACTGCACTTAAAATCTGCCCTTCTAGATTTGTGTGAAGCTGATTAGGTGGAAAGTATCATAAGAGGGACCTGATGTCAGTAACTCATGCTTGGGTTGTCTGCCCAAGGCAAAAGATGCTTGAGTAGCACTGCCTGAAAACATTTGGGAGCAGTTGAGCTTCTGTGTTCCATGGAAGCTGAGACTGTATCAGTATCAACTGCCTAAAGCTGTTCCTGGGATATGAAATGTCACTGCTCAAACAAGCCTCCCCAAGTATTAATATTTGCACTAAGAATTTATGTTCTCATCTCATCACTTTGCAACCTGTAGGTCAGATGGAGAACTTGCATATAGAATTTCAAGATTTTTATAGTAATCAAATCTAAATAAAATTATCTTAAATAAAACTAAAATCTCATATTATAAGTAAATATCAAAACAAACTCTTGGATACCCAGTGTTATATTTGATATGGTGTTAGATATCTTTTTTATTGTCATGTAATTGCTAAATAGTTATGTTTCTATTTCAGTTGTTATTGGGAACATTTACAATATCATTACTTAATTTTAATTCATTCTAGACTCTTAAAATTAATTTTTTGTGTTATCTACCAATAACAAAATGTTATTGAAGTTTGCCTGCTATGACCAGCTGAACAGATAATTGATTCTGAGACATTATTTGAAGGTGTAAGTAAGATGATAGTGCAAATTGGAATAGAGAATTCTACTTAACAAAGGTTGGACTTATGGATTCCATACTTTTTTTTGCTAATATATTACATTTTTATACTTACTTTCTAGGTGTGAAAGCTGGCTTAAAACGAACATACTCAGCTGTTACTCAGGATCTGCTGGGAGTGAGCAAAATGCCACAGTGGAAACCACTGCTATATGCTGTAGCATTTCTTCACACAACTCTTCAGGTTTAAAAATATATTTCTTCTCTTCTGTCATAAAGCTATATTTCATTTATTAATGAACCTTGTTATTAAATGGAAAACATTTTTAAAGAGAAGTCTCATGTTGGCAAATTAAAACAAATAAAATAAGAAAGAGAACAACATATCTCTTTTACTAAAATCATGTTAGAACTTATAATTTTGCTTATGTTGGTCCTGTACTTCCAACAGGGATGATATTTCAAAGGAAAAAAAGGACAATCAAGCAGTCATCAATTAGAGTACACTTCTATTAAAGTCCTGGACAATGACTGTGTGATCTGTCTTTCAACTAACTGGACTTTTACTGATATTTTAAATCATAAAAGCATATTAAAGAAATTTACAATTTATAGTTTTGAAAACCATAGTCTTAAAATGCTGCATTCGCAATGAGAAGGTGTAAGAGGGTGAATATAAATCTTTTCTCCTCCGAAGTCTGTAGGAGGAAATGAAAGTAGATTTTGGGTCTTGACTTTCAGGACTTCCATTAAAGAAAGTGCTTTATGGATTAACCACAACTTTTCATCATCCTATTGATAGATTTTGCAGTATCCTTAGTTTATATTTGGACCCTGGTTAATTTAGCTCTGTGAAATCCATGCACTGATATATTATGGTCCAGTGGAAACCTGTGGTATGCTTTTCTTTGTATCACGTTGGTATCAATTCTTTCTTGGTGGAAAAAAAAAAATTGCAATTACCAACCCTAACAGTTGTATACTGCCAGCTGAGCCTGTAAATGATTCACTAAGAAGCAGTTTTTCCTACTTGCATCCTCACTGTGCAGACACAGCAGTGACAGGAATATATCTAGTCCATAGGAAGACCCCACACAATTATCATGGCTGATGATTTTGGACACCCTCATCTCAAACAGTAACCTATTTTTTGAAATTCAAAAGCTATGGTTCCATACTCAGAGATTTAAAAAATACTTTAAAAAGAGGACCTTTTTCTTTGTGAAAATGTTAATATTCCTATTCTTTGCTTGTACAAATTTAGCTACTAGATAATTAATCCAATTAAAGTAGAAATAAATAAATAATAGTGAATTAAAAATAATAAGTTTTTGGCTGTGCCTGTGTTAAATGTTTTTTTTTCTTAAAGTTGGTGAAATAGAGTTCCAGCTGGACCACTGCATTCTTAACATATTTCATGTGTTCTTCTGCACTTAAGCTTTCTCCACAATTAATATCAATCAGCGTTTCACCTTTAATTCTGACTATTTTACAGGAAAGAAGAAAGTTTGGCCCGTTGGGCTGGAATATTCCTTATGAATTTAACCAGGCAGACTTTGCAGCCAGTGTGCAGTTCGTTCAGAACCACTTGAATGATGTGGGCATCAAGCAGGGGGTGGACTGGAGCTGTGTTCGCTACATGCTTGGAGAAGTGCAGTACGGGGGCCGTGTGACCGATGACCGCGACAAGGCGCTGCTGAACACCTACGCCAGAGTCTGGTTTGGAGAGCACATGTTCGGTGAAAAATTTTGCTTCTACAAAGGTTATGGTATTCCCAAAGGGAATACAGTGGAAGACTATCTCCAGTACATAGAGCAGCTGCCAGTGATTGATACACCAGAGGTAAAATATTTTAATATATTAAAAGGGAGTTTTTGTCAGATGAATGCCTTAATGAGGTTTTTCTTCAGAATTGAGTATGCATAGGTCAAGATTGGCAGGCAGACCGTTATAGTGGATATTCAAAGTAGATCTGCTGACCAGAAGAGGTAGATGAGGCCTTCTTCAAACATTTGGAAAAGGCCCTGGTCCTTGTGGAGGATTTTAGCAGCCCTAGTTATCTTCTGGAAGGCTGACACAGCAAGGTTCAAGTATCCTTATCAATGTGTACAAAACCCTGTTGGAATGCTGTAAAGATGGAGCCTGAGCCTTTTTGATAATATCCAATGAAAGGACAAGAGGCAATGGACATAAATTAAACAACAGGAAATTCCATCTGAGAACAAGAGAACAGTTTTTTAAGTGAAGATGGCCAAACACTGGAAAAGTTTGCCCACAGATGTTGTGGAGTCTCATCTTTGTAGACATTGAAATCCCAACTGGACACTGTCCTGGACAGCCTGCTCTATCTGCCCCTGCTTGAGCAAGTGATTTGGATTAGATGACCCTCAGAGATCCCTTCCAAACCAAACTATTTTGTGGTTTCACAGTTCTGTATGGGATTGAGCAGACACGCAATCTGAGAAACAATGAAAGTAAAAAAGCCCTCATTTTGCAAGTTATAATTGGGAGTTTATTCCATTTTGACAACAGAAAGATATGGATGTTGCCATGAATTGATGGGGTAAGGTACAAGTAGCTTCAGGTTGTAACCAGTTTTACATGATCCAATCTGTGTATACCACAGTGATTGGAGGATGGAGACTTTCTGGTCTCTCCAGTAGAGACACACATGATGGAAGTTATTTAAAACTGAAACAAAAGAGAATGCTCTGGAAAATTGAAACAGAAGTGAATGGTCTGAATTTCTGTCTCATTTCTATTAAGCTGATAAATGCCATTGGAAAGAAGTTCTATTAAAATTAAATAGACAGAGTGGAACAGAAAAAACTGGTTTTCACTTACTGATTATGTGCTGGCTGAAAGGGTGAGAAGTTTCCAAAGTCATAAAATAAGCTTGGAAAGTTCTGAATCTCTGAAGAGAGTGAGAGCAGAATGCAAAGGTATTTGTGTCAGCAATGATGCAACTTTTCCAATCAGTGTAAATGCAGACATGATAATTCATCAGTGGGATCCATTTGAGCCCAGCTCATGGTAGGTTCCTATCAGTGTATGAACCTTGGCTCTATCAGATTTCAGGTGCTGCTTTCAAGGATCTACTTTTTTAAGCACTTGGGACCTATCTCACAATGCTGCAATGTATTTTTAAAGTGTTTTGATTCTTGTAAAAAATCTGTATGTATGGTTTGAGGTAGGGGAATTTTACCTTTGGCTTTTATGTAAATAGAAGCAAGTCCAGGAATGCAAACATCTTTTTGTCTTTCGCATTTTCACTCGTTAGGAAGAAAGTTGTAACTTTCTTCTGTCATTCTAAAATCTGTCAAAATTGCTCATGAAAACCTTTAACCTTTTAATCTCCCAATCTTCGTTTCACAAAGGATACCGTGCTAGTCCAAACAGTGTATCTTTGATTCATTCCTTTTCCATTTTTAGTTAAGAGAGAGAGACTGAATAAGTCTGCTTGCAGTGTCCTTACTTCTTTGATGAAATTTCATCCTCTTAGCAGAATGAACAGTGCCTTGTGAGAAGGGCAATTGAACTCAGTGTATTGGGTTAGCATGGAAAAGTTTCAGTAGCAGGGGGCTAAGGAGTGACTTCTGTGAGAAGCTGGCAGAAGCTTCCCCCATGTGTGACAGGGCCAGTGTCAGATTGCTCCAAGACAGACCCACTGCTGGCCAGGAATGAGCCCATCAGCAGTGGTGGCAGTGCCCCATGGATGATGTATTTATGAAGGATAAAATGGTGCATGTAAACCTTCAGTCAGAGAGAGGAATGAGAATCTGTGAGAGGAACAACTCTGCAGACATCAGGGTCAGTGAAGAATGAGGGGCAGGAGGTGGTCCAGGTGCAGGAGCAGAGATTCCCCCACAGCCCGTGGAACAGGTGGATGTCTGAAGGGGGATGTCCTTCAGACATCCCACCTGTGGGATATCCATGCTGGAACAGGTTCCTTCCAGATCTGTGACCCCCATGGGGAGAGGAGTCCATGATGGAGAAGATTTTCTGGCCAAAGTTATGACCCCAGAGGTGACCCATGCTGAGGCAGTCTGTTCCTGGAGGTCTGTGCCCTTTGGAAGGAGCCCACAGTGGAGCAGTTCAGGAGGAGTTGCATTGGAGAAGTCTATGGAGGACAGTCTTATGGGGGAGGGACTCCATGCTGGAGCAGGAGTAGAGTGGGAGGTGTGCTGCTCCTGAGGAGGAAGGAGTCAAAGACAGTATGTGATGAACTGACCACAAATCCTGTTTCCTGTTCCCTGTCTCCTTGTGCTTCTGTGGAAGGGAGGAAGTAGAGAATTTGGGAATGAAGTTAAGTCCAGGAAGAAGGGAGGGATGGAGGGAAGGTGTTTTTAGGATTTGGTTTTATTTTTCAGGATCCTATTTTGATTTGATTGGTAATTCAATTAGTAAATTCAATTGATATCCCCAAGTCAAGTCTCTTTTGCCTGTGATTATAACTAGAGATTGATCTTTCCCTGTTCCTTTCTCAGACCACGGACTTTCTGTTGTAACTTCTCTCCCCTGTCCAGTTGAGGAGGGGATGATAAAGGAGTGATTTCAGAGCATTAGCAAGTGCTTTTGATGATTCATAAGGCTGGAAAACTGTGAAAGACAGAATCCAGAATTCTCTTTTTAAACAACATTCCCAGAGAATTTGGATCAATGAGAGATTTGGGTCCTTGATTAATATACAGGACATTCAGAAAACTGGTCCACCCACTGGTTTCTTTTTTCTTTCTTCTTCATACATCACTAGCATAAAACCAGAGCTGTCTCCCATGTGTCCTTGTCTTTTTTAATATTGTTCTGATGTTTAAGTTAGCCCTTGGACTAGGGTTCCATTCGCAGATACAAGAGATATTCTTCATGGTGCTAACTTGGGCTATAATATTGCCACAAAATCTGCTAGAGCAACAGCAAACAAATAAGCCCTCACTGTGCAAGAGCAAAAGCAGAAGAGAATGTATCTTCAAATTTATATTTCCTTCGACATAGAATATGAGTGTAATAAAGTGCATTGGTATTTTCACCTTTTAAGCTCTAAATATTCAGTTTGAGTAAACCACTATTTGCAAAACATTAAATCCTATCTGGAAATTACCTGCACGCTATTATAGTCACATCCTCACTCAAATGTGGTATTAGATCTGAACTTTGTGCTGTTGTAAGGATAAGATTCCCAAATGGTGTAAATCAGTGCAACTTTGCTGGCTTTGGCAATGGTGCAGCCACTCATATCCCTTGTCCCTCAGTTTCTAGATTTACAAGTATAACAAAACTAAATGGCCCTTTTACTTCTGTCCTCAGAGTATGTTAAATACTGGTTTCTAGAGGTGTCTTCTTGAAATATACTGATTCTAATGTAAAATATGAAAAGTGAATATATGAAAAAATGTGAAAAATGAGAAATAGAATCTTTTGTGGCTTTTGTGCTCAGTTTGGGGTCAAGCCTTCCTCATTGTTGGGTCAGTGATTCAAAGTTTGTGAGAGCTATGTAATAGCTATAATTAGATGAGGGCTGGTGAAATAAGTCACAGTACATACAATTCCTCCTGGAGGAGAGTTGCAATTGTCAATCTGACAATTATAGACTTACTGATATTTCAGTGGAAGTTTCTGAAAAAGCTATTATCATTCAGACAAAGGGCAGCTTTGCAGTAATTCTGTGCTAGCTGTATCTTAAATAAAATAATTCCATTTCAGGAGAAGGAGAAGTAATGAGGGGAAAGCTTCAACCAAAAATAGCTAAACCATAAAATATCCTAAATATATCACCATCTTTAGGTACTTCAGATGTGGGCATTATTTTATTCACCACACCACATGTCTTATAAGCCTAAGACTCTGAGTAAAACAAAACATGTTAGAAATGCTGACTAGTCAGATAATTAGGGCATCTACTTGAGCTGGTACAACAGCAATAGATCCATAGAGACAAAGAACTAATGCTAAGGAGTCAATGTCCACATATGACGTTTCCAACAAGCTCTAGTCTGAACCAAAGGAAAGCAATCTGTTCTCGCCTCTTGATAGCATTTCACAGCATGATCCATGTGAAGACAATGACATCAGTTAAAAAACCCTCCACTGATATGAATGGAAAGACTATTGCATATGCAGCCTATGTTAACGTTTTTGTGTTATTTGGGTTTGGTCCTTGGCCATTTAAGTGGAAGAACTTCCACTGACCTGTTCATATCTATTGTTTCATGGAGCTGAGAATTTTCTTCCTTGTTTATCCATTTTTCATGCATTCTTTTATGTATATACTTTTACAAGAAAAATCACTTTCCCCCCCCCAATTTTATACCTTTTACTTTAAGGTATTTGGACTTCACCCAAATGCAGATATAACTTACCAGACCAACCTGGCTAATGAGACATTTACTACCATAGTGAGCATCCAGCCCAAAGACAGCAGCACTAGAGGTGGAGAAACCCGGGAAGCAGTGGTGCAGCGTCTTGCTGATGAGATGCTAGAGAAGTTACCTCCAGATTATAACCCTCATGAGGTATGTGCTACTTTATAAAACAGATGTTTTGTGTATGCATGTATATGCATTCGTGTTTTAAAAGTTTTATTGTGCTTCTTAAATTTAACTGGCATGTGTTTTAAAAAGCTCTTAAAATTATGCATAGGGGTTTATAAGTCTGTTTTGGTTTATTATCTAAAATATTACTACATCAGAAATATATATTTCAAATGCCACAGTCCACTTAATCAGTCACCTTAACTCAGGTTAACTAAGACCCATTAAAGGCTTCAGAAAGTTCTTGCTTTCCTTAGCAGCTTGCAGAAGGAGCCTGGTGCCTCTTTCTAAAGGACTGGTGATCCTGTAGTGGTCACAGCACTCAATTTACATACTCCCATTATGACACCACCATGATGAAGAGTGAATTTGATCACTGACCTTTTCATGCTCCAGGTTTTTGGGGGTCTGAGCCATAAGAGGTTTCTTTGTCAGTGTTTTCTTGCATTTTTAATTAACAGTCCCATTAAATAGAAAAATCCAGCATAGAGACTCTTGCATCAGTTTGTAAGTAGGTTCTGCTGTCTTGCCAAGTGTTTCACGAGCAGTAAATGTTGAAAACCCCTCATTTCCATGATTTTATTCTTTACAATTCTGTTTTGCATTGACAGTGCCTTTTTTTTCCCCCCACAGTTGTAGTTCAAGCTTGTAAAATGCTCAATATGAATTACAGCTTGCTATGCATGCTTTATTTTCTTCTCTGGCCAACTTAGAATGTCCACCTAAGTAACAACTAATAGTCTTGGGGCCCTGGCAATATTTTTTGTCTTCCCTTCTACTATTAATCTCAGATTTAATATGTCTTGTATAAATAGCCACTTTTGTACTGCCATAATTCACCTTGGAACTTCTCTTTTCATTCCCTTGTTGTCAAGCTACTTACAGTCTACAACATTTTTTGGTGACGTTTCCTACCATCGATCTCCATATTGTTATTTTTCCGTCCATCCCTGCTTGCATGTCTCCTTTTGTCACCTTCTTATTGAGTGAGTCTTAATGATAGCATATAAATAATTTTTTTGTAGAATTTGATTAAGAATGGAGTCCATTTTCTAGTTTTCATTATATTATCTAATAGTAAATAAATATTAGAAATAGAAAATAAAATTAAATCTAGTAAATTTAATAATAATTCATAATGCACTAAATGTAATAATTTTCATGTTGGATCTACAATATCATTTACACCTAAATTGTTCTCAGTCCTCTTCCCTTATCCTTCCAATCAGAGTAAAATTTTTTTTATGGAACTAGATTCTTCTAGTTTCATTCTTCTCCTTAATTTTTTTTTCTAAATTACCATAGCAGTAAAATACTGAATGCTTGGATAGCATGTATGCTTTTGCCATATTTGTAATATGTATATTGAGCTAAGTTTTTACAATATACTTGCTAAATCCTCCAAAGGACTATTTCTTCATTCCCTTGTTAAGCTGCCAACTTTTTTCCTCCTGAAGAATTTGTAATACTTAGAAAATATCAATAGTACTTACTGCACTTTACATTGTAACCAGAGGGTAGTCTTAACCTCAGGTTTTACCCCTGGGAAATCTGTGCAGTACCTTTTAGTAATGTAAAATGCACACAGACTTGTTTAATCCAAATTTCACTTCAAAATGATTTGAACAAATGCAGTTTTTCTTTGGCATTTCTTCTGTTTAATCTTAGGCTCATTCACTTTCCTTCTTGGTTTATTCACTGAGGTTATGCACACAAACCACACGTAGGGGATACCTCCCCTTTTCGGTCACTTCATCAAGTCTTAGCTTTGGAGACCACCAGTTTTGGAGCTAGGGAATGTAGTTAAAGCAAAGGGTCTGAAAGGTTTATTTTGGATATTCTGTCCTTCACTCCTAACTTATCTCTATTTTACTGCTGTATTTGGGTATAATACATACTGTTTCATGTGACTGTATTAAAAAAAATTAGCACCAATTGTTTTCATTGCTCTTTCACTCTCATCATCAAGCAGTATAACAATTATCTTTTCTCATGACCTGCCAATCATACATGAGGGGTTTTATTTTCTTATTGGCAATCATCATTACAATGGTGCTCAGAATTAAAATTTCTTTGCTTCAGTACTATTTTTCTTCCATCTTCCGTGAGCTTCAAAGGAAACTTCTTTTGCTTTAATTTTCTTGACAGCTGTCCTCCTATAATTCAACCAAAGAGAATTGAGTTTGTACAGAGGATGTGCTGTTGGATCTACTTTTTTCTTCTGTATTTCTTGTACATTCTGAGTTCAGTAAGAGTAGATACCACCTCTTCCTGGGGATATCTAGTTTTCTAAGGCTCTGTGCATCTTGATCCATGAACTTCACTTTGATTAATCATACCACTCTATTTACGTGCCTTTTTTCAGTCTGTGCTACTGATGAATGATGTGATGTTTTTCCACAGAAACATCCAAAAATTATGCTTTGTTTCTGTAACATGGTAATAATTCCTTTGCTCTGACCATCTAGAGAATATCCTCTGTTCATTGACCAAGAGTTTTTATTGCTAATAATGTATTCTTCTGTTTATCTCCTTGGCTATCTCAGCTGCTCTACAACTTGTACAGATTTTACTTTTTTAACATTATAAGATTTGGTGTTGTTTCTTCTAGACCCTGGTTTTCAACATTTCTTTTTTCAGTCTGCTTAGTGAATTTATTCTTTGTCTCTTCCTCTACATTTTAGAACTTGTCTCATTCTCTACATCTTAGAACTTCATTTGGTCTTCAGAAATTCTTTCTTTGTTGTAGGAGAATTTCCCTTTCCTGCCATTAGTGTCCAGTTCCACATCTTATGTGTTGCTTAGGTGCCAGGAGTGTGGCCACATCTAGACAATAAGCAAACAAAATCTATATCAAATGTGTTTCTCTTCTGAGCTGTCAGTCCATTATTCTGGAACCTCTTAGAAAGCATAGACATGGCTGGAGTGAGCTGTAAAGAAAACTAAATTTTTAAATGCAAGTTTGCATAAACTGGAAAAAGCCCCATACCCAAATGACTAAAATACCAAAATAGAAAAATAATACCATGCTCACTAACATATAACCTGGAATTTCATCAATCAGAGCAGAAAATAAAGGAGAGTTTAGGTATTCTCTGAGGGAAGGAGAAAGAGAGTTTGGCAGAAGCTACAATATGACAAATTAAATTATGCTTGCAAGTATAAGGAGTGAAATGAATTTCATAATTACTTCCTACAATGTCTGAGGAAAGAAAAAAAAGGAATGAGATGAGTTCTGTTGTTTGTCAATTTAAGTCAACATTTGGTCATTCAGGACATTGTTACATACTAATCAGTTTAATAAATCTGATAATAAATTTTACTAAAACCAATATCCTAAATTGTAAGAGACTGAGGGAATGTGTCAGAAAAAGAGTTTCTATGCATGCTTCATTGGAAAAGATCAGTAAAAAGAGAAACATTCATTAGTCCTAGCAGTGCACCTTGGGTTTGCTTTTAAAATAATATTGTGTTCCAGTAATACCATGACATGTTAGTCTTTGAAAACCTAGGTATAAAGATACTATCAGTGGAGAAGAGGAACAAAAAATTTTGGAAACAATGAAGGTAATTAAAATCAAATTCTCTTCAGGGGAAGTGGCAGGTGCCTTTGCTACCTTTGATCAATTCTTATGGCTCCCTTTAGAAAGTGTGGAGTGAATTTGCACAGAGCTACAACCCCAACAGACTGGGTTAGAGACAGATGGCACCAAAACCAATTATTTGCTGACTTTCAGAGCTCAGGATTGTATTTTCTCTTGATACATTGTGAATCCAGAGAAATTTCAGACTGTCACAGAGAGGCCTTCATTTCTCAATTATTAGCCTTCGGCAATGACTTCAGTCTCAACAACTTTCAAAACAGGGCAACCATTTTGCCCCATGATATATGCTGCTTCTTTTGTTGTTGTGTTCTTGTAATGCTTCTCACCAGTCCAGTAACTTACCCTAATGAGTAGAAACAAAATGAGTCACCTTTGCATGCTTTCTCAGCCTGTGATTTGACACAGGTGATGGAAAAGCAAAATAAACTTTCCTCCTGATCTAAAACTGTCCTCATTTTTCTCTAAGAATTCTGCTTTCATGACCCCTTTTGCTTCTGGGTCTCACCTTGCAGGTTACAGAGAGATTAGTGGTAAAATGATTAGGTCCTGTCAGTCCATGTGAGTGAAGACAGGTGCAAGAATAAATGTCAGCCTGTCACACAGAGAAGTTTACACTGAAAAAGATCCTTGCATCTTGAAAAAACAGATTTCTAGGGAATAGCAAGTAGCAGCAGTTTCTTTCCTTAGTATTTTTTTTTAGTATTGATTTAGCTGTAATTCCTCTAAGGCTACGGCTACATTAGCAAGCACTGCATGGAAATAGGAATTTGTCTGAGGACCCTAGGCCTTCATTAGATGTTTTGCTGGGGAATTTCCCTTGGTCTAACTCTAGTCTGGGCCTGTAGGCTGAACCCATTAGTAATTGAAGTAGAGTCCTTGAAGCACACCTTTTGGGTTAGTTTAATTTGAAGCTAAGACCTTTGTGTGTCTGGAATCTAGTTTTTCAGTGCAGGTTTTTTGCTACAAAAAAAACCCCCAAAAATAAAAAATTCAGGGTCTGAACTGAAACTCTGACATAGACGATTCTGTAATATGTCTCTGGTTTACTTCTCAACACTATCAGATATGGTGGTCATCCAGCTCTAGAGCTTCTTCTATTTTCTACATATTTTACTGTCTGCTTTGTTATGTACAAGGAAGGGGTCCTTGATATCCCCTGGAAAGAGCTTTGGCTTATCCATCTACAAAGTGATGGACTTCCCATTTCTGCTGACAAAGAATGTAGCAAATAACTATCTGTGATTGAAAATAATAGCATTTACTGAAAACCATAGGCAGTCACTACTGCAGTAACTTGATCAATGATCATGGCATGAGTTCAGCAACTATTCTACTGATAGTCCTATAAAGTATGTGCTGACAAACAAACTGGTGACCTGAGGACAGTTAAGAAATATGTGTAAAGGAATCTCACACAGTAGAGATATGCATTGCAAAATCATGTCGACAAAGCTATTAAGATTCTGATTGTAGTAGCTCCTTTCTTAAATCACATTGTTTTATGTTAGATGATAGCTGTTTGCATAATGAAAAGGGGATGTTCTAAGTGGGCTTTATGAAATTAGTATATTAATCTCAGAAAAGCTATTTTGGTTAATGAGTTTAGTCTTTTGAGGGTTTTTTTTCTGAGTCAGTATCCATATATTTATGTCATAATAAATACAACACAGGATGTAAGACATCTGATTGCTTGATAAGAAGAATTCTAATACAAAACTAGCTAATCATACTTCAGTGCTTGTATTTTAAAATTAGCAGCAAGAATTCCAAGAAATGCACTATGTTATATGCAGTAAATCTCACCATAGATCAGGATTGATTTGTATACAAAAAAAGTAAGAAGTATGTGATTTTTTTTCAGTTCTGATATTTGGTTATGCTTGGTGCTGCAGACTGAGTGCTGTGAGCATATATAGGTTGGATTAGCAAATTTCTGCTTTATTGGTTGGCTCTGTTATTTAAAACATTATGGATATTTTTGTAGGTACATGAAAGTAAATCAGAAGAAAGTGTAAGTTCTGAGAATTCACTAGTTAAATTGTACAGTAGTTGTACTAGTTAAATCAGCACAGTAATATTTTAGAATCTTTATTTCATGTCCTCTTTGTAGATTCATAAATATTAATATTTTGGAAAATAACCCCTTTAATAACATCTTCCATACAATTTTTCCTCAAAAGGGAAAATTCTTCCTCTAAATGATTCCCAAAAGGAGCACATGCTTTGTAGACTAGAAATAAAAAGTGTGTTTCTTTTTTAAAGGATAAAATGCATAGACTATATTCTGTATAATTCCTTTCTTATTAATGGCATGCACTAGACTTCTAAGTATTCTGAAAAAAAAAAATCAAACATTTCTACTTTTTGTCAAGAAGCAAAATTACCAATTCCTGCGAATTTTTCAAGAAGCAGAAGTTTTCCCTGGATTTTGTATGAAATAATCAGAATACTTCATTGTGTGGATTATACAAAAACTTTATTGCCTCAGCTCTAGTCTTGTAATAGCTGATTTAAGTATTTTTTTTTTCTTTCACAGGCAGGGCGCATTAACTCAGTCTGTAAAATGTACTGTCACACTGCAAAGTATTAGCATAATTGGCTGGCACCTATTTCTTGGACATTCTGTCTGACAAACCCATGGGTCCTTGTGATTAAAATATGATGTATAACCTTGCTGACAGCTGTCTCCCAAGGAGGATAGCATAGAAAGTTGAGAAAGAGTATTTTATTGGGCTTGGAGTTGAAATTTAAGATTTGAAAATTGCCAAAGCATTTGGATATTTATACTAGTGATTATAACTACTCATCTGCTGTATGATATTCATAATGCAGAAATTTGCTATTCATTGTAATAATTAAATCTTTAGTAATGTTTATTATTTGTATAATATGTATAGTATACATAATAATGTATACAATGAGTTATATGAGCCATTGGAGTTCTAAAAGTGGGTAACAACTCTCAAAAGTGTGAAAAATCAAGAATTCTGGTACTGTGTTGGGTATAGGCACCACGATTTTTGCAGGTGCCATTAAACCCTCTCTCATGCACTGTAGTATACAGTGATCTTTGATATACATGGAACATGCAGTGCATGTCTGAAACACATTCCATACACATCATATGCAAAAGCAAGAGAGGAAATGTTATTGCCACTGTTATTATGACATGTCCTTAACCGACACAGACAACTGATTCAGTTTTGAAAATATTCTCTGTTGAATTTGAGAAACTGTTGTCCTTAAAAATTAAAAAGGCCAAAGGCTTCTACTTGCAAAATGGTGCACATAATGGTGTAACAGATTTCTGTGACATCTGTATTATTCTGGCAATCTTGCCTCTCTAGTAATGTATCCATGATCTTCTTGTCTTATGAACAAGTCATACGCTACTGAAAGTAGCAGCTTTTACATATCATTGTGCTTGTTAAGTGGAACTCCATTTATTGCATTATTTCAGCTCAGCAGGGCAAGATAAGGTGAGAAAGTTCACCCAGTACAATTTGGAAATACAAGGAAGTTACCATCAAACAGTGCTTTTGTATAGCATGTGGGGTTTTTTATTTTAAGATCTAAGACCCTGCAGCCTAACAAGGACAGAAGGAACTGCTGTGTCCCTTCAAAAAGAGAGAACTTTCCCTTCTTAGAATGATGGAGGAGCTCATTCTGGTAAGCTAATGAGTCACAGTGTGCTAAATCTTACAGTTGGCAGAGGACTTGAATGGCCATCTGTTACTAAAATGTTTCTTTTCTGAAAATGTTTTTGCTTTCAAAAATTATTGCATGGGAAACAGGAGATTAGATTTTATAATCATTGCACTATTCTTTTTTAGGTGAAAGCCCAGCTTCAAAAGATGGGAGCTTTTCAGCCCATAAACATATTTCTCCGTCAAGAAGTTGACCGGATGCAACTTGTTATATCCAGAGTTCGAACTACACTGACCGATCTCAAATTGGCCATTGATGGTAAGCTGCAATATCAAAAATTGTAATTAAGGTGCAATATTTATTACTAGAAGTTGCTAATACTATATAACTAAATAAGTATTTCTCCTAATTTCCTTCCTGTCTCTTTTGCTTCTTCCCTCACGCAGTTTTTCTCTTTTTCTCTCTCTTTATCATATGATCACTAATTCTAGCCCTTTAGGTCTCCTGATTGCGTCTCAAAGGACACTCCACCTAAATTTATTCTGTGTGCATGGGCTCCAGTATTGCAGTTTGTGTCCCTCAGCACTACTTCACTTCAGTGATTCTCTCTAGGATCCTACAGAGCTCAGAGGAGCTGAATTGTGTGATTAAGTCCACGGGTCGTGTCCCAGAGTCATTTATGAAATTAAGCTGAGACATAATGATATAGAACAAGGTAGAAGTGTTGTTGCTAAGTAGTTGAGAGATGGGGAACTCAGGAGGCAAGGTGATAAAGACTCTAATTTAAGGTGAAATTTGACATTTTTTTGAAACTGGTTATACCAAATGGCGTGTCTCTACATGAAAGCTGAAGTGAGTGGCAGTGTCAGTCAAAAGAGAGAGAGAGATAGTTCTTCTTTTAGGCATCACAGTAGGCAGGAAACAGCACTCTGTCTCTCAGAGACAAGAGTATTTGGCTGAAAGTGAGCAATGGTGAGTGAAGTTAAAATAAACCAAGAGTAGAGGCAACTAGAAGCAGATGGAAAATTTGATCAGAAAAGGAGTGAGGAAAAAGAAGGGATAATGATGTTGCCATCTGCTTTTTGTTTTCACTTTCTGTTCTGCTCATCTGCAAGAGTTGAAATACCCAGGAAGGAAAGTGTACTGTTGCTCAGCCAAGCTTCTTGAATTAACAAATTAGAATAAAGCAGGAATGCGTCGATTCCACTGGTAAAGCTCTCACCCAACCCTGCTGTTCTCTAGCAGAGAGGCAGAAATTATCTGAGACAGCAAACTGTCCTCACAGGAAGCAGGTCAGAATGCCTCAGAATTACTCCCTTCTGACATAGCTGATGGCATTACTGTAATCTGTTTTGCTGGTGCTCTGACAATGTCTTTCATGAGGGGAGATTTTTTTAAAATTTGTACTTTTATTACATAAGGATCAAAAGGGATTTTTTTCCCCTATCATTTGTATGATACACTAAGACAAAAATACATGCTTCAGAAACCTCATGCCTATAATCTGAATCTAGGAAAGAGATTCATAAATGTGCCCAAGGCTAATCATCTTTCATTATAATAACATTATACTTTTATTCTATAATAACATATGCAAAGATCAAGCTGGAAAAAACAATTGTCCTCTCTTCCTGAGCTGAAAGTTCTCTTCAGTATGTGAATAGAGTCCCTTTTCAAGTAAATAAAAACAATATTTTCCATACAATAAAGTGTTAATCTTTCCTTGATTGTGACAGATATATTTAAATTCTCAATATGTATAATATTCTGCAGAAAGGTGGATGAGTAACATAATTTATTTGCACTTCACATTCAGTTCCACAGTGGGCACAGTCCTCTGCCAGATGTTTAATCAAGTTAATGCTGTAACTTTCATACAATTCTCTAAAACATAATTTCTTATGGACAGGTAAGTTAAATACAGTGAAAAATTGCTCTGAAAACAAAATTGGATGTATAGTTAACAATAACAATTAATGGCTTCTGGCATGTTCATGCTATATCGAGTGCATATGGTACACTGTTAATTAGGGGATGGAAAGAACATTTAGGCACTCTATCTCAGCAAAAGGGAAAACCTAAACTGTCTCATACCAGATTCTCTCCCAAAACTAGTCAACTGCAATCTTAGGTCATCTGAGGTGCTTCATTTTCTTTAAAAAGAGGCAAACTGATATGCCTGTTTAAACAGGTCATGTAATTTTTGACCTCTGCCCTGCTCATGTATCTGGCTCTAGCTTCATGAGCCTGTTAAGGCCTCAGCACCCACTTTTAGCAGACCTATAATTTCAAATAAATTTGGTGTTCAAGAATATAGTGTGTCTTTAGGTTGTGAAAGGAAGTCTGAATATCTGACTCTGCAGTTTGGATGTGAATGGATGGACCTTGTTATTTTGATATTGCTCACTAAGTTACATTTGAGATAATGTAAAGCCCTCCTCAGGGATAGCCCATGTGCAGCTGAACATGAGGGATGTAGAAGGAGTTTGCAGACACAGTATTGTCCTTTTATGCAGAGGGCAGATTAAGCAGTTCAGCTTTTGGGAGAGTAGAGGATGCTCAGCATGGGTCCAACATGTTTGTTAGCAAATATGCCCCAGAACCTTGCATCTCCACCAATAAATTTTGCTGCCCAGAGGGATACTTTTTCTGGCTCAAGCTGTAGTAATTAGATTGTAGCTGCACTTTGTACTCTCACTTATGTCCCAGCCATTACTTCTGCTTTAATTACCTATTGATTGCCCAGAGTTTATTTCACAGTTGGCATAATACAGAGCTTCACCATAAATCAGAACACAGCAGTGATGGTTGTCCTCTTGAGTGCCCTAAATAGAAGCCATGTTCCAAACAGGGAAATCTTTTCCTAGACAAGGAGAAGTAAGACATGGGGTTTACACCAAAAATACCACATCTTAATGCATTATGAGCAGCAGATCTTGAGCCCCTGTCAGAAAATGATCATTCTTCATAAGGCAGTATCTGAGCTGTAGTGTTCCTGTGTACTTGTATTTATGTCTTGCCTCTGCCACTGTAGAGGCCTCTGGCACAGAATACTAATCCTCCACTCTTTATTGTAAGGTGGGTACTTCAAATCCCCTCTCCCACTAGTGAAGATGGTGTCTCTAAATGCAATTAAATATAATGACCCATCCAGTTATTCCTAGCCTTTTAGAGTTTGTTTGAGTTTTATGTGGCCTTTCTGTGAGATTTTGTGGGGTTTTCTTTATTTCTCCATGCACTGAATAAGAGTGGTAAGCATTTTGATGTCTTCTCTTGGTGAAGAAAGTGAGAAGTGAGATTCTGTGGGAGGGTTTTTCATGAATGAAGTGGAGCATACTTGTAGTAGCACTGAAAGTGGGTATTGATGTGGCAATGGAAATAAGCACAGCTTTTAGTTTGATTTTAATACTTATTCTTTTTAACCCACTTAAAATTGTGTTTAAGGACTTCTTGTGAAAAAAAATAAGTGTTTAACTCGCTTACTTATATCTAGGTTCTACTTCGGTCTTAAAACTGCATCCACTTAGTTCTGGTTTCTGGTACATTACAGCTTTGTGTTTTCAAACTAATCTTGGGAATTGCCTAAATTGCTTGCTTCATGAACAAGTGAAGAACATCTGAGAAACCTTGGAATTTTTTATCTTTTCATGTCATATATGTGCCACATGATCACAGAACTCCCACTGCTATTTGTACAGTATTTGCTGAGTTAGGAGAGAGAAGTCCTTTCCTGATAACACATTTCCTAAAAATACAGCAGTTCTATGGCCATGTAGTTCTATACATTATAGGAGTGGTGCAGGATTTTTATGTCATCTAAACAAACTCGTGTGAAGCCCAAGGTAAAGATTCACTACTTTTTTCCAACTCAGAATACCATGAAGTTGAAAGTAGCATTTGTATCATGATGCTGCAAGGAATTTCTGTTCATTGTATGTAGCACCTTATAAGAGGGATATAAATGAAGTCCAAAAGAATCAAAAGAGGTAGCTGGTAATTTATTTTAACCTACATGGTGAAAAAGCGAAGCTCAGAAAACTAGTCTTGTCAGAATGCACAGGAAAGGTAATTTCCCATGAAAGTTAAAAGTATGGACTCATTCCCCCTGTCTGGCTAAGTTCTATTTTAACTCGTAATGGTATAAGACTGCTAACACTAACACAGTTTTAGTTTGGCTTGCTGACAATGGTAATAGAATTTTGGACTGAAACATCTTGGGCTCTTGCCTTACTAAGTTTTCCTGTGTGTATGTGTGTGTGTGTGTGTGTGTGTGTGTGTGTGTGAGGCTTGTAAGGATCATCATTTGTGAATGAGGATTTTATTTGAAAATGATTAAGAGCACTCAGTGAAAACATTAATGGAATGTAACAATGGGGAGATCATTTGAGGAATGAAGGGGATGAGTCTAGGGTGTCCTGTGGTGTAGTTACTCTTGGCTCAGCAGCTCTCATCCATTATTTATTTCTCATCCTGATAAGAATGTCAGAATGTTTCCTGCTGTCTTTCACAGTGTGGCACGTCATTTCTGAACTTCTTAATAGGTGTTACATATGCTTGCCATGATGCTGGCCAGGACAACTGTTTAGAAACACACACTGCACATTAAGGACAAATTGCAGAATAAAGTTCATCTGCCTGTTGTATTGCTCTAGCTCAGGGCAGTGAGTTGTATTACTTTTTTTGTAGAGTTGTGCATGGATTTTCATCTTCAAATTACTGCTTTGAACTTTTTATTTTCAGTTTTTTGATGGAAAGGACTCTTCAGCCAAGAGCATTTAGTACTGGAGATGGTAAATTTTCATAACAATTTGCAAGGTTACTTTCAAATTGCCATCTTTCTGACTGAAGCATTTAGCTATTGAAGAGAAGCTCAGATTTTTGTGCTCTTCTATATGAAAAATTGCATGCTACTGAAGTTTCTTAGTCCCTCTCATCTCTTCTGACTTGAAGAATTAAATCAGAGGATTCTGCACCAAAAAAGAAAGGTGGGAAGAGAAAACAGAGCAGGGGTAAAGGTTAGATGCAGCTGAAGAGAATACCAGTCTACAAGTAAAATGTTGAGACAGTGTTGCCCATTGCAGCTCTTCGCTGCCTGTTTTACTCTTCCTGTTCTAGAGCTGGAGCAAAACAAAGCAACTAACTGTTGAGGGCCTTGGGATTAAAACGGTGTGGCGGAGTTAAATGAACTTCTGAGAACTTCCTGGGAATTACCTCCAAATGCTGAAGTGCCCAAGTACTGCAAGTGAAGAAAGAGGAAAGTACCCAAAGAACTGCCTGAAGCAAAGAAGCCGGCTTCTATCAGCACAGTAGTGGTGGTCACAGAGCTGGCAGAATCATTCTAAAGCTTGTGAAAAAAATAAATTAAGTTTTAGGTATAGGAAAACATACATCACCTTTTATACCTTGTATATTTGAGTGGAATAATTAAATAAACTTTGGAGAAAACACAGGCAAGTGTTAGCTGTTGCCATAAGTTAGAAAGAGAAGAAAACTTAGGAAGTTATAAACAAGTTGATATTTTCTTTTCAACATGTTCAGCAAAGAAGAAGTTGGAGCTTGGTGGTGGAGGCAAGGTGTGACTGCTTCAAGAACAAAGCGGGTTCTTTGGGAGGTAAACCTGAGTAGGGATTAAAGGCTGAAAATTTCAGCTTCTGGGGTTGCAACTGGGACAGTCAATAATGGATTGATGCTTTCACTGAGCTTTTTTTTCTATGTACCATTCAGGCTAGCTTAACTGACACAGTGTCTAGCAAGTAATGTCCTCCAGGGCTAGTCTCCAACTTTATTATAATGATATCAGATATTGGCAAACTGTACTTGATGGAGAAAGGAGCTTTTTCTCATCTCATTTATATCCTACATAATTATTCTTGTTATTTTTGATTTACATCTGTGCCTGTGGGAAGAGAGTCAGTGGACCAAAGCTTTTTTTTTGTTCATGCTGGAATTTAAGATCCTTCCTTTGTTCCTAACTTTAGCTACTCATTTAAATGAGCTGTGCAAGTTTCCTAGTCCAGATAGACACTTTCATACATGTGAAATTCAAAACAGATCCACATTTTACAAATTCCACAGTTTTCAGATTCAATTTGTGGGAGGTATGGTAGTGAAAAGGGTCAAGTCCCAGAAATAATACAAGCTCCTGATGTAGTCTATTCAAAACATTATATCTATTGAAAGAATCACCTTAAAACTGGATCACTTTAAAAGAACAGACTATTTACTTTAACTATTAACAAAAACTAGCTATCCTCAGAACTGAGAAGCGTTATTTAGGTTACTCACTGCTCAGCAATAGGATAGATTTAGATGTAGTTTAGAAGGGAGATGGTATACATGTAGGGCAATCAAAAAAGGGAAATCCTAATTTCTAAACTGTGTGCACTATGCAAACAGTATGGTTATAGTACAGATATTAATTTTGAAGTATGGAAATGCCCTATTTTCTTTAATTGACCTGACCCTTCATCATTTTCAGATGGCCTTTATTTCATTCAAGAAAGGAAATATAATGGAGTAACTCCCAAAATAACCAAGTTATAAACAGTTGGCCTGTCTGATTCATAGAACACTCAGGCCTGTCATGTTAAGTTCATAGGACGTTCAGTCTCTTCATATAGTACAGTGCTCAGAGGTTCTCAGAAGTTAAATATGAGAAGCCTATGGCATGGTACTACTCATTCAATTTATCCAAGATCATTTTTCAAACACCTGTATCACTTTTGTCTAGAAAGATGGCATGATTTTTCCCCTATAGTACTGATTTTATTTCTGACAATTATTTAATTTTGTTAGTTATTTTTATTTTTATCAGAGTATTTTGGCTGCAGGAATGCATCCCAACACCCTCAGATGCCATTTAGTGCTGAAATTCAAGTATGGTATGCCTACTGCCAGAGATGACACCCACTCACTAGGAATATTTATGCAGATATATGGGCACGGCCTGAGCTGTGAACATACCTCATCTTCAAGAACACTCTGGCTTAACATTCTCAACAGCTGCTCTGAGTCATAGCAGGCAGACATCCTAAGGGATTTCACAATGCTTCGGGGCAGAGACTGCTTGTGTCTCCCTATTTGAAAAGTTCCAGCCTGCCCAGAAGAATAGAGAAAGAAAGAAGTAAGTTGAATGCATCAGCCTGGAAACGAGGAATAACCAGAGGTGAAAGAGCTCTTTCTTTCTCAGTTCAATGGAAGTGATCCCCAGGGCTAAACCAGGATGCTCCTCACTTGTTTAGTGCCCTCAGTATGGTTGCTCTGAAGTCGAAACCAACATGCATTGTAAGACTTTCCCACCACTTTTTCTGTCTCTATAAGGTGAATAAAGTGTATGGCGTTTTTCTACAATGTTTTTCTAAGCAAAGTGGAGAAGAAATGGAGTGGCTTCTTTCTTAAATGTTAGTTCCCTTGGTTATATACTGGGGAAGATTAGTACCCAAAGAGAAGGTTTATTAACTGTGTTATAAAAGTCTCTTAGCTACCCTCAAATGTGATTCTGAGCCTGACTACAAAGCACTTGCAGAGAACGCAGGACAGTCGGTATTTTTTAATATTTACAGTTTTATAAAAGTTAATGGTTTTCTCAAGGAATTTGTTGCACAAAAAGAGGTGCATATAAATGGAAACAGATCACTCATTATCTGCTAGAAGAAATCAAGGCCTATTTGCCATTTATATATCGTAGAAAGCACTAAATTTGCACACACTGGTAAAGGAGTATTTAGGTTGTAATGCTGTATTCTTCAAAATTAAGCTGGTGTTTGGTTTCTGGATACTCTTTTCCTTCCCCCCAAGCTGAAGCCCTGTCGACCTCAGTGGAAGGAAAGGATTTGAAATGGTTTCTTTTTACAGACGACATTTCCTTATGGGTATGTTTGCATGGACCATTGCAGTTTTTGTTTGCAGTCACCCAGATCCCTTTCCTTTACATGTTCTGTGGTGGAAGCCACTTAATTCTGTTTGGTATCTCATGTTGTCCTTGTGGCAATTACAGCAGCTCTGTGTGTGATGATACATTGAATTTTGGTTTTCTATGAATATTTAATCAAAGTTGGGGTACAATACCAGTTTCTATAAGAGAATAATAGAATCAGTTTCTGGAACAGAGAAGTCATTCTGAGGCATGGCCATGTGCCAGATCTCAGTACCATTGAGAGTACATAAGGTGTAAGAACTTCTAGCACATGGAATGGTGAGTGTCACTGAAAAATCACTGTCTTAGTAAATGCCAACATTTTAGTGGAGAGAACAGCACTTATGCGTGGAATTCGTGAGTATGCACTGCTAAAAAAAAAAATATCTTGCCTCTAGCTTTATTCTACCTACTGCTTTCCCACTGAGAATCTTGATAATGGAAATGTACAAAGTTATCATTAATAACAGTGAATTTCATGAATATAATCACTGCCAGTACATGCCTAGGATATAGATGAGTTACACAGTGTATCTCTATCATTGATCATGCATGTAGGATCCATTAAAATTTGTAAAAAAGTTTTCAATGATTAATCGCATTCCAGACACTCTGTGAATATAATGAATATAAATAATGTGTACGAGGGAGAAGTTGTTTAAGAAACATATCTTTGTTTCTGATCAAAACAGCAGAAGAAATATCATTTATCTTATCGCCTTTAGCTTTGAATCAAGTCTTATAATTTTGAACAAATTAACTGCAAACTGATAAGACTGCAGTGCTACAGGTGTGCAATTAAGGCACAACAAAAGAGGGTTTATTAGACTCGGAATGTCATTTGGAAGTTATAATTGCCTTTGCAAGCTAGGGGAAAGTTCACTCTGAATGTTTTACTTATCTTCCAGGAACCATAATTATGTCAGAAGAATTGCAAGATGCTTTAGATAATATTTATGATGCTAGAATTCCAAAACTGTGGTTTAGGATTTCCTGGGAGTCAACTACTTTAGGATTTTGGTTTACTGAGCTTCTTGAGCGAAACCAGCAGTTCAGCAGCTGGCTGCAGGATGGCCGTCCAAACCAGTTCTGGATGACAGGATTCTTTAATCCACAGGTAAGATTGCCACGTTGACCTATATAAATTCTGAGTAACAGTTAAATTAGACCTTGGGAGAAATTCAAGTTGACTTAATATTGACTATATGAAGTATAATCTATATTAATTTTTAGCATAAATATAGGATAAAACATCTTCAGTATCTACTGAAGAAATTTTTGCTGGAACAAAATAATGCTCCTGAAATAATGAAATACATATATTGGCTGCTTTAATTATAGTGAGGAAATTGGGTAAGTACATGCTTTCACATTTCAACTTAATCTTCCCTTTTTTTACCTCTTCTGCTAGATTAATCTATTTTTTATTTATTGCATGAAAATCCCTCTGAGTACAAAGCAAGATAAGTTCCAGAACTTTGACATAGGAAGAAGAGATTTGGACTTGGTTCTCAATCCTTGCAAATCAGTTCCTTGAAACGGAAGGTTTGTTATTCATACCACCCCAGAATTGTGCCAGACATGGTCTGCAGAGACATATAAAAAATACAGCCTCTCGTCTGCACCATCTAAAATAAAAACCTGGCATGAAATGAAACACAAAAAAGGGAACAGCTGAGAGCAGAGTTAAAAGAAGTAAAGTATACATACCTAGATGATGTGTAGTTTCTTTGCAGAGCTATCCACATTCATTAAAGCTTTTTATGATTCACAGATGTTTGTGGGAAGTGTGAGTTGTGGAAATGAGTCATTGTGAGAGTATCCAGCCAACAGGTTTCTATGAAGCCTTAGGAAAGAGCTATTTTAAAGATCTATTTTAATCTCAGTACTTGTTAGCAATGCAAAAGCTAGCTTAAACAGCTGCCTAGAATAGAGAAAGCAACACTGGCAAATATTCTCTAGGACTACTGCTGGGAAATATCCATCTATCATCTATCCTGTGTGTGTCAGCTGTCTGCCGATACAACTTTATAGCATGGAAGGGGGCTCACAGAACCCCTGAGCAAAGGGTTCTCAAGTATGAGGGAGAGGAGTAGGAGTTCTAATGAAATGATTATGATTCCACACTTGGTTTGCGAACAACACACTGATAATAGCATTCTAAAATACTTCAAAGTAACTTTTGCAATGATCAGGCTGGAAGCAACCCTAACAGCATTTTGGCTATGTTGGTGTTTGCTTTTGCAGTAGAGATGAGCAAGAGCTGATAGAGATTTTGTACTGGACATTTCAGATGGTTTTTTTATGCTCTGAGGTTGTGTCGGTTCTGAAATTTTGCCAGCCCAAATTGGGCATCCTACATTTTTTTTGGATCAAAATAGCTGGATTTCTGAAAAGAGCTGCCAAATAATCAGTGTAAAATGTCCCCAAACAAAATATGATTTAATAGACCATAGTAAATGAGAAAGCCTCTAGAAATACAAAAATTACACACTTCATAACCCCTAGTTCCTGAAGTCCCTAAATACATTGTGTGCAGAGATTAAAAAAATTATTTGTGCTGACAATCACAAGCTTAAGAATCAGATGGTTATTGTAGTCACCATTTTCTGTAACCTAGACTGTTGGAGTGGCTCATTCTAAAAGCAATTCACCTGAGCAAAGACTAATTTTCTATTTAATTAGCTATTATTTTGTTAATAGTCATACTGCTGTGTTTAAAATCAGTATTTCATGTGTTAAGAAAATTCATTTTTGTCTTCTCAAACAAGCTGAGGTGATGAGGTATTAGTGCTGCAGTTCTAATGGCTTGTTTGTAATACCTGAGAAGTTGTCAGAAAAATTCTTTCATTTTTGAGATGAAATGCAACTCCTAAATCATTTGCATACTTGCATATATCTCGCTGTTTGCTTCACAGTCAATGGATAAACGCCACGGATAACACAAGGCAATAAAGTAGAGTTATAGCACTGGGAAAACGAGGCATTCTGGCAATAAAAAATAATATAGGACCAGACTCTGGCTTCTCTTGGACTGTTTATGCAGTAGAATAAATTCAGTAATTTCACAGAAGTTAATCTTTATTTTTAGTGATACAAATGAGGGCTGGCTCAGACTTCTATGTAAAAGAAACCTGATTTCCCGTGTGTGTCTGCAGTGGGCCAAGATAACTGGGGTGAACAAAACAAGAAATTCCATGAATTTTCTTCCCTCCTGGAAGTTAATCTGATGTTACTGGATTTTTTCCATCAAAACTTGAAATTAGGCATTTCTCATTTCTACCTCCCAATTTCCATTTGGTGGCTGACACTATTTTATTGTTTCCTTGTTTGCATTTCTGTATCCAGTTCCTGTCACTTGTCCTTCCTATACATAGAATTCAAGCAGTGTGAGGCAAAACTGTCTTTCTGGTTGTGTAGTTCTTAGCATAATGAACCCTCAATCTACTTCTATGACCCTTAGATGCCAAAGTAATGTAAATACTAATCAGAATATGAAGTACAATGCCTCCCTTCCTCAGTGTCTACTTGGTTCTAGCAAACCTGCCATAATCTGCTCAGTATTTGCAAGGTAAGTGACAAACAAGAAACTTCCAAAGATCAAGGGAGAATAAGATTCTGAGAGCAGTGGACTTAACTGATTTTCATGGTTTTTGTAATAGCTTTCATGTGTGCCTGCTTTTCCCTCGCTAGAAGTTTCAGAGTTAGTTTGCACGAGTTAAAAGGCAAAAGGGCAAAAGTTGTTAAAAGGCAAAAGGGGCAAAGCTTTAGCAGTCTTCAGTGAGCTGGACAGGGAGAAATTCAGGAAAAGGCAAACACACGTATAAAAGAAAAATACCAAACCCCTAACCAATCAACCAACCAAAACCAACCAAAACAAAACAAAAAACCCCCAAGGATTACCAGAAATTGAAACAGATGTCATGGCAAGTGGGTCATTATGTCCCTGGCAGAGGATTTTGGGATGAGCCAAAGCCTCAGCTGTACAGTGGCACCTCAAGACACTTGATTCTGTCTTGCTCTTTGTTGTGCCATTCACCCACTCTGGGGCACCCAGCTGGGCCTCCAGCTCACAGCTGCAGCCTTCAAACAGTGTCTGGGATTCATTCAAATGAGCAGATAAGCATGAAAAGTCCCACTGCAGAAAGTGTATAGGTCCTGCTATCTCTGTAGGAATAATCTGCTATCTAAACCTTATCCCTGAAGACAACTCACAGCTTGGAGCTTACTTTTATTCCAGTGTTTCCATGGTGCCTTTGAACTGATTCCCTTAATACAGTCATGGCTCTGTACTCTTCAGGCTCTTCTTTCTTTAATATTTCAGTTTATCTGGGATCCAGTAGCCCTCTGGGGCCTTATGGCAGTGAACACTTCATGTATTTTAAACTATTGGTTCTAGTATGTTTCTACAAATTAAAATTCCACAAATTACTGCAAGGATTCTGCTTTCATTTAATGGCATTTCTGATAGAAGAACTTGGCCTTTAATCCTGTCTCCCTCAGCTGTATGCTGGAGTTCTCAACTACTTCAAATGCAATTACCATTATCTGTGCTATCACAAAACTTCTTTAAAACACTTGTCCTGGGGTCTCTGGTATTATATTAATGAGAAGCAACCAGTTAAGAAGTTAACAGAAATATATGAGTTCATGAAAGTCATCTCATGTTCTCATAACTTAAAGGGTATTGCATGGCTACCAAGGCCTTGGAGCACTCCAGTCCTTTCAGCCAGAGACTGACCCCTGCCTTCAGTAGACAATTTGCTGATTTTCCCATGTCTGACTTCTTGCCATACGCTTGGCCCTTAATGGTAGCTCAACAAACATCTCACTCTGTGAATATTGAAGAAAAACAAAAATCTTTTTCAATTCCCTCATTCAATTCCCTCATTCCCATCCCAATTTCTTCCTAGTTGTGCAGTTGGCTGACTGATTCCCGCCTTTGTGTGTTCCTCATGTGGCTCTCTATCCCCTCTTCTCTGTCTCCAGATGCTTTAGTTCCCTGTTCTGAAATATATTGGGAAACTTACTCTTTCCTAGGTGTCCTTTTCATTGCTCTTGCGTACTCAATTTTGTGTTTTGTTAACTCACCTCACTACACAAATGGGTTTCCACGAGGTAAAATAAGATGCACATCTACAGCATGATTACTGGAATAGCAAAGAAGTCTGCCCTCCACTCTCTAAGGACTAAGGCACTTCCCATGTACTGAACTGTGCTTTCCCATGGACAGCTGTATCAGTGAAGCTAACCAACATCTGCAGCCTGGCTTGTCATTTGGTAGCTTATACCAATGTCATGAGGTTGTAGCTCTCTAGAACAGAGAGTTAATTTTATTCTGTGCTGCTGGAGTGCTTTGAGTTTAACTTGCTGTTGTCTAAGACATTATGTTATTGTGGTATATAAAGAATTCACTGAGAGAAGTATCGGAGGCATTTCAGTATTTAATGGTATGATTCCAGCTGGTACTTCCTTTGTGTTCTGTAAAATGCTTATTTGTTGACTGAAAAGCATTTTTTACTGTGTTGGCATAAGAAAAGATGAAAAATACAGCCAGCGTTAGAGAAATTAGAAATTACCCGTGTTTGGAATCTCTCAAAACATATTAATATGGCAGCCTTATAAACATCTGGTTGGTTGTAAAAAAGGTATGAGAGGTGAGTTATAGAGGCACTTCTGATGTGTTAAATAAGCCAACTTGGGGGCTTCTTAACACCAACATGTGCACACCAGTTATGTATGGGGATGCATTGTACTGGGGAAGTATAGGAAAGCATTGGATGTACACTACTGAATTTATATGAACATGAAATTCTATGAGATGAGCTTTTATACAGCAGATGTCACTCATATAGGAAAAGAGAAGCTGGAAATGGTTTAAGTCCAAGGCTTTTTAAAAGATCCTCTATGTCACATTCCTGTGTGTCTCCTTAGGGATTCCTAACAGCCATGCGGCAAGAGACAACTCGTATGAATTTAGCCAAAGGGTGGGAACTGGACAGTGTTGTTTTATACAGTGAAGTGACCAAGATGATGAAAGAAGATGTTGTTGGCCCTCCTCCTGCTGACATTGGTGGGGTTTACATACACGGCCTGTTCCTCGAAGGGGCAGGCTGGGACCGCAGGAACAGCAAGCTGGTGGAGTCAGCACCAAAGGTAAGGATAGAGTGAGTGTGGCATAATGCTCTGGGAAAACCAGCAAGTATGCTGAGTGCCTGCAGCAGTGGTTTCACAACAGGTTTTAAGAAGGTAACCTACACTAGTGGTGCTGGGAAGAAGACAGACTCTTTACCTACCAGAAGTGAACAAAAATACTTCTGTCAGAAAATGAATTTAAGATGCATAGCACTACAGCAGACAAGATGCTGGGCTTCTTGGCTTCAGGGGCCCTAGCAGCACAGTTATGTTTGAATAAAATAGTGCATCCCATAGTCAGTTTTTTTTTGACTGACCAAGGGGCACCTTATCAAAGCTTCCAAGACCATGGGCTAGGTTTGATATGGAGGTCATAGTTTGGTTGACTAGAAATCCCTAGTGTTTGTTTTTTAATATGAGAAGAGTATTAGTTCTGGGCTTATGCTCAGTTGTTCATGCATTGAGTTACGTTTCACTGATGTGACTAAGCAGATTTAAAATCTAGCTATGGAGTAATGTAGGCACAGTCCAGGGAAAATTGTCGTTGTCTGCATTGGTACACTTTTTCCAAGCCAGTGCTAACTGTCCTGGAGTCAGAATTGAGGTAATTCCTGTCCACAGGTAAAACACTTCTGTGTCTGACTGGGAGAAAAGTTTTCCAAACCAAACCTTGCCTGCTGTTGCCTGGTTTGTCAAAAGACTCCTTCAAACATGGAGTTTAATGAAGTGCAGTGGAGTGTTCAGCAGGGTTCAATGTTTCTCTTGGATCTGGGTCTGTTTTATCCTCTGAAAATGAATACTTTATCTTGGTGGAAGACTTGAGGGGATCTAGTTCTAGTTTGGATAAACACCCAAGAAGCACCTTGGATGTTAGAAGTTCCACAGTCAGCAGTGCAGAGGTAATGAGGAGGGTTGCTAGTTGCAGCTTGGTTTTTGTAGCTCCAGTCCTGCCATTCAGGTAAAAGGAGGTGGGGAAAGAATTGGAAACATCAGTGAGAGGGGCAAAGGAATGGAAAAAAGACAATGGTTGCTGTCCCTCCTAGAACCACCCTGACATTTTTCCATCTACCTTCACAGCATGCAGTTTTCCAGGTTTCTCCTTTTCTGCTTTCCTTTCCTTCCCACAGGTTTTCTGATGGCTGTTGTCCCTTAGCTGCCACAGGCTTAAAGTTAGTGTCAACATAGTAGTGAGTGTAAGACTTGAATTCTCACGTGTACCTCTGCTGAGATGCTGGTGCTTTTGCTGAAGGCCATCATTGAATCTAGTTCTAGTGTTTAAAATTCAGATGCCCTATCCTGCTTCTCTAATGCTGAGCCCTGTGTGTCTTTTACCATTCTCAGGTGCTGTTCACGAGCCTTCCCGTAGTCCACGTGTACGCTGTCAGCACGACAGCACTGAATGACCCAAGGAAGCAACACGGAAATTTGTACTCCTGCCCTGTCTACAGAAAGCCTCAGAGAACAGACCTGACGTACATCTTCTCTTTGTACCTGAAAACAGTGCAGAATCCAGATCACTGGACTTTGAGGGGGGTTGCATTGCTCTGCAGTACAAAGTAAGGACAGAGAGCTATGAAAGAAAGAACTACCAAATAGGATTGAGCTGCAGCCAGTATTGCATTGTTATTGTCAAACTAGTGGTTACCTTCTCACAGGGTGGTGGGAACTGGCAGGTGATACATAGAGATTATGTTAGCTGCACATAGATCAGCTTACTCTGTTCACAGCACAAATAATAAATTTATTTATCCTGGGAATATCAGAGGGAAAACAGCTGCAGGTGTAAATTTGACAACTCTTATAAAGCAAGTGAGAATACAATCAACTAACTTGCTCATATTGGAAGCACTACATTAAAAAGCTTATGATAGTGACAACTGCTCTGACATCTTATGGTAGTTCTTTTGTAGATGTCATCATTCTTCTTAATACAAGAATTTTTCATAGTATAGTATAATTATTTTTAAATTCAACTTTGTAGTTAAAATCTTATCATCCATAGCATTATTAAAGCTGTAATGACAAGATAATTAAATGCATGGTAAAATTTTATGTTTATCTGCATATATTTCAATGTACAGTTCCTTTGATTTTGCATTTCTAAACTTGCTGGGTGGTTTTACTAATGACTGTGACCAGTTTCTTGAACAGTCAGTACTTAATGTAAACAATCATAGAAACAGGAGCATTTATATTTGCACAAGAAGTGCCTTTTGTACCTATTAACTTGTTTCAAAACCTATATCCACTTATAAGGAAGGTGTGCACACCTCCATTATTAGCAGGAGCAAAGGTTTTAAAATTTTCTCAGAGTAAACACATCTGAACACCTTTTGGCTCTATTAGTATTTGTTCCATTTGCATTAGTGCCTTAACCCTGCAAACTCAAACCTCTTAACTGCTTTTTGTTCAGTATTTTGCATCAGTTTAGTTAAAAAAAGGAAGATGACACGACAGGCCATGCTTCACCTGAAATGGTTGAAGTATTTTTGTGTTAACCACCACTGCTGTCTACCCTGTAACTGAAGGATGATTGATACTTCTCTTTTAATAGACAGATGGCTATTGGCAGAAAATGTGTTTAGCTTCTTTCACTAGCACAAATTCAAAGCAAAAGAAATCCTTGTTGGATGTTATGAAGGAAAGACTTGAAGTCAGGACTTCGTTAATATTTTTTTTTCTCCTTGTAAACACTTTTAATTTTTGTGTAGCAAGTGTCTAAGAAAGTAGTTCATCCCTTTGCATAGCCAATTTTACTCTGCAGTTAGCAATTGCAAAGCTCATTCCATGAGGAAGTTTGATATTCACACTCACACCCACAACAAAGAACAGAGTGCCAGCTTTCTTCTTGGAAAACAGAGCAGACAGGGACAGGGTCCCTTTTTTCCACTGAGCTAGGAGCAACAGTGCCGGCAAGATTATCTTTTTAAGTGAAACCAACTGTTCAAAAAATATACACCAGACCTCCCTGCAGTGCAGCTGTACATCAACCAATTTCATTGAGAATTTTGTTTCTGAGAAAGCTGAAGATTTTGGCTTCATGATCACTGATCTTGGAAATTATGGAAAAGATGGGGGAGACTTCAAGCAGCAAAGGTCTGTGCTGTTCCACAGAAAATGAGGTTGCAAACCATAGTGTTTTTCCCATCCCCTACCTTTATGAGAGGATATGGAGTAATTCAACTTTGATCTCTTTGTACATGTAAAAGTCAGGTCAGTAACAGTGATAGTAATTTTAAATAAAAAATGTAAATTGAAATACTTTGTATGCCTGAAGAACTCACTGCTTGCTATGAAACAAATCATCCTCTGACTAATTGAAGCTAGAAGTAAACACTAAAAATATATATATTTGATAGAGGTTATATCTGGTGCTACATGATATGCTCCATGGAAACTGCAGCACTTCTTTGTCAAGCAAAATGAGAAAATTAAATGCTATATGAAGAAAATCTATAGGCAATGAAGTTCTAGCACATAGTGTTCTGCTGTAGAAAAAGGCAAAGAAATAGCTTATTTAAACATTAACATTTTCATTTCAATAACTAAACCCTGTTTATCAGTTGAGGAAAATGCCAAATCTTGCAGAACAGAATGCAAGCCATATTACTGAAGAACCAGAAAAATCATACAGTATTTCACTGAAGATAGCTGCAGTTCTATGCAGAACTGAAGAACATAAAGTGACTTTACTCTAAAAAGGCTTCTTATCACTAGTAAAGAACATCAAACAAAACCTTCAGTGTATCATACAAGCAAAACTCTTTCCTTTTTGCATGTGATTTAGTAGAGTGGAGATGAACAATCTACTATTGACAGAAATGTCAGATGTTTCCCTGTCTCCTTCTCTTGCTCTGTCCTGCCCTTCCACTCAGTGTAGTTGCTGCTCCCAATCTGACAACATTAATTTGATTTGAAATGTCACTGATATAGTAAAACATTGACCTTCCCCAACCAGTGTTCCCTAGTTACTATTGCTAAAGCTGTTTCACTTCAAGTGGGATGTACACCAATCTAAATGAAAGAACTGGCAACCAGAATACTTGAAATCAAACTAATTATATTTGAATGATAGATTAACAATTGGCTGGAAGTCTTCAAACAATGTATATAGATAACCAAGTTATGCTCTTCTGTTAAAATGAACCCGAGATATTAAATACAATCATACAGCTTTTGGCAATATTGTACAAGTTTCACACAGATAGTAATGACTAACATTGCTTTAGATAAGTGTTTTTTTGAAGGCAACTCCATTTAAGAATGAAGAGAGCAATACAGTCCTGCACCCCACGTCAGCATAGCAGTCGTGTTTACAAACATATCTGATGTCAGGGCACTGGCTCCTGAGAGTTGCAAATAAACAGCATTCCATAGTCCAAAGGGTGTCTGTCTCATAATCCCTGAGGCTGTGACTGGTCAATAATGATGATGATAGGAAAAAAAGAATTGGGTTATGGATTGGCCCTGTATATCTGTGACTTTGTAGAATAGATTTTAATTGCAGCAAAGCTTGGAAAAACCACAGAGAATGGAAAACAAAACAATTCCCTTGTCTGGTCAGTTATGCTCATAAACCCTATGATCCTCTGTAAAGAATAATAGTATTCTAAAAGATCTCAAGGAAACTGAAGTTATAATATTCTAGTTTTTCTCTCCATTTTTCCAGAACCTATGCATTCATCTTATTCCACTTTTACTGCTCCGTATTGTTGCTTTTCTCACAATCTCATCTTTCCAAAACATAAATATGCCACCTCCTTCCCTTTTCCTCCTGCTATTCCATATTTAATGTGTCTTCTTTTTTATTCTTACTCCACAAATGCACAAAACGCATTGCTTACTTACAATGAACCTTCCTATTCCAGAAGTCTGGAAATAACCAGTAGTCATTTCAGGAGTTTCTCTTTTCCACTAAGAAAAACCACAATTTACTCCAAACCCTATAATTCCTGCCATATTTTTTCATATTGTGGGTAAAGCAGGAATATGCTCTTCCTGCTTTTTCTGTGAGGGCCCTTAAGTGATAATATTTGTACAGCTAAATGACATTTTCCATAGTTCTTCCTTTTGCTAATATGAAGTAATAGCTTTGTTATTGTTTTCTGACTAGATGACTTGGTGTAAAATAATGGAAATAAATTCTATACTGCTGTACATGAAACGATAGGAGTGATTAGGCTGTAAAGAGACTGCTAAATCGATCTTGGAAATGCAGCAGATTCCCATCTCCCTTTGACATTGCGAGTTCCATTTGGGTTAACGATGGCTGTCGGCACACACCGAGACGGGGGGAAGCCCCTTCATTCAGTTTGCATGGCTTGGCTTGTGTCAGGAAGACAACACTACAGACATGGGTGTGGATGGCAGAACAACACCAACATGGTTTGTGATATAACATGAATTCACACATTTTTCTAAAGCTGAGTGAGTACATACTGTGTTCTGTCTTGCTCAGTGAGGACAGTATAGTGTATGTGCTCATTGACTCCTTATATTGATTGCTTCAAGTCTAGCAAAGGGACATCATCATCACCTCCTCCTCCTTCTTTTCTTTCCTGCTTAAGGACGACTTCTGGGATAGTCACCCCTATTTCAGTTGACTGGGAAGCACCTTTTGTTGCACTGTTCTTGTCTTTCTTTACCTTAGTGATCACTTCTGTGTAAGAGATTTCTTCAGTGAAGGGCTCTGCTGCTGGGAGCTCAGAGGCAATGTGTACACTGGCTTCCTGGATCCCCTCCTGACCTTCGGCTCCTGTTCGTTCTTTATTTTTTTTATGGATCTTGAATGTCTCCTTTGTTGGAGCAGCTTGTGAAATGGTTTTCTTGATCCTTATCCCAGATTGTCTCAGTCTCTCTCCTGACTGTCTTATCCTCTCTCTCCTCTCAGGGGTCACTATCCTTGTTTGAATCCTGTTTACTTTCTTGCCAAAATTTTGTCTTGTTTTTTGGATATTTTCCCTTGAAAATGCCTTTTTGATGTCATCAATGCGCCTCATGCCTGATTTCTTGAACTTGGTTGCTTTGCTTTCTTCGATATAGTATTCTTCATCAGAAGACAGATCGTCAGGTGGGAAGAAATCATCCTCTATAGTTTCACCCGCTGTCATCTCTTTGATAACAGAGAGAGATGAAGGACACTCGGTTTCCTCCTGTGAATGAAAGCAGAGAGTCATGTTCCAGCAAGTGGGGGTTTTTTTGGTTTATTTTGGTTGGCTTGCAGTTAATTAGTGCTAACTAAAATATAATATTAAGAAAGTAAGGTAGGCTTGTACCATCATACTCAATCTATGCATAACACAAATGGCAAAAGAAATCTTTGCCAAGTTCTCTAAAGATATTATATTCCTGATCAAAGATTTCTTTTCACTGTGGTTCCACCTGAAATTAATTAATGCAATGGTCCTATGAGTCCTGGCCTCTATATGGTTTTCAGAGCAGACTTGTCTAGGGTGGTTTTTTTTGGTTTGTTCTGTTTTTTAGCTTCTCTGCTTCTCTGGATTGGATCTAGATCCATTATTCCTCACTGATAAAAGCAGGTACTGTAGACAAAAAAGGCTCTTGGGCTTGTATAGGCTGTACACTGTCCAAGCAAATGCCTCAAGGATATGAGCAGCTTCAGTCTACTACTATTATCAGTTGTACATTTTTGATGGTTAGGAACTTAACAAACATTGCTGTTGATGCCCAGAAGGGAATGAACACCACTGTATTAACTTACATGTGCTGGCTGCATAAGGGGACAAGCCAGTAAAGCAGGGAGATATTATTTGGTAAACCCAGTACACACAATTCATTCAGCATCTGCACCCTCACTGAGGTGAACTTGATTTGTTCCATCCAGAAATGTATGATATTCCTGAGCAAGCACCTCTGTCTCCTGTGGTGAGTTTGGTGCCTGTTTGAGCATGCAGAATTATATATTTATATGACACATCTAATGTGTATCCGCAGCATGCTTGGAAATGGTGACTATCCTAGATATCTTAGCCCTAGGAATTCATGCAGCCTCTCCAAAGAAAAATTGCTAGAAGCTCAAAGATCAAAAACATGGAAGACTTCCAAAAACTGTCCACAGTAAACAAAAAAATTTACCAAGAATTGGCTACTGGTTAAGGACATCAGAGGAAAAAAAAAGGGAAAAAATGTTATGGCAATGAAGGATTTATCTACATGGGGAAGATCTCCTAAGAAAGCTGTTTACCTGATCTGCATGGACAGTACAAATTTGTAGCTCAGTGTCAGTGAGTTACTTCTATCTAGAAGTGTAGTGTATGCAGAGTAGAAAAACTGTAACTCATAGGAGGGGTATGAGATGGACAATACCCTCCTTCCCCCCAGATTTTTACATGCACGTGCCTATGCTCTTCTCCCAGGAGGAGCAGCCCTTTGGGGTGCAAACAGGTACAACAGCTGTATGACACTTTTCTAAGCTGTTTCCTGTTAGTCATAACTACTTCATCTGATTTCTGGGGTATGGCAGTGTCAGGACTTGACCCTTGGTATTATCATCCTAATGTAGATAAGAGAGATATTGAAGCTGTGAACCCATGAATGGCAAGTAAGGCTAACTGAATATTTTGCTGTGACCTTCTTTCCAGCCAAAAAGATGTCTGTCATTTTTCACAGTGACTCACTAGTAGTGAGTCATGTTATTTTACTGAGTGCTAGCAACACATAAAATAACATACATTGAGCTATTTGACAGATAAAGCCCACTTAAGTGTCTCTCATCATGCCTTGGCTTCATTAAAAACCCTCTAGTAAAATAGTTGTTAATGCTTAGAAAAAATAGGGACAAATTATGTTACATTGATTACAGCAGCATGTTGTTCAACTCATCTGTCAAAATCAGCAGGAAGAAAACTACAATGCTTTGCTAATAATCTTCATTAACATGTGCAAATTGACATTAATTATATAAAGACTTCTACATATAAACATAATCTCTTTTTTTTCTGAAAATTAACTAAAACACAGCTGGATAGTAATTCCTCAAAGTTTTTAAATAATACCCCACTCCTTCAGCTGAAATAGTAACAAAAATATTTCCAGAGTGAATATTCTGAAATTTCAGTACATACAGAGATGAGTACAATATGGAGAGAGGAATATGCGTGTCATATGAACATTACTTTTTAAAAGGAAAGAAGGCAGAGACACTATTTTCTCTGTAATATTCAAGTTGTCTTCCTTTGGAAGAAGAATTTGTTTGTACCTTTTGTCAGTTGCCAGATTTTATTGTATTTGACTTTAGTCTGTTAGCTACAGAAGAGAGCACTTCAGATTTTCTACATACATGTTAGAATCAAAAGTTATGGACAAGAATATGTGAGATGAAGATCTTGTAGATGAGACACAGAAACTAGAGCTGCAGATCCTGAGAAACATTTACATTCTCCTACAAACTCTCAGCATGAACTTTGCCAAAACTTTGATTTTTCTTCTTTTCCTTGGTCTCTGCACACATCCTGCAGAATCAAAAGTAGCAAGGCAAAACATTAGTGTGAGTTTCTATCTCCTCTGAAGATTTCTGGATGTTACCGAAGTGGAAAGTATTAGTGAGCCTGTCTAGCATGTTAGGAAGGTTTTGGAATAAAAATTCAGTGATTTAGGCTCAGTAGGTGAGCTTTTTCATCTGCTTCATTTCTCTCTCTCCTGCTCCTAACTCATTTCTTCTTATCACTAGGTATCTGTGGGGCAGAGAGAAGAGAGCTCATCCTTCCTAAGGCAGGAACAACAATCTTTAGTACGGGGTGGGAAACAGACAGAGTCAAAGCATATAGCTACCAGCTCCTTTATAAGCTCACTAAAACTGGAAGACCAAACACCTGATTTCAGCACCACAGAACAAAGCTCTAAATTGGGTGAGAGTTTTCTCCTTGTCTATAAAGCAGAGGGTACTGGGAATAGCAGAACTGGGCAATCCAATCTTTGGGGAGGGTGAGAAGGGAGTTGAGCCATTGATGCTGCTGCTTTCAAGCTTTTTGTTAAAAATCTCTTAAGCATTTTGCTAGGAAGAACTTGTACCCACCACCACCACTCATGGAAGGTAAGGGAGGATCTAAAATGAGGACAGATTATTTCACTGTAAAACATTATACCAAGCAGTCAATTATTTTTAACATGATTTCTTGAGGAAAGAGGCAATCATAGGGGCTGTCTGTCGATTAATACATAGGACATGTACTCTGCTTGCCTCATCTACTGGCAAACACCAAAGACACACAGAGGCCAGAATCAGAAAGCAAATCTTTGGAATCTAAGCCTTCCATTACCCTTTCATCACTCCTCCTCGAAGGAGCACCTGCAGACGGTGCTCACACTGGTCCTGGTGTGTTCAGTGGCCATAATTGCTCATTGCCCATAATCTCCTGAAAAGTTATCCACCACTCAACACACTGGAAACAGACTTAGACCTTTTTAACAGAAGAATATTTTTTCCTTCCCTTCCAAGAAAAGATTTGGTAAATCCGTCATGTAAGTGGTTGATTTGGAAGTTATCTTTGATTTGTACAAGAAGTGTAACACACATGTTCATATTATGCATCTCCCACCTTCTCACTCTTACATAGTCCCTCCACTAACACAGAAACATTTGGGCATTTCCCACCAATTTGAGAATGGAGTTGGGTTCTGACACAAAGAAATAAGTGCTCTTCTGCAGAGCTGGCTGTATTCTGAGTCATTCTGCCTGTCCTCCCCCAAGATGACATCTGTTCCAAGCACATCACGGCTCAGGTACCTTGCTTGTAGATCTGAACGTTGTGAGGGGACAAGGGTGCTGAGAAGAGGGGTTGTGTGTTACAAAGGGGTGTAGGAGGAGAGAGGGGAGAAAGGAGCCAGATTAGATGGTGTGTTGAAACTGGAAATGTTTTGGAGAAATGGATGTGTCTGGAAGGACATGAAGCCAGAAAGGAGAAAGACTTCAGGTTTTGTGGTCGCGAAGGAGGGACTGAAAGAATTGGTTGAATAGTAAGGGAAAATCTTGGAGACCTTTGCAGTTGTAGTTGCAGGATAGTTAGATCCACTGCTTAAGGAAAACTTGTAACAGACAAAACTTAAAGGTATAACACCTTTAAGAACATAAACATAACAGAACAATCGCACAATTCAGGAGTAGCTGTTGAAGCCCCTGGCATGGCAAGTTTGCTATGAAAGCATCTTCAACTTGAACTTTTTTTTTTCCTATTTTTTGGGTATTGAACCTCTCAAATATGCCTAGCCAAAGAAATTTGAGTTCTTAAGGGCCTGGCTGAATACAAAGTAAACCTATAGGTAACCCTCAGCTTTGATGAAGAAGGCAAATTCATTGATTTGAACAGATGGCTCCAGGGCCAGAGAACATTGAAACCTAAAAAAGCCTGACTCCATCACTGGCATTTTCACCCCCTGCTCTCATTTCAATTTCATTCATAATTAGGAATTTTTCAAGGGGACACAGACTGTCTCTTTCAAACCCTCCTTTTGCTCTTCAAACTTTCCATCAGCTGCCAAAATTCTGGCTTCTCAGAACCCATGGGAGGGAGCAGTGACCAGCACCTTCTAACCACAAGCAAGGGATCCAAGCAATAGCATTTTTTCCCATAGGCTATAGTAAAGCATTTATGAGGGAAGGCTAATGCAGCTGCTCCTCAACCATGCAAAGGGAAACGTGCTGACTTTTCCACCTCGCTGAAACCTTAAAACCAGTTGGTAAATAATCTTAAATGTGGCAATGCCTCTAATTAACCCTATGAGACTCTCAAGGTGGCAGTGCTCAGATAATTGAAACCCACAGGGGAAAAGAGGCTGTTTCTGAATGTGCCTGCTTGATAACCCTGCCCGCACAGTCAGGCTCTCCTCTTGTCTGGGAAGAGAAAGGGGGAAATGGCAGAGCAAATTGTTTAGCAATATCTCTGGTATTTTGCAGCCATGGTGTCCTGGCACAGATCAGGTTGGCTCTAAAAGCAGCCTTCACTTGCTGCTGCACTAGGGAGCCAAAGGGGGCTGATGGAAGAATGTCATGCCTTCAGCAAGGACTGTGAGGCTGGGAAAAGAAAAAAGGGTTGTTGAAAAGATTTCCTCGCAAACTTATTAGGTAAATTTCCACTCTTTGGGAGCACAGATGGGATCAAAAATTAATGACAGTTGTACTATTATTTTCCTTAAGAAAATGTGTGGTTTTCATTTAGAGTTCACTTGATTTGCTAAACGAAGCGGGGACATAATGTCACTGTAAAACAATATTTAGGCTTTATTTAAGTACATTAACATTTTTAATGATAATTTTAGTAATAATTTTATTATGTCATTTGAAAAGAAAAAATAATGGCACATGAGGGCATTTTAATGAATGTAGCCAATTCAAGAGCTTTACGTCCCTTGTCCTTTCCTGTTCTTTGGTATATGTATGCAAAGCTTTGTATTTCAAAACTCAAAACAATTTTGCTTCCAAAATTGGCAGAGAGAAAAAAAGGTAATACACTGTATCATACATAAATATTTGCTAGAAATGCTATAAACTGGTTTTGTGTTCTATTTCCAATAGCTTAAAAATGTAACTCCAAACAGCTTAAATAAAGGCAACAGTTATCAGCTCTCAGCTATTACCTTATTTCAATCAACACATTAGCAGAACAAAGCTTTTTAAAATAAAAAAACTCAGAAAATCAGAATGACCAAATAATTCATTTTTATATATCTAAAATAACATATATATATGTATATATATATATATAATGTATTGTATATATAAAATCAAGACTCAAAACAGTCGTAAAGAAACTGCTCTCAGCATAAGTAGGGAGGAGAGACTGATGAAACTCTGTAACTTGGAGTCATTGTGTTGCATAGAGAAAAGGTCACAGCAAATGATCTTTCAGCCTTGGGGTGTATGACATGGAAAGTGCAGGTGATGATTAACATAAGCACAAATGGGACTGACTGGTGATCACCTGACAATTCTGAAGCAGAGCATGAAGCAGCAAAATGGTCAAAGGCTACCCAGCGCCTGCTCTGGCACTGCTGCTGTGTCTATGACAACTGGTGATGCAAATGATGGGCAGCTTATGGGCAGGAAACTGCATTGCCACAATGTTTTAAACAAATCTTAGAAATTTGCATGTTGGATGAATGATTTATTATTCAGACTGGTAGCCAAGGTAAATCAGGAAAACATCTCCTTGAAATTGCACTCTAAATCAACATGAAACCACTGATGAATAACCAATTACAAATCATTCAGTACTTTTACTCATATTCTAACAGTTAAGAGTGAAGCTTTATAAATCTCAAGTGATGCCCTCATTTCTTCTGCAAATATGTCACTTCAGAATCTTTGACAGCAAGCCAAAAAACTGCTCAGATGAGAGAGAAACAGGATTGTTTTAAAAGGCTACCTAAGAAATTTTATCAGATAAACACTTCAGCATATAAGACTTTATGGCTAAGTGCTGTTGCTGCATTTATAATTATTTTCACGCAATGGAAAACCAGCCTGGTCAGAACAATCAACTGTCAATCCCTCATTTCTCTTTTGTGAAGCCTAATACACATCCCTTTTATTTAAATTCTGACAGAAATTCATTAATTCAACCACCAGCACACAATGACTACAAAGGAACTCATCTTGTTGTGCCATTATTGCTGTCTGTGGCTTGCAGCAGTCATTGAGCAGCCAGTTCCCAGTTACACCACATCAGTGGAGAAGCCCTTGGCTCCAGGATACCACATGCTGCATAAAAAGGACGACTGCAGCTTCAGGGGAAAACAAAAGCTTCACACTTTCTCTGCTCTGCCATTGCTTTATGACCAGGGAATAGCTCTGGAGGTCAGTTTGCAGGCTTGCAATCAAACTGGTGAAATTTCTCATTTCCAGGTTTTCTGGAACTCCATTGTAAGGAAAGGAGAAAAAGCATCGCAAAGTGTGATAAGACAAAAAAGTATATTTGTAGTGTTTTGAGTCGTTCATTCATCACATGGTGACAGCTCCTACAAGTCAACTAGCCCAGGGAAGAGTTCTCAAGTGCAAGCGAAAACCAGTTATCAGAACCTGCTGAACTTGTCTGCCCAAGCAAACGTGTCTCCATACGAACTCATTCCTGGGCAATCTTTTAACTACATGGAGAGAGCCGATACTTATCATGTAGAAACTGTATCCAGAAGTAGAGGTCTACAACTTGTTGACTCACGTTCCACACACTTCTCTCCGCTTACTGGAAAGGAATATACAGGCCAAATGTACAAACATCTGTGTTACTGATGTCTAATTACTGCCTGGAAAGATGAGTCCCGTCCCAGATCCTAAACTTCCTGTTTGTGACTTCACATATTACTCATCTCTGTTCCTGTGCTGTTTTGATCAATTTTTTTCTTGTACTAAGGGAATAATTGCAAGGTTCGTCTATCTTCAGTAGTGCTGAGAATATGAATCCCAGCTGCATGTCCCCAGTCTAGTTCATTCCCAAATCTGTGCCCCAGGAAAGAAGGGTTCTGCTGACAGCTGGATTTGATGATCTCAAGAGGAATTTCCCAGTCTAAGTGATTCTTTGATTCCATTCCAAGATACACATGTGTCCACAGCAGCCAGCCACTCCTCCTGGTGACAATTCCAAGCAGCCTCTAGGACCATGGAGAAGAGGTATGACACAGGAGGCTCATGTTGTAACTGCATGCCTCTGCTGACTAGCAGGGCAACCCCAAGGGAAGCCCTAACCAGCTGCATCCAGTGCAAATGTAAACTAAGATCAGCTGTTTCCACCACTCAGTGCTAAGAGGGGGAGAAAAATCAATGGCAGCTCTGAGAAGAGTACAGCCTGTTCCCCTGTGAGGATCATCCCAAAGGAACAGGTCTGGGGGCACCAGATCCAATGGTGCTGAGTCCAGTTTGTAACCTGGTATGAACAAAGTCCTGTGAACTATCCAAGGTATTTCATTTTAGGAACACATAAACAGCCCAACATCTGGGTTGTTTTATTATTTTTTTTTTTTTAATTTTCCTTTCTCCTTATTCTGTGCAAACATGTCACTAGAAACACAGTTTTTCTTTAGCTGGTTGATAGCCTCTCCACGAGTGGCTGCTGCACAGCATGGGGCCAGCTCTGCACTTTGAACTGGAGCACTGGGCTCGACAGTGCAAACAAAGGGCTCTCGTGACACTCTCTGACAAAATCACTGGGTTTATTTTATTCTCTGTTTTCTCAGCAAGGCAATTACCTATCCCAGCTGTAAAAATATTTATAAGGTTTCTGCCACAAGACTTCAACAAAGGCCCTGTGTCACCAGGCTGCTGAGGCCAGTGTTCTGTTGTCAGAGGTAATCAGTAAATTCACACCATTTTTTTTCCCATTAAGTTTTCAGGCTACACTTTAATAACAATTTAGGTTTCTTCTCTTCCCAAGAGTTTTAGAAGGCAGTTTTGTCCAGACCCTGTTGTCTCCAGGACTGGAGACATCCATTTATGCTTCAAGATCAGAGCTAAAATTACAGGAATTAACACCATTTACACTAAAATTGGCATTATTCCAGCTGTAGAAGTAATTTGTTTCCTTTTGTATATTTCTTTCTATGAACTGACAGCTTCTAATTTTGAGCACATTTTATTAGCATCACACCTTTTCTGTACCAAGATTTTCAAGGAAGATATTACACAGTTGTCAAAGCCTTAGAAACACACTTTCAGAAACCCATTGCAAGCTTCACTTCACATTTCAACACAATGCACTGCCACCTGTTGTTTTTCCAGATAATCTCTTATGAGGTAAGATACCAGGTACATAAATATGAGAAAGGATAAAACCTCCCATGTTTCTGAAATACAGAAAAATTATCAAATATGAGACACCTAGTACATTCTGCTCTGGGTGAGCTATTTAACTCCATGCTACTAAGGATTTTGTTCTGCAGGACCATTTTTGAGCCTGCCACTCTTGTGCCCAGATGGTACCAAATTAACGGCAATCTCCTGAGCTCCTGAAGCCCTGATTTCTACTGCTACTGCAGATGAAAGTGCTTCTACCTCAGGCTTCCAGGTTATTATCCCCATCTTGATCTCACCATTCTTACTGTCTAATCATTATAACCACAGAAGGTCTGTGGGCAGGAAAAAACACTTATATTTTAACTTATTTACACATAGTATCAGTGACCTATGCAAGGCTGCTTCTGTGAGCCTCACGGGGATTTGTGCAGTGGAGCAACCACGGGGCAAACAATTCAGTCGTAGTGCCCTACTGCATAGGTCAGTCAAGCCATAATCTTACTTGGTTTATGATGCATCCACTAGTTTTAAATGTCAGACAACAGTGAGCGAAACAATTGCACATGTCCCTTCATAGGAAGTAGTTATTCATTTATCGTGCTTATGTGAAGTAATAATAGACAGAAGCCCAGTTACAGTAACATGGACTTTCTGGTGCCTGTACAGTTCCATTTAAATAGGAACATGCAGAACATGCAGAAAAGCAAATGAAACAAGTTCATTCAGGGTTAAAAAAAAAAAAAAATTCCCCTTTAATTTCTGAATAATTTAGTCAGAATGATTTAAACTGTTAAATGCTCTTTGACTTCAGAAAAATGATAGTTCTTACAGCTGGTTATTCAGACTAACCTGAACAGAAATGAGCAGTGACCTGTACAACCTACAACATCCTTTTTATTCCCTACTATAGTCTCAGGGCACATAGCACTCCAGGGTCAAAGACTTCACTAGAAAGTCTGAAGTAATCTGGCATTTTTAATCATACAGTCAGCCTAGGGAGGAGAGCTGCCTGCTACCAAATCTTTTCCTCAACCACATGGCCTTCTAAAAATGAATGCTCTCAATTCCCTAATCATTCTGTGCAAGGATGATCACTTTGTCTTTTTCTAATGTGAGGATATCGCAAACTCTTTTCATCATTGCTGAGATCTCTTGGGACAATCTCCTTCAGCCAATGATCCTTTTCAACCTGCCTACTCCCTCCATCATGATAAGATCAAAGCTATCCACTTGAAAGAAAATCTTTAGTATTTAATTGGTGTTTTCTTTTTCTTCATACGCTGATGTTCTGGCAAAAGTTAAAACTAAAACCCACATGTCCTCACCTGTGTAAGGATTCCATGCCAGCAACACATGGGTCATTGGCCCCATCACAATGTTCCAAACAGTTCATCAGAAAAAATCTCACTATAGAAGAGCTGTCAATTACAGTTGCAGAGTAAACAACTTGGTTATATCCATTTGTAGCATGTAGCACAGGGAGTACACTGGTTCCGTAGCTATTAACAGACTCCCACTCACCCTAGCCAAGCTCCAGTCATTCAGGTCTTGGCACTGCAGCAGTGTGCTTACCCTGGTGTAAATCAGCAGTGTGAAAATCACTGCACTTGTGACAAAGGGACTCTCATATAAGTGCCTGTGCCTTGAAGTTACAGTGCAGTCTTCCCCACCTAGAGTGTTCCAGGTTTCAGGCAGTGCTGCAGTCATCCCTCTCCAGAAAATTGCTAAATAGTGGATCCTAGAGGGATCGACATATCTGCCTCTCCTCCATGCAAGTGGGAAAAGGTTGTTCAGTCTTCCTTAAAAGGGATGGAATTTAAGGAGGGAGTCATTCATATTCTCACTGGGACTATGGAGAATAGGCACAGACAGTTCTAAACTACTGTAGGAAGATGAAGCCAGAAAGACAACAAAAAATGCTTTTTCCCTTCCTGACAAGAACCACCTAAGAATTAAACACACAGAACAGGGTGCAGACCATTCTTGTCCAGCAAAACTAGCAAAGAGACTATAAACTCCTCCCAAAGGTGATTCTTAGAGAAAGTACAGATTGTGAGAGCCACCTCTTGCATGAAATACCTGAAAATATCAACAGCGGTACTTTACACCTGAGTGTAAATCCATTTTGACCATATATTACTATATTTTTAAATAAATAGCTCATGCCTTGCTAGCAGAAAAATTTACAACGTGTAATGAATACTGTTTTAAGAACAAATATTTTCAAAACATTGATTCTGCTGCAGTCATTATGGTAAAGGCCCATCAATGAAACGGCATTATGCCATTAACCAGGGGAGTCACAGAGATTTATTACCTTTAGCAGGGAAATGATTTGGAAGCAAAAAGTGAAAGTGCCTGTTTTCTATTCCGTGATGATGATGCAGGTTGCAATAATGGTAACAATAGGACAGATTGGGTCTGTACTTTCTACTGAACAACCATAGTAAGTCATTCAGTCAGAAAATCTGGGAGGCTCAGTTTGGCTATATATGGTACTAACATAACATTAAAGAGGTAATATTTCCTACCTTCATCTTTTTCTCCTTTTTTCAGCTATTTTTTCCCAGTAGTGGAAAATGAACTATTTAAGAAGGCTAGGTTATAAAGAAGCATTTGTCAGCTGTACACGGTGGTGAATAAACTCAGTGAAACACAGCTCCATTCATTGCAAATGATGTTATTTATGTACAAACAGATGCAAGCCCAGGGTGTAAAGCTGAGTGATGGGGATGCATTGTGTTACTCATGATGGGTGGTATTTTCAAGAACACCTAATAAGGAATACAACTCATTTCAAAGAAGATTTAGCGACCTGCTGGTAAAAAAGGAGTAATTATGCTTCTGGCAAAAGATAAAACACTCTTACTTTTCTACTGACCTGGGAAGCTGGGAAGTTCCAGCAAAGGCAGGACCAGACCATTAGACAAATGCGTTTCACAGCACTCACTGACAAGATCCCAGAACTCTCTGCACTGTTTGTATGGATGCAAGCGAGACCATGCTGTTTCATGAAACTTCTCCTCAAACGCAATTATTTTAAAGTACAATGAACATCCTAGAATCAGGTTAGTGAAAGAAACTATATGATTTCCTTGCCTACTGTGATTGAAAGAAAAGTGTTATGTTAAACCATTTCCAAGGTGGAGCATGCAAGGGAGTATTTGTTGTCATGAAGGGCTTGTGGGTCTGAGCTTTAGTTTGTACATATACTGCTATACACTGAGACAATGAAAAAAGTCCCAATTTGTCAGCAGTATGAAAGCCTGGGCAATGCTGCAAGTTAAACAAGCTGGTTTTTGAAATTAGTGTTAGAAGAAAGTCTGTTTTTCAGAGAGCCTGAAAACACTTTTGCTATTTGCACTTCTACCTAATACGGTGAAAAAAAATAACAGAGATGAATGTCAGACATGGTTTGTATGACAGGATTTACAGGGCCTGCCTCATATTACCTTTCGGAGAGGCAGCAAATAGTCCTTGCTGATCTGCAGTTAATCTTACACGACTGGCTCAGAAACCTACCCACACTAATAATAGACCCTGTGTGCTGCTGCCAGTAAGTTCATGCTGAAAGGCACTGGAGAGCACAGATCAGTGTTAAAGAAAGCATAAAATAACTCCTATATTGGACAGACCGCACCTTTTGCTTCGTTAACCAGCACCTACCAGAAGTCACTAAGGAGGTGGCAAAGTGACAGTACCACAAGAAATTAGGTTCATGGTTACCTGGTAGATCACGACCCGGAATTTGTTTTTTCTCAGCATCTCCTGTTGTTTTGCTTCCACCTTGCGCACGCTGGTGTTCTGCCTCTCCACGCGCGCCCGCACCTCCTTCATGGTGGTGCTGACTTTGCGGGTTTTCGCCAGTAACTTGTTCACCATGAAGCCTGTATTGCCATGAGCCTGGGCAAGCTTTAAAATGTCAATCTGTATGGTCTTGATGGCATTTTCCATCTCCCTGTGCTTCTCCTCTATCCTTTTCTGGCTCGCCTGCACACTGTCAACAATGTTGGCCACTTTGTCCAGGACTGTCACAATCGTGTAAGCTGCATCTTGCTCTTCTTCCTCCTCGATGACGCTGGAGAGACGATTTTGGTGTGTTTTGTCAGCCTCCGAGGTGACTTCGCGGCGATCCATTTTGCCTGCCTTCAGCCAGGTTGGAGGGAGGCAAAGACTCGGTGATCCTGCCAGAACGATTCTGGCGCTGTTGCAGGGAGCCAGGGCGACAGCTGGCTCCGGCGATGCTCAAAGTAGGGCGTGAAACGCCACTCCTGGAGCTTGGTCAAATACTTCTGACTACAAAATATCCACACATGATTGCTCAGATACTTTCAGCAACATGAAACCCCTAAAATTAGGAAGCAATATCTGGAAAGGAACATACGTTTAAAGGGTCACGCTTCTGTACTGATGAAGTTATTAGTGTTAATCCAGGAAAGTTAAGTAACTTGCTAATTAAGCAGGAAAGCAAACTTGCATATTTTTAAAGATCTGCTTTTGTTTTCATGTTACTGGAGTGCTTTCCTCTGAGGGAATTCAAAAAGCGGTCAGGAAAATTAGCACGGTTGTTTCTTTTCCAGCAAAACAATTTCAGGTCTTCAACTTGCTGCAATTACCCCGTGGGGCAACAAATAAACACACTAAACCAGAGGCAATATAGTGAAAACGTTGTATTGTGACATGCTTTTCCAGTTCAAAATGTCGAAAGCATTTTTTTTTTTATTGAACAAATTATTAAATCCTACATGCAAAATTCTGAAAGCCTACACTACATGTTAAAACAGCTGAACACATCCTATTCACACTTTATCTTGGGATCTTTCAAACGACAACTAACAGTCTATTAATATAACTATGACCAGCAGACTAATTTGGATGGACTTCTTTAGCTCTTGAAAATACTCTATGCAAGAGCACTAGGAATTCATTCACTTTTATTTTTTTATTTTAATCACAAACACTATACAATCTGTATTGTAGGTGTTAAAACATGTATTTTCTTTAAAAAAGTTTAAGAAGTATTAAAACAGTTTTAACAGTGATAAAGTAGGCTTTATTCCAATTATTTGTGTTCAATTATTCAACATCAATTTTTACAATACCTAAATCTACTAAGACCTACTTCTTTTGGACCTGTGCCATCTGTTCTACCAGGTAACATCCCAAATTATGAAATTTATAATTTTCATCTTTAAAAATAAATTGTTGGAATTATTTATGGAGATGGCAGTGCTTAGACCCAGCCCACACATTTTATAAATATGTTACAACTACACACAGCACACAGCTTCACAGTTCATGCGATAGGCAGTGTCTAAAAAATCAGTTACTAACTTCCAAAAACATTTAAATATCTACGGTATTTAAACACAGTGTTTTCTAGTTCCTCATAAGAAAAGTAAGCTGTAAACATTTTTACCTTTAGTTCATGCCTTGTTTGTTAGGTAATGTGGACTGATTTTGTTGGTTTGTTGGGGGTTTTTTAAGTCTACAACCATTGTTGAAATAAATCTGTGTTCCCAAAAATATTACATTCCATGGATAAAGCACAAGTCTATTATATAACCATGTGATACAGATACAGAAAATGAACTACTGTATTCAAAAACATAAAAGTAAAGGTACTAAAACAGTCCATAGCTGTTAGAGCTGATGCTTTCAGAATACAGACCAACATTGTTACACTAAGAATGTTCAAAAATAAGGCCTCTGAAATAAATAATTCCATTCTTTAAAAAAAGATATAATAAAAATGTACATCACATGGTAAATGTAGGTATAAAAAGCACTAAGTTAAACCATTCTGGATGATGTATCTGAAGTAAAATGGCCTAGGTTTTGCTTCTGCCGACGTCCTCTATTGTTTTTGGGGCATTTTCTGTTAAAAAAAGAGAAAGAAATAGGAAAGGAGGGCTGATTTTATATATGCCACATATGATTAAGCCTAACAATCACTCATTGACTTAATTTTCTGTACTTAACAATAGCAAGGGGGGTATGAACTGTGCTGACAAAAGGGGCACTCCTGCTGCTCAGTACTGGGCAGTGACCTGGGAATGTCTGTAGGACCCCAGATCATTCAGAAGGGGGCCCTGCTTGACCTTGAGACTGAAACCAGCAAGGTGCTACATCCTTCAGCCTTGATCCAGCAAACACCTTCCATGGGGAATTATTGCATTAGCTTTACTTTATACATATTTTATGTTTAAAACCCAGTGGATGGTGAGGCTGGATCAATCAGCCTTTTGAAGTGCTGGACCTCCAGGTGCCTTGCTGCTCACAGCAGCCCATGAGACAGAGCCTACCCAGGTCACTCTGTGGGGTGACTCTGGTGATCCCTTTCTTGGGGCCAGACACACAACTAAAAGGATTCACAAAAGCCAGCAATCCTGAACGGAATGGCACTTACTCAACCAGGCAATGAATGATGGTGCAGTCCGGCTGGGATGCAGCAAGGTGTGAGACACTGAGAGCTGGGGAATGGTCATGCAGAGGCTGAAAGAGGAGCTGAACCACGCCACTGCTTTGGCCAGCAGGATGTTGAGTGAAAAAGGGAATGACATCAATTGCATGAGCCAAGTAATCCTTTTACATGTGCAGATGGTATTTTATATGTATGCTAGTGTTGTTTGGTTGAAATTTACAAGGGATACAGGGGAAAATGCCTGTAATTGTTCATTTACAAGGTGTTCCTCTCAATCACTGAGTTTTGGAAGCTGTAAACTAACACAGTAGCAGAAAGTTTTATGGCCCAGTGTAAGTGGACCTGAAAAAGTGAAGGACAGCTTGAGGAGGAAAATCAAACTGTGGCATGGATGCCCTAGTGTAAGACTTAAATACTTCATGCATGAGGTTACATAACGTAACTAAGTCATCCTTAATCTATCTCAGAGACCTCAGTGCTTGTTTGGTTTAAGTCCTAGAACTGAATGCCTTGTTATCAGAAAGAACCCATGGCTCTCATCTCAGTTTATTTACACAGGGAGAGAATTTGAGACAACTCAGAAATCCGAACTCTGTGCTTGTCTGTCTTTAAGTTTCATAAAACAGTTTCTTACGGTGAGTGTCTAGTAATGGGCCTAAGTTGCACACTAATTTTCAGAAAGTATATATGGTGTGAGGGGTACTTCTTTCTCTGTGTACCACCATTTACAGTGGCACCACAGGGAGCAGCATCTTGTCAGCCTCTCTGGTTTCACTGGGTGGCATAGGGGGGTTATAGCTTCCACAAAATTTCAGCAATGCTTCAATAAATCCAGTGAAGGTCTAACACAGTAGCTTAACTTTTGGATTTGTTTCAAGGCTGATCTGTTCTGCTGTGTATTTAATCTGGAGATTCAGAGTGGTTACTGGTGGTTACTGAATTCAAGCAAATATGTCTTTTGAGACCAAAGAAACAAGGGGGCAGATAGGATGTTATGTAATCATCCTGCTTCAGTCATTAGGTAGTTTTTAAGTGGCTATTAAGCAAATAAAATGTTGGGCATCATATAATTAAATACAGAGAAAGTATATCCATACAATGCATAATTTTTCACTGTTTTTGTCATTACCTACCTGGTTATGCACATGACAATTGCAACTATAATGGCAATCTGTACAGCTCCAATTATTGCTGCAATAAGGACATGCGTAAGCTTTTGTCTACTTGGGACAACATAAAGAATACTAAAGTCTGTCTTTTCACAGTGCTGTCCAGTGTATCCTGATTCACACCTGAAAAAGAAAAGGAATATTTCATGGAATCTGTAGTTTGACAGCATCCCCATCATTTTGCAGATGAAATGAGAAATCCAAGGTGTCTCCAGCTGAGAAAGAGGTGGTGAGTAGGTGCACGTGTGATATTGCTTGGGTTAGGGAATTGTTTGGATCTGTGTGGCAAGAGAGAGAGCAAGTAGATATGCTCTGCTTTTTCTGGATAAGGTTACTAGTGGCCCTCTGAAGACACACCAGTGTGGGGAAGGTCCTGATTTGTCAAAAGAAATATGTGGTCATTATTATATTGGTGCACTATTTAGGAAGAGTGAAGCAACTGGGTGGAACAACAACTTGGAAGACAAGTAGACAAGGCTAAATGAAATGCAAGAACCATGCTCATGAAACACAGGGAGAGCACAACTCATTCAGCTCTATTGTCAATATGGGACAGAAGTGACAAAGAGGAAGGGGAAACTTGAAATATGGGTTGAAAATCCCCCTTGAAAAAAGAAGTCCCCTTTCTAAGGTGCGACCTAGAGAAGCGGAATCTCGCAAAATCTACTGGACAAGACCAGCACCAAACCCCCTCCTGCCTTGTGGCTGAGCCAGAATTTCATGGAGGTCAGCTTAGAAAACCCAATGGCTCACAACTGTTCAAGTGAGAGCCCAAACACAACTGTTCAAGGAAAAATCCAAAATAATTTGTATGGGGTGGGGGAGAAATAGCTGGAAGCAGAAGACAAGCAGCTCTCTAAATGGTAACTTGCTTGAGCAAAGCAGCAGTTAGCTCAATGAGAAACTCAGCAGAGGCTGTTCCTGAGCAGTGCTGTGTTCTGGCAGTGCAAGATGTGCCAGTGCAAACTTTCTCTAAAACAATTCATGTCTCAAGGCAAAAGGAGCTGAGGCACAAGAAAATGCAAGAGCCACCCACAACGCTGAGATGAAGTCTGCAGAGTCAAAAGCCACCAGCTAGAACCCTGAGCAAGTTCCTTGTACAGCTGTCCTTTAGAATTGACTGACACGAATGCATCACTGTGGAGAACTGAATCATGCAATTGGCCTCCGGCCCTACAGCTGGAGAGGAACTACTCACATGCAGGCAGAGCAACAATCCTTTTGTAAACTGGATCTGACAAGCCCGAATGCAACACAAAATCAGACTCATTCATTCAAAAGCTTTGTGGTAGGGTAGGAATTAATTCTGTTTGGAGCAACAAAATAATTACACCAAAGACCTTTCTACAACTGCTAATGCAACTCCTAATCCCCCTCTGCATGCAGGGATAATAGTTGGGGTTTACATGTTCATAATCTTGTGACTCTACTTTCTCCAGCCATGAGCTGCTGTGTAAGGAGTTTTAGTTCAGGCATGAACCAAATTCCAGTAAGACTTGTTAAAGAAAACCCGCCATGTACTGTAAGTGTTCCTGGTGGTAGCCAGGAAGGGATTAAAGAGAACTCTGTATAAGCACACAAGAAGAATGAGGACAGTAAACACACTGGTAATCATGCAAGAAGACACAAAAAGGAAGAGGTCTCCTGGTTAGTCAAGAGGACTTAAATCTTATTGTTACTTTGCTTTTCTTTTCATTGAAGAAAGTAGCAGATGAAGTATTATCAATGTGAGAGCTGCTTTAACACAGCGGAGGCAAAACAAGGCAGAGGAGGCACAAAGAAATTCAAAGATGTTTCTTCAGAAACACTAAAATGACAAGAAATTATTTTTGAGAAATACTGAATGCAGATTCAGGAGAAGAAGTGCTTGTATTAAGAATTACATCATGGCAGGATGAAGTATTAGCCACTACTTTTCTACCTTAAACTAGTAGAACAGATTTTAAAGCATTCTGCTGCATAAATGTGTAACAAGATAATACAGCATTAGTATAATAGCAAAATCAATAGAGGTCAGTAAGGATTTATCAAAATAAGCTGATCAGTCAATTAATTGATTTAGCATAAACAAGTTTAGATTTGTTTTTAAAGGACTGGACTGTGTGTCCTTGACACAGCCTGCGGTAAGGCCAGGGCAGGACTGCACTGCAGAAGAGGGGCAGCAGGAGACAGACCTGATCCCATCTGTGCAAAGGCTGCTAAACTCAATACCGTGCAACTGACTGCTACAAAGCCTTTCTCCCACCTGCCTTCTGGGCTACAGTCCTGGAGGGCTGCTGTACAGTGAGCAAGGAGATTCATTGCCCTCAGTGAAAGCAGAACTCAGAATTTGCTCTGCACAAGTGTTTTCTGCGGTTCTATAGGTCATCCCATACCTCGCACACATCACTACCAGGAAATGAGAACCAAATTAAACAATGTATATGCTGGATGTGTGTGAGAACCGAAAGCATTTGAAAATAACAATTTGTCCTTAGAATTCATCATTATATTTTCCTTGCTGAAGAAAGAGGGACTTTATTTCTCTGACAGAGGTACGTGATTACTACAGCGGACTGATGTCTGTTATAAACTATTTGTTTCCTTAATAACTCTGCTCCAGTAAGAAACATGCATAAAGTATGAGACCATCAGTATTTAAATAGCCAAGAAAAATCCAAAGGAGATTTGATACTCAGGGTCAAGAACTGATAGCCACAGATTCTTGACTGGAACCACATGGGGTGCTAGGCTCATTGCTGAGATACTGTTCAGACAGTTCAAATACATAGCTGAAGGTAATAACAATAAATGTGACTATAAAGTAGAATTTTAAAGGATGGTATATTAATTAAATTTATCAAAACATTGCCTATCAATACTTACTAGAGTAATAATAAATATTGAAAGATATTGAATTTACACTGAATCATAATTTGACAAATTACTATAAGATTAGCATATTCCAGGAAAAAAATCTGAGAAAATAAAAATTAGTTCATTCAGACAGGAATATTTTCCTTGAAATACTGCTACTTTAAACATTTTGAGGACAAATACATTACAAATTGTGTTAAATACAGTTCTAGATCAAAAGAAAACTGTAATCAGATAGTGTTGCCTAATGCCCATCAAGATGATATTGGGGATGCACCCAGTTTCTCAAGAGAAGCAAAGTCACGCTGAGTACTCCTAGTTCCAGATGAAAAGAAAACCAAATCAGTCCTATTGGAAAGGTGAAAATAAACAAGAAAGGGTCTTGCATGGTAAAAGAAATAATAGAAGCTTTCAAGTGCTTAAGTTGACAACCATACTGGCTCTGCCATTTGGGCTTCCTGCTCTCTGATCTGTCTGGAAGCTCTTAAATCTTGGCAGTGCAAAAAACACCTAAATATCATCAATCAATAAAGATCAAGGGAGAAAATATGAAAGTATCCAGTGGATTTACAGCTGAAGTTTCAGAAGCAAAGGAAAGTGAAGACTTATAGCAGTTTCAGCCACATTAATCTGAAAGTACAAGCTTGCAAGATAAAAACTCAGCAGTGAAACCTACTAATAAGTAGAGCACTGCATCTAATTGCAAAGTAGCCTTTTGCTAGAAAAAACTTTTATATAATAATAGTAATAACAACAATAATAAAATTTTTGAGGAAAACAAAGGTACAGAATTCAATTGGTGAAATGTAAAGGAAAAAAGTTTTCTCAGAGCTAAGGAACATTTATATATTCTGGGAAACACTGAGGGGCTTAATACTGAATGTTCTGAGTTGCTAGTTTACACTGTAGACAAAAGGTGTGGGCTAAAGAATATTTTGAAATTTTTTATTCTCTGGATGAAGCCTATTATTGTGAAAAAGGACAATAAATGTTAAAAATAAGGTATTGATTCTCTAGAGAGTGTTTATGACGGGAACAATAAAATGTGTGGATAGTGTAGGCTGAGAGGTCAGTGGGGAAAGAACAGTCTTAGAGAGAAGCCATGCAAGGCAAAGGCGTTTTTAATGTGTTTCTGTTTTGTTTGGTTTTTTAGCACTGGAGATGATTTAGCAGCTGAAAATAAGAAGATAACACTGAGGTTACACTCCTCAGAGGGATTCAGGTTCTGATGTACCTGACTGACTGAGCCTCTCCTCTGAGCATTATCTCCCTCCTGACTGGAGCAGTTGGGTGCTGCCCACAGCACAGGGATACTACTCCTGTGCCACTGCTTGGATACCACAAAGTGATACATCCTGTCATTAGATGTATCAGAGAGTGCTCAGAGAGTATTTTAATTAAGCTTTACAGTAATTTCAATCACATTTTGGAGACATGAAGGACTTACCGGCAGGAAGCCTTCTGAGTGGAATAAATGAATTCACATTTTCCATGTATACAGTAACCATTGAAGCTTTCTGAACAAGGTATGTGGTTTCCAATGTAAATGTCTTCTCTTTGATCACTGGCATCTTGAAAAGAGATATACATAAACAGTTACATGTGGGTCTATGATGTTAATTTAAAACTCTCAACCAAGAATAGCATATCCTTAAAAACTTGCGGTGAATAAAGAAACAGAGACTAATAAAGCAGAGGCTTAAGGGGGAAGTTTCAGAGGCACCTACAGAGATTTGCTAGAATCTACTGCACTGGAAAATGATCCTCAAAGACATCTAAATATACTTTTTATATCAAGTTTCTCAGAAAGGAGAAAAGTGTTCGTGACAGAAACAAATCAAAGCAAGAAGATCAGCAGAAGCTTTGTCAGTGGCACTGGGGCAAAGAGCTAATACATAGATACAGAGAGTTCTCTCCCATGTGTAAACAGATGAAAAAGAACCCTCTAAAAAGGATTAGAAAGATGCTGAACCACATTTTATAATTATTGGGTAGAAAACCACTTTGATAAGCCCAGATCTGATTGGTACCACTGGTGGTTAAAGTTGAAATCAAACACATTTCAATAGCAGTCTTCCTCAGAGAGACATTTTTGTGGAGAGAGAACTTAAAAATATTGAAATGTGTTTAAAATACCCATTCCTTTGGGAGGTGTGCTGGTTTTGGCTGGGATGGAGTTAACCTCCTTCACAGCAGCTGATGGAGTGCTGTGGTTTAGATTTCTGGCTGAAATAATAGTGGTAACACAACACTGGTTTGGCTGTTGCTGAAGGGAGCTCACACAGGCATCAAGACTTCCTCTGCTTCTCACTCTGCTCCTCCCCTCAGCAAGAAGGCTGGGAGTGGGCAAGAGCCTGAGAGGGGCACAGCCAGGACAGCTGACCCAAACTGGCCAGAGGAATATCCCATACCATATGACATCACGCTCAGCAATAAAAACTACAGTTTTGATATTTCCAAGAGGGTAGTTGCCCAGAGGCTGGCTGGTCATCAGTTTGCTGATGTGAAATTGTGAGTGACAGCTTTTGCATTGCCTTTTTTTTTTTTCTCTTCCCCCCCCCCCCGCCTTTGCTTCTTAAACTGCCTTTAGCTTTGCCAATGAGTTTTTCTTATGTGTGCTTTCCTGATTCTCTCTTCCATTGTCCTGAGGGAAGCTGGGATAGAGCAAGAAGCTGGTGGGCACTTAGTTGCTGTCCAGCTTGGTCCAGCACAGGAAGGCAGTCCCTTCTGCACCAACAGCTTTCATGCGTCTGTTGTGTTGCCAAAACTATCCAAAGCTGTGTTTATTTTCAACCATTTTTCCCCAAAAATTTTTTGGTAAAGAAGTCCTAAACATAGAAGTCGGTATTTCATAATGAACTTCTCTTAAGAACAGGGATCTTAAGATGTGAGCGTAATTATGCAATTGTGTTCATTTCCATGGCAATAGACTATAGCTTCACAAATAAAAGACTATAAAGCAAAGCGAGTGTGAAGAAGGAATCTCTCCTACAATTGCAGATATTTGAAATTACACCAGCAAGAAAGAGAATGTATTTTTACAAGATAAAAAAAGAGATATGCTGCTGTTTTAGTTTTTTTTCTGAAAATGTCTGGAACGTATTCTAATTTGGTTCTAGAGAAAAAACCCCAACCACGTATTAGAGGTTTTAGATATAAGGAAGCCTTTTAATTCAGGCTGTTTTGAAGATACAGATGACTTGATACAAGGGAAGAATGTTTAATACTGACAGTGTGTCCACCACTGCACTGGTGAAATAGACTAAGTCATGACATGTCTAAGAGAAGAAAAGTGGGGATGTCTCATCTCAAAACTATTGTCTCCCTCCTTTTCCAATAATTTGATTACTGTCATATGTGGTCCCAATCAAACCCTGTTATGAGCTACAGACAATTATATTAGTATGTTCAGAGGGCTGCACCATATCTGGTTTTAATACATGTACTGATACGGAATGTGAGGCCCAGTGGAAAACTGAAAGGTGTGTCCCCTGAAAAGTGGCCAGACAACCACACACAGGTCAGAGAGAAAACTTACGTTAAGCAAGGAGATGTTAACTGCAGGAGGTGATTCCCAGTGTAAAGCAGGCATTTACACCCTTTTGACAGGAATCCATTTTTAATTGGAGAAACCTGCTAGACTGCTCCAGAGCTTTGAAGTGGAAAACATAACTGGTGTAGGAGCCTGAAAAGAGTGACTGGATATAGGAGTTCAAATACTTCACCAGAAGGAAGAGCCCTGCATAAAAATTGAAACCCTGATGTTCATCTTGGTACAACAAAACCACTGAAGCCAGCTGAATCTGGGAAGAGAGACCTTTCTGATGGAACTTTAGGTAGACACTTGCACTGCAGGAGGAGACCATCACAGTTCTAGAGGTTGACATATATTATCCATTCAGAGAACAGGGTTTAACAAGAGTAACTCACAGGAACTGAAAGCAAAAGCAAACAGGTAGGAGTGTGGACTGTTCTCTTATCCTGGATGAAAAAAACCGATGCAAAGGAGTTCACTTCAGGCTCTCACTATCTAAAGAGACCTGAGTACTGGATTAAAAAATTTCAAAACAACCTTTTTTCATGAAGCATACTCTTTTCATGCACATCATTTGCTGAATGTGAGACTGCACAAGACATACACATTAATAATAATAATTATATACAATGGTTTTTCCACTAACTAGATTTCAAGGGCAATTTGCATGCAATGAATAAAAGGCTGTTACCTCTTTGGAATAGGAACTGAAATTGGTGTTTCATTACATTGCATAATAAGATGTATATTGCATTTGGTGCCTTTTATACCTTCATAATGTAAGTGAAAATTGACATTAAATCACTCCAACTGGTACATCATATGCAGCGAAAATAAGAGAATTTGTGAAACTAGAAAAATATATGAAGCTTTTTGGCACTGAATGACTTTTCAAGAAGAACACAAGGAATGCTGAAAGCCATGGTGGAATGGCTTTACTCGGGGAAGCCATGGGAGTGCAAAACAAGTTTAATGACAAAAAACCCTGAAGACCAGAGTTAACAGAGAAGGTACAAACCCCTTGCAACTAAACCTGCGCTAAGACCAGCACTGAGGAGAAAGAACAGTGAGTGGTGTTCATTTGTGATTCCTTCCTGTATGAAATATAAGCACCCATTTGCAGACTGGATTCTCTTTTCAGGGAAGTTTTCTTCCTCCCTGGGACTTGAATTAGAGATGTCACCACAAGACTGAAAAGGTTATTGCAACCTTCAAGCTACTACTCACTCCTGCTCTTTCACGTGGCTGCAAATGACGTAGCAACAAAAAGTCTGAGGTCAATCAAATGAGATTTCAGATGCCGTGGGGACAATGATAAAAAAATTTGGGAACACAGATTGTGTTTCCCTTCAATCCTCCCAATAATGAGGGGAAACTTGAAACAAACTTGAGCCCGGGATGTCAACACTTTGCTCTGGGATGGCTCCTTCTACCAAAACTTTTGGGTTTTAAATCATGGAAGAGACAAGGTATGCTGGGGGTTGATGGAACCAACCTGTCTTGAAGGGTAAAATGACTTTTTGGGTGTAAGCTGGCAGGATGGAGAGGGCTTTAAACTAGAATTGATGGAGAAAGGGGATTCCAACACCATTGCAGTAGGTAAGTCACATGGCATCACCGGAGGGTAGCAAGTGCTAGTGGGAACGCTTGCACTGCTGGGAGGATGGAGAGCTCAGGAACACATTTGAAATGCTTCAACACCAACACACAGAGTGTGAGAAACAAACAGGATGAACTAGAAGCATTGGTCAGCTCCCAGAGCTACAATATCACTGGTATTTGCATGAATTGGTAAAAATGAGTCCCACAAGTGAAGCGTTGAGATGGACAGCTACAGGCTGTTCAGGAGTGACAGGCAGGGCAGACAAGTTGCAGATCTCATGTTGTATGTAAGAGAGAGGTGATTGTACAGCACTTACAGTTAGTGCTGATGCAGTTGAGAGCCTCTGGGTGAGGGCTAGAGGGATGGAAACAAAGGAGACGTGGTAGTGGATGTCTACTACTGAGTGCCCAGCCAGGATGTGAGCACTGATGACTTATTCTATAAGCAATTACAAGAAATTTCTGGATTGCCAGCACTTGTCCTTATGGGAGATTTTTAACTTCCCACACATCACCTGGGAATATAATATTGCTGTGATGAACAGGACTTTCTTGACATTTGCAGGAGATAATAGGTTCTTGTCAGAGGCACTCAGTGAGCCAAGCCCTCCTAGGCTTGCTATTTGTGAATAGAGGCCTCATGAGGGGTGTAATTTTAGGTGTCTGTCTTGGCCATAGTGATGATGAAATGGTTGAGTTTAATGGTTGAGCTTTCAGTGCGATGAGAAAAAATGACACCAGCATTGCTACTCCAGATTTCAGTAGAAAAAACTTTTAAGCTTTTCGTGGAGCTCTTTAGCAGAGTACCCTGGCAACCTGCTTTGGAGGGGTCCATGAGGGCTGGTCAAGATTTAAGAAGTGCCTTTAGATACACAGGAGCAGACAATTCTGCTGCATTGTAAGTCAAGCAAGTAGGGTAGAAGACCAGCTTGACTGAACAGGGAAGCCTTTGTGGAGCTCAAGAGGAAAGAGAATTTGTATGGCCACTGGAAGTGAGGTCAGGTTTCACAGGAAGAGTACAGAGCTGTGGTTCGTATGTGCAGGGAGAAGACACAAAAGACCAAAGCTCATTTAGAACTGAATCTGGCCCGTGTTGTGTAAGATAACAAGAAGGGCTTTTTCAACTGTGTTACTAGCAACAGGAGATCTAAAGAAAGCATTGGAGTGATATTTGATGTATATGATCATCTGACTAGCTGGGATGAAGAAAAGGTTGAGGCATTAAAGGTTATTAAAAGATAAGGTAGGGTTCATGTAGGTGAAACATTTTCAACCAATGTGATTCAGCATATTAGTTTACTGAAAATATTTTAAAACAACCTAACAAATACAGAATCATCCATTTTTCCCAGAAGTTAACAGAAAAGATGGAATCATGGCAGGGAGGCTTGTGCTTTGTTGTTTCATCAGGAATGTCACAGCTTGGTATCCTCCAGTAAAGTAATTTTCACAGCACTTGGAGGGAGTCCAGTCTTGTGGCCACTGCACAGGGTACTGAGCAGCTGGGTGTCTTAGAGGAATACAGCAGGCAAAACTTACAAATCATGCACCTCTTCCTGCTAGCCTTGCAACACACTGTAAGAAAGAAGCTGTTCACAGGTCAGTCTCAGTTACAGGAATCAGAGCTGTAAGGCAGACTAGAAGAGACTTGCATGCTCTATTTTCTCATCTTGTGGAGTGGTAACCAAAAAGCACAAAGCCTGCACTATACCTTTCACTTCTGGCCGATACTGCATGCCATCATCCTTCTTTCCAACTGCATTTGTGTCATCTGTTTCTAGGCAATAAATACATGCATGGTTACTTATTAGAAAAAGCATATTTTCCAGACCACTACGTGTGTATCATTGATCAGCCAGAATAATATTCAAAGAACTATTCTAAAATGCAGTAAAGCTGGGCACACTCCCACATTGTTGCTCCCACACAACCAGATTGGTATCACACCTAGTCGGTAACCCCCGTGTCCAGACCAACACATGGCACACCCCAAGCTTCAGGTTTTGAACTAAAATCTTCTCTGTAGTGTTGACCTAGGTTATTTTGGTGGCAGTCTGTTTTGCTGTTGGAACTGCCCAAGTTACAGATCAAGATGTAGCTGGCAAAAAGTTGGTAGAAAGCTGTTATTCCCATGAAAGTCCTAAATGCAAGCCCCCAAAATTGAAGGACTATGGACAGGATTAGCTACAAGGGAGTAGACAGAGGGCTTCAGTGGACCATTCCAACAGTGGAAAAGGAAATTATAAAATCACTTTGGTTGGAAAAGGCCTTTAAGAATAATGGATCAATGTTTGTGCAATCAGGGCCCAACCCAACTCACACTGGAAACACTTTTGCAGCCCTCAGCAAAAAGGGGGAAGATTTCCCACATACCAGTATTCCTTCTGTTCTCCTGCCACCCCCTCATGTAAGAACTGTTGGATTGTTGCTTAGATTTTCCCAAGAGCATTTCCTGTCTTTCCAGGTAACAGCAGCCAAAGAAAGGCAATGTAAACACAGCACTATGTGTGTAGCGTGGGGAGCTCAAGAGGTGGTGAGTTCACTGATAACTGCATCAGTGACTTCTAACCAAAAATGGAAAAGGGAAAGTCTACCAATCCCAGTTATGTCAGAATTTACATTTACCAGAAAACCAAAATTGATCCTACCTGAGCAGTGCCCAAGGTGCCTGATGTCAATCTGCTCTTGCCTCAGACATGATGCCTCTCTGACAAAGCACGGATTGTTATAAGAACTTCCATCAGAAGCACATACAGGATTAAAACTGTATCCACTGCAGTCTATGTTACATACACACCTGTTAATTGAAGCATATAGTAAAACAAAATTGACATCCAGCAAACAAAAATTAAGTCATGTTAAGTCCTAAGTAAATGCTAGCTCATGCACCAATGCCAAGAGGGGAGAGCGTGCTGCATGAGGATGCTGAAGAAGTCACTGGCATCTCAGGCTTCTGAGCAGAATGCACAAAATTGTGAAAACATGCTTCAGTGTGCTTTTCAATAATGTATTAATGTTTCTTGTAGTTTTACTCTGGTATCAATCTCATAGAATTCACCTAAAAAAGTGATAACATATTACTAAGAAGATTTACTACATTAATATACCAGTTTGCAGTGTTTATTCTCTAGTGTGAACAAAACCAGAAGTCTATTCTAATTTTTTCAGTGCCAGGATCCTTGAAGGGAAAAAATAAAAAGGACTCCATTTTCTGTTAGGCCAAAGAAAAAGTTTTATTTCAAAGGCTGTATGGACTCAATATGCTTGGTTAACTGTGCCATTTCAGCAAAACTTTCATTCATACCTTTGAAAGTTAACAATAGGTCTATTATGTTGCATTAAAAACAGGATTATGCAATCTGAATTATTTCATATTGCATCCCATTAATGTTTTTGTTGTTTAGGATGAAATTCCACACAATTTGCAGCTAGGGATTGCAAAATGAAAGCAGGAAAAATGAAGACCTAGTGTGTAGCTGGTTCCTGACTACACAGAGGTAGGACAGCCAAAGACTCAGGGCTATGAACTGCTCATGTTTATATACTTTTGTAGCCCCAGCAAGAAGTCCAGAAATTTTACATATGTGAATGGCAGAGGAAAACTTTGCAACTTTCCATGCCTCACACCTCCTGACTATTTTAATCAAAATTCTGCTTTCTATCTGAACTTCTGTTTTTGAATGGAAGTTTCTGTGTATGTTTCACATTGCTCTGCAAGTTCATCTCCACCTTTGGGATGGAGAAAATAAGGAGTGTGGCTGCAGAATGAGGGGAAGGACAAGATAAGCACCATGTCCAGCTCTCAGTCAAGCTCCTCCTGTTGTTGTGAGTGTGAGAAAGCCACTCTGCACCTTCTGAGAAGGTAGCAGTGGGCACAAGATCCTCTCCTTGGCAGAAAGCTTTGCAGGGGACACATGGTCTGACTGCTAGGAGTAACCACTAGCTTCATCTTGTAAGTCACAGCATAGGGAAAAATGTCCAAGCTACTAACTTACCAGTTTTTTTATGTTCTTTCCCACTGTTGCAGATAAAATTAAACTATTAAACAGACAAATGTATGCCTCAAGCTAGTAACAAATCTGCAGCAGAACCAAATTCCATGCCTCAGAAACACTGAAGATGCCCAGCATACTTTTCTCTCTTTTCTTCTTCTTCTGTGAGAACCTTTTGTTGCTTAATATAAATATGTTAATTTTGCAGATAATTTTCCATACCCGTGAACTTCAGCTTGTTGCTAGACAGAAGAACATCTCTAGTGCAAACAGGGTCTTAAGTGCACCTACTGACAGTGAAAAACTGCCCCAGTAATGTCTCTACACACCCTAGGGACCTACTTCCAAGTACAAATGAAGCCTCTAAATATCAATATGATGAACATATGATAATCTTTCTTACTAGAAATGATAATGGTTGTAAACCTTAGAACCAGGATAGAAATACTATTTTGTTTACCTGCTCCCACATGATGTTAAGACTAATCAGGGGTTTATTAGGGTTTATGACATACAAATAAAAGCCTCATGGCACAGCAGTCATGCATATTTATTACACAAACTAGCAGAGAGCTGGTCCTCATTTGTATGAGACTGGCTGTGTGCAGACAGATACCCTTAAATCTGCCTGTAGTCATCATCTGATGTCTGTAGCATCGTGATTATGGTTGAGTTTTGTCATTCCTGGTGACAAATAAGGTGAGATTGGAAAATATCTTTTTCTTCTTTATGGTGACATTACAGGCTAGAGTTGAAATGGGTTGGAAACTGCTTATGTTTCCATGCTTTGCTGTGTTAAGATTTAACATCTAATATCAAATGATTACTTTCTCAGAATTGTCAGACACCTGCTTTAGGGGTGCTTCTGAATTCCTGACCCTGGTTTTCTCATCAACAGTCTCAGTCTTATCTCTAACCACCTCCTCAATGTACAGAAATTTCACATGTTCACCCCCCTTCACATGCATCTGATTATCTGCCTGGTACCATTAGCTACTTCTTTGCCTACAACCATGATGCCAAGTGGTAGTTCCAGCCTTCCCCTGGCCAGTTAGTCACTGGCCCCTTGGCAGAGCTGTCTGACATTAAAAGCAGGTGGTTTAAGTACACTGTGGGGTAATGAACAGTTGAACTGGGCTGAGGTACTTAAAAAAAAATTGAAACTCTTATTCTGACATAAACCTCTAAAGCCTTTCCGAGGGCTGAAAGAGAACAATTTAAGGAGAGGACATGGCTTGAGTGCAATGGTCAGAAGGGAAAAAGGCCTCCACAGATGCAGTAGGGTGGCAGAGAGGGAGCCAGGAGCACATGTTAGAAACCTGCACTCATCAGAGAGTCTGCATAGGGTGCAGACTTTGTCCTTTCTCACAGTTTCCATTGGACCAAAAATACAGTCACGACTGCAGGAAGTGCCAAATCGTGAGATGAGACCAGTGACATATGGGGAGTGCTCCCCTTGACAGAAAACATGAGACGAATTTTGTTTTCAACTGCTTGGTGTTTGTGAAGGAAGGTAAAACTGTGGGAGAGCAAGTTACTGCTCTGATGCTGCACATCAAACACTTTAAAACTGGAGCCTGAGTCCCTGTGAGGGGACAGGACCACCACAGACTGAAACAGAGGAGCAGCTCAGGAAAGTATTGGAAGATCTGCCAACAAACCCAGTATGAAATACTGAAAATATGTTATATCCTGACGTCAGAGAGTTACAGAGGGCAGATAACAGCTTGGTACTGAGATGACAGGAAATCCAACTGCTTGGTGGAAGCCAGCTTCCCCCATCACCCACTTTGGGAGCCAAAGCCAAACAGAAGTCAAAGTTCAAGGCTACCAAGCAGAGCCCACAGATCTGAACCATACCACAGACTATACAAGAAGCACACTAAGTATGTGAGAAGACACAGCAGACAGTGAGAATGAGCTAAAAAGGGCAAAAATCTTATCAGAGGTCTTTGCAAGCAAGAGAACCTATAAGAGGCACCAAGCTCTTCACAGCTAAGACTGAAAATGAACACAAAATTGCAGTCTCATATTGTAACCTGTTCCCTGAAGTCTTTTTCCTGCTGGGGAGAGAGTACAGAGAGAGCATAAGGACAATGCAGAGAGCTGCTCACAAACACAGGGCAGGACAAGCTTGAGATCATGAAGGGGGAGCAGGGACACGTGGGAGAAGCACAAGAGGGGCACCCAGGAAGAGAGTGAACCTTATCTGTTAAATTCAGAAGAAAGGAGTTAAGGTAAAGTCACTTAACAGAATTGTGTATTAAGGACATCTTGAATGTGCTTAATGCTTCATACGAGAAAGAAGTGAATGAGTGTTTCAAATGTTTGCTGGAAAAGCTTGTTGCAAAAGCAACACTGGAATAAAAGGAGTGAGAGCTCTTCAAACATTTTCTTCATTATAACCTTCCTATTGGTTTTAACCAAAAGGGTTTAAACAGGTAGTTAATGCTCCAAATTGATGTCTTGCTGGAGGAGGTTACTACTTCATGTCTTCAACAGATAATTTCTCTCACTTAGCCCAGGAAAGTCAAAAAGGTGTGTTCAGATGTTTTCCTGATGTACTAGGGTATACAAAAAAAGTCCCTGAATTTTGTCACCTGTCATCAGAGAGCTGACACCTTAAGAAAAAAAGCACCAGCTTGCTGTGAAAATGTGCTTTTAGAAGTTGTGTTCATATCATTCATTAACACCATTAGTTAAACAGAAAAGCATCTGAATTTCAAGAAGGTACAAAGTGATATAATTAAACCAAACAGATTTTTTAGGTGGTTTTAATGAGCAAGAAATGAGGATGTACAACTCATTTTTTAGGGGCTACTAGGTGTAACAAAGCAAGCATGCTTAGTAAAATGAAGTGACAAGCTCAGGCTGTAAGAGCACTTGCTGCTATTAGTAAATTAATTAGATCCCCAGAGATCAGAACACATTTCAAGGCTCCCTTTTGTTTTCAGGCTTCAAGGTGTCCGTGGTCTATTGGAAGTTCTGTGTGCTTAAAAACGCTGGTAGGTTCAAAGGAAAAAAAAAGAAAAAAAAGGATAGGAAAAGCATCACTGTCTTGTGGAGCAGGCTTGGCTACTGGGAGAGACTGGCATTTCCAACCATCAGATCAGGCTGCTGCATTTATGCCCACCTGGGACTTGCTCACAAATGTATTTTTCTGGCCTGGCCTCATAGGGAGTGTTGCTTGCTATCCCTTCCCAGTAGCTGACAAACAAGAGAGCGTTCTCAGGTACTCACCAATTCATTGGCACATCTGCTAACAAATGTAAAATGAAACACTAGAGTAAAACAAAGTGTGTGAAATGCACACAGATGGATAAGGGTATGCTTGATGGAATAAATTTAGGTGAATTGAAATAGCAGGGGTGTTGCAATTGCAGTTAAGAATATAACCATGCCAAATGAAGGATTACCTTTCATTTGATGCTTCTTCCCTTGTATGTAGTTCTTCCCAGATGAAACCTGAACTAAGAAAATCTGGATTTCAAAGTGATTTTTCTACCTATTTGACTAGAGTTGAATCTTCATCAGATTTTTGGTGTGTTTTTTAAAATCCCTTTATAGCACAAGTAGAATTCAATTCTACAAAGCTTCTTTGTGCCTGGCTATAACACTCTGTCTTTACTTCTGCCCAGCAATCCAGAAGACCCTTTGAATACCATAAGCTTCAGCTATTTTCCAGACATCCCTTTTCCTACATTCCCTTTTCCATGGCATGGCTCTCTCTGACCACTGAAGAAATTTAGTCTTTACTGCAGTGAGCTTCTCACAGCATACAAGGTGAACTGATGTTTGCTCTCGAAAGCAGCCCAACCCTCCCTCCACCATCAAATAATAGGAACCTTCAAAGACTTGGCACACACTGCAGCAAAGAACATTAAAAATATATATTAAAAAAAACCCCTAGATTATTACCCATCTAGGATCTATTCAATTTCTTAATAGCCAATATAGTGAAAAGACCATTATACTATTCCTCTCATATCAGAATATCCTACACCCAGATTTTCATAATTTGTAATCCTACGACACAATTTTAAATCCCTCTTTTAAGTTGATTTTCTCCATTGTCTGAATGGTTTGTTTTACACACAAATACTTAGGATTTCTTTTTTTTTCTGTTGGATCAGAAAGTTGTGAATAGCATTTACACAGGATTTAGATACCCTTCCTTATGAATACTTGAATGAATATGAATACATGAATACTTACATACAATATCATACCCTGAAAAGTTAATTTAAAAAAAAAGTTGGTAAATGAATGAAAATGTAGTCAAAAGAGGTAAGTATAAACTTGCATGGCAGACTTCAAACAGGCAAAATCTTTCTCTGGAGGACAAATTCTATAGACAAGGCAGAGACTAGGACTTTGAAATGTCCACTGGCACTTCTAACTGTAATATTAAGACTTCTAAAATTCTTGTTTGGCCTTTGTGAAGACAGACATTATGTAAATTATAGGCCAGTTGAATTTATATATTGCTGAGGCACTTTTGCTTTCCAAAGTAAATATCATAAAATGTTAATCTCAAAAGGTCTACATGTGGATCAGCTGTCAATCTTTCTTGAAAATCTACATTATAAGTCAAAACGTATCTTTGACAGCATAGTACACTTATTAAAAAAAAAAGACTGAATGTGCTCAGAATCTCATTTCCATATTTCATCTGTTAAAAAAATAGGTAAAACTGAGAACATGGTAAATTTGAATTTTTACAGTGAGGCTATTTTTAAGTTAATGATTTCTTTATCAAAGACAAAAAAAAAATTATAACAACTCAAGTGGGGCCTTCACAAGGTGGAGGAGCCTCCAGAGGTCTGAAGATGACAGGACATCAGTCACACTGCCACAGGACAGATTGTGGATGGACCAGCAGGGAGGTAGCTCTGCAGAAAAGGACCTGAGGGTCCAGGGGAGCAGCAGGCAGGGGGGGCTGCATCACAGGACAATCACCAGCAGAGCAAGGGAAGTGGCTCTTGTCCTCCATTCAGCACTCATGAGGTCCCATGTGAAGCACTCTGCCCTGTTTTGGGACCCCCCAGTAACAACAAATACTCTGAGAAACTGGAGAGGCAGCAGTGGGTAGAGGGATGGAGCGTGGGCTGTTGTGAGGAATGGCTGGGGGCACTGCACCTCTTCAGCCTGGAGAAGAGAAGGCTAAGGAGGTGACTGCTGTCACCAGCAGCCCAAGAGAGGTTATTGAGAAGATGAGAGTGAGGCTCTTCTCAGAGGTACACAAAGAGGAGTGAAAGGCAACAGTTGCAAGTCACAAGGAAAGAAATTCTGACTGAACAGGAGGAAATTATTCCAAAGTGATAGAAGTTCAGCCCTTGAACAGATACACCCAGCTGTGAAGTCTTTCTTCATGAAGATGGTCAGAGCTCTCCTGGAGGAGTCCTTGAGCTCATATGGGTGAATTATCCCTGGCTGCAGTGCAGGGCAGGAGTGCAGACCCTCTAGAGATCCTATCTTTTGTTTGTGTATTGATAGGATGACCTGTTTATCTCATGAACAGTCAGTAGAACTGAAAAGCTCAGTGAGTGCTTAGAAAAAGTCTGAATACCCCAGGGTATATCAAGAGCAAACCATATATGTTTCTGATGATGACCTACAGAATTTACCCCATCAGCTCTAGATGGCCCCAAGCTTTGTGCTGCCGCCTCCATCTCCACTTCTCAACACCACTGCATTTCTAATTCAAAATTCCAGCAGAAAACACAACCACATTCATACCACCTAGATTTTTGGGCTTCTTACCACTTTCTCACACAAGAGTATAAGTCTACCAACTTCTTGTGCACTCATTTTGCACCACTATGTTGTCTTTTCAACAAAGAGGAGGAAGCTTCTGGCCAGAGAGACACTTGATGGTCAGAGGAGAAAGGCAGACATTGACTGAATCATGTCAGGCAGCAGCTTTTCCCATGATATATAAACCACCTGTTTCAGTTCTGTCACTAAACGGGAAGAAAGTCCCACCCAAGAGGAATCCTGTTCTTTGCATCCTGTTACCTCTGACCTACTGCTTGGGCAAAGGACAGGTTATGTGTTTATGCAATAAAAGACTAGTGCATCCACAAGTGATTGTCTATGCCCTTAAAAAGATTGACCACAAAATAACAACTCATTAAAATACTTAGAAGTTGTATGAAAAAAGATGAAAAATACGGACAAATATATTTCTGTGATGCTTCCTCAATCTGTTTCCTTTCTATGTTTAGATGAAGAAATAATGTATTGATTTGCATATAGCTTATTACAAATTTTCCAAGTGTGCTCTTTATCACAACCCTCTCTTCAGACTCTATTTCTGTGTCTCAACCACTCCACCTAGAATCAACGCTGGAATTTTTCATAGAGGCAGTGGAAATGATAAAGTTGTTTATACTTTTTGCACTCAGTTTACTATGCATTGTTACCACTTCTGGTTTAGACAGATAATGTTTTTGTGAAATCAAACAAAATGAAGATAGGAATCTAAAACCCCATGCAAAGCCTGATTTCTTCAAACTACATGTGATCTAGTGCAATAAAAGCATGTGTACCATTTTTGATCAAGAGATAGCCATAAAGCTTTAACACCAAGCATGAAAACTAAGAATCTGTAACTTTTTCAAAGGGGAAAATGCAATTTAAGAGCAACATAAAATTAACATCACTTATTTGTAATATGGCATGTATCTCAGCTCTGTACAACCAATCTTCCTGAAATCTGCTGTTAAAATGCACCAAGATTCAGTTATTACACAGATTCACAGACTAATTTAGGCTTAAGAGATGTGTAGAGATTATCTAGTCCCAGCCTCTGCTTGGAGTAGGTCCCAAGGCTGTGTCTGATCAAGTTCAGACCATCTCCATGGATGGAAATGCCAGACTCAGTGTTGGAGTATCCAACCACCCTCGTGGTAGAAATATTTTCCATTATGACAACCCAAAATTTACTGTGCTTTGACAGTAAGTACTGTACCTCTCTGAGAAGAAAGGACCTACTTAGACAACTCTAAGGACCTGCAAGTTCAACACTAAAAAATCTGGAAATGACAAATTGTCTTGCTTCTGCTTCTCTGTTGTGAGGATCAGCCTACAGTTTTCACTGAAAGCATCAGGTGCCCCCATTTTTGCATAGGATCCCACAGCTTTCCAGACCCAAAAGACAGCCCACATTCTGCAAGGAATAAAACTGTCTTTAGCAGGATTTTTCCATTATTGGGAGAAAATTTGCCTATTCTTCTTTCTAGGCTATTGCTGCTGGCCTATTGGCAGGTCCTCGGATTCCTCGTCAATTCCAGCTCATTTAGCTCAAACCTCTCAACATGCAGTGGCATGTGTGGCACCCTTCCCACCAATTCACTAGACATTTTACCCATAAATTAATTTCCTTATTGATAAATGAGGAGTATGGATACTATTGTGCTTCTCAAGAGCAGTTGGAGCAGAAGGAGCTGGTGTTTGTAACAGTCTCAGATTGCACAGCTTGGAAAAGAGGTTGAAAAAGTTCATAACTGTGTATTTACTCTTTGTATCACAAATATGGCTTGAGATTATCTACTTAACATTAGGGGACAGTTCAGCTAACTCATCCAGTTACTATAATGGAGCAAAATTTTCTTTTAATGCCTTCTGTTATCATGTGGATCACTCTGTTAAGTGTCTTAACATCACAGGGTGCAAGCAAGAGGTGTCCAGGCCTAATAAACCTACATGAATGGAACTAAATGTACTTTTTCTTTGTGGTTCAGTAGGCATTATCACACTCTCCAAAAAAGTTCCAGTGGACATTCTTATGTCTTAAAAACAGAAATCAAATCAGAATATTTTTATGAAATTAGGGTGTTTTCTGATTTGCTATACTTAGGGGTGATAGTGTTTGTAATCTAGTGCAAATTTGAATTAAATGATAATTCAGACTAGCAATGCTTATACATAATGAAATATATTTGTATTGCCAGTAACTTTATATGTCATGATATAATTTTATGATGTCAAAACCCACACTGAAACTCAGCAGGAAAGAGAACAAAAATTAGATGTAAAAGCAGATACAAGGGCTGCTCTACTAAAGCTTCCCAAACAGAAGATTTCAATCCCATCTTGTTTCTGCCAGGTAAATAACTGTTTTGATTTTATGAAAAAAGTATGCCAACTCCTATATTCAACTTTAGCAAGTTTGTGGCTTGCTTGTGGCTTGTCAAAATCAACCTTGTGAAGGAAATCTGTGTTAACAGATTCTGATTTAATCTATGGCTAAAGAGAGAATATCACTGAAGCCTGTTTTAATGCTTAAAGGCACTGGGGAAAAATATATATATTAAATTCCTGTATAGCATTGAAAAATATTATCCAATAAATTGCAAATAAACTACATGGGCATATTTTCTAACTTTTGAGCATTTCTACATAAAAGTTCTTGTTTCCACTAATTTTTAATGAGGACTAATTAAAGAAATCTTAGAGGCAAAAAGGCATTCTCTGCCTGTAGTCAAGAAGTGGAAACTGGTTTCATTTTTTATTAGTAGGATGTAGAGAATAAATCTTCTGCTCTCCTCAGCTTTATCCTAATTTTCTTATAGATACTATATAGCTGCAGGAATGTCATCTCTATAAGTGCAGAAAGACTAGGCAAAGTTTTACCTAAGTTGAATGCTTCAGGATTTATTTTCCAAAGCCAAAAGCACATCTCAGTGTATATAGCAAACATATATATATATATATATGTATGTATATATATAGCTCATCTATACCATCTTTCCAGTCATAAATGAAGCAGAACAAGGCAATATTCCAAAAGATTATTAGTATTACAAAAAACAGCTCTAGTTCATTTGTCTCCCTCCCGGAAAGAGCAAGTTGGCTTCAGTACTATGGCATTTTATGATATGTGAAGTATCATGCTAGTATTCATGAGCACTATTGCCATTTTGCTTTCCCTTGTATTCTACAATTTAGTCTTGAATACATGTCTTGAATATTAGTGCTAGGCTGCTTTACTGCCTGAACTGTCTTCATGCTGGTATCCTGTAATAAAACCTTGTGCAATTAAGACATATTTCAACATTAAATGGATTCCAGCTGGAAGACAAGAAAAGGGAGAGTGATGTTTTCTCCGATTAGTGATGCTCAGGCACTGTTATTCTGAGATGCTGTTCCCTCTGTGGATACAAAAATGTACCATTTGCAAGCCTCTCTAACACCTTTGTGCACTGTGTCTGCAGCTGCAACCCCAGGACCTGCCACCAGCCCAGAATCCAATAAACCTTATTCCGTACTGGTGGCCACTGCCAGGACAAAGACTGTTGGAAAACAAAATTCCATCAGCAGACAGGACTTCTTTTAATTCCCTAAAAACCCTTTAAAGTCTCGTGGGGCTGCCTGAAGAAGCTGTTTCCTTCATGATATCTCTGCCCTTTCTGAGAGCCACACAGAGCCTGGACAGCTGGGGTGTGACGTAACCAAGTACCTTGAGTGGGGAAATTTGGTACATCTACTTCTGCATTATGGATTCTCTTTAAAAGCTTCTGGTTTCTTGATAATTTGTTTTGAACTTTGACAATAATTAATATTTTTCATTCATTGCCCCCAAGTGCATCTAAGAGCTCAAATATCACAGTGAGTTGGGAAGATCTTATTGGCTCAAATCCCCAGTTCAACATCACATTTAGGTCCAATGTTAGCACTGATGGAAATAACTGCATGTAACACTCTATGAACAAGGAGAACATAGAGAGAAAAAAACATCTCAGGGTTGAATAATCAGTATTTATTTTGCATTCCTGTTTGGTTTTTGAGTTGTTTTGTTGGCAGGATAAAACAAATCAAGGCTCTTTGTTTGAAAAAATATTAGCTAAAGATTTTCCAGTACAACTCTCTGTTGTTTTACCCCAATACTTTGCAACTGCAGATGGTTTGTTCTTTACAGACATATGTCAAACACATTATTACTGGATGGCACTAAAGCTTCAGTTAGTAAGAACAAACATAGCCAAGCAGATAATCATGTACTTTTAACATTTTTTTCTTTTTGTTCAGTGATATTGTTATGGAAAACATTACATACCCAACATTCTCTGCATCTTCATCACACTCAGCCCTATATTTGCAAACTCCACATTTTGAGTGTTTTCTCTGAACTTCTGTCCCAGATCCTTCATACTCTGGAAAAAAAAAAAAAAACAAACCAAAAAACCATGACTTTCAAATTAAGCTCTGTTTTTGCCTACCTAAATCCATTTGCCTTCAGGAATACTGTCAACATAAAGCTATTGTATACTGAAGCTATTAACCTTAATAGTGCTCCCTTTTTGAAAGTCTGTCAATTGGAGGTTGGTACAACTGTACCAGTGATAGAAAAGCATCCCTGAAAACACTAATGCTTCATTGATTGGCTCTTCCTTTATTCTTATTTCAGTCATTTTTATTTATTCCCACTTCACCAGGCACATAACTGGCATTGACGTGTATCCCAGTCACATTTACTCTTAATTGCCACTGATAATGTATAAACCCTGTCCCTTTAGATGTCCTTGCATATTAGGTACTGGGGATTTAAATACTATTTTCTGTGACAGTCTTTAATTACAGATATCCTCATGCAAGGTTACTGCTTGCTTTTTTTCCCCTTTTTGATTCCTGACTATGAAATTAGACTGTGCTCATATCATATCTGCTGTGGTGTATTTTCCAGACTACTTTGTTTAGTTCTATAGGAATAAAAGAAAAAAGTCATCATAATAAGAATCTGGTAGAAATGCTATGTATCCTAAAAAGCAAAATTAATATCTCAAATATTCTGATCCTAAAAACATCTACAATAATTTTACTGTTGACATGGACATGAAAAGTCTTCACCAAGTAAAAGAGAAATAAATGATAACCTAACTGTTTCACTACCCTTAGACACTCCTATTTTTGATTTTTAACAAAGTGATGAAGGAGAGCTAGGTATTTGAAAGGAAGGAAAAGAACCACAGAAATCTGCACAGGGAATAGAGGTCCACTTAAAGTATCACAGCACCGTGGTGGTGCACAGCTGACTGCACAAGGCTGCCGGATGGATGGAGATCAAAGTGATTCCATTCCTTTCCTCATAGCAGCTTTATGTGCTGTAGCAACAGCAAATCAAACACTGCCAATGAAACAGCTGAAGTTACATTTTTTAAATACAAACAGGAAAAAGAAATCCACAACAGCTCTTCCTAAGTTCCCTGGGTCTTGGCTTCTCCCTCTGACCTGAGGGGCTGTGTTTCCATGAAGAATAGTGCAGGTGAAACCCACAAGTTAACTGCCTTCTGTCTAAATGCTGTGCATTTTCCAGAGACTAATACCTATCAAACAAAATTCCTGCCACAGAAATTCTATCACCACTCTTATCAAATTGCAGCAGAGGTCATCGGCTTTTATCTTTACAAGTGCACATCTTATTTGATTTCTCCTTCCTTCCAGGTGCCATATTCCTGTGGCTATATCTGGCATTTTAAACTGTCCTTTAGTGTCAGATTTCACTTTTCCATGCTAATAAATGATCCCCTATGGTTTGAATAAGTTAAACAAATGGCACTGCTTTCATTCATGGTATTTCCACTTCTTTTTCTGTTCTTATGACCCTTGATGCCTTTTGCAGCAAGTTGGCACCTTCTGGAGTTACAGGTACAAGAGCTGGACATATTGTTCCAGAAAAGTTGTCATCAAAGCCAAATACCATTTGTAACATTGTTCTCTTTAAACATCCAACAATCAAATTACTTTTTGACCATTTTTCTGCACTGACAGTCATATTTACTTTATTATCTACTTTATTCCCCAATGAATTCTTTTCAGGGTCAATAGTCTGTAGGAGAGATGTTTTCCTGACATCAAGGAAAAATTACCTAGGTCCTGGACTTGCTACAGATAAATGTCCTCAGACATTAAAGTCCTACCTTATTATGCATCCTGTTAGCTCAGTGACCTGTTCTCTGTCATCCACACCAAAGCAGTGCTGACTGATTTGCTCCCAGGTCACCAGTGGAAGGGGTCACGAGGCCAGGAACAGTCTCTAGAAACACACTCATTTTCTACTGACTCCTTAACATTTAATGATCTATTGATTTTCAGTATTTTTCCACGTTAGATGTGCACTGTGTGGATGCTTTGCTCTCTAGTTACTTAGACTTGTATGAGGTTAAAGATTGCATTTGACTGAGAAAGGTTATGGCTCTGTAGTATGCTTAAATAAAATGTTCTGTTGTACAAATGTCTTTCTTGGAAAAATCAGTTTAAAAAATGGTAATTTTCTCAATAAAGGTTTTCCATGAACTCATAGTGACTGGCATTAATATTTTTTCCCTCAATTCTGTACTCAGTTGATTTTTCTACCTTCTATTTCACTGCTATGCTTCTTATAGGTGCCAGAATGAGGGGCTGATGCCCCGAGTCGTCATATTTATATTTTCTGAAAATATCTGTACACTATTTATCATTATTCTACTGAAGAAAAAGAGACAAAAAGTCATCAACAACCTAGAGAATTCTTTACCACCCATTTTTAAACCTTTCAGGTGCAAACCTGGCAAACCTGTTGGTTACAAAATACTTCTTCCCCATTTGGTGCTTGATATCCTTCTATGGTACCACTAGCATGGAAAATATTTCATCATGCCCCATTTATACTATCTGACTTGACTACAAATGCAACCAGAATGCTTTACTGAGCACTTTTACTGCACTGCTAGCATTTCCATTTTGCAATTGAGCAAAAGAAGTAACACACACACAAGCACATACAACATACACACCCTTCCCCTTGAGCTCTAGTTCTTCTCCCTGTGAATGTCCCAACACCTTTTTATTTTCAGAATCATAGCCTATAACTACTTGTTCATTGTTTCTATATACTATTTGGTGTAAAATTCTCTCTCTCCTTTCAACCCCGCTTCCTAAAATTGCTTTCTCCACCTTTTAAAATTAGGTTTGTTTTAAAAAAAGTGTGACTTTTGTTTTTTTGTTTGATCAGAACTTGGTGGACCTCACGTGTATCGGCCACCTACAATATTCAGAGCATCTTTCACTACTAGCTGCATTATGGTTTAGCAGTAACAGTATCAGACACTGCATATAATATAGACTGATGTCCTGTTGTGGTTTAGGAATTGTACTCCCCATTCAGTGTCCCCAGCAAGACTCCAAATCATGTGCTGCTCTGCTCACTGGCTCTGTTCTTCCCGCCCCTTTGCCCCTGTGGTGGGATGGAGTGGTAAATTGGAGGCACAAAAGGTAAAATTTATGGGTTGAGGCAAGAACAATTTACTGGATACAGCAATGAGATAAGAAAATGAACAGTAACAGCAACAATACTAATAACAAAAGCACACAGAAGGGAGAGTGAATCACATGCTAAAATGCTTGCTGCACAGACCAGCCTGACTGCAGCCATGCTGCTCTGACCAGAAAAGAGCCATTCCTTCCAGAAAAAAACTCCCCTTCCCCTGCCCCCATTAGTGATGCAAGGTGGTACAGAATAACTTCTGGGTCCTGCCCATGTGCCCTCCTGGCTACTTCAAAAATGGATGTTGTCCTGGCTGGAACCAAGACAAGGCCTTCAAGAAAACACAGCTTTTCCCACCAATACAGGGAATATGAATAATGTTTTTCAACCTGAATTGGTAGCAGACCTGTGCACCAGTATCCTGCTAAAATATGTTAACCCATTAATATTTGAGAGCAGGTTTCTCTGGTGTAAACATCTTCAAATAGGCAATATATCCCTTGACACATTGCTTCTCCCTTCTCCTTCCTCCCCCATATTTGATTGTTCCTGCATAGGTTGTAGGCATTAATTTTAATATTCCAATCAATTGGATCTTCCCAGCAGGTTTCAGTAATAACAATTAGGTCAAAATATGCTCCCAAATGAGCAATTCAGGCTCCTCTTGTTTATTATGTAAGCTTCTCATATTGATGTATAGATGATTACAGAATTTCTTCTTCTTGTTTTTGTTGGTATCTTGATTAATTCTGTTCTTGACATATTAATTTGATGTTGAGTGAAAGCTCATTTTCCCTCTCTTTTCAGTTTCCTTACATGTTTCAGGCCAGCGCCTCATTAATGCTCTGTCCTTCAAAAGAAACACGGCACAAAGATAGGATCACAGTGACTCCCAGTTGTCTCTCTGAGCTGTGCTCCCTAACACTTCTCCTCGAGTCATTATTCCTCTGCAGAAGATGGCCAGCTATATCTTAGGAGCTGCAGGGTAGGAGCCTGCCAATGGGCAGCAGCTCTAGAGGAATTGGGCAGCACTAAAGTGCTTCCCTCAGCAACTAATTTGTGTGTTCCTACAATGGTAATGTGGCTGGGCTTCTGCTGAGGGATTTCAATCAGGCTTAAAGCAAAAGCATCCATCTGTGTCAAGGTGAAGTTTGGTCTGCCCTAAGGCACAGCTTGGGAAGGGAGCTATGCTGTATATTTGTATTTATCACTGTTTCCAGTGAAGGGGGGAGCTGCTACTCCTCAGTAGCCATGTATAGATAAGGTTCCTTGATAGAATCTCTAGGAAAGCCCCTCTGAAAACCAGTTCCTAACTGGTTTGGGATCACGATGATTTTTATCGTATCATACGGGATCAACTAATCTCAAAAAGATTTCTGACTGTGATTCCCTCAGTATGGCTAGCACTGGAAATTCCTCTCAAAATACCACAGTCCACAGAATTGTACATTAAGGACTGCAATTCACTCCAGAGCTTAGTGACTTATCTTACATTCCATTAACTTTTAGGGCAACTTTAATGACACACTTAGTTAAAAAGGAGATTGTTCCCATAATTTGAAACAAAGCTGCAAACTGGCTCTTTTTGTCTGTAAGCATATATTTAAAGCAAGTCCAACACTAGCCTTAGCTCTTCCAAAGTTTTGGCAAGTGATGTCATGAATTCTCTGGGCCATGCTGCTGGATCATATGCAAAAGCAGTGTTTGGCAGTGTGGAAGGTCCTGCTCTCTTATCCAACCACCCAGCTGGCTTAGAAACAAAGCCTAGCTTGGTACAGCAGAGATTTATATGTGGCTGAAAGATCCTTTCCATGTGCAGTGTGGACCACACACTGCTGCTTCAAGCACACTTCAGTAAAGGCATCAGCCTTTGGAATTGGGTTTTGCGAGAACGGGAATTACAGGCTTAACAGGAGGATGCTGGGTCTAGTTATGACTGAGGTGCCTGGAGGAGAGGAGAAGACTGGTTCTCTAGTCACAACCCGGCCAAGGTGATTGGCTTGCCCAGTGCTTATGACAGTAACACTGTGAACATTTATAAGCAAAGGATGTGAGGACGTGCACAGTAAAATTCCCTACCACCACGACCCTTGTGAGGTGTTAGGGATTTCAGACGCCTGAGAACTGGAACTTCTGGTTTGCTTCTCTGCATATGACACCATGCATAATGGCAGGAAAAGCTGGAATATTGCGAGACTGGATCAACTTTCACACTGCAGAAACCTCCACTTAGAGAACTCGAGTACCCATTCACTCCAGTGCTCTGCTTCAAATGCAGCTAACTCCTTTTTCTCCAAAGAAAGACCCAATAGCTTCAGCATAAGCACCAGGGAAAATATGCATGACTAGATGATGGCAGAAAACAAAGGACATGAAAGTCACCAGATGCCAAGGGAGACGTGCTACAATTTCATGAACACACTGGACACCTTTTTGCAGGCCTAGTGCAGGGTATATGAGATAAATCTCTCCTCATTTGCTACATATCCTGTGCAAGAAGGAAAAAGAGTCAGTCTTTATGTGTCTCTGGCTCCAGCATCCTTCCAAGCATGCTCCAGCATCCCTGAAAAACCTGCTTAGATTAAGTCCCCACCAACAGAATGCCTGAACATTTAGGGCCTTTGCCTCTGCCTTTATGAATCTTTGCTGTAACAACAACAATTTTTGCTTGTTTTATTTCAGTGTTAATTTTACCTACATCGAGTAGGATCTTGACAGAAATAAATAGGGCTATTTGAAGCTAAAGTGATACTCAGTGACAAGCCACGTGATGGAATCCGCCCTTAAATCTTTTTAAGTCACACACCATTATAGGAATAGCTAAAAGACATGATGCTACCTCCTATCCAGGGTGCTAATCACCATTAAGTTTCTGCAAGTCATATTAAAATACATTAAAACAAATCAGTGGCGCTATTACAAATTAAAATAGAAAATATTCGAGGCTCTAAATTGTGTGTTTATTCCACCCTGACTGTGTGACAATTACTGGATAAGTGTTGTCCCCAGTGAGGGGAAGGAACAGATGGCAGCCTGCTAAAAAGCACATACTGTATATCAATTTATTAATTACTAAATGCAATCTGCTAGACGTTCATCACAAGATACTTCAGCTATTAAATTTCAGAGGGATTAGAAATTCAAAACAAATTATTTTAATAATAATTAACTTAGCTATATGTATTGCAAGCATGTTATTTCCTTAGCTTAAAAGCCTGAAATGATTGGGTGCCATCTGTCTAACTACCATTACAACTTTTTTAATATCAGAAAGGGCATTTTGCTCAGGTACAGAGACAAACACTGAACAAAATGAATGAAAAATTAATGTTATGGGCATAGTAGGACACTTAGAAATCTCACCCTTGTGGCTGATTTCTAGAGCAGAGATCCTGCCTTTTCTAGGACACTGATTTGTTTCTGAGAGGCTGGCTTGAAAAGCCTTCACCATTTGTTAGATCTTTCATGGTGTATCTAACAAATGCTGATGGTTTTCAACACATTCTTGCAAAGGCCTTACTATATCACAAAGCCAACATCACAGCTGCGAGCTGGCAATCTACATTTTATGTGCATGTGACGGCCTCAGAATAATTTTTTTGTGCCCCAATTTACAAGTTGTGGAAATACCATCTAGCAGGTCAAATAGTGTTGCAATTTATAACTAGCAGAAAGGAACACAAATCTGAGCCTGTACCTTCTCCTTCTGCAGTTCTGCCTCAGTCTAACAAAATATTGATTAAAAAAGGGCCTAATTTTATGACTGCATTCTTCAGAACAGGGAAATTGCAGATGATTCATATGAAAACACAGAGAGAAGCCCACGTCTTAGATGCAAATTGAAAGGATCCCATCATCTTCAGCCATGACCCCAGCTAGGCAACTCTTTGAAGTCTGAGTCTCTGCTCTCTGACATTGCCTTCTGTAGGGGTGAAACATAATGGTAGAGTGTCGAGATTTTTGAAATTTCTCTCATATCTGAATTGACAATCATACACTCTTCTTAGAAGTGGCTCAGGATACCCATTGCCACAAGTGACCAACTGCTTGGTTTCATAACTACAGTTCTTATTGCGCTAATTGAAGTTTCAGTCTTCTGAAATTAGAAAAATGGGTCATTTTATTACAACTCAGTGATAACAGAGCATAGGAAATGGAAATAGCTCATTCAGAATGTCAGAGGGCAACTAGACAATTGTGTAATCCTTAAAAATTATATTACTTCATCTCATTTAGGCATACTGAAAAAATTCTCCCACTCTTAATTCTTTTCCTAAAATCTAATATCTTTGTAACAGTAAAGATGATTTGTGGAGAATCTCAACCAGCAGTTCCATGCTCTTTAGGTGTTTTTTCTTGTAGCAGTTAATAACTACTAAGGCAAGAAATTGTCTGAAACAATCTTTGAGGAAGAGGACGTTTGTGGATTTTTCTTTTGTTTTTAAGTCTAATTTTCTTTCTTTTTTTTAACATAGAAATGAATGCATTAACATCATACAGTTTGGGAGTAGGAGGGAGAATCTGCATGAAATCAAGTTTCAGAATCATTAATGAGATTGTTCTGCAATGAAATGCAGAAAATGAAAAAGAACAGTGTGAATCAGTAGCACAAATCTTAGCTAAATATGAGGCCAACAGCTAATTTCAGCAGTGAAGACTGTCTCAGGCAGAGTTACAGCAACTGAAGAACACAAGATGCTTTCCCAGTACTTTCAAAGTTAAAAATCCACCAGCAAACAGTGCGTCTGCACAACACTTGCAATGCCTCCTGAATGCACAAAGGCAGCTGTGCTCATCCATTCCATGTGTGCAAGCATCACTGGTGCATACACAATCACACTAATTGCATGTTTGAGAAACACAGTGAACACTGATTCTGTGATTAACATCTGGAAATGCAGATCCTAGGAAGAAAGCACAAGTCTCTAAGCTAATATGTTTGCTTGCTTGCTGGTTCTCTCTCACTTATCCTTGCATTTTTCCACTTCCACTGAAGCTTCCTTGTGCTTCCAAGCAACAGCAGTACCTAACCCGTAGGGCACAGAGGTTCCCCAGGGAATTAGGTTCCCATCTGAGCACCCTTATATCTCAGTACATCCTGACTTTCTCCAAAAGAAAATGGGGAAGGCTGGGGCAGGATGCAGTTCTGCAGCCAACAGTCCCATAGTGGAAATAACCAAAGAGGCAGAACTGCCGAGGGCCCCATGGAGCACCTCTACCCTGCAGGCCACCCTCTGCCTGGGTTCCCACCCTTTCCTCTTGTTTGGATACCAAACAATGCATCTGCACCCTCAATAGATCCAACACTCTTCTAGAGGTCTGGTTTTGCTTCTAAGTTCCCTTAGCTTGTAGTAAGACTTTACAGGTTTTAGTGTTCTCATGTAACACTTTTACAGCTACTTGAATTGGGAAAAAAAACCAAATTCCAGTTACAAAAATATCCTTGAATTTTCAGCCAGAGCAGAGTTCAATAACCAAAGCAGAAGTGGATTCCATTCCTTGAAGGACTACTTTCAGACACAGAAAATTACTCAATATGCTGAAGGCTAACCAACTGTCCCACAGAAGTATTATCCAACACCCAGTTTAGCAAGGAAGGTGCACAGGGACAGGAATAATTCAGTGTGTCACAAATAGCCTAGATGTATTTTAAAAAAAGGAAGAAGAGCCAAGTAGGATTTTCAATGTCTTGTTTAAATTTATTTTTCCTTACCCTAAATTTAAGAACTAAACCCAACTCTTTTCATACTCAACAGAAGAAGAAACATTTCAGTTGGCCCAAAGGCACTCAGAAGAAACCCCAATAAATGAAGGCCTAATGTCACAAAACTGCTGGAAGACAGAGTGGGTACATTGTTCCTTCTTAATTCAATACCCAGGCAATGCAGAAACTCATCTGGGGCCAAGGGAGCCAGATTCAACTCTTTCTGCCTGAAGTGAACTGAATCTACATATTCCACCTCCCAAGACAATGAACCAACTACTTCTGCAAGGTGTCGAGGGACCACCAAACCTCCTAAGCTGATGGCATTCTATTTTGCATAAATAATTCAAATGCACTGGCATGCTGAGCCCCAGCTAACAAAGCCTTTCCACAGCATGAATCCTTCCTCCCCAGTTTTTTGTCCCAGACCCAATGAACATTTCAAGTGAGAACAAAAAGAACAACAATAACAAAGGGAAACCCATGTGGGTCTCTCTTGCCCCCACAGGTGGATTTGGGTTCAGCCTCCTGCCCCAAATCAAGGAATGAGTATATTTGAACATGGGCCTTTCAACTCTTCAGTGAGCAGCCAGCAAAACGTAGCATGTTCTGGCCTACATTTTTCCAAACTGCTCTTAAAGTTACCCAAAGAATCCTGTCATCTATCAGTTGGCTGCCAATCTCTTCCAGATCAACACAGTAACATTTACTAGGGACTTTAAATCCCATTTTCTAAAACTGTTCTAAAATAAAGTTGAAACATGGACTAAATTACTGTCATCTGTCTCCTACAAGAACTGCATATCAGTACCAAGGCCAGAAAGCTTGGCTTGCAGGGAGCAGTCATAGTGGAATATGACTATAGTGTTATGTCATATACTGTTAGCCACTATATGACATAGTGGCTAACAAGGGGGGAAGGAGAAGCAAGCAGAGCTCGGGAAAGAGTGTGAAGCATCAGAAAAGTTACCTGTGGAGGTAAGAAGAGGGAGTGTTTGAGCAGAAAATTTTTCCTTCAGACACTGCCCCAAAAGGAAACAAAGGTGAGAATGGCCCTGTGTTAGCAGCAGCCCAGGAATTTACCAATAGCAGCTTATTAAAGGGGAGGAAAATGCCCCCATTTACCTCCATACAGGAAAAAAGAGCAAGCTAGCCCCTGGTTTTTGAAAAGTTAACTGCTACATTTAGCTACATAGTGATGCCCTAGATGGTTTTCCACAAAAACACATTTTCAGGTAGCTATACAAGATTTACAGTACTTCAAAATTCAGTCCCATCAGTATGAATTGCAACACCTTCTTAATACTACCAAAGCCTAAAAGCAAAACAGTTTTCTGTGTTTGTATATATCTGTGTCTCATATATTTCACTCTATATGTATTCTTGTTAGTAGTTTCAAAGGTAAGATTAAGGTAATTTTTTTTTTAATCCTTGGAAGAAGATTAAGATGTGTTGAAAGATGGGAACACTTCTGCTACCACCAGCTGTGCTGTGTCCCCTCTTTGAATATACAGCTTTCTACAAAAAAATACTTTAGTAAAACACTTTATATATATATAGATATCATAATGCAATTGTGATTGCAAAATGCTATATTTTACGAAACAAGCTTGACCAAGCATAAGGTATTGTGAATGGTCATTTTCTGGAGAGAAATACAGGTGAAATAGGGTTCTAAATATTGCACTACATTGCTGGTAACAAATGAAAAATTATATAGGTCAAATCTGAAAGAACAATACTAGTGAAATGCACACTACAACCTATTCCTCTACCAATACTGATCTAAGATGTTCCAATAACACTGCAACCTTAAAGCTTATTTTAAGTGCCATAATTTTCCCTCAATTCATGTTGTATACAGTAGCCATGTGTATAAAACTGGCACACATGAGTTTAAAAGAAAGACCAAAACCAAAGAAAAGTGGAGTTTGGTACTCACCTCCTTCTCCTGACCCAGAGCCATTATCTGAAAAAGAAACAGAGGGGGAGAAAAAAAAAAAAAAAGAAAGCAAATGAAAATATTGTTCCAGGAGCAGCTGTTTGTTCAGGAACTTGTCACTGTAAAACATTACACAGATGTTACATTTCATGAGCCAGCTGTAAAAACTAACATCCCACATAAGGTCTGGCATCCTTTAATATGGTTTGCCCATACTCACAGTGCCATAGTCTCTTTCTGCCCTGTCAAAATGTTACTAAAGGAACAGTATTATTCAATACTGAAACCAAATATCTTTCTTAGCCTCTTTTCAACTGTTAGAGATTAAAATTTGTTAAATCCAAAAGAGTACAAAGTCCAGTTTTGGAATGTTTATTTTTCCTTACCCTCTGGCCCTGGGAGTGGTACTTCAAGAAGTACTTCAACACATAATTCACCTGACTGCAGAAGTACCTCCAGAAAACAACTAGTCCTCCAAGTAAAGTTGATTGAAATCATCTGATGACAAAACAGCTTCTCGCAGTTGAGTCAATCACTTTGTATAAAGATGCTTTAATGGTATCGTTATTTCACTGACATTTGACTGACTGGATTAGCATCTGATGAGTGACAGCTTTCAACTGGATCCCATTTGCATTAGCAGTTCAAGTGTCAGCAGGACTTGAACTTCTTCAACACTCCCCACCAACTAACTCTACCTCAGAGCACCGTGGATCTGTTCAGGGATTTGGCACATGCATCCCACTGGGCAGCACTCTGCACAGGCTTCAGCTAGCACAGCAGCAAAGATGAGCCCTTGAACTGAGTCACAAAATCTCCTGTCTTTCTTGCTCAAAGGAGGAGGAGAGGGGAGAATGGAATGGCAACTACTGTCAGCGAATTGTTTCCCATTCCCATTAGATTAGCTTCTCTGGAAGCTGAGGAGAGGAGAGGAGCAGAGCATGCATTCTGCTCATCCCACACCTCTCCTTTCATGCCTACTTTGGTGATGGAGAAGGCAGCTGAATTTATTCGCTAAAAACTGAAAGAAGAAGGAGGCCAGACAGAGAGAGGAGTGGGAATCTTATTTCCACACATGAGGTTGTTGTTCACATCAGAGGAAAAACTAAACCCTTCTTTTGCTTAGTTTCCTCCCCTGCTTTTCTTTAAGGAGCTGTATTTCTAAGAATAACTCTCTCTAGTGCGTGGATGAACGTGTGAAATTCCACGTTACTGGGTCATTTTGCACATTAAAAATAATCTCCTGTCACATGGAGTATCAGAAATAGAGATTTGTTTTTCTTTCTCTTTAATTTTCCTTTATTTCCTCCTATACCACTATTTGGTGTCAAACAGACTGGCTTATAACCTTACAGAAGTTAACTTAAAAACCAGAAGGTTCCTTTTCCCATCGATAGTGACCCACTTTACTGACAAAGCAGGCAATCCCATATAAAATGTAATTGTTGAGTCACTGAGAAATATGCCTTATGATGCTTCATTAAGAAATTTGAAGGAGCGTAATTTACTTATATGAGTTAATATACAGGATTATTTGTGGTGGTGATATTGTGTCATAAGCTGTTTTGGGAGGGAGGAAGCTGACAAAAATATGAGCAAGTTCACTATGTAATGGTGAAGACAAAGGGCAAAATGTGTCAACGAAGCTTGACTTCCTCTGTGTCTTTATTTCCAGCTGTCCCCTGACTGCTGTCCCCTGAGATGAGAAATGCTGCTAAGCCCCAGCAGGAGGGGCTCTGACTAAATCCTGTGTGCATGGGGCAGAGCAGGTACCACACATGGAAAGCACCCTGTAAATCATGGAGCTGATGTTCAGAGCACCCATCTCTATAGATCATTGGCTAGATATACATGAAGTCCACTTGGCAGGACATAGCAGCAGCAGGATAGATTAATTTCTACTTCTCTGGACTTTCAGTTTTCAAAAAGGATTTAAAAAAAAAAAAAAAGTGTCATCCTCTATAACACTGTATCATTTTCAACTTTTCCCTGGGAGCAATGCTAGGACTCTTGTCTCCAGGGTAACCATGCTAAACTAAGCTGGTGTTCCTGCTTTTTTTTCTTTTCCTGAGCCTTGGCTAGATTTTCCCAGGCAGCTGCTGGTTAAAAGAGTAGCATTTTTTTCCAGTTTACTTGGACAAGCAGCCCTGCTCTTTTCAGGCCCTTAATATATTCAGGGTTTTCAAAAGTTGCCTACATGCACCAAGTTCTGTCAAGAAAGATGCTCAAAGAAGTGAAGACGCTTCACTTGTGAATAGCACAAACAGCATTCCCCCAGCCACTGGTCAGTAATTAGAGGAGGACTGACTGACCCCTACTTAAGCCACCCTTTTCCAAATAGGTGGCTTTTCCTTCAAGGTGTTCAAGGCTGGATGGAGCTCAGAGCAACTTGGTCTAGTGGAAGATCTCTCTACCCAGGGCCGTGAGGTGGGAACTGGATTATCTTTTAAGTCCCTTCCAAATGAAACCATTCCATAATTCTATAAAAATACACTAAAACACAAATATACAGCCTTCTGCTGTGAGCTGCTTTTATCCATAAGGAGTTTCTGGATAAAATACACAAAGAAGGACTTGGATCAGACACAGCATCTGAATGCTGTAAGCACTCAGCTACAGTCAGTCTCCTTTTTCGTTCTCTCTGAACAGGAGCCAATTCTGTACTGTGGGTCTGCTTTGGTGCAGAGGCAGAAAAAACTCCCCAAACCCAAAAATACTTGCAGCCTCTCTGATTCAGGAGGGATGGCTTTTAACTCAAAGTAGCATGAAAATTGAACCCATCTCTTCCCCATTTAGGGCAACAGCTCCAAACTGCTAAGTACAAACAGGAGGGCAAACAGTCCACTGACAAGTTAAACAAGCAGACCCTTCCATAAGCCACTCCTAAGAGAATATTTCCTGTGTTTCTTTCTATTATTTATTTCTGTGAATAGCTTTACTCTCCTTTTTCCTTTTTTTTTTTTTTTCACTTAGAAATCCCAACAGAAAGCAATGGACTGTGGCTTCTAAATGTATACAGTACATTGAGAAACTGCAAGTATAATCAAGTACTACATCATTGTGTGGTTACATTTTCATGTGCATATAATATAAATCTGGCAGCAGTCAAAATCAATATTAAAACCTATATATGTAGACCCAAAATTTCAGCCATACATTCTCTTTCATTTCTCTAAACAACTATTTTTAATGTCAAAATTTGCATTTTGTTTATTTCTAAAGCACCTATAATTGACTCCTTTTTAAACATTGCCTCTTTTGGAATATTGAAATTCTGACAGCCTTCTGACAAAGGAGATAAATAAATATACTGCAAATCACCTATGTCTGTAAAATTTTAATCAAAATATTACCTGCCAAGAAACAGAATAATGATTTAGTGACTAAATCACTCAGTGTAGCCTGTTATAGTGCCATAGCTACAGAAGGTATCAATCCCTAGCAAATGGGAAGCATTTTATTCTTGTATGAGATTCAGATGTCTGATATACTTTAAATATTAAACAGTTGTTCCAACACTAAGGAGGAATTTCATCCTATTGTCTTGGGTGCGTCCCACCAGGATGAAGTTTTGCTTTGAAAAAAAACAAAACTGATAGGAAACTAGTGCATCTGTACTCATCTCCCAATGATGCCCTAGAACAAAGAATTTTAATAGCAAATTCAAAGCAAAGCAGTGAAAATTTATAGAGGTCTACAAAATACCTTTTAATTGGAGTATCTGACTCTCCATTATATGTGTAACAGATCAAGAACACAAATATGTCACTGCCTTGGCAGGGCATGGAGAGGTTCTGGATGATGGCTTTTATCATCCAATATTTTCACCCCACCTGAAGCACAACAGACACTCAGGGAGCAGCAGGTACCCTTCTACTGCAGCTCTCCCAAGGCACTTAACAGTGTAAGTGCAATATTCAGCCTGAATCAGAACTCTGTTTCACAAATGTGTTTTCAGTACTTTCTGGAGTGTTGTGTTTCAGTACGTTTCTTGATCTGTTACACTAAGTGCTAAAAATTATGCTGCTTTTCCTGGGTTTCATGTAGGACTTAAAGAACAGGAGAGGAAGGTTGAAAAAAATTCCTGTACTGGCTGAATAATGTAGTAATTAGCTGCCAGCAACCTGAGGCTGAGAAGAATTGATTTTTCATTTTGAAATTTCTTTTTCTTAGTAGAGTAGAATGCATATATAAACAAACACTTTTTGTTGTTCCTAAAATATTATCCTAGAATTTTGTTTTAGTGATAGAAAGAAACTTTTATGCTGTGTGTCCATTTCTTAAGGTGACTTAGGCTTGAAATTAAAAGATATTATTTACTTATGCATCCTCAATTCAAACCTTCATATTTCTTGGGTGTTATAGTAATATGTGAGCCCTCAAAAACTAGATTGCATTTTTTTCCTATTTTGTGGCATCTGGAGATAATTTACAGGTGGAAGATTGGGAAAGACAGTAGATTCAGTCATCTGCCTGATGGATGCTGGGATTATGCTTCTGAGCTGGGCACAAAACATGAGCTTCCTTGACTATTAGGAACAACAACACAGATTGTTTTGGACCTTAGTAAAAATGAGCCAGACCTCAGGATAGGCCTGTGGTGCAGTCAAAGGCCTTAGTGCAGCTGGTGTGAAACACGCTGCATTCAAATGAGGTAACTGGGACTGGCAGCAGTGAGGACCTGCATTAGGTACCCTGCATATGCATTTACCCTAATTTCCAGATAAGATTCTGCAGCTAGCAGTGAGCTCCAGGCCTGATAACTCTAAATTGTCATTGCAATTAACCAAAAGTTAACCATAAAGTTATTAAAGAGTGTGCATCTGACCCACAGTCACGCTTTTGGCTGCCATATAGATGTAACCTTGTTTAGATTAATCTGAGCAACCATTCTGTATCCAAAGATGAGGGATGTCCCACAGCTTACTATTTTGTGTGTATTATTTACATACCAAAGATTGCAGTTGTTGGCACTACTGAGTAATTTAATTTCATTGTGAGAAAGCCAGCCATGTGTCTGGTCTCACCAGTTTTGAATCTACCCAGAGGTCCAGAACACCTCTGGTCATTATAGTTTCTGTGTCTAAGAGCATGTTGTAATATTCAAGACAGTGAAAACTTGTCCCATGTATTTGAAATGTGGAAAATCTATGCTTTAAATGTGTGGAAAGACAAAAAGGGCAAGTTTATTAGAAATGTGAAATAGAATGATTTTGTAATTTATGCATATTTTCAGTGCAATGACCCAAAGCCAAAGATGATGTCTTGGACCCCAGTAGAGTGTCAGTCAGGATGATCGGTGTCACTTGTTAGATGCCACACTAATTCTGTATACCCAAAAAATAAAAGTCGTAAAGAAATGGCTAATTTGGAGTCTGCTCCAAATTTGTTGAAAACCTTTTGATGAATATCAAGGCTCCTCTATAAGCACCACAGAAGTATTCATAATCTATTTTCTCAGATAAAGTATTTCAACTTGTAAAGTTTATTTATTAATTTGTCAGCATATCAGAAGACATATCAGATTTCTTGTCTAGCAAAAGGTTCCATTCCTAAAGAGGACTCGGGCTTTCCACATTATTTTATTCTATGAAAAGCATGAAAATTTTAATGCTGGAATTAAGGGCAAAACTAGAGCTAACCATGAAACATCATTCATTAGTGACACAGAGTGATGTTTTACATACCAGAATAACAAGGTCCTCTTGATACCATTGTTATCTCTTTCTGGTGCTTGCAAGCAGCTCTCCTGAGGAAGCATTCATTTTGGTAAGTGTCTCCATTTGATCCACAAACTGGAATATAGTTCGTGTGACACTGGAAAAGAAATTATAAAATAACCCAGTCATACAGAAATCAAGTGATTAATCTCAATTGCATATTAATATACAGGAAGATAGTTGTGTTATTAACAGCATCTTATAACCCCTTTTGCTAAAGAATGATTTGAAATATATTAGTTTTTCAGTATCTCTATATGTATTCCTCTAGGATCACAGAAATAATAGTCTAACTCCACATGGACTGAACATAGGAATTCAGTAGGAAAGATTAAAAGCACAACATAACTATGGTGGGACTTTGCACTGGCTAGAGGGAATATGTCAGGCATCTAGAAGTATTTGAAGGATAAACACTGAGGAAGAAGAAAACTTCTTCAAGATAATACAAGAAAGTATGACTAGGCTCAGGGGGATGAAATTGAGCAAAGGAGAATTTAAGGAGAACAGTGCTTAAGGGGAGATTTGCTGACCTTTTTGGTCAGAAGAGTCTTACAGAGGAGGTGGAAACGATCGCCATTCTCATTAAATTCAAGAGCATCATGGGTCTATAATAATGCTTTTCTGTTTCTACACTGAAAAATTTAAATCTTAAATTTAGTAGAATTTGATACAAACATAAAGAAAGAAAGGAAGAAAGGAAAACTTATCATTCAGAATAACTTTTGCAGAAGCTACCTGCCTTTTGCTGTTTTCTTATATTCTAACAGAAATGGATTATAAACCCTTTGTGCACATAAAGTGCATTAAGATGCTGGGACCTCCAATCTGCCCAATATCCGAGAGTGCTACACAACTTCCTTCTGAACTGGAGATCCAAACCCTACTTCATGGGAAAAGGAGATATTGCCCAGTTTGGGGATGCAGTGGTAACTGTAATGTCAGACACCTTTTGTATTTCAACATCCCAACGTAAAAAGAACTCAACTAAAAAAAAAAAAGCAAACAAGAAGCAATGATGAAATACAGAGTAGCTACCAAATTTCTTAAGCACACATAGTTTATGATTAAACTGGTATAGTTCAACCTGTGAGAGTGCATGCAGAAATAACATTAGTTAAGCTAAAATTACTTAAAAATACAAGAGTTCCTTCTCCAAATTCCTAATGAGACTCTCTCCCACAGCAGTTTCTTTGTGCTTTGACATACATAAAGGTCAAAATACTGAAATCTTGAAACATAATTTTGAAGGGTATTACCCTCCAATCCTTTGTCTTCCTGCCATAGATGACCAACTGAAAATGAACAAAGCAGGTATGGACAGAAATAAATCATGCTGCCAGCTCTGAAAATTATTTCTAGCAGTTTTGTAATACTTTCCCATAGTGAGTAGCTCTCAGACACTCAACCACAGCCATTAGTCCTGTCACATGCCATGCTGAGCAGTCATTTCTACAGAGTAATTAACAAGCAACTCCTGAGGGGGACAATACTTTCCAATAGATAATTCTCTGTTCAATGATAATTCTCAATTCTCCTTATGTCACTTTGTGATGTTTTAAATTTGCAGGTTCTGCCCTGGAGATAGAAAACAAAAAGTAAAGGGATCCCTTTTTTACAGTTTGGTAACCCTTTAGTGATTTAGTGCAGTACAGCCCAAAGTTATCCTGCAAGCAAAGTTATCCTTTAGGAGCAAAGTTGTTTTCTTGTGAGGAAGTTCTCTAATACCTCAAATGGCCAAAAGGGAGAGCATCTCTCTGTGCACATGATCTGCTCAGCACAGTGTGCCATGGCAAAATCCATCCAGTGCTGTGTGATTTCAGAGTTTCCAACATCTGAATGGATCATAAGATTTGCTCACTGTCACTTTGCTCCTTTTCCTATTCTGTCCTATTAAAGCACTTATCTTATTAATCTGATTGTTCTCAAGCCTTTCTTACTGAGATTGGAAAAGAGCCCCATTGTGCCTCTCTTTCTCCTCACCCACCTCACCCCATCTTACCTCCTGCACTGGTTCATAACAAACTCACTAGGCGTTGATCAGTTTTTCATTCAGGATTTGTAAAACTCATCCAAAATACAGCAAAAGACCTTTTAGCCTGCTGAACTCTTGCTACCATGACATTATAGACATTTCAAACAACTCTGAAATTTCTCATCTATTTTCCCAAATCTGAAGAAACTTCGTGCCAGTCTTGGCCTTAGTTCAGGGGTGGTTGTGATTAGTTGTGTCCCTCTGCTCCCCAAAGCACTCCTCTGTCATGCAGACCTCATTGTAGTCACAACTTTCCTGTGAGGGGAAGAAGAGGGGCAGGCACTGATCTCTTTTCTGTGGTCACCAGTGACAGGACCCAAGGGAATGGCCTGAAGTTGAGTCAGGAGAAGTTTAGGTTGGATATCAGGACAATGTTTTTTACCTAGAGGGTGGCTGGGCACTGGAACAGGCTCCCCAGGGAAGTGGTCACAGCACCAAGGCTGACTGAGCTCAAGAAGCAATTGGACAGTGCTCTCAGGCACATGGTGTGACTCCTGCAGAGTCCTGTGCAGGGCCAGGAACTGGACTCAACGACCCTTGTGTGTCCCTTTCAATGCAGCATATTAACAGATTCTGTGATTTCCCCTCCAGCAGGAACATCTCACCTGATCACAATCTGGATCAATTTAATTTTGCAACTCTCTTGTTAGGGTACATTTTTTCTAAAAATTGCAGTTTTAACAACATAAGAAGTACATTACTGGATGGGACCAGTGCACAGTTATCCAGCTCTGTGATGAATAGGTAAACACATTTCCAGAAGAACAGGCTGATATTCCCACATCTCCCTTTCAGTGCCTCTTAAGCTATACACAAATGTGTTTATTTTCCTTTCAAAACCTTGCAATATCGTAAAATTAACTGGGTCTCAGGTAGTCTTGCATGTGAAGGAACCTAAGAGTTTGGGCTGGGTGTGTGTTGCCTGGAAATTTTGGTGCTGCTAGTTGCAGCAAATTGAGTAAGCTCAATTAAGTTTGAGAGTTACAGGAAGATTTTCTACCTGCTATGTATGAAAAAAAATGTCTTATCTTCACCCATAGACTTCTTTCCTAAGGGCATAGAATAATTTTTTCAAGAAGTACAAGTAAACATGCAAGTAGTTGAAAAACAATACTTTTGTAAAAAATACACTCTTCAAAACAAAGTAACACCTTATCACATGGACTAGTTGGGGTTTTTTTAAATGTCTTCAAGACCTGGTTATTAGGAAGTCACAAAATTTACCACCTACAGAAAATAAATTAAACCTTTGGTTATTCTAGGGTTGTATTTCTTTTCCTTTTTTAATCATTACTGAGCTTTGATTTTACTATTTTGCATAAATAAATGTTACAGACAGACTGAGACAGATGAAATTCTCATAAGAATTTTTTCTCCCTTTAAAAGGCAGTTAGAACAATGTCCCCAGCACAGGTGAACAGTACATTATCAAAAGCCAGCTCTGAAACACTGGAATCCAAAACCAGTGTAAGATCATATACACACCATTGCTATTCTGGTTCCCCTTGATTTATTATTTATTGGAAACAGAACACACAATTATTTTTATAACATTGAAAGACAGCCCACTCCAGGGTTTGATGATAACACTGCCATCTCTTCCAATTTTTTTTTTTTTTAATATTTCATACATATGTCGTGGCTACAGACTGTGAGAAGAAAGAACCCCTGTATTGCTTTTCCTCTAAAATTGTTGGTCACAAGAGGGGAGAAGAATTGTCATGATAGTTATAAAACCTGTAAACTAAAGGCTCAAAACTGACAAAAATTTGAACCTGCTATTTACTTTTTTTTAAACCTTCAGAAGGTATTTTTATCTTTCTTTTTTTTTTTCCTGAGCAGGACTAACTCATTGTTCTAATTCATAACCTTAATGCTCACTGGTGACTCTGCTGTTATCTGATCCAATCAGTTCCATTGAAAAAGGTGCTTATGGTACAAGTCCATAAGCCTGTTGCTGAGAGGAATTTTTGCAGCAATGACTCTACAAATACCCCAATACACCTGAAAGATTTGTTAGAAATGGCAAACAAAAAGGTGAGCAGCCCTTACCTGGAACTGACACGCACATTTCAAGCCATCACCCTCTTCCTTGCACACTCCTCCATATTTACATGACGATTCATCACACACTCTTACGTCAGATTCCCTTACATTTAACTCTGCAGAAAAATAGAAAAACGAGACAGAAAAGAAATTGAAAGATGAGTTATTTTGAGGCCTGCCTTGTCCTTAAACCCTCTGAGGACCCCTGCTGCCTTACTCACGTATGGAAATTAAAGGAAAAATGCCAGAGCTGTTCCCCAGGCTGCCCTGCATGGGCTCAGCCCTGCCCCATGGCTCCTCTCCAGGGGAAGGTCCTGCTCCCCAGAGGCAGTTTTGCCTCGTTGGGACAGTGGTTGTGGCTAAATGTTGATTCACGACATAAACAGATACAGAGAAAACATGTGTTTATACTACCCAAATTCTCTTCCATGCTTTCCCTGGTGAGGATACCAGAGTACAAAACCCTTCTCTACAGAAGCTGTTTCTAGTAGGAGTCAAGAGATTCACACAGGTTAGAGCCTGTGTTTCTCACTTGCTACCTCTTTTTGCTTTACTCTCCACAAAGGTCCTGAGGACGTAGAAAAGCTGAACCACCAGAATTTTTCTGCCTGGTTTTCCAGTCTCTGCCATGGCCACACTGTTATCCTTCAGACTAAAAATAAACCCAACTGTGTTTAAACAATCATAATTTGCTTGCACTGTAGGAGCCAGAGTAATGAACCAGAGATCTGTGTCTTAGCTCTGTGCATAAAAATATGGAGCACAAGTGGCAGCTCCTGTCACCATAAGCTTGCAGCAGAGGCACAGCTGGCAAGAGGGAAACCAAGGGGCTTTACACATCAACTGCATAGGCACCAGCTCCAGCACAAAGGTCACCTATAACTAGCTTCAAGCTCTTTTTGGACATCAAATCCAAGGCTAGTTTTAAAAGAGAATAAATATATTCTTTTGAAATAAGTATTAGATTTGAATTATATATAGGAAAGAGAGCAAAAGAAAGCACAAGTGGGATAATGGAAGTGGTCAGTGTCCACCTAAACGTGACCTCATCAGGCTGTGTGAGAACAGTGCTGGAACTATCGATTCCAATGAAAAGGTGAAAATAACACCAGGTGCTCTGGAAAAATCCCCTGACACTGTTAAGTGTGCAGTGAAATCAGAGGATATCATTCAAAGATATCCATGCTACAGTTCAAGCCAGAAACTTTCAGGACTCTATAGCAAGTATGATCCACTAAAGAGATTCAATGACAGCAGCATGATTTAAAATAATGTCTGTGAGTTTTAATAAGCAAACCCTATCCAGAAAACTGGCTTAAAGGAAGAACTGAACACCAGCCATTCAGAAATGGGGAAAGGTAGGTCAAAAGCAGAAGAAAATAATCCTCGCTGCTACTTAGAGTCTTAAATAAGCAATCAGCCTCCTCCTCACAGCAGTATCAGCACTTTGGTATGACAGTGATAGACACCCTGGAAAACTGCTCCTATGTGTTTATGTAACATTATACGCCCACGCATATGGTTTATATAGATAAATAAATAAATAAACCATAATTACTGCAATAATTTTTACCACTTTTGCCATGTGCTTCTGTATTTAACGTAGCATAATTATGTATTCTCTCATGGCACTGAAGTTACAGGATTACAGCTCAATGGAAAGTCCAGTTATAATCCACATATTTTTTTGTCAGCCATGAGAAAAAATTGAGAAACATATTGATTCTTTTGTCCATCACTCCCAAAGGAATAAATGAGGAGGGCAACATCTGTAACAATGGGCAGATAGGTATCCTGGTTGCCATCACAACCCCGTGCCTGTGTTCTCTAATGTTATTCCTAATGTCGCCGCTTATCAAGCGTGACTGCTGCGTTGTAGGGACCAAGCTAATGTGACAGAACACCACAGCTTTTCAATTTAATGTGTTCATAACTCGCTCCTGAAGGAAATGTGCCCTTCTTTCTCTTCATGAAGATCTGTTCCATGAACATGAACAAACTACCAAAATTAATTAAGGGGAAATGATCGCCATATCTGAAAGAAAGGTCCACCTTTAGTGATACCACATTTGAGAAAATGCAATTCTACAAAGGGATAACCATACAATCAACTTAGGGCATGCACTGCTTTCAAAATACTGTGTTCATCAGGTCAGGAAAATAATGAGAAGTTGGTCCCCCCTGCTCAAGTCTCAGCTGAGCACGCTGGACTCAGTGCTTTGAAAAATCCTACCCCACGCTTCCAACTGGCAGAAAAAACCCCTTGGCAGCTCAACTCCTGCTTGAATTTATAAATAGGAGTCTACACAATGTCCAGCTGCCTAAGCAGTGTAGTGCAGATGTTTCCTCAATATTGCTGTTCCCCCAGTGTGGAGAGGGCACACAAACATCCAGAAAAGAGCCCCTTCACCACAGTGGTGGGCAAGGGACCTCCCTTTTTTGCAGAGGGGAAGGACGTAGTGGGCTCAGAAAGAGAGGCCAGATAGCAGTTCAGCATCACGGCTGAACTCGAGATGTACTTGTTTTGTAGCTTAGCTACTGCTCTGCCTGCAAAAGCCAGAGAGAAAGGGAAAGATTTCAGAACTATAAGAAAGATATGAAGATGGCAGTGCAGAATTAGACCTTGTGGACCTCTTTCACCCCAAGGAAAAGACTTCTGTGGGGTTTTTTTTGATTGCACAGGAGGAATTAAGAGGACAGAAAGTACACTGTGCTTTTAATGGTTACTTCATTTTAGGCATGGGCTGTTTTTCTTTCCACATAAATGATAAATACTGATCATAAACTTTACGGCATTAAATGAACACTGGGCAGGAAAGGTCATGCTGAGACCAGGAGAAAACATGATTTTCCAAAGTTGTACAAAAGACAAGATATCCTGGTGATTGGCACTTGAACATGACAGGTGAACTTTATTCTGTGACAGGATGTCACCTAATTCCTTATTCCATTCAGTGGCCAATTCCAGCAGCAGCAAAATCAGGTGCCAAACATGCGCATGATTACATCTGATGGAATCACAAGTAGCAGGAAGTGTGGTGGCTATAATTATTTCCGCACCCACAGCATTCCATTCAAAAATGAATACATGTGGATGGGTGGATGGATGTTAATAGAGTGATGTGAGGAGGAACTGTAGATGTCTTGCATGTCTGAAATGTGCTCTCTTTTCAGTGAATTCCCAACAGAGAGAGAATTAAAATGGAGTTTCTGCAATTACTTCCAGAAGAACAGAATCATCATTGTAACAACAGATCCATGAGAGGAGCAAGGATATGTAGCAAATGGTTTAGCGTAATTTCTTGCATGTTTCTTTAATGCCTATTGTAACTCATTTCTGTGACTTTCAGCATGTATAAATAAGAGAAAGCCTCAGTGTGATTCATTACACACAGTGAGAATATGCTAGGTAGTAATCCATCAATTCCCAAGAGAAAATATAATTAGTGCAATTAAATCAGGCTTCCAAATTTATGATAAAATTAATCTCCAAAGACCTGAAATGAGGTATTAAAAATGATTTGCTAGTATCTGTTCAGCCAATACACTTCCTGATTTCTGAGGCCTGACTGGCACATAGCAGCTTGCAAAGACCCACGGTAAGGTCTTCTGGGTTTGCCTCTTTTCCCCTGTTGAATTCACTTTGTGAAAATTTGTTACATCACTAAAAATGAGGAAAGCCTTCTCCATTTTGACTCCTTTCAGAGAATGTGAAATACAGCTCAATACAAGTAGCTGTAGATTGGCTTTTTGCCTGTGACCTCAAAATTCATTGCTCTGAGGCTCTTGTTATAAGGTAAATTACATGTGTCAAAATGCTGAACCCAAACATGAAATCAAATTTATAGCTTTAAGTACATCAAACATGTTGTTTCCATCTGGATACCTCAAGAATAAAGTAAAATCTAAGATGGACAAATCTGTTTGCTTTGCTTTCCCAAAACTCATGTTTCTCCTGGGGTTGGGAATAGTACGTGGTAATGATGAATGGATATAAGGAACCAGAAAATACCTTTCCCACATGAAAGTGAGCATGTGAATATTGCAGCTGTTCCTGAGAAAAAAACTCTCTGCTGCCTGTCTCTCTGTTTTCTCTTTCTATGGCTAAGATTCCAAACAGTAGAGGTATTGAGACCCCTTGTCGCCTTTTGCTCTTGACCTATGGGTTTGGTAAAAAAGGGGAAGCAATTGCCACCATTTGCATTAGAGGGAAAAGGCAAGGCTTTTCTGTCCACCAAAAAGTTTGTTCTTTGTGAAGCCAAGCTTTAAATTAGGATGTATAACCTCTCATGGAGGTCATATATAGACACACACAAGAACAGGCCTGGGAGAGTTCATAAAAAGTCTGTAACTCCATAGCTTAATAGAACCTCCAAAGTTGTAAGAATGGTTGTGTTGAGTCAACATTGGCTTGGAAAAGGGCTCAGGAGAAATTATGTTGTGTAAGGATATGTTAGAGCACACAAAGTCTACTGGAGAGAGTGATGTTATGACTGGATGAGCTCTCAAGAGTCAAAGAAGGCAAAATCTGAAGAGCAGAAAACCTACAACTGGCTCAGTTTTGGGAGTCAATCTTATGACTCTGGATTGGCTTGGGCAAATCACTGGCTTTTTTTTTGGTTTTGCCAAATTATTTATAAATTAATGGAGAATTTAATGAGGGAAAAAAACCACCCAACAAAATCTTTCCCTTATAAAGGGAATTACAAAGCTAAGGTGCTCACGTGACAAGTACAGTAATAACCCAAGTCTTAAATTGAACTCTTGAATAAACCTTTACCTGCCAGTTACAACCTTTGCCACACAACAAAGATGATACTCAGAGCAAGGCCTTTGATCCCATGCTTCCCAAGGACAGCCTGCCCACTTCAACCAGGTGAGTTTGAGTGGCACAGCAAAAAAGATTATCCAGGGAAGTATTTTGAATGTCCCTGGAATACCTCTGCTCACCTCCTGCTGCCAGCTCAGAACAAAACTGCACAATTCTCCTGTAAATCCTACCAATCCCTTGCAGACATACGAGCATCCCATCTGGCAGTGGCTTCAGTCACTTCAGATTTCCATCACCTACAGTGACTCTGACATTGGTTCAGACACTTAGCTCACATGCACACATTTATACATAAACATTTACATTTAGATGTCTTAATCTACAAGCTCAGTTCCATCCCACAGCTTTTCCAAGTACATCCAGAACAGCCAGTCCTGCAGGAAGTCATGCAAATGCTTACAGAGCTGTTTCACCCAGGCTCTGAACAGAAAGCATAATTGTGGGAACTTCTAATACCTAGGAAAGGTATATATTAGGAAAAATACCTAAACCTCCCCTGACACAGCTTCATGCCTTTCCATCAGGTCCTGTCACAGTTCACCAGAGAGAAGAGATCAGTGCCTGCCATTCTGCTTCTCCTTGTGAGGAAGCTGCAGACCACGAGGAGGTCTCCCCCCAGTCTCCTCTTCCTCAGGTTGAACAGACCAAGTGACCTCAGACACTCCTTGTGTGGCTGCCTGTCTAGACCCTTGACCCTTCCCCACCCTTGTTGCCCACCTTGGGACACTGCTGGCTTTAGCACTGCAACCAAAGGAGAAAGTGGTTTTTCTTGCTTCATCAGTTAGAGAACAAAATATTACTAAAACATTGGAACCACGAATTTCCCAAGCAAGTGTGTCTCATTGACAAAACCTGAGATTACTATTTATTTGGTAACTAATAAAAAGCCTCAGCATTATGTTTTCCAGAGCATTTTATTGTATTCATGTTTCAGCAATTATGGATTATGTAAATCACAATAATTTGCATTCTAGAGTTTATGTTTGCTGATTTTCCTCTCAGACATTGTCATAGGTTATGGATGAAGAAAAGGAGAGCAGAAAAACCCCTCAGACAAAATTAGCAATTACTTGTCCAAATAAGTAATACTTGCTTGTGTCAAACAGGGCAAAGCAAGACAGAATAGGTCATACTATCTTGTTCAAATGAAAAATTATGGGTTTTGGAAAAGAAAACAGACAACAAGACAAACTACTGAGAAATAATTCAGGGAGAAGAAGGATGCCCTTCAGACACTGTATATCCCCTTTGAAGATGGTGGTTGCCACTGATTTGAGGTGACAGTTTAGCAAAAAAATTTATAAGAAATTAAAAATGTGGAGACTTGAAAGAGAAGAACAACATAAAGAATTTTTAAATAAAGGCAATCAGAGAAGAAAAAGAGAAAAACGAAAATGTAACACAAGAAAATCTAAAACAAATGTAAGCTTTAGATAATTAAACCAGTTAAAAGTCATTTAAATGTCCTTTTTGTGACGTTATATGGTATAATTTTCTTTCAGACTTGAATTAAAAGAAAACTATTCCTTGGGACAGCCAAGAGGTTACAAAAAAAAAAAAAAAAAAGAAAATCAATTATTTAAACTAATTAACCCTACAAAACCATAGACAACTGTAATCTAACAGCATGCAAATACTCGCACTTTTTTTTTTAATTGGTCAATTGATGGATGCCTTGTGTGGTTGATGGCAAATCTGCTGTTTTGAAAACAATCTTAGGCAGTATTAGAGGATGGCAAAACCTGTTTTGCTGTGTCTGAGTGCAATATTTAGTGCTCAATTGTGCAGAAAGAAAAAATAAAGCCATGCTTTGGCTCTTGGAAATGCTATCTGAGTGAATAAAGCTTGAAATATTTCCCTAAAACTACTTTTACAAGACTGCATTAGCTTTTGATTGCTTAAGTGCTGTCCAATTTATCTAGGATGATTATACTTTTACATTTCAAATCACCATAGTCTCCTTTTTGAACAGAGGAAAACTGAATGCATACATGCTGCTGAAGCAATTAGTATTCTTGTACACAATAGGAAACCACAGCAATTTTTAACAACTAGCACTCACACAGCAAGGTAACAACACTGGCTTTGAACCTGAGAGTCTCCCACACTGCAATATTCACATTGCTAGCGTGCCTGAGACTAACTCTATTCAGTGTGAAAAAAGTAAGGAAAAGTGCCATAGCGACGAATGTTTGTATGACAGCTCCATCAAAATATTGGGTGCAGCCGGTGGTACATTTCTGTTTCCATCAAGGAAAAAAAAAGTACTTGCAGAGAAAGTTAATGCACTTCTTTCTTATATTAAAAGCTTTGCCAGAATTTCAGAAATTCTATATAATCTGGAGGTGAATATGTAATCAAATGGTACAAATCGAAAAGCTGTGCAGTTGGTTGGAGACAGGGGTAGTTGTGGTGGGTTTTATTGGAATTATTTACCTAGAATTATTTTCTCTCTTATAAACACTTTTGTATCAAGGTCAGGCAGTATAGCAATCTGGCCTTCAGGACCTGGGTCTGGTGTGCTTCTCTGTCAGCAGCTATCCAGGACACTGACTTCAAAACTTGCTTACGAAGCAGAATATGTCTTACTACAAAAAATTATTGACTATGATTATGCAAGGCCATCATAAAAAAATAAGGATGTCATTGCATATTTTTACATAAAATTAAAATAAAGTATTAGAAAAGGAATAGGCTCATTTAGCATATTTACAGCAAGATTGATTAGAACATATATTATCAATCTTCAGTCTCTAAGGAGACCAAAGCTGTTGCAGGAGTTGCAACTTTCCAGACAAGTTAGTTTGTTCAATAACTTTTGCATTCACTGGGCAATTTCAGCCAAATCTGACAGCAGGAGAGGCCTGGGACACTGATCTTCCTACAAGATAATGGAAAATCAGTGGCTGCTTGGAGAAAGGAGATCTAATGTCTAATATCTCCACTGCCAGTTGGAGGAATTCAGGGCATGTCCAGGTTTCCATTAGGGTAGAGTTAATTTCTTCTCAGTAGCTGTTACAGTGCTGTTTTGGATTCAGAATGAGAATGGTGTTGATAATACTTGATGTTTTGGGCTTTTGTCATGTTTATCCCAAGCTGAGGACATTTTTTTTCTTGTCTTATGCCCTGCCAGTGAGGAGGTGCACAAAGTAACTGTGAGGGAACACAGCTGGGACAGGTGACCAAAACTGACCACAGGGATATTCCACACCATAGAACATCATGCCCAGTATATAACATGGGGGGAGTTACCTGGAAGGGCAGCTGATCTGGGTTCAGGAAGGGAGGTCTGGCATCAGTCAGTGGGTGGTGGGCAATTGCATTGTGCATCACTTGGTTTTTTCCCTTTTATTATCATTATTATTTACCATAATTACTGTATTTTGCTTTAATTTCAATTATTAAACTATTGTTATCTTAATATACAAGTTTTACTTTGATTCTCCTCCACATTCCACCGGGACTTGGGAGGAAATTGAGAGGGAGTTAAGGAGTGGTTGCATAATGTTTAATCTTCAGCTGGGATTAAAATCATGACATTGGGACAAGGCTCATGCAACAAGAACACAAATGCATGTGATGTGTTTCTTTTCACAAACACATGCAAATAAGTGACTCTTATTGACTCTTTTCCACTCATGGCACTTTCATGGTCCTTGCCATACTGAGACTCAGAAATTTAGGCTTGGATCTTGCAAACACATTGACTTTCAGGATACTGGAAAACTCGTGCTGGTGAATGCTAATGCCTATATAAATGGATTTATTTTGGTAGGTTAACTTTAAAAATAGTGCTCTTACACTTCACCAGGCTTTGACAACTAATGGGACTCCCAGGAAATTTTTCATTTGGGCAAATTATACTGTTAAGTCTTGACAGTTGTACAGCATGTACAATTACAGTCAGGGGGAAAGTGTTATTTGTCCTTGTTCCCTTAATGTTCCCTTGCTTTCTTGCTCTGTCTCTCAGTTTGCAGAGTAGATGGTCAAATACCCAAAACATTTGCAAGCAATTTGCTAAGGGTCTTCTGTCTCTCCTCTCCCCTGCCTCCCAAGTTGGGGAGCGTCTTTGGCTTTCAAGCATCATTGCCTGTGTAAGAACACATCAAGCAAGCACAGTGCTCCCATTGAAGCTGTAGCTTTGGCCAATGAATCCTTGTCCTGAGGAAATCTTTCTATGCCAATTATAAACCAAGGTGAACTCTTCACTCCTGTTCATGAAGTAAATCTGACTGTTAGTTCCCTAGGCCTGTAGAGGAGTGGCAAGCTGTTCACACACTGAAACAAGTGACTCATTTATACTCCCAAAGAACCTGAAACCAAGTAAAATAGTGGTAAAAATGAACACTAAAGCAACTAACTATCTTCCATAAACATTGTAGGGAATTTCTTCTTTGATTTGAAGGTCACACAAGTAACTCAAGTTGATTTCTAAATTGGAAAATAATATTGGTCAAATTCTGATCCCATTCCTTCCACACAACTCAAAGGCATGGAATCCAGGGACCAGCTTGCCAGATTAAGAGCAGGAATAGAGGTGTCATGTTCTATGGGGTATCCAGAATTACATTTGCATACAGGTGGGGGATGGATGGCTGATAGCTCTACCTCATCCTGGTGCTAATTCCTGAGCTCCTTCTGTTTTCTGCTCCTCACTTTCACTTTTTCTACAGCAGAAGAGAAACAAGCCCTGGTGTGAGCAGCGTTATGATGCCAAGAAGATGTAGCCTTTCTATAACCATGTCAGTCATCTGATCACTGCCTACAGAGCTCCAGGATGCAGTCAGAGAGAGGAACCCTCGTCACTGTGAGCAGTAGTAAGGGAAGCATTTAAAGGACCTGATCACAAGGTTTTTTGCCATTGCTGAAACAAGGGCTGAAGTCAGCAGAAATCTGATCACACGACAAGTATGTCCATTTGCCACAAAGCCCATATATTTTCTTCACTCTCAAGCTCGTGTCAATGTATGTTTGTCTTCAAGTCCTACCATGAAAAGAACTGAGCTCTCTATGCGGATTGACACTTTCCTCTAAGCAAAGCTACGGAAGTGACTTGGCTTCTTGTTTGTTTTACTTCATTTTAAAGACATTTGAGGGGAAATCAAAGCCAACTACAATTACTCATTAACCTCCCCATTTTCTCTTTCCCTTATTCTTCTTGGGGTTTCAGTGTCAGAGAGATGTTTAAAGAGCAGCTGAGTCCTGGTCTTTGAAAGCTTTGCAGAAATTGTATTCACAGCTGTGGAACAGCCTCCTAGATTGTCATGTAGGGATGAGTTGACCTTCTAGGAGCCATTATTTCAAAAACTAACATAAATTCAATAACAATTTTTTAAAAATAAAATATCTCCCAGGTATAATGGAAAGCACTTAGAGGGAATTGCTAGGTTTTCATGGATAACCCAACAAAACACTGACATAGATTATACTGCACAACTCAGGTTATTACATATGCTCTGCATATTACACACATTATATATGATTGCCAAAAATTGTATGTTTCTTGGGGGGAAAAAGAGAAATATTTTTAAAAAGAGAAATAAATATATATACATGCATGCAAACACCATATCTTCAGTAAAAAATATTTTCAATGTTCACTGTTGGCTCCTATGCTACTACTCCTTCCCTTCTACTTTTCCATTTATCACAAATTTTTTCCTTTAGAGTTAAAAAAAACAGAAGAAGAAAACTCTCTGGAATGGAAGGTCCTTGCATTTCTTGGCTAAAAACCCATTAAAAACAGCTGTCTCAGTATTTTCTAGAAAAATACTCTTTCCTACAAAATGGTGTTCAATGAGGAACAAGTCTATTTGAAAAGGTGTTTTGCTATTCGGCATTCATAATTCGAGGCTCCAATCCTATAAATGCCTACACTGAGACTTAACCTTGAGTATTTGTGATATCTAAATAAGCTAAATGGAACTGATCATGTGCAAGACAAAGAATGTCCTTAAGTGCTTGTAGGATCAAGGACACAAGCAATTTTTTGAGGATCTGATTTTTATGCAGAAAACAATTAACTTGACTTAGGCTTCCATCCATTGGTAACAGATGTGTAGAATTACAGAGTGGAGAAATTTTTTAAAGCACTGTTTATCCCCCAGATTTGAAACTTTCCCTTAAAAGAAGTAGAAAATATCTGACAAAAAGTTGTTAGACAGTGTATTAATCTTAATTATTCACTCTCTACAGGGAAAATGCTGCTGTCTGCAAGACCATTTGATAGTAGAAATCTATAATGTGACTTCAAATAGCTTAAATTTTAGATATTACTCATTGTTCCCAGTTACTATCATTACCAGCTGTGTGAAATACCTAGAGGCTGCAGTGAAGATCAGATCTCCCTTCTGAAAGGCATGGGTAGAACCAGCCCACTACTTACAGCATGAGCACAGAAGCCATACAAATTGTGATAAAAATTAGATAATATAATTTCCCTTTCATTGGATGTGAATGAGCAAGAAAAGTATATATAGAGGGAAGAATTTATCCAAGGCAGCAACACAAGGCCAAGGCACGATGCCACAATAGAACTTGTCCCTGTCCAATTGTTTTGCTACAAGGTTATCTTTTCTCACTCTTACCACCTTTCCTTTAATAGAGATACTTTCAACACCGCAGCTAGAAAATCATTGTGATCACCAAAAATGGAGGAGACACAAAAATATTTAGGCAATACATGCTGATGAATTTAAAAAATGGGAGAAAGAAATGAGTACTAACACGCTAAGGCTACTAATGCTAACTAAAGAGTCATGTTGATGTATTAATGCAGCTTGCAGGACTCATTTACTGTATTCAAATAGCTGATAATCACTGCTCAGAATTCAAACTGTGCTGCTGTGATAGAGCCTAATGCAAACCCAGAAATGTGTCTCTTAGCCCCACGGGGAAAAACTCTTGTTTGTTCAGGAACACAGCACTGTAGGGGGTTGGCTCTTGTGCAGCAACACATGAAAATGTGGAGGAGCCTGAACAAGCTTTTGGTATGTGCTTTGCTCTAGGGAGGGTGGCACAAGGGGCAAAGAAGAGGGTAAGTTTGGCTTAAGTCAAATACAGATACTATTTTTCAGAAAAGACAGTGACTTTGCAAAGGTTTGAGGAAAAGGACCTGGCAGCTCCACCCTATATGGTCTCCTCTGACAGAGCAGGTGGTGTCCCTGTGCACTCAGGACCAGTTTTCTACTGGAAACACCTTGTCCCACACCCTCTGTCTTTCCAGTCAACCGAGATTTTCAGGAGCTGATCCATTCCTTGCATAAATTGTAAGAGAAACCACTCCTGCAAGGCTCAACTGTGAATGTAGCTCGAGGCTGACTGAACATGGGTAGAAACATGTTGTATCTAGAATATCCAACTGACATCTTCCAAAAGTGTCAGCACATCACCTGTCATCAGAAGGTGATGGGGGCAACAAAGGTTTTGAACTTCTAGCAAGATCTGAAAACTGTAAACCTGTCATAAATCTTATTTCTTACTTTGTAGAAGTGGAAGACAAATTTCTGAAGAAAAAAGTAAATTTCTGCATAAAAAAAAAGTAAATGTCTGCATAAGCTCCACCCTAGAGAGACCACAGATCAAGCTTGACAAGTTGTGGTCACAGGATAGGAAGGTCTTAACTCCAGAACCAAATTTCAAATTTAATTCAAGTTAGTAGTGTCTGACACCCATTTTCTATCTGGAAGAGTCTGCCTTGCCTTCCCCAGAGAAAATCAGTAAAGCATTTCCCACGTCACAAATACTTGTTCAGTGCTGCTCCTGGAAACTGCTCTGGCAGCCCTGCAGGGGTGGGCCACCATCTTCAGCTGAGCCAATAAGGGGATGGGTGGGTTGAACTCTTGGTGAGGGATTCAGCATTACCACTGCCCCTCTGCACCAGCATTTGCAATGTTAATAGAGACTGATAGAGCTGAGGCAAAAGGAAAACTTTCAGAGAAACAGTCTTCTTGCAATAATAATGATTATGAATGTTTTCCATAACCTCAGTCAAGCTCTTTGGGCAAGATCTCCACTGACACTGCTGATCGATTCTTCGTACACAGGATTACTGAAAGGCCTGTGAAAACAAATAACTGGAAACATCTTCCCTCCAATTCCCAAATGCTGTTCACAACAGTTTCATATAAACACAACCTTACTTGTAACCAGGTGAGGGAAATCAGTGGGGCCTCATGGCCATCTCTTACATATTATATTCTGCTCCCAGCAGCTGTAAATTCAACACTTCACTAGGCATTAAATTTACTCTCAAGAAACATTTTCTAAGAGAGGTGACAGAGTTATTGCACTGTTGCAGCTGTGGAGTCAGATGGCAGTATGCCAGAACTCCAACAAAATTTTAAATTAGAAATCTGACCATCTGCTATAGGTGAGAAAAAGAGGCTTTTATGTCCAGGCTCCTCCCTTAGTTTTGTAATTTCCCTGGTACTGAAATGCATGGTCTGGTATGCAACAGATGCCATATGCTTTCCAACACCTTCTTACTTGCAGCTGATAAGCACTGGAATGTCTTAAATATTGAAGAGAATCAGGAACTACTTCTGAAATGGCATTATGTCCTGCTATTACTTAGCCTGTGACAAAGCAGGGTAGTACTTTGCAAAAACTTCGATTTACTTTTGGATACCCCCCAAAATAAAATCTGCTGAAGTTTACTTACTTGCTACTTGAAACAGGATCAACAAGGAGAAAACAATGGTTTTTACCACCTGCATCCTAACTAGATCTTCAATCAGTATTAGAGCTTGTGTATCTTTAAATATTACGGTAAACTGTTTGACAGCTTCTTTGAAACCTACAAAAAATGGGACTGTCTTCAGATAGGAAATCATATTTTTGGGGTCTGACCTTCATATAAAAATATTATGAAATTCTAAATAAATACAGAACTGGAAACATTTTATTAATCCTTACATGAACATTGACTGTACTGCTTTTATATCATTCTAAATTACAGCCTAAAAGAATGGTAGGAAAGCATAAAAATAGACCTGAGGTATCACATTGTACATTCCTGGATAGGAAAACACACAATGCATTGGATCTGAGATTAGTATGGTAGGTCCTGACACCAAAATGTGCACATCAGTAGCTCGTTTAATCAATAATAAAGACAAATACGAAAAGAAGGATTCTGTTCAAGTGCATATTCTAACACTGAATTTTAATTGTATATATCTTTATAATCCCCCATGCATTATTCAAATGATCACTCCTGTTCCTATTTTTGTTATACAAAGTGGGGAGAAGAACAAAGCACCTGAATTATATCTAGAGCTGTGTATTGACTCAATAGCTTCTTCAAAGGCCAGTCACACTTATCAATATTAAACTTAAAAAAAAAAATTCACTGTTTCTCCTGACAGATAAAAGACTCAGACTTTCTAGGGGATATTTGCACAGCCCATGGGCATCACTTTCTTTCCTCATCTTCATTCTGCACAATGCTCTACAAAATAAGTTTAGGGCTTCCATTAAATGCACATCTTTAGAGGAGTCTGGCTCAAAAGGCCCCATGATTAGGCTGAAAGAGCTCCCTCCTCCAATGTGAAATGGTACCAGAGACACTCTAAAAGTGTTTAATTCTCAAATACCACGTCTACACTCGAGCTCAGCCTTGTGCACACAACACAGACATTTGTAATATCCTCTGAGCAGAGCAGTGTTTTTTCCAGAATGCTCTTTGAAATCTGAAGACTTAGCTAACATAATTTTAGAATACTAAAAAATTCACAAAAACTGTTATTAGAGAAGTCACATTTCCATATCCTTTTAGGATTATTACAGAGAAATGTCATGGAAATTTAGCCAAATTTTAGTACTTCCTAAGTACATTTTAGTAGCTTATCTAAAGAGATCATACTGGATACTGATGGGTAATTATGCAATCCCTTAATCAACTTTCTATTCTTGATATATTTATGTCACACTGCACAGGTTTCCCACAAAAACTGGTTTGGGGCTAATTTCTTGATGATTGGGTGGCTGTGGAAAAACGTTCTGTCTACATGAGGCTGTCTGAAACATTAAGATATCAAACACATAAATCTGCTATTGTGTCACTGTAGGACTTCAAAAATATTATTAATATGTATTCTGTAATACCTAAGATGTCCAAAGGACTTTAAAACAGATGAACACGAATTTCAAAGGCAAGGTAAATATTAATTCAGTTAGATCAAAATACAGAAAGAATAGATAATGAGAAGCAGTGCCGAGAGTCAGATAAAGGATGCCAGGCATTAACAATTAACTAGAAAAATAAACTTTTTAGTTCCTCTTAGCTGCCCCTCATAATAAGGGTTTTCAGCATTGTTTACTGACCATGTTATCTTTTTAAAACTGATTCGAAATCATAAATTTAATATTTTTATTCTAAATTCAGGCTTCAGACTCTCATTAAAAGCTCTCACAGCTGGGTACTTTTAGAAGGTTTGAGGGGAAAGAGTGGGCTAGAAGCACTCGCTGTTCAGAACAGCATGAGCCTTTTATGAGTTTTTTTGCTGGTGCCATGCAATTTTACACTTTCTCGTGCGTTTAGAACTTCATTCCTTTCCTCACAGCTCACACAGCTTTTGGAAACAGCCATGACCCAACACATTAACAAGAAAACCAAACGCTTTGTGTCAAATGCCACCGTATGACTCTTATTGATACACTTCTGTGAAACCCTGCTGCTGGCTTCCAAGGCTGTGGCACCGTAGATGCCTGAACCATGGCTTTGTAGGGAGGACAACAAGTGGTTTCTATGCTGAGCACATGAACCAAAGCTGCCCTAGGATCACTCCTTCAGCATGTAGGGGAGAGGGAACCGAACTCTACTGCTTCTAAATAGCTCAGGAACCGTGAAGCCTCAGAGGGATCCAAAGAAATGTGCTTTCTCTCCTTATCCTATTCATTTCTTCTTCTCATATTAACCTTAGTCATCTTGCATTGCTCAGCTGAACAGCATCCCTCAGCAAATAGAAAGGACTTTAAAATTAGGCCAAGACTGTAAGACTCAGTGATCAGCTCAGTTCACTCATCTTCTCTGTTTCCAACCCTATTGTAAGGATCTGTGCATCTTCCCTATTTTTGGATATAAATTAAAACCCCACCTTTGACAAAGTCCCATTTTCACTGATATAACCATGAACTGGCATAATTAAGATGGTTGAAAGGATCCATAATTCAATGCTAGTATTAAAATACAAGATAAAAACAAAATGGGCTGAAAATTTCATCTCTGAGAAGCATTGTGCAGAAACCATCAGCCATTTAAAACTTACTTTGATGGGTAGGGAAATTTTATTCTATTTTATCTGTGAATTATCTCAACTTCATTCTTTGTTTGTCCATCTCTTATCTTTCTTTTCTTAGATTTTTCACTTCATCCTAATTTTTGTAGTAACCTAGGATCAGCTTCCATCTCAGAACTTAGGTTGGAACACATGGGCAGCCAATACTTTAGAGAAGAAACTGGACTGGGGTAGGTATTGCAAAAAGGAATCTAGAATGTGTAAAAAGTAATTATAACAATTTTAAAGAAAATAAGTAAGAAATAGTATAAAAATGGATTGTAGTGGTTGTATGCTATACTTATAGTAACTACCTTACAGTTTTAACCCAGCTAGGGGACGAATTCTCATTATAAACAAATGTAGACAATAAAGACAGTAGCAAACCTGAAGCAAGAAAGCAATTATATGAAAATACAATTCTGCAACAAGACTCTACTTCATATATCCTTAAACTTATAGGCAATGATGGGTCAGTAGATGATGGGTCTTTGGAAGCACTGACTGCAGATATAGCATATTTTCTACATGCATGGGTAATGCATGGGTAAAATTTATGATTGTATTTTATGTCTTATAGAACTGAAACAAATTTTCTTGCCTGAGTTGTGCACAAATTACTTTATCTGAGTAGCAAGATGGTGACATTCTCTGAATTTGTCTCTTGAGCCCTTTTCTAACCTATTATATATGGTTCAAACAATCCTTTAGATAGGTTATTAAAAATAAATGCAACATTTCCCTTCCTCTTCCCAGTATCTTCATTTGAGATCTAACTCTTCAGTGGTGTCTGAAAGCAAAGAACAGCACAATATATTACAAACTACAGATATAAAAATAGTGCTGTACTCAACATGGGAGAATTTCCTCTCTTTCAGAGTACCTGAATGTTGTACTTCTTGCTGCCTTTCCTCACCATTATGGCATTTATGCTTCCCATGTCTGACATTTCAAATATCTCTTAAAGAATCTTAAAGATCTTGAGCCCTAGTTTTTTTAAATGGCATTTGAAGGGGATTCTTTGAATGATGCTCACTCAGTATTACAACTTTTTAATTGTATTATTTCTATTTTAACTGTTTTATTAATATATTGGTAGCATCTTTTAGCATCTCAGCTGCTTAAGAAGGAAATGTGAACACAGGGAACAAGAGAATCTCCCAGCGCTCTCTAACCAGCCCCCCAGTATAGATAACCAGGGGTTCATGGCTGCAGCAGCTGTCATGAGTGCTTCTGCCCTGTCATCTGAGTAAAAATTCAGATGATTTAACCCTCCAAAAATTCCCAGGGAATTCAACAACTCATGGAAAGAGAAAATGGAAATGCATACAGGTTTTATACCTAGTTGCTATAATTCAGATTATTTTAGATCCAAAATCCTTTGGTCAAGGATCCCTCCTGTAGGTTCCACATGACTGAGAATAGAGAAGACTATGACAGAAGCAAAGGGGAAGCCAAAAACTATAGTATTAGGATTTATTAAATCATTATTTATTGCACAGGCACAAAGTCAGTCATGTGGAAGGCACTGTCCGCAAATTCAATGGCTGATAGTCCATGACCAAAGAGCAAGAAAGAGGCTTCAGAAAAAACAAAAATGCCACAAAAACTGAACAACTTCTTTGCCTGAGTGTTTACTGTGAACACTGGGGAGAGGTTTCTTCCTTATACACAAAATCTTGGAACCAGATAACTGGTAAACTTGCAGTTTCCCAATTTGTGTAGGGTTCCTGTAGAGTGTTCCCAGGCAAATTAGCAGAAAAGCAGTTGAAAGAGAAAAACTATAGGAGAAAAAAATCACAAAACAGATATAGAAGAGCCAGCATGACTTTACAAAAGGGATCTGTACCAGAGAAAACTGCTGGACTCCTTTGAAAGAGTAAAGAAGCAGGTGGACAAGGGAGATCCCCAGATGCCTAAATGTGCCTTTGATAAAAGCTTTCATCAAAAACTTTAAATAAGCTAATGCACCAAAGTGCTGGTCACATGGAGAAAGGGTTGGCTAACCCCCCAAAAACATTAGACCATGGACAGTCTCCTTCAGATCAGCAGGATGTACCCAGTGGAGGTCAAGAGGGGTCTGTGTTCAGCCTTGTTTTTCAATCTGTTCCTGAAGGATTGGAAAGGGTATGAAGAGTAAGGTGACAAGACTTTCTGGTTGCTTCAGGGTGATAAAACAGATGGCAAATGGACAAGTTGAAGAAACCTTACAAGATTGAATGACTGGGTTATAAAATGCCTGATGTAATTCAATGCAGATAAATGAAGAAGAAACCATATGGATAAAAATCCAGCTTTCTTTACACATGCATGTTAGAGATACATCCTGAGACTGTTATTACCATTTAAGAATAAAACGCTGGGGTTATAATAGACAGTTTTACAAAAATGTCAAGTCTGTACTTAATAGTGGTAAAACCCCCTAGACTGAATATTATGAATTGTTAGGAAAAGAACAAAGCATAAACCAGAGTACATTATTATGCCACTATATAATCTAGAGTGCCTTTTTAATAATGTGTGCTGTCTGGCCCATTATTGCAAAAAGAACATAGAATGGGAAAAAAAGTTCAGAGACAACAAAAGAAGATGAAAAACATCAAACCTAGCTCTTCTGTAGCAAAAATGGAATCCAAACATAGTTGTTTTCCTTTTCAAAGATAAACTTAACTATGTACCAGAACTCAGCATGTTTTTCTGCAGCTGCTGTACAATGAGACTCCTGATGTTTACAGCTGTAAAGCAATTAGAAACATTTGGCTGAATATCACCATGTAGATAATAACATTATTATCCAGTGTCCTTAAAGGAGAAACAGGAAAAACCTTTTGGAAACTTCTAGGAAGTCTCAGTGTTGTGTCACAAACTAAATTTAAGGCACAATCTTCTAAATTATCCTACACAATTTGTGCTTCTTTTTACTAAAAGTCTCACAGTCTCTAAAAAGGCTGTTTAGCTTCCTCCTGAGATAAAGAAAAAACCCTAAACTGCTATTTTTCATTCTTTTTTCAGTATATGCACTCCTAACCATGTCCATTCCCACTCCCGTGTCTCAGTGCAACCCAAGAAAAGCATTTTCTCAGCACGGATGTTAGAGTGGAAAAAAAATTTCTAGGTTATAATTTGTGCTGCTTTGTGGTCTCCATCTGGCATAATTACGGCAGCGTTTTGGCTGCCTCCCAAAAGGCACTTAGGTAGTTAATTCACTGCTCTAGGAGCACAACATTCAAGCTAGCACCACACTGCTTCTTTTACTGTACCAATCTCCAGCCCATCAGCCTGGATCTACCAGTGTTTTGCTGAAGTGATTGACCATTTTGGCCAAACACATCTGATTAATACTCAATCTAGGCAAGCATTATACTCCCTTATCCTCCTCCACCTTCCCCACTCCTCTGCCTTGCCCTCACACAACTCTCCCTGGTTTTCCATCTCCTCTGGTTTCCCTAGCTCAGGTTGAGCTCCTCACCACATGCTATAGCAACCAGGCAGGCACTGGCAGTCTTCTCATTTGCTGCCTTACATTGACAGGGCTCTACAAAAAGCAGACAAATCTTTCCTTGCAATGCTGTGATGGCAGCATGACCTCCTGAAGCTGGCCCAGAGCAGCCACCATGCCTCTTCTCTAGGGAAGCAACAAAAAACAGAGAAGGAGTCAAAAGGAAAGAGGGAGAGAGAGGAATTCTCAGACAGATAAAGCTGCAGCCATGGATTCTCGTGCTTCACAGCTTACCTGAGTTAGGCCTGCAGGTGCCCTGAGCATTGGACAGCTTTTCTCAAGCTCTGTTGGTGTCCATCACAAGAAAACTAAGACATGCTGCTCCTGGTTCTAAGTGTGCAACTTTACATGAACAGGTAAAATAACCAGTCTTATGATACATGGATCTTATTAGGTTTTAGAATAATATTTTTAAGTTTTATTTATGGGACACTCTTTATAAGCAGGTGATGGTGCATTTGAGGAAACATCTGTGCATTTATATGTGCAAGTTTCCTCTATAGTTCACCTCTCTAAAATTGAGTTCAAATAGCAAGAAAGATAAGGTGAAGCCTTCCCCTTACCCACAGATAAACACAATATAATTAAAGTATTCTTCCAGCATCAAAATAAAAAAGGGTAGTCTCTCCTTCCAGTGTGGGGACGATGGAATTGAGTTGGACTTTTCTCCAGGTTTCTGAGTTCCCTCAGCGTTCACCACCTGCAGTCACAGACATACCTCCATTCCACCTGTGACACATTACATCCTAAGCCAAATACACTATCTAGGGATTTTATATGGAATAAAACTGGTGGGAAGAAGTGAAGGAGAAGGCAGCTATTACACATAAAGCTGAAAGGTAAGTTAGTGGCAAATATGGGACCATGTTTTCCCGAAGTTCAGACAAGAGATCTGAAGTTTAGAGTCCTCAGGACTACAAATGCCTGCATTGAATTTCAATATTTGAGGCACCACAGAGAAAGGCTTTCATATATGAAGATCCATCAAATGTGTTGTCAGTATTATGTTACAAATGATTGAAACTAAACCACTTTACATAAGCAATGAAGATATTTTCCCAGCACCATTTTTCAATTTAAGTTACTAAATGCAACTGCAGCAGGACTTAAAATTGTGGGGTCAAAGAATATTATACAGTAGGGCAGGTGGTTCAATGAGATTTTCATGGTAAAAGAGTCACCCTAAGTGAAGCCACTTGAAAGCCTTGCTATAAACACATTTTAGTCCAGAAGTAAATTCTCTGAAGAGTCATAAGCACTTGAAGACAAAGGGAGTAAAATAAATAATGTTTCCTCAACCATAACTGCTGAATACTGGGCGAGATATTAAAATAAAATGCCATGACAGTTTATCAGGTGAGAAAAACTGCAACCTTTATTTTTTCACCTTCTTTTTCAATCAGGATCTTTCATCTGTGAATGTGGCAGTGATTAACTTTCCTTGCTACACCTAGATGATGTCTACTCACTGAGCACCCTATGCCACAGCACACAGAGGAAGCAAAGAGAGCAGCAGGTTGGTAATTCACTGGCTGCACAGAAGCAAATATTTTGGCCTTTTAAAGCAATCTGGGATGGCCCGGGGGAGGTGCGGGGGCACAACTCATTAAGGCTGAAGCAGAAGGGACCAGGTCAGGAAAACCAAAAGGGATGTCCAGGAAAGCCTGGGACATGACTACCTAATTACTTAAAGGCAAAGATTCTTACAGAAGAGGAAGATGGTCCCTACTTAAGACAGACAATCTGAAGTGAACGGGACACAGCTCACCACTGTTCAGCAGCCCTGGGCCCCAGAGTGCCCCTCAGCTACCCCTGCTCAGGGACAGAGTCCTTCCTGAAAGACTGGACTCACCCAGAAGCATTGCTTGGATATCCCAAAGCACTGGTAAAACAGACAACTATGGGATCTATGCTGTAAAGTCAACACAGAAACAATGAGATTCAAAGAAAAGTACTGAAATCTCCTTTTGACTGAGATATGCTCCACCAGGCGTAACTTCTTGCAGTGCTCTCTTAGAGATTTCTTTCAGCCTTAAGTTTACTTTCTTTCCCTCTTTTTTTCTTAATTGAAGAATTTTTCAGGCTTGCTTTCTCTATATTAATCAGATTTCTTAAGAAGTTACTGTCCACTGGTGTTAGGAATTTCCAAGATACAAGAAACAAGTGAAAAAAATGAAAAAAACCGAAACACATTGCCCTCCTGAATGGCAATGTTCAGAGTTGCATGTCTAAGTGTTCTGTATTGCTGGTGTTAAAAAAAAATCCCTCTGTAGATATTCACATTCCTTGAAGAGTACATAATTTATCACACTTTCTATTAGAAAGTGCTGGGGAACATTTTAAGTGTCTAACAATATATTCCTTTGTTTTCATTTTTCCTGTTGGTGCAGAACTGCAATATTAATCCCTCTTTTAGTTCCAGTGGGATTTTCAAGAGTTCTCCTTAGCCAATTTACTCTCATGGACTTAAAATATAAATAAGATGATGAAGATATCTGAAGAACCTATACTAGAAGAAACTTGACTAAAAGGATAAGTTCTTGAGCCAAATTTGGATGCTGTATCCACTTACATTAGGAATACATTTGGCATCCTGGTGACAATTATTTCCATATTTAACAGTTTGGGCCGGGTGCTCAACTGAATTTTCTTTATGAAAATATATGTGTGGATACCACCAAGAGTATCTTGAAACCACAAGTCTGAGAAAAAGAGCCTGAAAGTGTTCTGGTCAGTTCCAGGCAGGATGTGCCCTGTCTGCTCTGCATGTATTGTTACATGTAAGTCAAGTAAAGTACAAATCAATAGCACCATTTTAAAAGCTCTAAGAGGTTTTGCCGTGAACTCTGGTTTTTTTCCCTCACCTGGCCAAGTGTGGAAACAAAAGCAAGCCTTCACAGGCAGAGGTGAAAAGAATGCATGTCTTTCCTTTCCCCTTCCCTCTACTTCATTCTCCGAAGGAGCAAAACCAGTATCCCACCTCTGCGGAGGCACTCATTGCCATGCCTGCCAGAGTACAGCTGAGAAAAGTCAGCAAGGCAGAGACTAAGGAAAATGTGAGACAGAAAAAGAACATATTTTGCCTGAGATCTCATACAGCACAGGTAACATTCAAGGGTGGGAGAATAACTATGTCCTTTCAAAAGCCCAGGAGTGTAAAGAAGCACAGGTCACCATTATTAAAAAGCTGAAGTGGATTGCATACTCCTTGAAAAGCTTAAGAAGTCTTTTAATTTACAAGTAAGAACTGCAAATTATCACAATGCTTTATAATTTGACCCCATCTAAATAATTCAATATTCACTGTGTTTGATGTAAAGCAGACTTCCATTGCAAATGTATTAAATCCAAATTAATTAATGCTGAAACCTGTTCTCCAGTAAAATAATGCAGTGTTATTTAGTATTTTCATCTCCCTGAATATATGGTTATACACAGTTACAGTCTTTCAGTGAATTCTCATGCTGTGTTACATGGTGTTGCATCTGCAATGTATTCTCCTGAGATTGGAAAACTAGCATGCAACTCAGTGTAAATGTCAGCTTTTGCTCAGGACTAGTAATAACAGAGATATGTGGCTGAAGAATGAGATGCTTCTCTAAAGCCCTAAAGATTTAAAAGAAAATTATGATGTTCTTCAGAGGAAAAGATGATGCTCTTCAAAAGTTCCTGGATCAGAATTGAAACCCAATACTAGACTTGGACAGAGCCCCTGTGCTAATAGAGTGCTTTGTCAGAATAATTGCCAAGTAGATGCTCAAAAAAGATAGCTTCTAGCTAACTTGGAGGTGTTCAGATGTAAAAATGGGTTTTACAATTCCCATACCTTTTTCCAAAGACATTAGGCTCTAACTATTGTGTTTAATTATTGTTCAATCTCTGCAAAGCAAAGTTATTTTAGATAAGTGTAAGTTACATTGGCATTATCTATTTAGCTTTGCTTGACCACCCCAACAGAAATAAAGCCATGAGACACCCTGGCCCTTTTGAATTAATTCAGTTTTCTTCCAGCTTTAAAGATAAGGAACCACCAGCCATTCTTACACTCTAAGTACAGACACAAGTAGCCAGGCACTGCTGCCATCATCAACAATAGTTTCTCAACTCTGCAGCTCATGGGCATGCACAGAACTGCAGGTCACTCAGAAATGCTCCACCCAAGACACAGAGTAAGTCACTTTTCAAACCCAAATACAAGGTACAGGCTGGAAAGCAAAGCTCTTAGGAGGGTGAGAGAAAGAAATTGCGGTGTTCAAGGTACCCAGTGTTTCCCCATGAAGGGAGGAGGACAAGGAGACCTGGGTTTTATCAGAGCATGGTTAAAAGAGAGGAGCTGAGGAGGATTCACTGAGGAAAGTGCTGATGGTGAGATAGTGGCACTGGGTTGAAATGTGAAAGCCAGGTAAAAGGCATGAATTGCCATGAAGGAAGTTGCAGGGCAGAAAACTAATGAGGAGTGAACTAGTTGATGCCTCTCAGTCCACTGTCCTTCTTCCTCTAAAATCACACAGAAGAGCACAGACAGCATCAGTAGTACCTAACCCTGTGCTTAAAGAGTTGTGACAAAAACTTTTTCAAAATGTTCTTCCAGTAGCTTGTTACAAAAGAAACTTAAATTCTGATTGAGAAGATACTGTTGGCAACATTTAATGGAGAGAGAGCTTGCCAGTTCTTCCGTCAGCAGCATCTTATAAAGTGTGTTCTGGGGAATTTCCAATGGGAGTAGAAGTAGGGAGCCAAAACACCATAAATAAAATACGAAGGAAGATAAAAATCCCACCACTTGAAGGATAAGACTTAACCTGCTTTCATTGCAACTGTGATTTCAAGAATCTTCTAAACCAGCATTTTTCCTTTGCTTAATTATGCAAAATGTGTTGGATTTGGTGTGGGAAGGGAGAAAATAAGGGCTTGCTTGTGTTTACCATTAAAAAATAAAGCTGTTTCCTAAGCACAGTATTTCGGTGGTAACAGTAGAACAAGACAGGGGCAACCTGTAAAGCTCCAGAAACATCACAGGGAATCCAGACTAAAGGAAATTCTCTCTTCTCTTGAGTTCAAGACAAAGATGGATGGTGGAAAGAGGGCAGAATTCTCATTGTTTGTAAAGTAAGAAGCTTATAGCAATTTTAACATTTTCTCAGAAACATACAGGTCTGGGTAAGGTGGTTAGACTCCCAAATAAAGAAGTTTAAAATAAAATTGGTTTTGCTAATAATAAATCACTCTCTTGTACCTATATGGATTGTGCACAATGTCAATGGTTTTGAAAAGATGAAATTCCTTTCACTTGAACCTCAGCTGATCTTTCTTAGCTTATGGAGTATTTGTGAGTGCTGCTGATAATTTGCTACACACACACACGCTGGAAGTCCCTGGGCTGACAGAGAGGACATCGGCTGCCTCTGTATTGCTCCTAGAGTACAATATAGAGTACAATAACAGTAGCCATGATCTGTCTCCTACAAATTGTCTTGTTAAAGGTAGAGGCAGCTTCCTTTTTCAAGAAAATATAATACACAAAATGCTTTTGAATTGGAGCTTTTCATTTCCATTCACATTTAACAGACCCATCCAAAAGAAATATCTTCGAGTAACAATTTATTTTCTTTCACATATATACAATCACTATTATTTTGGCTTATTTTAGCATTCTGTTCCTCTGAAAATAAAAATGGGGTTATTAAATTGAAACAACTACTTGTCTATAAAACCTCAGTGAAATTCATCAGAAGTGCTCATGCTTACCTGTAAATAAAAAGTCTCACAGAAAGCAAAGTTTTTTTGTATAAACTCCATAATTCAAGTATTATGCCATTATATATTGTCTCTTAATTAGAAAAGCATTCTTAGAGCTTACTATTTTATTTTAAAAGCAAGTAAGCATTTTTGCCATAATCATACGACTGGAAAAACAAATCTTTGTATTTTAAAATACAAAATTTACCCTACAGTTATTACAGAAAAGTAAAAGAGATGCTTCTTTGTTGTCTTGGATAAATTACTATAATCATATTGGAAATGCAATAGGTTTTCCAGTATCTGCTTTATCAGAATACTACCATAGTGCTAATTTGAATTGTTGTTCCCAAATCTCAATTTATTTGTAAAACTAACCTCAATACCAGAAGGATATAATTTTTGGAAAAGTCTTTGCAGTGTGAAAATCACAGAAAACAGGGTTAGAAGACAAACAATACCCATATCTGTAATCTTCTATTATCATGTCAATTACCTGGCATTAGTAAATGCAACTAGAGTTTTATTCAGCTCATGTCCCCACTGCTCCGGGCTGTGCATCTGACATTTATGCATTTTGTCCATTTGTCTATAAGCTATTGAAATGTTTCGTGATATAAAATGCTTTTTTCTTCTTTTTTTTTTTTTTTTTTGATAGAAAAAAGGAAAATAAATTATCTGACATTTTCTGTAATAGCCATGAGATGTTTCTCACTATTATATTAAACAATCATGGGTTCTGAAAAACTCGTCATCATGTCCATGAATAAGGATGAGCAGCAGACATCCTAAATTCAAAATATCAGAGGCACAGACACACACTCTGCCAGCTGGCCATTTCAGTCTACAGTGCACATTTGCACTGTGACAGTGTATCAGATGTTAAAACGGAGCCACACAAACCCCTCTGCTATGACAGATCCAGGAGGTGGAAGGATGCAGAATGAGGAGCGAAGCAAACCACAGACAACGCTTTATGGTATCAAATAAGGGGAATAGTGCAGTGCCAGTGCTTTTAAAGTCTTGTATTTCGTGATGCATTTGGCACTACTTTAGGCCAATTCATTCAAAAAATAATAATTTAAAAAAAAAAGTAGTAAACAATCATGTTTGGTGGTCATTTTTATATCTGTGGAAGCACTTCCCTGGTTTTGCTGCACTGGGTGGCCTTGTGATTGTGGCTAACAATATGTCCCAGACCTGCTCTGATCTCCCTGGTCTTCCCAGGCAGGGTCAGAGCCACTGTGGTTGAGAAGACTGTGTAGTCCCACCCCAGTCACAGGTGATGGGAAAGAGACCAAGAACCCTCCCTGCTTGGCTGCCATATGCATGGCCCTTGAACTCCATGGAAGAGGGTGGGAGCTGCTACATAGCTCTCCTTCACCCTGCACCATATCCTCCACAGCTCAGATGAAACCACAGATGACAAGCAGTGAAAGACCCCAAACCTGAGACATTAAGGTCTGGTTCAGCTGCTGGTCAAAGCTGGGAACAGCTGTTCACAAGTTGCACTCTGCTTGGGTCACTTTGAAAGAAACCTGCTTGCAGCTGGGAATAACAGTAGAAGTCATACAATTATTTTTCTGGGAGGCATGAATGATTCTTTTTTTCCCCTTTTCTCTTTTTTTTTAGTATTTTTTCAGGGTTTTCAAATATTTTTGTTTGGATTAAAGGCAGTTTCTGCTTCTGGTAACTCAGGAGTTCCATCACTCACTACCAAAACTTAAGAGTCAGTCCTCAGGCTCTTCTAAGCTCAGCACATACAGATAAATGAGTTTATGTGCTTTAGTGCAAAATACCAATGTGGTTAAAAGTTAAACTCCATCAGTGGTGATTTTCTGAACTGGGGTAAGGCTGTGGAATTAACATCAGAAATAAGTCTCATGTTGGTTAGTAAGGGTACATTTCATTATGTAAATATACTCTTATATTATATATACAATTTTCCTTCCTTTCTGTTAGAACAAGCTTTGTGAGAAGTTGCTTTTAACTTCGAGGTATATCAACCGATTTGGATTTATTTTCTTTCTTTTCATAGTACAATAGCATATTTTATATTTCTGGTGAAATTACTAATGACCTACAGCTATCTTGATAAGGTGTCAAATGATATTACTAATATCACTGTAGCAGTAAAATGTTTTCCTTCAGGAATATGTTATCATTGCCATGAGAAATAGTATTTAATAGAATTCACTTTCAAGAAAATTTAAGGAAAAGCATGACACTTTATCCTTATTTTAAGCTTTGACATTTTTTCATGCTGACCACAGTTGATCTTTAAGATAAGAATAAGAAAGCTTTTAAATTGAGAAAATACATTATCACTGAGCTCTATTGAGAGTATAAAGTGGAGAAAGAATTGTCATAAATTGATCATGCTGTTCATGAGAGAACTGTAAATCTTGCATACTTAAAAAAATTCCAATTTAATTTAAAAATTAATAACGCCTGAAAATCAAGATATGTATCTGCACAATTCCTTTCTTTAAAAGTCCATTTTGGTTTATTTCCTCTTCTTTTCCTTTCTTTCTCTATCATATTTGCATGAGTTTTTTCTGTGAGGGCTAAAAATATCTTTTCTTTTATTACTTTTTCATTTGTCTTTTTGTTCTCTGATACTGTGCCCATATTAGTTGGTATGTTCTGTCTCCTACTTGCAAGACAAAAGGAATATTAGCTAGCCTGCATACTCCCAGTAGATGAAGAACAGCTAAGTCACAATAAATTGGCTTTGTAAAAGGCAGAGCTGGCTTTCATAGGTACACATGGACAGAAGTGCAGAGAAGAAAGAAAAAAAGAAAAGAAATAAAAGAGAGAGAAGTTGGTGAGAGAAAGAGAGAAAGAGAGAAAGCAAGAGAGAAAGCAAGAAAGCAACAGCCCTGAAGCAGTAGGCTGATACATAAAATGTTACTTTTGATGCTGAATGTGAATTCCATATACTAGGAAATTCTGTTCCCTGAAATACGACTAATTTTTTGGCTGTGCAGAAATACATGCATCTTAATAATGTATTTTTGTGGTCTGAGAAAGATAGATAAATTTGAGAAAATACCATCAAAATAAGTGACATAGGGAAGTCTTTATTAGAGAAGTCTTTATTTTCTCTCTTTACAGGGTTTCTGGGCACTTGCTTTGCAAATACTTAAATGAGTTTATATGTGCATTTAATTGCAAGCAAAACCCATGGAACTTTCCAGTGCACATCTAGACTCCCGCCTCATTTCTAGCAAACATAAGCAAACCCCAGTGGTATTCTATTAAAACCAAGCTAGTTTTCTTTCAGAGTCAAACTCTAAAAAACACACAAAGTGACAGAGAGTATAAAAATAATTAGTTTCTGAAAAATTTTCTTTTTCAAAATGTCCATTGTGATTGAAACAGGATTTTGATTCACACCTGCAGGAAAGCACATTATTCTAAAATCTTCACTACACCTGCTTGAACCAGTGGAGTCATACTGAGGTACTTCGGCACAGGTGTATTCTGCAGCCACCAACACACTTCCTGCCCATGATCCCCTCAAAGCATACGAGGATGCTGATGTGAAATAGCTAAACTAGGTGTGCCAGGAGCTTGCTTACATACCTACTCCGTCTGCTGTCTTGAACGCTGCTTCCCTATCCCACAGTCCCACTGAGAAAACTTTTTAACTCCCAGATTAAACTCTGGCCTCCCTCTTAGTCTGAGCAGAGCCACAAGACAGAGAGGCAAAGGCAGCAAAGCCTTTGCTAGTAGGTAAGCCACTGCTCTCTTTCCTTCCAGAAAGCACCATCTGCTCTTTTAGTAAAGAAGCAGTGTGACTTATGATGATGCCATAAACTTAATTTCACCTGAAGTCTCTATATGCTGTACAGACCAACTGTACAAACAGGGGATTCCATGCTGCTACCAAGTTGTGCATGAACTACTGGTAATGAACAGGCAGAGCTAGAGAGACACCAAATGCAAAATGCCTGGGTAATTCAGGGATAAACATTATCTCCCTGGGGATTCGTGCAACACCTTTTGGCAAATGTTTCATCTAATATGGAACAGAATCTTAGGGGGAAAAAAATCACTCCATTCCTCCTGTAAGAGAGTCACACTCATGCTTATCTCTTGAATCCATGTGTTATCCTGTAAAAACCTCTTTCCCCCAGCGCATCTGAAAGATTCTGGAGATGTTTTTCATAACCAGCTCCTATAACAGCATGCTGGAGTAGAATTTTAGCTACTGTAGATAGTGATTTCCCTGAGAAAGAAGAAAACCCTGGAATAATTCCCTGGGAAACCCTGTTTTAAGTGCAACAAGCAAAAGTCTTACTCACATGCTCCCTTAGTTCAAGCATGCAAATCGTTGCTAGAAGGTTCCTCATTCTCTGTATCACCATAGGTTGATTTTTGGTGCAGGAATTTTAATATTCCTGATTGTTCTCCCTTGCTGGACCCTTCCCTCAGACCCCACCTTAACTCCCCTCCCACACCAGGATGTATAAATATTCCTGTCTGACCCTGGCCTCGGGATTTTTGGCCCCTTGTTACTGCCTTGTTCCAGTTCACTCTTACACAGCGTACGCCTTATTGTTTGTTATTTTCATATTATTAAAACTCCTTTTTGGACAGCTGGATCAAGGCTGCCTCTCTCTATCAAGTCACCATTGGGGCAGAGTCCCAAGGACACTCAAAGGGGTCTGATGGTCTGGGCTCGGACCCCAGGGAGTTTCAAGCTACCTAGCCACTGGCTTCTAGGTGTTATACCATGTCTGAGGGGTCTACATGGGGCTGAAAGACAAGGCATGGGATTCCCAGGAGTACCCAAAGATGTAGTACTTTAAATGTAGGTAGGCCTCCTGACATGGCAGCACAGTTGTTAAAATCGCAGACATCCACTGTAATACTAAGATGCCTAAATTTGCTGCTAAATAGCAAGCAGGAATGTCTTTACAACTGGTACCAAAACTGGCACCCTGTGTGCGAGGTACTTGTCATAATTTTCAACATCTAACAGTAGGCAGACATCTTCAGTGAGGGAAAAACCACTCATGAGATCCTGAAATATGTTAGACCCAGTGAAAATCTCGCTGACAGAGAGAGGCAGTGAAAAACAATTGCTCCCAGTGATAGTGGAAATACTCCATGCTGAAAAATGAACTTGTTATCGTCTCACACAGAAGATGTGACAGTCATCCCATGTCTCAAAGCACACTTGCTACACAAAATGTCCAGTCTCTCCTGACTGAAGCCCAACCATCCATTTCAGGCCAGAAATTGCAGAGAAACTACCTGCTGCCCTCAAAAAAAGAGTGACAATATCACAAACCTGAAACCTAGAGATTGGCCCAACACCAATATTGTCACTATTTCTGGGCTGCTGAACCTTTCTGCAACTTCCCTCATATTAAACCTGCTGTTTGAAAAACACAAAGCATGCTGGAAGCAAAACAATTCTACAAGTTCAGAACTCAAGAAACCATGGCTGGAAGCTAGTTCATTTTTATTAAATAAGATTGTCCTAAATTTCAGTCTTCCAGAGTAGAAGGAACAGGAGGATCCACAAAAAAGCCCTATTTGGTCTTCAGAAGTTGATGCCATGTGGTCCCTGGAGCTGACATTTCAGATGAGTTCAGGGATTGCCCCAGGTACAGAAAAACCATTAGCACCTGGGGCAACCCTTAACTGCACATTTCAGTTCAGTTTTATCTGAAATGAACACAGTGCATATTCAGCACAACCACACCATGATGTTAATCAAAGCACAGCAAGTGGGGACAATTAGGGGATTTGTTTTGGACCAGGAGCCCCTTTCTGAGCTCAGATGCCAACTTTTAGAGAGATATGCTTGGCTGAGAGCCTCTCTCTCTCTCTCTCTCTCTCTCCAAGGGCTGGATGAAATCTCTCTGCCTTCAGAGGGCTGCTTCAGCTGCATGTCTTAGCTCAGGAAATGGAAGCTTTCTTTAGAATGGTGGCCTCTTGGTGGGAAGTTTTTTATTCAGTTAACAATTCTCTGGCCAAAACATACGCTGTTGAGAAATACCAAATCTACTGTGTGGAAGAAAAAGAAAAAACCCAAATCTCTGCAAAGCTGTTGGCAATTTTTGTTGTACTTTAAGACTTTTTCTTCAGCATGTCCAAAACCAAACCAGCACAGAAGGAAGTACAGGAGAAGACTCTTCTGCTGGTCATTGCCTCTGAAGGTTGGAAAGTTAACTGAGAAGTTAACTACAGGCAGAGTACCTCTGACATGCTCCCAGAAAGTCTGCCTTTTTATTGGTATTCTTGGCTGCTCCCAACTCTAGCAACGGATCAGAGAAACCGCACAATTCTGAAAAGCGATTCATCCTGTCTGAATGGCAGGTATTCATACTGGAGAGGATCTATCTGTGCCCATTCAGATCCCCATTCAAAAGCATTTATCTCCGAAAGTCACTCTTGATAAGATCATTAAAAAGCAAATAATCAATGCTTACTTCAAAACTAAATCAAAAACTACAGAAGCAGGTAAATTATTTGAACATTTCTCTCCATCTTATTTTGTTTGCACCTATTTCTGCTCCAGAAACGACTTTGAAATTGAGCTTTTAGAGGACACCCCCTCCTGAAAGGAATTGAGTTTCGCTTAAATTTTTGTTCAACTGCTCACCCTGAACTCAGGTCAGACTGAGCTCTTCCCTGAGGATTAAGGACACACCTGCTTGATAAAAGGAAGAACTGAAGGCAATATTCATGAGTTACTTCATGCACTCTTCAGTGCACAGAACAGATCTACAGAGTGCTCAGAATTTGATAAGAGAACACCGTCAGAGAATGTTTTACTATTCATCAATTAATTTTTACAAAGGGTTTTGCAGATTAAAATCAGTTCTTGAATGTGTGTTATTGTAAGTCACTATGAGGTGAGGAGCATTCAAACACAGGAGCATGGAAGAAAGCTCAAAAATTCTGCATGCAAACCTGAGTTGAGGAGAAGAAAACAACAGTTTCCAAAAAGCAGGATGGAAGGTAACTGTTTCCATAGGAGCTGCTCACAGATGAAAGTGAAAAAGGAGGCAGAGAAAGAGGGAAAAATGAAAGAAAGCTACAATCGGTTAAGCCTTGCAGAGAAAAGATAAGGGCAGCAGAAAAGAAGAATGATTTAATGCCAGCTAAAGTGATTACAGAGAACAAAAGGGCTCTTATAAATTCACTGTGGCTGTGAAGGGGCAAGAAATACAAGTGGGAAATTATGACTGTTAATAAATAAGGAGGGAAACAATACAAAATAGTACCGTAAAGTGGCTGAGGACATGAATGATACCTTAAAAATCCCGAGTCATTGATAGAAGAATATTTTTCAAAGAGGTGCAGGTAATTAGGAAATTAGCAGAGTCTTGTCAACATCATTTTCAATACTTTAAAAAAAAAGCATAGAAAATGTAAGTCACTTATTCCAGTGACTTAATTTCATCAAGGAGCGTTTTTTGAGTTAGTGCCTTTTTTTTGGTCTACAAAACTGGACAGCATCCATGAAGGGATAATACCAGTTTTGTTTAAACCCTTTAGCAAAGCATAAAACTACCAATATTATATATCTATACATATATATATAAAGAAATACAGTAGCTTATCAGTAGGTACTACTGAATGTCCTTTTGTCTCAGTCAAACCCTATTACCACTGTAAAATACAATCAGTTTTCAACATAGTCCTGCGGAACCTATCACTGAAGCCCTTTAAATCACATTTTTCAATACAGATAAAAACTAAAGTAAATTAGTAAATTTCAGTTTGATAAAGCATGACCATCATAATGTAACATTAGAAACTTAAGGACTTTGTCAGATTCACAGATCCCACTGCCCTGGTGAACACAGACAATGTGTGTGGACTGCAAGCGTGGTGCCACTTCTGAAAGCAGGTTTTGTGTCTGGCACTTGGTAGTCAAACTCCATGGCAGCCTAAAGCACGCTGGTGGTTTCTCCAGCCAGTGAACAGCCATGCTGCCCATGCAGCTTCCTGCTTGTGCCCTGTGTGCCCAGGCATGGGCACCCACCACTCACCTACCAGCAGCTCTGCCAAGCCCTCTCCTCTGCAAGTCACACTCTGTGGGATTTGCAGACACAAGGCAGAAAATGCAGCTCAATATATCGTTATATGACATCTCTCAGGCAGCAAAAGGATACGAGTAGCTACCAGCAAAATATTAAAATTGCAGGTGACTTTTGCAGACCTTATTGCTGAAAAGGGATGAAAGGGAAGCTTCAGAAAAATTAAGACTTTTCTCTCTCTCTCTCTTCATGTGTTCATACAAAAGAAAAAGGAGACCAAATATATTAGAAATTACTTGAAGGTTTTAAGGCGCTCAGTTCTGTACAAGAGGAAACAAAATGTGACCAAATGACAGAATAAAATAGAAGACTATAAAAACATTAATTTATTTTAGCTCAATGAAATGAGCATCCATAACTGAACCCTGATTTGTAAATGCAAATAGAGCAAACTATAAAATATACAACACGATTAGCATACTTCAAAGCTGTGGGAAGCCATTCATCACTGAGACAAAAGGCTCCAACTCAGGAAACACCACTCAGATTTGACAGTGGTGTCCTGAGCCAGAACTCAGTGCAGACAGTGGAGAAATCAGCTTTGCCTTAGGGACAACCAAGTATTCCAAAGTCAAAATCACCCCTGCCATCTCTATGCCTGAATTGCCATGATTAATTAATAAAACTCCTTTGACGTTGCCTGAGTGCTTCTTAGAGACCTCGGAGTGCAGAGGAAGAGAATCCCCTCCCCAAGGCTGCCCATGTACCTTGGCCAGGAGTTGGTGCCAAGCAGGGTCATTTGAGTGAATGGCAAGGTGACCAGAGCAAAGCCATGAGGTCCTTCTAGTCAGGGCATGGGAGGAAGTGCAGAAAACCCCAAGTCTTTCTTCCTTTGTCTGAGGAAAAAAGCATTGAGGCTTCTTATGAATGGATGCAATAACAATACTGTGGAGGCCTTTGCAGCCCAGGTCAAGGGGAGAGGGCTGGGTGAGAAGGAGAAAGGAAAGTGAGAACAGCAGAACTGCCTGAGCAGAAAGATATGGGAGTAGTATAAAAAGACCAGGAATCTGCTTGGCTAGGGAAAGAGTTATGGGAGGCCTGAAGACAAAAGAGCAAGAAATTTAAGCTAGAGGCAGTCAGAGGTGTCAGCACAAGGATTCAGAGAGGGAGGTAATAAGGTCATCATGACAGGTAAGAAAGGGAATATTGATGGCTGCCTTTCATGGGGCTTTGAAGTAGGAGGTGGAGGTGTCAGCAGAGATTACAATAAGTGAAACGGAAGGCAACACATAGATCTTGGTTTTTCTGTTGGAATAAGGACAAAAGGCCAGCCAGGGTAAACGTTTTTTTGGAGTAATTATCAGGATTTAAACAGACCCTAAACGTGCAGGTCACAGAGTTGGTGGCAATGGTGCTGAGTTGCAGATGTAACACCAGCAGAGGAGAGAAAGGGAGTTTCACTGTGCTTCCTGGGACTAGGTTTGAGGAGGGCGGGGGGGTGGTGCTTAAGAAATAGTAACAACAAAGAGAAGCCCACTCCAAGCCTGAATGGACCTTGATATCTGGTTGTGACAAGCTTCCCACAAAGGATCCCAGGGAATGCTGAAATCCTTTACTGTTCCCCAAACACACCTGTTGTCTGCTACTGTTATTTCAGAAAACAGCATCAGCAGAAAGTGATGGAGAATAGCAGAGGAAAGAAACCCTGTGAGAAATAAAATTCAGGTAAGAGGAAGGACCTCTGGTGAAAAAGAAAGCAAATCAAGAGGAAAGGAAGCATACTGTGAGACTGAGAGTCTGATCCTGAGTCCATAAAAATGTAATGCTCACAATAAACTGGCTGGAGGCTGGGGTATAGATGGACAATTGACCAAAAGATATGCATGAAGATATTGCATGAAGACAACCATCAGAAAAGGAAATTACTGAAGGGCATGGGGAAGATAAAAAAAGAAAAAATGGCCATATGCTGGAAAAATATTTTTTAAGCTAAGGTAAATGTTACAATGACTCTAAGCTACCACAGTGAAGTGACTGATGGCAGGTACAAAGTTCCGTTCAGGTTGTCTGTCCAGATCATTAGAAACCTCAGTGAGAGAAATTCACAGAGAAGACCAGGAAAGTTATGTGTTTGAACAAAGTAAGAGGTGAAAGGTTAGGCAGCCTTAAGGGTTCAGAATATGAGTATTTGTGGGGAGGGAAAAGGGTTTTTTGAGGACAGAAGGAATTGATGGTGCCTGCTCTGAAGAAAGGCATGCAGGCATATGACCTGAGTGTGCAGGTGACAAACTGTGACAGAGGAAAGCAGGAAAAACAAGAAAATGTCTCCAGCAATGGCTCCCTGGGTGCTTCTGAGATTTCTTCTGTGGAGGCACATGGCTGACATATATGCCAGGAATAAGATAAAGCTGGATGTTTTAACACACAGTGCTGAGAGAGGAAAATGGTAGCCAAGGGTTAAGGATAAACTGGGCAGAAATGAGAGGAGAAGCAAATTAACGAGAGCAGTGAGGGGAAGAATGAGATTGGGAATTAAATGCCAGGGATTTTGACAGACGGAAGGTCACAGAAAGGACAGGTGAGGATGGGCAGGTGGGATGGGGGTAGGGTTTTGAAAGAAAAGTGGTGGTGGTGGTGGTCAGATGAAGGAACTGGGTTAGTGGGAGGTCACAGAGTGACTGCCTCCCTCTCCCTGAGGTGGAAAGGGTGGATATAAATGTGTCATTTGCTCAGTATTTCATGCCTCTGTGTCAAAGGGCAGGATCCTTAATAGCACAAGCATTAAAAAGTGTGGCAGGTTGGAGGGGGGCTTTTGGGGTGTTTTTACTCTCACAGGCCAAAATAAATGCCTACATTTTGCATACTTTTTTGTGTGTGTGATTTAGTACAAAGCTGCTTTTAAAAGAACACCACCAAACATTTAAGAAAGTTTACAGCTATGTAAATAGATAACAGCTCACTTTGATAGATAAAAGCATCAGAGCATTTCAAATGTCTTTAAGTGTTAGCGTGAACAAGAGTAACTTGATTTTAAACTATCATTATTTTCAGCATTTATTGTAGTCCTTTCTTGTTTCACTGCATTTCTGTTGTATTCAATAAAAAACACATCACTTATCTGGAAATTTAGCACCAACACACCTAGCACCTTTTTCCTACAAAGGAGATGGATTGATAAAATTCCCACTATAATGGCAAGATACTTATTTTAATCATGAAGAGAGTGGGTGACATGGATGTGAGGTGGTCCTCTGGCTGAGGGTCAGTGTAGATGGAGTGCACAGCAGTGATCAGGAGGACATTATGAAGCTCAGCTGGCACACAGGAGAGCTTACAAACACTTATAAATTGGCTGAGCTGTGGTCAAACTAACTCTGGGGATAGAAAGAAATCTGTTAGAAGAAGCTTCAGAAAATTATGGAAAACACATTAAAATCTGCCTTTTTCTTCACAGAGCTTTTGAATTTTAGTGATGTTTTGAGGTTGAAGTTTAACCTTCAAAGCTTTGTCTTTAAATACCAGCTGGTAAAAATCAATAATTTTAGATGGCAAAATTCACAGCATGGTTTTATAAATGCTATTTTCTTGTTTAGTGAAAATTAGTGCTTAACTGAACACCAAATTTCTCTGGTGATCCTCTGTGGCCTTTCTCTCAGAGATCCTCATTTTTTGAGCTCCAGCCATCATTTCTCAAGAACCAGCATGCAGACACTCAATTCTGCAAATAATGACTAAGTGAAAATAAAATGCCACATTAACAACCTGAGCCTCCCTGACGCACACTGCCCTGAACAAAATGGAAGATGTTGATCAGAGACTTCATGGTTATATTTTGCCCTCTCATGCATTTCCATGAGCTGGATTAACATTCCCCAACATTGTGACCATTGGCTTGCCTATGCTGAGAGAACGACAGCATCTACAGATACCCAACACTGCAAGCATTCACGATTCCTTATCAAACCCACGTACAGAAAGAGCTGTGCCTCCTACTCAAAAATTGGTTCCCTTAGAAGTGCACGTTTCCCTCTCAAGATGCCAGCTGCTTTATTAAGCCTATTTATAGATAAGTAAAATGAATAGCAGATGGCCTGTGCAGATTAGGATTTTGAGGCATGCTGCAACCCATAACGTTTTGTCTTTGACGTGGCTAATGTTGACCAGGAACAGCCATCTGCAACCTGGAATGCTCCTCTCTGCATTTCCTCCATTAGCAAATGCAGCAGCAGCACTGGCTAAGAAGTATTGATCAGAAGTCTTGATGGATTATTCTAGTTTTGATCAAGACAGAGGGGGGGCACATGGCAAGGGAGCAGTGCTGCTGGGAACTGAACTGATTCTGGCAGGTTCTCCCCTCCACCGATTCACTGATGACTCTTCTCATCTTCCCAGGTGCCTCACCAGCTCTCACATAGTTTTTCCTGCCATAATAATTCACCAGAATAGTCTGCTTATTGAACAGATAGTTTCAAACATCTTTACAAGCAGTCCCCTAAAAGTAGCTGTTAGCTTTAAAGAAAAGACCTTCGTGTCTCACACAACTAAAGTCCTTTTAAAAGCCAGGGTGAATGGTTACAATGAAGCTGAGAACAAAGCCTTTGGAACAACAGCGCTCAATTTTTAAAGTAAAAATTAAAATGCTAATTTGAGCATGGTGCCTTCCTATTCTTATTCCACTTATATACAAACTCCCTAAATTAAAACTGGCTTACGGGGGAGGCATTTATAATTAACTCATTTTTCTGACAGGTTTATTCTTGTATAGTACCTAAATATTCACTTAAGAATAAGTTCTCTGCTGTATGGTATCATAAAGTAAATTGATACAGAAGGTTGAGGAAGGTTGGACTTGGACAAGGCTAATAGACACATTTTTGTTATGTGAACAAGAGAGAAAAGCAGATCTGGTTCATCATTTCAGCTGCCTTTTGTATTGTAAGAGAATCATAATTACCACTTAGAGGAAGTCAGTTGTGTATTCAGAACACTCATTCCACAGCCATATTCTTTTCAGGCTCTCTCTAGCATCAAAACTCTCAGAATGCTCTAAAAAGACCTCAAGGAATTAGTTTCTTTTCCTTCAAATCTAAAGGAAGAAAGTTGCAGAAGCCAGCCTCTGCTGAAAAATGCAACTTGCTCATTCTTTTGATTTCCAAGGCAGGAGCACAAAAACCCTCATCCAGAATCATGCTCAACTCAGATATGGCCTAGAAAAGAAAAACTAAGAATGAAGGATTTATGCAGGTTAGAAGTTATCAAAAAAAGAAAAAAATTCTAATTAAACTGACTTGTCTCTTTTTGCAATTATTTGCAGAAAAATACTCTCAACCACTGAGTTTAAGCAACTTTTCTCCCATCCCATCTCCAATGGAATGGTTTATGTGATAGTCCAGCCCTGGAAATGCTTAATACCACTGACATCTACTAGGACAGAAGCTGATTGGGAAATCCAATTACCCAATACCCAAATTCCAATATATTCCAGCTTCTCAAAATAGAAGTTCATATTTTCTGCTACTATGAGACAGTGAGGAAAGTAGGTTTCATCAAGAAGGATGATGGCAAAGAAAAATAGCAGCAAGATCTGTTACATATCCAGTCTTAAGCTTATAAAACGTCCCCATACTTCTGTGAAATCAATATAATGTTGTTTGGAGCTACCAATTAAAATTCCCTGCATCTGTTTTGGATTTCTCGTTTCTCTGTTCCCAACATTTCTCTTGGCCAATACAGATCTTCTTGTCTGTTCACTTACTTCCAAGAGACTTGAGACTTTCCAGCTCTCGTTATTGCAAACTATGCCGGCATTCTGGATTTATATTTTAAACTACAGCTTAGTTTCCTCTTTAAGCAACAGAAGAAGCAACTGAGAAGGGTCTAATAACATCTGAGGAGAAATGCCTGTCTTGTGCTTATAGCAAATGGACTTGGTGAGGCTGTCCCTGTCTGGTTTAGTCTGGCTTTGTAGGGACCATGTGTTTCATTTTCCACCCTGTGTTGAGGGCCAGTGTTTGGAAGTCTTGACAAGGTGCTGGTAGCTGACTAGCAAGCTTATTCAAGCACAGCTGTGGAAACTAAGATGTGAGGCTCATACAAAGTCTCCAGGTCATGAAGAAATTCAGATAGATTGTTGAAGTTTGTTGGAAGTAGCTGAAACCAATTCCTCATAAAATTTAGAGCATACATTAGATTGCTGGGAGATTTGCTCACTTCAGTTGCAGGGAAAGGCTGGATGGTTTTTCTGACTCTCCTTGCTGCCTGCAGAGGCATCCATGCAGCACCATATTTTCTAGACATAACTGGTTCTTATGTGATGCTGTCTGGTTAACAGTCTGCTATCACCCCTTTCTTCTTATTTAAAGCGACAATATCTGCATTGTCACTTTCATGATCATTCTAGAGGCATTCTGCAGGAAATACTGATTTTTATCTGCTGGAACCAGCTTGATGGCCAGGCCTTGGTTCCCCCTTTCTCCCCGCCAATACAGTACTGTGCATCATGTGCCACTCCCTCCAGCCGAGATGCTGACTGGCATGTGAGTGACATGCAAAGCTGGACACATTTGGTTTTCAGCCAGTTGAGCAAATTTTGCTGTTGTTTCACAAAACCTATTCTAATTCTTGGAAAATTCACATCAGCCTCGAATCAGGTCCTCCCTTGGCATGAGGAATCAACTCAGTTTGCTAAGGACAAGAGAGCTCCAGAGAGGAACTGTGTTTCTCTCTGGCAGAACAAAAATTAAGGACAGGACAACCTAATCAGGAGAAATTGTGTAATAGACGCAGCTCCTTATACAAACAATACTGCTTCATACACTCCTAACAATTCATGTTTAGGCTGATGTTGTCCTGGGTAACATCACTAAACAGCAAATGAACAATGAAATGTGTACGCTGAGATCTTAATTTCTTAATTTATTTTATTATTGTGAATCAACAGTTTTATGACTGACAGCAAACTTGATGCTGTCTCTGGTGAGATTATTTCTCCTTTGTGAAGGACAACTCTGTTGGCAAATAGTCTTTTGCAAAACACTTAATTTAGAATTACTTTAAAAAATCATATACAAATATCTGTGTCACTTATTGTCTTATGGATCAGCAATAATTGTAAAACAGGGATTGTGATTTCTGTGGGGACATTTTCAAGGAGATGCTCAGATATCTATTCTCAGCCTGACACCATTTACACTTTTATTGATGGTCTGAGAGAAAATGGAGAAAATATAGTTTTCACCCAAATAAAGTTCACAGGTCATGCAACAGATGAAAGGGTGAATGATGACAGCAGAAGTTTAACTGCAGAGTGATTGTGTTGCCAAGTAACTTAAGTTTCCTTGAACTCCCAAAGGGCTTTTAACACCACAATACCAAGTTGTGAGCAATGGTAGGAAAAAGAAAGAAATTATGTTGTTCATGTCCATAGAAAAAAGAGCTTTATCATGGTAAAAATGTCTCAGAAAAGGATTTAGAGATCACAAAAATTAGTTTAAAACCTGTTGCTAACAGGAACTGACATTCCTGTTCCAACTTCTGCTCTCAAAAGGGAAACCTTGATAGAAGTCTACTAAGAGATTGGAGAAAAGTGGAAAAAAAACAGAATCTCCAAAGCAAAAACTCTGCTTCAGTGGTTGTTGAGTTGTTTAGCTTATTCATTGTCTCCTAGATCAAAAGGCATGAAGATCTTGGAGACATGCGACCTGTTGGACCCCCCTCCAGGGCTGCACTGGAATGACATTTCTCCAGTCAGCCACCACTCCAGCCTCCTCATTCCTGGAAAACTGTCCTGCTGTGGATAACAAGCATTTCCCAGAGGAGGATCCCGTTTGCCATTTTGAAATACTGGTGAAAGCATCCTGGAAATATGCCCATTTTCAGCCTTACTCAAACTTGGAAACAGCCAGAAAATTATGATCAGGTACTGTTTAAAATTGTTCCTCGTTACTGTTGAAAAGGAAGATACTTCCTTCTCCTTCTCACTGTTTCTTGATATATATGTATCATCTGGCTATTTTTTTACTTCAAAAGAAAATGTTTATTGAAGGTTTCCCTAAGCTGAGAACTTTTCTGTATGACTATTGGTGATTTTCTGCTCTGTCCACAGAGTAATGAAAAGATATCTTTGTTAAGTTGGGGTTTTTTCATCCTCTTGTGTCTTGAAAACATTCTGCGGTGTTCTTACCTCTTCTGGGCATTGATTTCTTCTCATTTGTGTCTTCTTGCTTCCTTTTTTCCAACCACAACTCTTCCTAACATGACCTTGTATCAACATCCTCATTTTTCATTTCATAAACACATTATGTAAATACATATATGCACATATATAGACACACACTCCAATGGACTAGACAGCCTCTGGAGGTAGTTTGCAACATAAATATTCCATGATTCTATGATTGTACACACATGCATGCAATTAAAAAAAAATAGTACAAACAGACCTGTTGATGTGCATGTGGAAACTTTAATTCACCTCTTAACTTTGCTTTCCTTCCCTCTGCACCAGACTGTGGATAGATAAATACATTCAAGCATTTGGTAAAACATACTTGGCATTTAATCTTCAAAAGAGTATGCATGCTCAATGAAAATAGTTTTTCCTGAGAGCTTAATTAGTATTACCAGCTTTGAGAAACTGGCACATTTGAAAGCCCAAGTATATACCTATACACTATCCTAAGACATACTTGTATAAGGTTTACGCTTTCACCATATCAGTCATGTACCAACAAAAATTATTATTTGTACGTCACCAACAACCCCTTTTGTGTCGAGTTCCATTTTCTTCTGTGCAGGGCAGCATTCCTCTGCCACAGCCACCTCTAGGCAGGGAAACTGCCCCTGCTTTTCCAAGAGAAGAGACAGCAAAGCAATGCTTAACACGGACCCTTCAGCCATGTCAATGACATTTTCCAAGCACATGCACGGCTGCCGAATCACTTCCGTGAATCACAAGCACCTTCTTCCCATCCTTGTAGGGATTTGCCAAAACAAAGAAGACCAACAGCACCCTGCTTCCAGCCTCTCCCCACAGCCCTGGCCATGTCATGGTGCCTCTCTGCCAGCTTCAGCCCAGCCCCTGGCACCCACTTTCTCTCCACACCCGCCTGCTCCGGCTCTGCTCCCCAGCCCATGCTGCTGGGGCCTCCAAACCTGAGCAACAAAGAAGGCCTTAGAGATTTGCAAAGGTTTTCCTTATACAGGTGATTAAATGCTCTCAAGCTCCCCATCCATCTAGGACTAGTAGAGGAGGAACTCTGCTCGGTAGTATTCAGAAATTTCAGGGACAAACCTCTTGAACCTTGGCTGCTTGGGTTAAAACAAAGCTTCACATATGCACTAAACATCAGTGCTCATTTATCTGAGCCTGCTGAGTCAGGTGTGCCATCATGTGCACCCCCAGAGCCCTGTGGTGGCCCGTGGTCCATGCAGGGATAACACCTCCGGCACACGCACAGATACGGAGCACGGCTTACACCGCAGGGGTCAGTGAGTTGGAAACAGGCTACGCTACTTCTGGCATCCAGCTCTGGCCACCTCTGTCTTGAAGCTCAGGAGCTGATGATGCTCTGCACAAATGTCTCAGCAGAAACATGCTCCTGACAGTAGAGAACACTTTAATTTAGGAAAAAAAGGAACAACAAGGTTTGGCTTCTGGAAGCCAAACAAATTCAAAGACACAATGTGGAGTAGATTTGACACTGAGGAGGACTAAACACTGAGACAATGTACCTGGGGAATGGCAGACTCTGCCATTTCAAGTCTTTAAAAATCAAGTTTGGAAGGTCCTCCCAAAAACCATGTTTTAGCTCAGACAGAAATTATGGACTTTTATGTGGGAATTGCTGGATGAAATTCTAGACCACGTACATGCAGAGGTCAGGGTACATGCCCATAGCAGTCCCTTTTGGCTTTAAAATTATATTTCAGATTGCTTTCCCTCCCATTTTATGTTTTGTGACTATTTAAAATTGTAATTTCTCCTGGCTTAAAAAAGGTAATACACATGCACATCCATGTGCTTTGAAAGAGTTTAACTAAGGCTTATGTTTGTAAACCAGCTATAATCTGAATTACATTACATTAAAGCTGTTCAATATTCAAATATTCAAATGCTATTATTTGCAGGAGAATTTTGCAACTCTGCAATAATGCTGTTTCCAGTTCTCTGAATATTTTCATTGACTGTATTCAAAAGACTACCTGCAAAAATCCAGCTTTGAAATATTATCTTCAGTGAGAGACTAAGGTGGAAGAAATACACAAAATCTTTCCGATTCCCTTTGAATTTGTCTTTAAAGAGATAAAATAACAAAATAATATTAAACAGACCTTCAGAGACAGAAAAACACTCTTTTCCCACAAATAGTTAGTTTTACAAAGTCATTTGCAATCCAAATACCCTATAAAAATGCTGTGTATGCTTTTTGCAATCCAAAAATTGGTATAATCACACATTTAACACAACCTGCAGTGCATTGTTCACTGAGTATCCTTCCACATACTCTGTTGACAACTGAATGAATTTAATACTGATATATCAGACACAATTATTTATATCAACTGTAACTATATGTTAATTATTCAATAAATACAAGTTCACAGGACTGTTGTCCTGTAAATTCTATAAAATTCTATAAAAGCACATTTCCCCCAAAAGTATCTAGTAGGCTGGCCATTTATTACCTTATGAGCAAATAGCAACATTACAAGGAAGAGATAGGAAAAAAAGTGTGCTTTATTACCCATTAATCTGGTAAGTATTTTGATCTAGTGTTTGTCTATTTTTTTTAATTACAGTTTTTTTCCAAATAAAGTATTTGCATTTCTTGCTAAGCAAATAACATCTTTTACACAAGTCCTCTGTGGATATTTGGTACAACAAATTAAATTCACAAATTGCAGTGGTTTTTTCTTTCCTCCGTTCTATCAAAATATGTATGAGGGAAGAGAGCAAGTTTAGCACTTTGTAAAATGTAGACAATAACATCTAAATTTTCCATCATAAACATGAAATACTAAAATGTAGGGATAAAATTAAAGTGTAGGAACAGGCACTTCCTTAGCTTTTGTTAGAAATAGTAGGAAAACCTGCCAAACTCATTGTTTAAAATCCTCACTGAAACTGGTCCTAAGATGCTGAGGAATTTCCTGTCCTACTGTTGCACAGAGACAGAGCCTGCTATTGACACTGGTAGCAGTGCAGAGCAGGCAGGGAACCACACCACCTCCATAATTAGGAGTCTCTGTCTCCAGGCTGCTGCTTCTCTAATGATGTTATCCAGAGTGGATCCAAACAGCAAGACAAATTTGTCTGGAGCTCTCTCAGGTCTGGAGCAAAAAGAGGGAGAGACATTATGTTTATTTGTTCACGTATCAAACCTGCCTAAGGAGGCTGGACAGGAATCTGTCCAAATACCTTCTCCATGCAGCCACAATCAATATCTGCTGACTGCTGTAAGTACCTGCACGCACTTCACACACTTCAGAGGGGGGATAAGGGGATGTCAGTAAAAATGGCTCAAGTAACTTTACACTGCAGCTTTAGCAGTAGGACTAAAAGAGGCATCCAGAACAGCTGAAGGCAACACGGTGCAAGTGATGGATGAAATCATAACTCCATTTTTTCACTCATCCTGGACTAAGCATGATTCTTGGACTAGGACACAATGACTGTGCCTTCCCCTTGCTGTTCCTAGCACTGGAAAATAAAATCCTACTTGAAATTTTCACAGTCCCCTGATTGCTGGATCACTTTCAATTAAACAGAGAGGAAAACATTATTTCTGATGTAATTCATGAACAGCAAAAGGTCTTTGCCCTGCCACAAGAAAGTCAACTTCCATGCAAGATGAGAAAGGCAAAAAAATGTAGAATAACAGGAGTGATTATAAAGCACAAAAAGATCTTGGAAGTAAGTTTTGGTGAAGGAAGATGATGGCCAAACACAGAGCCAGCAACGCTCAAATACCAGGAAATGCATTGTCCCTTGCATATCCAATGATGGTGCTTGTGAGAGCCCTTAGACCCAGGGGCAGCATACTCCACCTCCTGCCAAGGTGCTACATCTCCTGCTGACAGGATTCATACTCTGCCTGACACAGTTTTACCATCTTGACATATCTGGTCCTCCAATTTTTTTCTCTCTTTGTGTTTTTCTACTCCTCAACTTTTGCTTCACAAATAAGCTCATTAAGTATGGCAATATAATCAGCATCCCCAGGGGATGGAGAGAGAAAAGGGAAGGATCCTACATGACAAATGCTATCATTTCATTTAACGTACAGCAGGCAGGTACCCAAATACCATGTCTGTGGGCTTGTCATAGCAACACATTAGCAGAACAAAATGAAGTGGAAGGGCTGCCTTTATCTTCTCTGTCCATAAGCCTGAAATATCCCAAACCTCAAGAGGAAAAGACGAGGAGAAGGCTTTCCTCAGAGAGGAAAAGGATGGCAAAAACAAGTGGCAAGAGAGACATAAAAAACCCCACAAAGAACCCCAAGATCTGGAAAGATCAAGTAAGCAATGGACTGCAGAGGAAGTTTCTTAACTCTTGTGTCCACTGTGAAAATCTGGTGATGCTGGCATGTCTCTCACGCACTGGGCTGTTGCCAGAGGATGGGACAGTGCCTGAAGTCAGCAATGAGCTGTTTCCCAAGGACTGCAAGACATTTTCTCACCAAGAGAGATATTGCCAGAAATGTTCTTGCTCAAGAACGTATCCTGTTTCTACCAAAATTCTGCTAACATTGTCGCCGTGTATTGTTAGCACGAGTACACTAGTAGAACTACTGCTACTCTAGTATATTGCTACTGGAGCACATTACATGGAGAACGTGCCTTAATGGGCACAAGGTCACACATTCCAGCCAACCCTGCAAAAATTATATACAACAGAATATACATGCCCTCTGTCCAGCACTAATCCACTATGTTATTCTTCTATCAAAGCGCTCAGTCAAACCCAAACACTGCCCAAATGGCAGACAACTTAAATCGTGTTGTCCCAGCGACAACCTTAACATAAAAATCCCTGTATGTACACCGTAAGTACACCAACAAAGCGTTTGCTTTGTCTTCCTCAGAGTGTGGAGCATGAATTACGGGAGCAGAGTCACACCCAGATGGCCCTGTGCAATGGAAAGGAAAACAGACTCTCATTAAAACATCATCTTCCTCTCTGCTTCCAGGATGGGTCAGCAAAATTTCTCCAAAACTAGGAGATCTTTTTTCAGTCTGGCAGATGCATTCAAGGGAGAAATACCCAGCTAGAAGGCTTTCTGATTAATCTGTCACTGTCCTGTGTTGCTTTTGGGACAGCACACCAGAACACTGTGTTTCCCTGGGAGCTGAAGAACTCATAACTGTGCCTCCTGTATTTAACGTATGTTTTTCAAATACAGCTGTAAAAATTAGCTTTCACAAAAGGGCCTTGGTAACAATAGAAACATTTTTTTCATTGTTTTTTACCCTACCAGTTTTTTCTCCAAAACATGCATTTTCTTACACTTCTACTATGCAACAAGGAGTCTCACTTCCACAACGTGACCAAATCAAAACACAGAATGACAGAGAGGGCATTTAATTATGAGCCCATTATTTTTTTAAGACCTGGACAGAAAGCAACATCAATTTTCCGAAAAATATTGTAACACATTAAAAAAATAGTAATTTCTGAGTTGTTTAATAAACAACTTGCATATTTAAACTTTACCATATAATTTTAATATTTTAAAAGTCCACATATAGGTAAATAAAATGATTTGAGAATCTCAAATCAAGATACTACTAAATTTCACCACAGAACACCTTCCTATTGCCAAGATAAAAAGCAAGGAGGATCAGCATGTCTACATTAAGCTCTGACAGTGTAATAACATAACATCTACACTGGAAATAACTAAGTAAAAGAAAGGTGGAATAAGACTTATTTTTCTAAGTCACAGGTATAAAATTATGCCATTTCTCATTTCTCCATAGAGACTAGGGGACAAAAATATAACATTGGGTGATTCCATATATACAAACAACAGGTATCCAAGGAAAAAAAGGCACAGTTTCTTCTTCACCAGTCTAACTTTCTTCATCAAAAGTTTGCAATACCTAAGAAAATAATGCCAAAAATTAATTGGATGTTTTGAAGCAGAATAGCCTCCAAATGAGTTTAGAAACTTCTGTCATACCAAACTCATTCATTTTAATATGGTATTCTAGGAATAAGAATATGCTCAGAAAATCCTGACAGTATAAATTCTTTTAAAATAAAACACATAACTAAATGTTCCAATGAAAAAGCTTAATCAAAAATCATTAATTAAATGTTTTGAATGAACTTGATATGAATGATAAAGACAAAAAAAACAGCCTGTGCATGTTCCCTATTTCTGATTCCAAATCGGAAAAATACCCGGTCAGCTTAAATTTAAGGACTTGATCCAGTCACTGTATGTTAAGTCCAGCATCATCTGTGATTTAATTTTTCTGAAATTAATTAGGAGATTTTTAAAGGTACCAATAACTATTAGATAAGTAATTTCAGCTTTGAAAAATCTCATTAATGATGAATATATGGAATGAAGATATCACAGCAAATTAAAAATTATGTGAGTCTTTCAGGATGGGTTTTTTTAAGTATTCTTGATCTAATATCCATATCTCTTAAGTCTGAAACAGTATTAAATCCTTTTGAAAGCATGTTCATTTTCAATATTTAAAGCAGTTGAGCACTTCAGCTCTGATCTAACAAAACAGTTAAGAACATAAGCATATAACTGTAGAATTAAGCACGTGCATATTTTCAGTATTAGAGGCTTAATCTGTCATTTCTCCTCATGGTCTGTTAAACAGAGAAAAAAATATATCTCTAAGGGGAAACCGCAATAACTGATAAAAGAATTCGGGTAAATATCCACTAGCAAGGAGAACATTTGGTTCCCTGGGTTTTTAAGGAAAAAAAAAAAAAGGAAGGAAGAAATTATATTTTTGATGAACTGACTTCCCCTCTCCTGCTTCCTGATGTAGGATGCTTTTTTCAGGAATCTTCAACATGTTTCTCTTACCTAATTATTTACTTTTCCCCTCACTTAGCCCACTCCTCAGCTAGGTGCAATGCCACCCCTTACTCTCTTCTTCTTGTCATAACACCCTTTTTCCAGTTTCTTGTCCAACACCCCTTCTGCACAGGTCCCAGGACTGTCCCCCCTTCACTGCCTCCTTTCTCAGGCCACCCACTGCCTCGTGGCAGTGGCTGTGGCTGTAATGAGGTCTGCAAACGATCCAGTTTTGCTCCCTAATGGCCAGGAAGAGTTCCTGTTTCCAACCCATGTTTTCTTCTCTCTTTGAGGCCAGCAAGATTGTTACACTCTTTCCAGCCTGATGTCTCCAAATTCTGTTATTCCTATTCTTCTTGTCCTTACATTCGCCTCTTCCTCTTTCTTCAGCATTTACCTTGAACAAGAAATTTTAGTCTTTGTTCACTTCTGACTGAAGACCATTCCTTTTTCACTTGTTTCTTTCTGTCTCAGTCCCTTGATTCAGACTTAATAATGAACTCTTCCTTCTGATCTTTTAATCTTCAAATTCCTTTTCTCTGAGGAACAGCTTTTCTCACCTGCCATTCTGCCACACCTTTTCTGATATCCAGCCAATTGCCCTCTCCATCTCGCCTTACACATTGACCTTCAGCAGACTCTTCCTACATCAACACACACAACTATTCCATTTCCTAGGAAAGCTCTCTGCTTTCATTACTTTCCTGCTGCCCTGTCCACTTTTGACTCCACACAGTGAATTGTGCACAGCTGGCTTGGTAGCAATGTGGCTGCAGTAATATGAGGTTTAGCGTGAAATGAAAAATTTACTGAAAAGCAGGACAAACAGGCTGACATTTCACCCAGCCTCATCTCCTTTCAATCAATGTCCTCTTCTTGGACAAAGACAGACAACACTATGTCTTATTTTAAAGTCCTTGCCCTCGTCGGCCCAAATCTATCGCCTTAAGAGAAGTTGTTCACCCGCTGCATTTCTCACAAGTGCACCTTTATGTGGCTCTGACTGTTCCCTGTCTTGACTTCACCTTTCTGGCAGCATGCCCGCTTGGCTGAAAAGAGTCCTAATGAATTGAAAATACAAAAAGGGAGCACACAAGTGTAAATAAAGATAGGCAAGACAGGACGAGAACAAAAGCATTGCCTGGGCACTCCGGCACAAAAACTGGAAGGCAAAAGCCCAGCTGGAGCTAGCAAGGGACATTAAGGTTAAAAAGAAACTATTCTACCAGAATGCTATTTGCAAGAGGAAGGTCAGGAAAGATGTGAGTCTGCTGATGAATGGGGAAGAGACAAGTAACAGGCATCAAAGAAGAGGCTGAACCATTCAGTGTCCTTTCTTACAAGTCTTCATAGATAAAGCCTGTTCCCAAGTCCCAGCAAATACCAACCCCATTCAGAACACACAGGGCCAGTCAACAAGAAAGCAGCAATGAGTTAGAGACTACTTAGAGGGAACCAGGTATGTTCAGATCCACTAGCCCAGGCAGGTTTCACCAAGGATCTGATAGAGATGACTGGTATGACCCTGAAGCTGTTGTCAATCAACTGTGAGAAATAAAGGTCAGAGGGCAAGCTCCCTGATGACAAGGAAAAAGCTGACACTATTCCCATCTTTATGGAAGAGCAATGAAGGGCAATGCAATGAAGGGCATCCAGGGAATAATTAGTGGGTCAGCATCACCTCAGCCCCAGGTAAACATCCTCTTCTAATCCATTGCTGAAGACAGGAGAAGAGGATTAGCAAGAACAGCCAGCATGGATTTTTCAAGGGAAAATCGTGCTTGGCTTCCTCACTTTCTTCCATGAATGAAGAGTCCAAAGGGAGAGCAGTAAAGGTGCACTGTATTTAGACTTGTGATACTGTCTCCCCTTTTAACTTAAGGAAATACAGATGGGATGGACCCATTGGCTTCAAACTGACTGGAATACCAGGCTCCATGGCTTCACGTGCTCCATGGTGGCCAGGAACAGCACCACAGCCTGTGCTGAGACAGTAGTTACCATGGGCAAACACGCAGGACACATCAGGTTGCAAGGAAAGGGAGTAGATGGATGGAACAGCCACCGTGTCCTCAGTTTCCCTATTGTCCAGTGCCTAGCAGGCTGCTTCCATAAACACAAAGGGGGGGAAAAATCCTTGTATATTTTACACAGTGTTTCAAAACAACTGTCTTGCTAAAGCTCTTTTAGAAATACAGCTCTTTTTTTCCCTGGGATTTGTGCTCATGAGCCAAGCTGGCAGCTGCAGATCTTATAAGCTCAGGTGATGAAGCAGACCCCAAGAGACAATGAGTTTCAGCAGGTTAAAAATCATTAATGTTTTTATTACTTGTTTGATTAGATGATTAAAATTTCCCACCAAGTGTGTTTCCAGAGATGTGAACTTGGAAAAACAGGATTCCTCTGAGATAAAAGGTTTATGTTTTCGTTTTGTTTGGGGTTGTTTTGTTTTTGTCATTCAAATTGAACTCAGATGCTCTTCTTTTTTAGCTGCCATGCTTTCTTGGCTTAATCCAGTGGAGGGGGGGTTTTCCCCTATAGCTGTGTCTTGTTTTCTTGCTGCTCCCAGAAAATACAGCAAACTGAATAGCTCTGTGAGACTTATGTATATTATTGTTCTTGTGACTGCATTATCACTGGCATTTAATGAAAATGTATTCCCCGTATTTTGTTAGCCAAACATGCAACTGCTTTTAACTTGCAATAACTGCATAAGCACATTAAGAGATGCTTCCCATTATGCTACCATATTACTTTACAGATTTCACATTTTTTAGTGGAATAAAAGGTTTAATTGCTCCTCAATTTTGGGAACAACAGTGCTTAACATCTTGCATTAGATTCCAGCTTCATCTTTTGCTGTTTCACTCTGTGTCTATAAAACCTTTCTTGCAGTTAAAATTCCTTTCGTGCAGATAGATTCTGTCATGTGTAATGGCAGGAATAAAAGTAAATATATTTAGTGAAGTGTAACATGAAGAACAAGGCAAATTAAACAGGAAAATGAATCATAATCATTGCTTCTATGCTGGCTATGTAAGGCTCAAAAAACGCAAACAAACTCTTCCTTTCTGTCAGACTTCTTTATTCCACAAGATTTCTGCCCATTTTGCAGAAAGAGAAATACTGATATTCATTATTTCAATGTAATGATGAAAATCTGTGTCATAAGACATATATATGGCTGTAATGAGGTCTGTCCAAGCTAGGGAGACATTCAAATTTCACTAAGGGTTGTGAGTTCATGGAGAAATACCAAGAACCCACTCAAAAGTTAATCCATATGTAAGATGCACGTATCCACCCCTAGCCAAGCAAGAGGTAAAAACATTTTCCTAAAAGTTTTGTCTTCCTATTTGGTTGATCTCTGGAGTTCACGCTGCCTCACCAGCTGGGCAGTGAATCATTGGCATTCCTGCTCCAGGACCTTCTCCAGGCAGAGCAAGGGTACAGTTTGCAGGCAGCTTGCTGGTGCCTATAGGGACAAGGACTCCTACCTCCTTGCAATCCCTTCCTGCTCTCCAGCTCATGGCCTTGTCACATCTGGTACTTGTCACAGAATCACAAAATCACAGAATCACAAAATCACAGAATCATTTAGGTTGGAAAAGGCCTCCAAGATCATCAAATCCAATCTTTGTCAAATCTCCAGCTTGTCAACTAGACCCTGGTACTAAGTGCCATGTCCAGTCATTTCTTGAACACCTCCCTGGATGGTGACACTAAGGACCAAGAGATAACACTAAGAAAAGAAAATATCAAAAATTTTTGCTGCACTAAGGTTCTCCACTTTTTAGCTGGTGCTAAAAAGCCAGGTGAGAGCAGGGTGCATTGAAGGCTGAAGCAGGTGGCAAGGTCAATCTTCAATACCCTCTCTCATAAAAGTGAAGTGGGATTTCTGTCACATTTAAAAACCAAGATGAACCCACTCCCCAAGACTAAACTACAATTTTCCCTTCCTTTTCTGCAAAAGTTTTTACAGTGTCATCTAATGATGTTATTCAGCTGATATTTCTAAACTACATAGAATAAATACTTGTTTCACTTCTATTGTTTTCCCTTTCATAGCAAGAAATATGACAGTATAACTGACCCTGGGAAAAAAAGGCTGTACAGAGTTTCTGTAGGATAAGTTGTGAAAGAATCTCAGAATCATGCCCCTGAAAATGAGGGTATTTGACTTATTGGAGAAAATTAGTTTGACAATCCAAAATGTTGGCATTTTCTAACTTCTGAATGGCTTCTCAAGCAAACGTGGAATTCTTTGATTTTAATGCAACTTTCTAACTCTAAAGCTGCAGTAATACACAGAGCTGGGAACTGTATTTTTAGTTAATGGTGTATAACATTTTCAGTCATAAGATCAAGTCTTTAGCTGCTCATAGCATGCAGGCTCATTGTTTTCACAGAAAATTTCCAGCTGCGTAGTTTTTAAGAATGAAGCTGGGGCACTCACAGTGTTTTGTTCGGTTGTTTGGGTTTTCTTTAAGTAACTAAATTGTAGCTATTGCGTGGTTGTGTTTGAGCATGTTTGCATTCAGGAGCTGAGCTACGAGGTGCAGTGAAGGAGGTATGATTTCCCAGGCTCAGATCATTTTATTCTGCTATGTGAAAATACATCCAATCCACCTGAAGTTTTAAGCTGCTATAAGAGGTTTATCAGTCACGTGCCACCAGAAAAACTGGTCACAAGGCTCCACCCTTCATGCACTCTTTTTTCATGATGTCCCAGGTGAGCTCTGGCTTCAGTACCAAAAATCAGGGCTGGCAAATTTGTGTATCTGTCCCAGTTGTCACATTCCTATGGTCTCAGAGGTGTCCTTGCCCGAGAGCAGAGAACAGTCCGAGAACAAAGCTGAGAACTGGCTGTGAAGGAAAGAGAGCTGGCAGGTACAGCATTGATTGAAAGAAGACCACAGGAAAACCAGAGGAGAGGAATCACAGAGCAGAAGAGGCAAGGATGGATAAGAGACAGCCACTGGAAAACATGGGATCCCAAGCCTGGAGAGACAGCCCAGGGTTGCTAGGTCTTTGCTTTCCGGTAAATATTTGGAAAAATTCCATATCTGTTTTTCAGGTGGCTGGGTTGATATAGAACTACTTTCAGTGGTACCCATTATGCCATTAATTCAAGTGAGAGGTCTCTGCCAGGATATAATGATCTTAACTTTCCTCACAGCCACTTAAAAATCAGTCCATCCATAGAAATGCCTGTATTTTCCTTAATTGTTAGTGGAGAGGTTTGTTTTCTTTTTTTTTCTTTTCCCAAAGAAACTTGTGTTAAGCAAAGCCATATTAAAAGCACAAATCAAGTGCTCAGAAACTAGAAGATTCCTGAATTAATGTTATTTGAGCAAATGTAATTTATACGTTCTTGTGCAATGCTAGACAAGTTTCTCAAATCAGATTTTCCAGACATGTTCACTACTTGGGCATTTCTCATCGTCTGGATGCTTTTTTTCCTCAAAGCAATTCAAGCAGGGATGCAATAATTCACAGCAGTAGGAACTGTCCATTGAATATATCAAGTTCTATTTTAAAAATCTAAGTATCCTAATCCATGATTTCCCTAAAATCCAAGTGTTTGCCCAGACTTAAAGTCTAACTAACACACACACACACACGAAAAAGAGTAAAGCAGTTTTCAGACTAATCTGGCCCATGTGTAAGTTTTAGAGATGTTTGAAAACATATCCAAAAAAGTTACTGGTTATGTTGCCAAGGTGGGAAATTTCTGAATACAGAAAGTTCAAGAGCAAAATTATTGTAAGAATGTTTACAATAATGTCCCTAATATCTGTTCTCTTTAATATATTTCTAAACCAGGTTTTTAATTCCACTGGTAAGACAAAGTTAAGAAAATAGTATACAGTGGGATCAATCAGAAAGAGATGGGACGTAGGTCTGAGTGCAGAAACAGTGACCAAGGAGGCTTGATGCCATGGCAGATCTCCTCCAGCCCAGGGGATGACACACTGTCAACATGAGAGTCAGCACATATGACAGCTCTTTTGTGGGAATGTACTATTTACAGGAACAGAAAGTAGTTATTTGCAAGTTGCAGAACTTAACTAGATATAGGAAAGGAAATATCAGCTTGCCTAAATGTGAGTTATCCAACAAAAAAAAAAAAAAAATTAAAGCCTGCTGCAGTTATTTGTGCTCTGAAAGAATTTGGTGCCAACACTGCATGTTCTAAAGCTACAGAGATTTTCAAAAAGAAAACAACAGGGATACACTTCAAAACTTAATTAGAAGGAAATGTACCACAGATCCTGCCAGACTATATAAAAATCAAGAATTTATAAAAATATTTTAAGTGGTTACTGATTTCAAAGAACTAAGTACCTTTTCACTTTTAGAATACTAAATAGAAGTTAATTCCAACAAGAGGGTATTCTCCATGTAAGAGATTAAAATTTAACAGTTAGATCTCATAGTTTCCAAATGAATATGAAAATCTCCGTTTCCTCTTGCACTTCACTCTCATTAAAAATCCTTTAGCAGATCTATAAATTAAAAAATCATTGTGGTGCATTCTTATGATACGCAAGCTTTTGTAAAATAATATTAGATTCCTATTTTGTATACAGAAAAAGGAAATAAATTAACTCCTGGGTAATATCCCTGAAACATTAGCAGTATGAATGGTGCTGAAGCATAATTAGATTTGCAGAAACTCTCTCCCCTGAATATCCATACACTATGCTATTTAGGTCTAGGTTTGAAAACTGTAATTAAACAGTCAGAAAACCACTGGAAAAGAAACAAAATAACCAGCCACATAAAAGTCACAGAGAGAAAACAAACAAACAAGCCCCTGGTTGATCATTTAAGTTTCTTAATGAGTTCTGGTAATTCTAGTAAGTTACAGAAGCCAGGAAGAACCTGAGGAGCCAACTCGCTTCCTTTCAAACTTTAACGACTCTATTACGCTTCAAAAAACCAAATCACTGCTCAGCTTACTGAAATAACATTTTTCTCCTGTATGCATTCTTGTCAGATAAATCTATAGCTAATAATTCCTCTCTGTCTGCTCGTTTATCCAAACTGAAACACCAGGAGAAACACAATTCCCAGAGCTCCTGCTAAGCCCCTTTGCCAGCCTGGAAAAGATTTTCGGGGGCTGGGAGTTTATAGTCGGGCTGCAGCATGGCATCCATAGAGCAAGGAATGCTGTCCTGTTCCGTCACCTCTGGTAATGATGGCTGGCACAGGGCTGGAAGAGTCACCAGGTTTTTGGAGACTTGGTGGAACTCCAGCTCGCTCGGAGCTGATGGCATCTCCGTAGCCCACCACAGCGGCAGGCTGCACTAAGCCACTGGATCTGAGCGGACCTGTGATGCCCAGCATTTCAGGGTCAGACACAAGCCTTTTTAAAGGGACGGACAGACAGAAGGCCACCTCTTTTTTCAACATATTCATCCATCCCTGTTCCCATCATGCCATTTACACAGTTGGAAGCAGGTGGAAATTATTCACGGCCGCCTACTGGGGATTCCCTCGGCAAATGTAACGCTGGATTAGAGGGCTCATGAGTTGTCCTCCCGGCGGCTCCGGGGCCAGGGAGCGCCGCTAGCGGGCACTGCCAAAACACGCCGGGTGTCAGCTTGCAGCTCTTGAGGGAGACTTCCTAATTGCCGGAAATTAGCCGCCACTACCTGGTGCACAGCAGAGAATCAAGGAACTTTGACTTGATGCTGTCGTTCCGCCCTCGCCCAGATGTTGCAAAAGACATCTTGACTTTTGCGGGTGTTGGGGCAGCTGGCCAAGTGAGCAAGGAGCAGAACCTCCTCCAGGCATGGTCAGGGGGATGGAGTGAGGAGGGGCACCAGACGCGTTCTCATCCCTGCTCTGCATCTTCTCACTGCTGGGGCGCTGGGAGACTTTGTGCCGCTGCTTATCTGAATTTAATCTGTGTTTTCTGTTTGAATGTAGGGCCACAGCCACACTCATTTCACAGCCTCAGTCAGCTGTCTTTAACAGTGTTGTACACACCCAAAATGGCAGAAAAAAGGTTCAGCCAGCACAAATCTTCATATAAACATAGAAGAAAAAAAAAAAAAACCCAAACCATAACAGACTTACAGGTAAATATGCACATGACTGAATTCTGCCCTTTGTCTCACACCCACACTTCTGAAATGGAATAGAAGGACAATTCAGTCCTGGGATATACAAACACTGACAGAGTAAACCCAGACTGAACTGAATATAACATGTCCTTGTGGCTTGGACAAATCTAGGCAATTGAGCCCATGACTTTGGTACAGGTTTGGCTGCAAGCCGATGGATATCTGATGGATATCAGAATATCATTGTTTCTACACCTCCAATCTATAGAGCCCTATGAGACTAAAATTTACAGGTACTTACTCCTTACTCTGAAAAAAGAAATCTGGTTTTCACAAGGATCATGATCTGGGAGCTACTGTTGATTTTAATCAGTGGTTAGCAATTCTGGAAAAAATCCTTAGGTAGTGGATTGTGCTCTACTGTTTAGGCAGTCAGACCATCAGGTCCCTTTCCCTGTTTGCAGAAATCTTTTTTAATAAATTATTCATGGAGAAATACCAAGAAATACTAAGAAAATGAAAGACAACTTGGGTATTAGATTTGCATGATATATATGAGATTTTTGTTGTGTGCTTTGTTAGCTGTTTATCAACCTACCAATCTTCACCCCTAAGGAAAAAACAAGAAAAACCTCAAACCAAATAAGAAAAGGCCAAAATCAGAGAACAATGTGGCAGAAAGGTCTCCAATCTCCTTGACTCTTTCCAGAAATAAAAGCATTTACTCGCAGAGGACACATAACAACGGATTCTGGTCGCTTTCCACAGTAGAAAACAGACATGTTACAACCTATTTCTTGCAGTTACCTGCAGTCACAGAAATGCATTGATCCCTTAGGGTGGAGAGGGGACCCACAGACAGATTTTCCACCTGTGTCAAGTGGCCCCACACCTGCACGGGATATTGCTGCTGCCCTTCCTCCCTACAGAAGCAGCCTGTACATCATGGCATTTCCCAAACAGTCTATCCTTACAATTATCCTAATCCTTACAATTGAAAAAAAAATAAAAACAAAACAAAAAAAACCACCAAACAAACAAAAAAAACCACCACAAACCACAAAACCAGAAACACCTTAGAAGTGGAAAATGAGCACAGAAGCCACCTTTTCTTAGTCTTTTCTAGATAGAGACTCAATGCTTCACAAGGAAAATCCGAGAAAAAATCATGAAGAGCTTTTGGTGGTAAAACTATTCTGATTTCTTATAGCCTGAGTAACTGAGAGAGGCTAGAGACACATTTTCAAGACTTTTAAAGAAAGATATAATTATGGCATAAAGCTAGTATTGTATCTTATAATCTTTCATTAAGTTACTCTGAATGTACTGTAGGGTGACTTTAAATAGAACATAGAAATATCTATTACTATAAAACAGAATACTGGTAAGTAACCCCTGTGACAGAAAAGCCTATATACTTGGGAAAGAACTGTGAAAGCAGTGAAAAGCTTCACTTTTCTAAATTAACTTTGATCTCTAGATTTTGATACTGAATTTTTCAGTCATTATGTTTCAATAATATAAGGGGCTTGGTATATAATATACCGCTTTAGATTAGGTTTATCAAGTGTCTAATAAAGCAGGATGTTCATCTCTTTTGTCTTCTGGGTGAGGACTCTTTTATTATAGTGTAGTATCTTTTGTTTTAATGCTGCTCTGCAGTGGATTGCCAGCTCATTAATTTTTCTGCTATAACACCCAAATCCCTTTGCTGATCAGTGTGCTGAATGATTGATTCCCTGCTCCCAGACTAATTTTTTACATTGGACTGCATTTACCATCTGGTAGATAAATCATCCAAAACACTCAAATTCGGAGCCTGGTTCCAGGGATCCTCTTTGTTTGTTCAATCAGCAGCATGAATATCACTTGCAAATGTGGAGATTGTGTTCTCTCACCTGGATAACTGTTCCATATTGCAGACACAGGTTTCAACAAAGAGCATTGAGACAACAATAAACCTCTTCTCATTAATAAAACAAAATTTTTTTTAAAGTATCTGTTCTTTGTGCTTTCTAGCCAAAATTTTTGTTTCATCCCTACCATAGCCATCTTCTCCCATGAAGAAGAGTATTTTTTGTAGCACAGAACCAATTTTGCACATTCCAAACATATTTAACTATTTTCACAAAGACATCCTTGGTAAGAGTAAACACCTGCACAAGTGAAGAAAAGGACATCCTTTGCAGTTAAAACAGAGAAGAAATACTATGAAATAACTTTCCTTCCCAAGCCATGTTTTATATGAGAAAACAATTCTATACCCTCAACAGGAGCCTGCCTGTTTTATTTTCACTTTTATAACCCTGAAATGATACTTCCATAAAATTATACTTCCAATCAAGACAGCGAGAAAGAACTCTGCCTCACACAATTGTCTCGGCACAATTCTGGGAGAGGTGAAGGATGAAGAAAAAGCTGTGGGAGAGAGACGGTGCTTCAGGAAAAGAAGCTTTTATCTGCCCGTGGCAATATCACTCAGGAAGGGGACAGAGCACCCTTTCTTTAGTCTAAGGATCTTTTGCTGCTCTTTGCTGCTCTGGAGAACCCATTTGGCACAACACACTGACCTCTGTCCCTCCCAGAGGGATCAGGCAGAGGCAGCACACAATCGGAGTCAATACTAATTAGCAAAATGTAAACATTTCATTAGATCAATGCTTCCTTGAATTTTTAAAGCAACAAACTGCTATCCAGCCACAGTGTTTTGTCAAACTTTCTATGGAAATACTTGTTGAAAGCACTGTTTTAGCTGTCTTCACCAACCAGCTAAAGACTTCTTAACTTGTTCATGTGTTTTATGGACACCCTTAAGGATTAAAGCTTGTATTTTCAAAAGCACTCATTCATGCTGAATGCCTGGACTATTCTGGATACTCTGGCACATGCACGAAGCACCTTTAACTATCCCGTCTCTCAGGCTTTTGTGTTGCTTTGGCTATGGATCTTGTTCCCTTCAAAATTTTAGAGGAAATAGAGCGTAATTCTTCAAATGATGTTTATCCAAGCACTCTTTCTTTGTAGTTATATGTGAAGTGTCTCTGAATAGGAAAGAAAGCAAGTAAATCTCTTGTGAGGTACAACAAACTCCCCCATACACTTCAGGATTAAGCAACAGGACACTTTGTCAGCCACTGCTGAAATATGTGTGTTTACAGGAGGTTTTCTGTGGCATACACAAGCAGATGTGACAGCGTGTTTTCATGGGGGGCTGTGTCCCATCTTCCCTCACCACCTGCAGTGCTCTCATCAGTTAATAACTGAGATTGGTTAAAACGCTTCCTAAAGCAGCATTTTTTTGTCAGCCACAGGTGAAATCTGGCGTGTCAGACTCCGGAAGCTGGGTAGAAAAGTGTCAGCCTGGGAAGCAGTCAGGGCTGAATCTGGGATAAAGCGATTGGAGCCCCTAAAGACGTGCATTTTGTGTTCTCCTTGAACACACTGTGGTGATCAAGGGAGATTAACCAAAGTTTGCACAGATCCAACTCTCTGGCTTGCCTGACTGCCCCCATTCACCCCATCTGCTTCCACATGGATCCAATGAGCCTGGTGTGAGGCACAGGAGATGCCCCAGGGCCTTTCCTTGAGGAACACGGCTGTTGCCTGCCAGCAAGCCAGGCAACTGGAATGAGGCTGCCTACAGCTTTGCAGCACAGCAGAGCAGATTTCAGGAGGTTTTGGCCTCCAGACAAGACCTGAGAAGAACCGTTTCATGTCCTTTTGTCTGTTTGTGGACACTGTACCCGTTCTCTTCTTTGGCTGCACTCCAGGGGATGGTCTATGCATCCTACAAAAGTACAGAGAGTTTTGCACCTATTTAAAATACATAGGAGCACACCAAGATCTCAGCCTGGTACGAAAAGATGGGGAAGACCCAGCACCCACCAAGACAGGTCAGATCACTTCAGAAAAATTACTGACACTTTTGTCTTGTTCCAGATTTTCTTCCTTTAATTTTTACATGTTTTCCTGCTGGTCTTAATTAACACTCTTTTTGAACCATGGATGACGATCCTGCCAGCTTGAACATAGTTATATAATGTGGGTGTTTCAAGACTGTAACTGCAACTAAATTTATTTTTATAATACAACATCAAAAGAGAGGTATTACAAGGGTTTAGTTTTATTCTAAACCAGATCCCTTAAACACTGTTTCTGTAACACATAATCTATTACCAGAAAAGTCCTGCCTTTTCAGTCCTTAGAAATTGTCTACTGTAATGAGAATTTAAATTATCCTAAAATAAATCCTGATTTTCTAGTCAAACAGTGCCTCCTTGCAAACCACACTATGACCGCTGAGGCAGTTTTAGAGCAACTTAAAAGAAATTGAATACTGATATCAGTGTAACATTAAATTGCTCTCTTAAACGGAGAAATTCACATCAATAGATATGCAAATGCATGCAGAGCCAGATCTGTCTACCAGCTCCCAGGCAGCCAGGTCTGTGAATATAACCAGGTCAGCAAGACCTGAAGTCTTTCAGGTACTCTTCACTGGCATCTTGCTCCACAGAACACAGAAGAAGTTCCCTGGCAAGGATCTTGAAGAGAAAAAAAGACCTGGAAATTTTTCTCATTTAAAATAAACAAACAAATACTAAAACATATGACCCATAAATCCCAGACACCTAATGGCTCAACAAATGGCACCACTAGATACTGTCCTAATAATACAAGATTAAAGAATTCTGCTTTCATGTACCCCCGAAGCCATCTGTGAATTAGAATCAAAGATACATTGTAGCTGTTCATCAAGACAGATAAACAGATTTCAGGTTCTCCAGGAAACTTTAATTTCATCAGATCACAGTTTTGACTGCTGAATTTACTCCTAATCAGATTTCATCTTCAACTTCTTATCCTACTGTGGAAGAAAAATATCATACAAAGAAGACCAAGAAATGGTTTCATAAAATGAAATCTATTATCAACTGATTTAGTGACAAAAAACCCTCTTCCTCACACACTTAGGAGCTCCACAAAATACAGCTCCACTCTCCCACATGCTCTCTTTTTCTTCCTCTATTTCTCCACATTTCTAAATTGTTAGAATTTCAAGATGATCTAGAAATAAACTATAGCAATTAAAAGGGAGTATTGAGCTTACAGCATAGTATTTAGTTATCATTTTCTTATTCTCTAAAGCTAGTTTTGGGATAGAACAATTTTTTTAAAGAGTACTTCTACAAAGAATACTTCTACAAATATTCTACTGAGCATTACAGTCAGTTTAGAAAAAGCCAGGCTTCTACCTCAATAACACCAACATGTCCCCTATCTCCACTCTTGTTCCACAGCACCTGTAAGGATTTAGGGAGGAGGATATGCAAGAGTCTCGAGTCAGAAGAATAGATCCTTTTTCAACGTTCCTGATGCTCAGCATTCGTCCTTCCACAAATGTCACCGCTACTGTTATACTGGGAACTCTTGCCACTGTCTGCTCTGTGGACACTCGCCAAAGTCTGACCACAGGCTGGAGAAGTCACAAGTGCTTTCAGCTGATGGATCAATGGTGGAATGTAATGATCTCTTTAGATGAAAAGGGTACAGACTCCTGTCAATATCAGTGGGATTCTCCATATTTATACCTCTCTACCCAAAGCTCTTGGCCAGAGTTTCTTTTTTTTCAAGTCCAAGTAAATATTAACTCTCCCCTTTATCCAGTCTACTGTCAACTCTAGAAAAAAACTGACAAGATATGAGTATAAAATATTTATCCTTACATCAACAGGGAAAAGGACCAGACTTCTTGTTTTCCCCTTAATAGGAATTATCAGAGAGATCTTGGTATGGAGAGAATGTTTCGTTAGCAGTATTTTCCACAACAAACACAGCTTCTTTTTTCCTCTTTTCAAAAAACCAATAAAGAAATTGGATTCAATCCAATCCCCTCAGTCAAGCCTCAATTGCTCCATCACACTAGCAGTTTCCACTCCTGACAATGATGGAGTGACACCTGTTACAAGATGATTTTCTGCTATTCTGACACTTTCAATTCTACTTTAATTACCTTTTGGCTCCTTAATCAGCATAAGAATCTCTACTGCAAGGACATTTCACGTCTAGGCAATTACACTAAAGGGAAACAAACATATGCATGCTACTGTCCGAGTTTTAATTTCTCTTTCTAATAATTGTTTTTACTTTTTACTTATAGTTGATTTATATTCATGCCTTATGATAGTTTCTCAAAGTGACATGTAACCTGAATGAGTTCAGATCATTTACTTCAGAAGTTAGATTGGCACAAACACGCATCACATTTTATTTGGCTTGACTGTTATAATTCATTTACAAGAACATAACTCATAGTACGTTAGATAAAATAACCAATTATTCCAGTCCTGTCTACCATTTCAGATCAAGTGTAACTATGCAAACACAGAACAACATGTAATTCTTAAAATACGATAATTTGCCTGAACCTGTATCTCTCTTACATCCCTTGCTCTTAATGTTTTCACCAACATGACTGCATCTCTTTAGCACAAATTGGTTTTGCTCTGTGTAACTTAGAATGATATACCAAACAAAACCCCTCATCCACTTAATTTGAGCAAAAAGCACAAAGGGTATGTCTGTTCTAGCTGATAAGCACAGATGAAAGCCAGTCTTGAGGCCACATCTCATTCTGGTTCACAGAGCCCCCACTGAGCCCAGGCAGAAACCACGGCTGAGCTCCAGAGACCAGCAGTGCCTGAGGTTTATATCCTCCAAAATCCACGGTCACATCTGCCACGTGGACTGGGCCAAGGGAGCTACATGCTTGTGTTCACTCTCCCATGTTACAGCAAGGGCAGCCTGGACCCAAGCTTCAGACAGCACAAGAGTTTAGAGTGAGAAATAGTGCACATAAAACTCATTTTGGTCAACTCACTAATTATCTTAAGACTTCACCTCAAGTGTAGACATACCAGATATGTAGCTTTAGACCCCATCTTATCCTAAGGAAAAACAGCTACAACAGCACCATAATAGTTGTCCAGGAATAGCAAGCCTGGGGGATTACTGCTACAGGATCTGAAGGACAGACATGAAGGTATCTAGGAAAGTAATGGGAACAAATGCACCATATTTGCATTTAAACAGGATCTCATCCTGCTCATTCAATCCCCAATAAGTTATCTTGAAACAACTTTATCTTTACTCACTTCACTCAGAGAGATCTTAAGAAAAGCAGGGGCAGCACACAGTCTGTGAAACTCATAGGTGGTGCACAGAATCGACCCTAGCAAGCCTATTTTATCACACGAGGGAACAGCACATGGCAAGGCTTACAACACAAGCATGTCCCTGGTAATTAAAATCCCGGGTGTACACATCCATACCAGTGCACTGAGCAATATCTCTCGATGAGTCTGTGTACCTTCCACCTAAATCTGCAGCACTAGGTCAGTTATGATCCGACTACAACCCCTGCTGCTCCTCAGGTGACCAGAGCATATCTCATACCAGAGATTCAGCCAGACTAAAACTGAAGCTGACGATGCCCATGCACAGTTTGAGTCTCCGGAGAGCACCACCAGATTAGGAGCTCAGGAAGGAACTACATGTTGTACTTACCTTCACACACAGGATGCTCAACAAGCCCCTGTAGTTCACAGCCCCCTTGCTAAGGACACAGCATGCCTGAGCACAGCATCACACCACCAGCACAGGGACAGTCAGGGAGTATCAGAAATGTCACAGAAGAAGACTACAGGTAGGGCTGGGAATAATATAACCTCTCCAAAACACCAGCCTAGGACTCTATTCTCCAGAAAGAAATACCTATTTTGTTTTTACCCCATTCAGGGTAAAACAGGGTTATTTTATTTTGTTAGCTTAGCAAAGTATGGATTGACAGATGAACAAACACACACAAGTCCACATTGTCAATTAACTCCAGATACGTCTTAATTCTCTGTTTCCTGCTCTAATCACTTTATCAAATGTTCTTCCCTTGGCCAGAGATGATGCAATTATATCATAATTTAACAAAAGGCCAAGCTGCAATGCATGTGCCAAAGGAGCAGAATCAAGGCTGAAAAAGCCATCTTAATGTTCATGTTGTCTGCCTGTGTCCTCCACCTTGCAATGTTCTATTGTTACAGCAAACTCTTTCTTAAGCAGCATATTCTGTAGCAATAAAGGAGAGGATTTCAGCATTTCTGAAAAGAAATGACAAATAAATAAAGGTAGCTATATAATCTAACCATGATAAAATGTTACCAGCCCAGCAACCACCTCAAGAGGTGCAAAAAACCTGTTAAGGCAGCAAGTCAGCCTGATGCCCATTATAAACTTGCAAAACAGCAGAAGAAAGGAGAAGCATTTTGCTTCCTTAAATATGGAAAGCAATTTAGAGAGTCTAGTCATTTGAAGAAGTAGTAGTAGTTGTGTTCTTAAGTTTAACTTTCAGTATAAACAGCAATGTATGTGGTAGCAGTCTACTGAGAAGGGTGCTAATGCCAACATCTGGCTCCATGTGTAAATACAGGACTCATCTTTTTCAGGGAGTAGTTCCTTCAGTAAAAGTTAATGAAGCTGTGCAAAGGTAAGTGAGGGGAAAATCTGACCCAGATATTGTGTGTGGAAGTTAGTTCTTTCAAAATAAAGTTGAGTACTGTAACTCTGCCATTTTACATGAAACAGTTAACACACAGCAGAATCTGACTATTGCATTTAAAACAAAATTTTCCTTCCATATTTTTGGAGTTACCCTGAAAAGAGTGCCTGCCACAAGTATGTATATAGCACATACATTTGCTTGTGCCTATTTTTAGTAGAACTGAACCACGCTGAATGCCTTCAATATAGCATACAGTTTTCTAATTCCAGGCTGGAAAGCCCTCTTTCTGTGACGGTTTCTAAATAATGATATCCCTGTGTTCCACATCATCTTAGAAACTTCCTCATACATTTCAGCAGCCTTCCATATTTAATCTCACTGATTTATGCTCATGCCATGGTCTAATGACCCACATGTCTCTGATGGGTAAGCCGCTAACGCCAGTGACACATTAACCTATTAACCTCTCTTTAAAAATAACCATCACATTCGTACAAACAGAATGAAAAGTCAGGCAGCAGCAGCCAAACAGCAGCATTGTGGTATCACACAGTAAGACAGTGTATATCTAAACTGGGTAAAATGAAGAGGAGCATTTCAAGAATGTGTAGCAGATTTATTATATTGCAAGACCGTTTTGCCACAGTTTGCTGGTCTGCGAATTTGATAGCCTGCTTTAGCAGCATTATCCGTATTGTAAAATGTAATTGGGAGGAAGATCACTCTTCCGTTCACTCATTTCTTGAAATCTCTGGTGCAGTTTGGGGACCTTACTCTGGAAGGTACCGGGAGTCCCTTCCAAGGCGTAAATTGCCTCCCAATCCCGCTGAAGACAATGGGAGCGGGGGCTCTGCGCACAGGGCGAGAAACCTTCATCACCTTGGAGAAGGCACTTTGCACAGCTCTCGCTGGCGATTCGTGCAGTGGAATAAACCTATCATTTTCAAAGGCAGGAGAAGGCATGCACAGCCATTTTTCAGAGGGAAAAAAATAAATTCGCTGTTCTAAATAGCAGTTTTAGAAGACAAACAAATCTTTCTAAAAACCTGTAAACTTTATATTGCACGTATTTACTTTGTTCTACTTCAAACCCGTCATATCCCCGAAGATCTAAGAAAACGTGCTGCTGTCATGCCAAACCACATTGCAATCTTACAATACCAGCATATAATTATGCATATTATCTATAAGTCGTGCAACCAAAGCAGGGAAAAAACCAAAAAAAGCTTATTCTGAGCACATCACGGTGTATTTTGCTGCCTACGCCTCATCCAGAGTGAATTTATACAACAGCCGGCAGACGGACGGGAGGAGAGGCTACCCCGGGTCTGGGCTGCTCGCAGCAAGAGTGAGACCCAAGAAACAGCCCGTGTGAGCCATCAGGGGCTGCGCTCACGGCTCGCACCCTCGGCTAGCGGCAGGACGGGCACGGGGCGGGGGGAGGCCGGCGGAGGAGGGGGCGGGATGCGGGCAGCCCCCGGGGCGGCCGGCGCGCACCTGCCGGCACCGCGGCGGGGGGCAGCGGGGAGCGACAAAAGCCGAGAGGCGGCGGCAAAGCCTTTCCCTTCAGCGGGGAGACCTCGGAGACGGGACTCCCCGCGCCCCGGAGAGGGGCATCTCCCGCCGGCCGGGGAACCGGCTCGCCGCGCCCGGGGCCGGGGCGGGCGCCGCTCCTTTGTTTTCCGCCGCCCGCAGCGCCACGCCGGGCCGGGCGGAGCGGGGGGCCGCGCTCAGCCCTCCCTCCACGTGCAGGCGTGGGCTGCCCGCAGGGGTGGGCGCGGGGCGGGAGCCGGCGGGGCATTACCTGAGCAGTTGATGCCTTTCCCCTTGCCGCCGCCCTGGCACTCGGAGCCGGGCAAGGGATGAGAGGCGCGGCCGGCGGGCAGCGCGGAGAGGGCGAGCACCAGGAGGGCCGAGGTGTAGCAGAGCGCCAGCGGGGGTCCCGCCCGCAGGAGCGGCCGGGCGGCGGCCGGGCTCTCTCCCAGCATGGCGAGGGGCGGCCGAGGAGCAGCGCCGGCGGCAACGGGATGGCGGCGGCAGGCCCGCAGCATCAACCGGAGCCCGCGGCGCCGCCCGGGCGGGACCCTCCTTTCTCCGCCGCGCCGGAGCGCACCTTCAGCATCCCCGCCGCAGCGGCCGCACGGACCCGCTGCCGCCGCCGCCGCCCGGGCGCGGGCAGGGCTGTCCCCGCCGGGGCCGCGCTCGGTCCGCGCCCGTCCGCCCGCGGTGCCGCCTCGCCCCGGCCGCGCTCCTTTGTGCGCGGCGCCCGGCAGCGCCGCCGCTCCGCCTGCAACAAAGGGAGCGGAGCCGAGAGGCTGCTGCCGCCGCCGCCGCCGCGGAGGGGGAGGAGGAGGAGGAGGGAGAGAGAGAGCGAGAGAGAGAAGGGGGAGGAAGCACACGTGATGGCAGCCCCCTCCCCCGGGACCGGAGGGGAGGTGAGGGGCTTCTCCTCGCTCGGCGGGCAGGGCGAGCGGCGGCGGCAGCGCCCGCCCTCACGGCGGGGCCGCCCCCACGGGAGCGGAGTCCCGGGGCGGGCCGGGCCGGTAGCGGGCACAGGCGACCGGCGGGCGGGGATGGCACCGAGGGGAAACGGAGCAGAGAGGGTCCCCAGGGGCGTCGAGGAAGGAGGACCGCCGGCACAGCGTTTGTCACTGTCCGGGATGGTTTTTTATTATTCACTAATAAGCCAGCGCGAGTGGGGTTGGGAAGGAAAGCAAAGAGACCACCTCTTCTATTAATTGTAAGGGTTGTGTTTAATTTTTTTAATTACTGCACGGAAGCCCAGCATGTATAGCGGGAGCATTTGCACCAGTCCACGTAAATTAATATGTTTACAGTGAAGGAAGTGAGTTTTGTAACAGAGCGCTTTTACTATCTACGTGTTTTCCAGTCCCTTACATGGAGACCCTTCAGAGGTCAGAAGCACCGCACAGGTAGAACGTACCGGGCACATACCTTGAGTGCAGATGCTCAGCATGTATCTGTGTGACTGAAAGGTTTTGTGCAGCAGCGACTGTTTTTACACAGTGAAAACACAAGACAATGCTTTACATTCATCGAGGTTTTTTCCTGTCTCAGTTGTCACGTTTCATGCGAGTTTTTTAATCCACCTTGCAAATCATTTGTTTTTCAGGAACAAAACCTGCCTTTTTCCTTGATCTCTCTGCCACTACACACAGCTGATGGGCTGTAAGGTGTAGAGCTTGTGTGAGATGATCTGGCTTGCACTAAGGTATAGCTCTTGTGTGAGGAGACCTTTGAGTAATTTGTTAACCAGAGTGGTCAAGAGCAAGGCCATAAATCCAGGAGTAAGCTTTGGGGAGGCACAGTGATTATTTAAATACAGCAATGAAGATGAAGTCCTGTGTTACTAAGACTGAGAGAGCAATTTCTTTTTGACACAAGACTTCAGCACTGGCTGCCTCTGCCAAGTAAATGTTCTTCTGTGATTACTTGGTGATGCTAGATGTGAGAGGAGTTCTGCTCCTCAGTAAGGTGAGGCACATTAACTCAAATAGAACTGGTTCCTATGAAATTGGGCTGCTGAGGTACACTGGCCAAGACGTTCAAAGCTCTCTAGGTTTGTGTGCTTCTCTCTGGTTTGCTAAGCAGATAAACCTTTGGGATCCTTGGGTCATGAGACTAGCACAGAAGTTTTGAAGGTAGTATTTTGCTGTTGTAAGAGCAAATGCTCTGTATAACTCCTTCCGTAAACACATCTTACACTAACTATGCTGTTTTCCTGTACCTCTTGCTGAAGGGCTGGACCAGAAAAGCCCTCATCTCAAACACATTCAAGACCAGTTCATACTCATTTGTCCTTGTGCCATCCAGTGTTTCAGTTAGTCATTTCTCTTTTCCTTGCATCTAAATCTGTAGTATTTATAGGCAGTAGTCATAGCCACTCTTTGCTGGTCTATCTTATCACTATATTTTATTAGTCTCCTCCTGTAAGACAGAGCCTCTGTAACTCAGATTTTAGTGCACTAGATAAAGTTTCGATTCAGCTTTCTTCTGCATAGCTGCAGTTTGTAACAGCTTTTCACAAACTACTGCTAGCCTCTGCAATGGAGGTAGTCTGTCCTCATTTCTTCCAAAATTACCTTTTCTACTACAGCCAATCTGCTTTTTATATGACCGAATCTCACTGCTGGTTCAGGTCATGCTGTGACAAATGCAGGCTACTCCTCGTATTTGTCATTTACAGTCCATAATAATAATAACAATAATAATGCTTTTTATAAATGTCCAAGTGCATGACCGTATCTTTTCCATTGTTGCATTTCATCCCATTTATTTTATTCCAGTCCTCAAGATTGTGTAGTCATCTTTTCAGTATATTCTGAACCTCCTTTTCATTAACAGTCTTGTGCAGTTCTTTGTGTCCATGTGCTGGTTTGAAAGCAAAACCAGTGAGAGAATCCAAGTCAGAAATACAATTTAATAAGAGGAAAAGAAAAGAAGTAAAATAAAGTAATATAAAATAAATGCAATAGTACAAAAAACCACTGACAGAGTCAGAATACAACCTGACACCCTGTTAGTTAGGGTGGTAGCAGTCCAGATGAGATGGTCTTGTCAAAACAGTGATCCTGTAGAAAGGTCTGGTAGCTCTTGTCTTCTGGGTGTCCAGTGGATAAAAGCTGCCTGTGCTGTCCCAAACCCTGGATTATATCCAGGTGGGAATGCTTGGCTCCTCCCCCTGGGCAGAGCATCTCACAATGGGATGATCTCATTCTATGAGTCATGCAGTGGGTCCTTGATGGCCCATTAAGCAGAGATAACTCCTGGAGGGAGTTATCTATGAGTCATGTGGCAAGGCATTGATGGGCCCATGAACAGAAGATAAGGGAAACACTGCCCCACCTGGTTTCAACAGCTCATGAAGATGGGGATAGAATACATACCTTGGGCACATCTTATATTGTAACCTAGGACAGACCACTTCCACATCTACAACAATGAAATAATCCAGAAATACAAACTATATGTCTCAGAACAAATTTTAACAGTAACAGTACCTCTCCCAGTTCAAACATCCCTCTTCCAGGACAGTGGATAGACCTCTGTAGGGAGTTCCCAGGTGAATTTACAACTTTATTTCAGTTCCCCATGTCTTTCAGCTTCCCACAGGCAAACTATATGCTGGGCTTGTAGAATGGTTTGGGATGGAAGGGACCTTAACTACCAGCTAGTTCCAACCCTCCTGCCATGGGCAGGGACACCTTCCACCAGACCTGATGGATCAAAGCCCCATCCAGCTTGGCCTTGAACACTTCCAGGGATGGGACATCCACACACTCTTGCAGTTTAAAATTGCTGCCCCTTTTCCTATCTATATAAACCCTTGTAACAAGACCCTCTCCAGCTTTCTTGTAGGCCCCCTTCAGATGCTGGGGGGCTGCTATAAGATCTTCCTGGAGCCTTCTCTTCTCCAGACTGAACAACTCTAATTCAGCCTGTCATCATCCAGAAAAGGTGCTGCTACCCTCTGATCACCTCTGTGTCTCTTTTCTGTACTTGCTCCAACAAGTCCATGTCCTTCCCATCTTGGAGGCCTCAGAACTGGCCACACTATTCCAGGTGGGGTCTCACAAGAATGGAGTGGAGAGGGAGCATCACCTCCCTTGATCTGCTGGCTACGCTGATTTTGATGCAGCCCAGAACATGTTTGACTTTCTGGGCTGCAAGTACACATTGCTGGCTCAGGTTGAGCTTCTCATCAACCAGCATCCCCAAATCCTTCTCCCCAGGGCTGTTCTCAATCCATTCTCTGCCTGAATTTGTGCTTGGGATTGCCCCGATCCAAGTGCTTTGCCTCACTGAACTTCATGAGGTTCATGCAGTTCCACCTCTCAAGCCTGTCCAGGTGCATCTGAAAGGCATTCCTTCCCCCCAGTGTGCCAGTCACACCACACAGCTTGGTGACATCAGCAGACTTGCTGAGGGTGCTCTCAATCCCACTGTCCTTGTCACCAACAAAGACGTTAAACAGTGCCAGTCCCAATACCAACCCCTGAAAACATCACTTGTCACTGGACTCCAATTGGGCATTGAGTCATTGCCTGCAACCCTTTGAATGTGACAACCCAACCAATTTCTTATCCCCTGAGTGGTCCATCCATCAAAATATGTCTCTCCAATGCAGTGACAAGGATGTTGTGCAGGACAGTGTCAAATGCTTTGCACAAGTCCAGATAGATGATGTCTGTTGCTATTCCCTTATCCACCACTGCTGTAACTCCATTGAGGAAGGACACCAAATCTATCAGGCATGATTTGCCCTTAGTGTGAAAGCTTTTAACAAGTCCACACAGATTGTAAGTAAAACTTATGGGATTTGGTTTTGGCTTTGTGTTGTTGTTATTTTTTGACTCCTGGGATAAATGACATGCCATTTTTTATCTAGAAAAGCCACATCTGAGCAGTGCTATCTGTCTGGAAGCATCTCTAGCTAGTTTAAAGTGAGTGATACAGTCATGCTTGATTGGCAAATTCACACTATGCCAGCTGGGTATTCATTTCTATTCTGTTCTCTGATATATGTATTAAAAAAAAAAAAAAAAAACCTAAACACTTTCCTGCCAGCTTTAAAAGCAAAAGAATTCAGAAAGAATTTGAGCAAGCTGCTTCTGCAGTGCAGATTGTTGCAGAAGGAAGGAATACCACACCAACAAAATGACAGATCTTGTGTGTCTTTGGGATCACACTAAACTCTGCCACATTTGGTAACTTCCATCTTTGGCAAGCAAATGTAGCTTTATTGCAATTATCCAACAATTTCACTTTTGCTCACCTCCAACTGCTCTTCTGTGAAAGAAGGAAGCTACGCAGATTGTTGAAAATTGTCATCTTTGGTGAACTCTTGAATACTACCAGCAGTTTTTAAGTCCCCTGCTGATGCACACACAATTTCTGCCCTCCTCCCCCCTGATTTTTCTCCAGTAGTTGTAGAAATGAAGATGTACAACCAAAGGGAAGCAGGGAATATGAACAAACAGAGAGAAGCTGCCAGAGGAGCGAGAGTGATTTCATTTGCTAGAGATCTGGATACAATACAGATACACTTAATTGTGAAAGCATTGTTTTATTTTGTCTTGGAGGGCAAAGATCTATAATTTAGCAAAACCATCAAAGCGTGGTTTGGAGCCCCCTGCGGCCTCATGCATCAGACAGGAGAATCCTGCTCTTGCCAGGTATTTGGCCAGAGAATTGCATTTATTAGTCTCAACTTTCCTTCTTACTCACAAAAACCCTTCCCAACTCCTGTACTTGTAAAGAAAAAGTCAAAAATATTAAGAGTATAAACTGGAAAAGTGTTCACAGAATCAAAGAAACACAAAAATGTTGAGGCTGGAAGTGACTTCTGAAAGTCATCTTGTCCAAGTCACCATGTTCAAGCAGGACCACCAAGAGCCAATTGCTCAGAACTGTGTCCAGATGGTTTTTGAATATTTCCAAGGATGGACACTCCAAAATCTCCCTAGGCAACCTGTGCCAGTGCTTGGTCACCCTTACAGTGAAAATGTGTTTCCTGATGTTCAGAGAGAACCTCCTGTGTTTCACTTCGTGCCCATTGCCTCTGGTTTTAAATCAAAAATGTTGTCTAATGAAATCTGGAATCAGCCTCAACAAAAGACTCAGGAGTTCTCTCATACAAACTGTTTCATTTTTGCTACTTGATCAAAAGTACTCAGTCTATCCAATAGTTGAACTTATTTATCTGTCTCTATTAGGGGGTTTGTGCCCAAAATCTCAAACGACACCTACCTAAATCTGCCACCTTCAGTATTTGCAAGTTGGATAATACAAATACGTATCTTCAGTATATAGTGCCACTGTATTCCGATAAAATAAAATGAGTGCAAAACCAGGAAAGAACCAGGTGGCACTGGCTATGTCATTTAGTTTCATACATAGCTCATTACCTATTGAACTTTGTATTTAATTAAAATTTTTTTTGCAGCACCACAGAATTTTTTCTGTGTTACTCCTGAGTTCTTCAGCAATCAGATGCCTGGCCCAGGATTTACAATGATGTCACATTTGGGAGTCTATCCAGCAGACCCTGCACAGGTTGTTCTTGCCACACTTACCATGCAAACATAACTGTGGAGAGGTTCTCTTGCCTGGAAGGCTCCCAGCTGAACAGAAGGAGTATTTAGCATAGGACTCTCTTGCTCCTTTCTGCCCAGGACTAAATATGTGGCACCAGTTGCAGATCAATACTTACCCTCTGTCAAAGTTTCACATGGCTAAATTTTGCTCCAGGAGCTTGATCAAGTGATTCAAGCCCCTAACCCCACTCAAAGCTAGGGGGAAAAAAAAAAAAAACAACCAAAAACCAAAAACAGTTTAGGCCAAACTGAATTTACTGTCACAGTAAAGAGGACAGAGAGAGGGGAGAGCAAGAGCTCAGTAAAGCTGGGCTTGATGCTGCTGCTCCTAAGATCTGGGAAAGAGAAGCCGATTGCTACTTGTGCCTTTTCCCTGCCCATGTGCCTTCATCAAGGCTCTGGAGCAAGCAACGCAGGCAGTGGTGCAGTGGCCATTTTACTTCCTCCGTAGCACCCTGCTGCCCTGTTCACCTGTGTCCTTCCCCAGTGCATAAAGCTGCCTCAATGTCTCACCAATTTTTGAGGCAGCAACGTGCTCAGGCTGGTTATTATTGGGAAGCTGAGAACTCTTTGCCTTGTACTATGCCACTCTGTTTTGCATTTTCTACCCCACTCCTATAGTTCTTCTCTATTCCCCTCCTTTTATTTTTATCTTTAATTTTTCACGTGTTTCCCTAGATTTTATGCTTTTCCCTTTTCCATTCACCATGGTGCCAGATCTGTTTCTCTTCTTGCAGTTGTTTTGCGTCTTCTTTCCCAGAATATTTTTATTCAGTCAAAAGGCATGACTAAAAGCCCATTTGGGTCAATAAGATGATTTTTAAGAACCAAGCTGAATATATATTTATTCTCCTTGAATTTCCTGTCACAATGTCCCCATGAGTCAAGAAATATTACTGAGCCCACTTTGCTGCTGGGAAAAAAAAGGACAGCGAGAGATTTTTTTTTTTTTAGCATCAACCACAGGACACAAAGGATTCTGTAGCCATTGCAAAACAAAATCCTTACTTTTCAAAACCCAATTTCAAGCACCTGCTTCTCCAGCACACTTGAGTTCCTCCCAACTCTAACACCTTCCATTGACATTTATTCAGAGTGGTGGCAGGAACAGTAGGGGAAGCTTCAAACCATTCTCAGGACTGGAACAAATTTGTTTGCCAATATCACTTGTTCTCAGTCATCTTTTCCAAACCATTTTTCTTCTTGTTTGGCTTATATAATAAAATATGAGCTGTCACTTAGCACCTTCACATCTTTAAATCTTTCCTAATTAATCAATTCTTTAGTACATGAACCAGTCTGTTACCCTTTTCTCAGTTTCTTTTAATCTGTTGACCTCTCTCTTCTTCAAATACTTCCAGACTAACTGCTGATCAGTAAAAGTGTTTTCTGGATGCTGATAAATGCTTTTGTCACTTATTGATCATGCTGTTTTGGTTCTTTGTTAGTGAATTGTATTTAAACTGCAGCTAATTCCCAGCACAGTAACCTGTATGTGCCTAGGCGTACCAGGAAGGTCATGCCTGACTCAGTTCTGCAGAGTTTCTACTGTGTTCATAAAATCATGACAACTTTTCAATCCTGCTTTTAGCTTTTGGCATTATCAAAGGCAAAAATATAAAATATTTCATTCAACTTAATTTCCATTGCCCCAACAGCTCTCTGTATTCTGCATCAGATGGGTATTCAGCTTGCTTTAAGTTTAATCTTCAGTTAATGAGTACTAGGGCTCTTGCCAATTATACTCCTTGCTTTGAGAATACCTTTCACATTGTTATCTGCAATTCTTAATCAAAATGCAAAAGCAGATTAAAGAATGGCATGTTTTATGCTGTGTTTAATTGTCCCCAATGACTGGTTTTAGTAGTACATTATATGGTAAAATATTCTCAAACATTTTTGTCAAGGGCTTCTGTAATGTCAGTTTTATTTTGTTTTCATTTTTGCTGCAGAAACACTCAAGTGGATGCAGCACACAGTTTGTCAGCCCACTGAAGTCATATAGAAAGGGATTATTACTTTCCTGTGCTTGTGACAGTGTGTAATTCAGAATTACATAAGCTTGTCTTTATTGTTATATTTCATTGCATTTCTCAGTCTAATTTTCTCCAGCCTTCTGCTGTTCTCATACTCTGGTTTTGCATAATTTTTCAAAGTTTATTAACCATTTTCATCATGCTATACATTGATTTCTATCATTATACAGTTAGCCTTCTCAATGCATATGACTATATGCATTGTTATGAACAGCTATATTTCTCACCCTTGTATCATTACCAAACAGTCCAAACTTAATTTTCTTAGTTATTTTAATGTTTACACAACACAGACAGATTGCATTGTTCTTGATCCACATCATATATAATGCTTACAAGCACAAAAGCAATTACATTATCATTATGTTAATATGTAACAATATACTTAGAGAAGCAGAACTGTCAAGAAGGAGAAAGAGGAACTGTATATTTTTTAAACATAAACAGTAATTGTGGCATATAAAAGAAGAATTAGACAAGGTGCCAGCACTAACCTAGTGCACATTTAGGTTAGTGAGGGACTATGACGTCCTTAAATTATGATATATTCTTCTCTTGTTTCTCCATAAAAATTCAGCAAGAACTTCTGAAACTCATGGAAGCTCAGTATGTGTCCATTAACACAGTAATATGCTTTTGCCAATGGAGCACATTTCTAAGTATTTGCAAGCCCTGACTTATAAATGGGAGGTTTATTGGATTTCCAGAACCTTGTGAAATCTCCTTTGGTGGATAATAAAGCTAAATGAATATATTTCCAGAGGAACTTGTCTAATATGATTACATTTGTGCCCAGAAATATGAGACTATTAGGGATTTAGATTGTCCAGAGCATCAGCTATCTTGTTCAATGTGTTTCTGTCTGTCTGAAGGAAGTTTTCAAGGTAAGAGTAAGACCTGTTGGGTGAGCTGTCACTCTATGTGACAAGCGACAGCTGATGCACCTTGAATAGGATGTACCTATGGCATTTTTGGCTTCTGCATAATAATGTTTTTGTAGTGAACTAGGATGATTTCACAATGGCTTGCCTCCTTTTTTAAAAGGTAACTTCGCAAAACATTTCCATCACTTATACAATTGTAATAAAGGTCTGAATCCAGCTTCAATCTTTTTGACAGAGTGATTTAATAAGTAATCTCTTTGTATGAATGGTGAAATTTCTACCTGGAAAGATAGGAAAAGAATAGAAATGTTTGCAGATAGAGCAGATCTCTTGACTTACTGTAATTACATGATTTCTTTGTAGACATCAGTGTCTCCTGTCCCAGCTTCCACTCAAGAAATGTTGTGTCTCTTTCCCTAGATGGATATATTGCAATGAACATTAATTTGTTTGAAGACCACCTGCTTTTGACAGATTAAAAGTACTTGTTTAATGACTGAGCTGCTTCTGTGGGATACTCCCACCACAACCTTGCTGTGTTACAGTGGCTGGAAACAGTTCTCCAGACTTACCAGGCCATCAGCAGGCTGCAGGGCTTTCCCTCTTTGAGCTGCTCTGCTTGCTGGCATGGGCACTGATAACTCTGCTGTAGGGATAAAACCTCATTGCCAAATTACCTAAGTACCTGGAGTCCCAGTTGTCTCCTAACATATCCCAGTTTTTCAACTGGAGTGTGGAGGGTGGCTACCTTTTCCTTTTCAGAGGCACATGGCTGGTGTAAACACATCCAACATACAGCATTGCTTATGCTCTTTGAACAGCATTGCTCTGTGTTTAATGGTTGGGGTTCTTTTGTAGAAAATATGGGCAGCATTAGGGTGCAGATTCAGTAGGTGTTGCAGTACAGTCTTAATTGCACACAGTTTTTAAATGTGGAATTTTGTCTGTATCACAGGATGCTTCTAAGCTTGTAAGGTTCAAGTAAGTCCTTCTCCCTGCCCGAGGAGATGTGTTTTGTGTCGGGAAGTGGCACTAATTGCTTGTAAGTAGGGAGCAAGCTAAATTGTCTGAAATATATCAATCAATATGAAAGCACCAGCTAAAACTATTAAGAGAGATGCACTCCATCTTGCACAGAGAGAAATTATGTGACTGTGGTGCAGACCCAAGAGATGGCCTGAAATGTTATTTATATTTGATTATTTCCTCCCTCCCCAAAAGACATGATGTTGTGGATACTGATGTGAGTCATAGTTAACTTCCAGAATAACATTAATCCCTTTGTTCTTCATCAAATCACGCATGCTATGCTGATGCTTGAGATGATGAAAGGAGTTTTAGTTCACAAGACCCTGAACTTGCTGCACTTCTTCCTTTTACAAAGAGAAAAATGGAATTGCATCAGAGCTACAAAAAGTGCAGATTGCTCTAAAAGGACATATTTTACCAAAGCACTTTTTATGCCTGCTATCGTGGTCTGTAGTGGACTTATTGTTGACACAGCTCTGGATATTTATATTCCTTCAGGAATAGCACAACATGATTCTGAATGTCGTGTGGAGCTTGACAATAGGATTGCTACCAAAGGAAAGAGAACTCGTTCTGAACCGTGTTCTGAATTTCAATCTGCACACTGAACTTTCACATGAGGGCTGATGGGGAGTGAGGAATAAGATGTTTTTGATAATCGAGTTGAATTTTATGGAGCATTTTTAAAATCTTGTATTGATTAGTAACTAGTTTCACTGAGATAACTCATTTCTAAAAGAATGTTTAAGTGAATTCGTAGTAATGATGTAGCATCTGATCTGCTTTTAAGACTCCATTCTTGGAATAAGAAGCGTTTCTGTTTATTCAGCATAATGTTTTAAATTGAGCAAGAGGACATATACCACAGTTTCTCAGTTCAATTTTTCTCTCTGTCATTTGAGGTGTTTGAAATGTGCAACATCTATATTACTTATGTACATTATTTTGAAATACATTTTAGCATGCAGGAAAGTGTGTTTTCCAGATGGGTGTTTCAGGTGTTTTGGTGCCAGTGCCCCCAGAGATGCACCTGGCATGCATTGCTGGGGATAAGGGTTCTTGCTTGAAATAAGTTCTTATACATACCATGTTTTCACATTATACCCACTTCTAGCAGGAGTCTATCCCTGGGAACAAATGGTGGAAGGGCTGTAAAATATATTATGCTGTACAATATCACAGTTTCTCTGGCATGGCTGCTGCTGGATGAGCTCAGAGCCAAGTCTGGTCAGTATAACTGAGTATAAAATGTTAAACTCTTCTCACATTAAGAAACAAGGCGCTTTGAATTTGCACTCCAGACTGCACATGCACCTTTCACAGCCTCAACATACAGGAGTCTCCCACATTATCAGGATAGGATTTTTTTATCCAGGTCTTCGCCTCCTCTTCCAGGACAAGACCCATAATTTGAGGTCGTGCTGCTCACCCACTCATGATTCTGAAAGGACAAGCTCGCTACCAAGAAAACCAAAAAGGAGAAATCAATGTGCATATCTAGGAGGTAGATTTAGTGTCCTTCTCCTTTCAATAGGCACCACTAGGCAGGATTAAAATCCAGCTTCTGGGAAGCTGCAGTACCTGGAGCTGTCGAAGCCACATCCTTCACTGCCTTCCTGAAAACCCTCTCTGTAAGATAGAAAATGGGCCAGGAAGAAAAAGAGAATGGATGTAGGACTGTCTGTAGGACTTCATTTTTTGGAATTTGGGAGAGTCTGAAAGCTCCTCAGTGGGGAGCCTAGCAGATCTCCACTCATCTGAGACACTGACCATGGCACAGCTGGCACGGCGAGAAGCACCACAGCTGATGCTTTACAGAGCCACAGGTTTAGACAACCCAATTTGTCACATCTCTGATTTATTTTAGTGTACAATTGAAACAAAAGATGCTGAACTGTGAGGAACATTGTAGTCATAGTGATATGAGCAGCACAAGTGCACTTGAGCATATATTTTATTAGAGAACTACTGCTGTACATGTTTGTTATTTGCAGGCTGACTCCTGTAGGCTATAAACTCTTCTGAAATATCACTGTCCTGGTGGTGGGGTTTTTTTCTACATTATTGTAAGATTAAAAGGTTTCAGTTTGAAAAATCTTCCCCCAACCAACACTTAGGTGGACTTGGCTTTGCTTGGCTTTGTGTTTTTTTAAAAAGATGATACAACTATCCCTTTGAAAAAAAAATCTGTTTCCCTTAAGCATTTAGATGCTGAGTTGAAAAGCAGCTTAAAAATACCTATGATACATAAGTAACAATCCAACATAATTCTATCATATGCTCTTAGACATCTAAGAAGAAAACAATACAGCTGATTTGCTTCCATTTTCTAAGACTATTGCAAGAGAAAGAGAAAAAGGCTCCTGTTAATTTATGATATCTCAGAGGAATGATGTGTGACATGCCTTCCCAAGAAGGGACTGGAAATGAGGCAAGTTGTTAATAAACTAATTTTTATTTTTGGTTCAAAAAGTTCTTATTTTTAGGGCTAGATAAATTAACATACATTTCTGATATTAAAAAAGGCATTTTTTCACTAGGAGAGAGAAATCAAGTAATCCAGCTCTACAACAGAATGATATTGCTATTTCAGACGTCTTATTATCAATTTGAGCTATCTGACTAATGAGATACAAGAGCTATGTTAAAAAAAATTAAATATTATAAAAATGCAATTAGAAAAGGAAATATAATATGGAATTAGGAGGAATTTAATATGAAGATATAAAAATAGATTCTCCTCATATGTAGGCTCAAAGATTTATTTATAAATTTGTCGACTCATAAGATACAAAAGGCTCGTCTCATCTAGGTAAAAAAAATGCTGCATTTGGAGATACTGTGCTGCCCTTATCAATGTCATGGCTAGGTCCAGACTGGGATCTACTAACTATTGTTTGTTCATCCAGCTACTATATATGTTTTGCACATTGATATGCAGACTACTTTGGGTAAGCTGAACTTGGAAGAGTAGGAACAAGGAAACTGAGGAATGATATCTGGAAGTTTAGGTAAGTCCTCAGACTAGGTTATGTCTGGTAATTTTTACTAATGCCTCCAGATGCCCTGGGGTCTAGAGGAGGCTTATGCTTGAGAGAGCCCAGCATCCAGCAGTTTCCACTTTTGGGCTCTCTGGAGAGCCTGTCTGCCTATTTTGAGGTCTAAATGTCGACAGTTTGCCAAACTCTCCTTAAAAATCCAGTGCTTAGAGTCTGTTTCACTTAAAATAAAAGCTGTGACAAGGACCATTCTAATTCACAGAGACATGCAACTTCTGTTGCAGCGTCTTTCTGCCACCCCTCAATTGCTCCTAACTTTGGTAATTTATTCTGAGTAGTAATGTTCCAATTACGGTTTCAGCACAGCAACATTTTCTTTTGAAGTGAAACGCCAAGCTCTGTTGTGTTATTTTAAACTCTGCATGGTAAGGCACAAAGTAGTGAGCTCTTTATTTAGAACAACCAGCATTTTTTCATTATGAAATGGCTTGTAGCAGTATTTAAGGAACTGTGCTTTCTCCATGATTCATTGTTTGGTGCCAGGGCTGGCCTTGAGTAAAAAAAACAGAATCCCAGAATCCCTTTTTTTGGCTTTATAAAAACCAGCCATGGGCAAGTTAACAATTTCCAGGCCCTTGCCCCTTCCACATATAATTTGTTTTGTCCAACCTGAAAAATGGACAAAATCTCTTAAAATGCTAGAAAACCACTTTTGTACTGTTCCAGCACTTCAAAACAGCATTGTACATGGAGGAGAGAGAGATGCCAAATAAGCATCACACTTTTGCAATTTCAAAGCACACAAATATTCCTTGGTTGATAGGATGTGTGCCCCAAATTGGCTGTGCACAGTGTACCTGCTCACTTCACAGAGCCCACAGTTTCTCAAAGTCACATCTGAAGATGCGGAGATAAAACTTGGCAATAAATTGCCAAGGTCAAGCAAGGTCACCACAAAGCCTGTGTTCACTTTAGCAGGCATTGCAGCCAGCAAGAGAAGATCTGTAGAGCAGCTGGTTCTGAGGACCTTTCATCCTTGTAATGTGCATTTTAGGATGTCTTCCTTCAGCCAGGTTAAAGTTGGTCCCAGGAGCACCACATCTATTGGCATCTGGACTGCAGCTTCCAGTTTCGTTTTATGCAAAAGGAATCAAATTCATGTGTTCAGGGACCCCTCCAAAATGGAATCAAAGCAGGACCATTAAGGAGGACTGGGAAATGCACTCTCGGGACTGTGCTTCTGATCCAAACTCAACAAGACAAATGCACCCAAAAGAGAGTAAATGTCTGTATTTTCTGTGTCTAGAAGGTGCCATTTCTGTGCAGGGAGACTTGCTGCCTTTTGATCCACAGAGAGCTCTGCTTCCAGGAGGAAGATGATGAAAATACAATGCTAAGTGAAGAGCTGTGGATCTGTGGTTCCCACTCTGCATTGAAGTGCTGGGCAGATGCGAAGAACTGAAGAGGGGAGAAGGCTAACCTACTGATGTTTACTAACAACCACAATAGCCTAAATTATACCAATATGAACATTTGCTTTACTCATGTAATATTTATTAACAACACAGCGTGTGAACCCACAGAAAGCAAATGGCATAACTTGTGAGCTTTGCTCTGTTTTGAAGGCAATGGTAGAAAAGGCCCAGTGTACTGCTGTTCATTTACAGAACACTGTTATTGATCACCTTAAAATGTAGAATTGCAAACCACAGTTGTATCAATTTATGTTTAAAGAGTTTTTCTGCGAGGCCTGATCATGATGTTTCCATTGAAGCCAAAGCCCAGCTGACAGGAAGCACAAATACACGACAGCTGCAGCTGTGGCTAAACTCTCCTTTGATTTTGGACTAACTGTTCCAATACCCCTCACCCCAAGCTCTGTTTCCAAGATCACACAGGCCCAACCCTGACAAAAATGAACACTGTCTAGAGAACTAGAGAACATTTATCAGTCACCATGAAAAGTGTATCTGATGTGGAGGTTCCCTTTTTCTTGATGCAAAAGTTTTCTCAACCTAGTGCAACACCTCGCTTAATGACTCTGGCTGATATTGTGAGATGCTAATTATAAAAATGCTTAAGTGATGTACTCATACTAAGATTGCAAAAAATCAGTAGATATATTCTTGAAAGATCTGCTCACAGAGGGGCTGAATGACAGGAAACCAGCCACACACCCCCAACATAAACTTTAATTTTTACATTTCTCTTTAGAGTGTAATCCTGGATAACCAGTTCCTTTCCTTCACTTTCTCTCTCTGCCCTTGAACTTTTTCAGTTGTAGGGCTCAAACATTGCAGTCTATTTATTATTTATCTTACCATGGCACTTTGGGAGAGAAGCACAGGTTTTCATTCAAACCCTTGAAAAACAGCACAAAAACATTTCAAGTGGAAATCAATCACTTGTTTTCATCGCTTTTGGGGTGTTTTGGCCTTTCAGGGTTTTAGCAGAGCAATTGTCAATGTAGTTTTGCAACTCTCCCTTTATACTGGCAGTATCTTAGCCAGTTTTAAGTTCTGCCTAATTTTTCAGGTAGTACTTTACCACACAGACAAAAAATCTGATTTTGGTTTTGACAATATATGGAATGATCATAAAATCCTGCAGATGTGCAGGACAATCCATTTCCCCCTCCCCCATGTTAACTCCTTTTTTCAGTCATGTGCCAGGCCATGACACAAAGGTCAACACTTCTCAGCTCCCAGCTTCTAAAAAAGTTTTTGAATTTGACTTTTAAAATAATATTTGAACTTTATTAGGCTTTTATATAGGAGTTGCATAAGTTATTTAATACCTATATTAAAGTAACTGACATCTTAAATTTATCAACTTGAGGTAATTCTGAATTTTACTAATGGATTGTAGGGCTATAACTTGGGCTATAACTTTTGAGTTAAAAATACAGTAAGACCAGACCAGGGTGCAGGTGCCCAGGTGCTGGCAGGGAGGGGTTCAGGGACCTCTGTGATGGGTGAACAGGGCTGCTCCGTGCTGGACACTGCCCCTTCCAGGTGGCTCCAGTGGCCCCACCACATTGCATGGCTGGGCCCTCTAGCCAAGGTTGCGGTGCCTTGAGGAAAATGTGTTTTTAAAAGGGTAAAATGCTGCCTGGCACCCCTGGCAGAGGGGTGAGGAAAAATGTGAGAGAAATAACCCTGAGGGGAGAGCTGAAGGAGTAGGAGGAGGTTCCAAGTGCCTGAGCAGACAGTCCCCTGCAGCCCCTGGAGAAGACCACAGTGGAGCACGTTCCCCTGCAGTCCACAGAGAGGACAGTGCTGGGGCAGGTATCCACTCTGCAGCACCTGGAGAACCCTATGCCACAGCACATGGATGTTTCCTGAGGGAACTGTGATCCATGGAGAGCCCACGCTGGAGCTGGTGTATCCTAAAGGACTGCAGCCCGTGGGAAGGACCTCACTATGCAGCAGGGAGACAGTGTGAGGAGGAAGGAGCGGCAGAGAGGAAGAAGGAGTGGCAGAGAGGAAGACTTATTGGCTGACTGCAGCCCTCGTTCCCTGTCCCTATGTGCTGCTTGGAGTTGAGGGGAAGGAATGGAATTCAGAGATGAAGAAGCGAAGTTGACCCTGGAAAGAAGTGGGGGAGAATTGTAGCTTTTTTCTTTGTTTCTCAACATCCAAATCTATTTTATTGGTGATAAATTAAATAAATCTCCCCCGAGTTGCCTGATTTGCTTGTGATAACTGGTAAGTGATCTCCCTGTCCTTGTCTTGACACGAATTATTTCAATCTAATATTTTCCCCATCCTTTTGAGTAGGGGGAGTGAAAGATCTGCTAACTGTGTGACTGACAGCCCTCCAAGGTCAACTCACAACAACTAGAAAGCATCCCTGTTTGACTGAAAGAGAGCAATCAGAAAATTTTAGGGAGCTGCAACCTAAATCATATGTTGTCATGAAACCTAATACCTTCTGAGTTCATGGGAGTTTGATGTTGCCTTGAGACTATGACTGGAAATACAGGCATGCTCTATAATCCAATATCTGCTATCTGCAGAGCATGTTATGTATTTTAAGGTGAAATAAAGAATACTTTAGGCTGACCAACAGAGGCTCAGTTGAAAGATTTAGTGTTTCTTATAATATGCGCTGTGAAAAATCTTAAGAAACCAAAGGGGAAAAGCTTGCAAAAGCCTTTGGTAGGATCAGTCAATTTCCAGCTGGACTGAACTTTAGGTAGGCTATTTCCATTCCTCTATGACAGAAAGTCTCATTGGTGGCTGACAAGCTTTGTGACTTTGTGAAAAATTCACGAGCAATCCCTCTGCCAGGACTCTATGGACATGATGGCAGATGGGCAGAGCTGGAACAGAGGTTGCTCAGTTAATCCTCAGCAGCATGGGGAAGGGAGCCAGCAAGCACCAGACCCCTTGAGGATCCAGCTGTACAGAAAGCCCACCACAATTCCTCAGCAAATCTTCTGATTGTCTTCCATTTGTGACTTCTCCTGTAATTTCTGCATTTCACCATCCCCAAGTAAGCAGTCATATCCTGGAATTGCTGCCTTTATTCCAACCTCATAAGGTTCAGACTCAGATTTTAATTACCATGCACAGAAAATGTGTTTGCATTTGTTTGCTTATATTATACTTGACAGTGTTTCATCTGTGCTGGAAACCTAACTTTTCTATCAGTAGGATAGTTCTGAATCCTCAATGCTGAGTCAGAAATATTGCACTTATATATGAGTCATCATCAATTTTATCATTTTAGATCAAAAGAAAGCAAGCCCATCTGGATTTTGTGGCTTCTGTGATGTACAGAATTATAATAAATCTGGAGTCAGTTTAGGCACACACTTTAAGAAAGTTGTGGAGGTTTCTGAAGGTTCTAGGTCATATGAGATGCAACTCTCTTTAGCTGTTTCCATCTTCATATTTTAGAAATTTGTATTTGTAAATAATTCTACTTAAATTAACTCTACCCCAGCCAAAACCAGCACAGTCTTTTATCCACTTTTATATGAAATGTCAATCATCCCTGCTTTCAATGGAGGAAACTGTTTTAAAACCTTCTGTGGACTGATACAACTTTGTAAGATTGTCCTCCTTGTCTTATCTGAAACAAAGTAATTTAATCTGAAAATGTAGATGTGTATCATACTTTTTGTGAACTGACACATAACAACACAAATATATTTTATATTCAAGGAGATAATTATATTTTCCTAACCACATGCAAGTTGTGCATATTTTGCTTATAGACTAAGGTGGTATTCATCTTAAGAAATGAGAATGTAATATGAAATCTATAAAAAGTATGTAAAGATTATTGATATGTGAGGTTAAATTTTGACTACAACCTATTACTTCACAACAACAGTGGCCCTTGTATATACTTCTTAAAGAGACTCAGGCAAGTAGGCTAGAACTAGTCAATAAAATAATTTAAAAACCACTCATTTTTATTCTGGATGAGTATCAAGAGCGGGTGCCAGAAAATCACATTACAATTAATTTTTCTCTAATGGATATCATTGCAGAGAGAAATTTTATACACATTTGCAGGTTTGGGGTGTTTTTCTTTCTAATTGTCATGACATTCAGAATTTAAATACAGGGAATTTTATCACATAGATGCACAAGTTGTTACTGACTGCCATTTCAGCTGCCTAAGAAAAGACTGTAGCTTCTTGGGGCTCAGCTGGCAATTAGTACCAGAATTACTCTTACGTGTACAGCAACACTGGCAATTTACATCATCTCTGCAAACCATTTCACACGCTGCTGAGGCATTTCTTTTCCATGTCACTCGTTAATCATAATCCCTATCATTCTTCTGATTGTTGGAATTGTTTTATTTCTGCAAATTGTTCTAATTTCTCCTCTTGACCCCAGTCCTGGTAGTGGGCAGAGGAGAAGAAGTGGAGCACTAAGATCAAGTGGTGCCTGATATTAGCAGTTTACCAGTCATGTGGTGCATGATAATTTGGCTTGACAATAAAGAAAGCTGTGTGGACATATGAAGAAAATCTATCCTGGTAACTGCCCAAGGGCACATTCCTACCCTAGAGTAGATGTGATATGCTTTTACAAAGAGACAAACCATCTCCAGTTTGCCATGAAGAAATAATGTGGACCAGGGTCACTGTTATGGAGCAGCTGATGCATAATAATTTCTTATCCTTCAGCAAGGTATTCCTGAATCTGTAATCTTCCCTCTCAAGTACGGCAGCTGCCAATTCCCACAAACATCAGCAGAACTCCCTGCAGCAACTGTCTCTACACTGATACCTGCACTTCCGCATGGAGTAATGGGGCAGGAATCTGAAATGAAGAGAGCAGGCTCCCTGGCACATGTGAGGAAGGTGGGGAGGGTAAAGAATGTAGAGTTTTGGATGTGTAAAATGGAAGAGGAGGCTATGAAGGTAAGAATATGTGGTAAAAAATAATAAAGAACCCTTGGGGTTTGGAAATGATGAAGTGGTCACATGCAGCTGGAAAACAGGGTTTGGTGGATGCACTGCAGAGTGATATGGACTGATATAGCTTCTGATAGCCAGAGGGGATGGAAAGGGATACAAGAGCTTTAGAGTTGGGATCAGAGCAGACAGTGACAGCGGGGTGTTGTCAGGCATATATGTAGGGGACTAATCCGCTGGAAATAAAAGTAACTCAGAATCTCATACATTCTCCACATGCATTTTAGAAAACAAATCTTACATCTGTGGACAAAACTGAAACAATGCAGACTAATCCTTGTATCTAGAACACTGCTCGGGGAGACAGGGCTTTCCACACACGCTCCCATGCAGTGTAGCTTTGCAACCTTGCTACAAACTACTCTAGGATGGGACCTTCTTGCTCCCTTTTGTTTCTCACTGTTTAAATTTGCACTGAACAGTTACACATCCTGGCCAAGGAGAACATTCTAGCTATAGAAAAGACAAGTTACCCGTTGTCAGCCAGAGCAGGACACTGGGTTCCGATCTTCCATCTCTCTTCTGTGGACCATTACATTTTTTGTGTTCTTCCAGGCGTTGAATAAAAGAGAATGGACACACCCTCTGTTTACAGCCATCTGAACTAAAAGGTTGTTGTGCACTTTCTCTTTTGTTGTAGAAAGGGATTATGCTCTTCACACAAGGTTTAACATATTTGGGGCCAATGAAACTCTAAATCCCTGCAGTCCAGCACTGGGTAGCTAAAAGCCAAGGCTGGTGCAGCTTAAGAGACTTCCATGTTTCCTTCTGGCTAGAAGTGACTCCAGGCCCTGCTCTTAGATACCTTATCACTTCAAGGAGAGAAAATACAGCAAGTGGAAGTGAGGATCTAAGATATTATCCTAGCTGTAAATTAGGTATGTTAGCAAGCAATGTCCAGTGGGTGGATGCCCTTGAACGGACAGGCCATGTTGAGCCATTGTTATGTTGGGCAGCAAGTCTTGAATCTTCCAGATAAGACTGGATCTTTTACAGGACTCGTGCCTTTCTGCCTCCGTAAGTGCTGCTGTACAAAAACTAGCACCAAATATTTGAGATCTGTAGAGAACAACAGTACTACTTTGAGGAAGGGGAACCTTCACAATAAAGATGTCATTATTAACATTCTAAAAGAAAAAGATTATACACTTGAGAGAACTAAGTCGCCAGTTATACTAGCTTTATTAAAACTCACAGCATGCTGAACTCCCAGCTTAGGAAATTAGATCTCTGCTAGTGTTTACACACATCAGAATATTTTTAATGAATATGAAGAATATTTTGTTTCTACATGATTAGAGAGAACAGGACAGATAATGTGATGAAACTGATGAAACAATTGTTACAACACTTCAAGGGACAAATGTAGCTGTGCTTTCAACTGTTTCCTTCTTTTAGTGATGGCAAATGGAAAATTCCAAAGGTCCTTAAAGAAGCAGAATACTTTTTTTTAACCTTAACATATATGCAAATCCACAGTTTGGTGTAGCAGTGTAGATTTCAGTCTGAAGTCTAACACCAAGTGTCTCATTTAAGACAATATTGAATCTAATCTCTCAAAAGGTACCAGCTAAATGTCACACATATTTGCACATGATTTCAAGGCTTTCTTACTCACAGCTCTTTGTCAGTACACTTTTGTCTTTAAAAGTACAGCCAGATCTCATGCATTTCCTGCCCAAGAATATCCTATATGAACATTTTAAACTGCTGCTACTTGCTTTTCATTCCATACAACAGTAAATTTAATAACCTTTTCTGGAGGCAATGGGAAGGTGCATGTCTGTGCAGTGGTGAGGACTTTCTGACAGTGTTGCTGAGCTCTCATTTTCGACTAGTTTTACACAATTCTCATTTCTAAGACTTATGTGCATAATGACATAGAAGTGGAATAAATCTATTGTAGTCAAGCAAGAAAGCTTTCTCTATGCTCTTAATCATTATACAGTCTTTGCTACATTGACAACCACAGCGTAAAGTTCATTTCTTGAAGGTTACAAACAGCTAGCCTATTCATACAGAATTTTTGTTGATAAATCTGGTGTTCTTGGGGGATATATGTTTTAAAACAGGGCCAAGGATCCTTCTTTGGCTGCATGAGGATGGATGACACAACGTGCTTCGTCTCCAGATGACTCTCTTTTCTTCCCCTAAATCAAGTGGCTTTGCCTGAACTGCTGTTGAAGGATTTGGCACAACTGGAATCCTATGTTCCATTTTGGGCCCCTCACTACACCAAGGACACTGAGGTGCTGTAGCATGTCCTGGAGCACAAGTCTGATGAGGAGTGGCTGAGGGAGCTGGGGGTGTTTAGCTTGGAGATGAGGAGGCTCAGAGGGGACTTTATCACATTTTACAACCACCTGAAAGGAGGGTGTAGCCAGGTGGGAGCCAGCCTCTTCTCCAAAGAAACAGCAATAAGACAAGAAGAAATGGCTTCAAGCTGTACCAGGGAAGGTTTAGACTAGATACTAAGAAAAATTTCTTCACCAAAAGGGTGGTCAAGCACTGGAACAGGCTGCCCAGGGAAGTGATGGCGTCACCATCCCTACAAGTGTTCTAAAGACATGTGGATGTGGCATTTAGGCACATGGTTTAGTGGTGGGCTTGGCAGTGGTGGGTTAACAGTTGGATTTGATCTTACAGGTCCCTTTCCACCTAAATGATTTTGCTATTTAATGGTTACTTCCAATGCTTCATGTTGAATAATTAGCATTTATTTATGCAGTGCTATTTCCTTTAATTTTTGATTGAATTTCTGTTGCTTTGAAAGAACTTGAATCAGGTTAGGATGAAATTTTGTATTTCAGTGTTAGTCATCCCAAAACCAGGTTGCATTTCTAGTACTGGTCTCATGATGGTGCTGCAAGGTATTGTGGTTTAGGGCTGAACTCGTCTCACTTCATCTGCAGTCCATTCACACTTCAAAAAGTCCATTAACAAGAATTCAAGCTTGAATTTAACTATCACACTCATCGAATGCCTTAGCCTTGGCACAAGGGTTTGGGTATTAGTTAAGTAGGGGCTCAAATGCTGGCTTCACCTTAGGTTTATGTATGTCCTCTCAAAGGTACATGGAAACACTGAAGAGGAATCCATTCAAATGTGTTCAGGAATTGGTTCAGTGGTACTTCAGTAGTAGACAAGACCTTGTTGCTTTTTTACACTTTCAGTAGTAACACAGGATTGTGGCAGGGGCTGGGTATACCCAGATATGTTTCCACAGCACGGGACATACTGGTTGTCATTGAGCTGCTGCAACCACCTCTAAGAGGTCATTGCAAACAAGCAAAACAAGCATTAATTAGATAAGCCATTAGAGGCTGGAGGGGCATAAGCCATTCCCTCATTTTTGTCCTAACTGATCCTAAGCATCCTGATGTCATTGAAGGTCTTTATATTGATATTCAGTGAACTTTGGATTAGATCTTGGCTATAGTTCAGTTTTGGCGGACAATAATGACATTATGGTTTTGTGATGATGTCATATTATTATGCAATATTGTAAACATAATGTAATAGCAGAGAATGCTGTTTGCACTTTCAAACTTAGTATATATATATAGGAAACACTGCACCTGGTCCACCCTGCTTTCTTTTATATTCATAATATTCCCATGCCATAACAGTAATACTTTGCAATTCCCTTTAAAAGCCTGTTGGACTTTTTGACTCTGTTACATTCGTCAGTAACCAAGTGATCATGTTGTCTGCAGTATAGCCTTTGACAATTTTAAATAGTGCTTTCACATTTTGTGTTCTGCTTTGTTACTTTCTCAATGTTCACTAAGTCTTACTTTACAGTATTTGATATATAGAACTTGCCCAATATTCCTCTTTTAAAATTCTTATTATATACAGGTTTCTCTCCTCTCCCACATTCAGCCTTAATTTTCATCACTGCTGTCAAGCTTGTCAAAAAAAAAAAACCTAATATGAACCAAGGATTGAGACTGCAGATATGGTGTAGCAGTATAGCAAGTCACACTTTGCATATATTTTCTTGGGTAGATTCAAACCCAAAGGGATTTTGATCTGCTTAAACACTGTGAGGCATGACAATATGTATTGTAGTTTGTGGTTATGGCCCAGCACTGCTTTCTGCCCCTCATATAATAAGGCAGATCACATACTACTGTTGAAAACATAGATATGCTATGCCATGTGCCCTAAGATCTTCATACTTATTCATACTCACCAACCCCACTGAAGAATGTACAGAAGATGCTTTTCTTCCACTCCCTCAACTACAAAGCCCTAAAATTCTCTCTCCTATGCTGCTGCTCTCAACAGAACAGAAAAAATAGAGTAGATTGCCCCTTCCTGCTGCCACTGCAGCTGCTTTTAATGGGAGAAGGCTGTGTAAAGCAGTGCAGGAAAAAGCGGGTAGGAAAGAAGACAGAGAATGCTGTGCTGTGAAAGATGTAGGATGAACTTAAACTTAAGCCTTTAACATCATCTTATCTGCTTAGAAAACAGTGCAGTTGACTCCACAGGGAGTTCACTACTGCACTGAACTTCTCCACAACTCACTGCTCAGCCTGTCAGTGTGTGTGCGTACTTGAAGGAAAAGAGGACTAGAATTGGCACACGTGGAAAATAATCCTTCCAGCATCTCAAATGCATCTATGCTCCAACTTCTGGTAAAGGAAAAGATAAGGAATCATTGCCGATGCAACACGATCATCTCTCGACCGTGGAGGATGCAAGAACAAATTCAAATTAGGAACTGTTTGTTTTCCTCACCTTTTCAGTGCCTAGGAAAAATAAGATGTTAAAATTTAGGCTCTCAGTCAGTGAAGGCACAGTTCAGGGACTGGTCACAAGTCACAGGCTTATGCTCAGAGTTCCTTGATGATACTCAGGCACTGCATCTGCTGCAGGCAAAGAAAATTATATTTCTAAAAGCTACCACTGTTAACCTCTTAGAACAGTTCATTAAAATAACCCTCATTAATCTTTTAATGAACTCCTTTAGAAGTTTTCAAATAGAACATGTATCTTCTGCAGGAATTTATCTTTAGTATATGGTCAGGGTCAGTTGTATAAATTGGTTTTCTTTTGCTTTAAAAACATTATGCTTCTCTTTAGTTTTCCTACTATCTTTATTATCATATATGCTGACTTAATTTTTATGTATAGTTTTAAAGAAAAGAAGTTACAGGTATATAATTCAGATATTTCATTCTACATTGGATATATTCGCCTTTTAGGTCTCCCTGTAATTTTAATAAATTTGGGGGTGAAAACGATACTCCTCAAATTTCATTAGAATTATGATGTTGCAGAAAGTGTTAGTAGACTTATCTCTGTCAAATGATGTAATACAAGTTATTTTTCAGACATTTTTCAATTCACAGTGCTTTTACAGAGCTGTGTTCAAAAGACACAATTAGATAAATACATTTCTTCTGGTGTGCTACAAAAGCTTGATATTATTCAATTTCTGCACAAATGAAATGCAAAATCCTTCTCAGTGACTATTAAGGAATTAGATGGCTTATTTCTTACTCTCACAGCATCTGCCATTCCTTTCTTCACATAATTGATAGAATTGACGGAGTAAAATCAGCTGTTCTTCAGCAACATTATTTTTCCTGCTTAAATGCGGAAAATATGGGTAACTTGTAACTGTTATTGGGTTTTTTCCTAGTAATAACGAAGCCAATTGATACTTAAGTCAAACATATACCCATTACATCAGCAGCCCATTGGCAGATGCTATCAGGCAGCACATTAACTTACATAAGGATAACTATATTCAACCAGTATTAATGGATAAGGATTAATTAATATGAAGCTCAATATATCATGTGCAATTTTTAGCAATGCCAACTTTTAGCATGTCAGGGAAAAAAAGGGTAAAAAATCCTGTAGCACTGGATGGCTGCACCAAGGAAGCCATTAAGAAAAAATAAATAACTCCAGAAGGGAAAACAAACAGACTGAGCCTTAGAAGAGCCCATGGAAAGAAATTAAACTGCTTCACACAGAGGTAGAAACACCCTGCTTTGCAATATAGTTCTTCCATGAAAACAGAAATTAAAGAGATCTTTTGCATAAGATCCCTTGGTCAAGAGTTCTAGTGTGCTGGGGAAACTTTCTACTTGTACATGGCCATCAGTCAATCTGTCTCAAACTGACATGTTTATTAGCCTCATAACTAGAGAAAACAAGAATGCTCATGTAAAGAGATAGCGAATATTTCCGCTTTGGATTTATGAGCTTTTTCAAGAAAAGGAGAAAAAATACTGTACGCTCACCTAAAAAGTCACTTGTCAAATCTCAGAATCATAATGGGCTTGTTCACTTGGATATTGTGGATTGGTGTGATGATGTGTGTATACACCCCCACACAGAACAAACTGCTGGTTTGTTCTGTGTGGGGGTGTATATACACACACACACACACAGAGATACAGATACAGATACAAATACATATATAAATATATGCATGTGTGCTATTCATATGGGCAACACTACAGATTTAGTTAATTTCCTATAGAGCAAAAGAGGGAACCAAGATCCATTTGATATATCCTTTGAAATGGAAGGGAGAGGAGATTCTGCCACTGACTACTCCAAATGGCCAGATTAAAGGGCTTACTTATGAAGCAACTTCCCAAACTTCTTACTAATGATATGTGCTAGGAGGGCTTTTTTATTAATACTAGGATGTAAATGTTTTCAACAGCTCAGTTTTTAAGCACATACCACAACTGTGATGTGACTTACTAGGAGCAGCTGTTGTCACTACTCTAATGTGACTGCTTTTCTCGGCAAAGCCTGTGAAGCCATGGTTGCATTTGTGTCATTGTGACAAGAGACAAGGAAAGAGAATGTTTATTTTGTATAAATCCAATTTTATTTAGGTATTTACAATACCTGGTCAAGTGAGTTGTCTAGCTAATATGACAGACATTAAAAAAAACCAAAACAAGGGAATAACCGTTTGGAAATCCAAGCTTTATTTTTATTATTTTAACTTTCTTTGAAGTGTTCAGTGGTCTTTGTCGTGAGACCTCCTGACTTTCCCTTCTAGGTCACAGCAAACCAGGACTCAAGAAGCTGCAGACTGTTCCTGCTCTGCCAGGCCAAAAAGGAGGCTTAAAGGCATGAGTTTCTTAGTTTTCTGATTTTTTGATATTTGACTTTTCAATTCAATTGTCCTTTCACACCATTATCTCAGTACAATTTAAAATTTACTCAGAGGAACCAAGTACCTTTGTAACCTCATTGTGTTATGCACTGTATGAAAGCTTATGAATATACATTTCAGGTCTGTAATCTTAAGGAAGAATTGACTAGGATATAGATTATGTGTAGACCATATTATGCTAAATGTACGCATTTTCTTCCTAGGCACTTTCTTATTTTCCTTTTCGCAGAACATTATTCCTCAGCACTGAATTTCAATCCCGTGTATGTGCAGAAGTTCCATTTTTTTAGTTTCATGGGCTATCAAGATACATTATTTCTGGAAAATTACCCATGTTTTTCAAAGGAAAAGTAAAAAATTGGAAGTCTTTTCTCATTTTTTTGAGGACTTGGCATTTTTAAGCAATTTATAGTGCAAATTGTATTTTCCAGAGAGATACATTACTCAATAAGCTTCTTGATCTGGGTCAATTCTCCTCATACTCTAATGGGTGGTCAGGACTCTACAACATCAAGAACAAATTAGTAGATCAAAGTTCAGTGGCTCTAACCAGCAGTAAGTCTGCTTCAGCATCACCCAACAGCCAGTTAAGCCAAGTGATGCCTCTGCCTGTGATCTCCAAGGCAGCCTATATTCCCCAACCTCTCTTCACTTAAACCAACAGAGACTAAACAAGCAAAGGTCCCAATACTTCATTTGTCCAAGGGAATAGAAGTTGAATGTCAGGGACATTCAAGTTCCTCTGTCATGCAGAGTCCTCTGCATGAGGGCACCTTTTCTTTTGTGCAGCTTCAATGATGACTGTTTTCAACATCTTATTTTCTGGTTTGTGACACACCATCCTCATCCACAGGTTTCCTCTCTTGGCCCCCATTTCAATTACTTTCTCACAATTTTTCTTCTCTAACAATAGTTTCGTCTTCTCCCAAGTTCCACATCCCTTAAATTCAACACAAACAAAAGCTGAACTCAGCATCCTTCCCCTAAAACGCTTATCCCCACTTCCTATTCTCTGTATCTAATGCCAGGGTCACATTTTTGCTTTAGAAGTCATATGTGTGAAACTCAGTTGGGGATAAAACCAACAGAGATGTTATTGAGTTGCATAGGAATTATCAGCTCCAAATAAGACACACTACCAAAGATATGTACTATGAAGACACAGTAGGGATGGGTTGAGGGCAAAGAGTTAGGAGTTAAACTTTTCTGCCCACTTCACTAAAGCGCAGAGCCCAGGGAGAGCTGAGAAGGGAGAGCTGAGAAGGAAGAGCAGGGAAGCTGCCCCACAGCTACAGCTCTCCTGGGCTGCCTCCAAGACACAGGGAAAGTGGCCAGCCCTGGTTTACAAACTCCTGGCCTTTGGAAGGTGAGAGGTGACCTCATGATGACTGCCAGCCCACTTCTGGTAATTTAATCCAACCTCCTGAGCTGACCCAACTATGAAGTATGGCTGGTAGACATGTCCTTTGCCCATCCAGAATGACACTCTGGTCATTTTCCAGGCCTCAGAAACTCCCTCTGCACCACCAATCTTCTCTTGCCACACAATCTTGACTGTGTCCCTGCAGTGTTGGGGACCAGCCCATAGAGCAGTCTTGGGGGCCTCCCTGTCCTGCCTTAGTTCCTGAAGGCAGTCTGAATGCCAGCTTCAGTCCTCCCTGTTTGTCACCAGCAAAGTGGAGGATCGAGCACTCCATTGCCTCCTCCAGATGTTCAATGGCACAGCCCCCATGACCGACCCCTGGGGTACTGCCTTTCCAAGGGCACTACAATCCCTTCTCCACTCTCTCTGGAGACCTATCAGCCAGCACCATCAGTGTCTTGTGGCAGGGATGCCCAAGGGTGGAGCCAGCCCCTCACCTGTGGTGTCACAAATGTCTGAGGAGAGGGAAGAAGCAATTTTCCTTGCCCTGCTGGCTCCCACCTTATGCACAGCTGGCTGCTGCCTTTGCCACAAGGCACCTGGATCTGCTGGCTGAGCCTGGGGGAGTTCAGGTGTGTGGCTGGTCCTGCACCGTGGGCACCAGCCTCCCCCTCTGTGTGACACATCTTGTGTTGACAGCCAGATAGAAGTTCCAAAGTCTCTGAAAACTGAAAGAATCCTGGTAAACATAAGTAATGTAAAATGTAGGGTGAAACCCACACAAGATAAGACAGCCATCAATTATTTCAGCTTTGAGGCTTTAGGAGAGCACTCATCCCACACTCATTAGCTTGGGTACACCTATACCCTGCTAGCCTGAGTGAGAAATCCAACACACCAGATTGCATCTACAGAGGTGCTAATTCATGTCTGGTTTCCTGGTTCACTCTTTCTTTCATGCAAGCATGTTAGCCCTAGCTGTTGCTTCCTCTGCCTCCCTGGTACTGATGGATTTTACCAATTCAGGGTCTGAACTTAGATATGGGTAAAAAATTGGAGGAACAAAATCAACCAGGCTGACTTAGAAAAGAGGAGGGTCTGAACTTTACCCATCAGGCCAGAAATTCCATGTAACACCTATATAATCTGTCTTACCAAAATGTCTCCAAATCTTATATATTTACATGAAAAATTTGGCTTTGGTAAACAGAAATTTCTAATGAAAACAGCTTCTGATTGTAAATACAACCCAGTCTGCCTTCACTGATTCCTGATGAGATTCTATGGCTCGCAATGTTTTCATCTTAATGTTCCATTAAATTAATGGGTTAATAGCCACCCCAGCTCCATTACAGAGTAAAGTGCAGTCAGCAAATAGCTACACTCCTGTGACACCAAGCAGTTCACAAAGCCAAAAACAAAGCTGTATGAGATCCAGAAATTAGGTAATAGCTGCTCCACAAATCCACTAAAGGCACAATACTATTTACCATGAAGATGGCTCCCACAGTCAGTGGCAGTACAGAGCTCCAAGTGACAAAACCACCTCTACCTCTGGCTTGTATCCTTGTAGAGACTGCTGTAGATATTGCCACTGAGTTGATCCCTGTAAGTGTATACAGAACAAAAGGGAACTCCCCAAAGGAGCTTTTTCAGGGTGTCCTGTAGAAGATGATGTTTCTCTCTCAACCTGAACCTAGTTATCTGGGGCAAGTTTCAAGGGCTGTTTGTATTCTGCCTGAATTCACTGTACAGTAACTGTGGTGTAAACAGTAAGCAGTATGCAATGCCTGCCTGAAAGAGTTCACACTCTAGTCTTCAAAAATTTAAATAACCTCCCAAAAATTTAAAGAAATTTTAAGTAAGTAAAGCTGCTGTAAAAAAAAAAAAAAAAAAGGAGGACATTACTCCTTTTCAATAACAGAGATGAAAATACATCCCATACTGGCCCTTAAAGTGGTTTCCATGATTTTGACTCAGCAGTTCTTACCCTGATCACAGCATGAGAAGTGGATTGTGCCTGCGGCCATCCTCTCTGTCCTGAAAGAATCATGTTTGAAATGCTTAGTATAAGGAAATTGAAGTGCAAGCATTTTCTTCCTATTAACATTATTTAAAAGAGTAATTGGTAATGTTAGTGATGGTTTTCCCCTTTAATTAGCAATGTGTAATGCAACTTTAACTACAATTTAATTACATTATGAAAGCAGAAGGTATTTTCTGAAAGCTGTTGAAGTTTTTTTCTCTTGCTCCTACGCAATTAATCCCATTAGTATTAATGGTTTATCTGCTTAAAATCCTCATATATTATGAGGACTGAGCTAAAAGTTTAACTATTCTTAAAAATTGTAACGCTTGTAAATTAGGCATGTTCTAATAAATCTTAGAGACATTAAAATGGAAAAAGATGTATGGATTTTCAAAGTGGTTTTGTCTGTGTGAGAGAAACTGGACTTTTATTTATCTTAAGAAACATTACAGTAATGTAGATGATCAATTTTATCAAACTGAAAATAGCTAGTATACCACACTCTGGGAAGATTTTGACATTGACAGAGAACACCTCTTTCCTGCTCAGAAAAGAAGGTGTGAAAGCATTCTTATTTACACTTCTCAAGAAAATGAGCTGCTTCTTCTCCCCTTGCCTGCTACAGGAAAGTTTCTTCACCTTAGCTCCTTGGAGTTTAGGTTTAGATTGTCACGTGTACAGCATTCTCTTGCAGGGAGGTGTCAAAGAAGTGGCTTTTGATCCTTGTCATGAATGAAGCAATTCACTTCTCAAAGCAGTTGTTTCAGGCTACCTGTCATCTTAGGCAGATACATTTATTTGGTTATACATAGGTCATGGTTCCAACTAATCTGTAGGCTACAGATCCACATATATATATATATATTAAAAAGTCCAACAAAAAATAATGAATTTCTGAGGCAACTATCTCACTTTCAAAACCAGCACAAAAGGTAAGAAATGAGGTCCTAAAATTCATTCTGAGCTCACCTGCAGTGGAAACTCAGACATCCACCACAGGCTATAACCAGGGCACTAGCAAACCCGTTACATCCCTTCAGAGGAGAAATTTTAGAGTAAACACCAAAGGCAAAAATCAGCAACACAGAATGGGAAATGAAATTCTAGTGAAAGTTTTAGTTTCTTTTGAATGTACAAATTGCAGCTGGATGTTTTGAGTGTGAGGGTATTTGCATTCTGAATCCAAAGTTTAGGCACAAACACTGAGTTGTAGAAGCAGAGGAGTAAAGAAGCAAATACTGCAACTTTCTCAGAAAAAAATTGTGGAGTTAGCCCACCTTGGATGCCCTGGCTGAGATCAGCTAACGTTAAGAGGAAACAGGCTAACTGATGGAAGACACTCTGGGTCTAACTGAGAATGAGAAGCTCCTGATACATATATTTTTTTTGAGGAGATTGATTCAAAGGAGTGGTTTCCTACCAGAAACCTTTTTTCCTTTTTTTTTTTTTTTAAAAAAGTCCTACAAAGGAAGTTGAAAGAGCTCCATTCTTTCTTTGTGCATGCAAGGGGAAAAGCACTACCAGAGAGACATTTATCCAAAACAAACTTTCCCTCAATTTCTCTAGGTACACTTGAAGAACAATTGCAACAAATATGAATTTTTATTTAGTGGAACAGTAGACTTTGATAGAAGTTCAGGAAACAGGACTGCTGGATTTTTCATGCCATCAGGATTCTCTTCAAATTTCTGATCCCACTTCAGAGGAGTTTCTGTCATAAACAATGTTGGAAGCTGCAGCAGGAAATCTGAGTAAACTCTGATGACACCTTTCCTACTGAACACCTCAGTAAAACTGTTTGAATTAGGTGGGAAATGAATTAGGTGGGAAATAGGAGAGGAGAGGTCTTCAAAATACAGCATGTAGTGAGCTATGACATTTTATGTCCTGGTGGAGCTTCAGTCAACTTGTAAGGCAGGAAGCTCTTACAAACCTTTTCTCACATTTCTGGGTGCAGAAATCATCTTTGTTATTTTTAAGCAGAATACTTAAAAATAATACTCAGGCAGACTAGGGTAACAGGGAAATTTAAAACACCATTGGACAAGGAGCTCTTGCAGAGTAATCAGTTTGGTACCTGCTTTCTGTGAGTACTTCTGAATAATGCCAGTTTATGGATGCCTAGTGCAGGCACTCAGAAGAACTGACCTTTCTCCCTATAATTTCTTTGAGACCTCAGGGGAGAGCCCTGAAGGTAATTTGCAATTTTCCTGCTGCCAAGAATGTCTTTAGAAATGCTGCAGTACACATCCAGGGAGCCTCAAGGCTATAATGGTTTAGAATAACTCAAGGTTTGTGATGCATTTTTGTTTAAAATCTCTTAAGCCAAATCTTTGTCAGCTTTGAACATTTCTAATTTACAACCTACATCACTATCCAATGAGTAAAAAGATGAAAAATGAAATGTACATGGGATTTATGAACTCTCAGGTTGTACAATAGTTTTCATCAATAAATAGTGGGAAGCCCTTTACTGAATGCATTCAAAACTATACTGAAGGAAAAAAATCTAAGAATTAAATTTCATGACATACAGAGTTGATCTTTTAAAATTTCATTTTTTTTCCTGTAATTTGATTAATACACATTCCCTGCTATTACCTTATATATTTTACTTTTTTTTTCTGTATTTATCATTCTGCCTGTGCTTATACTAGTCAAGGCCATAACTATCCGTAAGGGTCTCTAAATAATTAGGGTGGATAGTTAAAGCTTCAGCAAATGCAATGTAACTGAAACCTAGAGCAACTGATCTGCAATTTGATTGCAGCAAAAACTATACAGGATGTATACAAATGAGGTACCTTACCAGATTACCTTCTCGTAAGTCATCAGAGCACTAAAATAAAACTTGACTGTAAACCTAACACTGCTGATTTATATACAGATGTGATGAAAAGACAAAATAAGCCAACTAAAGTATCAGCTGAGCATATTTAATACTTACAGACGACACTGCAATCATAAATGAGTAAACATTTCTTTTGACAGTGGTGGCAAAGAATACAAAACATTCTAGGATAATAAATGCAATATAAGATGATTTTCCTTAAGTATCAGATATATTACCCAAGATTCAAAGCATAAGGCATATAAACCCCTATGACATAATTAAAAACAAAAGCAGATCTAGCACTGAAAACAGTCAAGAGGATTTTATTTTTAATACCAACAGAAAAACTAATCAAGTTTCTATTCATTTGTGAACAGCTCACACTCTCAGGCAATCTCCTGGCTTCTACAAACATCACTGTTGAACAAAATTCAGCCAAAAAAGGTGCCTGGACAAACCATGAGTTGCAATGCTGAATTCAAGCAAAAAAATACAGAAAATTTCTCATATGCAGTACTGAGCTCCAAGAAAGAATTACTAAACTAATACCACTTTTTATTTGACTTTTATGAATACAACTTCTTGATATTTTTGTTGCAATGGACCATTTATCACTTGCTTTCCCTGTACTGCTTAAAACCTCCTACTTCCAATTTACTAGTAAGGTTACTTGAAGATATCTGTTCTTGTCTTTAATCTTTGAGAAATCTCTTTGAGAAATCCCTTCAACAGATTCTCACCCTTCCACAACTGGGACTTGTAATCATTGTACCTTACTGAAATGAGATAAAACCAAGGCAGGCAATATTGATTTCACAGATATTGGAATATAGAAGGAAGAACAAAATCAGATTCACGAGAGTACTAACACTTTGTATTTAGAAGCCTTATTTTCCTGTGAAAGCAGAAGTGGCTGGTGTTAAACTGGAGTCAGATTTGTGAACATGTTCATAAGCACTGAGAACTATAAAGAATGTGGGTTGTAAGATCTGAGTCAACTCCTCAGACTTTATTCCACTTGTACTGATACTGCCCATGTAACACTGGAATTAATTATTCTAATTTTTTTTTAATTCTTCATGTACAATTTCCTTATGATTGTCTTGTCTCCACTGTCACTTTACAAACACCTAATGATTACTTAATCTTTCCTCCTTCACAATCCAGATTTAGTCAAAGCAACGTGTTTCTGAATACTTACTGTTTTCTTACTGAAAGCACTACAAAACTGAAAGCCTGTATTGACTAAAAGCAACATTCCTACTTCAGCCGGTGATGACCCTCACCATTTACCACAACATCAGGCAGAGGTGCAGCTTCCTTTCCAATTTAACCTTTTGAGAATGTCAGAGAATACCTTATACTTCTCCTTGAGCTACATTTCAGAAATTAGCTTTTGAAAACAGTTCACTGAAGCAACTAATCCTTGGAAGTTCAAACGTCAATGCTCTAAAGGCTCCCTTGGTCTCCTGTTTTTTTCTTAGTCTCAGTCAAAGCTAAACAGAGATGGTCAGTCAAATGTCTGCTTAACTCTTACATTAAAGATAAAAATAAAAGATGAAGGATCTTTAGTTCTTCAAGCTCAGGCAATGGAATCAATAAAAAATCTAGGAAAAAGTCAACTGGGTTTTTAATTTAGTGAATGAGATAAAGTTAGTCAAATTATGATAAATGCTGAATTTCATGAGACATTTTCAAATAATAAGATCTATTAAAATATGCAGTATCTTATGTGTAGGAAGAAAAATCTTCACCAGTGTAATTAAACCTTGACTAATGTGGAGAAAATTATGCCTGTAGACGCAGAAAGATAATACCACTTCTTCAGATCCCTATGCGAATTAATTTATGTATTTCAAGAATGTTTAAAAATCCAAATATATACAACCTGCAAAACCCATAAATCAAAGGAAAAATGACATGAATTCAGTTAGAAGTTTGTATTAATCTGGCTGAAGTTTGTATTTGTCTTAGTTATCAAAATGGCTACAAAATCTGTTCTGATACACCACTGGTAAAGAGAAATTGATGGTTATTTAAATTAAATTTCTGGAAAACAAACCTAATTATTGTAATATATTTCTTGAGTCTTTGAGAAGACAAAGTGGGTGAAGAACAAGTCTCTAAATTGTTCAAGGAAATGATGGGGTTTTTTTCTTTTTTTATATAGTTGTAACCAGCATCTTTTAAGTACAGGAAAGATCATAGAAATTAAGATTGGACAAGAATACAAGCAGCTCTTCTATGAGAAACAGCATTTGGCACTGATTTGCTGGAGAAGCATGAACTTTTCACAGGCTGTCTGGAGACCAATACTCTCTCCTGCAAATTTATGGTCACACGTGTGCAGCAGTACACGTTTCACTTCAGCACATCAACATTTTTGAAACTCTCGTCCCAAAGAAGTAGAGAAGGGCATATCTTGACTTCCAAATGCACTTTGCTATGTCATTTGTGTCATTCCCATTGAACTCTGTCAATTAAGTGTCCATGCTGCTTGGGCCTTTCGAAAAATAACTCACTGCACCACTTTCAATCTCCTTGTGTCCAAAAGTAATTTGCAATTTATCCATAATCAACTCTGTAGGCCAGAGTAGATGCTTCTAAAGGAGAATTACAAACTTTAATTAAATAAAACTGAAAACTATTTGGTGACCTCAAATGTGACATTTCAGAGAAGAAAAATAGGTTTAATATATCAGAAAATAAAGCACCAGTGCAGAAGACAAGCTACATCTTTTTGGAAGTGTTTTTATAAATAATAAACTTAATTGGTACGAGCAAGAATGGATTTCTCAAATGGTGAGGTTTTGGCCAAGAGTTAAGAATTTTTGTAACAAGAAACTGAGTTTAGCTCATTCATTAACTTCTAAAAAATTGTGCAGATTTTGTGACACATTGAATTTGCTTAATCTGCTGGGTTTAGACTAGTTTTAAATGGCTTTGGTTTGAAAATTGTTAATTTAGATATGAAAAATGTTCAAACATTTGATACATATTATTACCAATATAATCTGTGACAAAAGGGGTTTTTTATCTGTTCACATTTCATGTAACTTTTTTGTGATCTTTTGCTGTTCTGTAATGTACTTGCTGCTTCCGGGACTCAAAATGCTACATAAACTCATATCTTACATTGTCTCAGTCATCATTTTAGCAGTCCTGTCTCCCAGAACTATGCTTACTACATTCATAAGTGTTTATTTCTGTGCTATGTTACTTCACAGCTCCTGGATTGGTGTGTGATTCATGGGTGAGTGATTCTGACCCTGGTTTCAAGCCTGGCTGCTGCACTCACAAGAGTTAATCTGCAGAGCTCCCCTGCCAGCTCCCAGTAGCTTCAGCTACTCTACAGTGATCCTATGTGTAAAATACATTCAGCACAAGAAATGAGCTGCTACTGCTACGACAGCTCCATGGTTTTCTGACATCTTCACAATGATTATGAAAAATCAAATCCTATAATTCAGAAAATCCACTCCATATTCAAGTTACTGCAAATTTATTGACCAAAATTGTGTAATGCTATCAGATAGAAATTTTTGGCTGTGGTGCATGCACTGACTGGTGTAACTCAGAATTCTCTAAATGTCAGATTGATTTATAATAGCCTGCTATCTCCCTTAATCTTTTTTTTCTGATTTTTTTCCATCAGCAGACTTAGCCTCTTGGTATTGGAGGAATAAATATTAGTGGAATATAAACTTGGAGATCTGCAGAGGTTTATGATGTCATTAGTTTAATAAAGGAGATTAAATTACTAGATGTTCTGGAGTCTAACAATGACTAGTTATTACATCCACAAAAAGGTTTCCAAGCCATGCCAGATTGACTTTGTTTTTTTTCCTTTTTAAAAGGCTATTTATATCTGATCAGTCTTGTTTTAGAGGGCTAAACAACCAAGGATCTCTAAGTAATGCTTTCCTTGTGTTACTTCACAGGTAGGTTGTGTATCACTCCTAGATTTCTTCTTGCTCAAGCTCATGTATATTCTTTGTGAATGAAGAGATATTTTTATTAATAGGAAGAGTCAAAGGTACAGATCATATCAAAGACAAAAAGTCAAGGTAGAGAAAGAATTCATCACTTGATCAGTTCCTACTCCCTAAAGGCTTTCTAAACAGGAAAAGATTCCTTTGGTTCATGATCCATTCAGACTTTGAATTCTGCATAGAATAATGATTTAGGATGGTTTCCTGATATGCACGCAGCACTCTCAGATGTCAAGGGTTTTGGCAGGAAGTGCAAACCTCTGATCTGTACAATATACAGTACGTGGGAAAAATTATGACTTCTGACAATTTGAAATTCTGCCAATGCTATAGAAATTTTTATAATGGCATTAAAAGACACCTTTCTAACTCAAAGGTTCTTTCCTGCCAAGCTCCCAAAATATGCTGCTAATCATGATGGAAGTGGAGCTGTTAAAAGTTAAAACCATTTTATTTTATTACAGAAAGCACTAGACAAACTGCATTAGAGGCTGCTACTCCTTCTATCATAATGCCTATACGGTAATGAAATAATTATGTCAAGCAATTACTTTAAAAAATATTCTTGCAAATTTTGACTATATGGTTCTAAAAAGCTATCTATATTGAAGACTGAAAATGCAGTGCTTACATTTAGTTTGGTAAGTTACCAAAGACTTAGAAGCTTCTGACAGGCTGGAATTTTTCTTTTTCTGGGAATAAAAAGCGGCATCCTCTTTGTAGCCACCATTTAAGTACTGGAATGCTGTGATGAGACCCCTCCAAGCCCTCTTGTCTCCAGGGAGTGATTAACTCCAGTGTTTCCTGAGAGGTCAGGTTCTCCAATCCTTCTGTCTTCTTCCTGGCCCTCCTTCAGACCCTCTCCTATCAGTCCACATTTGTCTTGAATTGTGGGGACCAGAACTGAGCGCTGTATTCCAGGCGTAGCCCAATATGTGCTGCATAACTGATCTTGTGAATTTTACGGGTCGGGAATGACCCTTATTAATGAAAACCTTTACTATTGTGATTTCAAACCCTAATTTTAAATATATAAAAATTAAGGAAAATGCAAACAATTGCTCATTTAAATTGGTGGATTTTAGGCTCAAGTAAAGAGCTGTGGGAAGACAGACTATGCTTCAAAGGAAACAGTAAACCATGCCATTTGTAAAACACAAATCCTGCAGTTTATATAAATTTATATGAAAATTTACTGAGAGAAAATGTCCGCAGAATTGAGAACTGCAGATTTGGAACAACGCACACCATAAGCAAAACTACCTCAGGAGCAGAGAAGATAGAAAGGAAGAGAATGTTGCTTTGTCCCTTTTGGAGTATGAAGTGTTAAAATCACCAGACTTTCTACATAGAGACGTCATAAATTACACAGTTGTAATAGTAGCAAAGGGACTGATGTTTTTAGGAGAAAGAGTTATTAGCCACTTTTTCCCTGTAACTGTAGAGAAGAAGCTTTCAGTCAAAATAACTATTGCAAATGTGGTTAAAGACACCACAGATAAACTGCTTTTAGAAGATTTATTTGCAAGAAAAAGAAAAAGAAGTTTTAGATATTAACAATGGAGACCTACTAAAGCTTCCACAAGATTATAGTATCCAAAATATTAAAGATTGGCAGTAACATTTTTTTCCTTTCTTTGATGCAAATATGTGTCTTTTTTACCCACTGTTCAGAAACAAACCTTCCAATCTAAAGAATTCATTACTGTCTTACCTTTTTAAAGCTTTCAAACCCAGCAACTTTTAAAGCTGCTTTTCTGGGTTTGCTTGCTACTTATCTATTTTCAAGGAAGATGGTAGAGTTGTTTAAACTCTCCTCTTGTCAATTCCTAATGATAAGCTTCTGCCTTGTTAAAATGTTTGCATACATATTCTTCAAAAATTATTATTTTTCCCCAAAAGGACCCTAAATATAAAAATATTGTGTCCGGAGGCTGTAAAATTTAGGTTTTGAAAATAATGTTCAAAACATCTGTGGAGAGATACAAGGAAGAGAGAGCTTAAAATACTGTATTCTAAAAATTAAAAGACTTTGCCAGTAATGAACACTGACAGTAAACTGAATGATAGGATGATTTTGCAGCTGCATTCTCAGCTGTTCATAATTAGAATGAATACTACACATATATAGAACAATAATTATTGAGAATCTGTCCCAACATTGTGCCTCAGCTTCAAATGAACAATATCTATCCTACATGGACTTGTAGGATATGCATTCAGGCATGAAATTATCACCATAGAAAAGTGAAAATTAACATCTTAAATTGAGTTGCTTCATGATTAACAATGTTATTTACAGTAGGATTTGGAAAGCTAGAGTATCCCATAAATAATATTCTATTAAAAAATGCCATTTGGTTGCCATTATTCTATTAGCAACAGTTTTCTTCCTCTTCCACTTGGTAACAACGTTGTGCATTACTTTATTTTAGTAAGTCTTTATTTTAGTAAGAAAGACGAATGTCCAGAACCTGCTGTTATGTGAGTTAGGCAACCACACACATCAGGTGACTGAGTGGTTACCATGGAGCAAAAGTTAAGGACAAATATGCCCGTTTACAAAAGACCTGTTGAGAAGACTGTGAAACAAAATTGTGTAGGGCTTGTAGGGCCCAGGAGGACTTCAGAAGATGCCAGACTTCAGAGGTCAGGTTAATTTCAGATACTCCACTTATTTATTTTATGTTAAGTAAACGGCCTGATCCATCTCTTTGGCTACTCTACAAGTTTTTGACAGGTTCTGGGACTACTACCATTATCCTTCCCTACCCTAAGTTTGATTCCTGACTAAGGCACAAGATAAACTTCTGCTGCCAGAAGGCACAAAGTCAAGCACTAGGGCTTCCATTATTTTGGTGCTTGAACAAATTTCCAGTAATAATCACTCAGTGGTTAAACCCCTGGCAGCTCACATAGGTAACAGGATGATCTTACCTAGAGTCAAGAGGATACTGACAACTTAACTTATACCTCTATATCTTCAACCGAATCATCCCAAGCAACATTTATATGTATGCTCATAGGTATGTATGACTGCGTACTTACATATTTGACTGTTCAAATTGCTTCAGCTCCCAAACCTACTGAGCATAGCTTGTAGTGCCTGAAATGGGCTGTTCACAAAGAAGAGTTTAGTTTCAATTTTTGTGTGACCTTGTGGGCAGATGCAGGCTTGTTTTAATGACATAGATGTGACTGCATTACTATTTGGCACCAACCCTGAGCTAATAAGCTCTTCAAGTCTCGGTTCTTGTTTCTGGGCTGACGGCCCCCCGAGATGTTTGTTAAAAGTCCTTCTCCCAAGCCCCGTGCCAGAAGAAGAAGTTGGGATGTGTCAGCTCAGGTTCTCGAGGTTGTTCATTGTTTCTTATCTAGTACATTTTCTTCTCACCCTGCTTGGGTGCTTGCTGCTCACTGGTCGTGGCCAACTGCCCACTGACCAGGTCTCAACTCTTTATACTATGTACTATGTGTTCCATGTTTACAGATAAATACCAATACCTATCACCTATGTTAGACAGTGCACTTCTATGCTAAACCAATCCAAAAGTGCCACCACCACAGCAGAAGATGGAGGACAAGAAGAAAAAGCAGAAGGACAGGGACACACCGAGATTCCTCCATCTTGCCTCCTTGAACCCCCATTCTAAACCCCAAAATTCTACATTTACACCCAGTGATAAATTAATACTATTCTAATCAAACTCTTGTGGCTTGTCTCTGGATCCCTTGCCGGGGTCTCGGATCACACAGGGCAGCCAGAGGGATGTCCTGGGTTCCAACATTCAAGAAGTCTGGAGAGACAAGTTCTGACGTAGTGGATTGCTAATGTGGTCCCTGGGTTATTGACTAGAGTGGCCTCGTCTGCTGTTTACTCAGAAAGCAGAGCTTGTTCATACCTGCCATCCATACATCAAAACAACTCAGATAAAGGAACACAGAATCACAGAATATCCTGAGCTGGAAGGGACCCACAAGGATCACCAAAGTCTGACCCCTGACAAAGGACAACCCCAGGAATCACACCATCTTTGCATACGGAGCATAAAGTAGGTATAATAGAAGACTGGAATACACAGGTCACAAGACAAAGTGATGAAGGAAATCTCTGCAGAAAATAATACAGTAAACATTGCTCTATATGCAGTATTAGATATTTCTGCATTTTGCATCTTAGCATCTTTCTATAGGAGCCTTCTCCAGCTTCTGACTGCAGAGCTAGAGATTGTGGAGATTTTATCATAAGTCCAGAAATACAGGATAAAGTATAAAATATGATCCAGAAATATCTGGTGTTCAACTTCAAGTTATTTGAAGAATACTATTTTGAGTTTCCAGGCTCATGTTTGCAAAAAAACCCTGAAAGCAGAGATTGCTGAATCATCTGATATCAGAAGCCAAATTTTATTATTACTTTAATCTTAAAAGAGTGGAGACTTTTAGTCACTCAGGCCTGTTCTCAGTATTAGCTCACTGTTTTTTAACACTTATGATTAGTCATATTTGTCCTTCTCTTTTCCATGCTCATTTCTGAAATACTAAAGTGCATGTGAACCAAGTTGTCTTTCTTTCCCCTGGAACTGCAAGCAATAGAAATGTATTTTAAAGACACTAACACTGATATTCATTTCTAAAGACATTAAATAAGGAGTACCTTAGGGTTTTAAAATAAACACCAAAAAACAAAGTTCCATATGGAGTCATGAATTCACAACAGGTAGATATTAAGGTTTTTATATCAAACACACACATTAAATGTAAATTCTTACATGTCTTCATTCTTCTTTATGATTTAAGCTGTAACTACTTAGGAGACAGAGCACACAGGATACCTGAAGGCTTTTTGATGCACCAAATTTGAGTCGGCAGTGTGAGAAATGAGATCATGAAAAAACACCTTCCTCCTTTTCTCACAAACTGCACCGTTAGTTAAAACATTCTCCCTGGAGGACAGGACTTCTCCCACTTCAGGTCTCACTTTTGCTCCATCCTTTCACCAACTTGTAAAATTAGTACAAGTTAATTCTTGGAGATTGGGTCAGTGGCTTCAGGTAAGCATCTAAAACACTCCTCAGTGAAAAATCAGACTTAATATTGCTGCACTAAATAAGCACACACTCCCATTCCATCAGGGACACACACACAGGACTGGCTTCATCAGATGGTATAGGCAATGTTTGTCATGCGTCTGTGGTGTCCAACCCAAACATCTGATCTCTGCATTTGGTGAATGAAGGAGACCGCAGGCACCATCCTTGGGACACCACTTAGAAGGGGATTATTTCCAGGAGGCTCAGAGACTACAACTGAAATGTGGAAATGTTACATCGTATTTTTTATTCCCTGGTAAAAACATTCCAGTGGCCCTCCGTAAAAAAGAAATTTTTCTCAGCAGTGGAGGAGGGTGAAGAGATGTGGTCATTGGGTCAATGATTATACAATACTCATTTTCTGGATTCTCACTTGCTACCTGATTTACAGACAGGCCAAAAACTTCACAGAGGACCATTACCATCAGTGCAAATTTTTCCTTTTAAGAACTTAGTCAGAAAAAGATTACAAACTTGGTGCCTAGACTATTTTGCAGCAAAGGTAAAAATCTTTTTTTTCTTCCTGATTGTTACCAGTGCATCAGCTCTGCAGGAGTTCTCAGTGTTAATAATATTGTTGAGCGAAATCAGTGGAAAAACTCAGCACAGAAAAAATTGCAAAGACTTGAACTGAAATTCTTACATACAGAGGAAGATTTTTTTTGGCTGTCACTCATGCTCTATTCCCAATTTTGTTTCTCTGTTTTACTTTTGCACAGATATCTTAAAAGCATAAATAGTAGGAGAATTAGTATCTATTATCAGTACATAGAATTTTGTTGCTTTTTGAATATAAAAATATTGATGTCATTTTAGTAGCTTTGTATGATTGATTCAGATCTGTGAATAGCACCATCCTGTTATACACTTGTAACTGTATTACTATGGAATTTTGTGAAGAAGCTTGCTCTAAAGCTGAAGGAAGAAAAACAAGCTACTGCCTTACAAAAGGAAAGTTCAAAAGTGAGTAGGATGAGAAACATGAGAAAACTCAAACCTGGAAATTCTCTTATGTCCTAAACAGAAGAGAGCCCTGAACTGCCCACACCTCACAGCAGAAAATGAAGTGTAACACTTCACAGAATCCCAAGGACTGACCCAAACAAACTGTAACATTTTAAGTAATGCACCAGCACCCATTTTGCAAGGCTGAAGAAAAACCACTCAGCGCATTAAAGGAGAGGCTGCTGTTTTTCCTGGAAAAGATTGTTAAGAACTAATCCAGCAAGCACAGCTGAAAGCAAAGGAAAAGGTAGAGAATTTGACAGCTATGACATCAAAAGCACCTATGTACTTGAACATTTCAGGAAAATAGAATTGTATCTGAAAAGTTTAAGTTAGAAGACAGAGATTTAGCAACAGCTCTCAGGCCATTGGATCACCTGGAACAGGGCAGAATGAAAAAGCGAGTACAGCACAGCATTTAGTGTGCTGTCAGTGCCCAATAACAGATACACTACTTACTGAGCTGTGGTTTTGTTGTCATTGTCTGGCAGCAAGATCATTTGTTTTAATGACCTTCCGCCATCATGTGAAAGCAATAGCTCTTTTGATTGGTCTTGTGGTAAAATTAAAGGCTAATTGGTATTCCACTGACAATATACAGTAGGTGCCTCATTGTGCTGCTGACAAGATCTGATGGATGCTGCTTCAGGTTCAAAGGAAATTAGTTTGATAGGAAAAAAACCTGGCCGTGCCAAGTTTTCAAGTTATCTACTAGTGTCCTATTTCACAAGAGATATTATACCATCTTAACACATACCAGCCAGAAGAAAACATAATGACAATAATGCTAAATATTACTGTGGCAACTGTCCGCTCTATGAGGTTACTTTTGTATCATACTTTTGAAACAAGCACACCACGAGGCAGCAACAATTTAACAAGAGTTGAGGACATCAGTGTAACAGTTTATCAAAACAGGCAAGTCTTGAGACCAACAACAGGTCTCTTACTACTAGAAATGTTACAAGAAGTCCTGAAGAGTAGAACCGGGCTGCCGGGTATTTAGAAGCCCTATACACACCAAGTAGTTGCAAAGGAGTAGCTTATCTAAAGTGTTGTAAATGCTACATGCAATTTTAGAGTTTATCTCGTTAGGTACAATTAGCACAACACACTTTGGACACTATCTTGTCCTGCAGAATGCAAACAAGCGCCTGTGGCGTGTCCCAAGAGCTACCGAATACACACAATGCTATTTCTTTCCAGAAAGTGCCAGAGAGAAATACAGCAACACTTTTAATGCATAGATTATGCAGTAAACAACTCTATCTGTGAGCCAGCCTTCGTGTCAGAACAGGTTTCGTTTTTACATTACCTTAATGGCATTCATCAAAGCTTTACTGGTCAGAAATCCAGGTTACATTAAAGACAGGCTTTTAAAATGGCATGGGAACACTGGATCTGGATGGAAGAATATAAATAAGCAGGCTTAGATTCTGAGATGCTGAGTATTCATTAGCTTTGGTGATTTCAAAGGCATTTGGGCTTGAAAACTTTGTTTTCAAACTTGGGATTAGGAAGACAACTTCCCAAATGCATGCCTTCCAATTATCTTTTGTATTCAGCAGAGAACCTAAAATACAGCAAAAAAAAATCCCGCAGTGCTCATATATGCTTTTTGAATTCAGCTTTTAACTGCTCTTTGCCAAGTAACATGAACTCCAAAAATTTATTCCAACAGTACATTAAGCAGATATTGTATAAGACTTGCATTATTACAATCCATTTTCAGAATATACAAACTAAAGTGGCATCACTTTTCTTTAAGGACAAAGCAGAGCAGGGTACAAAAAAAGAAGCAGGCTTCGTCAAAGAGAAGGGTGGCCAGCCATAAATCCAGTCCTGTGTTCAGCCCAAATAAAAGAGCCCCAACAGAGGTCATCCTAGTGCCACATCCCTTTTACAGGACTCTGCACCCAAAACTGGAGAAAATATGCTGCTACCACAAATATCATTCTTCATCATGAATTTTCTCATTGCAAGTGAGTGTTGCATGGTTGGCTCAGGTAAAAAAGCGACGGCAATGAGTATTGAAAAGCCCAGTGCTAACCCAGTGAAGTTGGCAGCCCACCTTTGCTGACTGATTCAGGCTTCTATTTACACAATCAAATGTGTAAAAAAAAAGAACAAAGAAATGAGGAAGCTATTGCTTCTGAGTTTTTAAAATATAACATTTTCTAACTAAGCAGAAAGTTGCTGATTAAATAATTGCTACCCCTGTATTTTAGATACACATGAAATGTGCCCATTCTATGATGCAGAATCTCTTTGGCAAATTTTAGAAGTAAATAAAACCTCTAAGGACCAGATAATAAACTGTACTCAGACACTTTAACTATTATATTTCCATGGCACAAAGGAAACAAATCTTCATCCTGGGATACTTTTTAATTATGTAGTAAAATCTCCTGTGAAGGTACATAATAACTTATGCTACTGAAAAGCATGCCATGCATGAATAAATGCTGCCACTCTCTTCCTTCAGCATCTTTCAGTCAGTAGCACCTACAAGAATGCATAAAATGATTGCATATTATTGTACTGCATATATATAACCTTGCCATATAACAAAGTGCATTTTTTTCTGCAATTCTGAACAGGTTTCTCTGGAGAATTTATATATATATATATATATATATATATTTCTTACTCATTTTCTCCATATTCTTTTCCAGCATACTTTGCTGCTGCTTACCCTCTTCTCCTGAAAACTCAGCCTTTCTGCATCTGAGATCTAATGCCACCACCACATCCAAACAACAATAATTCCTAGAGTTTACCAAATCTCATTACCCAGTAGAGGCCAGGCTGTTGGTGCTCTGGATCCCCCAGCAGTGAGGCTGAGCAGGTTTTCTCAAAAAAAGTGGAGGTGCACAGTACCCACACAGAGCCAGTCACACAGACACACCAAACAAAACGCAGCCCTCATGCAATCGTCAACAGCACGGGCACCCACATCCTGTTCCTCCATCTGGCTGATTAGGATGAAAGCCTGTGAGCAAGGAATGCATACATGGATACAATACAGATCCCTCTAGCAGCTGCTCTTAGACACTCCATCTGTCTAGTTACTGGCTGCTGGATCTTCTGGTGTCTCCAGTTGCTGGCACCTGGACATAAAAGCCCCTGAGGCCCGTAGCCCCTCAGGCTGCTGGCTCCCAGACCCATTGGAGCATGTGCACATGTTCACACACTGACACGCACCCTGTGGCTCTCTCTGGTCTTAGTCAATCTGTACCCAGCTTCTGAATCCCCTGGCCTGACACTTGCCTCGTATATAACAGGCTTATCCCCTAATTCCATGGGTCCTTCCAACAGCTGGCTTGGACTTCCAGCCTAATGATCATTAGTAATTAATTACACACTGCCATGTACACACCCACACAATATGCACGCACTCCAGTCTTTCCAGTTGCTGTCACTTCAGACACACAGACACCTGTGACATACTTACGGCCACCTGTCCAGTTGCTGGCACTCAGACCTCCACGCGTTTGTCTTTCCAGCTGCTGGTATTACAAGCAAGGGCTCCTGTAACTCCTGGTGTCCTCTCCAGCCACTGGCACTTACTTATCCATCCACACAGAACAGACAGACCCTCATCCACAAAGCTACCAAAAAAATTCTGTAACAAGGCTGGAAAAGCAGCACAGCATGTTCAACTACTTACCAGCAGCCTTGCAACTGACCCTTATTGTTACCTCTTTCCTATCTTCTCATCTTTGTCCCTTCTCAAATCACTTTGATCCTCCTGTTACCCTCCTTGGTCCTTCCCCTAAACATTTTAAAAGCCCTGCACAATCCCAAGAATCTCTGTGCCTGCATCCGTCTCATAATGACTTCAATGTCCTTCTCAGGGTGATGGGATGTCTGTAGTGATCCAACCAGCTTCTTCCATTAACTTGCCTGGTGAATTTCACACTTGGTCCCAAGGCTCATCTTTCTCCTTTGACATTCCCAGGTGCACATGAGGGCTTTTCCCTTGTGCATTCCCAGTGACTTGGTCACTGGAGTTTCCTCTCAAGTCACTGCTCCTCTGTGCTCATGGCAATGAGCCTCTGATAACCCCACACACAGCTTGTGCCAAGACACTTTTCTGTGTTATATCGTTACATTATCAAGCACAGCTTAACAGTTTACAAATTATTTTCAATACTGATATTCTACATGCATCATAAGCATTGAAGAAGACAAAATATAATCAAAATTGCTGAACACAAAAATTGCAGTGGATCCAAACTGCGAAGTTTTTGGTTTATAAGTATCTATGATCATATGTTCAAATCCCTAGGGCGTTTTTCCACAGACTTCAATAACTGACAGATCAGGCGAAAGGCAAAAGGTACTCTGCAGGGGGAAACAGCATAACTTTAATATTTTATTTCTATTCTTTACTATTTCAATCATTTCAGGTCTTATTCTTCAGAAATTATTTGCAAGCAGGTCATGTCTATAGCCACTATTTGTAAGAAAACGGATGAGACAAGTCAAAGCCTCACCCTGGTAGTTTGCGCTTCCCCAGACATCTGTGCAGCTAAGCACAGCACAAAAGGATCCAACGCTCTTGCTGTGAAGCTTCCAGATAATTATCTCTTCAGCTAAAACCTCTCTGTTTCAGAGAGGTCTTCAGAAAAGAATTTGTTGACATGAGAATGAGTCACTAAAGAAAGACAGGAGCAAAGGAGAAGGTCGTGGAGATTCTTACATAAGGAAATCAGTACTGCCATATATTCATATATATTTTTTTACTTAAGAAATGACTGTTATGTATTTATGTTAATTAAAAAAAAAAATCAAACCAAAACTGCCCTCCAAAGCTCAGCTTGTAGGCTGCAGAAAATCTGTAGCCATTTGGGAGACATAACCAGTAATACCAATTTTTTTTCTCCAGACAGAATTCTAAGGATTTTGAAACCCACCATAGAATGCACACACAAACAAACAAACAAAGGACATTGCTACATTAAAATGTATCTTTAGGACTTAGAATACAATAGCATCAAATATGCAATTGCCAACTTGTTCAGCATAGTACTGAAAAGAAGAACCTATTAGAACAATAACAAGGAATTCCTGATTCAGGGATTTCTTTTCCATTGTGAAGTGTTAATAGAATAAAAGGATTACTGAGGATTTTAAAGAAAGATACGGGAGCTTCGTGTGAGGTTTCAGCTGTCCAGAAATTGTATGGTTACAACTTTGCAGTGTAAACTAAACCAAAAGTTCTTAATTTTCAGAGTTTTCATTTGTTTATAAAACATGTAATATCTCTAATCACATAGCTGTTCTCAATAAAAAGTTAAAAGGCAAGAAAATAAAAAAACCTTTCCAAATCTTAAGAAACTTCTAGGGGTAGGAGCTTAGAAGGACCACAGAAGGGTGGTTCTCAACATCATGCTCAGGCCCACTTCCCTATCATTGCCTCCATTAAGTGCATAATGTTGAGCTCATACAACACAGCCGTGATAAAGCCTTGCTAAGAGACTGGAACTGCACCAACAGCCAGCTCCTTACTGGTTCCCAACTGGTAAGTCTTAAGGCATTTGCATTGGCATACACTCAGCACAGCAATCAAGAAATTTTTGGGCAACACCAATCACATCAGTTACACATGTATTATTTCACAAGCTTTTCCACTTCCATCCTCTGCTTCCTCATCCATTTTCCATGCTGAAAAGGCTGTCACTTCCTGAAAACAAACAAACAAACAAACAGACCCCCCCATCCCCCAATCCCAATAGAGATGATCTTTGCAATTCCAAATGTATCCTTTTTGTAACAGGGACCTGAAGCTAGATGCTTAGTTAAGATGCAGTTCCGTGATGGACTAAGACAGCAATCAAGCTGCTTCCTGTTTGTTCTCCACCAACTCTCTAATTAATGCTTCCCATTTGTCCACAGGCTGAGAGATCTTTATACATTCATGAAGTCATCCAACAAGGGTCACCAAGACCTTTGTTTTATATAATCACAACTACTCCAGAGCCCATGGCTGGATATGTATTCAGACTAAAACACTAAATAACAGAATGGGAAAAAATTATTAAAGTACTTTAATTTTATCATAAGATAAACATACTGAGATCATTTCAGGTAAAATAGACTTGACCTCAAGTTTTACTGCAAATAAGTGTTTTAGGTGAATTGTTTTTACTGTAATGGATTCTTTTTTTGCCTAGCTGATTTGTGTTAATTACTCAAATGAAATAAAAAAGAGAGCACGGAAAACCAGTTCTGTGCAACCTAAGCTCTGATACTTGGGTTTGTAAATGACCTCGACAAGATGTGAGGGGAACCTCCAGATTTGACACAATGAAACAGAGACAGTCGATGCATTCAAGAGGCTAGAAAAGGAGGCTGCATCATGTAGCAGCTGTAATTTCAAAAGATTAAAAAAACAATCCACAAACAAATGCCTAACATTAGCATCTTAAGCATAAATGTTGTGTTACTGAAATAATAGAAAGGCATCTGGTAAACAGTATTCATGCAAAATGAATTAGCATTAAACAAAAAAATCCAAACACATTAACCCCACCCACTCCTGCATTTATAGCCTCCCTCCCTTCCTTCGGGGGAAAATAAAAAATTTAAAAAATGAATAGGGTTGAATGACACAGAATTTTTTTTCAATACTTCAAAAGCGAGTGCATGGAATAAATCTTCTGATGTGTTGCTCTCTATTTCTGGAGTTGTTCACAACGCATGCTTCCCTTCTGTCCTTCAGTCAGCTGAAGTCATGAACAAAGAGGTTTAATTCAGTCAGCGAGTGGGAGGTATTAGACATAAAGAAGAGACATCTGTCACCTCCTGACTGGTGAGCAAGGTGGCACTGTCAGGAGTGCAGGCAGCAGGAGAAAGATGGCTGAGAATGGTTTGGATGTTAAATTTAAGTCACAGTCATAACATTCAGAACTCATCAGTAAAGCCAGGTACTAGGGCAGGATTCAGTGCTGCCTTCACACTCCAGCAAGGTGAAAAACCTTGGCAACTGATCACACAAGAGAGGCCAAATTCCAGAGGCTGCGGGCATGGGTAAGCACAACTGTACTCACTTTACCAGCAACATTAATCACGTGGTGATAGAGAGAAAAACTCTGGAAATATTGGGGAAAGAAACACGAAGTGTAAGAGAGCCTGTGCCTGGGACTCAGAGTGGTGAAGGGCTCATGACCAGTTACTTGGTATAGCAAAGCAACATTTGAAAAATACAGTATGTTTTTTCAGAAAGCAACATGTTTTCAGCAAGCTTCAAGCCTTTCTCCTTGGTGATCTCAGTTCTTTCTTACTCTCTCTTTGTGCGCTCGTGCACAGAGTGATTCTTCTGCCAGATCATCACTTATAATGACAGGTTTGATCAAACAGCGCCCTCCGCAAAGGCCCTGCGGATGCCGTGGGACCCCGACATCCTTGGCCATGTACCCGCACCCTTGGCTCACAGCCGGCCAGCCCAGTCCCGGCCCTTGCTTGCCCGCACACGAACTCCTTTAAAGACCGGGACTCCTTGTACAAAACCCTTTCCAAGCCTCCAAGGAACGCCACCACACCCAGCGCCATCACTCAAACCACAGCCGCCAGCCCTGAATGACTCGTGTTTTCTGGGAGGAAAAGACCTCTCTCTCATCCCTTTTAACTCCTTGGGGATTATCCACACCTCCCACGAAACACTAAACCCAGACTTCAGTGTTTTCTGAAACAAGGAGCCTCTCGGGGTGCACCCTTCCTCCCGGGGCACCTCCTCGTTGCTGCCGGCCCTGCCCCGGGCCTGGCCGCGGGCAGGAGCGGTGGGCAGGCCCTGCCCGGCTCTGCCCGGCCCCGGGGGCGGCTCCGGGCGCCGTCGGGGCCGCGGCCGCTGGGGCCCGGCGTGAGGCGGCCCCGCCCCCGGGAGCGGGCGGGGCGGGGCGGCGCGCTGCGGCCGCCGTACCCGGAAAAGGAAAGGGAAGCGAAGGGGCGCGGCGCGGCCGGCGCGGGCGGGCAGCGGCGGTGGTGCGGCTCAGCCCGGCCCGGCGGCGGGAGAGGTAACCTCGGCCTTCTTTTCCTCCCCCTCCTCACCCCTCTTCCTGCGGCGGCCTCTCGTTCGTGCCGGGCCCGGGCCCCGCCGCAGCCGCCGCGCTCAGGGCAGCGCGGGCGGCCGGGGCCGCTTCCGCCGGTGCGGGGTGGCAGCGGGGACAGCGGGGGCCGTGGGCGCTGAGCGGCTCCTGCGGGTCACAGGGGGACAGGTTGGGAGAGGGAGCACGGTGGAACATCTGGTCCAGCCGCCCTGCTCCAGCAGGGTCGTCCCAGAGCACGTGGCGCAGGATTGCGTCCAGACGGTTCTGAGTATCTCCAGTGAGGGAGACTCCACAGCCCCCCGGACAGTCTGTTCCAGTGCTCGGTCACCTGCACTGTAAAGTTCTTCCTCATATTCCGGGGCCACTCCCTGTGCATCAGTTTCTGCCCGTTGCCTCTTGTCCCATTGCTGGGCACCGCCGAGAAAAACCTGGATCCATCCTCTTGGCACTCCTCCTTCAAATACTTATGGACAATGACGAAGTCCCCTCGCAGCCGTCTCTTTCCAGAGGCGGTGTGAGGTTTTTCAGGCTGACTAATACTTTTGGAAATGGAGGTTCTCCATGTCTCCCTCAAAGAGGGCTGAGGCAGCATGGCCCTGCACGCAGTCTCCATAGCAGTTAATTCGCTGCACTGCTGGAGTATTTATGGAAGGAAACACACAAACGCTCACACGTGTGAGCACCTGGTCCACAGCAATGGCCTGCCCGCCTGGTGAAAGGAGCTGTGCGGCACGAATGTTGAAACAAAGACAGAACGTGCCAGCATAAAAAACCAAATTTTCGTGGAGTGCTGGAGACACTGACCCAGCTGGTTTGCCAAAACCTCTGGATAATCCAGTGATGAAAGGTTGGGAGTTTCTATTTTTAAGCAGAAACGTGTAATTTATATGACTTATTCATTGCTAAGGGAGAAATTACAGGGCTTCTTTTAAGCACGAGAAAACCCTAACCTAGAACATAGTTGGTGCACCCCCGAGGGCTCTCGTTGTATAGCCCGTATTAGCAGTGACTCAGGCAGAGATAAACAAAGCCGAACTGGCACCTGGGGAGGTGTTCATGGCCAGTGACCTCACTGTGGTATTCAGCTTCTTCTGTTGCCTGAGGCAACACATCTGGGAGAAATGCTGAATGTGTAAGAAATTAAATGTCTTTCTGCATTGCTACTTCCAGCAGGATTTGGTTTTGTTTGTTGTAGTGTGGTTTTGTTTTTTTGTTTAAGCAAACTATGATTGTGTGTTACAGAGGGCAGTGTGATTGGTTTTGTGCAAACTATTTAAATTTTCCTCTTTTTCCAGATTATTTTCACTACTGAAAAGGAACTGCCATGGAGAGTATGGTATCAGTTATTTTCCTTGTATCATTTTCCATACTGCTGTGTGAAAGTTATCACCGAGGAGTGGAGACCGCTACTGTTGTGCATACATCGGAGAGAGCTTTTCCAGAAAAGACAGTGGGTGTTAATACTGACTTGGCAGGACTAATACAGAAGTTGCACCTTCAAGAACTTTTTAATCGTTATGGAGAAAACAACTCTCTGTCAATTGATGGGTTTAGAAAACTGCTACAGAACATAGGTATAGATAAAATGAAAAGGATTAAAATAAGCCACGATCATGATCACGACCACAGTCATCACGACCACGACCATCACGACCATGACCATGATCATCACTCTCATCACAATCACGTTTCATTGAGTAAAAGCTCTGAGAAGGCTGCTTGTCCAAGCCATGAATCCGATGCTAGCAAAGACCACAGGAGCAGCCACGCCAAGGAGCCTCATAAAGCCGAGAGCGTGGAGCGGCAGCAGAACTTTGTGCGCAGCAAGAACGCGGTTCATGAGATCACGGCGTCCGTCATCGCCGCGGCCGCAGGCGGCCACGCCGAGCTCCAGAGCGCCCAGCCCGGAGAAGTCAAGACGGTTGTTCGTGTGGGAGCGCCTGGCCCTGGTGCTCTTAATGCCACAGGGGCCCGCAATGCCTCCTGGCTTGGTGCCACAAAGGCAAACGAATCTCGTGCTTCTCCAAAGGAATTGGAGAGAGGGAGCTACCTCTATTCTAAACTGAAAAAACAGAACACTCAAGAGGTGAGGCCGGTTCTGTTGTATTCTCAGGAATCCAGATGCACCAGGAATGTTGCCATGGCTTATTTTTCAGGTGCTTATTGTTTACCTGGGTGCAAATTTTGTGGTGTAGCAATACCCATAGCCAAACACATGCAAACAACTTCCCTTGGAACTTACCATGTTGAGGGAATATGGTGTTATGTTCACAAGCTCAGAAGAAAATTAAGTATAAACATACACTTGGTTTAATGCATTTGTGATTTATATATTTAACTGTTACTAAATATTAAACTGTTTCTAAACCTGAAAAATCTCTAGTTTTCAACTTGCAGTTCTGCCTCAAATCAGGAATCTGTCTTGTTTTACTATTAATGGAGTGAAAGTAAAAAAATCCAGTTAAGGTACTGTGATTCTTATCAAAGCTGTCTCACACTGTGATAGTGTAGAACCATCCTCCTCTAATGCTTTCCCCATCCCATCTAACAACTGTATGTAAAAAACAACTCTAAAAAAGATTGTGGCAAAATGTCACGTGTTACTTTAAAATAGTATAAAATCAGCCCTGATAAAGACCATAGTTGTGTTGTAGACATTTTTCTTAAACAGTCAGATCCTTTTCCATTAAAGGCTTTAAAAAGCAAGCAGGATTTTAATGTTTGCAGCCATGCCAGGTAATTCTGAGTGGGTGTTGTGTAGCATGTGATGGTGGGTGCTGAATTCACAAGTTGTTGCTGTGTTCTGCAGTGTCGAAGCAGAAGTACTGCTGTTGTTTAAGCCCACTGAGACTGTGTGTAGGTTGTACGGTGGGGAGCTATTTACTCGAGGGAGTGTATGTACAATGTGCTCTGTACAAGCAGTCACTGCTACAAAGAAGTTTTTGACCTTGTTAATGCTTCCTTAGGTGCCCTTTAAAACTGACTGAAAAGTATTAGGCTTTTTCTGTTTGTACATCAAAGCATCTGACCCATTTGTGCTGGGAATGAGTAATAATTACACGTCATCTATCCAGATTCCCAAACCAGCTTTCTGGAGCAGGACTGGGGCCGAATTACATTTTTTACTGAATGGGTTTGTTACCAGTTTTTGAGTTGTGTTGATATAGGTGCTTTCATGTGGTGCTACTGCATTTCAATTAAGATAGGATGTGCAGTCCTTTTAAGATGTGTTGTGGTGTTTTGGTACTGGTTAATCTTTAACATGTCTCTTTCCACAGTGCTCCAATGCATCCAAACTGATGCAGTCACATGGAATAGGCACTCAAGTATTGTTGACTGCTACAGAATTTAGTTATCTCTGCCCAGCTCTTATCAATCAGATCGATGGCAAATACTGCATAGTCCATGCTACTAGTGAAAAAGCTGAAACTCCTCCAAAAAGTTACTCTCTGCAAATAGGTAGGCTGGGTTTTTATTTTGTAACATCAAATCTTAATGGAAAAATATTTGTGTTAGTTATAAATCCAAGAAACCTGTTTCATAGTTGTAAGAAGTGTCATTTTCTTTTGGCACTTCACCAAGATTATAGAGAGAAATATTTGTGGCATACCTTTTGTTAACATCTGATTAATTGAATGATCAGGTGTGTGTGATAACAGAAATGTTAAGTAAACAAAATCATGTAAACATGATTAAAACAAAGTATTTGTTTTAAAACAAAAAATTTTGTTTACATGACTAATACATGATTAATCATGTTTACATGATAAATCATGTAAAGGAAAAATGGCTGTTACTTAGTTTTGTTACTACTTTTTTTTTTTTTTTTTTTCTTTGCCAGCTTGGATTGGTGGCTTTATATCCATCTCTGTCATCAGCTTTCTTTCCTTGCTGGGTGTTATATTGGTACCACTGATGAATCGAGTATTTTTCAAATTTCTTCTGAGTTTTCTTGTGGCATTGGCTGTGGGGACCTTGAGTGGAGATGCCTTCTTACACCTCCTTCCACATGTAAGTGTTAATTACTGTTTCATTGATTGTCTCAAAGCAGAGAACTTGACAGCTGTATGTATTAGTGCCCTATTAGTTTTGGAATTGCTGTTCATAACCATTTGATGAGTCAGTTCTCAATCCTGTTATGTAGGTTGTTTGATGGAAAGGTTTTCCATTTGGAACATCTGTATTATTCATTTCACAGTCTTTAAAAAGTTCAAGAGCTTCACAGCATTATCTCACTCTATTTCCTGTTCTTAGTTGTATATGCTGCCATGTCCCTTTATTGTTCCTTGAACACAGGAATTTTGCATAAATTTTCTTAGTGGTTTATTGCAGTACTGCTCCCGTTTTTTTCCTCCCTGTTTAATGGACTTCAGAGATAGTGGAAATTGCTCACTGAACACTTAAAATGTGAAATGAATAATCAACTATTTTTTGTTATAAGCCACTTATGTTGATGGCTTACCCATTGGGATTTTTTTTTTTCTTTTTACCAGAATCCATCATTTCTAAAGTCCTGGGGCAAAGACTACTTGATAGATTTTGGAATTGCTGTTATGTAATAGGGATAATGAAATGGGAATATGATTGCTAAGTTTCTGCCTTTCTTGAAGTTCTTAAACAGACATTCTCCCCTCACTCCCCTCCCAAAAGTAGCTTGTTCCAGCTTTCAAATAAAATGGATAAAAGTGATTGCAGATTCTGTGTTTTCCCAGTCTTGCTTGTAATCCACCAGGTGGTATTTTCCCCTTTCAGTTAATTTTGCGTTTGCTCTGTGAGATTATGTAAATGAAAACATGTGTGAATGATATGTGCAAAAGGATTTCTTATTTCTGAACGAACCAGTATCCAGTAAGGAGAGGAAAAGTGTCAGACTTTCTTTAAAGAAGGAAATTACAGCCAACTTCCTTGTACAAAAAGTTGTTTGACATCTAATGAGTTTTCTTAGATGGGAAGCTAACTGGTGTGCAGGCTGTGACCACTGCTTAAAATGTGGTTTCCTTGGTGGTGTCAGGAGTTTGTGTGGGGGCAGCTGCATGCCTTGGATTGAGCAGTGTCCATGCAGCTTCAGTGTGTGGGTCAGTGCCGGGCCTGTTCTCAGTCCTTGGAGTATTTCTATCAACAAATTTCCAGTCAATGGATTCTGTAATTGTTTGAGTCTGTAAGCAGAGCATTTGCCCTGCGAAAATTGTCAAGTCTGGACTCCAGACATGAGGAAAATTATGTGAAGAATATTTTCTATGTTTCTTACATTACGGTTCCTTTGAATATAATGACTTTCCCCTTTGTGTTCTCCTCTTAGTCTCATGGAAATCATCACCACCACCATGAAAAGCCTCTGCTTGATCAAAAAGGCTCTATGTACAAACATCTTGTTTTTCAAAGTACAGAGGAGAATGCTTACCTGGATTCTACATGGAAAGGACTTACAGCACTTGGAGGCTTGTACTTCATGTTTCTAGTGGAGCATTTGATCACTTTAATAAAGCAATTTAAAGACAAGAAGAAAAAGGTAGGGAGACTATTACTTTGAAGCTCTATTGTATTGCATGCTCATATCTGAAAACACTTATTAAAATTTTTATGATTATCATATATCTTTCGATTTAATAGCAATGGCTGACTGGATTCATGTTAGAATTTCATTTTTATTAGGGACACATACACGTCTAAAGTATGTGATAACCTTTTTGTGTGATTCTTTTATTAAGGGCTCTTTCCTATTTCCATAACCAGACAATATAGTACAGGCTTTGACATTGCAGTGAATCATTTAATAAGCAAATGTCCAGTTGCATCTTCAGTCTTAACAGAGTGATTTAAGAACTCATTTCATTACTGACTTCCTACTGACATCTTGAGACATTTGTAACTATCTGAACTGGTGTTATTATTATTTTAATTCCACTCCTGGATGCAATAAGTTTGCATTGTACAGTTATTGTACTGCTGTTGAGGAGGGCACTTACGCAGACAGGTAAGGGTGGGCAGTAAGGGCCTACATAAATAAGCATCCAAATATGCTGTAGAAAATGACTTTTTGGAATAGCATTCCATGAAGAAACACAGTCTGTCAAGCCCCTTGGTGCTTTTCCTTCTCTCCCCCAAAGATGCAGCTCTCAGATTGTTATACTGGTTTTTATGTGTAAGGTAAATAACTGAATTTTGGCAGGTCATTAGTGTTGGTAACTTGCCAATTACTGGTAACAGTTCTTTTAAGACCAGTGTAGCAAAGAATAAAGAATGATACCAAAGTTGACTGAGTAAGAAAGATTAAGCAGAAGTTGGTGATACAACAGAATCATAGAGTGGTTTGAGTTGGAAGGTATCTCAAAGGTCATCTGGTTCCAACCAATCCTAAGCCTTGCTTGTAGAAAGTTCGTAAATACTAATTAATTAGTTTAAAAATAGCTAATTGCTAGGCTACCTCAAAGACTGATAATCTCTGTTTAGTTTTCTCATTAAATTCATCATTAAGGCAGCAGTTGGAGGGCAGATGCCATGTAAACTCTTTGATCATGGGAGGTTGTTTTGGTGTGGTTTATACTGAAGCTAAACTAACTGTGAGATTTCCCTATCTCTAGTTAAATTTGTTTGACAGGAAAGAACATGAAGAGTTTCAAGCAAAGCAAAAATTTTGTCTCCTCCCTGCCACAAGGAATGAATTTCCTGCTAGACTAATTATGCCCTCCTAGATATTGAGTCACTGATCATAAATTGTTGTCATACAGCCTTTAGCGGGCAAGGAGGAGAGATTTTACTTGGTTTTCCTTCTGTACATTATTAAAAAACATTATATTGGCATTATGATAGAAAAGAATTAGTGGAATAAATTACCATTTGATGCATTTCGCTTCTCAGATGAAAACCTTATGCATATTTCTTGTGAAAAATGTAGGGCATTTATGTGTGGGGGTTTGTTTGTTTGTTTGTGGTCGGGTTTTTTTGTTTGTTTTGGTTTGTTTTTTCTCCCCTCCTGTGGAGCCTGAGGAACCTTTGTCATCTTACTTTAGTAAATTTCTAATATTCCTTTTCTACGCTCTTTATATGGCTTCCATGTTGTCCTCTTTCTGTGCAGGCTACATAAATGTTGTGAATATAATGTTGCTCATGTATATCCTGAAAAATAAGTAAAATATTCATAACTGCAGTATTTTCTTTTGGAATAAGAAAAAAAATGAAGATGATGGAGAAAGTAAGAAGTTTTCAGCAAATGAAGAAAAGTTGGATACAGATGATCGTAAGTCTCGTTGATATCACACAGTTGTTACTTTGTGGCAGCACTGTTTAAAAACACCTGATTGATGGCAGCTTGTAGATCTGCTTCTTACTGTAGGTTGGATCCCTGCCTATGTGAAATATTTTCAAAAAAAGTCTGTCTGCTGATATGTAGAGCACTAGGTCTATTTGCTGCTTTCCTTTGAAAAGGATCAGTGGGTTAGAAGTAGTGAATTCATGGTTTTGGAACTTTAAGCCTTTTAATTCTGGATTTAGCAGCAGGAGTTAAAGTCATTCTGTGAAAGTTACAATACAGCTGTACCTACTGACTTTACACTTCTCTTTAGACTGCTTGATGTTATATGCATGACTCATTATTTAGATTTCTGTATTTTGTTAGTTTGATTGTGTATTTATAAGGGTAATATTACAAAATTCTAGACAATTCTTGAAGTTCAACATTCAGAGTGCAAATGACCATGTTACCCAAGGTCACACTTTAAGCCAAAACACACCAAACTAGTTACTTGTTAGCTCTTGTTGCTAAATGAGGTGCTCTGTTTTTTCAGAGTAATTTTATAAGTAATGAAATACTTGCCTGTAATGTTAAAAAAAATTGTATTTATTCACTTAATTGCAGAGGAAGAGTTTATCAGGTTTCAGAAATTAGTTAGAAGAACTAACTGTGGTGTGTCAGCAATGTTTATATGAGGGTATTTCACGGTCTGTATGGATGACTTTGTTTTTTAGTGTTTATTTTCCAGGTGTTAAACACAAATACCTGTATTTGTTTTCAAATATAGGAGTTTCCAAAATTATCTATAACAATTTTCTTCTGTATCCTTTTTCTTCAGCCCTGAGATAACTAAATGCCACATGCTTTTCAGATACTTGGTTTTTCTGAAGCAATTGAACTAACAGTTTTCATGCTGTGAAACTGGGACTTGGAGCCTTTTGCTGTTGAGTTTAAATTGCAGTGAGTTTTAAATGAAGAGATTTTTTGCCTTTTAGGAAGCATTTGTGGCCATAATGTAAGGGCTGCTTCAGCAATAGGGGACAGAAACTAAAAGTTATCCTTATTTTGAGGTATTGGGAATTATCTCTGAAATCTGAGTAAGTTGTGGAAATGTTTCAAAAAAATCTTCTGGTTCAAGAAACTGGATTATCAGTCTCAACTCCTAAACTTCTTTACTGCTTCACATAGTCAAACTGTTTATTGTATCTTTGCTTCTTAGGTGATTTTAAAATATGTAACATTGTACTCTGCGTTTTTGTAACAGGGCCTGAGGGCTATTTAGGGACAGACTCTCAAGATCCATCAACCTTCATTTCTCAGCAGCCAACTGTACAAGAGGAGGAAGAAGTGATGATAGCTCATTCTCACCAAGAGGAGGTTGACAATGAATATGTGTCCAGGGGCTGTAGAAACAAATGCCATTCTCATTTGCACGATACTCTGGGACAGACGGATCGTCTAAGTCACCATCACCACGACTACCATCACATTCTGCACCACCATCATCATCAGAACCATCATCCCCACAGTCACAGCCAGCGCTACTCGCGCGAAGAGCTGAAGGACGCGGGGATAGCAACTCTGGCCTGGATGGTGATCATGGGAGATGGACTACACAATTTTAGTGATGGCCTGGCAATTGGTGAGTGCTAACTTGGATGCTGCAGCTTTCTTGCCTGTGAAGGCAGTGAAGTCTTCTAGCTGTCTCTTACCTCTGTTAGGGATGTAGCTAATTAGCAGAGGATCTTTGAATCCTAAACTTTTTTCTGAGAGCTTCATCTTAATAAGTAAGAAAAATCTCCAGCTTAACAACGTGGAGGTAAGTGATATATGAAACAGAAATTATGTGTTTGCGGCTGTGTTTCTTTAGAAAATCTGTAAACTGGGCTTCATTTCCTGCTTTTGAAGAGTTAAAGCTAACATTTTTCAAAATTAAAACTAGGCTTATAAAAATATGTAAGATTGAGTTTGTATTTCAGTGCCTGCAATTTGTCTTTAATTTGAATTGTTTTTAGGACAAGCATGTATTTTTTGTCACATACAAAATAACTGTTTTTTCACTTCAATCAGGCCACTGGTATCATTGGCTTTTTTCTTCCTCTTTCATCTTCTCCTGTGATGCAGCAAGGTCAGGTTCCATACTTGGCATATCTGCCTACCTGCCTGTACTGGGCCCTGGTTACACGTCAGTGTTCCTCCAGAGAACTGATGGGTAGGGAGTTGAGGCCCTGGTTTCAATCTGTTTTAGCCTGAAATTTTTGTTTTCTGAAACAGTGATCATACTAAACTCAAAACTTTGTTCCTAAAGTTGAGCATAATAGTCCATTTTTAAAAAATTTGAACAGGTGTAAACAGTTAAGTTACTTGTAAACAAAGCATTTATCTTTCTGTTCCTGTTTAGTTCATGCCCCTATTTTTCTCTTAATGCGTATAGTTGCTCAGTCTTTTTTGATAATACTTCAGTGAAAATATTTATTACAAAAGTAGTAGATTGAATATTTTGTTTTGGACTTCTGTCTGGGAGGTCAGGTTTGGGAATTCTCTCATGTTTTTCCTAGAAGGAGAACTAGACTACAGGTATATTGAATTTAAAAGGTTAAAGTAAGTTACAGAAAGTGAAGTCAAATCAATAATCTTCAGTACTTACGCTAATCTTTCCTGATCTTGACTATTGTATTTAAGACTAATCTTTACAGGTATTGGATTCATTTCCAGGCTGTTTAGTATGCTGGAGGCAGCTCAGCAGTATCAGTCTTTCTGTAAATTTTATTGTAGGAAAAAATTTGTTCTTGTTTGAAGAGGAAACCCAATAATAACTATTTTCTCACAGTAATATTTGCAGTTGTTCGGATTCAGTCAATTCAAAGTGTAATGTGAAGAGAGACTTTCTGATTTAATCTCATTTTTGATGAAAGTTGAAGCATGAAATGTAAATTTTTGAGCAGATCAGTAGTGAAAAATGTGGTAGAAGGAAGATTTGCATACAAATGACACAGAATCAATTACCTCTTGGCATTAGGGAGATTTGGGAAGGAGCTATGACTTTATAGTTTTGAAGGGAAAAGTATGAGAAAGGTTAATAAAGGCTTATTGAACAAGTGAGAGCAATAGCTTTCAGAAGTCCTGCTGTGTAGCTTGTTCAGGCTAATGGAAATAGGGTTTTCTTTCAGTTCTGTGTGTGCTTAAAAGTATTATGGCAAAACATCAATTTGATGGTGTTGTGAAAATGCCAATGCTACTTGTGTAGCAGTTCATCTGTATTTTAAAGAAGATGTGAATGCTTCTGTACAGATAGCTTTAGCCAGCATAACCCTTCATTTAAGTTCAATCATTTCATGTGATGTTATTCATAATTTCCATCAGTTACTTTTTTCCTCAAATCTGTTGTGCTAATTATGTAGGAACAAGATTTAAAAGTGCTTATTTTTTTATTAAGGCATGGAACTGTTGCATCTGACTCATTTGTGCAGAAGGATCATCTGTGATTTGAACTTTTATGTGTAATTACAACTAAATAAGTAAAATGCAGAACACTATTTTTACACTAGTCTTGCATACAGATTTTTTTTCTTTAGCTTTTGAGAGAAGTCATGTCTTAAAAGTATATTTTAAGATAAATCAGCATCTTGAGAGGGGATAATGTCAGATATATTAATTTCATCTTCAGTTTGTTAACATTTCAGGACTTCTTTTTAGCAGTGAAAAAATAAAGAGAGATATTGATATTTAAGCTTGTACTTTGATTACTTCTTACTTTTCCTCTTTGAACTTCATAAGAATTAAGTTTACCATGGCTTTGTCTAAAGCTCTGGTGCTTGGTGTGTCACCTCAGCTCTTATTTTCTCCCTGCTTTCTCCTAAATTTGTTGTTGGTGCTATCTGTTTTATCCAGATCATTAGTGAAGATACTGAAGAAAATGGGTTGCAGTTTTTGTCCTGGTGAGCTCTACTTCTTACCAACCACCAGGCCCTGTTAGCCCAACAGTCCAGTCAGTGTGCAAGCCCATATTTCCTCTTTGCCCAGATAGGACTGCTGTAGGAGACAGTGTCAGAAATCCTACTAAAGTTCTCGTATATTTACCATCTGTGTGGTCAATTATCTCCTCAAGCTGGATGCAGCTTTTGGAGAGGGATTTTAAGAGTATATTCCACGTGATCTTTTCAGGAAATGAGATGACACTGACTGCTCCTGAGTCCTGTTCTTTGCCTTTCTTAAAGATGGGAATAATGCTGTCCTTTTCCCAGAGTTCCAGTGGGGCCTTCTATAGCCATGGTTTTCCACACATGAATCACAGTGGCTTTTTAGTCACTCTAGTAACTCTATCAGTACCCTCAGGTGAGTCCCATCCTGGGATGCACCTGAGCATTTCCAGTTTTTTCTGTATTTCTTTGAACTGTTGCTTCTGTTGTTTGTTGTCTCTTTCTCTCTGGAATGAAGCTGGGATCTGACTTTGTTGATGAAGGCTGTGCTGGTGCTTTGCCTCTTGTTACTGCCTATTTCCCTTACTCATCTATCAACAGACCCGAATTTTTCATGAACTCTGTTTCTCAGCTAACATTCTTGTAGAACTGTTTCTTGTTGTCCTTGGAGTCTTGTTAGTTTTAGATCAAGCTGGGCTTTGGTCTTCCTCCCTTTTGTTCCAATGCTTTTAGCTTCCTTGTTGCCAGTCTTTGTTCCTATTTCTTGCGTGCTTCCTTTTTGAATCTTAGTTTATTAGGACACACGGCTTAGCTGGGCACATCTTCTGCAAGTGTTCCTGCACAAACAGGCTTGTTGGTTTGTGCATCTCTGTGCCTGGCCACCCCATCCCTTTTAACTGATTCCCGGGGTATTCTACACTGCAGTTCCTTCTATAAGTCAAAGTCAGAGTCGTTAAAGCTTAGAGTCCTAATTTTGCTTCTTCCTCTTCCAGCCTCCTGCTGTGTCCTGAACTCAGTTACCTCATGCTCACAAGATGTCATTTTTTGCTGTATTTGTTATCAGTTTTTCCTTGTTTTTGAGTGGCAGGTCAATTTACAATGCTAATCCTGGCTGGCTTTTGTGTCACCTATAGTAGGAAGCCATTAGCAGTACAATTAGGGAAGATCCCGGTTTGTGTCCCCAGCACTGTTACCTCCACAGCTGAAGACTCTTTGTCTTCAATGGTGATGTCCTGTGTTCATAGGTAGGCTTATCCACCACCTTTCCTTGGTTAGATGGTTTGTAGCCTTATTCCTAGTGTTACTCTGATTGACCAAGAGACTGAATAGACACGTGGAACTGCAGTTCACACATACTTTTGTACTGGAGCTCTGTGTGGTCAAAGAATCCCTTCATGGAGGCAGCCAAAAAAACCCCAAAGTGAATTGTATTCTGTCCCTGTAGGCAGTTGGTATCTATCCATGACAGACCAGACAAGCTTGGGTGGTGTCTCCACAGCATCATTCAGACAGGCTCTGGGCAATCCATGGGCTTCCCTGGGCAACAGGTCAGCAGGTCTATCTTTGTCCTGCATGGCAGGGAATCTCCTATCACTAAAAAAATCTTTCCTTTCTTTTTTTACTTCTAATCTGATGTACTGAACTGCTGGGCAAGGCAGGGCTCACCTGTCCTCTCACTGCTGCCAGGGTCACGACCATGCTCTTCAGATCAGTAGCTGCAGTGGGGACAGAAGGGTCTTCCTGTTGCCAGACTTCACTGTTTTCAAATGTTACTCATCTCAGAGTTCATGTTTCCTGTTCCAGTGCTACTTTGGTCTTGCCTTCCTCTTTAGTCTCATAGACTTTTGCCTCTGTAGAACCTCTTCTGAAGACCCACTTGATCTCTTTTGTTACCACTCATCCAAAGATGCCTGCTCACTGTGTCCTGCATCCTCTTGCCTGGCTGCCACAGCACACATCCCAGCCATAATGTTGCTGCTGTTGTCATCAGTTCAGGGAGGAGCATCAGTTATTTCTTGCACTTGAAGACCTGGATAGCTGTGTCTCCCTCAAGAGTTAGGTCAGTACTTTCCCCAGTGAAAAGAAGGGATTGTCTCCACTGGAGTCATTGCCATTGTACTGCTTCCTCTGGGAGCAGTACTCCTGGGTCCCTTGTGTGCCAGCCACTGTGACATGGCTTTGTGCTTGTTTGACTGCATGCTGGCAGCAACAACCTGCTGGCAGGCTCCTGGCAGCAGAGGAGGAAGCTGGATGTGGCTCTGCACCCTTGAAGAGGCTCTCCATGCAGCTGACATGCCACGTGTGAGCTGTAGTGCAGCTCTGCAGCCCTGCAGTGTCCTGTGTCCTCCTGAGCTGCTGCCAAACAAGAAAAATGGCAAGCAACAGGAGGAGCAGAGAACACAAGAAAGATGAGGACAGTTGGACTAGCTTAAGGGGCTTAAGGGGTTTTTTGTTTTGGGGCTTTTTCGAGGAGTCTTTTTTTCTCCACTTAAAAGCAAGCTGCTGTGGTATTTACTTAAAAGCAAGCTGCTTAATAGTTGGTCTGTCACTGTTGATTTTGTAGCCTCTCTTTTTGTTGTCTTGACTTCCCTGTCCTAAGGTGTTTGACTCTCAGGGGCAGCTGAGCTGCTTTGTTCCCTTTGTATCTTTAAAAAAACCAAGTATTTTCGGATGGTATTTCCATTTGTTGCATTTTTTGGGAAGAGTTATGTTATTGGAATTTATTTGGCTTAGTTTAGAAATAGGATAGTGAAGTGTGGTTTACTTTAACAGCAAGATTCTGAAGAAGAATTTTGTGGCTCAAGAATCCTAAACAACTGTTCAATTAAAGTTTAAATGCTTCCACAAAGAAAAATTTGAGTGAAATATATGTCCTAATATGACACAAGCATGTGCAACAGTGCTTCTACACTTGATGTCTGAATATGTAGTAATGTTTTGATTGCTTTATTTTTTCTTGTCTCTTCATAGGAGCTGCCTTTACTGAAGGGTTATCTAGTGGTCTAAGCACTTCTGTGGCTGTATTTTGCCATGAATTACCTCATGAGCTAGGTAAGACCCCAGCATTTCCATATGCTGCATGTGTATGTACTTACAGGTGCATGGGGGAGAATAAAATTTGATCAGAAGACTTCATCTCTGTCTGGTTGTCTATTCAAGGATACTTCTAATTTACTTAAAGACTGTTTAACCATTTCCTAATTGAATTAATAGTTTAAAAATCTAAATATTTCAGCTACTTCATGTAAAATTGTCTCTTGCAGTTACAGCTTTTTCTGTCTACTTTAGTTGTAGTTTTTATTCTCCTTCTATATAACATAAGTTGTGAATTTCAGGAGAATGCATGACAGAATTTGCTTTTCTCACATCTCTCCTTAATTTTATTCTCATGCTTGTGCTGCTAAAAGGAAGGTCACGATTAGTCAAAGTACTTTCTGCATAACATTTGCTGCTTTTTCATTAAGTCTTGCAAAGAACTGCTGTAGCTCTAAATTAAACTTGAAACTCCTTAGAAATCTTTCTGGAAACAGTTTGTCTTTCAAGCTCAAGTGATTTAAATTCGTGTGCAGTCCCATGAGAGATTACTGTCGTGTCTTACAATATGAGTTCAGTATTTGGCCCTTTTGAAGGGCAGCTGGTGAGAACAGGATGGATGTGCTTAGTTGAACTCAAGATGAAGCTGATCTTTCCAGTTGTCAAATCATTTTGGATGTGCAACTGGTGTTTATTTCTTAGCTGTCACGGTCACAGTCATACTTGGTGTATAGAATGAAGGAAGAAGGGTTTGCTTTCACTTTTTTTAAGGTTTAGTTCCCCAGGGGGGAGAACATTCAGTTTCATTTAACGGAGCTTGTAAACCAGTATGTGTAAACATTAAACTCTCTCTATGTAAACAGTTTGATGTATACACAGAAATACCTTATTGTGGAGAAAACATACCTGATTTTATGGGTTGGGAGGAATTGAGTCTTGTTGATAGTAATCATGGAACATGTATTAATTACGCATACTAAATGTTGTTAGTTCAGATATAAAAAGTAAATTCATCTTATGAACCTGATAATTTTAGATTCAACTGTTCTGTTGGTTTTAGAAATAAGAAAAATCTTTTAGAATTTAAATCGTACTTCTTTAACCAGAACAGAAAACTTGACAGGAAATACCTTCTTTACCAGAGGACATGAAGTGGCATAGAAAAATTGAAACAAATTGAAGTTAGCTGGGAATAAAATTGTATCGTTGTTGTTAATGCTAAGAAATGTTTTTAATATACCAGTTCATCTTAATTGCAATAGCTTGTAGGAAGAGTTGTTGTTACACATTACTCAAATCAGCTTTGAAATTTTTATTTACTTCAACTGGAGATAATTTATAAAGAATCCATTTTATTTGCAAATAATAAGCTTATATTACTCTGGTTTAGAAAAAATATGTTCTGAATTACAGAAAATCTGTTTCTGGCTGGTGGTCTATCATTTCTTCAAGTAAAAACAAGATGTTAAAGATTATTTGCAGAAATTAATAAATAAATTATTTTAAATTTATAAAACAGATTAAAAGTACAAAGAGCGGTTAGAGGATAATAAATTGAATATGCAATTGAGTGGGAATATTTTATTTTAGCAACACTCAGGCATATCAGATACTGCAGCATTTTACACTGGTGGTTTAAATTCAAACTGCTTGAGGATATGAAGCTATTAGAGACCATCCGAAGGAGGGCAGTGGAGATGGTGATGGACCTTGAGGGGGAAGCCATTTGGGGAGTGGCTGAGGTCACTTGGTCTGTTCAGCCTGGAGGAGACTGCACTCTACAGCTTTCTCATGAGGGGAAAACAAGGGGAAGGCACTGGTCTCTTCTGTACTGTGACAGGACCCAAGGGAATGGCCTGAAGCTGGTCAGGAAAGATATAGGTTGGATATCAGGAAAAGGTTTATCACTCAGAAACTGTTTGGGCACTGGAACAGGCTCTCCAGGGAAGTGGTCACAGCACCAAGGCTGAGCATTCAGGGGGTTTGGACAATGCTCTCAGGCACATGGTGTGACTCTTAGGGCTGTCCTGTGTAGGGCCAGGAGTTAGACTTGATGATCCTTGTGGGTCTTTTCCAAGTCAGAATGTTCTGTGATTCAGCAGAAAGCTGCTTCTTTCAAAAATGGAAAGACTTTATAGTCATAAACTTATGGTAGTTGCTGCTGTGGTGTTGTTCACGTGCACCCTTGAAGTTTCTGTCCATCAGTGATTTCTGACTTTATGAAGGAAAAATTAAGCAAACAACAGCATACAAGTAGCTTAGTATCTTGTAAGAGAACTGTAAGTAAGACAACACTGCAGTACTTATCCAAGGATGAAAACTTTGTCTTGGTTTTTTTTTTCCCCTGTTATAGGAGATTTTGCTGTCCTTCTAAAAGCTGGTATGACTGTCAAGCAAGCTGTGCTTTATAATGCTCTGTCAGCTATGCTGGCCTATCTTGGTATGGCGACTGGCATCCTTATTGGCCATTATGCAGACAATGTTTCAATGTGGATATTTGCACTTACTGCTGGCTTGTTCATGTATGTGGCTCTTGTGGATATGGTAAGTGCCTAGACCTATTTGAATTTTTTATTATACAGCTTAAGAATTGATGATTTGAAGCAAGTGTCTCTTTTGAAGGCATTTAACACCTACTTGTTTGTTTAGGTACCTGAAATGCTCCACAATGATGCCAGTGACCATGGATGTAGCCGGTGGGGATACTTCCTGTTACAGAATGCTGGGATTCTCCTGGGTTTTGGGATAATGCTGCTTATCTCAGTATTTGAACATAAGATTGTATTCAGCATAAACTTGTAATCCTGGTTGCCAGGAAGACACCTTGGTGTTAAATTATAAGCGGTAGGGGTTTTTTTCTACGAATTTCCTTATTGGAAAGGTACGTTTGATATAGACTAGATATTTTTATTGGAGTGCTTTGTTGTTGTGTACTTCCCTCCCTTCTTGCCTGATAGAAATGAACACTGTAAAGTTTGGGGTTTGTTGGGACTTTGTTTGTTTGTTTTAAATTGTGTTTTTTTTACTTTGGATTTAGCATTGCTTATGGTACTGTGGAAAGTGGTACTTTGTAAAACATGGCCAAATCTATATTATTTGTATTGTCTGTATTGTTTGGGTGGGTTAGGTTGTTTTTTACTGGTTTTTTTTTTTTACTGAATTTATTCACTGTATGTAATTATATGTAATTTTTTTTACTTCAGTGGTTTTGTTGGTCTAAAGAGGTAAAACAGTGGTTTTTATTTTAGCACAATTAAAATCAGTGGATACAAAGCACAGTGAGCAAAGTAAAACAAGAACAAGACATGTAATGGTTAGCATGTGTTTATTGGTAGAAAGTCATCTCTTCCTCATCCACTTGGTTTATACAGAAAGGCAGATGAGTCCATTCCATCCTTTGTGGTGGTGCTGGTTCTCTTGGTAGCTTGTGGATTCCTGTGTCTTATTCCAGTTGATTTCTACTCCAAACAAATTAATGTAAAACCATGTTCTAAGTGCTTACATCAAATATTTAACTTGTTTCATCCCTTCTGATAAGAGTTGCTCTTCACTGACTTCTCAAATCAGCAACAAAAGTCCAGCTCTTAAATTGCCAAAGCTTTAAGATATGTGAATTCCATCAAAAAGACTTTCAAAGCAGTGTTGTATCCCACTTACACAGCCTGAAGTGACAAAGGTGTATTAAAGCCTGTTTGATATCGGGGGGAGGCGTGCTACAGGCTGAGATAAACAGTCATTTCCTACAACAGCTTCCTGAAGGAAAGTGTTAATTTACTTTGGGAAAATGAGCTGAGTGGGAGAGCTGCATACTTCTCATTCAGTGTGATTGCACACAAACCTGGGCTATATTTTTTGCAAGAACTAAAGCTGAGAAATCCAAAATAACAAAATTTCTTTGGTAGCATATCTAGAGAAGCAGTGTGTTAAGGATAATAAGTGTATACTTAAACGTGTCGTTTAAGCCTGCAGTCTTACTGTGTTTAACCACCCTGAATGTCACTGAAGAAGGTTGATAAAACCAATAGCAAAATAAATTCTGCATTTGCAGGGAAGGTGAACATGTCAAAGTTGTTTAATGATGAATAAATAACAGAATTATGCTATCATACTAGCTAGCTTTAAAAATCACAGAAATAAAACAATTAGAATCTATTTCTGATCCACTGCTTCAAATAATCAGCTGAATAAAAAGCTTGAACAACAAGAGAAATGTTTGATACTGTGTATGACAGGTTAAAACAATTTCTTGGTCTGTGATAGAATGGAAGCTAGGAACCATTCTATCACCTCAGAAACAGATGTTTTCAATAAATTAAGAGACTTGAGGGTTTTTTAGGAGTTGAGAAATATGTACCACAGGAGCATTTGCAGCCAGTGGACTATCAGCTTCTCCTCCTTCAGCCTTTCCTCAGGTTAGCAAGATTGATACTTACTTTTCTGCTCACAGTGATGAAATCTGTTCTGTGCCTCCTTTGAAGCCAGGGATTGAGAAAGGTGTACTTCCTTCAGCTCTCCTAATGCATCCCTTCATCCTAGCGGGCTTTTTTAGGGCTTGGGCATGGTGTTTACCCATGGTGTGGGGAAACTCCATAAATGCACTGCACTTCAGCCCATGAGGCTTCCACCTTCTGCACCACAATCCTGGCTGCTCCAGAAATTAGGCATCTCTGTAGTCCTGGGGGATTTCATACTTGGATGAGCTCAGTGTGCTTTGAATTTTTCACTGCTGGTTTCTGTTAGCCTACAGCCATAATAGCTGCCAGTTCAGCTGGACTTCTCTTTTCTGGATATGACACAGGAAGCAGGCAGGTAGACTACTGTTGCTCAAGAGATTTTAAGATCAATGACTAAATGATGGAGATAAATGTACAAATTTCAGTGTTTCCAGTGGGTTCTTGGCTGGCTTTTGACATATTCGACTGAAATTCGAATATCCACATATCAAAAGACATTGCTAATTTAAGAATAAGAAAAATTAATTGCCTTTAGAGCATGTGGGCAGAAATGTCTCTATCCTGTACCACAAGCATATCCACCCATTCAGTGCTCTTCAATCACTGATGGAGAAATGTCCATGACAGGCAGCTGTCCAAACTGATAACTGAGAAGACTACAGACTAAAACTTGCTGTAGTTTTGTTATCAGCAAGATGACAAAAGGTTGGTTGTTCTTTTTGTTTGTTTTGAGTTGGTTTGTTTGCTTTGTTGTTTCTCTTTGTCATCCTTATAAAGTAGAACCTGCATCTGTTGCAATGTACTTGTGTTGGAAATACTCATGATTTGGCAAACTGGTGGGGCAGAGCCTCTAAGTAGCCCTTTATTTTTATGCATATATTTTTCTGCAGCAGTTTTTAATGTGCCTGGCTACTCTGGATAATAAATACAAGTGTCTGCTTTGTGTATCTGTCTGTAGCTTAATAATGGTACAGACCTTGATTTTTATGCTGTTACAGCTGCCTTTAGTGCCTGTGCTAGATGCTGGTAGACTGACTAGGCAAACAATGCAGCAGAATCAGTTTTGGTTTGGGTTTTTTCTGTAATATATTTTTCTAATGGTTTACAGAAGAGGTGGGCAGTGGGAGTCAGAGCAAAGGTGTGGAGGTTCTCAAGTTCTTCCCTGCCTGGCCTGTGGGGATCAGGTTCTGGTACGATTTCTCTGCATCCTTTGTGCCTAAATGTGATGCCACGTGTGTTGTGGAAATGCAACTCTTTTATGTTTATATAAAACACAACCCAGGCTGAAATGGAATTCACAGAGGCTCTCCTGCTGCCTGAACAGAGACACCAGTGCAATTAAAATCTCAGTGGAAAAACTGGGTCGTTCTGTTTTCCACGAGCAGGAAACAAAAGGATGTTTTAATGGAATTTTGGTTGGGCTTGTTTTGCCTTTTTTTTTTTTTTTTTAATTTAAAGTACGTTTTTGGTATGTGTATATATGGTCACTGTAGCTGCTGCTGTGTGCTAGAGAAAATAAACCACTGAACCAAACCGCAGGCGTCTGAGCGTTTTTCTCAGCGATGCGGATACGGCGAAAGATGTTACAGCCTCGAGAAAAAAAAAAAAAAAAAAAGGTAATACAGTATTTCCTTAGGGTTTCCGGGAGCGGGGCGGGGACAGGGCCGGGCTGGGGCGGCCGCTGCCGTCATCGCGCCGCGCCGGCGGCCGGGCCGGGCCGGGCCGTGCCGGGCATGGCTGCGGGGGCGGCGGGGCCGGGCGGCGCCGAGCGCTACTTCACACGCTGGTACAAGCCAGGTACCGCTGGGGCCGGGACGGGCCGGGCCGGGGCGGCGGCGGGGCCCTGACTCTCTTTGTGCCCTTCTTGCAGACGTGAAGGGGCGGCCGTGCGAGGACTTCTGCGTGCTGCAGCACTCCAACAGGCGAGTGGCCGGAGGGAGGCGGGGCCGCCTCTGCCCGCCGGGCGCTCGGGACGCCCCGGGCTGCGTTCGGCCCGGCCCTCGCCCTGCCCCCGGAGGCAGCGGCGGTGGCTGCAGCAGCCGGGACGTGCATAGGGCTGGCGTGGGACACAGCACTGGGCGGGCCTGCGTTGTCCGGGAAGGTGGGAGGGTGGGAGAGTGACAAATCGGCCTCCCCATCCTTTAATTGCTGGTCCAGTGAGAAACGGTGAGGTTTGGCCTCTTCCCCTCTGAGGGTCCCCCCACAGCCCCTCTCGTCCTGCTCTACAGTGTCCGTGGTGCTGCCCTCGCTGCCTTGCACCCTCTGCTGCTGAAAGGGCCCCACACATCGTCCCTAGGGCTGTTTATGGAAAGACTGCACGTGGCGCTCAGTGCCATCCCTGCTCTAGCTGACACGGTGGTGTTCGGTCGTAGGCTGGACTCGATCTCAGAGGTCTTTCCTAACCTGATTCTGTGATCAGCAGCAGCAGAAGAGCAACTTTCCAAAAGGCCTTTCCATAATGACATTTTAAAGGAGCCTGTTTGATTTAGAACTCCTTCAGTTTGAACAAACATTCAGCTTGTTCTAGATGAAAATTGCTTTTCCTTGTACACCTGCACACTAATGGATGGTGAAGGCAAGATAGAAAAGTGTCTTGCTTCTGCTCGCATGTAGCTGGATATGCAGTTATTTGGAGTAAATCACCCTGTACCTGATGTGGAGTCTTTCCATACTGTACCTCCCCCAGCTACAGCCTGTTACGGCATCAGGAATATTTCTGGGGTGTTTAGTCCCAGAGGGAAGAACAGAACCTAACCACTGTCCACAGAAAACCTGGCAGGGCCAGTGGCTCATGGGTAGAGGGAAGGTGAGGCAGCATTTGTGTTCCCGGTGAGTTGCCTGCTCTAGGAATTCAGCGTAAAAGGAAGGGCATGCTTGGCACAGGGCAGAACCATCACCTGGCTGCAGCCTTTGGAGTTGGAGCTTCTCTGTGGCTGTTTCCTGCAGTTCTTCCTCAATTCTTTCAAAAGGGAAACCAGAGTACCTTCAAATAACAGGTGTGACTAACAGCAAGGAAGGACACCCTTCCATTTGTACTGAATATAAAATGTCTGATACAAACAATAGTTTAAATCCTATCGATTTGTTCAATTGTCTATGAACACTGTTCTGCTACTTTGAATTCTGAAATATCAGGACCCTTGGATTCCACAGCTGCTTAGCCATATGTTCTGTAAAGTATTTTACCATTATTATGTATGGGGCTGTGGCTCAGTTTGCTGTTTCTAGGCAGTGTAAAGTTTTCTCTTGATTTTTTGTTTTATGAGGTCTCAGCTCCATCAGGTGACAGCTTGAAGATAATTTGTCGTCTTCCCCTTAGGAGGCTGGGGTGAAGGAAGGCAGCTTTGCTGCTAGGACATGCTGGATGCATTCACCAGGATCCAGCTCCCTCTTGTGGGAGCTGCGCAGCCAGAACTCCCCAGGAGGAGTGAGGGGAGATGGATACAGCATACACAGGGAGAGATCTGGTTCTTTGCCCTGGTTTTCTCTGCAGTCACTCTTCTGTTGATTCTGGTGCTTGCTGTAGGTTTTATACTCTCAAACAGAGTATCTTCCACTCTTCATTTACTGGCAAGTTCATGCTTCTGCATTAGGCATGATTCTAGGCCTGGCAGCCCTCGTCTCTTCAGCTGGGCTTTTCTCAAACTGTCCAGTGTCAGGGTAAGAAATAACCTTCCTTTAGAAAAAAATGAAATGCAAGATATAAGTTAACTAAGGCCCAGATCACCAAAGGATTCATTGACTGTGACTGTTCTCCAGAAAGGGCCTTTAGCTGTTGAGGAACACCACTTTGTTTTACGTTTTGTGACAAAAGTACACTGTGCTTACTTGTTTGTCTTAACATGAGTACCTACTTCAGCTACTGGCTGAAATGAACCAACCATGATCTCTTGGGGTACAACAGATAAAGCAGCACTGGCTTATTTAAAAGCAGTGGTTCTGTTTCAGTAAGAAGTGTAGGGCTTTTGACAGACTAGTCTGGTATCTCAAAATGAAGCATTTTCTGTGGGAGTGGCTTTAGGTCAGAATGCCATTGTCATTCAGTTTGGTACAGCAGGTGTCAAATAAGATGGAGAAGGTTGTGGGACTTGGTTAGAGCACAAAGGTGTGGCTTCTTACAACTACAGTGGAATAATTGTATTTTTTTTTTTTTTTGCAGAATCTGTGTCATCACCTTGGCAGAAGCCCACCCTCTTCTTCAAAGTGGGAAAACAATTAAAAACATTAATTACCAAATCAGTGCAAACTGTAGCAGACTTCAGAATAAGGTCTCTGGGAAGTCAAAAAGGGTATGGCTTTTTGATTTCCTTAGTTTTCAGTTTAATCTCTGACACTGCCTGAGATCTTTCAGTCCTTTCTTGGACAGGAACCCAGCAGGTTACTTTTGTATTTCATTTAAAACCAGCCCCTCTGCAACTGAAGAATTTAGACTTCCTCAAGAGGTGCCTGTCTACCTGTCCCAGCCAGGGTCTTGCAGTGCTCCTACAGCACTGGTGGTTTCCAGTGTTGCCCAAACCCACTCACTTCTTGTAATTTTTTTGGTAGTGTACACACCCCTGAAGTAATAAAATTTTATTTCCAAGATGTAAAGGATTTGGAGACTACTGTTTTCTCAAGCAGATCTAGATAGTAGATGGGCCAGTTCAGTGTGGTGGGTTTTTGAAGGTGCAATTTAACTTGCTGACACCAAAATCAGTAGTGCTGTTCCTCTCCTTGCTCCCCTGACTTCAGTCTCATCAAAATACAAGTTTGCTAGTCTGCAAGAAATTTAATTATGACTAAATCTGTAAGCTTGTAACAAGCTTCTTTTTGATTTGTGCACATAACTAAGTTGGCATCTTCCTGTCTGTAGGGAAGCACAGCTCTGGAACTTGGAATGACCCGTAAATATCACACATCCTTCCTTTTAGACATTGCTGATGGTAATACTTTTAGAAGCCCTGTGTAATTAAAACTACAGACATGTTTATTTATTTTCCAAACGCAGGGAGCTCAGTTTTTAACAGAACTTGCCCCTCTGTGCAGGATATCTTCATCAGATGGAGAGGAATACACCATTTACAGGTGAGGTTTTTCCCATTTTTTTTCTTACCTTGACATACCACACACATCTACAGAATCTGAACACTTTTGCAGTTGCATACGAGGGCGGCTGATTGAAGTGAATGAGAACATCCTTAGTAATCCTGCTCTTCTGCAAGAAAAGGTAAGACACTTTCTTGTTCTTTATTTTTCAGCTTTTATTTCACTGCTAACTTCAGTCTTGCTTTTTAGCCATCAACTGAGGGGTACATTGCAGTGGTTCTACCCAAATTTGAAGAAAGCAAGAGTATAACTCAGGGACTTCTGACACAGAAGGAGTACGAGGAAGTTTTGCTGAAACGCCGCAGTTCCGCTTCATGAAATCAATTCTACGCTTCCTGTCTGTGTTTCATACAAAATAAGTGACTTTTATTGTACACTGTGAGTTTTATAGCATTGAAAAGGCCCAGTGCCAGTTTTTAGAAGTGGAACTAAACTTTGATTCATAAAAGAATAAACCAGTTCAAATAGTTTGTATATTAAAATTACTGTGAAAACTTGATGTAAAATCTTTCTTTTTCTCTGAATTCTAGGACTACAGGTTTTTAAATAAGCTCAGAATAACATGTTGGAGATTATTTATGTTCCACAATCAGCTTTGCTTCTGCTTAATGCAAGCATGGTACATATAGAAAAATCATACCATTTAGCTAAACTAATACAATATGGAGTTTGACACAGGTGAATGGAAAATAAAAATGCAACAGAAGTCTATGTACAAAGAGCAGATAAACTTGAAAATACATATTTCACACCAAGTTGTATTTTCGTAGTATCCTGAAGTCAAATAATGCCCTTTGTACAGAATTTTGTAATAATCAGCATCTATTTTCTTCAATTTTAAAAGGCATAATGTCAAATCTGCGTAATACTTCAGTGGTTCTACAGGCAACTCAAATTCTGCTCAGTAAGTTATAATAAAGAAAGCAACAACTGCCATCTACAAAAAGGATAAAACAAAAAGGGTTTGAGTTGAGACTATTAATCACTTAGAAATACACTTTTTGTAGAGATGAATAATGTCAAGATTAAAATTTAGGGGTGCAGCTATTGAAAGAGGGTGGTTTTATTTTCTTTAGGACTACTTCATTGCAGGTATAACTTGTAACTAAAGTAACATTTCAGTGCTTTAGGCCACAGCCTTTCAGACTATATTCCTGATTCTGCTTTATCAAGTACATAGACTGAAATAGGCCAGAGATGAGTTTACACTTCCACAGTAGTGTTACATATAGTGTATGCAGCACAGGGGTCTTTACATAAAATGTCTATTAGCAGCATCTTTGGGTTGACACATCCATTAAGACATTCATAAGCATTAATTACAAAATCGGTATCAATAGTGAGCATAGGAAAGGCATTCACATTATAAAAATACAGAGCATTTAGACTATCTGGTGTTTGAATGGCTAAGTAATGGGACATCTATTAGATGTGACAAAGGTCAACAGTTTTATATCAAATTAACCTGGCTTGACTTTCCACAAAAGAAAGCAGTATTGAAACTTCAGCAAGTGTTATTCTCAAATGGGAGTTCCTGCATTTCTCACAGTGCTATGATTACTTGCTCTCTAAAAATGTCATGTTTGTTACATGATTTTCTAAAGACTTGATGCCAAATGTGTCCACTCTTCTTTCTGGAGTACGAGCGTTTGTACCAGTTCGTATTCTGTCTTCTTTCCACGGTGGAGCAGGCTTAAGGCAACCATTTCCCGCTTTATTCTGTGTAAAACAAAGATTTCTTAAAAACATACAACCCAACCAAACCAACCCCAAACCTTTTCAATAGTACAGATTAAGCAAGTACTCACCTTTCTCAGTAATTTGCAGCAAAGTGGAAGAAGTTGACATAACAGAGTCATCACATTCCTTGTTTTCAGAATGCATGCATCAACCTAAACAAGACAATAGTAGAGTAATACCACTCAATACTTGTGTGAGGCAATCGTTTTTGGCATGAGATGGTGACCTGCTTTGAGCTGGGTTAAGTAATACTTGTCCTTTTGAAATACCTCCTAATCAAATGTGTTTGCCTACATTTTTTCAAATTTCTCCATATAATACATGTAAAACAGGAATATCCCTTCTGTTCAGCATGACTTGAGCTATGATGAAGATACATCCCAAGAGATAGAACTACTAATAATATTATATTAAACAGTAACAGAGGTCTCTTGGAAAGGAGCTCTTACGATCTTAGTATGAATCGATCTTGGTATGAATCATCACAATTCTTCATGGTTTTCCTTTTGTTTTATGCCTTGCCAGCATGATTTAGAAAGCCATGCATCATCTAAGCCTTAGTTGGATGTTACCCTAAAAGTTACCTTAAATCTTAACACTCAGCACAGGTCACAAGTCTGAGCCCTCTTTAATTTGAGACCCTATTATTATGTATTGATACTATGTACTATAGTATCACTGATGTACTGCATACATAGTACATCAGTGCTATGTACTGATACATCACTGTTTAAACAGACTGGAGTTCCCATTTAAAATAGAGAGTGTAAAACAAACCACACAGTAGTCCCAAGGTGCTCAGTTTGGTTCTGAATGGCTTGCATGCTTTAGCCAGTTCCACACCCTGCTGTAAAACTAAAACACCTTTTCCACAGCCAACTGGAAACAAACATCCAGGTGCATGGAAATGGTCTTGCGTACATTGATCACTGCTGGCTCGGGGATACTGATCCCCTCTGATCTTTGCAGATCTACTTGTGTTAACAGTGATGAAACTTTCATGGTAGCTGTCTATCTAGTTATTTATACCAACTATGAATATTGGAAAAAAAATCTGCGCAGTCCAGGGTAGACACTACCTACTGAGAATCAAATGTGTTTCAGTAGTGGAGCTGGGTGTTTGGAATTTGGTACATTTATGTTAATCATCAGTAACAATAATAACAGTAATTATTACACTGGGGGAAATACATATTACCTTCATTAAAATTTGAAGTCCATACTGAGGTACATTTAATTACAGTTCCTGTTTATCTGAATGGACTTCTAAGGGACTACTACTGCTACTAAGGTACTACTGCAACCTAGTTCCATATTTTAACTGGAGCATAAATTAGTAAATGACTTTACTTCAAAATAAGTTAGGTGTTACTTTGAGAAATATATATAATTTTTACCTTACCTTTGTAAATGTAGCACTTTTACCCTGAGCAGAAGCTTTAGCTGTTATCTGTAGCTGCTTGCACATAGAGATCAGTTTTTCAGCCTCCAACAGAAGCAAAGGCTTGTCATCGTGTACCTGGTACGTGGTCCAGGAAGACAAAATAACTCTGTGTTAAAGACTTCAACATTAAGTTGAGGGAGAAGACAGCACAAGCAACTTCTAAGCAGTATCACTCATGTCATAAGATACATCACCTGATCAGAAAGAGCATGAAGCGCTGAAGCAAGCTTTGTGCCCTCAGTGGCAAAAATCTGAGAGGAGAAAGCATGTAACAAAATGAATCACAACAAAAGCTAAGGCTTTTACCCTTCCTGTTTTAAGAGGGTGCTTTTAAGTAAAAAGGTAGCAGGAAATACTTGTAATAATTGTATACATCTATAATTCACAAGTCAGCAGTTTGCAGTGACTTCTGAAATAACAAGCTACACTACAAACTGCCATCCTCACAGATAAGCAGAGTTTAAAGGCTTTCCCTTTACATATGACAAAATCCCCAACTTCCAATTATTTTTTGCACTGTGGCAGCTCACAGGTGTTTTGTGGGTAGATGACACCTGCCCTGTTTGTTTATTGTCCTTCAAAGGTAACCAGTATCCTGTTACACACAGGCATGCATCCTGGAAATAGCATCCCACATTAGGACCCTTGTCTTCTGTTTGCATTGTGCAAGTTTTTACATCTTTCTTTCTCATGAAAATCCTGCTGCTCAGGCTAGGATTTAGTATCTGTTAACACTAGCAGGGACTGAGCTGAGTGACACAACAAATACTACAAATGTGTTGAAGTCCACTGTATTTGTCATAATGCCAGTTTGCTATCCCTCCTCCTAGCTGGAATCTATCACTCTAATGATCCTGTCTGGAGCATCTACTGGAACACTGGGAAGTTCACTTTCAGAATATGTACCAGAGTTAGGCTGCTCAAAATCTACAGCTGCCCGTTGATTCATTGTACATTGTACTTATGTGAAAGGAATAAGACATTGAAGCTTCTGTTTGGCTTCACTCAGAGTATCTACGCCCTATTTTGTTAAAAATACATTACCTCTGCCTGATGAAATAAATCTTGAGTAGTTTTCAGAAGTCCTTCTCCTCTGTGGGAAATAACAAAAGCAGAAGATATGCCACTTACAGACTGCAAATTATTTCGGTTGCTACTTAAAAAAATTATAGTCTCACCACTGAACATTTTACAGTTCACATCAATGAACTGTAAATATCAGTCTTTTAGAAGATACTAGACACAACAATAACTACCTAGTGGAACTGCATTTAAAAATATTACACAAACACCTTCGTAGCTGCAGCACTGTTGGGGAATTAACAATGGCTCAGTTCTCATAAGCTAAACAAGACTAGAAATCCACGTCTCTGGCATGCTGAGTATAATTGGACTAGTAGGTAACAAAAAAAATCTCAACTCTGGTAAAAAAATCCCCAAACCTAAATTCTTCAAGTAAGAACATTGACATTGAACAGGCAAGTTTCAGATAAACACTTTTCAGTACAGCAAGGATCAGTAATTCTCATCTACAGTTTTATCTGATCTGTAGGTACATACTTGTGCTTTAATTCCCTTAATTTTCAAAGTATTTATGAACATACTTCTTAAAATGTTTTCTGTACCCGAGAAACATTTAAATAGATGTCCTCCAACAAAACAGGTATTTAGCCCTTTAAAAATAAACGGTGGGGTTAAAATTAGGAGGTTTTTAAACAGCTTAGAAATTTACAAAAATTTATAAAGCCTAGGAACAGAATCAAGTTCCTTTTTAAATGGGTCCCAGTTATTATGCTCTGAAAATGAGATTTGTTCTTTTTTATAAACACTGTTAATTCTCTTTTTCCCACCAAAATTTGCCATGTGCAATGTAATTACCTGGTAAATAAATACATAGAGTAGGCCATACTTGACATGCCTTGCCCATGTTGCACAATCTCATTCTCCTGATCCTCCCATTTCTCTGTCTCAGAATCCACATCAGATGTTAGCAGATGCAATTCTAATCCAAGTTTTGCAATTTTTGCCTGTTCCTGTAAATGGTAACCGTATATATGGCACTTAAAAACGTATTCCTCAGACAAGATAAAAATATGAAAGGAGTTTTTTTTAATAAAATGATGGCATCTTACCTCAGTGTCTAGTTTGACAGGCTTTAATGCTTTCAGATTTGCATTATGCTTCTGTTTCAAACAAAAAATAGTATTTTTAAATAAAAGGAATTGGCAACCATTCTACTAGCAAATCTTAAAGAGGTAGCTCTATATTCAGAGAAAGACTTTGCAAGAGAGTTCCAGAGGTTCAAACAAACTTCTCAGCAAAAACTGAGAACCTGTTCTGATCTGCCTGTCCTGAAATGGCAGGTGCAGATGCCCTGAAATTGCAAGGGAAAGACCTCTTCCACAGTTCTCGGGCTCCACTTCCTAATGTAATACAGTCTCTTCCCTTTACCCTGTAAATCCTCAATAATACTCAGGACAAAACAGTCTTAAGCAAGTACTCCTGCACTGATTTTTCTTTTACTGATGGTACTGATATAACAAGGATGCTGATTTGGCTAATAGCAAGCTGATGTAGTCTACAACCCATACGAATGCTGGTGTGAGGAGGTGGCCCATTATTCTCTGTCACTCTGGGGAAGCAGCTGTAAACTAACAGACACTGTGATCTTTTAATGGGTTTCCTTATTTTATTTAAGTCATGAAGTATCCAAAATATCAGTCTGGCTGCAAGCCAAATATTACCTCAGATTAAACAGTAATTAATGGTACTCATGTGAGTGGACTACCTGGTAAGGCAGTGCTTGCCAACTGCATGACACAGTAAGGCAGTAATTCATCAGTTATTTCATAATTATTTGTTGTTCTTGGCTTTAATTTCATGTGCTGGTGCTGCCACTGTGCAAAACAGCAAAACCCCAAAGTGAGAGGCACAGTCCACATTCAGAAACCACTGCACTGCAGAGGAATAGTACAAAGTTGGTGTCATAACTTGGAGAGGTGTGACGCACAGGAGGAAGCTGGATAATCTCAGTGCCCAACTGAGAGCCTTGTCTGAGATTCTGAAAAACTCTGAAAAAAACCTGCTGCTATTCATTAGTGAGAGTACTTGGGCAAATTAGGCTCAGTAATGCCTGCAGGGGAAAAAATAACCAAGAAACAACACTGTTCATTGTGAACAGCATCAGAAATGAGATTCAGGTGCCACCACCATTTCTCACTTCAAGAATCTGAGCAAAAAGTATTCATACTGAAGTTTGTAGTGCAATTTGGTGCTCAGTTTAGCTTTCTGCCTTTTCACTTTTTCCATCCAAAAATGTTTAAATATTCTGAATCTTACTAATGTCTACCCACATTAGACACTGCAATTCTGCCTACGTATTAGAAATGCTGATCACATATCAAAACATTTAGCATGAAGGACTGATACTCCTAATTGTGATTTGACTATACCGCATATTAGAAATGTGACTTCAGAAATGCTGTTTTAAGGCAGTGTCTTAAAAGAAGAAAGGAAGAGAAAACCAAACTAGATTTGTTTGTAAGCACAAACTTTGGTCTAGAAGGTATGGCAAATATTTAACCTGCAGAGTGAAGGGTATTCCAGAAAACCAGCACTGGTTACAGCAAATAAGTTCTTCCATTCACAAATAGCTAAAAAAAGCTCAGAATGTTTTTGCAGTTTTCTCCAGTCTAGTGTTCATTTGCATTATTTGAATAGTACTACTGTTCAAAGTCAGATCAGTAGATACATTATTCTGCTTTTAAAACATGACTCGACACTTTAAACTATAGAGAAAAAATATGCATTAAGTATACACATGAATCATCACTGCTGCTCTGGTCCTCATCTACACCATGGTCTAGGGTGCCACTCATTATCAGCAAACAGCAATTAAACAGATGTAACAAAACATGTGATCTAATTAGATTGGCAGGAACAGTGTGGCCCCTGCGCAGGGACAGCGTGGGCGTCCGCCAGGCACGGCAGATCTGTGGTGGCAGCAGTGGGAGGAGAGGCTCTACTGAGAGGAACAGCACCAGGAGGAGAGGCAGTTCCAAAGCTCAGAGCATCAGCTAGGCAAAGAAATTACTCTGTGAAGAAACTCTGGTGTCCTGAGGATGCAATCTACATTTTCTTTCTACTTTCAAACTGTGCATTTGTAACTCCCCACAATGGTAAGTATCTTGCAAAACTCAAAAAGAAGGCAGCAACATTTCACACAATAACAAAGCAGAACTGTTTAAATGCTGACCACAAAATTTTTATTGAAATATTTTTAAAAACATATGAATCCATGAGTAAGACTCTGACTGTAAACATTTAATCTCTAAATTACAAAGTCCAGAAGCTATGTGTCTTAGTCAAACTGGTCAGGGATAGAAACCCTATCTACAGTTTCAATATTTAGTTCCATAACTGTGAAATTTACCCATGCTCATGCAGCCTAACGTATTCTATTTAAATCTGCAGATTGGATTTATAAAACTTTAAAAATATTTGATTTATAAAGCTTTTCTCTTTTCATTAAGGGTCAGAAGTTGTATTGTGTTTGAAGCCATAGAACTGCACACCAGAAGACATGGAGACAGAGGACCATTTCAAGCCCAAATTCCACAACACTACAGGTTAAGGAAAGAAAGCAAGGAGAGGAAGAAACAAGCTAGAGTTTACTGTATCTCTTGAGACCATTCTTTCCCTTTTTCCTACCCATGGAAAGATTCAGTTCATAGCAAGTGGATCAAATTATTGATTACATGACACAAGGTTTAGAAGGCTTCCTAATACACAGATGCTCTCAGAAACAGTGCAGTATCAATTATAATCAGCTAAGGATGTTAAATACCACACACCTAAAACCTGGGTGTTTGGTGTAACTTTTTTCTCTACATTAAACACACTTAAGATCAAAGAAGGAAACAAGAACCCATTATTTAAAGAGGCTACAACAGGCTCGAACATGAACCCTTGTTCCAAACAGGTTAACTCAGGCTACAATGTTAAGTCTTGGTAGTATGATTTGTTTTTTCTTTTAGTTTTCACTATATTGCAACATATTCCAACAGTTTTAATAGCAACAATGCACTTTTTTTATTATATAGCATGACAGTAGAGTATGTGGTAAAAAATTATTGAACAGGAATTAAAGTTTATATACAATCAAGGTGATTAAAGCACATTACATAACTACATTAATCTTCAGTCTGTTTATTATTCATTTAATAAATTTACGAACTTTGATATTTTACTGTCAGCCATCCAGTCAAGATGCATGTTACCAAGATATTGTTATGTCCCCATCAAGTTGTGACAGGAAAGAAGTCAAACAGAAAACAGCAGATACAAAGTAAACACAACAAACCCAAAAGCAACTTACCCCTGGTCTGGGCAGTGATAGGTAGACACGCTTCTCTCCTATGAAGAACACACAGGTTTATACCAAAATTTGTATGCAGATTTTAATCAGTGGGATCAAATGCCTTACTTCATCCTTCCTTAAACTGCAGTACTATAAAAGCAAATTACTTACCTGTAATTCCTCCTCTCTGAATACTGCAGAAGATCCTGCCTCATGCTTTCAGAGACAGGCCAAGAGCTCTGTACTGCTCAGATTTTAGCAACTAGCAATTAAGAAAGCTCTGAACATTTCCCTCAGTAATATTTCTAGTCCCCTGCATATTTCACAAGGAAGTAAAGCAACTCTCTCCAACTACTCACTAGCTACATGCAGTTATTTTGTTGCAAAACACAGAACATAAAACTGTAGCTTCATGTATGGCTTTTCTTGGCATGGGTTGAATGGTCTGAAATTTGGAGTAGACAGTGCCACTAGTGAGAAATACCTAGGCAGGTTTTCCTAAGTAATGCAAATAAAACTCATATTTTACTGTACTATACGTATCCCTGTATGCTGTATTTTATGAAGAAGGAAGTTCAACAGCATTTTACACACTTGTTGAATTGTTTCTTGTATTGCCAGGAGCCTACAATATTCCAAGTCTGAGCAAAACAAATTAAGGAAGAAAAAATCCTTTTGAGGTGTTACCTAGAAGTTGATAAGAAGATTTTATTTTCAAGAAGAAACAGTGCCTGTGCTAACAACCTAAGATAAGAGTTTCAATTACCAGAAGACATAATAGTTGATAAAGACTTGCATTTATTACAATAGATTCAGGAGAGGAAAGTCTGCTAAACCAAATTAAAATAAGTAAAAACCTTAAGAGCTAGTAAGAAATTGGTACTACCAAAAAACCCACAAACAGTAAAAAAACCCCAACCCCACCAACTAAAACCCAAGGGCTACTACAATGGATGTCAGTACAGGTTTACATAGAGAGGACGAATTGCAACAAAAGACAAGCAACAAACCCTCTACACAATTGCTTATTCCTCCTCTTGTATAATCTCCTAGAGAAATTCCATTCTCAATCCTCAGAAGACAGTTCTTTTGTGCATTGAGAATCTTTTGAAAGCATGCCCTTTATCTCCTGACACAACAGGAAGATCATAAGCTCCATGTCTAGGCAACTGACTCCTAAAATTTTAGGATGCCAACAAGTGTCCTTCCAACCCTCTTGAAGAATACGAAAAATAGAACAGAACCCTCCTTTCTAAGATCACCTTTTCCTTCCCCCATGCAGTTTTGCAAAAGATGAATGAGCTAACAGGGCACAAGCTGCTTTTTTTTTTCTTTTTTTGCAGAGTTATTCAGGTATTAATTGCCCAAACATGTATCCAAGCAAGATTTCTCCCTAAAGACTGATACAAATTATGAGAAGTCATTTACAACATCCTATACATCAAAACATCAGCTAAAGGGCATGTAAGAAAGCATCTAAGACATACCAAGAACAAAAGTGAGCTTCCAATTTTAAATGCTGCAGCATAAAAGATCTCCTTGGAGCTACATAAAAACTTTTTGTGCCTTGTTAAGAAGTTCGAACACAAAAAGCTTCAACATGACAAATGGAATAAAAATGCTCACTGCTATGACACAGTACTTGCACACACAAGGCAGGCATTCAGAATTGCAGAAACCAAATGGAAAGTGGTGGCAAACATGAAAATAAAAAATTGCCTTTGCTCTTCTAGTAATTCCCATTATTTGGCTTAGCAAGGTTTAGTTGCTCACCATATTCAAAAAGAAGAAAGATTTAACTATTTATTTCTTGGAATGTTTTAAAAATCCCTAAAGACCACAATACTCACACAAAATACACACAAACACACATCACTGGGCACACAGATACCAGACCGTTCCAAAGAGCAGATCAACTCAGGTCAGAGATAATCCTACTCAATCAGAAAATACTTAATTCCATCAGTGTAATCACGGAACTTTTATTTTATTTCATTAACAGAATATACATATATAGTTTTTTAGGTATTTAATTTCCTTAATTTGTATGTCAGATCTTTGCTCTGATATCATGAAACTTTTTTCACCACATGATGGTCTTGTTATTTGACTCTGCCTTTGTTTTCCCTAATGTGTTCTCTTAAACGTTTTTCCTTCTTTTTCTTTACTTAAAATTAATTTTCATTATTTTGTTAACTCTTTGTCTTCCAATTTTCTGCTTTCTACTAGTTCCAATCCTGTTCTTCCCTCTGTAATACCCCTATTTCAATGTTTAATTCCCATTTTTGATGTCACTTCTTCTCCGAGAGTATGGCAGCATGCCCACTTCACTTTTCTTTCTAGAATTCGAGCTTCCTAATTCTGAAATTCTGCTCTGTATCACCTATTCATCACCTACAGCCCTTCAAAAACCTCATGGTCATTCAACTCCTCTCTAATCAACTGGGCAAAACAGAAGAGGAGGGCAGAACAGTATGTTATCTTCAGAAACCATTCTCCCACTTCTGACCCAAGTCACAAGGGAGCAAGTCAGAAGATTATTTATTTACATTCTTCTCCACCATGTTCAAACCAGAACATTAGAAAAAAGGGACTGGCTGACATCCAGCAGCTTGGACTGATGAAAGGTACTTTTGTCAGGTGGTTCATCTCAAAGTGAGAGAGCCTCAGAGTTAAGCATCAAATGGAAATGAACCAAACAATCCCTCTGTGGGCAGAATCAGACTTCCCATGCCTGGCAGGAGCCATCCTCTTGAGAAGCCTATCACCCTCCTCATCCCAGCCTGGACATGCCAACATTGTGGAGAATGGGCCTCCTTACCACTGGATTAAAATGTGGTTTAGGATTGAGCAAAAGAAGGACAAGTCTACCTTGCTGTACAGTTCTGCACAGCACAGGAATATTTCCGAAATACAAATGAGGGTTACTGGGCTGTGGTGTGCTCATCAACCTCCCCTACCCCACCATACCTGTGAATCCTGCTCCCCTACAGAAGCCCTTTTTAATCTGGGCATGTTCTGGTATAATTTTATTAAAATTGAGTAAAATATTGCTTCATTTTCAAGCTAAATCCAGCTCCTCCCATTTGCATTTGGAACCTCAGAATGAGAAATACCTCATTTTATGTTATGAAAAAACCACTGGATAAGGAGCTATGCAATTGCTCATAAAAATAAAGAAATGAGTATAAACAATGTGGATCTAGTGTAATCAGAAAAATGCTTCTTTTATTTGATGTGTCCAGCACATTTAGTCACCATTCAATTTTTGCATGTTAAGCTGTATTCTGAACTCTCTAACAAAGCCAAACATTTAAATTGGTAGTACAAAAATACAAGTTTTTAAACTGAGGAGAAAAAAAATATACCTCTTACTGTAATTCTAGCTCTTGTTACATAGTCACAATTTTACTAGGAATAAAGCACTTGATACATTTTAGTCTGTAAAATAAAGACACTTCTACCAACCTCAACATTAAGACAAGTAACATTAATTACGAGAAGAATAAAGTCTTATCGAATATTGTGAAACTCCATTGTGTTAGGAGGCAAAAGTTTTGTGAATGTCACTCCTATAATCTCTGAACAAGTAAATATGTTAGTTTCATTTGTTTACTGGATCACCAGTTGTGTTTTCTTGGAGAAGGAAAATGTTGGAAGTGGCAAAGTAACTTCAGGGTATTTTCTGGTAGAAAACAGGTGGAGGTATTTCGGTGAGAATCTTTTCCCTCCCCTTTTTTTTTTTTAAATGACAAGTCCAACAAGAGAAAACAAGCAAATGAAACCAGATGAGCCCACAATAGAGAGGAAAAATTTGTAGAAGACAGGTGGATATAAGAGACCAAATTACTTCTAAGGACATAATTGGTGGCTATTATGAAACAATCAAGATTCAGATCAAAGTCTCTTACTAGGCTGGGCCATGTGACTAGGAAAACAGAGATTTCTTAACAGTGTTTTGGCAATACAAGATCTAATGCACCCAAGGCCACAGAGAGAACACAGGCTATGGTTAGTATCTTACCAGTGATGGTATCTGAACACTTCATGTTGAAAGAAAGACTGAGGAAATGAGAGACACTAACAAGAACACACTTGTGTGGTTATGCCAAACAAGAGAATTCTTCACTGCATCACTCAGTGGCCTCCAACCTGCTCAGCAAAACCTACCCATTCTCCTTTCCCTCCTTCAAGCAAGGACACTGGATTACCCTTGTGAAATGATGCTTTAAAGAAAGTGGAACATACCTCTTACAGAAAATGTGTTATCTGTCATCAGCAGCCCCAAGAGAAAGTTATTAACTACAGAAAAGGCTGGGCATCTGACATCAAGAACAATTTGTTTGGAGAGCCAAGGATAAGCTTTGCTGTGGCTGCATGGTTCTCATCCTATTATTTTCAAATACAATAATATCTATATATATATGTATGCACACACACACAGATAGATATAAATATATAAAAAGGTTAGCATTCAACCTTGGTAGACCATTGTATGAACCTGAAAAACAATCAGATACTGCATGATCAGCCCTAAAGATTCTGAATTTATTCTAACACATTAACAATAGCATAATACCACAATTTAAGTTTCATTTTATAAAATATTCTCTTTCAGTAAAGACAGTGTGACCCTGGCTCCCAAAACAAACAAAAAATCTGCTGGAAGTTAAAAGGCCCATGAACAGGCTCTCTGATTGCTGCACATATTCATGTGGTTTTCCAGACCAAGGCAGAAGAACAGCAGGGATAACAATCATGTTTTTCTCAAAAGTCTCAAACTGCCAATAACCTGCAGTACACACAATTCTTGTAAACCCACTCAGAATTTCAACCTACGTTTTCTTTTTACAAGTCCTGGGGCTCAGGCACACACTCATTCACCAACCAGCAGCAACAATTTAAGATATTACACCCCATGATTGGTTGCTGCTGTGCTCAAAATACTGGCAGTAAAGAACTGCTTACACTAAAAAATCAAGAACAGAAAGTTAAACTACAGAAAAAAGTCTGAAAATGAAAAGAGGTCTCAACAACAAGATAAAGTATTGTATCATTGATAAAGTGTCATCTAACCTTGTGGTGATTCATTTTTCTTAAATGATTGTTCTGTTCACATTTTGGGGGTGAACAGAACAATCATTTAAGAAAAATGAATCACCACATAACCTGAATAAGGATTTATTTTTTCTGTATTTTGGATACAAAAAATTAAGTGCCCATATTTAGCTAAATCTAAGCCTTTGAACCTGAGCAATTTTCTTAAAAATACAAGACATTCAGTATTATTATATAGTACATTCTATCTGTATGCAATTATACCCTAAAGACTGAAGACTGAAACAAACATGTAGCTCTAAGAAGTATGACAGGCTACACTAAAGTCATAATCTGAAAGAAAATTATGTGGTATAAAAATGAAAACAAAAATGCCTTCCATTTTAAAGGTAAATTACCCTATGCTAAAAGCAGACATAGAATTTCTTTCCTTAAGATTGCAAGCTTTTCTTCTACATGTTGTACAAATACCAATAAACTTACCAACCAGAGAAAATATCCCAAGATTGTGCAGAGTCGCCAGAAATTCCATCCAGGAGAAAGGACAGCAGTTTAAAAATCAAATAACTACATTCACTACATTATGAAGTGAATACACGGCAAGCTGAGAGTATAGAACATATATGTATATATGTATTTTCCACAAATACAGGGCATCACTTAAACATATCACAATTCAAATTGTATCTTGACTGTCATGAACTGATGATATGTCCTAGACAAAACAAAGGGTGAGTGAAAGTCCTACACCCCTTGTATTTGGACACTGCTGGCAAAGAGCTGTGTCTAACACTTTTGTGTCCTTTGAACAGTTCCATTTGATTTTGCTAGAAGTAATCCCAGTGCAGAAAATTAAACATAGCTAATCTTATGTAAATCAGGCCTTTAAATATTTGGCTGCTTTTATTTTAAAAAAAACGGTAAGCAGCCTGATTTGACATCTATACAAACCCAATATATTTGTGTATTACTACCTAGACCCCATGGGATGTGGAAATGTTTACTGCAGTCCACTCTTAAAAAACCAGAATTTCCTAAATCATACTTAAAATTCTTAGATTTGAAGTTAAATTTTTCTATTTCTACACAGCATTCTTACCTCTTCTTCCTTCAAACACATCGTTTATTTCTCTTAACAACAAAGACATGTCACTCAGTTGAGATTCCCAGGCCTCACAGAACACCTCAAGATTTTCTTTTGCAATCTTGCTAGAGGGATGTAATGCCAGGGTTTCTGCAGCAGAAATTATCTGGACAAAGAACAAAGCATTTGCTATTGCAAGTCCTAGTACAGTGTTCCACATGAATTCACAAATGCCTCCACAGGCAAAGCACAAAATTAAACTACTACTATTACATCTCTGTAGTGTATTCATCTGACATTTACAGGCTTGATGATCGTTCTTGTGCATTCTTTTAGCTACCGCCCAGCATTAGAGCAAAATTTCTTCTTGGAAATGAATGCTTTGAACAGGTAAACATTAGATCTCCTAAAAATTCACACAAGTACTTTTTGATTTATGTGTAGTAGAAGAGGCCAGTTAAAAGCTGAACATACCTGTGGGCCAGTGACCTGAAAGGTATCTTCTGCATGTATGCAAGTAATCTCAAGGGGCTCAGTTCCAGAAACATGCCTCAATAAGCGACACATCTGAATTATTTGAAAAAAAATGAAAATAATTGTAAAAAATGTGCATTTATTAGTACTGAGAAAAGGTGCACATACAAAAATAAACACAAACACAAAGTTATTGATTGTCCTTTCAAATATTTACTGGGGACTGCACAGCTGGATGCTTCTCAGGGAGAATTAAAAATAAAAATGGGGCTAAATCCTAACTTGAAAGATGTGGAAAACCACTGAGAGAAAATAAAGTCTTAATAACTAAATTAAGTGAAACAAAAACAATTTCACATGCTTATGACTGAATAAAACTGAGAGTAAACACACACACATAGAACCTGGAAAAACTGTAGCATAAATAACTTCAGCAGAACAGGTTTATTCAGCAATTAGCAACCGTGTGGAAAATCTAGGCTTTCATCATCCAGGGGACTGAATTATCTTTGAGAAAATCAGTGTCAAATTAGTTCAGGGAAGTAATACTGTTTCCTTCATTTTTTTTTAAGGAAGACTAAGAGTGAACCTTGGGTCAAGAAGGAGTATGGAAGTTTTCAGATCAAAAGGAATTTGTAAGACAGAGACAGCACGTACGATACTTATTGCACTGCCCATCATCAGACATGCTGCAAGGTCTCACACGCAAGCACTATTTAACCTCGTGGTTATGCCTGAAAAAAAATAAATGAGTGTCTAACTAGAACACTAAATAGCCACAGATCAAGGGGACATTAGAGCTGAATGAATTAAGAATTTGAATTAATTCTTTGAATTAAGAATTCAAAGCATTGTTCTGCCAATCCTGGAAGTTCGAGGGTGTTGTTTCTGCATATTCATAGTTCTGGGAGGAATCCTTCAGGCCCTGTACGTCACAATTTTTTAGAAATTAGTATTAGATACCATGCAAGTAGAGCTGCTGGCATCACCATATTTCAGATCAAAGTGATTTATTTTTATGTCTCTGCTGGCATAGGTACCTCTGCTTGTCTATGAGAGAGACAGCAACAAGGTACATGTGGCTGACATCTTCTCCACACACTGCTTTTTCACAAAGGAGGAAGATTTCCAGTGGCCTTCTTGACTGATCTTCAAAAAATCAAACTCATTGTGTTCAGAAACTTAACCGTGTTGCTCCAGCATTCTTATATACCTGGATTCAGCTATTGCTGGATGCCTGCTACTTGAAATAAAGGGGTTATCATTTCCTCTGGGATCTAGAAACTTACTTTTTTATTAATATTTTAGGCCAAATGTCTACATACATATTGAGTCTAGATCCATGAGGAGAATTGGGCACAAATGTAAATCCCTTCTACAACACTTGCATGCCACAGTAACATCTCTGGCGCAGATCCTGACAAGAACAATACAAAATTCAACAGCATGCTAGGAAATTAAGTTACAAAAACACAGACCAAAGCCTTCCTAAAGAACAGATCGATGCAAATCCAGCCACTCATTTTCTAAGTGTCCTATACAATGAAAGCAGCTTGAACTTACCTCAACAAGCTGTTCTTTCTGCTCTGATAACTTGCAAGTATATTCTGCTACAGCTTCAAGATTTCCTTCTACTCCTGTGATTTTTAATGCTTTGAGAACCATATGATCTGTATGGTATTTCAGAAGATCTGCTGCCAGAGATGTCGCTGCACTGTGGACCTTGAGTAGCATTAAAGGAAGAAGAGATAAACCATGGAATGCAAAAAAAAATATCTATCCAGTACCAAGTCAAACAAGTGTAAGAGACAGATTAATTTTTTTACGATGCAAAAAATTTACTGCCATGAAAGCTCATACACAGCTTGCTTATTTATTTCTTCAATTACTATTCAAAGAACAAAGTTAAAATCCACCACAATAAAAAAAAGCCAAAATCAAAAGCCAAAAAAACCCCCACAAACAAGAAAAATCAACTCCATAATCAAATAAAGGGAGAAACAAATAGACCAGCTGGGTAAAATGACGCCATGAAGTTATCACACTGCTGCTTTCTGATTATGTTACAGCTGGGGAAAAACCCAGTGGGGTTTTCTGTGGGTCACCAAGTCCAGTATAAGCAAAGCATAGTGGCCATTCCACTTCTCTTAAAGAAAACACATTGAACTGTGTGAATCAGACTGAAGCCACACAAAACTGAACTTACAATATATTATAAATTAGAATTAACAGTGATGCAAAGAAAAGCTTGAATATATTCAGCTTGTGACACTGCCTTAGGAAAGTATAAAGCACCTTTCCTACATGGAGATGTGCCTTGAGGAAGTCTCAAACAATATCTCTACACTCCCAACAAGCAAGGAGAAGTTTCTCATTTAAACACATCCCTAAATTCAGACACACATTCAAACTGTGCTGTGAAGGACTCTGGTTGACAACTCAGTGACAGCTGCTGCTAGTTTTAGTAACTAGCCACTAGGTTACCTGGCCCCTGCAATCAGCCCCATCTTAAGAACATTGGTAAAACCAAAATACCAACCTCCTTAAAAACAGCAGAATATGCTCATGGGACTCTTGTACGTCTTGTAACACTGCACTTACTTTGCTAGACTACACTGAGTACAGAACAAACTTGGTGTTCAAGAGAAAGTATTTTTCTAGCTCTTATAAATTCGATGAGCTTGGAACTCACTCCATAGAGAAGAGTGTTTACTGGAATGGTACGTTGGGGTTTTTAATTCACTGGACGACATTTCACGCCTTTCCTCTGGCAGTACTTCCTGTGCATCCAGAATTAAGTTCTTCTGCACTTGTTTTTTTAATTTCACAAAAGACAAGAACTGAATTATTGCTTCAAAACCTGCTGCAATTGTTTTTTAGAGCGGGAAAAACCAGCTATGACAACCTGTTATAAACTATTTATGTAACGTTGCTCGCGTGGCATTAAAAATTAGCACAAATCGCTAATCCCAGAAATGAAGTCAGCTCTGAAGAAAGGATATATGAAAGACCTGTAATGGTGGAGTAGGAACTGGCAAATCTCATTTATATGTAGACTATATAGAGATCACCTTTTCATTAGAGATTCTTTTCATCCTGATCCAAAATAAAAATATACTTCTACTTAATGCTGTCTCTGATCATTAGCAGTAAAATCATCTCAAGAAAGGAATATAACTTCTGTTTATTCCCTAAGAAGACAGAGATGGGCAAGAACTACTTTAACAAGGCTGTCTTTGTTCTCAGCCACTCAGGCTATCAAAAACATTTTAATTAGAGTGACAATATTTGAATTTAACCAGTAGAAATCCTGGTTGCTGACTGATACACTGCAGCACCCCAAGTCACACTGACAGGACAGCCTTCAGCCATGTACAGAAACACGGCCACTCTGGGATCAATTCAATCACTACACAGAGAACAACAAAAACAACATAATTCTCTGAACTTCCTTCCAAGAGCATGAATCCTTTCTTTCACACAACTTATTCCAGCCGCCTGTGGCTTTATGATCTATGCAATTAAATAGTCACATCCTAATTTGACTGGGAACTCTTCTACCTCATTCAGCACCTGGGAACAATGTTACTCAGAAAGGATAATCTCACAGCTAAAGCACTGTGAAGTGCTCGCATTCCAAAGTGAATGCCACTTTGGAAAAGCTCTGCTACCCATTTTCTCCACAATGGTGACCAAATTAGAAACTAGCACATAATCAAAGTACAAAAATTATGTATCTTCCACTTTCTGGAGCCCAACACTCTGCCTGACAGCAGAAGTGCAAGTGAACTGAAACAGATTGAAAGCACAGTTCAAATTTTCAGGACAGCTGCAGGAACTATAGTCCAGAAGACAAAATTTCTCATTTTGCCTATGGCAAAAAAGGGGAGAATGATTTTTTCACCAGTTGAGGTTTTCCAGTTACAGCAGCTGACAGCTCAGCCTAAGCAAGTTCACCACATTTTCTCTAACATCTTTGCACTGCTCTGTGTTGAAACTCTCACTGTTCCTAATCTTCATTTCTCCATCTGTTTAAAAGAACAGCAATTTGAAGCAGTTGAAAAGATAGCTGAATGATGTGCAAATATTTAGGAAGCTGCCAGAAACCAGATTCTTTATTTGCTTCAATTCGGTGGAACAGACAAGGCAGCAATGCTATCCTTAATAGGAAGAGTGAAGACCCTGAGCAGCAAGTGCAGCCCATCCCATGTACCAGACGAGGCAGCTATTCCATGTGTGTATGCAAGCTGACCTCAGCATACTTGCACTTAGGAAAAGAATAATGATTTACCACAGACAAATACACAGCTGCCAACTGCTGAGAAAAAAAGCCCTGAGTATAAAGCACTGTCATAACATACTTCTGGCTAAGGAAATCAATAGGACAGGTTAAATACAAATAAACTGCAAATGTAATTTATTAATTTAGGCACCCACCAGAAGAAAATGTATTTACAGTGATGTATGCATCCCCAAGGGAAGTTTGTCTTTACATGTAAAATAATTATTACATACATAGTACTTACTTCCAAACGCTTCTTTTTTGTGGGTTAGCAATGAGCCTATGCAGCCAAAAGATTTCTAATCAGTAAGGACAAAGATGATGTAGCTAGCTCCATGATGTAATTCTGATTTGGTTACTCTTGTCTATAAACAGTCTTCTTGGATACAGGATCTCATTTCATAACCTCACATACAAATAGTAAGAAATTCAAACTTTTATTCACATTATCTTGTTTAAGCTGCACTTACCTCTCTTTTAAGTTCATTCATGCACTGGCACGTTTTTAAAATGGCTACTTCCAAGTCTTCCATGAGATCCTTTGTCTTTTGGTTTTGCTACAAACCAAAGAAAGAAACCAACAAGACATTAAACAAAAAACCCAGAAAACTCCACCTTCACATCATATGTCATTAGCTCAAGAAGCTTTAGAAGACAGCCTGTTCTTTTTAGATTAAATACTTTCACTTGTGCAGCCTGTATATATTGTACTTGAAAAATTCTTTTATAGAAACATTTATCACCAAAATTCAATCTAAAACCAATAGTGATGCAATCTGACTGCTTGTATTCAATAGCAATTTATTTCTCGACTCCACTGAGCTTTTTTCAGGGAAAGGGTTTCTTGGGATCTGCCAGAAATCTTCTACCTGACCATCCTAAAGTAAAACAATATTATGAGGCATTTTTTTAATATAAACATCCTTTTAATAAAAAGAGTTACCTAAAATGTTATAATAAATGTTCTATATTGAATTATAAAATGGTTCTTCAGAACATTCACTTTGCAATGAAGCTGTTGAGCTGAAACCAAAAATGCACCTCAGTGAGCTGAGGTCACAACTAGCCTGGGTTATTTATTAATGAAAATACTTAATGCATAAGCACACATGTGCATGCCCAAGTATTTTCACAGATCATATATATGCATAACCTTGTACTAGGCTCTCATTTCTATCTCTTGAAATGTAGCCTGTACATTATTTAGAGGTGATTATTTTCCACCAGTAACAGAGTTTAGAAATAACCAAGTGTCCTGATTTTGGCTGGGATAGAATTAATTTTCTTTATAAATGTGGCATGCTGCTACTTTGGATTTGTGATAAAAGCAGTGCTGACAATACGGTGTTAGTTATTGCTGAGCAGTATTTGCACAGCTGCCAACCAGGGATAACCACCAACACCAAGCTAAACACAGGTTTAGCTCCTATAGTTAAAGGGGGTCTATGCAATTAATATTATGTATGTGTCTTGTTTGTCATAACAATATTCTGTATTATCAGTAAGATTTATATGCCCTTCAAACTAATCTACTCTACTGATTAAAAACATCTGACTGCAGTACCTGATTCAAAGAGGAAAAAAGGAACAAAAATACTTTCTTGTAAGAAATACACTCAGCTAAGTAAATATCCTATACCAGGACACATCTGCCATATTTCAGTGTTGGTAAGACTTTGTGCTATACATATCCCCAGGAGCAAGAGTGATAGCAAGCCAGCATCAAAACCAGAAGATGCATTTTCCATCTCTTCTTTCACTTCCCCTTTTGCATGTATTTTCTATCATTTTCAAGGAACAAGCAAGATAAATGGTAGAGGCATGCCTCTCTAAAACATGCTTCTCTAAAAGCTACCATCATTTAAATCATGTAAAAAAGGACAAACAAAAATAGCCTGTCTTATTGTTTCTCTTCTCTCTCCATAATATTATAAAAACAGTCAATTTTTTACAATGTTTCCTTTTCTAATAGTTTAACTGTTTCCAATAGTCAGCTGAAAACAAGAAAGAAAATTGTGGTCGCTGCTATTGGATCAAGACAATTCAAATCTCTGAACTGCTCCACCCAAAGACTTACTGTTCAAAACTGTGCAATGATACTTCTGTTCACTGCTTTGTTTTCACTCACATTTTCATTAAAATTAGTCTATTACTATCAATATCCTAATTTAGCCATCAAAGAATCTATGAAGCAATACCACTGGGGTAGAGGGATGAGAGAACATATGGAAGCTGCAGAAGCACAGAACAAGCTGTAGCTTCCTTCACCAGCTCCCACTGTGAAGAATGCACTCAGTTCTCTCTTCCTAGACCAGAAGAAAGACTGCATTAAAAAATTCTTTTCAAAGTAGAGGTGAAAAGATTTACTTTGCTAAAAAGCTCTTACAGCTTGCATCCACACTGAAACCAGCTGCTCTAGTTCCATTTTAGCCTGTTTAGACAGCTCCAAAATGTGTTCTCTGTGCTCATGACTGGTATAGGCAGAGTCTGTGAAGTCTTCTGTATGTTCCAGGATAACTTCCAGCATTGTTGAAAGGTTCTCTTTTGAGAGAAAATAAAGATTCTCACGGAGACCTTCCACCTTATTCTGAAAAAGCAGCACATAATTTCCTTGAGAATTTACATGATTTAGTTGTGACGTAAATGCAGAAAACAGATCCATAATTTTATATTTTATTTTTTGTCTTAGTGCTTTTTAAAATTATTCCCTTATTTTCAAAGTAATCCAACAATTTGCTTATGTCCAGACCTGCAGTTTGGGGTTTGGGATGTTTTATAGAAGTGGTAATACAATCAGCAGTTTACTACCCCCTTATCAGGAATAACAGCAAATACATCATTGTTCTACTGCTGTCAATAAAAAGTTTCTAAGTTCAGTAAGTTTCAGAAATTAAATATGTGTTCCAATTTTGTTTGATCCTTCCACATTCATGTAATCCATTTTAAGTAGTTTTCTAAAAACGTGTATGTAGCAAATTGGGGCACTCTCAAAGAATTTCTGTTGAAATTTAAAGAGAGGAAATAGATAAACAAATTAATTGAATCAAAGTGACAGGCTCAAAAGAAGTAAGCCATGGTTGCTCATTAACTGTTCTTAACAGAGTATGAAATTTAGAAAAGCCTTTATGAGAAAAAAAGTCCACTGAGTTACAGGATACAATTTCAATTCAGAACATTTCTTATGAATGACAGTTTGGTCTTTTAAATGTTTGTATGAATATTTTTGCATGCAGTTTTAAAAACACTAACACTTACAAAGCAAGAATTCTCAAACAACAACTATTTTAATGAAGATCTGATCAGATCCTAATACTCCAGTTTATTCAATGTCAATGCATCACTCAACAAAATATTAGAGTTCTGAATGCAGACTGATTCAGAGGGAGAGGTGTACTTTGGTAATGACTATTAAATTATAGTCAACTCTTGACAGATTCTTTAACATTTTGGGACAGTTATTTAAATCAAAGCTGCTGGAGAGATGCATGCAGCTCCATGATCTCAAATCTAAAACCACTTTTTTTTTGTTTTCCCCCAAAATCCTAGTTAAGAGGTATTTTATTGGCTGTAGAAAACAATATTATTTCTATTCTTACCTTGAATTCTTTGATGCCAGAATATATGCTGATGGGGGCCATTTCATTTTCTCCATTTGGTCTAGAGTCAGTTACAATTTCTACTACCTGCTCCAAAGCTAGTCTCATCCGATGAAAAACTCCATCTTTGTTAATACGTGCAGATTCACAGTCTGGATGCCTCAGACAAGTCTTTTTAAAGAAAGCAGAGTCACTATTATGAAAGAGTACACATGCAGTATATTGAAATGAATGCTTCCTGTTAAGACAAGTCTAAAAAATGCATTTCGAATATGGTGAATTCTTTCTGTTGAGCTGCTGTTAGGTCAAATTCACACCGTTACTCAGAAAAAAAGATTTTCTTTCCTCATTCTTTACACTTTTACTCTTCTTTAGCATGAAATCTAAAGTGTGGCTGAGAGAGGACAGTCAGCTCTCCTGGCAGATGCCATGCTTTGTTTTTAGCCAAGTTGTGTAAGGGTGCACAAACTCACTCACCTTTGAAGCAGTCAGGAGCATCATAGTGCACTTCTCAAGAACAGCCCTGGATGCTGCCATTCTAGCCTTCTTCTTCTCATCCTTCAAATCCTAAACACCAAAAGGAAAAAAAAAAACCTAAATATTACACAGTATCTAAAATATTAACTGCTTGTGAGACTGGAAAAAGGAAACTCTTGCAGGTCAATGGGTTGTGAGAAAACTTTCTAATTTCTGACAACTGCTATTTTCAACCTAACTCATGATCTAGAACTTACTTTTCAGACAGATTTTAAATTATACATTTATTCTTGGCTCTATTCAATTCAGATTTCAAAGAAGGAAGATCTCCAAGATACAGAGCATGTTATGTAAACTGTTGCTAATTTTGATACCTTTATCATAAAGCATTATTCATTAAACAGAAAAATGAGGTGAGAAGAATAGCTGACAAGAAGTATTTTCTGAAATGGAGAGGAGGGTAAGGTAGAAACAGAGAACACCTGCTTCTCATTGTACTGCAGTGGAAGAAATGTAAACTAAATCCTTTTTCTACTTGAGTGTTAGATTTACTACATTCCAGTAATAAAAAAGTCTTAATAGGCTGAAAAAGCAATTCCTTGGTATTTCTCTGCTTTGAGTACAGAAACTTATCAAGAACTTTCCAGGGAAAGATGGATACACCTGCAAAACTGAACTGAAGTTCATCAAAACAGAAGAGTTTAGACTCCAAACCAGGATGTAGGGGAAAAGGGCAAGACATGAATCCCTCAACATGCAAAAGAGTCTGACACGGGGGAGAACTTAGAAACCTACAATTATAACCTTCCCACTGCTCACAAAGACAGCTGAGTGCTATCTGAGTGTCAAACAGACAACTGAATGGGACTGGTTGAAGATTTACAAGATATAATTAATCCTAATATACTCTAGATTAACAAAAACACACAGATAAATCATGGCAGCAGTCTGTTTTGACATTTTTATAATGTTTGTATTTAGCAACTACAGAAGATGTTTAAGATCAAAATCACTTTACAAACCAAACCAACAAAACAACCAAACAAGTAAACAGTTAATTTCTGAAATTACGACATTACACTCTGATAAATCTTATGGCACTCAAGAATTTATGGCACACTTAAAAATACTGTGAGGGATGTTTCCTCTCCATGAAACTAATAGTGCCACACAGCAGTCTACACATTGTAAACTGAGCATATCATGAAAGTCCTGACACAACCGAAAAAGTGGTAATGTAGCACTCTTTCCAAAACAGCCAAGTAGGCAAGGAGGGGAGAGCAAAAGATTGCTTAATACTGAAAATCCAACCTAGTTGAGAAGACTATGACTTTATAATAATGCATGTTTTCCTTTCAAAAGAACAACTGCTTCAGGGAAAGAATACTTCAGGGGAAAAAAACAGAGTTCACTTCTCAACAGGTATTTCCTTTAATTTTAAGTAGCTTTCCCAGTAATGTTCTTTGACACCAAGCATGCACACATTAACAGTAAAAGGAAACACATGATGTTGGCCAGTTTGTTTATACAAACTGAATTTTGCATTTTGCTGGATATTAGGGACTCTGTATATTTATATCAAACCCTGGTTTAGCTCTGAACAGAGGATTGAATTATCGAGGAAAAGCAACTAGAGCTCACAGCAGAAGTCTTAAGCCTCAGCAAATCCTTACGTTTACACAGAAGTAGTGGGAAAAAAGCTTCCGGTATGAATGAAAGGCTTTGAAAGAGTAGCTCCATGTGAGAACTAAAACTCATTCCCCTAACATAAGAAGGTATTGACCTAAATCTAGAAAAATATTCCAGAATAGTAATAATAGAAAACCAAACTCTAACAAATCACCAAGCTGATGCTTTATTAGAACCCATTTGGAGTTTTCTAAAGTAATGATGCCCTTTTACTACATGCAAACATCAAACATTTCCGTCAAGTAACAACAGACAAACTCTCTACTAGAGTAATGAGCCAGAAAAGTTAGAGGCAAAAGACCGTGACTGAAGCCAAAAGACAATGCAAATAACACACACCTAGGCTTCTGGAAAATATGCAGGGTGAACAATGCAGCCATATTTCTCAGGCTGAGCTTTAAAATCAAAAGACATGTTTTGGGTGGAGCAAGGAGAGGGCAGGCTCCAGAGACAGGACACCAGCAATTGTTTTGTTTTCTTCTATCATCCCAGAAGAACCCATACCTTCCTGATAATAGGATGAAGATGATACTGTGCAACATCTCTCACAACATTTACTAACACTTACATTTTGCCGATCTCCAGTTAAATGGGCAAACTCCACCATTTCATTTCCAAACTGGCTGAATATTTGTACAAACTCCTGGAAACTACTGACTTTTTCTAGTTGGTCCATTGTTGCAAGAACCTGCGAGATAAGGAAAACCACTGTAGATTATCAAGATGCTGAACAAAAAACATTATCATTGAACAAGGAGTACTATTATTTACAGACACTTTTAAGTGGTGTAGTTTAAAATGTCACTATTTTGTTATTTAAGCATTTATATTTAACTATTTATATTTAACTATTTAAGCATTAATAACTCAACAGCCAGAAATCAAATGTAAGTTAATTATCATGCTTCATTCAAAGTGAGCTGTTTGTTGTCAGCCCTCAAAAAACATTTTCCTTGCTCCTCACAGTACTAAGAGTAAAAGTATTAATGGATTCAGCTTCTAGATTCAGGAAAAAAATGTGGTTTAAATTTAATATGACAGTAACAAGTGCAGATTATATCCCTGTGTTATAACTCTCTATTTCAGATGATTAACTTTTAAAGGCTAAAATCACAGTTGCACAGACATGTGTTTCAGTGGCTCTGCATATTAAAAAAAAAAAACAGAATTCAACAAAACTGAACAAGAAAGTTATAAATAAGTAAATACATAGTTTTATACTTTCCATAACAACCTACTCTAACTCTAGGGATTTTTATTAGTTGCATATAAAACAAAGAACTAAATATACCCAAGTTGTACTCAAGATACATTAAAGCATGTAAAATCAGCATTTTTTTAACATTCAGCAAAGACTATCATAGAGCTTATAAATTACTGATTACTGAAGGTATCCTGTGAAGTCACCACACTATGATTGTAACAGAAATTAGTATCTCCTTTTTTCAGGTTAGACATATACTTGCTAATCTCAAAGTGATCTTTCAAATCCACTAAATTCTTCAGAAGGGAAAACACTCAAAGCAGTTCTGTATTGTCTTTCAGACTGGAGATAAGACACTGCATGTAAATTTAACAGATTGTACCTGAACGGGAGAAACTTCAACTGATTTTTCTTTTTCTATGCCAAAAGTATCTTCCCCGCAACTACACTGCTTTGTGTACACACCTGATTATGACAAAGTCCCCCTTCCCAGCAACCTTGGCAAGCTCTCCTAGAAGCACCCATTTGTTTTTGTCAGAGCAGCCAATCAATCTCAGTTGTAACGTAAAGCAATTGTCCCACTAAACCCTGCAACTGCTGAGGAATTCACTGCATTACCAAGCAATATTAGACTGCAGCATCTGTTTGAGTATATGATGTTGGGCAGCCAGTTCCACAAAGGCTGCAGAAAGGAGTTTTCCTGATTGAGGTGTTGATGCATGAGAAAGGCTGAAGTACAAAAGACTTGGAAGGAAGATGCATAAGATGTGAAAGTAGCAGTATGAGAGTGGAAGAAGGAGAGAACCACAGTACTGGGAAAGTGAGGATGTAGAAAAGTAAACGTAGATAAAAGAGGAAAACATCCAAGCTAACATCCAGCTTTCTCCTCTAGGAATAGGAAAAACAGAACATTAATGATGCTCAACCATTCTAGGTTTAAGCAAATGTGGTACTTTATGAGTATGACCTTGGTTGCAAACAACTCTGTTAGTTTTCTGTGTTTCTCTCATGACAAGTTTCTTGTCAAGTAAAAATTTCAGTGAAAGCACATGCATTTCCATTACATTGAATAATTCTAGACATCTCAGGTAGAGGTGACGTTCTGAAAAACTGTATAGACAGCTCTAAATTTGTCTAAAGCTTATTCAAAATGCTGATACAATGCAAAATACCTGTGATGTCTTCGTAATTTTTCGTTTCAAAACTTTTTCAACAAGAAACATGCAAACAGTAATGAAGACATACATTTTTTAATTCAAAGGTCAAAAAATGTAAAAAACACAAGGCTTTAAGCTCTTATTAACATCTAAATTAGCACTAGATATTGCACAGCTACTGATGCAGGATGAATGTTGCCTTGCAGACAGCAGTCGTGGGCTGACATCACTTCGGGGCACATCCATATTTTGATCCAAAATGAATAGTGCAGCAACTCCCCCGCTATCTGTCACTTCCCTGCTTATTGTTCTGGCTCTCCTAACCTGACTGGTGACAGTGAGTGGAGAAAAACCTTAAGCTCACTGGTGCAGTGACTAAGTCTGATGGACAATGAAACTGATTTTGTGAGGTAGGAAAGATGTGGGCAGGTATGGAAGAAAATGTATGCAATCCAAGAACACAAGGACAGCATATATGGTGCAGAGAATGTGGAAGCAGGAACAGAATCACTGGGGATCATCAGCCAGAGGCTGGACTCTGGAACAGATCACCATTCTGGAAGATCTCAATCACTTCATTTGTCTGAGGGATTGGATGTCCAACCACTCATCTGTTTTTCTATTCTTTGCTCTTGATTGATTCTTTATTCACGTGAGGAAGAAGTTTAACATTGGGCATTCAGTCTCCAAGATAAAAATGGAGCTGAGACCTTCTGGAACAGTGACGCATTTCAAGAAGCCAGAATCTTCTCCAGTTGGCAGTACTGATGATCCTCATACTTCCTTTCCATCCTCTTTGCCATATTATACTACACTGTCTCAGAGTATTTGTGTGCACTTCTTAAATCTCTGTCTGTATTATCCCTCTACTACAGTGTCTCCTACAGGAAGAACCTCTTTGCTATCCATCATAGCAGTGTCTCACACACTTTTTAGGAGTGTATTCTACAAAAATTAGGTCATATATAAATATTAGGCCTATATAAGACACCATCATTTATTTCATCTAGTCCTAGGGATGTGAATTACTCTACTGGTACCACAGACAACATCAGACTTTCCAAAAAATGTGTGCTATGCACAGAAAGAAGAATACAATAAAACCCAGGGGATCACAAAGACTAGCTGTGTCCTGAGGTGCATCCAGTACAGCATTGACAACTGAGTGAGGGAGGGGATTGTCCCACTCTTCTCTGCACTGAGCCAATCTCACCTCGAGTGCTGGGGGCAGTTCTGGGTGCCACACCCTAAGAGAGATATTAAGCCATTAGAGAGTGTTCAGAGGAGGGCTACGAAGATGGCAAAGGGCTTTGAGGGGAAGCCACATGAAGAGGAGCTGAAGTCACTTGGTCTGTTCAGCCTGGAGGAGACTGAGGGGAGAACCTCACGTAGTCACAACTTCCTTGTGAGGGGAAGAGGAGGGGCAGGCACTGAGCTCTGCTCTGTGACAGGAGCAGTGAAAGGCCCTGAGGAATGGCCTGAAGCTGTGCCAGGGGAGGTTTAGGTTGGAGATCAGGAAAAGGTTCTTCACTCAGAGAGTGTTTGGGCATTGGAACAGCTCCCCAGGGAAGTGGTCACAGCACCAAGCCTGACAGCTCAAGAAGGGTTTGGACAGTGCTCTCAGACACATGGTGTGACTCTTGGGGTGTCCTGTGCAGGGCCAGCAGTTGGACTTGGGTCCCTTTCAACTCAGGACATTTTAGGATTCTATGCCTATGGCAGTCAGAGTCAGATATACTTACTCGACTACGAGATTGCTTGAAATGCTTTCAAAATTAAGTGCTGCTCCTATGCTTACTTATAGTCACATAGTTGTATATATGACAATACTTTCATATATATTTAAAATTATCAGAAACCTAGCCTGCTCCTGAAAGGATATATCCCTCCTATCCTTTGATGATGATACATGCATTTGCACAGCTGCTCCATAGGCTAAACCCACCACTTTTGGAAAGGTAAATTAATTAGGATTTACTGCATGTCTGCAGACAACAGCAGAAAAGCAGCAAAAGGTATTAAATGCACCTTTCTGGTCTTCAGTGCAAAAAAAGACCAAAGCTGCAAGGAACTTCAGCAAACTGATATTGATAAAACTGCTGCCAAGTGAATCCACCACTGGGAGAAGAAATGAGCACAAAGACAGCAGATCAGTGCTGCCAAGCCTAATGCCAGAGAGAAGCAGGTAATTTCACTGTTTTTGTATCCTGGACTGAACTAAGTGTCTTGGATCTAGGTGCTGCAAAATAGAGACCAGCAGGTCTAGAAAGTAAACTGGGACAAAGGAATAGAGACAGCATGCGGAGTTAAAAGTGGAAGGAGGGGCATTGCTCTAGATTACAAGCTCAGAATTAATGGAAAACTCCAGGCCTTATCAGGTTCTCATTTCTCAAACATAGGATTTTTCTATTTTTGTTTTAGCTCATTGTGAAGAAAAAAATGGAGGAATATCCTACAGGCAAGACAGTGAAGTCTGCACTGCATGAAATAGATTACATTTGAGGTTAAATGTGCCTTCATACATTATTTAAACCAATGAAGTAGTTTCATCCTAAGTTTCAAGACCTAAGTTAAACTGCACAAAAACCTTTTAATCAGTAAACTCCACTTCACTGGCACAGACCTTTATGTGCATTCCTCACAGCTTTTTGCTAAGATGCTATAATGCTCTCATTGTCTTGATCCTGACAGTACAAACATCCTGTCATTAGCAAATAGATTTATTGACCATTTTACCAACAGACACACTTTTCACCTCACAGCAAATTTGAAATTAAATAAGCAGTAACACAGCATCTTCTCCAGTATAATAAGTGAATAAAGCAATGTGGGTGACATAAAAGGCATAATCACTGAAAATTGTTATTTTAATCCTACTGACTTAAAACCATCCCCTTTTAGAGACCTAGTAAGTAAACATGCTCAAGACATTAATTTTTACCTCTTTATTTTATAATTCCACCAGAGAGACAATGACAATACCACATTTACCACCACTCTTTTGCACTGACTACAGGTATCAGTTAAACAAAACAGAAAAGAAACTACAATACCTTGTTCCTCGAAGTTATAATTTGCTTAATAACAATTCTGTCTGCTAACACCAGGACCTTTGTGACAGAAGAAAGCAACAGCCTTGCAGCTTTTACCACACCCGTTTTGTCCGTAAAGATTGTTATGTGGCTATCGGATTCTGGATGATCCAAGCTTGCCACATCTGTAAGTTGTGCAATTGTTTCACCTAGAAGGAAAAAAAAAAGTGACTTTCCATACTTAAAAAAAAGATACTGGGCTATCAAGTAGTCTTAACTTTTATCTTTGAGGGTTAAGACACTTTCACAGACAACTCTTTTTATTTCACTTCACTTCCTTCAATTGACTGTTGGTGGCACCCTCTCCATATTTAAATGTGGATTACTATTCACTACTACCTTATTCTTCATCCGTGACATACACTAATTTTCTTACAGTAACCTACAGCTATTTGAGGGGGGAGTGATGGGCAGAATTAGGGAGTGTGGAGGGAGAAAACATTCATAGGAGGCATTTTTCTGATTTTTACAGCAAAAGTCAAACCAGTGTCCACATCTGCAGCATCAATCCACTGAAAGAGTAGGATGCAGCAAGGAAGAAAGAACAACAGATTCCCCTCCACTTTCCAAATTTCAGTTAGCATTCCTATAATTTATGGGTTTCCTATTCCTGTAGAAATCTCCAGGCATGAATAATAAAGAGATTCCAAACAGTAACTTTACAACTTAGAGGACTGAAGCATTATTGTGAGACTACTGCATTTTGCATTCAAAGCCACTGTCAGAGACAGGAGAGGAAAAAAAAGGCAAAGAAGTGCTGGTTTTCCGTTCATCACTATCTTGTTATTCAACTTGCATTTAGTTAAACAGGCTTAATAGACCAATTTTTTATTTTCTATGCAGGTAAAAACTCTACATCCACTGCAGCTAATGGGTTTCCTTATCTGAGAAAGAAACATAGACCCTATCCAACAGAACCTTCCAGAGTACTCTAGATAGTCGTGCAATACAGGAAAAACAGAGCAATTTCCTAGTCTGTAACCAGAGAAGGGCTGCTGGGAGACTGAGCTCAGGCAAGCTCTGAGACATAATTTTTGTTAGCGAGCAAGACAGGATGATCAACCTGCAGCTGACCTATAGATCGTGCTTAAAGATAAAATCTAGGAGATTTGATCAAATTCCCTATGACTCATCTTCAAAACTTCAATGAAGGTAATTCAGGCAAAGCAGGCAAAATATTCCAAAAGCCTGATAAAGCCAGCACTCCCATTTGAAGAACCTGCATTATTCTGGTACTCCAGAAATACCACTATAGAACAAGGAAGGCCTGACAGTCCTTCAAACCACAGAGCTCCACATTTCATAGTGCTTCTCTCCTCTAATAATCATAATCCCCTGGGTTCTTAAGGTGCCAAAATAGTATTGCGTTATGGAAAGGAACTTGCAGTACATTTGCTGGGATCAGGCCAGGTCACAAAAGGTATGCTCTAAATAATCAGAGAGTCACTCCAATATACCATACTATAGTACAGTCTGAGACAGTGAGTTCCACAGCTAAAGGCCCTGAAAATGGATAGAAGCAAGAGAGGTTTTACAAAAGTACAGATACAGTTCAAAAAGTGAGGGGCAGCCAGACGCACTCCCATGAAGCTGTAGGACAAGTCTCCAGTCAGTAAGGAAATCATTTGACAGTAAAACACATTGGGAATTGCCTTCCCTACAGTCCAATTCATTTCCCTTCACACCAGTCTCTACTTGTCCACCTTTCTCAGCAGATTTATCTATTTCTTTGAACTTACAATATCTGTGACAACATAAAATGGTGTAGAAACACACAGAGAACAATTAAAACAGATGCAAACTTCTTCTGGTAACCTAGAAAGGATGCACACCATTATCCCATTTCCTATGCTATGGGATTTGAGAATGAATCAAGTCATGGGTGAAGCAGCTACTCATACAAAGAGTTATCAGAGAACACTGAAACACCTGCAACATCTGCCTGTCAAAAGCTCCAGACAGCCACAGAAACTCAAGACTTCTGTTAATAGAACAAAGGCTTCCTTTTCTACCTATAGAACTGCAACTACAGGAACAGGAATTACCCTGGGAGTAAGCTGTGAGGAACAAGACCTGTTAAGGTAAAGAGATGGAGCTCGGGAAGCTATACCTAGCTGGGTGTACACCATTCCATAAAACACATCTGAGCATGTCCAAGAAAAAGTTCAGTGTCACTGTAATTTTCCTATCATGACTGAGAGATTATGACAATTGGGTTATATTTCCAATGATAGAAAGACAACTTTCACATCCATCTCAAAGAAGGTTAACAAGAAAAATTCAGGCAATTGTGGGCTAGTCAGCCTCACATCAGCCTCCAGGATTACCACTAAAATAATCTTGGGAGACATTACCACATTAAGCAGAAAAAGGCAATCAGGAGGAGTCAGCACAGACCTGCCAGGGTGAACAGTCCCTTATTGATCTGAATGCCTTCTATGATGAGATGACACCGTTTTTAAAAAAAGGAAGTAACGGATGCTGTGCATCTCAGCTCAGCATGGCCCCTGCCACGATCTCCCACAGCCTCCTTGTAACTTCATCAAGGGATATGAACTAAGTGAACAAAAAGGTGGGTAGAAAATGAACCTGACTGTTGGGCTTGGGGATGCTGATAACGGGTACAAAGTTCACGGGGCAGTCAACTTCCAGCGGTGTTCCTCTCAGACTGACAGGAGTCACCCAAACTATTCCCTGGATGATGACTCAGCACGTTCAGCAAGTGTGTGAACAAAGTGGGTGAGTGTCTGATACTGTGGAGGGCAGGGCTGCTAGACAGAGGAACAGGCTGAAAAAAATATGATCTGATAGAAAATCTGTGAAGTCCAACAACAGCAGTAAATACCACATCTGGGCCAGGGTAACACCACTCAGCCCTACATGCTGAGATCAGATGTCAAGAGGGAATCTTTGTGGGCAAAAGATATGGGGGCCAACACAGAGTCGAACAGGAGTCAGCAATAATGGCCAGCTGCACCTGGAAGGCTGCAGAAATGATTCTTCCCTTCCTTTTGGCACTTGGAGTACCATGTCCACTTCTGGGCTCCTCAGCACCTCAACTGTGTAGCCAGTGACATGAAGGAAGAGCTTGAAGGGGGGAAGTTTATTCTGCCCCAAGAAGAGAAGGCCAGTGGCAAAGCTTTCTGTGCTCTACATCTATCCCTCAAGTGGGCAGGTATGGACAGACACAGAGAGAGTGATCCCCGTGTGTACTGTGATGGAACAAGAAACAAGGAACAAGATGCAAGAAAATACTTTCGCCACAGCAAAGGTGGTCAAACATCCTTGAGTAAGGGCACAAGAAAGGAGTAAGAAATGAGAAGTGTACAAGAAATTGCATGATCTCCATTCTTGGGAGTTAAAATGTCCTTTACAACTTCAGTTATTCTGTGATTCCATTTATCCACTTAAATTTCCATTTTTCAGCCTTCTTAATTTAGCCCTCTCTGTACTAAAACCCAAAGCAAAAATAGGAGAGAGCTATTTATTGCTTTTATTTTACTCCATATCTTCCTTTAGGGCTATGTAGTCAACTGGCAGAGAACACTGGAAAAACTATGACACTTATTCCTGACATGTGCTTTCTCTTTTCAATTAGCCAGTCTTTCCTAGCTTCACAGAGAAAAAAAACAGACAAAAAAAGTCACAGATGGGCACCTAAAATGTGCTTCTTTAAGTTACATTCCACGATTATACTGTTATTGTAAACATTGATACAGTGCAAGAATAATGTTACACAAAATCTGCTACGTGACCCTCTGCAGTGTTTTAGGATTCTATTTTGAGTCAATCAAATTACAAGGTTTATTACAAGGAAATAGTCATAACAAGTCTGAAACACTTCAGATCACTGATTATACCCTTCAAGACAGATACAACATCTGTCATCCTTCAAAGCCTCTGCAGGATATGCAATTGATTTAAAGACTCCCTACTTTTCTCAGAAATTGAGATGCTTAATGTTCTAAATCCTTTTGTGTTGAAATCTTTTATGCCTAACAAAATCTCAATTTCTGAGACACAATCTAATTTATTGGCTAAAAAGAAGCATGAACAGCTCTACCAGATTCCCTGCCCTAAAGAGCAAAGGCTTTCTGCTGCCTATGCCCTCAGAACACAGGGCTCCTTAATATGGGTCAATATTCTTGGCTATAATTATCCAGGACATTTTTTTGGCTTGCGTGGGAACACTAAAGTTATCAAAAATGGCACTTGAGTAACCATGTTCAGAAACTGAGTTCAGATGACATTTATCCATAAGAATTTATCTGCTCAAAGGACTATGTTACTTTGCCCAACACTGAACAGTCCACAGAGATACTACTGGCACAAAAAACCTTCCATCAAACAAATAGCCAGGAGCAAACATTTGCTATACTGAATTTTCCCTGTAAGTCGTCAGTTAGATCTCAAATGCAGGGAACAACTGAGCCATGCCAAAGTAAACGTGAGGCTGACAGAAATGTAAACAGCCCATATCTTCACTCCTCTAGACTGAGTCTATTACTGCATCACAGGAAATAAAACTTACAATGCAAAAGAACTACAGTCTTTTGCTGGGATAAAGTACCACAGACTATTTTTAGGTTCTGAGCTCCTCCTGCATACAGTGATAGGAAGAAAAAAGTACTTAACCACAGCATAAGTGGCAAGTCAAGAAACAGAGATTCAGACTGCACTGCTCTTCCAGCAGCTGAGATTATTGATGTGAACTTCGGCAATTTTGGCTTGTCAGCATTTTACTTGGATTTCTGAAGAGAAAACACACGCTTCACATAACAAATGGAATGTTTTTTAAATTAGGACATTTCTGTTTGCAGCCAAGTTTACTGGAGCAACTAGGAATTTTCAGTCTAAAGTTTATCCAGAATAGTCCTTCAAATCACAAGAACAATCACTCATCATCAGCATGTTTCTAGACAATGTGACTCATTGTTGAGGGATTTTCAGAGGATTTCTTACAGCACCATGCCCAATTTCTAAGCTTCTTTTCTCATTTAATCACAAATAATAGTATGCACTGCATCCCCAAAGTCTGAGGCCAGAACAGCAATTCAACAAGATGTACCCCAGCTAGGACAACAAAGACAAGTTTTGCAGGACTCTGAGGTCATTTCAAAGATAAAAACCAAACACCCACCCAAGCCCCCTTTTAAACTTAACAGATCAGTTTCAAGTACAGTCACCCACATCTTGGAGTAGAATACTGGTCCATCCTGCAGTAATCAAGACATTAGTGTTGAAGGGTTGTTGAAGGGTCATTTATTTGTCCCCACAACAGAAGCTCAAAATTGTCTCCTTGAAGCCACAGCAAGCAGAATATCTGTCACACTTGCAGGTTCATCTACCTGCTCAAACTGGGAAAACTTCAAGTAGAACTTCCCATAATCCAAAAGTATTTGAAAGAAAAAACAAACCCTCACCCCACTAACAACAGAAGGAACATTGTACTAGATGTCATCTTGAAGCCTTCACTGCAGATCTAATAATATGCATTTACCGAGGGCCATTGAAATATTATGCAAGGAATAGTATTTAGTATCTAGGAAGGTAGTTTCTAGCACAGCACTGACATTTTCTTACAGCATCAGAGAATGCAACCCCCTATTTGCCTCAACAGAGTCTTCTGGGGGAAGGAGAGTGACAGCAGGCAACTCAGTTATCCACACTTCCCATTCAATTCACACACACAGCAAGTTTGCAACAAAGCTTGAACCCAGCAAAAAGGCAAGCACAATATGATTTTCATTCTACTGAGGGGAGTCATCTGATGACTGATGTGAGTCATCTTACGGAGTCCTGATGAAATATGGGTTGACACTGACCTTCATTCAGACACTGAGATTTGGAATGTAATGACCTCAGAAGCCTAAAACTCAAATAACTTTAAATGCTCCACTGTTTTAACTTGGCAGCAATAAACTCTAAAGTTGTATTCCCAACACTCTGTTCTTTGTCTGTAGTAACATCATAAAAAAAGAGCAGTCAGGTAATTCCTTGTGGCAAATGATCCTATAAAAATCAAAGCCAACACACAATTCCATTCCCTATTCGTAAGATGACAGTAATTTAAGTAAGTGACAAAATCAGGTAACAGATCAGGCCTTGAATGAACCAGCAGAGGAAGGTTAAGCAATTAAATAATAAAGTTCTTACATTATGCCTGACACTAAAGATAGTGTGCCAAAAATGGCACAAGTACAATTTCATGAGTAACTACATACCTGCTCTCCTTGCCTCGATGCAAGCAACACTCATTTCCTCCTTCAGCTCATGGTTTTCGTTGGCTATGGCTTCACCCACAGTAACAAATCTCCCGACTGCCAGGTTAACAGCTTGGCCCACTCGCTGGATTGCTTGCAGAGTCTTGTCTGAGCGCTTTGGTTTATCCTTGTGATTAATAAGAGTAGTTATCTGCAAACAAGAAGAATTCTTTATTAGAACATTTATTAGAACCTTTAATACTAAAGGCAAGTTTTGAATTGAACTTGATAGATTTTTACAGTACTTCACTAATAAAATTTAGTTTTGTGCTGTGTCATGAGATATCATTTAACTTCTCAGAGAATGAAAAAAAATTTAAGTATAATTGAGGTTGCTTATCTGCTCAGTTTATCTCAGATGAAGACAGGGATTTTTATTTTTATTCCACTCCCATTTGTAGTATTAAAATAAGCTGCCCTGGGTCTCGATAGCCTTTTACACTACACACACAGCCTTTCCTCCATTAAAATATCCACCATACTCATAACTTAAACATCCTCAGTTATCCATGTTTCCTAGAATTTAGAAAAAGGTTGCCATTTAGATACAAGTCATCAGTAAGACAATTTGTGAGGACATTCCTATTTTGAACACCTGACCTGGCTTTTCTGCCCACTGCAAAGTGCTATACATTCCCTCTTGGATCACATGGACTGAAGATCAGATGCACGCTGGCTGCAGGAGACTGAAGATTTGTCCAAAACACTAAACATGAGGAAACAACGAGATCCTTTCCCCTCACAGAGGAGAAAGGCAGGCTTGCAGAGGCAGCTTCTCAACCAAGGGCATTAGGTAAACATGAGAACAGTATGCAATTCTGCCACTCACAATTAACTAACTATAAACTCCGTCACAAACATGAGCTTTACATTTTTTGCTACAATTCTTTTCTAGTGATAAGCAGGAGAGAAATTAAACTCTGTAGTTTCAAACATCCTAAACCAGCATAAAAACCCAACAAAAATAGTCCTGCCTGTCCTTGTCTCCCTCTCTCAAGTTTGCAATGAATTTATCTGATGTGGGTTAAACCTCAGTTATGAAGAAGGTGATGCCTGTTGTTTTAGTTTTCCCCATAATCAGGTCCTCAGTCTGGTTTACTGCATACCTTCGTGAATATTTTTGGTGGCAAAAGGGAAACAGTACAGCCTGAGGAGAGAAAGATGGGCAGAAGCACTCCTTTCAGCAGGAGTATAATTTAAAATGCCCACATGACTCCACTGTAAGCCACATCCCCAGGAGCTCAAAGATGTCTGTTTAGAGAATCTCAGAATTACATGTAAGTGTCTGAACATCTCAGCTATATCAGCTTGATCACAGATGTCTTTTCCACTCCTTAAAAAAACCACTCATTCCTCTACCAGTCAAGCCTGTGGTGGGACAGGAGCATACAAGCTGTACCTGTAATGCTCACTACAGATTCAAGGACATAGCAGGAAGTAGTGTAGGAACTGTTCTGCTTCAAGATTTGATCAATGCCCAAGGTTTACCCTTTAGGTATCACTGAGTCGTGTCTCTGGAGAAGAGTGGTTTTGTTTAACACCTTGATGAGGCTGGGTTTGAATGCCAGCAGCTGCTTTAGCCAACTTTCCAGTATTAAACTTTTTGCAATGGGAAATACCAACACTTCATAGAGTGCTTTGCACACACAAGAAAACTAAAAAAGCCAAACAACCTAAGAACAGTGCTGCCCTATGGAAGAACTGCTAGGAGCATGGAAGAATATTTTGTTCTGGTACAAAACATCAGTACAGAAATGCATTGTCTGCCCACTGCCATCTTATATACACCCTGCTTTTCCAGTTTGTATCCAAGCCATGAGGTCTAAAGGAAGGCCACTTTCTATAGTTCATACAACAAATCTGTCCCTGTAAGAGTCCCCTGCATCTCCAAACCCACAAACCCCATATGCTTTTCCAGTGAAAAGATCTTCTTAGGATGAAAACAGAGTCCTAACAGAGAGTAAACTGAGGAAAAATCTGAACAAATTCGTTTTAGATGAGGAATGGCATTCCTCAAAACACACAAGTACCACCACCACTTCAATGGAAATTCAGACCATCATGAAATTAATGGTAAAAACAACTGTACTATGCAGCTCTCCTGAATTCTTGCATTTTAGGCACTTCAGATATACAGAATTAAAGAATATCTGTCAGAAGCTAATTCTAACAGTGCCAACTGCTGAATTCTTGAATAGGCATGGCTAGCAAGCCAACTGAGAGCATTAGTCCAAATGCTGAAGAAAACCAAACTGATAGAGGGTCACAACTTTGTTTCTTCAACTGGTTTTTAAGCAAACAGCAACCCAATACTGGGTTAATAATACATTCATAGACTTATTGACTTCTCACAAGTATATATAAAATAACACTGGCCTAAAACAAACTGCAAGTTTACACACTGGCTGCAAGTTTACCTCCCACAGCATTTTACACCAGAAGAAGTTTAAACATGTTCTGCATAACCCTGAAAAAAATTGCATATGCAAATAACACTGCAGAGTGAAAGGAATCCCACTGTCTCTTACAAATCATCAAGGGCATTTATTTTAATTCCCATGTTACTGCAGAGGTATGCAAATAATAAAAATCATGAAGATATCAAAGCTTAAATTGCTTTATTGAAGTCTTACAAAACAGTCTCAGAAATACGAGTGCCTTTTATATTTCTATCATTTCTTTAGCATTCTCTTCAGAGGGCATCATAGTTTTTGCAGCAAAAAACAACCCCTCTACCCCCCCGCCAAGGTTAAGCAAGAAAAAACAGCTGTTTTGCCAGGTCTATCACCAGTGATAGACCTCATGAAGTTCAACAAGGCTAAACACAAGGTCTTGCACTGGGGCTGGGACAATCCCTGTACCAATGCAGGCTGGGGGATGAATGGATTGAGAACAGCCCAGCAGAAAATGACTTGGGAGTACTGGTGCAAGAAAAACTGGACATGAGTCAACAATGTGCTTATATCCTGGGCTGCATCACAAGCAGCATGGCCAGCAGGCTGAGGGAGGGGATTCTGCCCCTCTGCTCTGGTGAGACCCCATTTGGAGAGGGGTGTACAGCTCTGGGATCCCCAACAGAAGAAGGCCATGGACCTGTTGAAGACAGTTCAGAGGAGTGCCATGAAGATGGTCAGAGGGATGGAGTGCCCATCCTGTGAAGATAAGCTGAGAGAGCTGGGGTGGCTCAGCCTGTAGAAGGCTCCAGGGAGACCTTACAGTGGCCTTTTAACATATAAAGGTGGCTTAGAAGAAAATTAGGAAAGTCTTTTTACCAAAACCTGTAGTGAAGTAGAGAGGTCAACAGCTTTAAACTAAAAGAGGGTACATCCTGATTGAACTTAAAGAGGGAATCTTTTACCATGAAGGTGCTGAGGCACTGGAACAATTTCCCTGAGCTGTGGAAGCCCCATCATTCTAAGAGTTCAAGGCTAGGTAGTTTGAACAACCTGAAGCTTTGACGGGGCTCTAAGCAGCCTGGCCTAGTGGAAGGTATCCCTGCCCATGGCAGGAGGGTAGAACTGATGGTCTTGAAAGGCCCCTTCTAACCCAAACCATTATTTAATTCTATGACCTAGTTGCTCTAGACACCCACTTGAGTAGCTTGTATATGAAGATTAAACTCAACCTATGGTTACACACAGCAGCAGAGGCTTTGCAAATACTTCCTGGAATAATGAACTCTGGCTGGGTAATATAATTTCTTCTCAGATTGGCTAACTTAGGGCCAGTATAGGAACTATCTCAACATTGGAATGGAGAGAAGTTGGTTGAGCTCCATAACTTTTTCTTTTCAGATAAGTCAAAAAACTGTATGGACTGACAGTTAAAAGAACCATTGTGAGAGAATCAAAAAAGAAGTTGGTCAAGAAGTTTGAAACATCACAGCAAACAGCTTCATGTAACACCTCTTTCAAGTGTGATCAACATTATGCAGCCTATACTGATTTCAGATTTGTGTAAGATATTTCCTGTAAAAAACTAAGTAACAAACAGCCCTGATATAGGAGTAGGTAGGTCATGATGAAAGAAAGAGAAAGATATGAAATATAGATTAGTTAAAGAAAAAAGGGCTGGGTTTGGTTCTAGAAACATGAGTTACACATAAACCAAATGTAATAATGTCAAAGGCATGAGGAAAGCTGTTCAGATACAAGATGGGCTTCTAGAAAACACTGCTCTACAAACAGTGAGAAAGACATTTTTCAGAATTATGCATTCTTATTCCCTCATAAAGTGTTAAGAGTGACAGGTACATCCTCCACGTCAAACGAAATTTTAAAAAAGCAGAGGTAATGGCAACTGCAGTTTAGGATTCTTTTCAAGACTTAATTAAGCTTGTAATTAACAGTCAGGTTTAAAAAAATAACAAGATCTTAACTTAGTAAGGAGAGGAATTTCACTAGTACATTAAGTGACAAACTGAAGGAAACGGTGATGCTCATAAGCAGTGCAAAGATTATTTAACCAGTCCAGCACTCAATAATAATTGCCTCAGAATACAAATATAGCAGTGAGCATTGAAATGCTAATAAGAAAGGCTTCTAAAATAAAGAATACACAAAGGTTTTGCTCCTGAATTTTAAACAATATTTAAAACAAAGATAAAAAATTGGACAAGTTAAATGGAGAAAAGGAAAGACCCAGAAGAAACTTAACAAGTAATTCCTTAACAAGGAATTTTCTCCCCAACAGCCAACCAAAGAATCCCTAAAGAGCCTATAAAAAACTGAACTAGTAAAACTTCTAACATTTAAGATGTTTCAGATTACAAGAAATTGCTTTTCCCCTGCAGCTCATCCAGTTGGAACCAGACTAGAACTATTACCATGTTTTTATTTTTTTTTTAATTAAGGAAACCCCTGCACGAACATCACCTAAGACCTCTCTCGAGCTTAACACCTCCCAAATATTTAATCTGCTATATTCTGATCATGTATTTCCCAGTCACCAACATCTGTGGTGTTTGGACAGGAGTTAGAAGCTGAAAAGATTACCTGCAAGTCTCTTTGAACAAGAGCAATACGTTACATGCTGTTTACTTAAGGATTTACTGATCAGGTCCTAGAAAGGAAACCGTCCTTTTGATGGTACTCACCCTCTGTCTAATGTGAGCTTTCACACTATTTCCATGGAATGTTTATCTGAGATTTGAGACAATCAGTTTAAGGAGTGTCTCAAGAATCTGTCAGCTACAATCTTTTGCCAGTTGTTATGAGAAGTCACAGAAAAATAATGGCCTTTTCTCAAGAACTTTACCAAAACTAACAGATACAGCCACAATGTATCAAGATGTACTTCATATTTAAGGAAACAAGCTGTTGTGGCAAGTTTTGAGCAGCTGTTTTCAGATCTTTTTGAGGGCCTTCAGATACTGACATTTAAGTCATTATATGCTTCATGCTCAGGAAGCATCATGACAGCACGCTTAGCTAAAAATACTCTAATGTCTATTTATTGTCAGTGTAATTAAGTCTTGCATGACAGAATTAAGTGATACTTAAAGAGACTGGGTTTCAGGAAGTATTTATAGACATCTATAAATAAAACCAGAGGAAACATAACCATTTCACATCCCCTGCTACAAACACAAGAGTTAAACTGACAAGTCATGTTGTAAGGTATCCTGCCCACCTCTCTCCCTAGGAAAGTACCCACATTGTACACAGGATGATTTAGACTCTCAAGAGCAGTATTTGTTACTGTCTCTTGTGTGGTGGGTTGGTCCTGTCTGGATGCCAGATGCTCACCAAAGCCACTCTATCATTCCAATCCTCAGTAGGAAAAGGGAGAGAAAATATAATAAAAGGCTTGTGGTCTGAGATAAGGACGGAGAGATCACTCACCAGTTACCATTATGGCCTAAATAGCCTCTGCTTGGGGAAATTAAATGAATTTATGACAGAGTAGGATTGTGAGAAGTAAAACACATCTTAAAAATACCTTCCGTCTACCCCTCCCACCTGGCCTTTATTCCTGATTCTCTACCTCCTTTCTCCCAGGAGCACAAGGAGACAGGGAATGGGGGCTGTGATCAGTTCCTCACATGCTGTTTCTGCTGCTGCTTCCTCCTCAGCAAGAGGTTTCCTTCCCCTTCTCCAACATGAGGTCTCTTCAACGGAAGAGAGTCCTCCATGAACTTCTCACACATGTCCTTCCCATAGGCTGCAGTTCTTCACTAACTGCTCCAGCATGGATCCCTCCCACAGGCTCCAGTCCCTCAGGAGCAGGCTGCTCCAGCATGGGTGCTCCTTGGGATCCCAAGCCCTGCCAGGAAACCTGCTCCAACTTCAGCTCACCTCCACGAGGTCACAGGTGCTGCAAGGAGCCACTCCAGCGCAGGCTTCCCACAGGGTCACAGACTCCTTCTGATATCTACCTGCTCCAGCTCTGCATCCCTATGAACCTGCATGGGCTGCAGGGGGACAACTGCCTCACCATGATCTGCAAGGGAATCTCTAGTCCTGCAAGTGGAGAATTGTTTGTCTCGTATGTGGCTGCAATTACTTCTGCACAATACCTTTTCCCTGCCCTTAAAAACATTATCCCAGAGGCATTACTGCCATCCCTGACTGGCCTGGCCTTGGCCAGTGCATCCATCTTGGAACCATCTGACACTGGCCCTGTCAGACATGGGGGAAGCTTCCGGCAGCTTCTCACACCCCTGTAGCTCCCCCAGTACCAAACCTTGTCAGGCAAACCAAACACACTCATATTCACCCTGGAAAAGTGAAGGCTTTGAGTGACCTCACTGCAGCCTTCAGTGTGTGACAGGAGCCTAGAGGAAAGAAGGGCATGTAGTGACAGCACAAGGGGGAATGGCTTCAAACTGAAAGAGAATCTGTTTAGATTAGGTATTAGGAAAAAAAAAAATCTTTACTCTCAGGATGGTGAAGCATTGAAACAGGTTGCCCAGAGAAGTGGATGTGCTATCCCTGGAAATGTTTGAGGCCAGGCTAGGTGGGGCCCTGAGCAAGCTGATCTACTGGAAGGTGTCCCTGCCCTTGGCAGGGGGGATTGGAACTAGATGACGTTTAATATCCCTTCCAACCCAGTCCATTGATTCTTTAATTCTATATTGATCAGCTTTCCTGCTAGAAAAAATTCAAGATGTTATCTCTATGCAATGAGGATTAGCTGCCTTAGAATAACAGCTCCTCTTCCATTTTGTGTATTTTCAAATTTTCTACCTTCTTTATAATGGTAGAAAATTTGTGGTTTGTTTTTTTTTTTTTTAAAGTAATACCAGGAATGAACAGTCTTTGTTCAGAAGAAATGTAGAAATGTAATAGCACTACATACTGGGAAAGAAGTTACAAACGCCTACAAGAGTGCTGTAAGGTAAATTTAGCTGCATTTAATACAAAACATAGAAATTTTGCTCAAAAAGGCCTTTCCCACACTGTTCATTAGTTCATCTTGAGTTTGGGGGCAGAGAGGAACTTCTAATACTACATTTTCAGTACTGTCTCTCAGTAGGTCTTGCCTACTCCTTGAGGACGATCAGGTGTTCAGACTCATTCAGCCAGACAGCAGCACACGCTGTTCCAACACCCACACCTGCTACAGAATACAACCATGCGTCAGAGAGAGCCGAGAAGCAGCAGCTGGCATTTGACATCCTGTCCATAAGGGCTACAAGCAGAACTGCCAGAGAGACTTCTCATCACAAGATGAGCCTTAGGGATCTTAGGAAGTGAACAAGGACTACCTGCTTACCGGTCCTAGAAAACAAAAGTCTGTTAAGATTAAATACCTGTCCAGGCACTAATGGAAATCTTAAGCATTTTGTACAATTTCAAGAACTAAAATGGTTTTTTAAAGTTCAACTAGTGTGTGGATTTTCAACATCAGAAAATTCTTATTTTTTTATTCATATTTAATTTTGTAGAAAAATTCAACAAATAAACTTTGCAAAAACACAATTTTGAAAGTTTTCCAAGGTTAGAAAAGACTAAGCAAAATGAAATTCATTTGCACTAACTACTAATGCACTAGTAAACTGTAAGAACCCTTTTTTTTTTGATGCTGAAAACGTTATTTCAAACAATTGCCCCTGCTTTATGGACTGTTGAACCAGAACAGTTTCTTCTACGTGTTATGCCAAGGGAAAATCAACCCTTCTTGCAGAAGTCACACAGACCTCAACCCATCATTCAAGATACTTGAACACTTGACACGCCGAGTCAACACTTTTGAGATAGCTTCCATGAAGTGATGCAATCCAGCTACCCCCTATTTATGAATTTTCCTCATAGTCTCTCTGGACTGCTGTCTAAGAAGAGCAGTACAAATGCACTGCATATCCAAGACTGCTGAGTACGGAGTACTTGTGGCATCAAGACTGCTGTATTTTTACCTTTACCTGGAGGTTTTTTAAAAGTATCTTCTCACTGGTTTTATACACATCTTTTTTATAAAAACCTTCCGGGAAGCAAATTAAATAAACAACCTTAACAACCTGTAGGCTGGTTCACTTATCTGTGGGCAAATGCTAACATGCTTAGCACGGCCTCATGCAATCTTTCACACACAGTGTCTAACAGACTGGTAAGCCACCTCTGAAAAGGAAGGAGAAACAATCCATGACCTGCAGTGACAAGAAGGAGCTGCCAAGCAACACAAGAACAGCCCTACCAGCTCAGATCACTGGGGTACCTAACCTAGTATCTTATATCCCCCAGTCCTCCACATGCCTGCCTAGAAAAGATCATGGGAGTTAAACACACAAACACAACACGAGCTATAATGCACTTGTAACCAGATTTCCAGCTGGCTAACTGCAAACTGTACATTATATTTTAAAACACTATAAAACCTAATTGTGCACTTCTCACAAGCACAATAGCTTCAGCAGATAGAAATATTATCTGGAAGGGGTGAAAACAGTCCTCTTGACCTCCTTCACATCTACACTTCAAAATCTATTTTTTGTAAAGTTCACCACGAAAGAGAAGAGTACACATTTGAACTTCAAATTCAAATACGCACCTCGGATCATTAGTACCATTGCTATGTACTTGTTAGGCATTCTTGGAATTCTTAAGAGATCAAAAGAAGGGATTCAACTCAGAGCAAGACTGTACTATAGTAGTGAATACCTTTTCTTTGTGCTGAATGCATTTCTAGAAAACCAAGGAACCTTTTAATTTCAAGTTCCAAACCAAACACCATGGAGAAAACAGTTAGCTAAAACGTGATATAGATGAACTTGTTCAATTGCAGAGCAGCAATCTGATGACACCAACTTATTTTCTCCAGTGTGGGTTGTTTTGGATTTGGAGATTTGCATGATAGGTTTTCTTTGTTTGGTTTTTGGGTTTTTTTGGTTTTTTTGGTTTTTTTAAAAACTCCAGAACTCTGAAAACTTCAGGACTTTTTTTTTTCCTGTGGGATTAAATAATTTCATTTTTTTTTCTTTTTGTTTTTTTAATTGTGAAAAGGAATATCAGAGGGGGGAAAAAAAAGGAATGAAAACAGCTCACTATTCTTGCAGCCTGTGGATTCTTGATAATATGTAGAGGATTGAATTACTTTAATGATGGTATTAAAGTACTCTACTGTAGAGGAGAAATATGCTTTCTTTTTAATGTTCTCTTTTCACAGACTCCTTAAAACCAGGGACCCCCGCTGATTTGCAGAGGTAAAGCAGAAAAGTACACAAAAACCAACCTGCGTTGCTGCTATCCTCTTGTTTCCGCATATGGAAGAGGAGATGAATCACTGGAAAATCCTCAGTGATGTTTAAAAGATACCTTCTTTACTCTTACTGCCACATGCTGTACAAGTCAGAGGACTGCCCCACCTTTCACCCAAAACAGGCATCTTCAGAATTCCTATAGCAGTGAGTGACCATGAAAAAGACGATAATTTTCAGACAATTCAAGTTCAACCCTTCTTCTCTTTAAGAGATGTGTGCAAGTTCACGGACTGAGCTGGCACCAAAATTTGTACCTTTGAGCAACTTGACATGAGTCGGCAAAGATAGCTCTTCAAACATGGTCCAACTTAACTTCTTCTGATAATACAATATGTGCATCAACAAGCACAGTGGACATCATAAAATATGCATTTACCTATTACAAAATGTGTTCAGAAGTAAAACTGGCTTTCTAACTCAACTGCTGTCTTGAAGTTTGAAATGCGCAACTACCTCACTAGAAAAGGTGAGCATAAGCTAGTAGACCAAATAATAGGGTTTCAAGGCATACAAGGCACTACACTTTCCCCCCCTCCTGTTGGCCTTCAGTATCTTCTTACCCAAACAGCTAGATTTTATAAACAAAGCAATTCCTGCTTTTAATTCCACACCTAGAAAACCTGGGCAGGATTAAGTGTAAGAAAATCCAACTCAGAGGGAAGTTCATCAGAAGTGGTCAAAACAAATGCAGACATGTTTTCAGCACCAGAAAGATGCACGTCTCAGAAATAACTCAATTTACTAACATAATCAGGTAACCTCAAAACCAGAGACTGGCAAACAATAATTCTGGCTTTCCCCTCTAACCTGCAGTTGTTAACGTACCTCACTTTGTACTGCTTGTGCAAACAATGCCTGAGCCAGCTCTGAGCTGCTTATTAAAAAAACCCACACCACCACTGTTGTGGAACTAAAAACTCAGACATTGTAATAAAGGATGTAGCAGGGACAACACATGTATTTCACCTGCAACTGAGAATGCTTTCTATTCAAACCAGGATTGGCTCCTGAAGATGTAAGAAATGTTCCTTGTTAGTTCATAAGCAGGTGGCTTCCCTGCCATGAATACCAGCTATTCAATCCTTCTTACATTTCATGTTCCTGACAGAAGAGTTCCTGCAGCGTCTTTCAGAGAAGGCTTCCTGAGCAGCATTTTGACATCCCACTTCAGTTCAGAGCGACACCTGGTATTCCATTTTGAAAAGCACAGACTTGCTCTAGGGATTAACTGAGAAGTAGAGTGTGCTCTGGAAAAGGATATGCAAATCCAACCACTATCCACCTACAGCAGTGCAAAACAAAACAAAAACTTCATAAAATCCAGGAACTATTGTCTTATTTATGCTAAAGTGCCTGTATGTTCTTTTGATTGCTTCATTGAAGAGCCCCAGGGCAATAAAAACTCATTCAATTGGAAAATTTAAGAATATTTAAATGTAACACAGAGATAGAATAGAGAATCTTTGATCATTAAAGAGGAATGCTACATGCACTGATCCAACTCCTACATGTTAAGTGCTTGCAACATTGGACAATATTACCCTTCTGCTTGTAAACATTTTTCAGGCCTGTGAATAAACAAACAAACAAAAATAGTATCACAACCCTCATGCTGAAAAGATTATGTTACTACAGAACAACTTTGTTTTATTTTTGTTTGAAAATCGGATTTGTGTGGTTCCAAATTGTTATATTCATTCTGTTTAATAAAAACATGTTTCTGTAAGACAAAAGCAACAGCAAATTTTTTTATTTTTCTATGCACATCTGAAAGAACTTTGGGATATGCTCATAAATTGCTTCTGCAATTTGTGCTTAGGAGTTATCTTACCATTTGAGAATTCATTTTAGGCATACAACTAAGAAATAATCCAATTCAGTATCTAAATTAGAATAACAGTTATAAGTTGGCTCTAGAGTCTATATCACCTCTCATTTACTCCATTAGCTTTAAACAAGGCTATTAATGAAATGTAATATAGCTCAATAAGTAAAAAATAGACTTTAAGGTTCTATCTAGCAAGGGTTATACTCTTCTAATTAATTAAGAAACATAAAATAAATACACGCAGAAAGCCACAGGCTCATAGTACCACACAACAGTTTTACTAAACTATAATCAGAGTTGTTTGCAATCATTAATTCATAAATCATCCTTTGGGGATTTCCCTACTTAATCTGTCTAAAACCATCTGTTAACAATGCTGAATAGCAAGAAAGCTGCTCCAATTCTTCTTGTGCAGGATCATAGAGAAGCAGTTTTGATTTAATACTCATTCTACTGAAGAACTACAAAAATTTATTTAGTCTGCAGAAAAGTCATTAATCAGATCCCAAAAATATGGAAGATAAAATATCACTGAAAAATAGCAATTGATTTTCAGCTAAAAGCATCTTCCTTCAGCCACTTGAAATGTTAGTCTGACTCATTTATCACATCAAAGACTAAGGTATTGAGCATTATAATGCAGTAGCCAAGCTTAACTCAAAGCCAAGTTTACTATCCAAGGGTTCACAGAAAAAAAAGCCTGAAACCACAGCTGTTTCATGAAAGTGCTCATATGATAAAATGTTCAAGTGTAATTTTCCTTGTAAAGCAGAATCTAATTAGTGATAGTAACATAATTAATTCTTAATGTAACAAAATAATTTAACTTACCTCTTTAAGTTATTCTAAGGCACTCCTGGGCTACCCACCATACCTTATAAACCACAACTGTAAATGATTATCTATTTCTCTTTCAATGTTTCGCAATGACCTACCTTCAATGACTAAAAGCTGTAAATTAAAAACTAGTATCATTAAAAGGAAACCTGCAACCACATCAGCCAAGAAATACAATTGATACTTCAAAATAGTCACCTTTTCTACATCTAGATGACAATCCCCTAAGATTAACTTTTCTGCATAAATCAAAGTGAAACAATCAGGCTCCTTTAGGTGCACAGAGCACCAAGTGTAGGCTGCATTAACAGCTGAGCTTCTGCCAGAAAAAGAATTTGCATGGAGCGCAAGATGCTTAACACAAACCAGAAGCTCACAAGTCAAGCTGCAATACCTGTGGAACCGCGGGGAGCAGAGTCACTGAGCTAGTGACTAATTGGAACTATGGAAGTGCAACTCTGCACCCAGGCAGCACCAGATGCTTCCAGACCCACAGCAGTTACAGCATATGATCCATGGCAGAGTTTCTCTGCCATACAGGATGTAAAGTCTTCTGAGTTTAGCAGAAGGTTTGCATCCCTCCATACAAGTTACAATGCAAGCCTTTACACCACAATTCATAATTTTATTATTCAACAGTAGTGCCAAGTTTCAAGCCTAAAGTGAGTACCAAATTAATTCATAAGACAGAAAGCCCTGGAAAAGAGGAGAAACAGCTTCTCAAAGCTTTCAAGTTAGTGGGATTTTTAAAGTACTGAAAAACAAAGACAAGGTCCCAAGAAGCATTTTAAAAGGAGTGCATGCAGATCTTTTTTTTTCCTCAGATGCAATGAGCTAAAGACAAATATGGATCATCCTACTTTTTCCAAAAAAGAATTTTCCCATCCTCCAAAAAGAGCCATAAGTGGCAATGCACAGGCTCTGGAACCATACTGGAGCAACAACAGCCAACAATATAAGAACCTTTTAGCACCTTAGACATATGAAAGAGAAAGACCTAGAGGTACCAAAAAAATGCCCAATGAAACAAGGCAGCCAAGGGATTTGCTGGAACAAATCTGTCAGTGCATCTGCTGCATGGGAAATGGAAATAAGTTGAAATGGATCTGAGTTTGGACTGAAAGCTGAAGTTCAGGAAGGGAATGAGACTACGCATATTCCTTAAGATTATGAATATTGTCCAGAGTATACAAGACACTTCTACTTAGACTCTAATTGTGAGAGAACACATGTGATTAACAAGTTCAAAAGTAGATTATGTAATGAGCATGTACTGTAAAATAATACTATGGCTACAGACATTCAAACATTAGCTTATCTACAAGACTGATGCATAATGCAGAGGCAAAGAAGACAGGGAGAATGTGGTGGGGTTTTCCCCCGCATTTTTGTGAACTTCCAAGAATAAAGAGCTAGTGATAAATAAATTAGAAGCCTAACTGTGCTTTTAATATAGGACTGTCTGCTTTAAAGTTGTTAGAAAAAACCAACTCAATTTCAGATGGTTCCTCTCTTCCAGTCTCCCCAACCTGCCAAGGTCCCTCTGAAGGGCTGCACAGCTCTCTGGGGTATCAGCCACTCCTCCCAGCTTTGTGTCATCAGTGAATTTTCTGAGGTGGCACCTGCCCCTTCAGCCAAGTCATTGATGAACAATTTAAACAATACTGGGCCCAGTGCTGAACCTTGAGAGACACCACTTGTGACAACTAGACCCTGTGCCACAGATTACAAACCCTCTGGGACCTGCTGTTCAGTCAGCTCTCAGACCCCCTCACTGTCCACTCATCCAGTCCATGCTTCCTGAGTTGGCCTGTGAGGTTGTTGCAAGAAACAGTGTCCAAAGTGTTGCTGAAGTCGAGGTAGAAAAGATCCGCTGCTCTCCCCTCATCCATCCAGGAAGTTGTTTCATCACAGAAGTCAATCAGGTTGGTCAAGCATGATTTACTTTTAGTGAATCCATGCTGACTTCTCCTGAATCCCTTCTTGTCATCCATGTGGAAAGAGATTGCTTCCAGAATGAGGTGCTCCATCACCTTTCCAAGGATTAAGGTGAGGATGACTGGCCAGTAGTTCCCCGGCTCCCCTTTCTTACCCCTTTTTGTAGGCTAGGGTGATACTTGATTTCTTCAGTCCTCAGGCACCTCTCCCAGTCACCCTGATCTTTCAAAGATGCCTGTGAACAGCCTCACTGTGGTGTCTGCCAGCTCTCTCAGCACCCATGGATACATCCTATCAACGCCCACTGACTTGTGGATGTAAAGTTTGCCTACGTGTTCTCTAACCCAATCTTCCTTGACGAGGCAGAAATCTTCCTTTCAACATTCCTTTACTCTGGTCTCCTGAGTAAGAGATTCCTGAGGGCTGCTATTGTCAGTGAAGACTGATGCAAAGAAGGCATTCAGTAACTCCACCTTCTCTCCACCCTGTTACCAGGGTCCCCCTTTCATTTAGCAACAGGTTCACAACCCCCCCAGTTTTTCTTTTGTTATTGATGTATTTGAAGAAGCCATCTGAGGACTTCCAAGCCAGCAAATCCACAAAACAACTTCCCCAAAAACACTGCTAGCCTACAGACAAAATCCAAAGGCCAACGTCAGTAGCACACTTGAACTCCATGTCTGCAGTTTTACACTTCTCTTAAATCTCTCTTGGACAGAACATGATTTTTCAGTTCCATGGAGAATAACATCAGTTCTGCTAAAGATACAGTAATGTACCAGCTATTTCAGTCCATTTCTTCAGGAGTTATAACCCTGATGTACTCTGTTACTTCCTTACCACAGTTTTGCCCTGTTCTTTTGTCAGAAAATAAGAATAGAGCAGAGCAGCTATTCATAATTGTGCTCAGCTGCAAAAGAAAGTGAAGCAATCTCTACTTCAGAATGTACTTCTGTGAAGTACTCAGAGAATCTGTGTGGAATCAAAGTGATATGCAGAACACGATATGAAAATGTTAGATAAAACAAACTGGAACAACTTGCCAACATTAGATGTTAGTAAGATTTCAAGGGGCTCAAAGATACAATGGATTGTATCAACTTTCTCATGCAATCTCCTGCTTAAAACCAGGTCAACAGTGGAGGTACAAATGTTGCCCTGACACTTGTACATGTTAAATCAATACAAAAAGTTGAAAAAGAAATAGTGGCCACCCAAATAAATGACATATTGGCAAAGATTTAACAAAGGTGTTTGTTAAAGGAATTACTGCCTCACAAAACAACCAGATTTTCTCTGTAGACATCACCAATTACATGGGTAAGAAGGCACTCCACTGAAAGAAAACTAGGAAACAAAAATCACACCACAGTTCTCAAAAGACATCAAGCAAGTCTCTGAGAACAACAGATGCAGATCTTAGGTATGAATACTGAACTCATCAAGAGACAGAATGATGAGAAGGAAGATGAAGGATATCAGAAAGTGAATGATTACTTACTTTAATAGAGTTACACAGAAACCTGTACTGCAACATAGATTATTATATATAATCATAAAGAGAGAGGAGAAATAAGCAAGTAATAAAATGATGAAAATTTGTTGGTGATCCCAATTTATTTGAGACAGTAAAGATAAGATCTGACTACAGAATTGCAGAAACATCTTGCAGCACTGACCAGGGAACAAAATGTCAGACCAAAAACTCACTACAGATCAAACTGATATAGATGGGAAAGTACATTCCTAGCTTTCTTTATGAAAGCTGGGTCTGAGCTGACCATTACTCCTCAGCAGCAAGATCTTTTGATTATGAAACAGACATCCATGAAAAGATCTGACTTGCTTATGATAAAAACAATCTCCAGGATCATCTAGTCTAGTTCCCTGCTCAAACCAAGTCCAGTTAGAGTGTGCTGTTTATAGTCTTATCCATTGTGAACATCTCCAAAATTGCAGACTCTGTAGGAAATCTGCACACCTCATCCAGTGTTTGTCCAGACAAAAAAAAAGAAAAAAAAATCACTGCAGATTCAAGTGATACAGAGAGGAAAGTATCATCCTAGCTTTCCATATGAAAGCTAACAGACCATTACACCTCTCTTCTTGAGGTAGAACAAGCCCACTTCCTTCAGCCTCTCTCCGTATGTCACATACTCCACTATGTCAATGTTTTCCCTCGTACTGTGGAGCACAGAACTCAACACAGTACCGTACCCAATGCTGCCTCACAAGTGCCAAACAAAAAAAGAATCACTTCTGTAGTCTGCTTGTTACATTAATGCTACCAGCCCCATGTGCAGCTGGCCATCACTGCTGATCCCCATTCAACTTGTCCTCCAGGACTCTCATGCAAAGTTTTCCTGCGGACAGTTGATCCCAGCCTATATTGCTGCACGGTGCCTAGCTCAGCTGCATATTTGGACTACACAAACTTCCTGTCATATTATCTTTCCAGGCTGTCCCTCTGTCTACCAGCCCTGTCATCCACAGTGTCAGACACTCCCCAACTTGCTGTAGGGAACTTCACGTGCCTGTTTAACATGCTGGTCCACGCTCACCCCAACATTCAGATAATTAATAAAGATGCTAAACAGTACTGGCTCCCATATCAGTCCCTGATAATTGACCCCCCCCCCAAAAAAAACCCCACCCAAAACCAGAGAGAAGTTTACAGACTATATACAGACCTCAAACCTGATGCATAATGGCTATTCTAAAGCCATACCTTCAGTCTGAAAACTGCATCAACTGCTCACATCATAATGCGAGCTTTTCACATTATTTGGAAAACATCAGCTGTGGGTTCTTCTTTGGGCTCTAATACACAACTCCAGAAACTTCTGGAAAAACAGAACACTGATAGAATATTATGTAATGTTATATAACATTTACTGAAATGGGAATTATTTTAGCTAGCTTCAGAGAAAGCAAGGAAACAATACGACAATAAAGAACAGGTTGTTTCATTCACCTCAAGGCACTGTTAACTTATGTAGAATCTAAGACTGACAACAACAGCATTCAGAAGCATTGGCATCATGGGCTTTTTGCAGCTAAAATAAAGAAAAGCTTAAAAGCTTATATTTTTTTACTATATAGGTCAAGTCAATTCCAAAACCTCTGCAGGATCTCCTACACTAAGAAAATTGGAAAAACATGTTCAGTAGCATATGGGCACACAATCATTCTCCAAAGTGCCTAAGACAAAATGGGCCTTCTGAAAGATGGGCAGCTGTGATCACGTTGGTCTGCATTCTGGATGCTGGAGGATAAGGTCACCTTCAACTGTGAAAAGTGACTTTGTTCTTTCGGGAATATAGAAGTATAGGCTGATTTGGGATGCGAGCGAAAGGTCACCTGGTTTCATTCCTGCTCTGCCAAGGGCTGGGACACCTTCCACTAGATCAGGTTGCTCAGAGCCCCATCCAACCTGGCCTTGAACACTTCCAGGGATTGGGCACCCACAGCATCTCTGGACAGCCCACTGCAGTGTCTCACCACCCTCACAGAGAAGAATTTTTTCCTAATGTCTAATCTAAAGATAACTACTTTCAGCTTAAGGCCATTCTCCCTTGCTCTATCACTACACATCTTTGCAAAAAGTCCCTCTCCAGCTTTCTTGCACGTCCTCTTTAGGTACTAGAAGGCTGCAACAAGTCTCTCCAGAGCCTCCTCTTCTCCAGGCAGACAGATCTCAAAGTTTCCCTCTTTTTCCCATGTACCTGACTGTGAAGGCTGACAAATACCTATTCTGCTGTTCCTCAAAATGCTTCCTTAGAACAGATGTAGACAGACAAACTCCTACAGCTGTGAAGGCACCTGACTGCTCCAACACTGTAGCAAACAGGTACAGAATGGCAGCTGCGGAAGCCACTGGTGGAGCCACATCCTGAAAAGTGCTTTTTCCCTGTCTTTGCTTTTCCTCAACTGTTTAAACGACTTGCTATTAAATGAGTCAGCACTGACCACTTCAAACACCCTTCCTGATGTGTGCTGCCAAAAACTTTCCATAAAAAAATGAACCCCAAAATAATTAGACTGGAAATGGGTAGCAGCAGTGAAGGAGATATCTAAACTTTTAAAGAATGCCACAGTATTTATGCATGGAAAACTGAACTAAAGACACCTATCCCAGAGAAGAAAATAATATTTATTTTAAAGAAAATCATGGTGCTTGACCCCAGAAGCCATATTTTCTGAGCTGCATGCCACATGCTTTGCAAAATACTGTACAGTAATCCTTTCACAGTACAGCTATGTAGATAGTGACAAAGAAATGTTAGCAAATATGCTTAATACTGTGGCTTAAATTTGTCATCTTTGTCATCTGTGGCACTCTTAAAAATGGGCCACATCAGGGTCTGAACAGATCTAGTTTAACTCTGTAAATACTATAAGTTTTAAAACAAATTTAAATTGGTTTAATAAGTACATGCAGTAATGACTCTAAGGGTTTCTCCTGCTGGAAAAATAGGAATCTCATACCACTGCTGATAGCAAATGTACTCTGTTACTACATAGTCTATAAGGAAAAAAACCCAAGCTGCAAAAAGCAATTTTAAAAAAATCAAACAAGATCAACCCTCACAATGGCTGAGGAAGAACAAGCAGGCAAACACATGTTTGCAATATTACAATGAGGATGATGTACAGTACAGTACATGAATTTAAATAAGAATCAATGCAGCTTCTTTTTTATTGCTTAAAGAAAAGATTTAGCCCCACATGAGAGATTGAAAGTGAGTTTGTCAGACAAGGCACCTTTTGTTTCCTCTTTGCTTAAAATAAGTAGTGAAAAGCAGCAGGAACATTCTGACTATTTTTTTTCCAGTAGTATACAAGTATCACATAGCGCTTCTCAGATTTTAACAAAAGGGTAAACTGTGAAGTTAACTTCACAGTAGGAACAAAGCTCTTTGCAAGTGTATTTTGTACAAGCAGAAAAACAAAGTCCTGAGGGTTACTGCATGCACAGCTTATGCAGAATCTACAAGCAAATTCTGAGACTAAGAAGCACTCTATAAACACCATTTTGCATAAATTTCTGAACAAAGCCAGCCAGTGAGATCTCAGCTGAGCAATCCAGATGGAATGGTATAGGCAGAACTGATAAACCACTACAGTAAGTGGGCCATTTTACCAGGCAGGTGTAGGGAGCTATAGCTGACACCATCAGCAACTTCAGCCTGAATCTGAACAGAGCTCAGCAGTCGTGCTTCAAGGAACACACTAGTCTCAAGTCTGGAGTGCCTTTGCAGGAAAACAGTGAGCTCTGAGTGTTCACAAATACTCAGACACCCCGCATACAGGGAAGTGAAAGCTGCTTAGCCCTTCTGGAAGATATTGTCACGGGCTGTGTAGTCAATGAAAAATCACACATGACACACTTCTGTGTGGGTTTGTTGCAAAGGTATTAAGATCATTGTTATTAGAGTGTACTCCAGAGTAATAAGAACATCTTCACATAAATCTGTTTAACATACGCTACTAAATTCAGCTTTTGCAACTGGATGTGTTTCTGATTGCTCTTAAGCTTCCTAAAAGAGGTCTCCCTATTTTATCTCAGTTGTTTCAGGACTAGAAATTTAATTTAAATTTACTTTGCTTTGGAGCAAGTGGTTGAATCACTCTAAAGGACTTTGCTCTACTGACAGTACTTTCTCCAAACAGAAAAATAAATACACATTACCGTGATGGGTACAGAAACGCAACTACCCGTCAGAGACCCTTCCTGCAGCCCAGACATACAAATGCAGAACAAGTCTTACCACAGTTTGTTTCCAGATGGATTATAAGGATAGAAACACAGTTCGACCTCACCCGGACTAGTTATTTTTGTGTAACTGTTACATATTGTTTTAGGATTTTGTAGATAGGTTTTTGACTTGCTAACTTCACTGATCAGAACTCGAAGCACAAAAATCCTATACAGCAAACACTGTACTGTTTTCAGACATTATTTTTCAAGAAAAAATTCTAATAAGTATGTCAAACACCAATTTTGTAACTAAATGCCTGAAAAAAAACCCCAACACCAACAACGACAAAAAACACCAACGCCAAAGTGACTGGCATATAATTACTTAGCAGAGCACCGAAAAGCCCGATTTGGGGAGGTTTTACGGTCACTTAGCGCTGTGCGGGACACGCTAAGAGGTCATCAAGACAGTCTGCCTATTATCGAACCTCTCAAAATTCGGGCACTACTCCGGGGTGCAGTAGGAGCTCCAATCAATGCAACGCTCAGGCCGGACCGCGAAAACACAAAGCTCCGCCAAAGCCCCTGAAGACGAGCGCTCTCTCCGGCGCCGAGCTGGGAGGAGAGGAGCGCGCTCCCACGCGGGCAGCCAGCGGGCGGGAGGCTCGGGAAGCCGGGAGCGCTCGGGCGGCGGGGCAGTCCCGCCGTCCCCCACCCGCCGCGGCGTCCCGGGGCTCGGACGGCCGGCGGCACCGCAGCGCCCGGCGTTACGCAACGCTCCCCCGCGACCTTGCGGGGAACTTCGGAGCCCTTCCCGGGGAGGGACGCGCGAGCAGCATCACCCACACGGCGCCGGCATCGGCAGCCGCCCGCGGCCGGCGGGACCCCGGGACGGGCGGGAGGGGGCGCGGCTCAGAGAAGCCGCCCCCGCCGGCGCGGCCGAAGAGAGGGGGCTCCGGAGCGCCGCGACCCGAGCGCGCAAACTTCGGCGGCGACCAAGCTCCGTCCCGGGCGGGCAGAGCCCCTCGGAGGTTGCGGGGGGAGGGGGGCGGGAAATCGTTCTCCCGCGGCGCTTTTCCTACCTGCGACACCAGCGGCACCAGCGTCTGCTCCACGGAGCGCGTGCGGATCTCCAGCCCCGCGTCCGCGCCCAGCCCCGACGAGGACGACGAGGAGACGCCGCTGCTGCTGCACGGGGACGTGGCCATCGCGGGGGAAGCCGGGCCGGGACCCCCTCCGGCCGCGCCGCCGCCGCGCTCCCGCACGGGCAGCCCGCGCCCCGCCGCTCCCCTCACGCCGCCCCGCCCCCGGGCCGCCGCCCCCGCCGGGGCTCCGCTGCCGCGCCGCGCGATGCCGCGCGCGCGCGCTCGGCCCCCCCTGGCGGCCCCTTCCCCGCCCCTCGGGACGGGACGGATTTAAAGCGGCAGCTCCCGCGCGCGTCCCGCCCCGCCGCCCAGCCAGCGCCGGGGATGGCGCCCGCCCGCCCGCGCCCCTCCTGCCCCGCAGCCGGAGCACGAAGGGAACCGGGACTGGTCCCGCCACCACCGCTTCCCACCCGGAGCTTCCCCTCCGGTCTCGCTTGAGGCGGGGGCAGGCGGAGGGTCCGTGCCCGAGGGGGGAAGCCGGAGCGGGCGGTGGCTGAGGGGCTCGGGCGGCCCCGGGGAGGCGGCAGTCCCGGCCGGTGGCCGGCCTTGGGCTGCAGCGGCACCGGCTGGCGCGGGGAGGCTGCTCTCGGTCGGGAAGTGTGGGGCGCCGGTGTAGGGGCCAGGGAGAGGCAGCCGGGGAGCCGCTGTCTTCCTGGGAAGGGCTGCAGTCACGATTCGCCTACTTTTAGCATCCGGGGGGGCTGACGAGGTGTCTCAAACTAAACGCCATCGGCTTCTCTCTTAGAAGGTTCACGGTGAGGGGGGAAAAAGGGCTTCTGGCTTCGTGTGATTTGTATTCCACACCTTTCCGCTCTTAGAGAGCGGCTATCGTGCTTATCCAGGTTCGCCCAGCCCTGGTGCTAAAGCAAGAACATCTGTGATTGATCTAGCAAAAAGAAGGCCAAAGTGATTCAAAGACATAAAAGTGGTTTGGTTTGTGTTGTGGGGTTTGTTATGGGCTAAATTCAATTCTCCACTTTATTTGGTAACCTGTATGTGAAAAGTATCCGTACATGGATGCCTGCAGGTCTCATTTTGCTTGTGTGTGTTTGGTACGGCTGATTCTTCTACAGGCTTTTCTGCCCAAAATTGCAGACAGGGAACGGAGCTCTTCTGTTGTTACCCAAACTACCAAGGTGCAAAGCAGCTCCAGCGCTGGGGCCACTCCGTGCAGTGCTGTGCGGGAACCAGCAAGCCCAGTGCACGGTCTGGGACAGTAAATCACTTCCACGTAACTATTTAGTTTCCTGGTCAGAACTGATGATTTGTATTTGAGTGCTCAGCTCTCGCACAACTCAACTCGGTAATCGCGTCTTTGGCTTCTTTATGTTTTAGATCAGGGTCTTTGTATCATTTTATGTCTTCGAAAAGATTTCTGACCCTTTTTGCACATAGCATCTTTTCCACAATTTTGAAACACAGACATAAGATAAAGGACAATATTTGTTGTCCTTTAGAGTCCTATGGACTTATCCATATTTATTAAAAAAGAAAATTGCCAGAGCTGCAAGTATAACACTAGATAACGATATGACCCTGTTCCTAGCCCTTCAGGAAATTGGTTTCCAACACAGTCTCATATTTTCTAAAATGACATCTTACATAACATCAAGTGTTCCAGGAGAGAACTGAAGGCTTAAGCTTGCCATGGTACAAAAACATCTGAGTGACGGCGTAGACTTGAAATAAATGCTAGTCAGGCTTGATCAAAGTGGTTTAGAGCACATTTGAGATTTCTTGTTTTGTTTTTCTCACAAACTTTTCATTTTCTTACAATATCTTTTGTTCTTTTTCAGGTAATATGTTTTTCTTTTACTTCTCAATAACCATATTCTAAGCTCTGGCAGCAACTGCTTTCTTTTACATTTTGATAAAGTACTGAGGGCAGGTATGGTTGCAGCCTCCCCAAGACGGTACACAGGTACGGGAGAGTTCTGGATCACGAGTAGAAGCATCCACCAAAGTGTCAGTAATACCAGAGAGAAGTGCATTCCTTTCCCCCCGTTATTCCCACTTATTGACTATTTTATGAATATTGCCATAATGCAAATTAACTGTCATCAGCATCTACAGATAAAAATCTATGATTCACGTCAGAAATGCACTAGAAGGACATGAACACTTGGATGCACAGGTGGTTTATAATTTGACAATTTGTGTCACTTAGTTTCAAAGACAGCTGCCTGTCGTCTTCAACACAATAACAGATCAGACATTCCAGGAATGACATTTTCTGATTCAAAGCAGCATTAGTAACAGAGGTTAATGATTAATTTTGAAGATTGTAACTTTTTTTTGAAAAGGAAGAAACATTGAGTTTAAAAGTGGCAAAAATAGTTTGAAAATAATTTCTTACACTTAGTGGACAAATTGTGTGAACTTTGCAATGCCTTTCTTTAGACAGAAGTCTTTGTTTTACTGCTTGCATTTTGTTTTCACTCGAGAAGCAGTGTCAGTGGGTGGTGCTAGTGGTGGTGACAACACTGTCTAGCTCTCCCAATTCTCCACCTCAGGTGCTTCCAGTTTTAAACAGGGAAACCACTGCTCTGCTTCTGTGCTAGGCAAACAGAGAGCATGTGTGATATTTTTAACATAACACAGTTGAAAAGCTCTAGCATGCTGCAGACTAATACCTTTGAAGACATCTTGAGGAGATCGTCAAACATCATAGCCTGGAGCTTAATTGTGCTTTTTAATTATGTTAAGACAATTTGAATGAGCCAGTGTGATAGATTGCAACCACACCCTTGGCACGCCAACACATACCTCTGAGGGAGCGCAATGTGCAATGCACAGCAGAAGAACATTTTGCATACAATCATCTTCAGCCCACGAAAGCAGTAGCACATCATCCCACAAAGAACATCCCTCGTTGCTGCAGGGTGTGAGGACCACCCACTGGCCATGGCAGTCCCATGTTGCCACTTGAGTTATCAATTGAGTTACTGCTGTTCAACTCTGCTTTTGAACCTGTAAAGCATTTGAAGTATGGAGGACAAGAGTAAAGCCTAATGGACTATATTTCTAACTTCATAACTTAGTGGTCAAGGGGAAGGAAGTGATTCATATCCTCATAGCATTATGAACATGTCAATCTGGTTTTCCTTGTATTATTTCCAGACTTCACTCAAGGTGACACCTGCTCCTCTGCCCATGATCTCCTGTGAGCTTGGGTTCTGCGACTGGCGACAGGTTCCTACACAGAATCTAAGCCAGTTTTCCCTCATCTAGCTCTTCACTTTTATTGTTCCTATCTGAAGTAGCTTTTGTGGGAGACAGCATTACTACCTAGCACAGTGCTGTGCCAATGTTCTCAGACAAAAGTGCTGTTCCCCACACTCTAACATTCTGTCAAGGATGGCTGTTTTGAGCCTTTATGTGTAGTTAGGTCTCTCCTAACACCGTGGATGCTGACCTCTTAGCTTTGATGAGAATTATATGAAACCTACTAATGAGTGTACTAAGCATATATTATGCTACCTGTGCCATGGCTTGTTTGAAGTAGCTGTCAGTCAGCCTCAGTTTGATGGAGCAGCTGGCACCTGCTCTTGCCTTCTAGCTAAGACGTGTATGTTCCCTGGCCTGTTTAAAGCAAAACGAGATGGGTAACATGTAAACAGTTTAAATTATGCTTTTGCTAATCCGGTCATTTTGACCAGCATAAGATTCAGTAGTGAAGACAGAAGCCTTTTCCACATGGAGAAACCTTCCTTAGAAGAAGCAGGTTATAGTTGTTCCATATGTGCTGTTGAGGCACATGCAGCAAAGCAGATGCCATTTAACCAGTCAAGACGGGTTTGAACTTGTGAGCTGTGAAGAGGAGCTTAGCAGTTTCTGTCCACAAAGAGCAGTTGGTCTAGGAAGCACAAACTGCAGGGAGAACAGGGAAATACTAATAAAGGCCAGCTGATGGGATCAGAAGGCTTTTTAGTCAATTTTGATAATGAGCACTTTTCAGCACATGCTTGTAATGACTAAGACATAGGAATCAGCTAAATTATTAACACTTTGAGGATGAATTCCAAGGGGTAATTGGTCTTTCTCCTCCCACAGAGAGCATCCCAAATATCCAGGGGTGAGAGGAAGCAGTGCCTCCATTGCTTCCTTATCTCCCAGCTGCAGTCTGGAAAGCAGAGCTGAGTGGGCTAAGCATCAGTTTGCTCCCTTTCTCTTTCCTCCAGGTGAGATTAAAGTTATAGCGGTGTGGGAGGGGAAAGCACATCAATCATCCTTCCAGATGAAATTTAGAAATCCACTTTAAGATTAAGCTTTTTCCTCGATTGCCTCTAGTTTCCTCTAAAATTTGACAAAGTCATATTTCTTTTTTTTTCATTGGGGATGTTTTGCAGGCAGCTTGTGAAATCAGTAATTTTAAAGACGGCTAAAAAATTTAGGCTTTTGAGAAATGTCAAAAGATGCGAGACAGGCATCACGTGAAATATCTAATCCTGATTGTTAGTGGTTATTAACTCCAAAGTACATTACTTCTTTATAAAAACAATCAATCTTTTATGTTTGCTTCATGCCCCATAGTAAAATACTCTTTACAAAGACTACGTTTTTGTTTTGTTTTGTTGGGTTTTTTTTTTACATAGAGAGCATTTTATGTGACTCTATGGTGACTATATCTGTCATTTTGTGAATTTACTAGTTTCACTGTGGGATTGCAACAGTTATTACAGAAACTATGAAGAAGAGGGGATATAAAAGTAATGGATAGACGTATCTGATGGACTGCAAGCTAGTCATTTTTATCTGAAGGTTTATCTAGAGTAATGATATTATAATATACATATATTCAATATATATAATATCTGTGCCCATACAGCCAGAGGGTGATTTCAATCTCTCTCTCCCTTTGAGTTTATGAGGTGGTAGCTGTCAAAATCTTCAGCAAGTAACAGCTATTTGGCCATGCTACCAAATGTGGTACACCTCCAAAACACTACTGTCCCCTTTGTCTGAGGAAAATGAGGAATCTTCTTTGGATGGTCAGATGCTGATAGCCCATCGTGGCTTCACTGCCTCTTTTACAGAGCTCAAAAGAGTACAGTTACCTGTGCTAGTTCTCCAGGAAGTCTAAGGACACAGCATTTTTCATCTATCCCAGCACCATCAAGAGACTTCTGTAATAAGTAGCAGTTTTTGGGAATGCATCTAGGCGCAAAACCTATGTTTCCTGTATCATGCTGAACACAAAGAGCACAGAAGCTTTAATCAACCAATCAAAATAAAAGAAAGAACATTAAAGTCAGGGTCTGAAGGTTATATCCCACGTTTTCACTGATGTTTCCTACCAAAGCCACCTGCAGTTGTAGAAGATGTGTGTCTGAGGTAGGGAAGAGTAAGGAAACAATTTTCAATCCTATAAAAATTTGCTTTTTAAATGATAATAGGAGACTTTATTTGCAAGGAAAGATGTGGTGGATAATGTATAATGGATACTACTAGAGTTACCTACGACTTTCCATTGTAAGACCCTTTTGGTTGAATATGAATGTGAATATGAATATACTGAGCTTTAAAACAGGTACTATGTATGGCAGGAGAAGCTGAAGCTGCTCTATAATAAAGCCTGTGGCTTTTTTGTGTATTTAGAGCTTCCTTGTACTGTCCTTTTATACATATTACTGATATATAGACTTGAGTCTAACACTGACATTGGTGTGACAGCTTTTGGAGGTGAGAAGTCTCATCAGTTTAGCTTCAGCTGTGAATTTGGCCTTATTTCAAAAGGACCTCCAAAAAGTTCCAACTTGACCTGTAAGTAGGAATTAATGTGCAGTTTTGTAACATCATACCCTAGGAATGGTAGAGTGCAGGATTCTTTTCAGACAAACACTATATAGATTTATCGATGTGTTGCTACACTCTTTGAAATTCAGTGCTGCTGTAACATCTCAGGCAAAATCCCCTAGATGATCAGTTCCTAGATGTTAAGCAAAAGTTTTGCCTTTTTTCCTTGCAGTCTGTGAAGTTCTTCTTTTGCATGTACATATTTTTCAAAGGATTGTGGCTGAGCCTTATTCATTACATCAAGGACCTTGTTCTAAACAGGAGCTAACACCAGTTTTAGAAGGCAGCATGAGCAGCCTTGCAATATGCAGATACAGGATAATCAACCCTCATGAAAGTCTTAAACTGACCTGTAGCTAGCTTTTGCTACAAAGCTAGATTTGGCTTTTGATACCAAACCTTTTATCTCTTTCAAATCTGTGATCATCCTAGAACTGAGTGGTATTTTGTTGGTTTTTTAACAGTTCCTGTGGGTTATAAAATAAATATAGAGGATTAAAGATTTGGAGAAATCTCTAGCCTGCAAAATCCTTAAGAGCATTTGCCACCTAGTAACAGCCAGGAACGTGCATTTCCTTCAAACAATCTGCAATTGTGTGATTCAGAAAAAATCTCCACAATGTTTATAACTGCAATTGTAACTTATGTAGGAAAGAAAAATGCACCAGAAGGCTCTGGTTGCATCACTGACAAAGGATTTCATTACCATAAGAAGTCCCTAACAGGGTGACAAATAATCAAGATTAAAAAGAATGTGTGAGACCAGCAGAAAGGGAAACAATGACGTTCCCATTATAGCTGTGGCCTTTGCAATAAATGATATGTCAGCTTTTTCATTTTGAATTGTGCTGAATAACTTGGTGATTTTAATTCATCAGCAAATGAATACTTAGATTAGAAGCTGTTTTCTTTTCAAATGTGCGTTTGCTAACTTAGTCATGCAATAAATACCACATGCCTTGAAAAGTGTGATAATATAGATACTGCTTGTAGATGTTAATGATTTAAACCACAGATATTCTGTTAGTTTGCTCAGATATGTGAGGACAATATGGGAATTATATGAGAGGAACTGTAATTGCAACATGCATGAGCTGGCTGGCTATCAAAATCCTGTTGGTCTGCATTTTGTGATGTTAATGAGATAGAAGGGGAAAATTACACAGATGCTAATGCACATGGGTTCTATTTAGATGATTGTCATGCATAAGTCTTTGCAACATCTAAGAATATACTTTATTGAGTATCAGTTATCTCAATTGCTCTGTTTTCCTCCTTTTTTTTTTTTAAATCTCCTTAAAGGAAAGACCCTGGGGATATCTAAGGACACTGCAATTTTCAGACCTCCCTGACCTCAAAACTGTTGTCATATGTTAAGGAATTTCACCCATGTGACATTGTTAAATTAACCTGGATCTGTTCTAAAAAAAAATTAGCATCTTCTAGACTTGTGTTCATAGCATTACTTAAAATTCCTTATTAGCAGGTAACTAAACCCCACTTCGTTTCAGTGTATGTTCTTTTTAAAACATGGGTTGTAGTTTCCCAGTTAGCAAACCAACTTAAGCCCAACAAAGACATTACTAATACACATTACTAACAAAACACTTCCAATGCTAAAAGATATTGTTGCTAACCCCTTACAGGCAGCTGGTAGGATTCAATTCTGTTTCTGGCAGCAGGAGAGTACATGCTGAAGTATCAGAATTGGAGCAGAAAATTGTAAGTGCAGCTGAAATGGAAGGGGAAGCGGCAAGCTATTGCCAAGGGAGCACAAGGATTTTTGAAATAAGTACATTCAGTGAGTTTATACTAAATATTAAAAGTTCCAGAAAGCATAATGTAAATAACTGAAAATTTAGAAGCCTCTGTTTTTCAGTCATGTTCAAAGTACTAAAAGCATTTCTTAGAACCTGACATTTGTACTGAATTGCCAGTGCAATATCAGCCATTTTTGGAAAACATCCTAATGTAGACAGATCCTAATAGGTAAAAGTTTTGAAAGCAAAATGAGGTGTTGCAGTGCAAGGAGGATATTGACAGAATGGATTTTTGTTGTACTCACTAACACTAGTCCTGACCTGGCAACTCTTCCATTGATGTACTTTGGAGTGGTGCTGCATGAGGACTGCAAGTTCAGGTATGCTCAGGACACTATTCATATTCCTCAGCAGGAACAAGTTTGCAGATCACAGCTGGAAAGCACCAAGCTTTCTTCTTTCACAGTTGGTCTATTCTAGCAATCAGAATGTGAAATCTAATTGTGGGCTTTGGATAAGGAGAAAATAGATTCCTAATTAATGTTTCTTTGATCCTGCCATAAAGGATGGCAAACAACCTGCTTCTCTGAAAAGAGGAGAAACCAATCTAGGGGAGACAGTTTATATTTTCGGAGTTCCAGGATTCATGCCAGCTATTTAGCCTGTAAGTTGCTTCAGGATTCTCAAGACTTCATTTACTGTCTATGCCTCTATATGTACCCATTTTGATTTCTCACAATACTATGTGTCTTACCAAGCAGCATAATTAGAAAAATGTCAGTCTACTTTAAAACAGTGTATTTTTTGAAACTTAAAATATCACAGAGTGATATGTAATTGATAATTATATCCTGGTGGAATTGCTCCCTACTCTGCCTGTCATGCTCAAATACTGGTACACATTGGGTAGGGAATCTTCCAGCAGAAACTGCAACAAATGTATTTTACCTACCTCTGTGTCCTTCTCAAAAGTTATGATCAAGGTGCTGAGGGAATACAGCAAATGATTATATTCTTTTAACTCTAGCAGAGCTTATCCTTGACTATGAAAGATAGATGATTAAGAGTCACATTTTAAAAAAAATGGGCACAGCAGAAGCAAGACATAAAGTGAAAATCCACCTAGATTAGTGTAGCCTGGTTTACAGGTCACACATGTGTCTTTCATAACCTGATGTAAATTCCTGCTTAGCTAGCTTCAGATCATGGTCTTGAAACTAAATTCCCACTTCTTATCTGCATGTTTAGCTCTGGATGTTTCAAGGTGATGTCTTTTTTTAAAGAAATCTCAGTCAGGCTTTGTCGTCATTCAGACACAAAACAGGAACTGCTGTGTTCCCCACAATTAATTCTTACCTAAATTCAGGAAAAAAAAATAATAGTATCTTTTCAGTCTTAACATTACTTATGATTTACTGCTCTTTTTATTTCAAGATAGAGTTGGGACTTAAAATGTGATCTGGCGCAACTCATATTATATTTAGCAATGTTTCTGAAGGTTTAACTTTCATCCCAAACAAAGAATGGTAGAGTTCACTTAAGGTTTTAAACATAAGTTTCATTTGTCCTTCCTAATGCTCTTTTCAGTATCTTGAAAGTGCTTTAAGACATTTCCCTCCAAAGCCTTTATAATGGAAACTGAATTAATACTTTTGACTCCTTAATTATGCATCATTTTGCTTCTTCCTTTAAAAACTTTTTTAAAAAGAAGTCACATATTAAATATGAGTTTCAGAGGAAGTTCAGTGTTCCAAGGGCACTTTATAAAAGGCATGAGAAGGTGTCTTCAGACAGGGATTTTGTGTATATATGCTGATCTCAATAGACTTAATGTGCATGATCGAACTGTACTATAGCTGTGAAATTTGAATTAGACTGTTACTTTTATATCTCTTACCACAACTCCTTTCCAGTTAACATGCTCCTCATTTAAAGCCTGCATTTGTAATCCCTTAGGATATTTTCCCCCCAATTTTTACAGATCAAAATATTCTTAAGATTAGAATCAGTAGTTCGTGATAGTCCTCATTTGAATACAGCAAACCTGCTTACAGTTGATTCTGTTATACTTGGTCACAATTTTCTAGCAAGGAAGAATAAAACACTACAAACTGTTTTGTTGTCTTATACTTCTCCCATTAGGATTTCATTGAAAGAAATTCTTTGGTGAGAGTAAAAACCCTTCAGACACTGGCCTAAAACTATTGCAGTGGAAGTTAGCTGTCATCTCCTGAGTCCTCTGGGTCAGGTACAGGTTAATAAAAGGCACATTTGTGAATTCCCATTTACATAGCCCAAGCTCTGGTCATGAAGCGATATTCTGGCTTCCCACCTTTCTAACTTATCCTCTGTTCAGCACTACGGATGTTCTCAGTTTTTGGCAGACTAATGTGGAAAGATTGCTAGCAGGAATTAGGCTTAGGGAACATGCAACTATTGAACCTTACAATATTTATAGTTGTCATGACTCTATTTTAGTCCTGTTTTAGAGTTGATAGTGAGAGACAGTTTATCCCTATTTACGCATCTCTTTTACATTTACTTCCTGTCTAATGTGCTGGATGCAAATAGGGAGGGAGGGAGGGGAGGAGGAAGGGGAGGGAGGAATTCCTTCACTGCTCTTTGATTATGCTCTGTGATTACTGAACAGTACTGATCATCAAGTATCCCAGTAGCTGAATTCACCTTCTAATGATGAATTCACCTTGTAATGATACATATTATTAGTTATTCCTCTGCTTTTCAGAGATACAGACTTCTCTAGTCAAAGATCAATGACAAACTCAGAGAGAGCAGAAGTAGATTTGTTCCCAGTAAGAAGGTACTACCTTCTTTTCCTTCCTTGCTAATTTTCCTTCAGAAGAATCAGTCACTGATTTTCTGTTTTGGTTGGTTTTTTTGGGGTTTGTTTTTGAGAGAGATTTCCCTTTGATCCTAAGAATGTACTGAAAGTTGATCCAACCATAGTTAGTGTTGTCTTTTCTGGATTATTTATGTGAGGCTGCTGGGAGAATTGTTGTGTTCAATTCTCTGGCTTCTACTTTCTATACCTTGGAGAGCATCTTGGAGAGTCAGAAAAAGTAACAAAGTATCAAATGGTCTTATTGTTCCACCGCACGTCATACAACTCCCCCCTCCACCCCCCCCAAAAAAAAAAGGGAGAGGTTTTGCATGGTTTAGCTGAGTAGGTGTTTTAATGATTACTAGTTTAAACATGTTGCTGTGTAAACTTTTATCCCTTTCCAGTGGATGACAGACAAAATTTTGATACTGTTAATTGAAGGGTAATTTAGAAGAGTTTTGTAGGTGGGAAAGTAGTACTGTATTAAGTTCACCCTTGGAAGAAGACAATGTCAGGAACTATGATCAAGGATAAAAAGGCTAAGTTTAGGCCACTCTTTTCAATTTTTTTGAGATCAAACTCTTATTGTTAATAGCTGCCTCTCTTTGTGCTAAGTCATGCAGTTTAGGTCCCATATAAAAAAATACCATTACAATCCAACATGGCCATTTCAATTCATACTTTCCAACCATGCAGCTGTTAAGCACTAACCAGTTCATTCATAGCCATTCAATCTGAGAAGGAATTCTTCAGCCAACTTTAATATTACCTCGTGGAGGAGTTCCATGTTTTCAGTGGAATGTTTAAAATCAATGCCTGTTGGCAAATGAAGATGGCTGAGCCTCCTCTGTTCCACAACACTAAAGCACAAAGGGCAGGCAAGGCCAACAAGCTAAGCAGGCTTGTTAGACACAGCTTTCTTTTTAGGACAATTTCTCCAACACATTTTGCTAAGCTCTAAGGTGAATATAGGTGGAACCTGTTGCTCCACTATAGTGCAGAGCTAGGAACCATCAGCTATCACCATTTCTGACCTAAGAATTAAATACTCTGAGAAAGCTGTTGATCATTAAATCAGAGATTAGAACAAGAATCTGGAACCCTATAACAAGCTAAGCTGGAAGATACTCTTTGAATATGGTTCCCTAATGTTCATAGGTATGTAGGACATCTTAGTTCAACAAAATAAAGGGATACTGGATTAAGCTACAATATCTATTATAAGTCACAAAACTGGTAGTTCCTGAAAATGCCTTTGCATTTGAAAGACTCAGGAACCATGGATTAGTCATTGTAAGGAAAACCTGAATGAGCAATTTCATAAAATTGGAAGAGTTCTTGTGCAACAGCATTTACTTGTGCGCCAGTAATATGTTCCAGGCAGCTGTGATCTCTTGGAGAAAGCTATAAAGAACACTAGTCTTGTTTTCTGACAGCCTATCATATTATTTCTAATAGCCTGATGCAACGAGAATAATTTTTTTAAATTTTTTTCTAGGGTAGGCTTTACTGGAAAATGTAAAAAAAAGTGTTCTTTAATGTCTTATATTGTGTTATTTGTTATTTGAAATCCAAAAATGAGGCTAAAATCATTGGTTATAGATTTGCTGGTAATTTCTTTTACTTGGTTGAACACAGAGCTTTCATCAGATTTCTTCAGTGAATATTTTCCAAAGTAAATTCAGAATTATTTTCAACAAATGTTTTGTAGTGAGACTGAAATTCATTTTATGCAAACATATCACAGATGGTACCGTTCAAATGAATGAGTGCAGAAAATAATACATAAAATTGATTCATTGAATTATTTTAAATACTTACGGGAAAAATTTGTATCCAATACTATTTCCAACAGATTTTGTATTGTTTCATTAAAAAATGCAATTCCCATAGACTTTTTTTTGTTACGGATTAGGAGTGATGTTGTTAAAGAAAAATGTCTTTATGTCATGAAGTATAAGCCTGCAGCCTCTAAGCTTGCCTTCCCTATTAATTTTTCTTAAATGTACTTTTAAAAACCTCTTAACTTGTTTTCTTTCATCAACTAATGTGTCTAGCCTGTATTACTTCCCTGTGATTATTTGCTGTATTTTCCTCTGTAATCATTGTCTGTGTCATTTATCTCAAGGGAATTTGAATGATTGAAATGAGCAGACTCTATTTGGTCATCATATTAGTGATATAATTTTGAAAATTTCTTTAATATTTACCATATAGTTCATGGATCCAGTCATCCAATAACGCACTCCGCAGAAACCAAAAGCCTGCTGATGAAATCTCTGTGCTCAGACTAGTTTGCTGACATTTGTCACTTTTTCCATGAAATGAAATTTACCCATTTTATCTGAAATATTAGCTGGTGCAAAAGGATGGCTGGAGGAGCAGAGTCTGCAGCGCTTCCGTCTCCTGCCGCTGCTCTGATAATCAGGAAAGCACATCCATCACTTTTAGCAGGTGGGCAGTGCTGCTGCCTTCTGAAGTGAGACACCTGAAGAGATCTTACCTGCAAAGGGCTATTTGCACCCGTGGTGTAGGACTGATTCCCATATGCACTCTCTTCCAGGCACAGCTTATGGCTCCCAGCTTGGTTTTAATAAAAACAGTACTCAAATTCCAAACACTTCTGACAGATTTTAATTCTGTTTATCAACAGGTACACTACATTCAGGTATTATTATCAAGTTAGAAAAGCTGCTAACACCAGAAACCTGAGGTGGCTTTTGTATATTTTAAATATATAAAACTCATGAGTACTTTTAAGTGATGCTGCATCCCATACTTTCTAATAAAATTCTATTTGATAGCATTTCAGTGTATACACAGTACAATTTTTCAGGTACCTTTCATGTCCTAATTCTGCCAAAGTATTTTCTTTTTTTTAATTGTAATGTGAGAAAAACATGGCTTTTGGTTTTAGCAAGAACTATTTTTAACCAAAATGACACAGTTCACCATTCCTTTCAAATGTATTTCTCAGACTGCAATGTGGTCTATGCAGTTAAAAATGTGGCAATAAAACAAATAGTCTTATAAATTCTTGTACAAGATGTTCCAAGAATGCAGTCAGAAGAGAAGGAGACAAAGAGGACTGGTGAAGGATAAAACATTGTGCAGGCTCATTTGCAGTTCTAAAGTGAATGCCTTTATGTGGCTGGTGCCTTTCCTTTCCCCTCCTTCTCAAAAGCAAGAGACTTCCAGGAGAGACTGAACTTTAAATTCGTTTTGGCATTTCTTACTGGGAGGAATTTACTAGTAGCTGCAGCAAAAAGAGTTAGTGATTTAGGACTAACTTTGACGTATTTGCTTTTCCTTTAACTCCTTAAAGACAAGACTTTATTTTGCAACATAACTAGCTGGGTTTTATTTTTCTCTAGTTTGCAGACTGAGTTAGGGAAATATAAAGAGTTACATGCACTTGGACTTCCACAACAAATCTGTAGCTAAGTCATAAACAGATGCCTGGGTTCTGCTGTCCTCTGCTCTACCCATGAGACTCACTGTGTGTTTTTGCCAATACATATGTGATAGCTCATGGGTTTTGAACTGGATAGCTAGGAAGCTGCTCAAGTAGAAGCTGAGTCATTGGTGGATTATATTTTTAACTAGTGTCATCATCTCACCATCCATTCTATCCAGCATCAGTTTGGCTGTATATTTCCTTGCAGATCAACTATTTCCTTTTACTCCAGTCCTCCCAGAAAGCATTTCTAAGTTGCTCTGCAGTACATTCTGCCACTTACGCAGATCCCTTTTGATATTATAATATACTGCTTAAGTGAAGTTAGCAACCTGGGCGCTCCATGAGAAGCAGTTAGGCTTTGTTTATATCTAGAGTATACTCTGATTATAGAGGCAAAATATGCCAAACACTACATAGACACAAAGACAGCAGATGTCTCTTTAACAGGTGTATTTTTTATAGTAAAGCTTGAGGATGCTTCAGGTTTACTTTCACACAGACTATTGTTACTATCAATGCAGTGAGAAACTATTCCAACCATAAAACTTGAAAAGTTACCAATTCCAAGACATTTAATAAAGTTTCACAACTAGAAAACAGGAGGATCTCTGCAGAGTCAGATAACAAGGCAAGAAGCGTAGAGGCTGGGTTCTGGCAGGGCTTTTAATTTGTCAGGCAAATTGGAAAGTTGACTAATACACCAATTACACTTTTTGTCACGCTGTGCTAAATGGAAAACCACCTTTCAAACATTGGTATTGTTGGATCTCATGGGGAACCACTCCAATCCTTGTGTAACACAATGAAGAAGCTTTACCCCCTAAACCAAAGGAAACCCAGGAAAGATATTTTAACAGAAGGGTTTAATTGTTTCTCTTTAAAACTGGCTTTCCACCAAGCAATTCAAGCCATGCAAAGGAGAAGCACAGCTAAACCGACCTGGGAACTCTGACTCATGGGGTCAAGCACCCTCCTTGTTGCAGAGGGGAAGTGGTTTGCACCACCCTTTTTCCTGGCACAGCCCATTTCCTTCTCTCCTGCTGTGGGATGCAGCCCAGCCCGCTGACCCATGAGCCCATGGTGTTTTATGTACTCTGCCCACCCCAGAAAAAGGGTAAATCAGTCCACTGACAGCTCCTTGCCATCTCATACAGGACAGCAGCCCTTTGCTCTTCTGTGCAGGCATTCAAAAGGGCTGACAAGAGGGCTTCAAATATTTTTGTAAGTGTTGACATTTTGGGTGATAAATTCTTAACTTCATAAAATAAAATGTTACTAATCTGACTAATAATTTAGTAAATTTGCTATTACTTTTTGGCACATCACCAGCAATTTCAGCATGGTGACAACTTCTATTGTTCAGTTTATCTCAAATACATTCTGTTAAGGGTTCAAAAAAAGTTTAACTACTGATTAAATGCATTGAATATGGTTGTGGAGTCTGAGAGGGTGAAAAAGATTTCATGCTAGACTTCCAAAACCCGGCCTTCAGTTCTGGCTTACTGGTCTCCTGACCATTCACAGAAGAAGTTAAATTGAAGGGTACACTCTCAGTTCTGCTGTAATTAAGTTCCAGGAAAGGCACGAATTCAGCTACAGATGTGTACTGGTCCTTTGCAGCACAGCTTTCACTGTCAGCCCTCCTTCCATGTCACACAAACTGTGTTCAGGTCTGTAGTAGATCTCTCCTTTGGTCCTAGTTTGGTAAGTTTTGGCATTTGGACTAAATGATCATTGTGGGTTCCTTCCAGCTCAAGATATTCTATGATTCTAAGTTGGACCTCTACATCTGCAAATTGCATCCCTTTCTTCTTGTTTTCTTCAAACTCGAAACACTGGAAAAAATACTGCAGGTACACCCAGATCCTGTGCTTCTTTGGGATACCACTGCCCTCACAACATAATTGTTCTGCAGTTACCCAGAAAAAAGGCTGCCCCTTCTCCCTCCTTCTTCTGCCCTGTTCCTTTAGGTGTCCTCCCAAGTGAGACTGAGCTTTCTGCTCTCCTATCTGCTGGTTTAGACACTGAGTAAAACCCAGGACAGATCAAGTGGTGATAGTGATCCCCTCCAGCAAATACCTACACATTGCCTGTGCACCCCAAAGCTAGACTACAGCAAAATCCAAGCCACTGACAGACTGAAATTGGTACAAGATGGAAGGCTTCATTACCTGGGATATTTTACTGTGAACCAGTGTACTAGTGCTGTTTTGCAACACCTGGTTGAGGATTATATTTGGGGATTCAAAAGTGCTGCTTTAGATATGTAAATTTCTAGCTGGCCCATAACTTATTTTCATGAGACTGTTACTTTCTCCTGTACTGTGCTACCTCTCAACTGTTATGCTCAAGTGAGACTTCCCTGAAGGATCTCGAGGCAGTGCTCTCTGTGCCTTCGTTATCGGTTTGGAAGGGGATTTCTGAGCATGGGGGGAACTGTCCTTAGTTCCATCCTTGTATTATGTCCTTTCTATCTATGTGTACATAACAGAAGAGTCAACACACAGTGAATCAATTCCTTCAGTAGCATTCCATTGCTGCTATATTTACAGAGTGTTGGTATCAGTGACAGTCTCCGAATCTCAGAATTCTATTCCTGTTTCCGTTGTTCCTCAAGGAGGGGAAAATCTCCTTCAGTTTTTAAAAAAATTTTCCAGCTTATGCATATTGTAGACAGATGCTTAAAATATACCATGGGTATGGCAATGACTTCACAGTTACTGCTTCCCAGTTTAAATTGTAAAACTTATGACTGCTCCATAAAAATATCTTGTAAGTTTTTCTCTTATGGTGAATTTTCATTATAAACTGCTTTATAAATTCAGCATGAACATAAAAGGAAAAATTCATGAAAGTTGAGCAAACTCTAAGCTGAACTTGGCAGCTGCACTGGGTAATATACATGACAGAAAAATGGAAAGAGAAAAATTAACAGGCAGTGGATATTAATATGAAATATGTCAGAGTTGTTCTAAATCACTAATGTTTAACAAAATATTCATTCTCTAAAGATAATATTTAAATTATTTGATTTCCACCACTTAATAAAAATTTTAATTTCTTTGAATATGTTTTTGAAAAAAAAAAAGGAAGCAGAGAAAGGGAAAATTATCAGATTTACTTTCCTGTTAAGCTCAAGTAATGAAACATCTACCTAGAAATGCATTTCTTTCTCAATGTAGGCCAGGGTAGTAAAATTGTACATGATTTCTTAATAAAAAATATGTAGGCCAAAAAAAAAAATCATTTTTTATTAGGAGATTTCAAGGGTGTCTGTCTTGAATTGAAGCAGCTTAGTTTGGAATTCCTTTTTTTTTTTTTTTTTTAAGCTCCAATTACCCTAAGTCAGGCAGTGTCTCCCATCATTAAAGTGATACAGTGCACTTGGGGATCATGGGCAAGGGCACAAGCCACCTGTCTGGGAAACCCAGGCTGCTGAGAATGATGGGATTATGAGTTGTATCTGAGGTAACAAAGGAAGGAGGAGGGATAAGTTGGTTTCAAACCAAGACAAAATTATGGGGTTTTACATTTCTCAACTGAAATTTGCTAACTGAAAATTAATAAATCAGTATTTTGGTTTTTGGTTATCATCCATTTTTCAACAGTAGAATTCCCAGGAACTACAAATTATCAGTTTTAAAAAATACTCCTGGAAAACAAAATACATGGTGGGCCTCTTAAATACTTTTTACAGGAATAGCTACCTAAGACCTTCCTCTCATTTAGACTTACACTTTAGAGGTCATTGGGGCACAACAGTAATAGTTTTTAAATCACTCAGTTGCTAGTGCTGTTTCAGAAGATATATTTCAGATTTGTGAAAGTCCTGGGTCCTAAGCAGCTGGGCTGGTATGTTGTAAGACCTTAGTCTGAGATAAAATGGCAAGTCACTGTGCAAAACGGTCCACTAAGATTTAGACAATGTGAATTCTAGTTTTGTCTTCTCAGGCTTGGCTGCTTGCTGACTTCCTAAGCCTGTAATTCATTTACAGAAAGATAAATTTCATATCCATGACTGTGACCACCAGTATGCCTTGCCTATTGGAAAAAGCTAGCAGTACTCTGTATAAAGCTCTTCCCCAAGGGGCCCAGAACATTTAGGATCAGTCCCTGGGCAAATCGGTGCTCTCATTGCTACAAGCAAAAGAATCCCATCACAATCACTCTTCTGTTCAGAGTATTTTTCTTTGCTTTCTTCATTTTTTTCAAAGTCTTCCCAAATTCTACATTCTAGAATGTAGAAGTAGAATGTAGAATGTAGAAGTGCTGGCATAGTCAGGACTCAGTGTTATTCCAGAGCATTTGCATTTTGGTGTGGGGATAGTGCACACCTCTTTCCACAGTGAAACAGAGCACAGCTCACAATATGAAATAAGAAAAGTCTTAATAGATATGGATCAAATCCTATTCTGAAGAATTTTACCTCTGTGCTGTGTGATACTACCTTGTAAGCTCATGAATCCAAGTTTCATTCATGAGGTATGTTGTTCTGTAAATTTGATGTTAAAATGAACCATGACATTAGGAACTGGCACAGGGTTAGGGCAGAAAATTTCCTTCATTTGCATGTTTGGGGGGTGTTATTGGTTGATTGGTTTAATTTTACACTGATTATTTTTGCCATTTCTTCTGTTTGCTATTGTTCAGTAGCATTTTATTTTTCAGGAATTTTAGACCTGGTCACTTCATTATTTGACATTTAGAAGTGTTTTATCTGAGCATAATTTGCAACTGGCAGATTATTCATCTCAAGCTCACAAAACAAATTCCACTCACTCTCTGTGCTCTCAGTCCCCTTTATTTTCCCCATGTAAATAGTTATGTGGATTTGAAGAGAACCTCAGAACAAGGGATAACAGAGCATGGCAGGACACAATATGAGTTAATCTCACCTTACAGCAAGCAGCTGGGTACTAATTTTTTCCAAAAAATTTTTTTGGTACTAAGATGCAAGAGATGATACCAGTTATTTCAAATATTTCAAAGACATGGACACTGATGAGGAGCATAACTTCCAAGCACTCACTAATTTATGGATTCAGTTAAGTTGTCTCTTCCCCTGATGACTGATACCACTGAGAGTTAAATGGAAGACAGAACTATTCAAAGTACCAGGAAAAATAAGTGTGAAATCACTAATCACTGGAGAGAGTGCTATTGCTCTTCTCCCATCCTGATAAACCTGAGGCACATTAACTGGGATGTCTGCAGGAAGGGCTCAGCTAAGAGAATTCCACTGATCCTCCACTCCATGTTTATTGCTGCTGACCTGTATTCAGACTTTGCCTCCAACTTGAGTAGTTTGAAGGGCTGCCATCCATGAGAGTATGGGAAATGCAATATTTATGCAACTGAGCAGTTTTAGCTGTACTATACTTTGTGTCCTCACTGCTCTGTGTTATACCACTGCGGTTGCACTGAACTTAACACACAGCCCTCTCCATGGCAAATTCCAAGTGATTTTAGAAAGCTTTCTCAGGATTTAGGTGGCTGTGGGTTAAATCTCCCAGAACATGGTGCTGTTTTTTTCTAAAACTGGAAACAGGAATGAAATTGTGATTTTCTCATAGGGCAAAACAGCTTCTGTTAAGGATTTTGGAAATCGCCCACAAGGTCTATGCAGCAGCTGTTGTGAAGCAGGGGAATGGCAGAGAGCTGGGAACTGAGACCAACAGCTGCAGAATTATTTTTTACAGCTGTCTCATGCTCTTTTCCTTGGCTATGCTTGTTTTGGTTTTCTGGTATTTGAGAACAGTTTCTCATGACAAGCATAATTTTATGGGTCTGTGGTGGGATGAGCATCCCTGAGTGACAAGAAGGTTTCCTGCTTTGTTGTGATGGGCTGCCTGAAGAGCACTTCCACTGGGTTGAGAGAAAACAATACATTTTCTATGGGAAAGATGTGCAAGAAATAGTCGCTGAACTTTTTGAAGAGCCCTTGATAGGTGCTGCTGTTGAGGAAGACTTCAGAGAGACACTCACTGATGGAGCCCTATGTCCATTTTGTGTGCCACTTCTAATCTCTTTAAAGTCCAGAGTACCATATTTAATAGGAATGCAATAGTAACTCATTGTGGTGGGTATTTAAGGTATTTTATACCTTAAATTGCACCAAGGAGGTTTAGATTGGACATTAGGAAAAGAAATTCTTCACTGAAAGGCTAGTTAGGTATTGGAATAAGCTGCCCAGGGAGGTGGTGGAGTCACTGTCTCCAGAAGTGTTCAAGAGGCATTTGGATGTGGCACTTGAGGCTATGGTTTAGGGGTGATTATGCTGGTGCTAGGTTGATGATTGGATGACCTTGAAGGTCTCTTCCAACTTTGATGATTCTCCATTAAATGGTGTAGTTAGAACTGTCAGGCAAGAGTTAAAAACTGTGGAGTTAAAAAGAGCAACTGAAATTATGTGATCACCTTGAGATGGAAGGAAAGAGGATAGTGTAAAAATATCAGATAGTGTTTTAAGTAGGAACTCTGTAAGCTTTAGGTGTACATTCACAGTTTCCTCAGATATTAGTCTTCATACATATTATTATTAAACAGCCCAATTCCAGCCTTTTGTCATATTTCAGCCCTTCAGTCCTACTTATGTCAAAAAGTGATATTTTTCTATAGGAGGTGGCTGAAAATTTGTTTACTTATACAAAACTTAAAAGTCAGGCTTCTGAGACCCGAGGTGTGATACTGAATTTATCCCTTCTCACACACCTTGTGCTTTGTTTTGATGTGTTTCTTAGATAAAAGTTACTGCTATGACAAAAGAATTTGTCATCAGTTCTTTGTCATTACTCTGCAAGGAACATATAATTTCCAAAACCTCAGCATATAAAATTAAACTGCTCCAAGATTACACCATTAAAAGTCTTCTAGCTCACTGTAAAAGAATATAAGCAACATTTCAGTTACCAAAAGCGGTTTGCCATCATCCACACCTTTGCCATCTTGAAGCAATTTAGAAACTGCATTTGATAAATCTTCATCTAACATACAGAGGTGACTTATTGGAAAGCTTTTAAGTGCCTTTTAATGATAACATGTATTGCTGGTGAATAAACCTCACAATACTTGTATATTTTGCTGACAAAGTTAAATACATCCTGAAATTCCTAGACTTTTTTTTTTTGGCATAAATGAGAGTGACAAGAAAGTTTTTTACATACCTTTAAAATCAAAAGTTATGTTATGCATGTTGTTATATGTAGCATATGATCTCAGCAGTTAGATTGAAGCATATATTCTTGTATTCCTAGTAGAATATCCTCCTTGTAAACTGATATTAATAATACTATGGTAACTATTTAATTCCAGCTATTAACAGTACCAGAAGCTGCTGAGAAAAATGTGTCCTTTCATCAGTCTTTATTTTCTCCTTTAAAAGGGGTAGCTATTATAGTTTTTAAACTACTTTAAACTTTTTTTCCTTCAAGTTATTAGAGAATGAATCACCCACTTAATCTTAAGTAATCTACTACCACAATTATGATTTGTTTTCTTGGCACACTTTTTATTGCCTGTGGTACAGTCACTTCAGCCTTTTTCTTACCAACAAAATAAGCTGTTACTTAGCAGAAATTCTGGAATTTGTTATTATGTTTTCTTTCTCAACATTCTATCCCATGTCTGACAATCCATCATGAAAAACTAGAGAGCTCTTACCTTTTTTGAGAGGTGCAGAATTCTTCTACAGTGAGGGGGTACCTCTTGTTTTGCAGATGAGTTATTTTAGTAATCTTTAAAGTCATGGCCACCATGTATATAGGTAGATAATTCAATAAATTAGTAATTCACTAGGGCCACAGCCAACCCTAACCCACAATCAGTTACTCACATCTTCAGTGCCTGTCCAGAGACAGGCATCATGTTTGACTGTATATGACATTTTAAACAGGTAGGATAGCACAGTCTTTATTGAAGGGAATTCTAGATAGAGATCTTGGCAGTCAGCTAGAGCTTTTCTGGAAGGCACATAGGGGAACATCTTACACTTAGGGAGCAGCTGAAATCTTTTCCATATGAAGTTTATGAAGGAACATATGAAATTTGGGGTTCAGGATTTAATTCAATTACTTGGAAGTCTCTCTAGCAGTGAGCACTCATAGTTATTTCAACTATTTCCAGTCTTCAGAAAACAGAAGAAACTTCCATGTCAGTTTGTTTTTAGAGGCTGTCTGGTCTCTGGAATGCTCACATTTTTCTTTATATCAGAAGGGTCCCAGCTTGCTTGCAGTTTCCTCAAAAGGCTGTAACTTTTATTTGTTCAGTATGGTAGTCTGTGGGGATGAAAACATCAGTGACACAGTAAAACCCCCAGTTACTGAAGGTCTCCTTTATTTATAGGATGCTGAGCCTGTTATGAAACTTTTATAAAGCACTAGCAAAGCTTCTACTTAAAAAAAAAAAAAAAAAAAAAAAGAAAAAAAAAAGAAATTATGGAATCCATATGGGCTGGTTTGTTTCATGTTTCTACCCTTCCCATAGTACTCATTAAACATGTGCAATAATGCCTTCTATATTTCAAATAATGTGAAGGATTTTTTTTCATATAGCCCCACATGAAGCCTGAAGACTTTGAAAGGTTTCTTTTTTTGCATGCCATTTCCCTAAATGGGTTAAAAATGCATAAACATCATACTTCAGTAGCCAATGGCTCAAATAAAATTCCACACCCATGACTTTATATTTCAAGCTAGTTATTCAGGATAGCCACAGAATAAGAGAAAATCAAATTTTTCTTAGACTTTGTGTTTAGATTTTTTTTGTAAAGACTTCATTTCCTCAGGCTGAACTACAGCCTGAAAAAAGGCTTTAGTCAGTGATTGGATCTGTTAGTGTTGCCTGGCAAAACTTTGGGTTTTAGTATTTGACTGAATGGTTCAACCTTCCCCATATCCTTTGGAAAAGTGAATGAAAAAGCTATGTCCCTTACAATTGAGGATGGAGTGCACCCATGGTGAAAAAGGTTCTTCTGCCAGCAGGGAATGCTGACCCTTGTGGGGTCTCATCAGCCTTCACAGACTTGAGCACATCAGAGGCTGCCCCTATTTTGACATCATCCTTAAAACCTACCTCTGGTTAGCTAAGCCCAGGCAGATGCTGGCTCAGTCAGAATGTGTTGGCATTATGTAGTTCGGATCAAAATTCTGCTTTTTAAGTGACTCTCCTGATTATGTTCACTTACCACGTTTTTATTTGCACCACAGAGAGGTCTTTGACATGGGTGGATGAGGTTTTCCTAAGGTCCCTAGAAAAACCCTTCCTTTAGCATGGAAGTACACCAAACATTTGGTTCCCTCAGACAGTGTGCTCCAGGACTGCACTGTGTGTGTGCTAGCCACTACTGGGCTGTCAGTCCAGGTGACCAGAGAAAAGCTGAAACACTGAATGTCAACGCTGGGTCATCACCACAGCCTCAGATTACAGGCTGCAAAGTTGGATTCGCTCCACTGGCGTTGCACAACTTGTTAATGCAGACATTGCCTTGGCAGAAAAGAACTAGGGAGACTTTTATTTTTTAGAGGTCACAGGGAAATGTATTTTGGGTGGCAAAGTCCTGTGTTCAGAGCTCATTGTTCTAGTTAGCATGCTTCCTGCATTTGCATAATAGGTTTTAAAAATCAAAAGGGGGTTTTGGACCCAGCAAACCGGGAAGACAGTTCTACAGCCTTGAGGTGGCCAAAAGACCAAAGCTGCTTGATTTTGTCCTTAATGAGGCTGTGATTAAGTCATGATGTCTACAGGCACATGCTTTCAGACTGGATGCTGGGCACTTGTAAAAGACCTGCCAATTAAAATTTTGTGTTATAAAATGGGTCACTGCTGGTGTATATTTGCACCTGCTCATCTTTGCTGTGAAACATTGGAAACTAGAACACAGCTGACCTTCCAGAAATGGGATAAAAACCTACCTTCTGGATTGCAATGTTATCATCAGTAACCACTTTGCATTTCCCTTCTTGGGAAAGTTTTAAGTAAATAGCTGAGTTCAGTGTCAATCTTGTGACCTTTGGGTTTTGATTTTCCCTTCTGCTGTGACTTGGTTTTTTCTTCTCCACTGCCACAAGGAACTTCAAAGCTAATCATGAGGCCCAAGAAAATCATATCAATGGGGCAGGAATGAGATGGGACACAAGTATTTAGCAGAAAATCATGCTGTTGTCCCCACTGGTATTTAGGCCACCCCTGGTAGAATAAAGGAACAGCTGGATATGTGCAGAGGTTATTTTTGGCTTCTGGAAAAATCAGTTTAGATTAGAGGAAGGTAGGTGCAAATTAAAGAGACCCATAGCTGTCGTAAATTTTGGAGGATTAATGACTTGTCGGTGAGCCCTAAAAAGGGTGAGCAGGAAGATGGAGGATAATCTGTTTTAGCAGAATTTGTGAGCTGCATTTTCACCAGCATTTGCCCAGAAGAAACATTCAGCCACGTCATGTTTACAGCAGCTGCTCTGAAGTCTGAGCAATCAAAACAGATTTCTCCCAGCACTCTGAAAACAAAGCAGGCCACACTGAATCTCCCATGCGCAGATGAAAACTCCCAGCCATTATTTTCTGTTTATTTAGCGTGCCTGTGGAATGGACCGTGACCGGTGATTTCCAGTCCATCCCGCTGTGCCTGCGTGGGCAGAGGCACCACACTCTCTCTCAGGCGTGGGAGGCAGCCAGGCTGCCTGCAAAGGCAATGCTGAATGCAGGGCTGGGACCATTGCTCAGGAGAGCTCGTGCTGCCCATGGCAAAGGAGCCAAGACTTCCATCCCACAGTGCTGAGTGGGACGTTGTTTTCTGTAGCAATCATTCCCCTGGATAAGCAACAAGGAGGAGATGGAAATTGCAGTGTAGTCCTGCTTCTGGCTATTGGAAAATTTTGAAGAGACTGCAGTGGTGATCACTGACATGCAGGGTGACACACACCTTCTCTCTCTTTAAAATGAGAAGCCACCGCTCTGGTGACAACGTAAGCGAGATCAGCTTGGTTACAGGAGAAGAGGATAAGAGCTCATTTGGACAGAAGTACAAATGAAATCCTGTATTTCAAAACATAACTATGGCAGAGACAGTAAACTGCACCCAAAGGACAAATTCTGCACCAAAATTTCAAACCATGCCTGTTTATGTGCATTCAGGAACAATTTTACATCAAAGCAAATGGTGTTTTTTTATGATGGCTGAGTCAGAGGGCAGTGGGATTTTCTCTATAGAGAGCTTTTTCTTTGGAGAAGCAAGGCCTTGCATGGTTGCCATTGAGTGGAAATCAGAAAAGCTTCATTACCAACACTCATAAGAAGTGGGATTTCTTCTCCAGATGAGCCTGATTGTGCTAAAAGAGTACCAAGAGGCTGTAGCAGAACAGTGGGTAATATCCAGTTTTCCCCTTTTAGCTTTCACAGGGCTACATCAGGTAGGTCCCACCGTCAAAGGGTGAAACTAAAAAGCATGTTTCACCCTTCAGGGATGTGAACTGAGCTTGATGAGCTACATTTTACAAAATCTCTGTTCCTTTCAGATGTGTGAGTAACTAGGCTAACATCTCCAAGCCATCAGGAGCCCCAGACTGCTCTACGGGTGATGTGTAAGGTCCTTTGCCTTTTGCTGGCAGAGTAGTCTAAGTTTCATATGACTGCACAGACATTACAGCTTGAGAAATCCTAATATGCTCATGCCTTGAATAGGAATATCCACTAGCCAGTCTAGTTCCCTAAAAACTGATGACCCTCTTGTCTGGATTATTTTCCTAAAACAAACTTTCAAATGTAAACTCATAATTTTTTCTCTTTCTATTGACTGTCTCAGCCCCGCTCACAGGCCTGCAGGGTTTGTAACCCTCTCTGATCATATGCTAATGAATCATTAATACTGGCTGCCTGTTAATGTGAATAAATCCTTAAATAAATAAGAATTATTTAAGAATAAAACCCCCTCCTTAGCCAGTTTTTGCCCAAGTAAAGAAGACTATTCTGATAACAAAAATTTTAAAACCAGCCAAGAACCAGTGAGGTAAAATTAGTACAGCTCCCCCTCAGGGCTGCCTGGAGCCAGGCTCAGCTCACTCTGCCTCAGCCTGGCTGATCCTCCCTACCACTAACCCCTTGTTTTATTTAGGCACTTTGAGTCTGAGATAGTAATCAGATTTCAATCACATTTGAACATCCTCAGATGGCCAAGAACAAAAGGTCAACACTGTTACTCACTGTGTGGCTTTACTGAAGTGTGACTTTTCACCATAAACTCAGCACAAGGTCATTTTAAGATATTTTTTACACTTCTGTTAGCAAAGGGGAATTACCCATTTGCTTCTGGACAAGGTTAAATAGCTGAAAACAGCTATAGGTTAAATATTAAGCCGTTGGTCCTGCCTTTCAAGTAAGAATTTGCAGCTGTCTTCAGAAACACTTGAAAGTCCAGGCAACACCTTGGAACTGGTACAAGCAAAGGCCACTTCTAATTAGCACAAGGGAACTCTACAGATTTTGAGTCAGACACTATTGTCTTGCACCTTCATACAATTTTGCAAGATTAATAAAGGCCATATGTTGGTATTTGAAAAACTCAGCAGATTTTTTTCAAGAGCAGCCAGTGTTTGCTTGTTTTATACTCAGCAGGTCTGAAGGTACAATCAGATGAGATGGCTGAGCTGACTTCACAGCTTGCTATGTCTAAAAAATAATTCTCTCTCTTCTTTTTTTTTTTTTTTTTTTTTTTTTTTTTTTTGGTAATCTTAATTTCTAGCCCTTTCATGAGCTCAGCTGCCTCCTTGAAAGGTCAGATAGCACCAAGTTAGGCCAGGGAAGAGTTGGGGATCAGTGTGTGTGCTGGTTTGAAAGCAAAACCAGTGAAAGACTCTAAGTCAGAAACACAATTTAATAAGAGGAAAAGAAAAGAAATAAAAGAAAGTAAAATAAAAGTAATAGTACAAAAAAAACCCTGACAGAGTCAGAATACAACCTGACACCCTGTTAGGGTGGTAGTGGCAGTCCAGATGAGATGGTCTTGTCGAAGCAGTGATCCTGTAGAAAGGTCTGGTAGCTCTTGTCTCCTCTGGGAGTCCAGTGGATAAAAAGCTGCCTGTGCTGTCTCAAACCCTGGATTTATCCAGGTGGGAATGCTTGGCTCCTCCCCCTGGGCGGAGCATCTCCCAATGGGCTGATCTCATTCTGTGAGTCCTGCAGTGGGTCCTTGATGGCCCATTAAACAGAGATAACTCCCGGAGGAAGTTATCTATGAGTCATGGGCAAGGCATTGTTAGGCTTGTTAACAGAAGACAAGGAAAACACTGCCCTACCTTGGCTCCAACGGCTCATGGGGATAGAATACAAACCTTAGGCACAATTTTACATTGTAACCTAGGACAGTGTGGTAGGAGTAAGGAGGATACTGGTGACAAAAGGAGGAGAGGGAAAAGAACTGCTTCTTTTGGTAGACCTGGGCTGATGGATCAGTTCAGCCTATTTGGTCTGACTGGACCCTTGGGATCCTGCAATAGATATGCAATAGCCCAAAGCCTCTACAGTCCAAGCCTTTGGACACAGATTCAATAAAATGTTTATACTTGTGATTTTTTCTGCTAGACTTGTAACTTCCCTTTTGATTTGTTTTTCAAAGAGTTTGGTAACTGCTAGGATCTATATCTTATTGTGTTTGGATCTGTGGAATTATGGTTGTGGTGATAACTTTGAAAATATGAACTGAGTTCAAGTCAGTTAGCTCACAGCCTGCAGTAATAGCTACTGCAGGGGGTAAAAAGCTGCCTTCATTTCAGACAGGGACTGTCTGCTTCCAGAGTGCATGATTTTGGCAATTTTTCCAAAATATTACTGAATTTGGTATTTGTACTCTAAAGTGCACCAGCTCGTTGCATTTGGCCACCATCCATTTCTCATTCATTTGAATGGCCAGGACGTGCTGGCAGCTCAGTTTTCCTTCCTGGTTTTCCTCACATGGTTTTCCAGGCTGTCTGAATTTTGGCACATGATGTCTGAACTGCTGGACCTGTACCTGAATAAAAACATACCCTCATTTACTATCCAGCCATATTACCAGCCCTGGACTGTGGTGTGCTCTGGCTTAGTTCCTTGAAGATGTGGTTCAGAGCAGTGGCAAAAGCAGTCCCATTTGTAAAGGTGGCCATGACCCTTGTTCTACCTGCTGTGTGGCTTGAATAAGTCAGGCAGAAACAGAGGCTAAAAGCTGGCAGTCTACAGCTGCACAGAAATAAGGATTTTTTTTTTTAAATTGCACCGCATGTGAAGTTTCCTAATTCACAAAGGTTCAAAGTGAAACACATTACCTTATTAAAGTTCTGTTTAAAATTGCCTTGAAAAGGGCTGGAAAAGCTTAAGTGTCCTAGGATAGTCAGGAGGCCATTCAAGAAAGTGAAATGCCCTCAGCTCATTTTTGTGTTCTCCCAAAACAAATGTGGACTGTGTGAGTCCTTCTAGTTCACTTTAGTTCAAACTAAAAAAGATGCTTTCCACACACCTACTTAAACTTGCTCTAAGATGAGAAGGGAACTTCAGAGAGAGAAGATGCCTGGAAAATGGTCACTTAAAAGCTTTTCCTGCCTGCCCCTCAACTGCTAGCTGCTCCTGGCTGGCTGAGCAGAACTGTACCCAGTTGTGTGCTGAAGTGGCCAGGACACCAGTGGGTCAGGCAGCGCCCTGGAAGAAAGGTCTCTGTAAAGTCTGGATGTAGATGTGTTTCAGTGGTGCTGCAGGCTTTGTGCAGTGGAGGAGAAAACCCAATCCACTATTGTACTATTTTATAAGCAGTATCTACTGCTGCTTTGCTTTTGATATTAGGTACTTGGCTATTAATGTGAAGATTCTATGAGGCTTCCCTTCTATTGTATTTTATAGATGCCAGTGTAAGTCTGGTTCACTGCGACAGATGACTGAGGATGCAGTCCTCTTCTCAAATGGTGAAATGTGTCCTGTAACATTTGCTGGCCACATTTGCCTAAGTCTGGGGGTGGTGATCACTGCTATGGGACTGTTTTTTTTTGTAAGTAATACTCTAATTCATTTAATAATGCAAATGTGGTCCCAGCAGTACAGCTTTACTGCATAATGACTAATCTCTGTCACAGCAGGATGCTGAGAATGAGTTTCTCTGGGAAGCTGTGGGTATGCATAATGAACAGCTATCCCTAATAAAGTCTTTTTAATCAGGAGTGTTTCTCAGATCAACTGTGTTAAATGAGTTTGCACTTTGTAAATACAGGGGTCGAAGTCTGTGACTTGTATAAAATGCCACATCTACTGTGAAGTCAGTGAACATTTAAATACATTGACATCCTGGCCCTAAGAGCTAACTCTGACGCTCACACGTGTGACAGGTAAGCCTGTGTCACTCCACTGCCTCCAGTGAATGAATACAGAGTGTGTAATATGGCTTTTTGTGTATATATTTCACCTTCTCCCTAATGACCTATGAATACAAGTCACAACCAAGGACTCTGTGTCTGTCACTGCATTTCAAAAAGTTTAAAAAAATTAAAAAAAAAAAGACAGATGTTTCAAAGATGCAAGTTTCCAGTACATTTGAAGAAAGCAGGTGAGAAAGGAGAGAGATACAACTTCAGGAAAGCTTCATCTGGAATTCATACCTTATTAGATGCCAGGGAACCCAGACTTCCATCGGAGTGTGTCTCTGTTGATTGCACCTCGGCAGGGAGATCCCTCTGAAAGCAAGCATGACTCCTGAGATCTGGTGTTCACAGGACCGCCTGTTTAATAGAAACAGCTCTGCTTCCAGTTTGGGATTCATTCAAACATGATCACTAGAAAAATATGTCCTGGGACTCTGGGCCATTGCAGTTTTTCTTATGCATTAAAAATCACTTCAGCAGCACATTTTGTGTTTGAGATGCTATATTCCCTCATGGATTTGCATTTGAATGTAACAGCATTACAATCAAATGTGAGAATCAGTATGTAAAATGTCAAGTTTGCCCTTGATGGCCATCCTGAGTGTCAAGGCCCATAACTTTTTATAAATACCTAAACAACAGCATTATACATAGAATATAGATATAGCACAAGTCTAACAGACTGATATTTATTCACAGGATCACCACCAAGGAAATGAATCTGTGCTTCTTAATATAACCATTGACTTAACAAGATTGTGCAGGCTTATCTCAAATTGAGGTGCATCTTTCCCTTATTTTCTTGTAAAGAGATGGTAAATCTGTCTTGTGCTCCAGTAAGTATGATAATCTAAATTCTCAGTACAGATAGACCCATGAGAGTAGGACACACATTTTCCTTGACCATTTCTTTGTAAACTACAGAGGAAAGAACAGCCAGTCATAAAAATTCAGACGTTATTGTGGTTCAGGTCACTTTGTAAAATAGGCTGGAAACATCTTTTTATGTTTTATATCTTTTTTTTTTTTTTTTTACTACATATTTAATAAAGTAAGAAAGACAAGTTCTTCTCAAAGATGTAAATAGATGTGCTGGAGTGGTTAATAATTTCTGCCTACTTCCAACATAATTTGCAAATATCGTTCCCCTAGAGTTTCATACCAAACCAGTTTGGTAAAACTCTAATCCTCTAAATTTTCTCTCTTAACTTTTTTATGACACACAATCTCTCTGTCAGAGGGAAAGCCCATAGCCCACCCAAGGATGTCACACTGACTCTGCAGCTGCACTGTATAAGTACAGCAGCTACTGCACCCACTTAGGGGTGGAAACATTCCTGTCTTCTCATGGAAATCCAGCATAGGAAATTTCTTCTATGAAAAACAGGTTTGCCTTTATTTTCTGGCTATGGTAATATGATTCATTTCTCCTCACATACTTGTCCAGTTAAAATTTTAATTATTACAAATCCATGTCTTGCTTCTCTGGTTTTAGAGTTTAACAAAGCAAGTCACCACTAGGATGGGAAATACAGGGTGATCTGTAGAAGAGCTGATAAAAACACGTCTACATGATGACACAAAGAGTCATAAAAGAAAAACAAAGGGTTCTGGTTCCTTCTGCTAATAATCATGACAAATATGAACCTGAAGGCTGTTTGAGAAGGCCAGATCTTTTTGCTCAAATTTTTAACCAAGTGTTCTGCACCTAAATCTCCTTTCTGTCATGCTGTGTGAGAGTGTATGTGAAAAGTACAGCAATGTGGCACCTAATATGATGTTCTTCCTCTTCAAGGAAATCTGTGAGGGGCTACTAAGTAAGACTCAGAGAAAAAATCATTATTGATTAAAACCCTGGGGTATTTTAGCTTGTTGGAAAATCAGATATGGGATGTTCATGAGAGTAAAAATTAGCTCAAGAATAGTATTTGATTTTTTTCTATTTAATCACAATCACTATACATTTATTTAAATGTTAAAAAAAAAAAAAAAAGATGGAAGGAGAGACAAAGAGAATTTTTTTTCCAGTTCCCCCATTCAAACTTTTCTCTCACTGAGAAGAGCTTCAAGGGAAAATGGATTTAAAAACTCTTTTGTGAAAGTGGTAATTGATAAACTGGTCTGATTTCACAGCCATTCTCAGGAGCTCTCTGAACACTGTCTGAAAATGAAATTGAATGTTAAGAATATTTCCTATAAAAGAATCACCTCAATTTTGTCATCAGAGTTTTATGGCCTAAATTAATTTTTTTGGCAAAGTGTTAGCTAATGTACAGTAATTTGTAATGTTGATATTTTTGTCTTCACAAACCTACAATCCATGTAGTTTAAATTGCCACTGAAGCATAAATCAAAGGCTTTCAGTATCCTCTTCTGAGGATGTATATGAGGTGTGTATATGTACATAAGGTGTATATGTAAAATGTCTATACTCATACAGTAGATTAAATTTCATCATAAACAAGATGCAATATGCTTTGGGAAATATACTCTCGAAGGAGAGAGCAGCTTGAAAAATTATATCCCTTATCAATATGTTTAAGGACTGTGAGCAAAAAGCCCAGATAAATGTTTAAAGGAAATCCTGCCTCTGCCCTTCCCTGTAAAGACCAGCCCATTCACAGCATGCCCAGAATAGCCAGTGTCCCTGAGGTGGCTGATGATCACAGAGTGTCTCTGGCAAGAAACTTGCAGCTGAAGAGGGAAACTTTGCCCCACTCTCTATGGGAGGGGGAGTACTCTGATTACTACTGGTGAGAGAAAAAAAAACCAGGGTAAACCAAATAGCATTTGGCTGTTTGTTAAAGAATGCTCCTTGCAAGGAGATCCTCAATTCTTATTGATGCTTTCATAAAGCTGATGTCTTTATAAGGCTTCAGAAGTCTCAGAAGTTGTTGGGAAAACAGCCTTGTTTCCACTTTCAGAAGCTGGTAACATAGAATTCCTTGGCTAAAACCATTTTAATTTCTTTTTTTTTTTTTCATCTCCAAGGGACCGAAACAAATACCCATTTGAGATCCTAGAGAATCACAATCCTTAACATCTATCATTTCTGTGGCAGGAATTTGGGAGAGAAGGCTCAGATAGCACGAAACAAGAGCAACAAGAGCAACAAGAAATTGTTCAAATCTGTTCTGCAATCATCTTGTAAAGCACTAGAAGTTGTTGGTAGTAAGGGCCTTGCTGACTGCTGGCTGCAGGACTCTGAAATCTGCCTCTGTGCAACCTGGCTGTTTTCAGCATGGTTGCTTGGGTTTTTTCATTTGAGCTTTTTTATTTTCTCAGGATGGATTCTTTTCCAGGTTCTCTAAGATAATTTCTTTTAGCTAATCTGATCTCTAAAATAGTCTGAAAAACAGTAGCCAAAGGCAGTGTAAAGAAGACAGCACAAGCACAGTCATTCTGCTGCTGTTTAGCACAATGAGACGAGAGCTCTCTTGCTGGAGGATTCACATCGTTTGAAGAAGTGTTCTTGGAGTACCTTAATCTCAAGAGATATAACATGGCAGTTCCATTTTACCCTTGAGCTACTGTGAACCAGTACCACACCTGACCCACCTTTGTCATGGACCTCTGTATTACAGAGGTCAATATTTTAAAATTGCCACTCCTCAACAGCTGTGTCAGCTTTAATCAGATCAGATATCAGTGATGGCATATATTGGCTGGGTGGAATATTATTCTAGGTTTTAAATAAAATATACCCACTGTGGGAGATAACCTGTAGCAACAACTGCTTTAGATAGGGGATGGTTTTTCCCTTTGAAATATTCCAGACTTTGTCCAGCTGTTTCAAATTGTGTTGTAAAAGCAAGTAAACATTCACATTTAAAAATACCTTCACTGTTTTATTGCCCAATTCATGCTCACTGTAGCCTTTTTTATTAAATATGAATTGTATACCTTGTATAGAAAGCTGTGCTCTTCAGAAGAGGAAGCAATTTCCAATAATGTATTCCTCATAACAAAAATATTGGAGTGATAATGGTTCCTACATTTAAATTGTGATAATTTGCATTGTGAGATTAAAAAATCCTCATAACAATGCCAAAGGCAGAACATTTCAAAAGAAAAATGCTCTCTCTAACAACCCGTCTGTGAAACTGAGGGATGGTAACACTTGGCAGTTTTCTCAGGCTGGGATGTATGGAGCTGTGGTTAACTATGAGGAATAATGACAAACCTGAACACATGTACTCTCTTTCCAATTCTCACTATGTTGCAAAGGGTTGAGTATTTTTAGTGGGGCTGTTTTCCTTTCTTATCTAGTTTTACTCAAACTACTTCAGGACACAGTCTGAAACGTGTGACACTTCAGGAACTGCGTTTGCCTTGTGCAGGGGGCAGTGGTGGTGCTACAGGCTCAACTCCAATCACATCTCACATTGTTTTCTGCTCTCTAGGGAACTGTTTTGGCTGCTTTATTCTTCCATTGAGTGCACTGTGTTGTTTCTTACAAAGATGGAACATCTTTTTTGGATAATAATATTAAAAAATGTATGTATAAAACACAGATATGACATTCAGAGTTATACTGGTTTTCCTAGTGTTAATTGTAGCAGATGGTGGAAATAAATTTGCTATTAATTTACTTTCATGTCAAACACTCAATATAATTAAGTGAAGTGTCATCTAAACTCTGATTACTTACTTTCAAATTAAAATCATGTGTTAAACTGACTCCTAATTATCATGCTAATACCTGTGAAATGCTGTTTTCAGTTTCCAAGCTCCACAGTCTTTTTAGTATCAGACTTCAAAGTCCCCTGACAGGAATTATGGGTAGGAAGGTCAGGACTTTGAGCTGGATTTGTTTAATACTATCCTTCATGTGGGAGCGCTCATTTGGGTTGTTAATTCCCTTTCCTAAATTTCACACACACAACAAAGCATGACTATCAGTGTTATACTTGGGTCCCATTTGCTCCAGCTGCATATAAAAAAAAAGAAAAGTGCAGTTCTCCCTAATACCAATAGAAATTACCTAAGTGCACCATAGGCACGATTTAAAACCTTAACCACAGTACATATCTGTGCTTATATTCAGGAAAAAACTCTTTTTGTGTTAGTGTTAATTAAAGCCAAATTAGAAGAAGAGAAAAACAAATCTGACTGAGGAAATCATCATGCATGCCACTTGTTTTGTAATTGTGCACATACCTAATTACTCTTCCATAGAGAAGAAACAGAAAGAACTCTCAAGCCCTTTTGCTTATTATCTGCTTTAGTACAACATTCTTCTTTTACAAGCTATTGCATCAAAACATGTTTTCAACGTTTCAAGCTACTCAAAAATTTTTTTTTCCTCCTGAAGAAATCTCTGTTCAATATTTTACAGGCTGACCGAGAAAATGTTACCAGATACTCACCCAGCCTTTTTTATTCCTCTCAGTAATCTAATCCCTCCTATGTCTGCTGCTGGACTTCAAAATAGGATTATTATATGGGGTTTACAGCCAGAAAACGAGATATAGGATTAGCCATTTTAGCTCAATCCTACCTGATAAACTGTGAAATAGTAATAGGAGAAGAAACCTTTTTCCAAGCAATAATTTTCCACATAAGAAATGTCTCTAGAAATATTGTTGCCTCAAATAACAGGAGAAAATCACAATTGCTGTAAGTGGGAGGGAGGATGATCCATGCAAAAAATTCTTTCTCATTAAAGTTTCTTGAAAAGGTTTGAAAATCAGCCTCAGTTGAACAAGGAAGAAAATCAAGGAGCAGGGTAAAGATCAGCAAGGCTATCATCATACTTCATTAGCAGACAGTACACGTGTCTTCACAGCACAGCAAGAAACAACCTCCAGGCTGAAGCTCTTTTCAACAAGGGGAGGAAATAAGAAGATGGCAAGCTTTAAGAAAAGTAGCCATACAGGGCTTTGGCCCGCCTGCCAGTAGTAGGCTGAGGACAGCCTGTGTAGGTGGTACAGAAGAAGCTCTGGAAAAAATTTCCAGAATGTCTCATACAGTGTTGGGTGATTTGCTTTTATATAAAGTGGGCCCTGGAATTCCTGGCAGCCCTACATTCAAAGACAGCAAAAGGACTTAGCTTCTGGTTTGGAGATAAAATAATTTAAGTTTTGTCATTTGCAAAGTTATAACCTCGGTGGAGTGCAGTAAAAACCCTGCTGGAGGCTTCCCAGTGTCCACCTTAAACCCTGTATAGTGTAGTGCAGCTTATATAGGGGCACATCAGCAGACAAATGGCTCAGAGCACATCACATCCAGTCATCTTCAATACCTCCTTCCAGGCCTTTATAAATGATGCTCAGCAAAACAAACCAAGTTTATTTTAATCCAAACTGCATTCAGTCAAAAATAAAACAAAACCTGCAGTTCTTCAGACCCACCAAAATGATTCATTAGGGCAATTCTTTTTATTAGAGATAGAAATACTAAATGTAAAAATATTTGCTGAACTCAGGAATGGGACCAAAATACCTCTCTATCAAAGCAATAGGTTTCCAGGTAATGAAGACCAGTATCACACCTCTGACTTGCCTTTGTGTGGGAAGGCATTTGCACAAATGGATCAAAATGATCACAGTACTCAGAAGGGGAGGAGAACACTGGGGTTAAAGATACTACCTAAAAGATACAGAGTGAAATCAGCAACTACTTGAAATCAAATGACACTTGAAAGATGGATATGCTTTTGAGACCTAGATGTGCAAATCTGTGATAAGTGTGAGAAGCTACATACCCACTGTGATACATTGGCCCTGCCAACTTATGAGTGGTTCTCAAATTCTTGAACAAACCGGATAAAAATACAATATACATTCTTTACCTTCACTGTTTGTCAATGAGATGGAAATGGAAACAAATGTATGACATTGTACACTAATTGAAAACATAACTGTACTTGCCTTGAAGGAACTCTGATGCTTAGGAAAGCAACAGAGGAATATCACATCTCATGATAAAAGATGACAGTTCCATTATGTGGCTGCTGGAAAAGAGGACAGAAAAAAATAACATCTCTGACAGATAAGAAGCCTCCTTGTTTGCGAATATTGTGTTTTGCCTAGTTATTATATTCCCTCTGTGGGTTGAGGAGATTGATCAAAAAGTTCAGACAAAACTTGTTGCAGCAATTTAGGAAATAACAAATTGTGCCAACCCACTTTGCACTTCGGCTGTGGGTAACAGCTCTCTAGTGCAAAGCAAAGCTGGCAGGACAGAAGTGTTGGCTCAGAAATTCTGTGCAAAACCAGACTTCTTAAGCTGAATTCTAACTACTGCGCTTCATATCACCTTCAGTCTTCAGGGTTCATATATATCCCTGTCTCCCCAGGAGGGCTGGATTGATGCACTGGGGGAAGGTGGAAGGGAGCAAGGAGTTGCATTCCTCTTTCTACAGGAAGCACATATGGACAACTGGAGCCCCAGAACTTAGAACTACAAATGACCAAACTCAGACGTGCAGGATCACCAACAATTTTCAGGCATTGAAGCATGGTTTTAATCAATATTTGCTCAGAGATAAAAAAATGTCATTGTCTGGAATAAATTATTGTTTGTGAAGAAGGAAAAATGTGAAATCTCTTTATCATAGCATAATAATGTAAATCTCTAAATAGGATAGGAGCAGGGGAAATAATACACCATGGGAAAAAAATGGGGATTATGGAAGAAGAGGGTTCAAAGAAAAGGTCATGGTCAAGGTTTTACTCAGTGTCTTGCCTTTTAAAACCCTGTATGGAATTTAGAAATATTTATAAACATACGGAATTTTGTTGAAAAGGTTTACGGAGAAAAGAGGTTTGGGGAAAAACAATTGGGCAAGAGAATTTGAAGGAATGTGATCAGAGAAGATATGTCACATGTGACAGAGAGCAGACAGGGCAAGACACGAGGATTTCAGAGGGATAGTGTGATGAGTGAGAACAGCTCACGTCCATACCAGCAGAGACTCAGCATCTTTTCAAGGTAGGTCACCCCTGTTTCATGATGCTTAACTTGAATTTGGAGCCCAAAGACATGAAAACTTTAGATTTATTTAATCCTCCTGTCCTATGACTCGAAAGACACTTTATCAGGTACCTTCTTGTCAAATGAGACATAAATCAATGTAGCAATCACAAAATGTAAACCCTAAACCAGATTATCTGAGGCTCCAATGCTCAAGAAAAATTTTAGGCTTGAGTATAATTTTATTTATGGCTTTTTATGGCTATTATGCACATAAATACTAAATTATTGCCATATTATTCAATTCCGTTGGTTAATATATTTGATAACTGAGTATAATATTCAGTTTACCACTAATCTTATTTAGAATTCAGTCTAACTCAGAAAGAAGCACATGACTTAGCAAAATAAACAGCTAACCTATTTAAGTCTCTTAGACACAAAAAATAATCTCTAAAGTTTTGAAAGGACAAAATATATACAGTCTAAAAGCAAAAAATGTCCATGCACTGAAAATTAAAATATTCACGTAATAATGAGCTTGTAATTATCAAGTAAGGACTTAAAGTAACTGGAAAGAAAGGAAAGAAAAGGAACTACTCTATGAGAAAATATTTGAACAACTAATAGGCTGTTCATACAAATAGCATCCTTAAAAATGTAGGCTGAGGTTTTCACTTGGAAGTGAACAGTGATGTGAAATAATGATAAAACCCCGATTAGTCATTCTTTGTTTATCAGAGCTTCTTCAAACATACTGTCAAATTGCATCTGATGATCTTCTTTGAAAAAAGGTATAGTTCTAGACAAATAGATTTAACAAAATGTGGAATAACAGCGATGCAGAAAATAGAAAAAAAAAGCCCACCAGGTATTTTACAAAGATGCATGAAAATGACTTATTTTTAATATATATAAAGATTTGGATGCAATTACCTACAATAAAATAGGGAAGGTACATCCTGTTTCTATGTCGTAAAACCAAAAAAAAAAACCCCAGAAAGGGAAAAATCTGCCTAAGAGGCTGCTGATTATTTTTTTTCTGTTTTATGAACACCCACCTAAAATTTATTCAATTTGTTTTTCAACTGCTGACCTAAAAATGGTAGAATAAATTTCCAACATTTGTAAGAGGATTTTTGTAATGTACTGGGGCTACAATAAATTGATTTATATCATAGCTTACTGGGCATATTGAACACTTGCTAAAGTAAAGAATAAAATGCCACTTTCTTTACTGCAGTTCAGAAGCAAGCCTTCAGAAAATGTAAACAATCAAAGATTTGCTCCAAGAGAAGTATAACAATTTCTATCAGCCTGGGACAACTCCTGTAATGCTTTTTACGTCTACAGAGAGATTAGATTTATTCTAGGAGTTCTCTGAATCTCTGGGAGTGTTCAAGGACAAGTTGGATAGGGCTCTGAGCAACTTGGTCTAGTGGAAGTCATCCCTGTCCACGGCAGGGAGGTTGGAACTAGATGAGCTTCAAGGTCCCTTCCAGCCCAAGCCATTTAATGATTCTATGATTTAATTAAGGAAAATAAATTTTTCCTATATGTGATGGAAATAACAAGTAAGAAAATATATTCTCTTCACAGATCTAAGGGAAAAAAAAGGCTCATGTTAAAAAAAAAAGAAAAAAAAATCATGTTTAAAACATTTTTGTAGCATTTTATAGAACATTGACATCTTTTATACAGTACAAGAAAATCTGTGTTTACTTCCTAACAGATACTACATATTCAAAAGGGGGTCAGAAAATATTTTTTAGATATAAATTTTTACAGAAAGTTACAAATATACGAGAGAGATCATGACTCTTACATATCACAAAGCTAATTATGACTATACCATAATTTTTTTATCCACATTGATGCCTTTTATCAGGAATTTGGAAAAGATTGTGATAACAATTCCATTGGTATACATCTGGAAAAATATGAAAGAATTATTAGAGATTATATAATTCAAATATGATTATAAGAATCTGTGTCTATAGTTTTAGAACTTACCTGCTAATATTTTAGTCGGTTTTGTACTGTATTACAAAATAAGACTGCTGTGTTTATTATAATTTAGTCATTCTTTCTACTAAAAACTCTATGAAGATGACTAATGTTTGATGCAGTTGGATGTAGGCTGTAATAAAGTCCAAGTAAATAAATCAATTTTTTGTTGTTTTTTTGGCTCCAATGTGAAAGCACCTTTTTCAGTTTTCCCCAAGGCTAAAGGTTTATCCTTTTGTTGCCATCCTTATCATTACCCTGGTGTTCAAAAGGTAGAACAGTCCTCAGGGTAACACCACCACTTCCAGACTGTTACAGACCCCCCCGGGGCTTGTGCTTTTCCCTGATACTCACCTGAGCACGTCCTGCCGCAGTGACCTTGGGCTGACTGCAGGCTTGGGGCGGGAGGACTCCCTCACTGGAGACCTGTGGTGGAAAAACTTCTCATTAAGAATAAAGTTTTGCCATCTGTCACAAGCCTCACCTGACAGCTGAACCAAAATGCCTTGGCTTCCCCAGATTCTGAGCATTTCCAAGTCAGGTAATGACTAATGACAGTCAGGAAAAAAAACATAAGAAAGGGGCCATTGAAAACAGAATAATTAAAAGCCTGTCTCACAAACTGGTAAACACAAAGCAGAGAAGTTTGCAAGTAGAAGTCACCTCAACAGCTCTCCTTTACCTTGCTTGCTTGCTGTGTGTTTTTGGGTGACTTGCTGGCATTAGGCATGTGGATAGTATAGGAATGAAAGGGAGTTCCCCAGCCTGGTGTAGCTGGTTTCTGCATGAGGCATGTATGCAACTCTTCAGTGCAGATCTCTCAACTTCTATAGCACTTTTTTTTTTTTTTTTTTTTTAAGGGAATATGTTACAGTGTGAGAAATATAAATGTAATGCGAACACACTGAGGTGGGTGACAGAATCTTTCATTCCCCTGTACCTGGACTTTATGCCATTTCATGAGCATCTCAAAGCCTTTCTATGGCCTGGCTCTCAGGGCTGTGAGGAGTGAGCTGACAGTGCAGAGGGGTGTTGGGATTAGAGGGCAGGGTTACACCTGCAGTGGGGAAGAGGCAGAGGAGGTTGTTCTGCACTGGGGAGGGGGAAAGGGATGGAGCAGGGCTTGTTATGGATATCAACAAGAAAGGTTAGAAAATTAAACAACTTCATAAAATAGGAGGTTTTGTACAATAAGGAAAGGAATATATATACAGTGAGTACATTTTATGTCCTTTCAGATGCTGGGCACTCTTGTGCTCATGCAGCAGCTGATGGAGCCAGATGGATTTCCCTGAGGAATTCTGCGCAGAGCAGATCCTGTCCATGACATTCTCCCATCCTCCCCCTTTTGATTATTTGAGTTAATATAGGATTTTCTCACAAGAAAACTCTGTTCCTGAAGGATGCTCACAGAACTTTTTGCTGCATGGTTAAATACAGGCAAGGCCATGTAGGAGGCAAAGTTGCTGTTACGGTGTGGGAGCTGCCCACAGGCAGCTCTGTGACTGTGATGCAGGTGAGGTGACCCTGGAGGCAGGGGATCTGTGCAACCTGGCACAGCCCAAGGACCCTGCTGGGCAGGCAGCCCAGTACCCACCTGTGTCTGCTTGGGATTACAGTGACAGGGCTCACACAGAAATATGACCACACAGAATAGGCTGAATTGGAAGGGACCAGAAAGATTGAGTCCAGCCTCTAAGTGAATGGCCTCTACAGGGATCAAACAGTGACCTTGGTGTTATTAACATCATGCTCCATGCAACTGACCTAATCACTCACTCCTCCATGGGCAGCCCTTTCCTAGGCAGGAGAGCTGTGCTCTACTCCCTGATCCACACAAAAGTCACCTTTCTCAACTGTTTTGTAAGTTACAGATTATCTGAGTGGGCTGTCCAGCTAACAGACAGTCTTCCAGTGGTTTGGAATGTTATCTCCATCCCACAGACACCAGTGCAGCTGGTGTGGGGTGGCTCCCACGTAGGGTTGCTCACACTAATAAATGGGCTGCTCCAGCCCTCTGTACAAGGCCCAGTAGAACAGGGATGTTCAGGATTGCCAGCTCCTTGAACACAATCCTTTCTACGAAACACTCAGTGAAGAAGTTAAGGCAACAGAGAAGTGAATAGGAGAGGGAAAAGGATATGAAAAGGGGAAAAAGTTCTACAAGGTAATGACAGACTAGGATTCTGTCTGAATCAGAGTACCTCAAGAGACCATAAGGATCATTGAGCCCAACTCCCTGCTCTTTGCCTGACTTACCAAAATTGCATCATATAATTAAGAGTATAATCCAGATACTCCTTGAACTCTGACAGTCTTAGTGCCATGACCACTTGCCTGGGGAGTCTGTTCCAGTGACCAATCACCATCGCAGTAAAGAATCGGAACTTCCCCTGACACAACTTCATTCCATTTCCTCATGCCCTATTGCTGGTCACCAGAGAGAGAAGCTCAGCACCTCCTCCTTCTCCACTGTCCCCCTTAAGGAGGCTGTATACTGCAATGAGGCCACCCCTTAGCCTTCTCTTCTCAAAACTGAACTAACCAAGTTTGTTAAGACCTCAGCCACCCCTTGAAGTCTTGCCCTCAAGACCTTTTGCCAACTTGGTTGCCTTCTCTGGACACACTCCAACAGTCTGGTATCCTTACATTGTAGTGCCCAAAACTGCACACAATATTAAAGATAAGGCTGCACCAGTGCAGAGCAGAGCTGGATAATAATCTCCTTTATTATCTCCATCTCCTGACAAATCACAGGACGTGATTGGCTCAAGGCACATTGCTGACCCATATTCAAATTACCATCAATCAATCAATCAATCAAAATTACCAGATCTCTTACTTCAACCTGTTTTCCCTACAATTTGTAAGTATAACCAGGAGGATGTAGCTCTCCATATCTTGGACTGTAAGGAAAGCCTGGCAAAGCAATTTTTGCTGTTGTTGATTACATGGATGACGGACTTATTGGATGGAAGAAATAGAAGAAGTGGGGAAGGAACTATGAGCCATGTTGCAATTTACCTTGACAAAATTCCTTGGTGAAATGACAATTTTTCATGCACTCAAAATGAGGTAAAGGTTTATCTTAGCCTTGTGTAAGTTTGGTTTTGTTGACAGTTAATGCAGCATGAAAGGTAAGGATTTACTCTCTGAGTGTTATTACTGCTGAGTGTGCAGAAGTTTGATTCTCATGAGTGAATTTCAGCGTGCACTGCAGGCTTTTGGTAGATGCCCCTTCTGCCTGGTTCTTCCATGCAAAGCCATTTGCAGAATGTCCTGTGATGCTTGCAGGGATTGCTCTTGCCCTTGTTCCCTAGACATCCCTGCTTCATTATTTTACTTCTTTAAATGGTTCAATTTATGACTAGAAATGTAGACAAAATACCTTGCCTCAAAACACTTTAGCATGTGAGAGTTAAAAATAATGTGCTTGGAAATGCCAGCTTGAGCTGTATGTTGTAGATGTTTTTCTAAATGGCTAAAATGATGCAGGTTTTTATATTTTCATATTTCATGTTCTCTCCGTTTCACGGTGTTTTCCTTATGCAAACTCATTTTCATTTCTTCTATTTTATCCAGTGAGTTAATTTTAAGTATAGAAATAATTGCTTGATGTCCAAAGAGTATGTTTTTTAGAATTTTTATGCAGAAGAAGGAGGCTGAACTCCAGGTTTAGGTGCAAAGCAGATCTCACTACCTTAAATCTGAAGAGATATCACAAGTTCCTGTTCATGACACTGCAATCTCCTAACCTGGTATGCTTTAACTGATTTATCAGAAGGGGTTTTTTTCCTCATATTCACTCAATATTTTTCCCTTTTAAATTTCTTTACCATCAACTATTATTCAGTCATATCTCTGTAGGAAATACCTTTCTTGTTAGCAATGTTTTCTTAATGCTAGTGTGGTATGAAGTCTTCAACTGAGGTGCTTATTTAAGCCAAGCCACATCAAACAGAAAGCACATTTTTCCCTTGTTAAATAAAGTATTTTTTATTTCTCTTTTGTGGCCTGTGGCATCTGACTGGGCTGTGTCCTGCTGTGGGTGACAGGGGAAGAGCACCAGAATCACCTGTGATGCCAACTCCAACTTGAATGGCACAGGGCACTTTCTGGCCCCTGTGGTGGGGCAGGTTCAAGCCTTTCTTATAACTTCATCTATAATGTGTGGTAAAGCAGTCCATCAAATTCTCCAAAGTTGTTGTCTATTACAGAAACTTTGTACACCAATGTACATCAATAGTGAAAAAATAAAGAAAAAAGAAACATCCCCCCATTTTAAAAAGGAATTTTGACAGAAGTGAGAGAGTTTCATTATCTTTCCTAGGAGAGGAAGTCTCACCCAACAAGCAGGCTGCTATATGAGCATAGGATATGCAGACATTTGCCTTTGAGAACTTAGCATTGGGAATGGGGATTTCCTCTTATAAACTTATAATGTTGTTTGTACTTCCCCCAAGCTGAAACCCATGACAGCTTCAGACCATCAGGATAGAAGGTTAATAATTTTCCTACCTGTGCTCACCAAGTTACTGGGAGGGAGACAGTGACAAAGAGCAGGGAAGTGTGGCATTATCATACAGATTAAAAAAGGTTGCCAGCTCCTAGTGTCAATATCCAGACCTCTGATTCAAAGCTTCATCAAATACTGGGAATCTCTGACTGCTTTGGAAAGCTGAAGGCTTTGGATCAGGCATATCCTTCTGGAGGTTATATAACTTTTACAAAACCCTTTCATGATAAAAACCCATTTAAAATATATATGCAGTGGATGTGGCTACATGATAAATGTGCATGTGTGTGTACAAATAAAACCACCAACTGATATTAACTCAACATGTTAGGTCTGGGTTTTTTAAATGAGCATGAAGAGATGCATCAGGAGATTATTACAAAACTTATTTTTGTGTTTGGGAGATATCATTCTATGGTATGGAAAAATATGCTATACAAGTCCTATTGGAACTGCTGCTAATACAGAATTTAAGTGTAAAATATTACTTTAATTATTCCAGTACTTTTTCTTTTCTGTGTGTGTGCATGTGTGTTTGTACACGTACGCCCTCTGGAATGAATGCCCATTATCATGTCTCTTTTTAGAGCTTCTGTTTCAAAAACATAATGCATAATCAGTTTGATTATGTGACAAGCTGTTTCATCCTTTTTCTCTTTTTTTCTTCCCAAGCAATTTTCTAGGTCATGTTTGTGTTAGGTCTTTCTTTAAAAAAAAGAATATCAGAGAGATTTTATGCAGAATTCCTTTTAGCCAGCAATTACAGTCATTGTCTGGAGAACTAATTTTGAATTATATTTCTAAATAATTATATTTTTTTCTTTAGAAAATCAGAAATCCATTTAGGCAGTGGGGATTTAAGCTATTCATAGAATACTTAAAATACAGCCTTCAAGGAAAATGGAAATAGCTATAGTTAAGATTTGGTCTGTTCAACTTCTTTCACCAGCATCATTCAACTTTCAGTCTTCAGTGAGATGAATTAAAGGAGAAATTGTTTCTAAAAACATTCCCTAAACATTTAAAATTAAATCTATTCAAGTAACAATATCTGCTTTTTTATCTTGAGAAATGTATTTGGAAAGGATGCCTCAGGCTTACATTATACTCAAGATACAATAGAAATCTTAACTTTTATTGAATGCACAGTTATTGGGACCCACAGTTCCCAAATTGTTCCAGTGGCAGTTAAAAAACAGTCTGATGCTGACTTTTAAGGGACTCAATTAGTAACTTTGAGAATGACACTTCTCCTTGATTATCCCTTCATATCTGGTAGGTGCATGCTCAAGGGAAGGAAATCCTAGCAAACCCACAAATTAGTATTCCTCATGCAGTGAAATGCCTTCCAACACAGATCCCACAGCTGGCAAAAAGGAAGTGGCTGGATCTGTTTTCAAGATGTCAAAGGCAATGGAGTTGCTCCCAGCTGTTGTACAGGATATCATCTGTGAAGTTGGGAAGTTATTTAAACTCATGTTTATGGATTTAGTCACTATTGTTTAGTATTTATTTACACAGTGCTCCAGCTCTGATCCCTCAGATGAAACCTCGGCACAGCCATCAGAAGTGTCCCAGGGTTGGAAACTGATTTCCAAGTTTTGAATGCTCTCAATCCAAGCTGGAGGCAAAGGATGCTGTGGATGATTTGTCAGTCTCCTGAATGCTCTTCTCTGTCTTCCACAGCAGGTATTTCACTCCTAAAGATCTATGGTGCTTGAGAGATTTGGGGTTGTTCAGCCTAGAGAAGAGAAATCCCTGGGGACATCTTGGAACAGCCTTCTTGTACCTGAAGTGGGTGGAAAATACAGAAAATAGGGGAGATACTATTTATCAAGGAGTGTAGTGATGGGAAGAGGGGGCATGGCTTCAAACTGAAAAAGAGCAGGTTTAGGTTAGGCATTAGGAAGAAATTCTGTACAGTGATGGTGCTGAGGCATTGAAACAGGTGGATGGTCCACTCCTGGAAGTATTCAAATCCAGGCTGGATGGGGCCCTGAGTAACCTGGTTTAGTGGGAGGTGTCCTTGCTCATGGCAGGGGCTTGAAAGTAGGTGATTTTTAAGGTCCTTTCCAATCCAAGCCATTCTATGAGTCTGTGATTTTATTATGAATTTTGGTCTAGGAAGAAATTGACCCCAGGAAATGAATATAATAATACCCCTCTGCCTAAGAGTTATCTTATAAAGAAAAATGTAACTCGTAAAGTTTTTCCTGAGACATTCAGGTGCTATGGCAGTAGAAGTTAAAAAAAAACAAAAACAAAGGACAGCTATGGAAAAAAGATAATTCTGTGCTGTACAGAAAAGACTACTACTGTACAACAAATTAAGCCTAGGGACATGATATAGCTAATGAGGAGATATTAAAATACTGACTAGCTGCCTCATTCACCAGGCACTACTCATCCAGGTTGCTACTGGAGGAGAACAACCTAAAGTAAAAATAGCCAAGAGTAACTTATACATGAGGCAATTTCATTAGGGATTTCTTCATAAGCATGTATACAATGAAGACACATAAAGATAGGCTAAGTTCAACAACTTAGAAGAACAAGGCCCCAACCTTTGAGTACTGGCTTTGCTCATTTAATACCTTTTGAACTTCTTATATAGTTCGTATAATTAAACTGTAAACTTAACCTGTGACTGCTGCTTTTCATAGTGTCATTGTAGAATGACTCCTGTCTATTTAACACACATTCTTGTACATCAAGAAGTTTTCACCCAATAAAAGAAAGAATTAAACTTTGATGTAACATATTTGCAACATTATTATATTTCCACCTCAATGTTTAGACATAGTTAGATAAGTATATTAAACACTAAATATAACTTTTTGATTACTGTTGTATTTTCTCTGTCTCGCTCATAAAGTTGTAGGCATAACTGAGTGGGGTAGGGAGCACATGAAGGGCATTTGTTGATGATGTTAATGCTTGTTGATGTACCTCCATTGTCAGAACCAAACTGGGACACATAAAAGATATAAACAAAAAGATGGAGTGACTTTTGAAGTCTGCTTAGGCACCATGATACCCATCTCTGATAGTCAATGAACTGAATTCTTCTTGTGTCTCAAAAATCACACCAAAGGGAGAAAAAGAGGAAGAATATTTTACATATATTTCTGAAAAAAAAAGAAGTTATTTTCTGGGAATATGAATGAAAACAAGGACAGATGTGATGACCCAGTAAGGGGAAGGAAGCACCTACTTTTCTGGGCCTCTACGAGAGATTTTAATTCCCTAAAGACATTAGCTATGAATGAAGACTGGCAGCTGGCGACAAGTCTAGAGCATGCCCTTTTCTATCCTTGTAATACCACTGACCATCACTATTACTTCCTTATAAAGTATGTGTTCCTAAAAGGCATATTGGCTCTATAATAATTATCTGATATTCTCATCTTCTCATACAATATCCTCCATGTATTTCAGTTTTCAAGAGAAGATCCTGTAACACTAGAATTCACAAAAAAGTTTTCTGGGGTTTGACCAAAGGCTCAGAGTCTCATTTGAGTGAGGCCTTGGTAAGACAGAGTACCTATGACAAGTAAGAAACTAGACTCCTCTGGGCTGATCTGTCCTGACATAAATCCAGCTTCCTGTGCATTTTTAGCCATGGCACCATGGTGCTGCTACAGCATTCCTCACAGCACCTTTAAGTCCATATTCTATGTTGATTTATCCCAGTTCTTTCATTGTTGGACTGTGCTAGGGTGCCACAGTGGTGACAGTGACTTTTCTGGGGGAAAAAAGGCAATCACTGTCAATAGTTGGCACCAGCAGCCCTCCACAATGTGGTATCTCAAACTGGCTGGGAAAGCACCCCGAGGTGTGTGAGGACCAGCCCTGCAAAACCCTGCATCGTGGGGCCACAATGCCCTTGCACCCTCAGGCATGACACAACCCCTAATCTCCCCAACACAGGCAGCACCCCAGTAAAACTTTTTACAGGACAGCAAAAGCAGCAGGTTATCTATTCAGCTGAGTTAACTTTTTGTGCCACAGAGGAGCCTCTCACCCAATCCATCTTGGAAAAGCCTACACTTATGCCTACAATCACAGCCAGAGCCAGCTTTGTTCCCACAGCAACAGACGCAACTCCTATAACATGACCCAGCTTTTTGGCAGCGCCCGACCTCCTTCTGCCGGAGCCCTGACTCCAACCCTGGCAAGGCCTGCTGAGAAGGGGTTGCTGTGCAACCTGACTGCTGCACAGCCATCCTTGGCAGCTCGAGACAGCACTCGTCAGTCAAGGCATGCTTTGATGACTGGATCCATGCATTTTTCTGCAAAGAATCATTTGTTCCCCTAGCAGCTAACACTTCTGGCTATATCTTGTGTGTGATCAGGCACAGCTTCCTTCCTCTCATACCCACTGGAAAACAACTGTGCCTATCTGCAATGTTTTTGTGTCAGGTTACAGCGCTGCAGACAGCCAGGATTCAAGAACACATGGGGAGATAAAGGCCCAGCAGGACAGTTTAGGGCCCAAAATGTTCCATGTGCTATGCAGAGAGTTTCCTCTGCATGCCTGCTTGCTTTTCGCTGCTTTCTCTTCCTGCCTCTACCTCCTGCCCCATTCCCTGCACAGCCCCGTAAAGCCAACTTTGCCCTCCAGCCCAGACTTCCCAGCTTTTCAGTTCAGTTTTAAATATTTCAGGATATCCTAGGTGGGATTTGGGGACAGGAAGCACACCTCTGTTCCTCTCCCTTTCCACACTTCTGTTGCAGAGCTCTCCATTTACACTTCAGCCTGACTTCTGCTCCAGGGCCTTTGGCATGTGTGGGGCAGCACATTTGGAGGCAGAGTGGATGTCTTGAAGGTCCTGCTGAGACTCTTACTCAGCCTGTGGGGCAGCTGTTTGCACCTGTGGCTACTGGGAACTGGCAAAATCCTTGAATCCATGAAGCCAAGTGGCTGATACAATTTGAGCACATCTGTACCTGTATTAGCATCTGTATCTGTATTAGCACATGTGTAATACCCTGTATTGTGACTCAGTTTCTCAAGGCCAGTGACCATGCAAGTAAAACTAGAATGCTACTGCCGTGTTTATTTTTTCTTGATTTGACTTTAATCTCTTGTGCAGGAAGGGCAATAAATATATGAAAAAAATGAAAAAAAAGTAACAGATGGAGTTCACTAATTGCTATGTTCTCAACTTTTTTTTTTTTTCCCCCTGAAAAGCAAAGGTATTCAAACATATTTAGATCAAGACGTCCAGCCTGGCCATTGCTCAGTTGCAAATGCTCATGCTTTCCATGACAGTAATTTTAGGACATATGGTAGTATTAAATACATCCCGACGTCAGAGACTTAATTTGAGCATGATTCCCGATCAGGAGTTGGCTTCACAGGTGATGCAAACAGCCCAGGAATGGGTAACAGTGATATGATCTCTAATGCCCAGCTCTCCTGCAGCTCAGGTGGGATCCACTTGCTGAAGGGTCCAGAGGGTAAATCCTACGGGGAGTGGCTGAGGGAGCTGGGGTTGTTGAGCCTGTAGAAAAGGAGGCTCAGGGAGGACCTTAATGCTCTCTATAACTCCCTGAAGAGAGGCTGTAGCCAGGTGCGGGTCGCTTTCCTCTCCCAGGCACCCAGCGACAGCATGAGGACACAGCCTTAAGCGGCGCCAAGGGACACTTAGGTCGGACATTAGGAGGAATTTCTTCACAGAAACTAGCAAACAGAAAAGTTTTAAACTTTTTAAACCCTTGAGGTCTTGGCGAAAGCAGCAATAAAGATAAAAGCTTCCGTCTCCCGCCGAAAACGCCCACAGCGGCCCGCCCCGCTCTGCCCGCGTCCCGCCCCCCTCGGGCCCCGCCCCGCGCGGGGTCGTTGCCATGGGAGCCGCGCGGGGTCGCGCACGCGGCGGCGGCCAAGATGGCGGCGCCCGTATCGCTCTGTCACATCGCCTGCTGCGCCAACCGGGCGGGCGGCGGCGCCGTGGCTTGGGGCCGCGGCGGCCTCTTCGCCTTCGGCAGCTGTCACGACGTCATCCTCTACGACCCAGCGGTGAGCTGATGCGCTCTGGGGTGGGGCCGGGAGCGGGGCCGGGAGCGGGACCAGTTCCTCACGCTCGGTGCTGTCTGTCTGTCCCGCAGGTGAGGCGGGCGGTCGCCGCCCTCCGCGGCCACTCCGGCAGGGTGAACTGCGTGCGCTGGGTCCGCCGGCGGGACGGCGGTGAGTAGCGCGGCTTTGCATCCCCGTCCCTCGGTGCCGCGGGGGGGCCGGGGCCGGTTCCCCTCGGACCGCGGGCGCTGCTGCCCTTGCAGGGGAGAGAAGGCGGGGGAGACTCGCAACAACGGGGCTGCGCTGTACTCTCAAGGGAATAGGGGCCTGGGGTGCTTGCAGTGTTTCCTTTCGCCTTAAGGCCAACTTCCCAGTAGGGATTTTCACAGAATCAATTAGTTTGGGAAATATCTCTGAGACCATCGAGTTCAACCAATAACCCAACAACACCGTGTCAACTAGACCAAGGCACTGAGTGCCACGTGCCATCTTTCCTTAAACACCTGCAGTGACTCTACCACCTCCCTGGGCAGTCCATTCCAGTGTCTAAGGACCCTTACTGTGAAGACATTTTTCCTGATGTCCAATCTAAACTTCCCCAGCACAGCTTAAGACTCTGTTCTCTCATCCTGTCACTTGCTGCCTGGGAGAGGAGACCCCCACCTGGCTACACCCTTCTTTCAGGTGGTTGTAGAGAACGATAAGGTCTGCCTGAGCCTCCTTTTCTCCAGGCTACACACCCCCAACTCCCTCAGCCACTCCTCATAAGATGCATGCTCCAGACCCTTGTCAGCTCTATTGCCCATCTCTGGACCTGCTTCAGCACATTAGTGCCCTTCCTGAATTGAGGGGCTCAGAACTGGGCACAGAACTCGAGGTGTGGTGTCATTTTAACAGGTGGGTCTACAGGAATGCAACCTGCCAAACCCAGGTGAGCTGCCTGGGGAGTGAGGAGATCTCTGCTGCCGGCCCCACAGGGCACCCCAAGAAGATGTTTGCCTGGGGCTGTGGCAGCTCACACAGGTTGATGGCTTGTGCTGCATGTTCTGCTACCAGTCTGTTTAGTAAGGTTTGGAGTTTTGTGTGTTTTGACTATGTAAACTGATTTGCAATGCCTTTGCAGCAATCTCTGAGCATAAAGCTCTGAAGTTGCATAGAGGTTATGTGCTCGAAAAAAAGAATCTTTAGAGATAGATGGAAATGTTTGAGACATTTATGAGGCTTTTGCTGGATAGTAGTTCCAGGATTTAACATTGCTTAGTGCAATTGCTTAGGCTTTTCATAAGCATATATTCTTGCCCTAAGGTTTTTATGGAAATTCACTGAGAAAGAGAAATGCAACTGTTGATTAGACTGTTAATGTAATGTGCTGCTTCCTTTTTTTGAGAAATGTTGAGGTGCAAACATTAGTTTTTAATAGTGATATAAATTGCCATCCTTCTAACATTCCCATCTATTCAAACATACTCTTCTTAAAAGTTATTAAAACAAGTTATTTTCAGGGAACTTGGGAATTAAATTTTGTTGTGACACTTTGAATTCTGTTTGTTTAGATTTCTCTTGCTTTATTTTCCTACCTTCCTAAGAGACCAAACAGGAACTCAAAAGATTAATTTACACAGTTGGATTTGAGAGTCTTTTGAAAAGGTATTTTTACCACTTTCATACAGAACTTTAAATAGTCCTGTGAATTTTCTCTTTAAGTTTTCTTAGGGAATATTTTTGCTCTTAGCCTGTTCTGCACAGTGCAACTCCTATTAACCATACTTTATTTTGGTGGAAGCTTTGGTTACCAGTGATACTTTGCAAGTAGTAACCAGCAGAACTGCTTATGTTGCTGTTACAAAGTTAAGTGTACACTAAACTAACCAAAACATATTTTTTTAGCTTCTGAAACAGAGTTAATATCTGGTGGATCCGATAAACAACTTATTCTTTGGGAATGGAAAGATACAGTTACATGGAATAATCAGGTAAACAGAAATACCCTCTCTTTAAATCTCCCTCTGCACTAGGTTCTCACATATCACAAATTATCTGTTTTGTCTGTATTTCTGGTTCATACTATTTGTTTCACTTTGACTGTTTTTGTTTTTTATTTTTAATTGAACCCAGTGTGTACATCCTTGAAATTGTTGGTACTCTGTCTTGCCATGTTTTACTATAAGTGTTGTTTCCTCTTTTCCATGGTTCATCTTTTTCAAATCAGCATTGGTAAAGAAGTTAACTAACCTGTCAGTCATTGAGTGGGTTTGTTTAGGTGTCTGAAAGACGCTAAACAAATAAGGGGTTTGTCTGCCCCTGTTTGTCTGCTCTTGACTCATCAGCTTTCTGATCTCACATGGCAGTTTTCTTTAAACCACCTTAAAACCTTCAAACCATGAGGCTCATTCTGAGCTGGCATTTTCTCTACCCTTCTTCTTTGTTTCCTTATATCCATTTCTAATGAATTGTGGTCAATCTGTGCAACAGTGTGGAGTTTGTATATAGATAGCCTTACCAGGATGATCTACTAGTTGGAGTAGATGTTTAACAAAAATGAAAATAAAAACATCTCTGCAACAATTGGCTTTTGTCAGAGAAATGGAGAAAAGTAAGGAGACCTTACTTGCTAATTTATTATTTGTACTGTAAAATGTAAGGCAAAAGATTCAGTGATGTGTGAAAGAACCTTCAGAATGACCTGAAATTTTGATGAAAAAACCACTTCATTATCTAGCTTTTAAAATCTTGCTTATTAGGCACTGGATTGTGAATGGCTGTTTCGGTAACCCGTTTCATCATCTGTCTCGAAGTAGGTTATTGGATTTTGCATTTTAAAATGCATGAGAATGCATAGTAGGGGGAGATGAACCTACTTTGATGGGGGAATGTTCTCAGAAATAAGTTATTCTGATCCTGATCCTTTGTAAGTGTTCATGCATTTGTTTAAGTCACAGACTTTTTTATAAACTTTTTCTGCTGATGTGGTGCACAGCCATATGGCAATAATTTCAAAAGAATGCGGTTAAATGTGCACATTTTAATGGCAGCTCTAGATTAGTGTAAATTCTTAAAAACAAAGTTCTGTATTGAACCAATCAAAAATTCTTACTGGGGCCTACCAGGCTGTATTTTGGGAAGAGATGTCAAGTCTGTCTATGATAACATTTGGATAAATGCTGGATGACTTCTGGCTGCAAAATTAAAAGCTTCTCATTTTGATCTTTGTATTTATGAGGAACAGATTGCAAATTGAATCACCTGTACTCATTGTCTAAATTTAGCAGTTTTGTTTTTCATCTTGGCATTTTGAAGGAGTAAAAAGCTGTTTTGGTTTGTGGGAGCACACTAAACATTGCTGCTAGAGCTGCTGTAGCTGCTGTCTATTCCACTGTGTTCTCTGCTCTGTCTCCTTCACTAAGGTTCTCCAAATTTTTGTGGGGTGTTCCTTAGGGTGAGGGAGAAGAGAAGGCGAAAAAGGAAGGAAAACTACTCTTCCTAACTTCTGTACTGTTTCCAACTTCCCTCATGGAGGGGTGAGGTTTGTATAGTGTACAGAGAAACATTTAATTCTGTTCAGCTTTGAGCAAAATCTTACCAAGTTAATGTTCATTGCTGCTGTATCCCTTCTCTGGGTTTCCTGGAATATGATTTAGCTTAATCATAGCTTGGCAGACACTCTGTCATTGCAGGTATAGAACTCATTTTGAGTATTAATTTTTTTTCTAAAATGGCTTTAAAAATTCCCTCATATAAGTTACTGGAATTTAAGACTCTGTAAAATTTTCTCATGTGTTCAGCTTGTGAAAAGCATTCCTCTCCAAGGCCACTCAGAAGCTGTTTTTGCTGTGGATGCTGTCTACCAGTCAGATGAACCTCATTTAAATCTGCTAATAGCTTCTGCAGCCTCTGACTCTACTGTGAGAATCTGGTCTCGGCATGGTTCAGAAGGTAACATTTTTTTAATGTTAGGGATAACATACTGGCTAAATAAGAATGATGAATACTTATCCATTAGGTATTAAGTACAATGCAACTACATTGATTTCTCTTCAGACTTCAGTGCATCAAAGCACTGTATTACTCTTTGAAAGCCTTGGGTCAGATTTGTTCTGCAGAGTGATTTGTCTTTATATTTCATCAGGGGTGTGTGGCCTGAATCTACTTTTTTTTTTTTTTAATATGTATTCAGATTTTTTAATGTGTATTCAGATGAACATTGTTTTCCTCTGTAATGTGGAGACAGACTAGCTGTATGCATATGTGAAGTAAAATTATGTAGTAAAATGATTAATGCTGGCACTAGAAAGGTGAGGTTTAACTAGTCACTTGTTTTTTCCTATTGGCTTGAATCCAGTGAAGTTTGGGATAATGGGGTCTTGACCTTCTGTTGAACTAGGCCCTTGCATGGAAATAAGGGAAAACAACATTCTAAAATACATAAGAAATAAATTGGGTAGATAATCTAGATTTAAGGTGTTATTTGCTGGTTGAGTTATAGTGACTGCATTTCTTTAGCTACTTTGTTCCTTCTCTGGTGTATTTGAAGATTTCATATTGCCTTGCCTACATGAGAGAGGTGGGAGTTGCCAATCCACAGTGCCGTGTTCTGGAAGGCATTTTTGGTGCTCCCAAAGAGCCCCATGAAGTCCCATCTTTTCCATTTTGTCTTGCTGGTGTGGGTTACAGTGGTAGAGGGACTAATTCTTCCACTGTAGAGAGGTTTTATTTCTGCTATCCTCTTGTTTATTTTGATATGGATGGCTTACTAGTTTAACTAGGATCCTGTTTCCAGGATCCTCAGGGATGTTTACAGGTTTTTCCTCATCTCTCTAACTGCTGTTGTTGCAAATAGATTCAATTTTATCTTTCTGTGTTGTGAATGCTGTTGCCACAGGATATATTTTGTAATATTTATTGCTTCTGGTGTGTTTACCACTCTGAAGCAGTATAGATTTAATACTCAGTGTTATCTTCTAACTCAAATAACTGGATGAAATTTTATGGCCACACAGAAGACAATATTATTGTTTAGGCATTTGAAAAAAAGTAGATTTTTTTCAGCTTCTTAAAATAAAAATGGATGGGAGATTTTAACTATATAATATAGAAGGAAATGACAGTGTAACTGTAGTAGTTACAGTGAATGAAATAAACACTGTCTGTTCCTGTTTTTCAGCTAAATGCATTGAAATTTTGCAGTTTGGAAATGGATTTGTTATGGATGTCTGCTTATCCTTCTTGCCTGGCAGTGATGGTAAGTAAAGCCACACATCTTGAATATCAATGCAGGAAGAAAAATCTAAGAAATCCCCCAAACAGATTTTCATTTGACTGACTCCAGACCTGTGTGCCACAGTTTTTGTTTTCTGTGAAACCCGCTTAAGCTGGTTCTTCTATCTAAAGATTTTCTCTGAACTCTTCTTAGTAATAAAAAACACAGACTGATTGCAATGTCTTCAAAATGGCACTCAGAGTTATTTAGTTCAACTCTTGAGATGGAAAGCTTTAAAATGGGGTAACAATGCTGTAAATGAATGGGATAGGATGATACTGTTAGTTCCACCTCCTCCTTCTGGTGCTGCTGCAAATGTTTGTTCTTGTTTGAATTGAAGGGCAAGATTCAGAAAAAATCTGAAGGCCTGCATTGAAAACCGTAGGTTCCCAAGCAGTGTTTATCACCTGTTCCAGTCTTAAATGTGAAAAAATTGAGATGCTGAGCTACTTTAACCTGACTGTTAAGTATGGTTTATGTAGGTTTCTGTTAACTGAAGTGTTAGAGTTTGTAGGCTGCCACAGACACAATATTTTTGTGCAAATAGGTAGAAGCTTTTTTTTTAATAAAGAAGATATATCCTCAAGTCAGATACATGTGTTGAATTAAGTTCGTGTTTAAGTATCATTAGAGTTTTTCACCTGGATGGAGGCCTGCCAGGCTCCCAGTTGAAAAAGTGCTAAATTTTCTTACTGTATCTGGAATTTTCAGCTCTTTGCTGCATGCATTCCACACTGGTGTGTTGTTTTGATTATATGCCTACAAGCATACTTTATTCTGTGGCTTTGCTAATTCTGGGAGCTATGAAAGCTCTATAAAGATATGTTGTCCTATTTGGAAATGCCAGTGCCATCAGAGGATGTCTGATACCAAAAGCAGCATCTGCACCACTAAAAAACCTCACTGTTTTCCTGTAAATACACTAACGTGTGCTTGCTGAGATGAAGTTAAAAGGCTTGAGGGTAAATTAAGATCATTACTGCAAGTGTGAATATTCTTTAGAAGTGAAGTGCCTGTGATGTCTATGAGTATAACATTAATATTGCAAAACAATAGATTATATCTTCATTTATGATGCTGTGCAGGTAAGAAATTCTCACTGCAGCACTCTAGAGTAGTGCATCTGTTCAATGTTGAAATCATGTTGTATATAACAGAAGTAACCATACATTCTGAAAACACCATAAATTAAAATTATCCTATTACTTCTTGAAATGAAATGTTTCTGAAACTCAAATTGCATGAAATGTTTGAAGCTTCTTTGAATGGTGAAATAGGAAGGATTTTGTTTTCCAGAGTCCCCAAAACCAGTGTTGTTTAAAGTTACACTGGGAGCAGGACAGTCCTTTATTATGAACTCTTCCCATTCCAATTGAGATTAGTTATCCAAACTAATAAGTGCTCATAAGTGCTGAATAAGTGCTCATAAGCTGAAAAAGACTTCTTTATTTTTCTCAAGAACTGAAATTATTTTCAACTTGCATAATTTCAATTTGCAAAAAGAATTTCATTTTGTATGGAATTAAAAAAAAATTCTAGACATTTGCTTTTTTATGTTCCAGTTTCAATATGAATGACATCTGCTGCTAAAATTGCTAAGAAATAGTTTAGATTTTGAACTGTAAATGTATAGAAATATTTCCTGTAGAAATCTGTAAAGGGGCTTTTAATAAAACATAGCCAGTGTTTTCTCCCTAAACCTGACATAGTAGTCCATATAGCTGAGGAGTATGTTAATTCTGAAATCTAAATAAAATAGCTAAAAATATATTACTAAAAACATTACTGCTGATCATTTGCCAGAAACATTAATTGCTAATGGCAATTTGGAATTTTAATGATCTTCAGGGAAAAATGATCTATGATAAATTTAGGAGTTGCTCAGAAAGCTTTACGAAGGCTAAGTTGTCTGCTGCACAGAGATTCAAAGCAGCTTTTCTCTTGAGAACAATCTGCATTTCTTAAGTCAGGAACTAAATACAGAATTACTTTTCTGAAAATCATAAACTACATTTCCTGAAGCATTTGCAGTAACCTTTAATTTCACCTAGAAAAAAAATCTGAGGCTTGCATTGAGAATTGATTCATATGTAATGGGTGCGTTAACTTTCAGAAGACGTTCCTGATGCCTAGGATTTTAACTGATTGTCCTTGAAAATAAATTATTAAAAAAAAAATTGACCCACTTTTGTCAAGAGGTCAAGTAGGGAAAACTGATAGAAAACTGATAAAAACCTGATCAGTCATTTGCAGCTGGAATGCAGCTTAAACACTTTTCTGGCAGCCTCTTTGTTAGAAGTTTCTGTACATTTGTTGTTTAGCCTTGAAGAAGAGCTTTGTGCAGTTTTGGTTGGTTGCTTGCTCTTTGCCTTGCAGTGTCTGCACAAACTCTGCTTCTAAAATGCTGGCAATAGGATTTACTATTTTACAAATCTTGATCAGCTATTTGGCATATAATCTGATTCTTTCTACCACGTGGATAATTGTCATGATGTAGCTTTGGCCTCTGATAGTAAATAATTGTTTCCTCAGAACTGAATTGCAACAGGTGAAAAAAAAGAGCAAGTGGATTTGGAAAAGCTCTGCTTATCCAACTTACTCTTCTTTTTTCCTCTGCAGGAATTTTATCTTAATCAGATCCAAATTCTAATACTCCAAAGCATTTATTTAAAAAAACTATATACTAGTCCATTTTTACCAGATATATATTTCTTGATAGAACTTTTTGACTGAAAGTATTTGCATTTGTATGCAACAGCAACTAAATCATAATCCTCTCTTTGGTTTTCTTAGTTAAAGTTTCATTCCATTGAGTATGTAATTACAATAATGGCCCATAAAACGTGTTTCTCAGGAAAGGATGATATTGTCTTCAAGAACATCCATTGTATTGTATTTTATGGAAGAAAATGTCATTCTTGTCCAATTTCTGTGGACCTGATGACCAGGTCTTCATTCAAAGCAGCTCATCACCTTCAGTCCAAATCAGGTTTCTTTTAGACCTATTAAAGAGAGGAGGAGACGGAGGTGAGTTGTCACCTAGAGGCTGGCAAGAAGAAGCAAGTGATGGAACTGTAAGAAAGTGGAATGTGACTGAGAAGTGCAAGAGGACCAGTGGATAACTAGGCACAGATTTGGTACAAGTAGAAAGAAGAAATTAGTATAAAGAATAAACATATCATGAATATTTAAGTTGATTTTTGATCTATCCATAGTAAAGAAAAAATTATCTATACAAGGGATGTCATGGAGGCTTTTTGTTAAAGGAAGTAGTTGATTTTAGTGAAATTTAATATCTTGTTTTCTATCCAGACTTGAGAAATGCAATTGTCTAGCTTAACTTATAACTTACTTCTTCATAGTTTTATACTAAATTTATTTGCTTTCATTGTTTCAGTCCCTAGCAGTAACACTTCCTCCTTATGATTTAAAAAAGAAGAGTGGAGTAAATGTTTACTGTTTTTCCTCATCGTCTTCTGTTGGAGAGAGGAACTAATACAACTGCCTAACTTGTTTCTTTAACCTCAGACATAACTTTTTCTGGTTTGATTCAGTAGACTTACAGGGCTTACGCACTTTTTAGGTTAGCCAGTGGAAGTCAGCTACTACTCAAGACTTGAGTAGTCTTGAGTGAAAAATATTTCATTGTTTTCATATTCTTCGGTACAGGTAGTGGTGATCTGTCTTCCATTTTTGGTCTCTTTATTTGCTGTATAATAATTATGCTAACTCCATCTAAACCTATCTTAGTTGATTTAGGAACTTGAGTTGCCTTAGTTCTGTGTCATTTTGTTTTGTTCCTTCCTTCTTCTGCATTTAGAGCAAATGCCTATTGGTATCAATGAAATATAATTAATTAAAAATTCTTAGCATATTAAATATTTATAGCTATTATTTGCATGTCAAAATAACTTTTGAGTTCTGTGTTCTTAAGATACTAATTTATTAGGCAGCTAATGTAGAAAACATTAAAAAGTGGCATCACACTTGCCTGTCAGTTACTATTGTTATATTTCAATATATTTCTGTATTGATTTTTACCTTATTTATATTTTTCATATCCTAGAATATTAGATCTTATAAAAAATGAAGACCTTCTTTTCCTTTCTAGTACCAGTACTGGCTTGTGGTGGTGATGACTGCAAAATAAGTTTGTTTATACAGCAGAATGGTCAGGTAATTACAATTTTTATCTCTTGCTCAGAGCATTACTGAGTTGTTCTGCCTCTTCTGAAATGTGCTATTGATGTTTTTCAAGTGCTTCAGTAAGTCCTTTCTGTCTCTACATAGCCATCACATAGAACAACTTTTTTCTGGGTAATGATGAAATGCACATACAGAATATTGAAGTTGTCAGTGCATGAAAGTGTTAGTTTTTCTTGGTTTTTTTTTTGGTGTGAAGATAGCCTGTTTCTATTCCCACTGACACAAAATAGCTGCAACTGTCCTTCTTTATTAAGTGTCCATATGGACATGATATGTTCATATGGAAATGATGTTTCTTTTATTCTATAAATTCTTATAATAAAACTGTTAAAACTTCTATCCAGAGGAATTTTATGTTTGTTGCTAAGTATGCTCTTTATGCTTGACTGCTTTTGAACATCAAAAAAAAGTATTTTTAGGAGTATCTGATCTTATAAAAGTACACATTTTTCATGTGTTATTTCGAAGCTGGCAATTTTTAGTTTTTCATACAGATAAATATTCCTTTTGAGCAGTAGAAAAACATTATGTCCTCTCTTGCATCTGTTCAGAAGTTTTGTTAGATTCTAAAGCATGTGTTGAATGTTGGACTGTTTTCCAAAACAGAATTCAGTATCACTTCTTGCTTTCTCTCGCCCTTAAAAAAACCCCTTCAAACCACAAAAGCTCTCCCAATGCAACAGTGAAGCTACCATTTAGAACCCCACTTTGAAGCTGACGTATGTAGAAGCACTTAGTCTGCTGCATTTGCTCACACACTCCCTTTGGGGATTAAAGAATAGTTACTCCTTTTTTTTTTTTTTTTTTTTTTTAGAGCGATAAAAGCAACTTTATAGATAATTTTGCCAGTTTGTGCTGCCATATACAGTAATAAGATTTTTTTGATTGCTGTTGTCACTAAAATAAGTACTTCATCCCCTTCTTCTATGTTTAATGATTTCTTGACCACTCAGTAGAAAAGAAGGATGCTTGGTTAGATTTTTGATCTTTTTTTTCTTTTTTCCTGTGTAGCTTGTGAGTTAAGTCAGTTTAATGAATTCTCTGGGAATTAGCAATGGCAGAATGCCACTACTGATTCTCAGTGTGTTAAAGAAAGACATTTATGTCAGGGACTGTGCAGTTGGTTTTTCTCATTCAGAGTTTGAAACTTGTTTCCTTGTTTCATTCAGGTTAACATTATTTAACAGGCTGTCAAAAATGTTCAGAGATACATAAATTATTTTGCCCATTGTTGGCCAAACTTTCCAGTATAACAATAGTCTGCTGTTTTAAAAGGCAGTCAGTCTGTGGAGGGTAAAGGAAGGTAACTTGAATAAACAAGTTCCCTCTTAAGCTTCATAAGCAAGTTTGCGCTGTCTTTTTTTGGAGGTAGGAAACTATCTATGCAAGGGGTTAGCAATTTTGTTGTGCATATGTTGTTTTTCACACTTTCAACTTCAGAAAGTATTTTCACCAGCTGTTATGGCAGAGTTGGTGTTCAGAATATCTCTTAAATGAGGTGGAACTTCTTGTTGGTGTCTGTCTTAACTTTCCAGAAAATTTCTTTTAGCTAAGTGGACTGTGCAGGCCCCAATGAGAAGAGCCTATGTTGTGCTTTACAACTATTAACAGAATTAAAACATCCTTGCAAGCCTTCTGACATGAATTCCTGCCCAGCTGCTAAATCTTATTCATCAGATTTCTCAGATCTACTGACACTTTTTTTTATGGCTTCTTAGTAGTATTAAAGGTATTTGAAGAAAGTGTTACTATAGCCTTGCCATTTTTTACTGGAACTTGGCATAGGAGAGTGATTAGAATCTCAGCTCTTGTGTTGTTCCCATACTGGTAAGGGCCTGTAGCTCTGTTCAGTTAATTCAGTGACTCTTGTAAAGCACTTCCTTTAGTTAACATCCTCAAAAAGGCTGTTATGAATGTGAGTGTGAATCCAGAGGTAGAACATGCATTCATAACAGAGCATTCTAATGAAACTTAAAGGGCACTCTTAGACTCTGAGGGACAATGAGGCATCTTTTCTTAGCTAATTCAGGCTACCTTTTGGCAAACTCATTCATTTTACAGTCAAAATGTATTTATTCATTAAAAACTGCTGGCTTTTTAAAGCTGAGCAGACACACTTTAAATCTTTTGAGAATCTTACCCATAGATCCCTTACTGTGTTAAATGAACACTTTGCTTTTCTGACTTGTTGAGAAAATGAACTCTTTGCTTTTCTGACTTGTTGGAAGAGGGTATTTATTTATAAAAGTATTAATGGAAAAATCTTTCAGAAACCATAATATGTTTGCCTGCTTGAGATATAACATCTACAGATGTGGCCTGTGGAAGGCAAGTAAGTAAACCAGCAGATTAAATTAGAGTTTTAAACCAAAACATTTCTATTTGAGCTGTGCTTTTCTGAGAAGATGGTGCAGTGTGTGTTTTGGGTTCCATCCAAATAGTTTGGCGTAGTTGAGACGTGGAATAGAGGGATGAATCAAAGATAATTCAGGCTCTTTCTAATCTGTTGATATTAACAGCTGCATAGAGGAGGGGTATGACATCTAGTGTTTGCTGTAGAAAAAATGAGAAGACTTGGACCACTATTGCCCAATTTACCAAACTGCTACTAGCCTGGTCCTGGTCCAAAGTGTGGGCAGGATTAGTTGTGCAGAGTGTGCTGGGCATGTCCACAGCATCATTAGCTGTGCTACCTGCAGAACAGCTTTATTCTTTGCTTAAAAGGAAAGAGACCAGATTGCTGCTAAGCAACAATGTTCAGAGATTAGGTAAGAGGCATGGGAAAGCCTGTGAAGTAGAGTCAGACCAGGAGGTTTTGTTAGATTTAACTGTTGGTACTGTAACTTCTTATGTATCCAGTGAAGACCAAGTGGAAACTGAAATGGAAGAAATATGAGACCATAAAAACAAAATCTGTGAAAAAGAGAAAATGACAGCTCAAAATATGTGTATATAACCTAGATAATAATAGAAACTTTGAATTACCTGAAAATAATGGCCATGTGCATCTGCACCAACCTTTATATTGATTCAATTGTAGAACTAAATACATCTGAAGAAACTGAATATAGGATGCCAAGAGACATAAACTTCAAAAAGAAGGGCAAAAACAATACTAAAAATCCTAGCAGAGCAGCATACACTACTCTGCTCAGTTTCAGTCGACAGTTTTTTTTTAATGGCAAACAGTATCTTGAAAACTTTGACTGAATCATAGAATCTTAGAATATCTCAAGTTTGAGGACACCCATAAGGATTGCTGAGTCTGACTCCTTGCTCCTCACAGACCACATAAAACTAAACCATATGAATAAGAATGTTGTGTTCCTCATGCTTTGTGGCATCATCCTTCTGTATATGGTAATAGCCCTTGTGTTCACTTGTTTTCCAGCCACTGTACTGACACTGCTCAGATGGGTGCAGTGTGGAGGATGATGTTACAGGGATGGGAAAGACAGCAGCATGAGTTTCTCATTTGAAGGACTGGATCCATTTACAGAGGTTTTGAGGTATCTCTCCTTAGCAGTGAGGCCTCACACCATCTGGTACTGGTATTACTGCTGTGAGTGAATATGAGGTACTTAAATTCAGCAGCCTCTACCTTAAATCATGTAAATAGTTCAGTGGTACTATTTAATATAAGCATATATAAATAAAAATTAGTACAGACTTCTAGCTGACTGGTTAAGTATGCTTGTTCTGCAGTACAAAAGAACTGTGTGCTTGACTTAAAGCTAAGTAGTGCCTAAAGAACTGTTTGGGAAATGACTTATAAATCTAGGGTGGTATTAATAATCTCAAAGTAATTAGTTTTATTCTTTTAAGGGAAAACAAATGGCTGCTTTTCTTAATAGATTTCTTTGATGTAAGATGAGGAGGGTAATTAAAAAAACCCTACACCAAAACACCTTGAAAAGGGAAAATGATTAGATGTATGTTTAGATTAATATTAGGGTCAAGTTTCAGGAGATATACACACTATTTAATGTAAAAGGAGCCATAAAAAAGAAGGATGTTAGCAACAGTTCAACCTGAACCAATCTTTCAGTTAGAAATAAATTTACCAACTAACCTCGATGACTATAAAATACAGAGCATTTTGTCAAAGATCACATAAATGAATAAATAAATGTGTTTTATCTATTGTCTGAAATACCAATTGCTAAAGATTTTTTAATGTATTGCTAGAAGCATGTCGTCTTCAGAAAAATCTTTAGGTTGCTGTTTCATCTCACTTCCTGGACCATTCCTTCCTGCCTTTACACATAACCTGTTGGGTGTTTAACATAAACATCTGTCTGAAATGCCCCATCTGGAAGTGCCAGTGGTTGCAGAAGTGACCAGCCACATGAGGCTTAGGTGGCTGTGAGAACACATTCTGAGGACCTAAACTTTCTCATTTGGAAGTATCTGATCAACTTGGTCTGATCATGTATCCTGTTCTGGTCATGTATCTCATATATAGATGGTTCTGTAATTTTAGGGATGTTTTACAAGGGCATGTAGTTACAGGAGAAGGGGCAATGGCTTCAAACTGAGAGAGGGTAGATTTAGAGTAGATATTAGGAAGAAATTCTTTAGTGTGAGAGTGGTGAGGCACTGGAGCAGGTTGCTCAGAGAAGTTGTGGATGCCCCATCCCTGGAGCAGGGTGAGGCTTTGAGCAGCCTGGTCTAGTGGAAAATGTCCCTGCTCATGGCTGGAGAGGGTGGATCTACATGATCTTTAATGTTCTTTCCAAACTAAACCACTTTATAATTGTGACTGAAGATGTATGATGAGGAGAGGCAGAATAATATTGTTTGATGGGAAGGTGGTTTTGGAGAATATCAGAAATGTTGGATCAAAGAGAGAGGCAACAATTTTTGAGTATGGATTTTTTCATACAAATTTTTCCTTTTTTTCTGTCACGGATTGGAAGAGAGACCTCAGTTGTAGACTTGTGCTGATAGCAGAGGCTGTCATTTAGTCATAGCTCTAAGTAGGCCTAGGTAAGGGATTTAGTAGAATATAATGCCAGAAATAATGTGGTAAGTTATTCATACTAAACTACACCAGTGTTTTAACTGTAACAGTTACTTCAGACATTTTAAATCAACTTGGAATAAAAAACGTCATGGAGGTAGGACTGTTTCTGGGCAAAGAAGAGCAAAAATGGGTTAAATGCTAAGTAAGGAGTAAATAGTTGTACTTGAATCAAAATAAAACAGTAATATTAAATATGTTATAAATGAAAATAAATTACTAGTGAAAGTTCTTAAAAGGAATCCAGACTGTGTTTACATTCTGGTGTCCCTGAGCCCATGTTCATGCTGAGTTTTCTATCAGCAGTTCTTGATGTTCTTCCCTAGAAATTTTGTCAATAAACTTAAAAAACATAGAGAATATTTCCAGTACCTTAACTGATTCTTATTAATCATATTCTATTACAAATTTATTCTTGAAATAATTTCAAAGCATTTATTCTTTTTATACTTGATTTTACCTGTATTCATTTTCTTCATTGTCTGCAGTTGCATCCACTTCACACAAATACAAGAAATTACTTGTCACATCAAACCTACATTATGTTATTCTTTGTGTACCACAGTAAGCCTGGAAAGCTTTAAAAAAATTTCAGATGTATCATAGACGGGCTGTAGCCTCTTGAAAGCGTGCACCTTACATTCACATCCTTTCCTGCTCATAAATGGGAAATGCTGTAATGTTACATGTGCTTATCCAATGGTGGCAAACCCAAAAAGACTCATCTTGAATCTGTGTAAATTGCAATCCTCAGTAGTGGCTTGGTTTTTTTCCCTGTTTCAAAAAATAGAAGCTATAAATACAAAGGACTTGAAAAAATAAAGCTCATTGCTGATATGTGCATGGTAATTAGGTGCATTTCTGTGGTGTAACAGGAGTTCTTATTCAGTTTCAGAAAACGTTAATGCTCCCTGGCCATGAAGATTGGATAAGAGGCGTTGAGTGGGCAGTCTGTGGTCAGTATGAAAGATGAATAAGGTGGAATAGTGGTTTAATGGCAGTACTAGTGTTTTACCCCTCCAACAGATGACCTTGATGCCCTACAGCACCTAAGCTTGTTTGTTTTCTTGAGGTAGTGGTAATTAATATTAAAAATCAAGAAGAACTTTGTATCCTTTTAAAACATTTTTCTTGCTTGTTTCAGGTATGTTTACCTGACTGGTACTTAAATGCAAACAAATTGGGGTTTTAGCAGCTTGTCTTTTTCAATATACAAATGTCTGTATCTGAGTGAGGAAGAGTTGGCTGCTTTTTCAAAGTGAGGAGAGTAGGGGGAAATAGTATCTTTATCTTTTCTTTTCTTGCTTCCCCCCCTGCCCTTTTTTTTTTTTTTTTGAGTTGGGAAATAAAGAGGCAAATCTTTTCAGACATTAACTAATCAAATAGTTATTGCAATGGCACAAAAAAAAAATGGAATTGGAGGATGCTACAAGAAAGAAAAGGAGGAAAGGATATTTTGACAAGTATTGAGACTGATAGAATTCCAAAAGCAAAGGCCATAAATAGTAGGGAAGTATATGTATAATACATACATTGCTTACCATATCTTCCACATCTTACAAGCAGGGAGATGTTCACAGTGCATTGTAAATAATAGAGAATTTGAGTGTGGTAAAGTGAATTGATGTTGAAATAAAACTGGATTTTTTTATGATTCTGTTTACAGTAGGAAAAATTGGGATGCTGTTAGGTGCATGTATGGAAAGATGGTAGGTTAGTCATGGCAGTGGTTGCAATGGAAATGTGGCTCTAATTTTTTTTCTTTTTTTTCTGAAAACAAATAGGTGAAGACCTTTTCTTAGCAAGCTGTGCCCAGGACTGTTTGATAAGAATTTGGAAAGTATGTGCAAAATCAAAGCAACTTCCAGAAACTGAAGATGATTCCATAAAACTGAAAGAGAATATTTTTACTCTTAAAGGTACGTAACAGCTGTAAAATTCTCTCTCACAACTTTTCACTTGTGTCTCTTTTCATGGTTCCAGGGAAGCTTACAAGGTGGTTACCACCTAGTTTGGTTGGTTTCGTGTTGACTGCATTATTTTTAGCTGTTAAAAAAGCAGGATTACTGTTTTAAAGCCAAAAGTTAATGATGTAATACAATAAATGGTAAAGCAGTGAGAGACCTTAATGCCAGCATGGGTTGTTATTGCTATGCATATTCCAAATACAGTATGTAGGACACTGATTTGTCTGTGGGAGGGAAGCTGTTGTGTAGTTCACCAGTTTAATAGCTTACCTTTTATTTTCTTTTCAAATTCAATTAATTAAGAGGTGCTGCTAATATTTAAAGATTAGAAACATACAGATAAGTATGTACAGGCTTACTTTATGGTCATTTAACAGGCTGTTTAGGCACAGTAACGTCAGATGCTTGCATTGCTGATTGTAGGGTACATTGTAGGGTAAATTGTTTGGCAACCTAGTTAATATAATGAAGTGTGTATGATGTTATGTGTAAAAAGTGCTCATGATGCTTCCTGCAAATCCTGATTCATTGTTTGAAGTATCTTAGTGCTTGTGTTTTCAGTCATTTGGAGATGCAAATACGTGTAAGAGTATGCGTAGTGCCGATTTAGAGCATTTATTTCAACACTGCTTGAGAGTTCTCCAGGAATTCTGAGAGACCCCTCTGAGGCAATACACGGACCTGTGACCATTGATCTGGTGCTCAGGGCTTGTGCCAAAGTAGGATTTCAAGGAGCTGTTCAGTGTCAGGAAGGTTTTGAGATATTGGTAGATGTTGACAGCAGTTGATTATTTTCACTAAAGACATCAGAAGTGACCTGGTCTTTCTTGGCTTTTAGAAAGAAATATGCTTTTCTCTGATTTGTGGTAGATGCTGATACATCATATGCAGTTTCTTTGGAGTCCGTGTTGGCTGGTCATGAAAACTGGGTGTATGCAGTTCACTGGCAACCTTCATTTTCCAAAGGTAAAAAGATGTCAAACACTTACCAGCAATGTTAAGTGTCTTATACATAGGGTACAATCACATGTTCTTGTGTTTGCGTGTTCAGTTGTTCCTGTAGACAATGGCAGTCTTTAAATTCTGCTAATAATGTTTTATGAGTAAAAAGATGTTGCCTTGTACTCACATTTTCTTTAAGGAATGAAATTAAATAACAGAGCTGTGAAGGCTTTATCATAATTGATTTATTGGTAATAGTGTACAAATTAGTTTAATTAATCACTGTGAATAAATATCTCTAATAGGTTACCTCTATACATGTATATGCAATGTCTGTTCTTCAGAGGGTAAGCACTACCTCAGGAGCTCTCCTTTCTTTTTAGTGGTGTAGATTTCTGGAGTATCAGTTTTCTCAAGCATTTAAGGCATTAGTGCAGACTCCCATTGAAACAGTGTTATTTATAGTTTAATTTTGTATTTTGCTCTAGTATTTATCTTTCTTTTGAAATCTTTAAATTCTGACAGCTTTGTTTGCAGTACTGATTTTCTGTTATCTACCTGGCATATAAGGGAAGGAGATTCTTGATTTGACATTGAACAATCAGAACACCCTTGCAAAGGTGTCTTTTTTCTGGTGTATTTTAGAGTTGCTGATGGCAGATGACTTCAGCAGTACAAAGGACAGCTTTGCTGGTGTATATACAACACTTGAACAGCAGAGTGCCATTAGAATGTCAAAATACATGAAGTGAAAGACACAGGACTTGCTTTAAAAATATTGGTTTAGTTATCTGGTCCTTAAACTTTTCTCTTTTTTTCTAAATTAGACACAAGTAAAAGATTTAGCCTTTTAGAAAAAGATTTGGGGACAATGTAGGCTTGTCAGCCTTGCACTGCAATCTGAAAACTGACCTGTTAGACCATGAAGTTTTCCAGGTGCTTCTGCATACTGTTAAGCTGCTTGTGTTCTGTAGCCTGCCCAATGCTGGGTTCCCCAAAATAAATTTTCACTAGAGGCAAACTGATCTGAGAGACATATTCTCAGTTCAAAAGGTAGGGTGGGAAGTCTGTTGCTAACATATCACCTCATGAGATGCCTGCTAATATCTCTATCATCAAGAGGAGTTCCTCAGTGGTTTTTCTGCAGGTTTCACAACTGGTGATGAACCAGCTCCCTCTTTCCCATTCTGTGCTGGAGTTTTTTCTGGAGTGTTTCACTCTATTCTGGGGAGCAGTCCTGAGTTACTGTGTGTACTACAGAGTGCTAGAACGTGCTGAAGTCAGCAGCAAACCTAACAATTTGGGGAAAAAAAACCCCAAACAGTGAATACTAGGCAGTTATTGTAAACTGTAAATCTCTCAGTAGAAACTTACTGAAGGAATGGAACTGAGAACTGCTGTGCATTCTCTTTGTGAAACTCTAGCTTTTCCTCCAAATTGTATTTAATTCAATATAAGTTTGAAGTGAGAAAGCTGTGGAATATGGTTGTTCTCACGTACTTGTTTTACTTTTTCTTTGGATGATGATGACTGAGAATACAATATCTCGTAAAGAATGCCTGGCAGCTATGTAGAGCCTGTAAATTTGGTGTGTAAGAACTGCATTGCATGTCTCTGATGCCGAACAAATTTTTTAATGTGTTTGTATTTCAGTATCACCTAATTTCTTTAGAAAGTATGCTCCTAGGTTGTAGGGTAATAATTTTCCTTGTACTGTAGATGGCAGCATGCAACAACCAATGAGGATATTATCTGCATCAATGGACAAAACTGTGATCATATGGGAACCTGATAAAGAATCTGGAGTCTGGCTAGAACAGGCAAGTGTCAGTCTTACTCACAATATGTACTGTATTCAAGTTGTGTTTCCACCTGCATGTGTAGAGAACTAAAACTCTCAAAAATTCTGGCAGAGAAAGGCAAAGTGTTTTCTTGCAAAAATACTCATTCTGATGCACTGTTGCGAGTAAAACTGTATTTAAGAAAAAGGGATCCAATATGATTTTTATTGCTTGTTTTCTTATTACTGTACTTAGGAGTTTATAAGGGGTGTTCGTGCTCAGCTGTCATTCACAGTGTACAAGGCAGGGGCTGCATAGTAACACAGGCTATGTACTCGTGGTAAGAGGAGGAAGAAACCCTCTTGAACTACTTGCAGTTCATCCTTGTGGAAATGTGACCTAAGCAGTTACTACGGAGCACCTGACACGCAATTCACAAGCCTGGTTTTATCCACAGTAACTTGATCATTGGCTGTGTCATTAGGTTTTTCTTCCATTAGAGCTGAATACTCATGTGTCACTCATGTAGTATTCTGAAAGCTATTCAGATGTGGATCGTCCTAAGTAAACAAGCAGTACAACAAGATTCTCTAGTGCTTTGATTGATGTCTTTTCAGCTGACCTGCTTTTCCAAATTGCAGTAGTTCAGTTGAAGTTGTTTATGTTGAGTTATGCCAGCCATTGTTTGTGATCTTTCCTGTCACAAAGAAAGTTCCAATCATCTCTTGGGTGAAAAAGCGAGAATTACAGTAGGGTATTTAATTTTTCCTCTGTTTCATTGAAAAGTTCTGATGGCTTTGTGCTTGAAGTAGAAATTAGTTCATAAAAGGGCAATCACAAAGAGATGCCATTGGATGTCCCTAGGTGTAACAGGTAATTGTGGCTAAATTCACAAGTGTCTAAAAATGGGTTGTGCAGTAAACCTTGTTGCAAGCTGTGATTCTTTAATTTTACGTTCTCTTTGCATTGGCTTGACCACAAATGTGCAGCTTCAAGTTCAGATCAGACATTTTAACAGCAAAATCAGTTTGCATCAAGAGAGGGGAATCTGTGCTGGAAGCTTGCAGGGACGAAGGGCACAAGGGGAACATCCCTATTTCTCTCTTTCATCATGATATGATAAACAAGATGTCTTCAGAAATTCATTCCCCTGCTCAGAAGTGAGACTAGAAATCTGCCTCTAGCGTGGAGGCATCAAAGTCGCTTCAGTATGAGTGGTATTTTTTTTTGAATGAGTGCTAATAAAATGGAACTGCTAGTGTAGTACCATTTAAAATGGGACACTGGTTCATTTCATTTTGATCTTAAAAGAGGCTACATAAGAATGGGGAAATTGAAAGCTTGAAATAAATTGTTGTCGTATGTCTTGAATAAAACTTGAAAATGTAACTTTATTAATCTTTTCATAAAATTAAAGAAGTGGAACGGCACTAGAGCAACTGTAAGCCTGTATTGTATGCGTGTGTACATACGTGAGAAATCACAAGAGAAGCACAAAACAGAGGCCAGAATATGCCACAGAAGGAGTATGGATCAAATTGCATATGTTCATGGGGAAAGAGGGAAGTGAAAATAGGCTAGGGAATCTTGGAAATTAGGTAGGAAAAGAAATGTACTTGGGAACTACTGTTTCTTTGGATCATTTTTCTGTATTGTGCAACAGAGCAGTAGCCAGGCAACAGATGCTAAGGAACTGTTGCATCCAACAAGCTGGACTGAAACACAGAACATTTGGGTTTCCATCTCATCTAATGTAATGTTTTCTTTCCCTTGGGGGATCCTGTCTTGAGATGTCTGTGAAGGGAGGCTCCATTCAATTGGCATGCAGCTTTAATTCCCATGATAGTGCTTAACTTTGCAATTAAAATATTCTTCAAATGTGTTTGTGTGTGTAACGTGAACTCTTGTCTATAGGTGGTTTTTCATCTCATGAAGTAAGAATGAGTTTGTAGGAATGGAAAGCCATTTTCATGAATATTTCGCTTCTGTTCATTAATTTAGGTACGGGTAGGTGAAGTGGGGGGCAATACTCTTGGATTTTTTGACTGCCAATTTAGTCCAGACGGTTCGATGATCATTGCTCATGCTTTTCATGGAGCACTACACCTTTGGAAACAGGCTACAGTTAATAAGGTATGTTGGTTTTCTTGTTAGTAGTATTACTTAAAAGAATTATACATCTAAGTCATTTGAGGTAAATTTCTGTTATTAATAGAGAAGTGTAACATTATAATTTAAAATTAGTGATTGAAATAGTCCTCTTCTGAATATAATATTCTGTAGGAGTTTCACTCGTGCACAGAAGGGAGGTTGAAATCCTCCAGGCTCTAAACCCTGTTGCTTACCTGTGAGGATCATGAAATCAATTGAATAGACTGAACTCCTTTGTAGTTGTGCTTTGTTCACAGCTGAACAATAACACAAGTTTCTTTCAGATGGAAGCAATACATCAGTATTTGTGTCTCTTCAGCTCTCTTGAGTTCTAATAATTTGCTCTTTACAAACGTCTTTTTCTTACTTTCTTAATAACCACGCTGATACTTGTAGGATGTGCTTAGAATGTGCCAGTCAGTCAAATGAAAAACTCCTTTCTTCTTTGTGGAACTCTTTTAATAGGAAGAATGGACTCCAGAAGTTGTGATTTCAGGACATTTTAACAGTGTAGAGGATGTAAAGTGGGATCCAGAAGGAGAGTTTGTCATCAGTGTGGGCTCTGATCAAACTACGAGGCTCTTTGCTCCATGGAAAAGGAAGGAAGAGACAGAGGTATGATCTTGAAAGAGTTTGTGAGTTGTGCTTAAGGGGGCTTGGTCAGTCTTGAGTTTGGAATGAGTTGTCTGAATATAGCTCAAACCTTAGAAGTTCCCTGAGCAATGATCTGTTTAAAACTGTTTGGTTTGGTTAATTGAGTGTGTGCTGTTTTCACTTTAAAAATATTAGTGGCAGAGTTTTTGCAGTCACATAGTAGGATTGCAGTTTAATCCTGAGTCCATGTCAGATTACCTTCAGTTAGTGTTCTCCTAGAGTCTTGGAAAACAGGCTCTGCAGTAATTCAGGAGGAATTGCATGACTGGTACTAGTAACCACCTATTCCAGTGGTTTAACAATTGGCTACACTGCTGCAGATTATCATAAAGAAACTCAACTTTGCTTGTGCTTTTATACATGAACATAATCTAAGCAAAGTTCTCACTGTATTTTTTTACATTAATTTGTTAATGACTGTTTTACTAGAATGATTATCTGAACGACATGAGGGCAGCTGGTACCTGTCCTGATTTAACCCTCCAGCCAGCAGCTGAGGACCACACAGTTGCTGGCTCACTCCTCCTGCATTGGGCTGGGGGGAAGTCTGTTTAGGAATGCAGAAGTTCCTGTTTCTTGTTTCTCATGTGTTTTTCTCCTCTACAAATGCAACCTTTTCTGGCAGAACAGTACCAACGTTCCATTCAGGAAACTGGCAGAAACTAGACTGTCTGTAGTCATATAGGGCCCTGTGCCATTGATTGGGAGAGGCTATTAGAGCTGTCTCATCAAATCTTCTCTAATGTAGACCAGCAGAGTAGGTCTGCTGTTTTTGAGAGAGTGAATTTGGCATCAGTTCTTTGATTTCTTCCTTCCAGGCCACACACGAGTGGTGGCAATCCCAGTTCAAGAGCTGTGCTCTGCCTTTTGTTGTAGGAAAAACATTTCCAGTTTCTTTCCCTGCTTTTTACCCTAATCTCCACGCAGGAGGGTACATTAAATATATTGAAACAAAGTTCAGGACTAGCACGTGATGTAACCTGGCAGCATTCAAGAGTTGTCAATATCACATTCTCTGTGACCTTTTGAAGTACCAAAGTCTTTATTGTGTATGCTGTTTGCTAAGTTTTAATCCTGTCTTCTGAAAGAACTGATCTTTGTATGATGTACCTGCACAGCTCACCCTGAAACTTTTGAATCAATTGATTTAGCAGAGTGATTGCAGTCTTCATATCTAAATTTGACATGAACTGAATTCTTGTACTTTGCCTTCCTGTTCTGACACCAGGCTAATTTGACCAAGTGTAAATCTCAGTAATTTCTATATTTGCTACTGCATGAGATATGGGAGAAAGCCTTAGTATCCTTTTTGGATGGGTAAAGTGGAGGGTTAGAATAGAGATGGGTCATTTGAAGAGGTTTATTCAGGACTTCTGAACCCTGGGATGGTTTTTAGTTCTGCCGATCATGAACTTGGATAGCACAGGCTTTTAAAATGCCTTACTTTCTTTGTCACATTGAATTTGGCATCTGATGTTTGTCTTAACAAGGCACAATGGATGGTTGAGATGTTTGTGGAAAGTTAGTGTTACAGCTCAGTATTCATGTTTTTCCCTATGAAATGGAAACTATGTGTTGAGTACAAATAAGCATCCTTTCCTAAAGTCTCAGTTCTGATATCAGACTATCAGAAAAGAGGGATAACCATCAGCTTCAATTTGTCATGCAAATTTGCATCCTAATTTTTCTGGAAGAAGCTTATTGCGTGAGTTAAACAGCTCTCTCTTTCTTTGGGGTCTGAGTTCTTTGTGGTTTTTTTCACTCTTGCTATGTGTTCTGTTGTATGCAAAGATGTACCCAGTAAAGGCTAAAGAAGGGCTTGTTGCACTGTTTGATTTTATCTTTTTTTAAAGAATGAATGCTTTTATCTTCACTAAAAATAATCAAGCCCTTGTGAAATCATGAGGTTTTGTAGGATGTCTCAAACTCTCATTCAGGTACTATCAGAAACTTCAACATTCAAAACTCAATTGAATTTTTAGGGTGATCTGTGCAGTTTTCAGTCAATATTCAGTCTTTGCTTATATTAATATGAAATCTAGTCTTAGCTACAGCTGTTGGAATACAGAAGTAGTCTAAGTTACTTCAACTGATTCTGGTTCTGCTAGCTCTGAACTCAAAAGTGTGCACAGGATTTTTCCAACTGAAGTATCATCTAGATGAAGTAGCAAATGACACTTAGGAAAAACCTCTTCATGAAAGTACATCCGCTAGAAAATAAATGGGGTTTTTTTGAAGAGTCATTTATCTCACGTGTAGAGTAAGTCAGATTTTCAGAAAAGCAATTAAAATAATTTAATATCTTTTTTGCTAATGTCCTTTGCTTGACATGACTGTAAAACTAGCTTGTCTTTCTGTTTTGATTAACTGTTAATTCTTGTTTACTTGGATTAACACTTGAAGAGTGGATAGAATATTTCAAGAAAGTAGGAAAAAGAAAACACTATTACAATTATCCAAATTTTCCAGATTTTTTTTTGCGAGAATCTATTATGGTTTTGTCAGTTTTTTGCAAAGCTTCTATTAAATGGTCTCACTTAAATCAAGTAGTTAAAGAAAAGAGGGAAGTAGGAACCTGTAGCCTGCTGACAGCAGTGCTGCTGTTCTTTGTGAAAGACAGATGAAGGAAGCAAGATAATTATCACTACCTTTCAGCCTACAGTCTTGAAAGTAGTAGGATACAAACCTCTTTTTGCTTAGGCAAATTATGTTCTATTCCTGACTGTCTAGTATAAAGAAGTCACAGTAAGTGCCTTAAACACGTGTGTGCAGGGACATAGTTTAGTAATTGCAGGGATGGTTTGGTGGAAAAAGAGAATTCAACTGATATATGGGAGTACCAGTTTTATGCACATCAGTAGAAGGTTGCTCTTAACTTTGCTTTGTGTTAATAAGTTCAGGAGGTGAAGTAGTGGTGCTTTTTTTGAACTTTAAGTTGCTCTACTTCTCTCTTTAAGAATTGTGTTTTAGCTGTGTGTCTGCTCATTTTTAGGTAACCTGGCATGAAATTGCCAGGCCACAAGTACATGGGTACGATCTGCGCTGTCTGGCAATGATCGGCCGGTTTGAGTTTGTGTCAGGAGCAGATGAAAAAGTGCTTCGAGTTTTTCGTGCTCCGAAGAATTTCATAGAAAATTTCAGTAACATCACTGGTATCCCAATGGAGAAGCTCTGCTCCCATGTAAGTATGCTACAGCAATGCTAAATGAGGAGAACTCTCTTAGATGTAAAATAAGTTAATGCTTCAGAAAATGTCAGATTGCACTAAACCTTGTAAAAATTCTTTTCAGTTAAACCATAATCTTGTTTTTCCTTTCCTTTCTGCTTGCTTCTATGTGTGTTGTTTCATATGTATTTTTATGGTGTTGTTATGTGAAATGAGTTCTATTTGAAACCAAACAAGACCTTGTGTCAGAAGATTGAAAAGAGTGTGGGTAAATTTTAAGTAACTCAAACCAAAGTAAACCGCTGCACACTCTTGGGGGTTAAGCAAACAATAAAGCTGTTAATGTGTTTCTCCTTAATTTAAGGGTGCTGTAGTCTTGTCTGGATCTAATTATTGTTGTGCGGTTATGTGTTGGGATTACTAATTTTTTTTGTGATTGCATGCTTGGAAATAGCATAAGGCTTTCTGCACTATTTTTAGTTCTTACATACAAATATTTATAAATATGTACTTGCTCATGCTTTATTTCCTCTTGGCATTGGAAATTTTCTTGAGGCCTTTACATTCCAGTTCTTAGGTATGTCAACTGTCCTGTGTTGCTGTCCTTTGTTTGCTCCTCATTTGCATTAAGGTCTAATTCTGATTTTATCTGCATTTTGTAGAGCAGACCTCATTCAAGATAGTTGCCTCTTTACAGTGCCTTGCATGCTCTTTGGATATTTCACTCAAAGCAGGGTTTTCTGTGCAGTTTCTCAGAAATGAATTAGCCTTTCTGTTTAATTTAACAATTGAAATATCTGGGATAGAAATAGAATCATTTTCAATAGCAAGAAGTTACATAAGTAGCTGTTTAGAGCGTTAATTCCACAAAACTTCATAAGCATTTGCATTAATGACCATGGTACAAATAGCATTGTGCTTTTATAAGGCTAGCAGATGTCATTATTTTACATTATATAGACTTTTCTTATTGGCTCTTCCTCTGAGTGCTGTTTTTGATTCATATCACAAAGTGTTTCACATGGGCTTTGGTTAAAGAGGAGGGCTTTATGAGCTCTAATTATACAGCTGCTCTTAAATAGCTTTCTTAAAATTGTTTTCTGTCAAAGCTTTTTATCACTAAAGTGGGGAAGCTTTTTTTTTAATTTGGCTTAAATGCCTTCCCCCAAAAAGTACCTGAAACCAAAACACAGCTTTATATTCAAAAAGGGTTGAATAGGATTATATTCAGTTCAATTCCATGGGATTATATTATACTTTGGGTTGTAATGAGGAACCATTTTTGTTTTGGAGGCCTTGTGGTTGTCTGGGTCTCTGATGCATTTTCTCATCTAATTATGAACATTTAAATACATTTTAAGCTGTCACCTAAAATATTGAATTAATTCTGTAAAACAGTCTTTCTTTGAACTTTTCTGGTACCATAAGGAAGTGGGTTTACAGCTATTAAATCTTTTTTTATCTCTACACAAAGGTCCCCAAGTTCACTTAACCCTTCTAAATTTTTACCCTTTTCCCTATACCATTATGGCACTATTTTCTGTCTGATGATTTGTCTTTCCCCTGTGCTGCTTTAAACAGACACGTATTCCAGCCACATCTCTGTACTATTTACTGAGTTGTGTTTCAAGTTGTGGTCACAGGCAGTCACCCTCTGTTCTCTTTTCCAAAATGCTGCTTTATTATTTCACTTCAGAACAACGATTTCCCAGTTCTATTGTGTTAAAAACTGCAGTGCTCTCAGTTAATAGATTAATTGTAATGTGTGTGCTAGAATAAATATAACTGTGCAAGAAAACCTGCAATTAGCGTTGAAGAAAGTCCTTGAGCTGGGGCATTAGAAAAGTGCTTTTTTTGTTGTTGTTGTAGGTTTTTTTTTTCCTTTTTCCCTTCCTGTCAGAGTACTGGTTTTTGTTTTGTCCAGGGTGTGTTCTGAACAAAATTATTTCAAAGTGCCCCCTCCACTTCTCTAGGAAAGTAACTCTAGAAATTCACAGGGATTCATTAAGCTGTGGCCTTTGAAATCCAAGCCTATGTGACAATCCATGTGTAACCTTTCTTTTTCTTTAATTCAGCAATCATCTGATCTTCCAGAAGGTGCAACTGTGCCAGCTTTGGGATTATCCAATAAAGCTGTTTTTGAAGGTACTGCTAGTGAGAAATAGTGGTTGTGGTGTTTCATGTGGAAACTTTATTTAAGGGATTGTTTTAGTGTACATATTAGATCTGTAAGTGTAGGCTTGACTGCAAGTTCAGAATCCAGAAATAAAATCATGCAAAGTGTTTATTTCTTTGCTAGCACCTAAACATGCCGCTTAAAATTAAAAACACAAGTAAGGAAGAATTAGTTAGCCAACTAGTAACTAATATCTTAGAGAGGCAGTGGAGATTACATTGTGGGGGAACAAGGAAGAAGGGACAGATGTCTCCCTAAAATGATAAAAAGTATTTTCATGAGACTAGAGGTCTGTTTTTTTCATAAAGTCTCTAGTAAAAGTGCACTATAATGGAATGTACAAATTAGGTCAGGCCTGTTTTTTTCTCTGCTTAAAGCTTTATCAGAAGGTGTGATCTACAAAAGGAAGCATTTTAATAAGCTTTGTCTCTAGGGTCTTCAATGGCAATAAGCCAAATTTTCCTAAATCATTTGTGAGAGAAAAAACAACTTTGTTGTACTTCAAATAACTTGTAAAATATATTTGGGCAAAGTTTTTTTCCCCTGCTTTCTCATGAGTTCCTCCAATGAGAGAGGGAACAAAACTTCCTTCTTCTAGGTTATTGCCACACACAGAGTAACTAATTTACACTGATTTCATGTGGCCCAACCAGAAGTGGCACCATGAGTAGAACTTCCCTGCACTGTCCACCACTGCTCACACAGTGCTGTCAGCATTGATGGCTTAGGGTAAAACACCACAGGCATGTTCTCACTTACTCTGCAGAGGAATCTTCGTGGTGAATGATGCTCAGATAGTGGTCTCAGATGCATATTGCTCATTGCATTTTCAAAGACAGCAAAGATGGGATGAATGAGAAAATATTCTTCACTTTGTTTTTTCTGTACCTTCTTTTTGAAGTTGCTCTGCTTGAGATGCATATTAGGCAAAAAGGTAGATTCTGGAGGAGGAACAGTTCCCCATCTCTGTACCTTTTTCTTAATACCTTCACAATGAAGGACAGAGTTGAATTTTAACTTACAATTAACTAATTTCAGTTACCTCTGGTACTTTTGCTTCAAGCTAAGGACTGAGCCTTCAGCAATTTTGCTGAAGTTTGCAAATTGTAGATACACTTGCTCAAATATGGGTTTTCATTTAGTGATCTACATCAAATTTATGAACTCATCACTTGTATCAGAGATTTTTGTCTTAAACTTTTTCAAATACAGAAGGAAAGGTTTAATATTGGGGAAACACAGGTTGAACTCTGGTGACTGCTTTGCTCAGTGAAATTCTTTTTAGGAATCTCTAAAAGATTGTGCTGATGGAGAGAGGTCAGTTTCAAAAGGTTAGATTATTACTTTTTAAAAATCTTCTCATTCTCATATGTATTAGAATAGCTAGCTTCTAGTATTCATATTGTAACTGCAAGCAGAGAAACCTAGTTTCAACTACTTGTAAAAAATACAGATTTTTTTACTTGTATAAGTCCTCACATTTTCCCTCCTTTCAAGTATATTCTTTATCTAATGAAGTCCTTACTTTAATAGGAGATATGGCTGTTCAACCAGATGAGGATGAAGAATCATTTAATACCATTTCAAATCAATATCCAGAGATTTATTTTCAACCCTTGATCCTTACAGGTATGAGAATAATTTCTGTTGTAGGAAAAAGAGAATGAGATTCATTGGATATAAACTTGAAGCATTATTTAGCTGATTTGAAAAAATCAAATTTGAATAGGCTGTACAAATCTTTTTTAGAACCTCCACCAGAGGATCACTTGCTGCAGAATACCTTATGGCCTGAAATTCAGAAGTTGTAAGTTTTATTTTTCCTTTTCTTATTTGTTTCAAAATTTCCAGGAAGCTGTTGCAACTTGTTAATGTAACTTTTCCTATTTTACTATGTTATTTGACTTTTTGTGTGCTACATTGCTTGTAAAATAAATAAATTATATATATATAAAAATTAGGAAACAATGAAGAAAACAGCCGTTAGAACTGATGTGTCACAATTTTATTTTACTTGGTTGTTACTCCTTAAAACCTTGTCTGTACTGAAGGTCTCTCTGTGTAGGGAGTTTCCTGCTACTTTCTACTTTGTGGCACAGGCATGCAGATGTGGTATGGAAATAGAGGCTGAGGCATCAATGTAGCTTGCCCCTAACACCTGTCAGAGTCGTAAGGTGCAATAGATGGAAGCTACAGTCAAACCAGGATGTGTGTCTAGTGGTAGAGCAAAGTGGCAAATGTTGAGCAAGATGGTTACAAACCCAGTTTGAGTATTGAATGCTGACAGAGTGGTTGTCAGTTGCTAAGATAATGGAGTAATGTGGTTATGATAATGGTTTTGAGGTTGCAGTGTTTTAGAATTCTTCAGCTGTGTTTTCTTCCTTTTCTGAAATCCACAACAATTTTCACGAGTGTTGTCACCTGATTTGTTCCCTAAAGATCCCAGTAACATGAGGCTATACTTTCAAAATTTTCAAAGTTTTAGTATCAATCTTCAAAGGATAGCGCAAAGAAATTGGACAATCTAAATCTCTTGTGGGTTTATTTATGTGAATCTCCTGAAAGGGGTCGCAGACTGGAACAAGAAGAATGTTGAGCCTTTGCTGGTTACAGCTACCTCTATACACTACCAGTTTTGTGAGGGAGGAAATAAAAAGCTTTGGGAAAACACTATGCAGCTTTCTTTCATTTGACCGAGGGGGAAGTTCTGTGAGAACTCATCTTTGCCTTCAGTTGAGCAGTAAATCTGCTTTGAATGCTTTTAAGCTCTGTTACTGTGTTTGTACTCAAAAATAATTTTAGGAGAAGGCCAGTGGTTGTTAGACCATATCTGCACATTTTGTAATTTCTAACTGTTACTTTAACTGCTTCTCCTGTGCATTCTATGGCTGCTAATGCACTCACGTAAGTAGATTGATAAGAGATGTTTAAGTAGTAAAAAGGAGCCAAGGCCAAAATTCTTCTTCATTTGTCTTTGACATTTCACAAAGTCTAGTGGGACATTAATATTTTATACTCAGCTATGGGAGTGCTGCTTATCTGCCTTCATATCCTGCATTCATTAAAATAACTCCATTTTATGACAGTCTTCAGATGACTTTTATCTGAGCAATTCTTTCTGTTTTTAGAGACACAGCTAATGATAGAGATTATTTTATGCAAGAGCAACAAGATGTAAAGCATTCATAGACTTTCTGAATTTTTGTTCAGAGTAATCTTGAAAGAGGTAACATGAAATCGCATAATGTAGATTTCAAGTTGCCATAGCAGCAGAAGAACAGTGTGAGGCACTGACTTGCTAAAAATAGCTTGTTTGTCATTGACATTTGTGTATTCCTAGCTCTAACTTGACACCAAATTTTGAAGGATTAGTGTTGGGTTTTGCAAAGTGCTTGCTTGAGGAGGTTTTAGTATGAAGAGCTTGCTGAATTTTTTACATAATATAATAACTTTAAAAATATGATAAATCTTGTGAGAATATGCTAATCTTTATCCCCTTGGAAAATTATCATAGAGAGTTCATATGCAGCATGCTGAGATTAAAGCTTGAGTGTTGACATAAATATATATGTTTATATGTATGTACATTTCATGTAATACACTTGGAAGTTGGAAGAGATGCTTTTTGACACTAGAAGATTACTGTATTCATTTGTTTGGACACTTGAAAGTCCAGTCAGTCTACCTGTGCATTAAAAAATGCTATGAATTGTACAACGCTGAGGCAAAATTACCTGTGGTTGAGAATATCATTTCACTATTCATTCATCCAGTAACTTCTCGCCATGGTGAACCTTTATTTGGTGGTGTACTGTGTAGTGAAGAAATCAGATTTTGTTTATGGGATCAGGGGGTAGCACTGTATTGTACTCTTATGCTGTCAAGTCTCATATACACCCTTTTAAAACAGCATCTCCTGTTGTGAATAGCTTAATTGTCTTCATTGCAGACTGCAATGGGCTATACAGCTGTTGGTCTGCCCTAGGACAGTCCTGCTCATGTAACTTTGCAAGAGACAATATTTTATGTTTTCTGTTAATTTAATAAGAATGGTTATATTTTCGCACTTCCATTTAGCAGAAGAACCATTGCATGCAGAAGCTTGAAATGTTTCCATCAACTGCTTTTCAACACTACTTTTAGGAGATTAAAGCCAAAACAACTGAGGATTTGTTTCATGGTTATTTTCCTGTCATTGAATTTCAGGAAATTTATGCTTTTGATACAATAAATATTTTTTAGTTTTGGAAAATTGACTTGCAGTGGTTTTCACTACAGAACAGTCTCCAGGACTGTGCTTTGAAAGTAAGCATTATGATAAAATTCCTGCTGGTGGCAAATTCAGAGTAAGACATGCAGTAGTACCTTCATCATTAGAAGCATCAGTCCCATGTAAGAAGTTAACACCACTACCAAAGGAGTTTCTTAAGAGAACTTCCATCTCTTCAGAACTAGGGGAATCATAGGAAACCACACCACCCACTGGTATTGAGCTGATACGTGTCCACTGTTTATAGATTGCATCTCCAATTTTACTTTACTTCCAATCTTTTTTGTGACTGCTTTTAATTTCTGTTAATCTGTATGGAATTTCTCCTTATTAGTTAAATACCAGTCTGGATATGTGAGTTTGAATTTCAGCAGAACTCATGCAAAGACTGATTAAAAAATTTATTTCTGGAGAAGGCTAGGAATTTGGGGGGTTTTACAGAGGATTTTTCTCTTTCCAACATGATGCTTGTCCTTTAGTTCAGAAACCTTCTTGTGGTATTTCACAGAATAGGCATCCTTTGACTGTGAGTTTGTGACATATTTCTTCAGTGTATTTCAAATATGTGGCTTATGATTTTATTGGTATTGTTAAAATTGCTTTTTAAGAAAATAAAGATACATTAAATGCTACTTTAATCTGCTTTGTTAGTCATTAGGGTGGCTTTGGCAATGCTGATGCTTTAAGACTATGGAATGGGCTGGAGAGATTTTTCTGTAGCCAGTTTCTAATGGAAGAATTTGTGCAGGTGTTTAAACTGAGAGCTGAACAAATTATTGGGGATTTAATACTGAAATGATGAGAAGTTCCTGGCAAGTGCCTTTCATTTTTGAAAAGGGATTTAAATTAATATAACAATTTTGATACATACTGCAAAAATGACTGTGATGTGTTCAATTTGTCTTTATGTGTATTTCAGATATGGACATGGATATGAAATTTTTTGTGTTGCTTGCAATAATTCAAACACTGTAATTGCCTCAGCATGTAAGGTAAGCAAAGATTCTAGCACCATCTAGTGAAAAGTGCTGTCTGATTTCTAGGGCTGATTTATCTTCTTTTACAAAATATGGAAGATTTTGTATAAGTGACAGTTGCCTTGCAAAGGTGAGGGACTGCAAATAAGTTATTATTCCTAAATTGTGTATGATTCATTTGAAGATATTAGTAAGATAAATTCTAACGAATACAGGTCTGAAATGTTTTCTTACTGATATGTTGTCAGCATTACAAGAAAGTAGGGAAACAATGTTGAAACTTCCCAGAGGAAAGCTGGGTTTTACTTGATTGCAAGCCTTAAAACAAGCTGTCTAATATCTTAGTACTTTAAAATGTGTGACTTTTATACTTGCTCTCATTAATTCGCACTGATATTTTTTCCATCCATACAGGCTTCCAAAAAAGAACATGCAGCAATTATTTTGTGGAGCACTACTTCTTGGAAGAAACTGCAGAGTTTGTCTTTTCACAATCTGACTGTTACTCAGCTGGCATTTTCTCCTGATGACAGCTTTTTACTAGCTGTTTCTAGAGACAGGAATTGGTCACTGTGGAGGAGACAAGATTCCTCAGAGTCAGGTAAGATACATGGACATACACATTTGTAGACTTGGAAGTTTGTTCAGTATTTTTGGCTGCAAAATATTTGAAAGAGAACTGATAAAATATTTTAATGGACATTTTGCTTGCAACTATGAAGAATTATTAATGTTGTAGGCTCTTGTGGATTTAAGAAATGCAATTAATGTGTGGAAAGATAAAAAGAAAATTAAAATGCAGAGAAGAATATAATTTAGATGTTTAATTGATGGATGTAATGAAGTCTGCTAGTCCTCGTGCCTTCTGCATGTGATTGTACGTTTGACTTACTTGAAATCAAGTATACAAGCTGAACTTCAGATTGGCATTCTGTCATGGAGAGCCTTCATCACAGAGTTCTGTGCAGATATAGCTGGAAGGTTCAGTGCTGCACCCATATCCTGCATAGGCTGCCTTGTCCCTGCTTGCACGGCATGACACTTTGAGACACTTGACAAGATTAATCTCTGTCTTTGGTGTGGCTTTCTGATAATCCTACACAATTGATTAATTTGACTAGAACTGGCTAGGTCTGGAAAAAGAGCTGATAGCAAGGATTCAGTTGACTTTCTCATTAAGACTTTGAGCCTTGCGAAATCATGAGGAGATTGCTATTGAACACTTTAATAGAATCCTAGAACAGATGCTTGTGCTGAAAGCAATTATCATTGCACTCTTGGCTTAATAGCATATAAACACTGCTGGGCTCTATAGAATGTTCCTAGGGACTTGGCAGTGAGTTTTGGCCCCTTCAGACAGTGTCCAGTTGTATCCTGGTTTGAATTTCTGTTCTATTCAGACTTCTATTCTAAAGCCTGGCATACTGTCCACAGTCGTTACACAATGTTTCAGGATAAGGATCATGAATACTTGTAGCAAGTAGAGGAAATCCTCTTTTCATCTGTTCATCAGTAACCCTTCTGTCTACAAATAACATCATTATCTGTGTGAAGAAAAACTGCTGCTGTTCGTATCCCAAGAAGTGGTTATTCAAAGTCTATGCTCCAAAATGACAACCTTTTCTACTTAGGTAAAGCATTCCCATTTACTGATCTGCTGATCAGCTTTAGTGCCTGAGGTATACATGCTGAAATACAAGCTTGTCTCTGGGAACACAATAATCTTTACAATTGGACCATTATGATTTGAACAGTTGGGGCTTTACTGGTAAAATAGGAGCTTTAGTGAAATTACTGGGGAAATGTGAACACATGGTAAATGTTGCATTATTCAAAAACTTCTGAGATCAGTGTTCTTAAAAAAACTTGATAGAAATAACCTGAAGATATTATACTTGGACTTAAATTCTTCAGAAAAAGAAATGCATTTAAAATATTGAACTGTTCCTACTGTTTTAGGGCTATAAGGGCTTACTGATACTGTCTTTAACAGGTGCTAGTTACCACAGTGGTAAGTGCTGGAAAAAAATATTCATGCAGTCCTAAGTATTCCCAGTTGCTTTAAAGATGAGTGGAGTAATGTCCAAGTGTTCTTGTAGTTCTGACATAGAGTAAAGTAAGAGTAACAATCACTTTTAATATGTAAAGTAGTTGAAACAAGGCTTTTCCTCTATGTGTTTTATTCCAGGACCAGTCTTCAGGTGCTGTGCATACACAGATAAGAATACAGCTATTCACAGTCGAATCATTTGGTCCTGTGATTGGACACCAGATAGCAAGTATTTTATTACTTGTAGTCGGGACAAAAAGGTAATTAATGTTAAAGCAATTTAGAAAGCCCAGAATTAATTTAAACATCTTTTAGAATAAAAAAACACTGTGTTCTAATGAGCCCCTATTTTATATATACACAAAAATCTTACTGCATGTATTAGCACAGAAATCAGTGATACTTTCATAAACAAAATAAAGTGCTTGAATATGTATATACAAGACTGTGGGCTGCCAGTTGGACATTCTCACTTCTTTTTTCATGCAGTTAAGACAAGCATATGTCACATAATTCTATGGGTCTCACGTTTTTCTTTAACTTTCATAACAGAATCTGGTTTTGTTGTCAGTAACTAATGAAATCAGACAGACTACCTACAAAATTGAATCTTTGTTGGTAGAGGTTTTTTTGCCAGTTTTAGGGTCATCCACTGTGCCCTGGAATTATTTTAATTAAGTTATTCTTTATGGTTTTGTATGTGCATTTACAAGAAGATTAAAGTGGAAGTTCATAGATGACTCTTTTTCTTATAGGTAATTATCTGGGGTCAGTGTGATTTGTCAGTGATTACTGAAGGGAATGAGCTGGATTCAATCAAGCCTTGTTCAACAGTGCTGGATGCTGGGGATTCTGTGACTGCTGTTGGTATCAGCCGTGTGCTTACTCCTGATGGAAGGTATTGCTGGTTTTCTGTAATGTCATTTGTATTTAATCTGAAATTAGTATTTATCCCGTTAGTCAACCAGTTTCCTGTAGCTAAACAGCTCCCAAAATCTACCTGTCAGTTATGTTGACCATTCTTTAACAGAACGACCTCTACATTTTTTCTTTCCTATCCACCTTTTCAGGTGTATGGTGACTTCTTCAAGCAGTGTAATGAGAAAAATGAAGGTGGGAGAGGGGAGGGAGAGATGCATGAACACACTTGAAACACATTAATTCTTCCAACAATATTGATTGATCTGATGTTGTGATGATCTCCTTATTTTTACTAGCCAAATATATGTAGCAGGTTTCTGTTTTGCTCATTTTGTTTGTGGAGCAGCTTTGATGTATTAATTTTGTCATGGAAAAGTAAATACTGATTTGAAGGGCAAGGTGCAACAACAGTGCTTGAGTGCCAGTTCTTTCTATTCTGCATTGGAACTGACCTCACAGAGCTGTCTACTGTAATTTCTAATGAATGAATGTGGTTACTCTCTTGACAGATACATTGTTGCAATAGGCCTAGAGAATGGGAAGATTATCTTGTACACATGGAAGCAAAGTGGGAAAGAACCAGCACTGGCTGACTGGACCACAAGTGTTGAGATAGGTAACAGGTATGTCTTTTGAAGTGAGTTAGGAGCAATGAAGTTCTATTTTTCATGCTAACAGTGCTGGAGTTCTGTTCTTATAGTATGAAATACGTGAATCTAGTTTATTTCTATACCAAAAATTGTTATCTTTTTAGGAAATGTTTGATCCCTGAAAGTCTAAAGAAGTCTTGAAGCAAAACCCAAAAATAAAAATATTGGTTATTTAGATGTATTAAAAAACCTCCCAACAAATGCGAACAAAAACCAGAGGGGTGTTAAACCCCAAAATACTTCCTGCTATGCAAATGCTTTGAGAAGTATTACCCTTTGTTTGCCCTACTTTAAAAAAAGCTTTACCTTTAGTGATAAACATGATGACAGAAAACACTGAAGAGAGAGTGGAAAGGATCACTGTCTATGTACATCAGCAAAACATTTTGGAGTGGATGACAGCAAATTTTTGAGAACAGTTTCCAGCAGAAACCAAAGGAATGACAAGCTATATGTGGGGCTGCTGTGGTGATAGCTAGAGAGACACTGTGGAGACTTGGAATGTTTCACTTGAAGCAGTCCCCTGGGTTCTTCTGTCACACACTGGCATTGATAGTAACAGAAGTGGAAGTTGATGGTGACTTTGGCCTGTGTGTGCTTGCAGTGAATGGGAAAGAGACACCAGATAACAGGAAATTTCAGGCTAAAAGCCAGAAATCTGTCATATCTAAGTAACTGAGATGCTTGACCTCCAGCTTAATGTGGTAAAACTGAAAATCAATAGCTGTTTGAATTATTGATGAGTGAGAGGATAAAATGTCATTAGTGTTAATGACCCTACTTAATAAGAACTTAATACCTGCTGGATGTAACGAGTCAGTTTTTCCTCAGTTGGTAGTGTTAACTGAAGAGTACTAATTACATGAATGTTGAAGTTTACACTCACATGCCCAACTGTGTTTAACATTTTGCAGTTACGTATGGATTTCTTTTTGTTGCAGCCAAAGTCACGCTCTTGCTGTGAAACGCCTATGTTGGAGACATCATGCAGGCAGAGCTGGACATAACGATGAGGACAGCAGCAAGTGGTTGCAGCTTGCAAGTTGTGGAGCCGATCACTGTGTTAAAATATTCAATGTCAACAGATTTGCTCTTTAGCAAAGACAGCAGGCCTGTTTTGTGCCGAACAGATTCACAGCATTTTACTTCAACTTTTAGCCACTTTGATTATTGAATTTTCTGTTTTCTGCTGTGGAAAGTAAAATATCTGACAAGTAACTTCTTAATGCAACTTTGGTGGAAGTTTGAAATGTCAAATATTTTTCTAACCCTGCAATTCTGGGAATATGAAATATATGTTTTGTTTGGTGAATATTCTGGAACTGAGGGATGGGAGGTGGAGTAGGGCATGGGAGGATAATGAGAGAGCTTTGGTTGCTGTGACTTGAAGGGTAGGTGGGAAGCTGCTGATACTTGGGTTCTTCTGTGCTCGAGATTCCACCTGGAGTTCTGAATTTTTTTTTAACTCCTCTTGCTGTTAAACATAACTGTCAGTGGACCTGCCAGTGCTGCCAGTGTGTGTTCAGGCATGTGCAGCCAGAGATCAGGTTAAAAATGAAGCTTTCAATGATTGCCTTTGAAGGTGTGTTACAGCCCTGATCCAAGTCTGAGGCCACTTGACTCTGGAAGAAGTAGTTGGTGTTCAGATGCTTGGACAGGCCTGCTTGATTTTATTCCTTTGTTCTGCTGTATAGTGCTGAACTAGTACTTCCTGGTCAGGTGGGGCTTGAAGCTGAACTCAGAGACCACTTAAATCTTCTGGTGTCTCTCCTGTGAGCCCTCCCTGAGCCGAGTGTGATAGGAGAGCCACCTCTGAGGCTGTTGGAGGGCTATCCTCTACAGTTTGGACTGGAAAAGCTTATGGATATCACTAGGCAGGAGCTAAAAGGAGGCAGCCATTCCTTACAATGGCTCTTACTTTGGGCTCTTCCTGACTTTTGAGGGCTCCCTCTTTGCTCTGGTGAAAACAATTTAACTTAGTTGTCTTATAGTGGAATTTAAGTAGAGTGCTACTAGACTGAGAGTACTTCAGAAGGGCTTCACATCAGCAGGTCTGTATCTGGTTCCAAAGTCTAATTTAGAAATCAGTTAAACTTTGATAATGAAATTATTGTTATTCCAGAACTGCTTGCCACCTGTAACTGGCTGTGCAGAGGTAACTGGAATTGTGTTTAACTTTTTACTGTGTTGGATATTTAGATTAAGAGTGCAGCTCTTTCAGAGTGGGATATATAATTTTCAGAGTAATTATGGTTTATGTCTTGGAAAGTTTTTGTTTATGACTTGAAAGGTTTTGTATTTTACCTCTTCATTTTCAGTTCTATTTTCCAGCCATTTAAAAAAAACCCACATTCTTTAAAAGGGGGAGAGGGGAATAAAAATGACTTATTAATAAAGATGTTTTGCTACATTTTACTTGTGGTACCCAGTGCTTTCCTTATGTGAGTGCTTTAGCATTCAAGCATTTGAGTATTGTATTTCACTTGTCTGGGAATTTTTAAGCAACTATATCCTGGCAAGAGAAAGACATAACCATTCATGAGGTTTCAAAAAGCTGCCTAAAGTGGGACTTAACTGTGTCACAATTGTAATCTTGTATCTTACAATTTGATGATAATACTGTACAATTCTTTCCCATAGAAGTACATCTTGTTCTGTGGCCACTTCTGGGTAGAGGTGACAATGAAACATCATATTAGTTGTCCTTCTCTTTTATTTTGTGAAATGCTGTCATTAAAGCTACTAGAGGATTTAGTAATCCACTCCATTACCCCTGGGACTTGGTGACTCAGTCACATTAATTGTTCCAGCCTTAAATGCACCAGATTAGTCTGTTGGTCTCCTAAGTCTAAATGTTTATAATAGACACTTTTAATTTTCAATTAAGTTAGAGGTTAAACACCTCGACATACAATTAATATTTTCTGAATGATACTATTTTCGCTCACACATCACTTTGCTATGCATTTAGTAGGTGTGACTTATATATACACCTTTATCTTCTCATAAATCTACCCATGTCTTTTCAAAATGTAAATCAGCATGTAATAAATACTAAGATATGAGCTGCTGTCAATGTACCTGGCACTCTGAAATTCTCTGCTTGTTGTACAGTGCCACTGAAAATGGAGTTGAGAAAATTGAGGGGATAAACAGAAGTTTTGTAAAGAACATTCTAATACCTTTTGATACATTTGAGGTAAAGCCATCCCATGAAGATTTTGGATGCATATTATAAGTATTTAGTGGCTTTATGCTAATTTTGAAGAGACTTTGTGGTCAAAGAGGTGAACAAACTGTTTTATGTAATCAGGCCTAAAGGAGGGGGATTGTTTTGTCTTACAGTGGAGGTGTGTGTGACAAAGCAAGCAAGAAATGGATCCTGCTGTTTATAACCAAAATCAAGTTGTTAATGAGATTGTCCAAAGCAATATTTAATCTTTCAGTCCAGGATGTAGGTGTAGGCATCCTCAAGTCTGTGTTGGACCAACAAGCCATGCTAACACTGACCTTAGAGGTGAGCGTGCTGTGGTGTCCGGTGGATGAGGAGGACAAAATGAGCTGTTTGTGTGAACTGGAAGGATGTGGGATGCTGACATTCAGCCCGAGGAACTCCTGCCTGGGCTTCACATGGCAAGCTCCCTAAGCACTGCTGCCAAGCTATTGATTGTGTTAATTCCTTCACTTATGAAATGGCAAACAGGGAGCAGGTTATGCATCATGCTAAGCCTTAAAAAATATGTTATGCTGCTGTTGTCTCTCTTGTAGGCTGAGACTTCAGAAATAACTAGAAGTGGTTGAAAACTTCAAGGAAGTCAATTATTGAACTCTGAGCTATTGAAAACATCGCTTTGGTAACTCTGACTAATCTGTTTTCCAAAATATTTAACGTGCAGAAATGAGAATGCTCCAAGGCTCGCTGCCAACTGCAGCTAATGCAGAGATGAGGAAAGAGGAGGAAGCAGCTGTGTCCTCATTTAGACTCAAATCTCACTTTAAAGAAGTGGCTGTTACAAATAAGGAAACTTTAAAATAACTGAAATGGGAAGCAAAAATATTACTTGCTCTGTTTTAAGGAGCATCTGGAGCTGTACAAAAGATGAGGCAAAATCACTGACAGGACAAAAATCAGAATTTGCCTTTTGTGTGCTGGAAGCTGGTGGAGGTGGGAGTTACTGAGCACAATTCAGCAATGCCCCACTACTGCTCTTTTATCAGCAGTGGTAGTTTTGAGGCGGCAGGGCAGCATGTTTACCCTGTGCCTTGCCCAGCCCTTGATCCTCCAAACACTCCCATTTTTGCCCTGTATACTGGCATGCCTCAAACAGTTGTGGGATATCCCTTTAGACACTTTTGTCCCCCAGTCAGGAGCTGCCTTTTTTTCCTAGGCCAGCCATCAGATTCCTCTTATCCTGCTTCTGTGTTTTCTGTAGGGAGCTGTGGGCTCCCTTTGGCAGCCCCTGGTACTCTTTCTCAAGCACAGCTCTTGCTGTTACCTTGTGTGACCAGCTCTAGTGACTGTATTTGAGCAGTTTGTGTTCAATATATATCCAAACATTGTCATTTTATTTTCTGCGGCAACTCATCCTATGCTGTAATGTAATTATAAAACTAGAAATGACCTCTCTCTTTCTGGAGGGAATTTAGGGTAGATCATGTGACAAATCCCAATGCTGTACCATAATAATGGGCCTAGCTCCAATATCCTGGAGCTCTACCAACCAGATATGCCCTGGACTTGAAGTCCTTGAGGAGAGCTGCTCCATGTAATTGGTGTTTGCAGGACTCAGCCAACATTACAGCTGCACAGATGAGGGGTGGTGTGCCTGAGGTAATTGCCGTGTTACAGTGGTGTCACCCTTATATAGACTCCAGCAGGTCCCAGCTGAAACAACAAGGGATGCAGCAAACAGATTTTGTACTGCAGAGGACCTGTTCCCCTTGCCTCAAAAGCTCGTGCTAATGCTGATCTTGTCCTGCCTCATTTTGTTTTTTCTAAAGGCTTTTCTCTCTTTACTCCTCCCCTCTTCTTCTAAGACGACAATTTGCTTTCTTGGTCCCTTCTCCATTCCTGCAGGCCCCTAAATACTTCTGTAACCAATCCTTATTTTCTCAATAGTCTTCTCTCTCTTCCTATTGTTCTTGTAAAATAATCCAATGCTTTCTAATACATGATCCTGGGAGAATTCATATGTATCAAGTATAACATCCTCTTGGTATTTTCTGTTCTGCCTTCTGTCTCTGAGTCTTCCTTTGCTAGGTTTTGGGCATTTGGTGTTTACACAGCCTGTCCAGCATCATTACCTCCTTTCTCCCTGACAACAAATCACTGGCATACGTGTGAGCAGCATGCCCTTCTCCCTTGCTAAAGCATAAGCTGTCTACCTGCCAGTGGGGGGAACTTTTCTCTTCTGCAAAAATGAATTGACTGCAGTCTCCCCAAGGGAAGCTTTCAAAGTGCTTTTCAAGATAAAGCAATCATTATGTTTGTCTCTCTGTTTCATAATCTCAGAGAGTCTCCTTCCTGTGAGTTATCATATAAAGATGTGCCTCTCTGAGAGAATATCTGTACTCCACAGACACACTTTTTAGAGTGTAGGCGCTTTCTGCTGTTTAAGTTTTTTCCTTTGACATGGCAGGCAGTGCCATATTAATCAGTTCTCTGGATGCTACAAGTTTTCACCACTGTCCACAGAGAGCACCAAGCTGCAACACATGATTCTCTCTCTGCAGAAGAAGTTCAGCCAGGGGGATTGAAACAGCTGCAGTGCAGGGAGGCTCCTGAGATGCCCATAGGTTGCTCTGTGTAGGTTTTCAGGGTGGGTCTGTCTGACCTCCACAGGTGCTAAAAGTGTGATGTTGAAGCCTCCTGTGGGTGTTCAGGTCAAACTTCTGCTTCTTTGGTGTGTGCACACAGTTTCTTTATCTCACAGACTTTGCTGTGCCTTCAGTAACAGCTCCAGGTCACAAAGTCCATTGGGACTAGTTGAAGTGGGAGCCCCTTTACAGTTGGTGGGCATTGATTGAGGCTGGCAGACCACCCCTATAGTTACAGGTGCATGGAATATAGGCTATTAAAGCTAATTAAAAGGTGTAAGTATTGGTTTTGCTTAGCTACTACTAGACAAATGGCAGCTTCAGCCTTTTCTACCCATCAAAAATAAATTGGTGTGCTTTATCATGTTAAAGATATTGTCATAGCTCAAAACAGAAGTTATGTCTCTGATGTGAAATTCTGAAATTCCTATGAATTGCTCAAAAGTGCATTTCCATAGATTAGTAGTAATGAAAATTGCTAGCTCAAAGCTTAAATAAAAACATTATGTTTCACAGAGCAACACGATCATGTGGTTATTAAAATTGGAAGGGAGCTCAGGAAGCCTCTCTTCCAAGCTGCTCTAGGCAGGGTCCACTTTGAAATCACACCAGGCTGCTCAGAACTTCTTCTACCGGTCTGGTCTTGAAAATCTCAGAAGGTGGAGACTGCACAGTTTGACTGCTGACTGTCTTTGTGATGAAAACTTTTCTCAGTTCTGAACCTCTCTTGTGTTGGTTTATGCCCTCTCTTACCTTCTTTCATCTCTCCATTGTAAAGAGCTGGGCTCCATCACCTTCACAGCCTTGTTCTTAGCATCGGAAGGCTGCCACCAAGTACCTGCAAAGCCTTCTCTTCCCCAGGCTGAACCTGGCCCATCCCTCCACCTTTCCCCACAGGGCACCTGATCCATCTCCCTCTACCTTAGTGGCCTTCTGCTGCACTTGCTCCAGTTTAACTGTCTTTCCTGTGCTGGGAAAACCCCTAACTAGACAAGTGCCCACAGTCTCTACAGGAGACCAAGTGTCTAAAATCTGTGGTACAATTTCCTTTCCAAGGGAGTCCAAGTCTATAGCTCTCTTTCCTTTAACCTTATCATATCATTTTCCTACACTATTCCTTTGCATGCACTTGCCTGTGTGTGATGGTGCTGCAACCCCAAGACAGAGCTGCAGATTTTAATGTGTGTCTGCAGAGCTGGGATCTTCCCCATACCCACTGTGCAGTGTATTCCAACATCCCCACCAGAGGGGAACTCAGGCATTGCTCTGGCCGCATGGCACACTGCTTCTGGGAACAAAAGCACCATGCTTCCACCACTGGTGAGGTGGAAAGGACACAGGAAAGACGGTTTGGCTCTGGCAGGAAGCTCCCTCCATCTCCTGCCTCCATTGGAGTGTGGGGTGCCTGGTGCCAGAGAGCAAGGCACCCAGCCCAGGCAGGTGTCCTGAGCCCACAGCAGAGCTGCAGTCCATCTTGACTGTTTCCCTGTGACTTGGGGTGGCCATTGCAGCCAGCTATTTAGATAATTGAGAGCAGATGCAGGCGCTGCTATAACGGTTGTAAACCCAAACAGCCCCTCACCCCTAAAATTCTAGATTTAAAAAATTGCTTACCATCTGTCTCAGAGGAAAAGAAATGGATGCTATTTTAAATGCCTGAACTGTGGTCATTTCACTGAAAAATCAGTGAGTTGTTTGCTTCCTCATGCCCAGGACCACCAGGTGGCAATATAAGAAAAAGGATAAGTGTGTATTTACAGCACCTGTCTTGTGTACCCAAAAAATCAAAATAAATTACAAATATATTCAAACACAGGTATTCAATCTCCTCTGAGTTGCTTAAATGCACAGTTTCAGTGACAAGCATTTCTCATGAAACACTGCTTTTGAAAGCATTCTTCCATTTTTGTCCTGCAGTTGAGAAACTAAACTTCAGAAAATAATGAACACCTCCTAATCACACAGGGTTTTACTGTCTTCTATAGACATTATCACTCACCCCAACAACTCAGTCTGAAGAAGATACAAACAAAATCTGAATTTTCTTGCTTTACCTTGTTGAAGTGTAAAATGGGGCCTAATTTTCTGTGTCTGTTTTGTTGTCTGTTTCTTTTTTTTTTTTTTTTTAAATTCTGACAGGCTGTCTAACCATGTGGATGCCCTGGAAGGGTTTTAAGCTAATGAGGTCTCATACACCTGATGGCAGCTGTGATTTAGATTATAGGGTAGACTTAGGTTAAATATTAGGAATAAATTCTTTACTGTGAGCATGATGAGGCACAGGAACAAGTGGCCCAGAGAAGTTGTACATGACCCATTCCTAGAAGTGTTCAAGGCAAGGCTGGATGTGGCTTTGAGGAGTGATGAACTCTAAGGTCCCCTCCAAACCAAACAACTCTATGATTCTGTGATTTTTAAGTGGTGGATGACCACAGTGGATCATATGACTAAACTCTCCCAGATGTCAGTGACTTATGTTTCAGGAACATCTCAAACCAGAGGAAGAGCCCTGGTGCCTATTAGCTATTGATGAATTTCCTTTTCCTTCCATGGATTTGTCTAATTGCTTTTTGAATCCATGCAAATGCATAATTTCCCCTGTGATTAATGCGTAATCCTCAGGGTAAGTCTGTGCCAATAAGAAGATGCATCTCTCGTTTGTTTGGAACATTTAATGCCTCCTTGTTATTATATTAGAAAATAAAAGGATTAGTTGTTTTTCACTGTCTCTTGTTACTCCTGATTTTGTAGACCTCTAGCATATTCCCTACTCATGGATTTCTTTTCCAGTTTGAAGGGTTCTGCTGTAATTAAATGTCCCTTTTATGGCAGCTGTACTCTTCCTTTCATTGAACTTATTGCCTCCTCCCCTATAATATTTCTACCAATAAAGAGGTATTTATTACTGGGTTTGCATCTTTTTATTTATTTATGTTTGTCTGGCAGTGCCTAACAAACCAAACTGTTTTATTTCAAGTATTGCCAGATAATTTTCTTTCTTTTTTTTTTGTTTTGTTTTGAAACAAGTGAAAACTCTCTTATTTAAAGCATTTAAGGCTCCTGATGCTGTCTTTTTGATATTTGTGGCAGAGTGTAGTATCTTGTCTTTGGACTGTTTTGTTCTTTGCTGATTTAAGTCATAAATTGATGTTTCTAATATCATTCTGGTCTGCAGTGACAAGTTGCAGAGGTCTCAGCATCGCAGCCTGGTGTGGAACAATTAGCACTTGCTGCTAAAGGATAAATCCAGTGCTGAGATAACAGGGTAACTGCAACCCAAGACTGAAGGTACTGGCAACATACGCTTGGGATGTCTGTGCAGCAGCTGATTTTATGCCTCCTGCGTCTTTGCAGCTCCATCAAAGAATCAGTCAATCACGGTGGTGAGAATTTCCTTTATCGACTCAGTGAAAACAGAGGAGGCTGGTGAGTGACTCCTGTGATTTGGTGAGAGCCTTTCCAGCCACGTCACGAGAGGGGCTTTCATACTGTGTGGAAAGCCTCCCCACAGACGTGGCAGATGCCAGAAATCCTTTCCAGCTGTCCTGGCCCACGAAATTAGCAGAGCCAAAAGTCTCCATAGGATTTTACAGATTTAAAAACAAACAAATAATCGATTTTTTTTAAAGTCTAGTGGAATGTGCAGTTACTGTTCAGCTTGTCCTTTTACATAATGTAGGAGGGGATATTGTACTCTCTTGAATTACTGAGCAGTGCAGTGACTTGTGGTTAACCAGGTTATCTAGAAAGATCTTTAAAAAAGCAAAACAAGCTGGAAGCATTTCCTTACTCCTCCACAATTCACTCACTATAATGTGGCTAAGAGGTTCTCCAAAGGCAAAAAAAGGGCTTGCAAGGTTGTGCTGTTTGTCACAGAGTCTTGTTCTGTTACGGTGATGATGGGGTTGACTGGTCATCTGTAAGACACTAAAATGTGGTCTCTTAACCAATAAGAGAAGTTGTGTGAAAAAAGTAGTACCTGCTATTCTCCATATGTCTTGAGGAAGCAAATGAAAATTTGCGTTTGGTGTGCCTCTAAGAGGAAACAAATGTTAGAAAAATAATGCCCAGGACCAGGGAGGTCATTTTTTCCCTGTACTCAGCACTGGTGAGGCCCCACCTTTGGTGCTGTGTCCAGTTCTGGGCCCCTCAGTTCAGGAAGGATGTTGAGATGTTTGAGTGCGTCCAGAGGAGGCAACGAGGGTGGAGAGGGGCTTGAAACACAAGCCCTGTGAGGAAAGACTGAGGGAGCTGGGGTTGTTTAGCCTGGAGAAAAGGAGACTCAGAGGTGACCTTATCACTCTCTACAACTTCCTGAAAGGTGGCTGTGTCAGGTGGGGGTTGGTCTCTTTCTTCAGGCAGCAACTGACAGAACAAGAAGACACAGTCTCAAGATGTGCCAAGGGAAATACAGGTTGGATATCAGGGAAAAGTTTTACGGAAAGAGCGATAAAAGTACTGGAATGGTCTGTCTGGGGAGGTGATACAGTCACCATCCCTGGATGTGTTTAAAGACAGATTTGATGTGGCACTTGGTGCCATGGTTTAGTTGAGGTGTTAGGGCTGGGTTGGACTCACTGATCTTGAAGGTCTCTTCCAACCTAGTGATTCTGTGATTCTGTGAATTTTCCCCATCCCCTTTTTCCCCAGCAGCTGTTTGAGTGTGAGAACTGGTACCCCAAATGCAGCCAAAGAACCAGCCCAAAGCAGACAAAAATACTTTATTTCAGCCTGAATGCATTTCAGAACCACAACAGGTGAAGACATTGCAGAGTTTTGAGATTTGCTTAAGGGCTCAATGTTTTCAACACCCCTGCCCCTCCTGGGAGCAAGCAGTGCTGTGGTGGTGACGATGATGTGTGCATGGAACATGTTCTGCACCTTGCGCTTCTGCGTAGGCGTGGGAGAAAGGTGAACATATGCTTTTGAAGAAGCTGTCGTATCCCTGTTTCCTTCTAAAGGTGCCATATGTGCTCTCTGAGTCACCGGGACATAGTTTACCCTGTGATAGGATATAGCTCTTGACAGGTGCAGTAGGCTCTGAGGTCAGTGTAGAGGTCAATGTGCTTTTAGATCTGAGATTCATATTCTGCACCATCTCCTCAGCTGGCAGTGGTGACAAGCCCAGTCTTCCTACAGCTGGGCTGCAGTGGCTTGGGGCTGTTCTTTGTGGTCGTTTTCTTCCAGACATCTTCCCACCTTGTGCTGCAGCCAAGTGGAGAGGAGATGGTGTTTTAGGCACGTACAATATTTTGTCGACATCTGACACTGGCTGTGATTTTGGCTGTGGTGCCATTTCTGTGTTCAAATCATGAAGCTGTTTGCCACGTCTCATGGCAGTGTGTCGGCAGACCAATTCACCTCAGCTTCTGAAAGCACACCATGTCCCAGGCAGACGTTCCTTCTTTGTCATCAGCTCTTGGCTAACATAAACAATATTCACTTCCCAAGTGGCAGAGATATGCAAATGAACCTTTCATAGGATAATGGCCATATGAAGCTTTGCTAGCAGGCATTCATGACATGTGGAGGCATGTTGGTGCCAGATGCTTGCAGGCTTTTGGCTGAGCTATTCCCTTTTCCAGTAGGATAGTCAGTACCAGGCTATTTTGGGAGATCCACTGCAGGCCCAGATCAATGATTGGTGCTTCTTTAACAGCTTCAGGCAACAGTGCTCTCCAGGTTGCCACAGGATTAGCTGGTCTCTACAGTGCCATTCTGCCTCCTAAAACCCTTGGCTTGTCGAGCTGTTGTGGAGCCTTTTACAAACACCAAGCCAGTGTCACGTTGCAGCATCTCTGAGATGTGCCACTTTTTCATGACACAAACAGAACAGTGCATCATTCTTAGTGAAATCTTCTGGGGAATCATGTTGTGATGGGATGAACAAAGCTGTAGCAAAACAATCAGATTCTTCTGTCTCTTCAAACTAGGATAAAACCTTGTATCACTGGATACAGCTTTCCATAATGAAGTGAAAACCACTCACTAGTATACACCGAACTGCACAGTTTTTGCTTCTTTGTTTGCCAGGTAAAAAGGCTGCCTGGTATATTGAGGTCTGTTGCTTTATCAGAGGAAAACATCAACCTGCTTTCCCTTTTTTTCTTTGTGGATTAAAGCTCACCTAAAATAGCTGAATTCAGTATAAATCTTGCCAGGAGAAGCTGTAAAATTGAGATGGTTCAGGGACTGATGATCAAGCTAAACTCACAGCCTTTGCTTGCATTCAATTCACTTAAAAAAATTGCAAGCTCCCACCCTAGCCATGGAAACCCAGCACTTGCTCTGCAGGGCAGCAGCCCTGGCAGGATGAGATAACTCATTGTTTTGGGAGGCCAGAAACTGGAACTGAGTTCAATGTCCACTGCACAGATGATCTTCCCTTAATGCCTAGTATTGTGTACTGGGAGGGAGAAAGCAGCAGCAGCAGTTTTAATGTACTGTGGTCCATATGGACTCTCTTGGGTGGGGGACACCTCCCAGGACACGTGTGACTTGCAGGAAGTTTGTTGTCAGGAGCGCAGGTACAGCCCTTCTCATCAACTGCTTACTATTTGAGTGGCCACAAATGACTTGTCCTTGGTTTCATCTTGGCATCCTGCTCTGAGCAAAACAAAATTACAAGAGGCAGCAGGGACAGCAGGAGAGCCAAAACCATTGTTGATGGCACAGTGGTTTTCAGCATCCAAAGCTATCTGGAGATTAGGACTCTCTTTCAATCTGCTCAGCACAGAGCTAATGCTTGCAGGCTAAGGCTAGCAATTCTTTTTTCTGCTTAGAGAAGAGATCTGTGCTACATCACCCTCTCACTGGGAAGATTCTTGTCCTAAGCTCTCTGCCCATGAACCTGGAGAACCAGTGCTTTGCCTGGGATTGTTAGGGCAAAGAAGAGCCCTGAGAGGTCTGTCCTCTCCCTGACCCCACTGTGTGTCCTGTAGTTGGGCAGCCAGCCTGCAACTGCATGTCCCATGGTGGGGCCCATCACACGTGCTCTGCTCAGCTTTTTGTGATTACTGTTACGCATTTGTGCTTCACAGTGTTGCTTTTCCCTAGATCATGTTTGCTCTGTACATGGCTATTTTAAACAAAGCAGAGTTGATGTGAAGTAGGCAGAACATTTGAAGGCCTTTACTTGCATTTTTGACAATGTGAGCAATTATTCCAGCACCAGCATGACTGTTTTGTTTGCCAAATGCTGATCTGATTTATCTCTATACCAGACTGAAAAGCGGTATAGCTAATGACAGTCAGCTCCAACATCTTTTCCTGATTGCCTATTATTGTCCTGAACCGGTTTAATTTTCTATTGTCTTTGTTAAAAATGTAGAAGGGGAAGAAGAGGTTGTTTTAATCCTCCGTATTGGACTATTGAGAATAGGCAGAATTTAATGTGCCATCAGGAAGGCAGAAGTACAGCCTTGCTTTTTGGTAGTGACTCACTACATAAATTAAGCAGGATGGTCCCCAAGGCTTATACTTCTCATGCACTCTGCATCATGTTAGAAACATTAAAATATTAACAAACTTTGATCCCAGGGCAGCTTGATGCTCACTCAGATCTGTTTTCAAGCTAGAATGCACTCCCTGTTTGGAGTCTATAGTAAACTTCAGAAAACTTGGCCTGAAAGCCCAGAGCATCGTCATTCAGCAGCACCTAAACTCCCTCTTCAATTATTTAAAAGTCACTCTGAGAGACTATTTGGAGTCTTGTTACAGATATTTGTTGATATTACAGTTTTTCATGAAATGGCACATCTCTCTGGCCCTCCTCAGTTCTTGTGAATGAGATCATTACTATTTCTACACAGTAATACCACCACCTCATTCTCCCTAGCACCTTGAAACTATCAATGTCCTTGTGTTGATGCCCCAAAGATGAGACCTTAAATATCCTGAAGCTATTCCTAGTTAGCTAGGGTTTCTCACACAGGAAAACCACTGAGATTGAGTTTCAAGAAGTGAAAGAGAAGAGGCAGTTGAAGGAATATACCATTTTCTTTCCCTGAATATTTCAAGAGGAGCATTAGGTACTGGCCAGCTATCAAAACCTTTTCTCACATGCCATCCTCCCTTACAGTCCTTCTTCCAGGGGCCTCAGTGGTAGCTGCAGTGAAGAAGCGCCTGTGTGAGGAAGACAAATTAAATCTCTGACAGCTCTGCCTCCTGCTCTGAGCTGCCAATTCAGTGTTAGTGGTGTTTTCTTCACAGGCTCCTGCAGCTTCCTTGCTGTCGTCTCACCCAGACCTAGAGGGTCCAGGGAAAGCTGGCTGCTTGCAATAGCAGCAGTCTTAGAGTTGCTCTTACCTCACAGGTGGGAATTGAAAAAATAGAGAGCAAAGTGAGGGGTGCTGGCCTATGTTCTATGTTTTTTAATTTTCCCCTTCTCATATCCCCACTCAAGCCTGATAGAGCTGTGCCTGAAGAAGTTCAGAGTATTTCTGAATTTTCGGTTTTGAAAGATCTTCTGAAAATTTTGTGCCAGTTAAGGCCGTGTGAAATCACACATCAGAAAGAGCTCCGGTGCTGCAAAATGACATGCCCATCATCTCCACATTTCTCTCTGTGAATGTCTTCCAGCATTTCTCCTTTAAACTTCAGCAACGCCCTCACACAGTTTTAATTGTTGCTTACTTTGATCTTTGCACAGCAAGTATTTTTCAGTCGACTTCACCGGAAGAAGCTGAAGTATCACCAAAGGGGATGGAGGTGGGGGAATAAGGGCACATCTGGGACAGGCTCTTTTAGGAGGAAATAGCTACTGCTGGCATTTGGGTGTCCTTGAGTGACCAGTAGCTCTGGACTTGTACTCCCTTCTGAGGGGCAGCTATTTTCACTCACTGGTGAGAGTTTCCAGATCATGAGATAGACATTAGGAAGCCCTTTTCACCATGGACTGACTGTGAATTGAATGAAAATTAAACAATAATCAAAACAGGAAATTCTGAGTCTTTTGTTGTTGTTGGCAATCAGGTTACCAGCAAGTAGCTTTGGTGACCCTGAGACTGAGAGCCACTGAAGCTGGCAAGATAATTAAAGAGGGAAGGACATGCAGAGGGTAACACATGCAGACCTCCAGTAAGCTGCACTGAATACTGATCACAACTTTGCTTTGTCTTTTTTTCCATCAGAAATTTTTGGCATGGCACTAAACTTCTGTTCCACAGTTTCTCTCAGACAATTTCCCTGTTTCTCCATCAGACTTCTGCTTCACTAAAAGGACTATCTGAAAACACTTTTAAAATTTATTTTCCAAATGACTACAAGACGCTTTATTGAAAAATTATGACTTTTCCTTACTACGTGTCTTACAAACAGACTGGATTGTATTCAGAAAGGACACCTCAGACCTGCAAAGTCAGGAACAAGCAAGTTAAAACTTCCTGAACGAACTAAGTAACAATAACTAAAGTACAAATGAGACCTTAGCAATTAGGCCAAGGAACAAGCAAGAGTAAAAGAAAGAGTAAAACAGCTCTCTTGCTGATGAAGCAGCTAGTCTCCATTGAATTCCCAGACATGTGAAAAAGTGTATTTTCAAGCCTGGCTTGGTTGCATTAGTAACTAAAATCTGAACTGATTATAATCAGTTCAGGGGACAATGTCATGGGCAGAACAATGCTAATGGCAACAAATGTATGAAAACATTGGCCTAGGCTGGCAGCAACATACCCACCATAATTTGCTGACAAGGATCCTTGACATGTGAGATGACTCTGGAAAGGGCCAGGTGTGCATGCCTGACAGATGAGTGGCACGAGGAGTGTGGCAGACATTTAAATGCAGCACAGGGTGGCCAGGAGCAGGATCAGACTGTGATGCAGGACACATGTAAGGGAGCTGTGGCTCGGGCATGGGGCAGCCAGCAGTGTCTGCCTGCACACCTGCCTTGGAGAACTGCAGCCAGGCACTGGTCTGAGGATCCCTGGCTCTGCAGGCAGACAGACCACACAGGAAAGAGAGCAGGTGGAGAAGCAACAAAACCTGATGTGTGGCTGAAATGTGTTTCCTGGGCTCAGTTTTTCACACAGTTGTCCCCATAGGGCCTCTCTCTCTCTCATGGAGTTGTCTCTGCTCCCCAGGAGATGACAAGGTCTGTGGGCTGAGTGCACCTGCTGTGGAAATCCAACTGTAATTATCCTGCATTTCTGCACAGAGTTGGAATTACCTGGCTGCAGGGTGGCTGTGGAGGTGTTGCTTTTCTGAGGAGGCTCTTGGGGCTGCAGCAGGCTTTGAAAGAGGAGAAGTTTTGTTTATGCACTGGGTAAAGCTTCCAGAGAGCAGGTAAAATCTCTGTGTTCATTAGGAGTACAGGATGAATAGGGTGTTCTTGCTGAATGGTTTTCTGTGCCCAAGCATTGGCTGGAAAGTCACTCGTGCATCTAAGAAATCCAATGCAGTCTGTGAAATGGGATTTTGAAAAAAAATTGCAGCAAAGCACTAGGACAATTCAGTGATTTTAAGCATGGCAAGAGTGGACAGGAGGAATACATCTTTGTACTGTTATCTTATTTTTTCTAGAATTAGGATAGTTGTTAAAGTCCCTTCCTAATGTGGGGGACATACAGCAAAGAGAACAGAAATTTGTACAGCACACATTGGCAAATAATTTGAAAACTAATACAGTGTACTTTTCTAAAACATCGTCTATGCAAACAATGGCCCAAACTGTTGGGTTTTTTTTAATCAATATGACTTCAAAATTAAGTGACAAATAAAATTTACTGCGAGGAGAATGTCCTATTTTTGGCTCAAACATTGACGCACCCTGACTGCTGCTGCTGCTAAGTGTTCTAGCTGTCCTTCAAAACCAGGAGATGGAGGATGAAGCAAGGTGGGTGTCAGTCTCTTCTCCCAAGTAAAATGCAACAGGACAAATGCAAATAGCACCAGAGGAGGTTTAGAGTGTATATTAGTAAGAATTTCTCCACCTAAGGGATTGTCAAGCATTGGCATAGGCTTCTCAGGGAAGTGGTGGAGTCACCATCTCTGGAGATATTTAAAAGATGTGTGGATGTAGCTCTCAGGGACATGGCTTAGTGATGGACTTGGTAGTGCTGGGTTAACGGTTCGACTCAATGATCTTAGTGGTTGCTTCCAATTTAATAATTCCATGATTCTAGGAATGAGCATTTCTGGAAACACTGTTAACTAGTTGAGGAAAGGAGCTGAATATTGAGGTTATGAAACAGCTGATGGTTTGTAGGAAAGTATAAAATTGTTTCCATTTGAAGGATGGAACAAGTACTTATATTTTGACTTAAAAAAGATCCACTGGGTGTGCACTTGTTAATAATGTTAAACATGCAGCTGAAGTCCTGGGCATGCAGGGTGAAAATTGTCAGCTGCATTTCCAGGGTGCTCAGGAGAGGTCTTCTTTGCTCCTTCCCTTGTATTTAGAGGGAGGAGAAACTGTACTGGATCCCAGCCTGGGAGGGAAGGATGGGGAAGGCGAAGGAGACTTGCCTCTTGCTTGGACAGCTATGGACAAGAGAGAGGAGTAACAGGAGTGGCTGTGCACTAGTGCTCTGAGCAAGGAGAAAGGTCTGGGGGAGGCAGAGGTTAATGGCTGCTGGGGAACTGGTTGTGATCTTCTTTTAAACTCTCCAGTTGTGGTGGGGTCAGAGCTGACAGAAATCAGCTGAAAATGAGGGTTTACAACACACAAATCTGACCACAGCAGGTTGGCACAAAGCCGAGCACGGACACCCTGTCAGTAGCAGAAGCAGTGTGTTGAGGGATCAAGTCTAGGAACTGTAATCACAGCCCTTACTTCTCAAAATCAGGATTTTCTGATGAAATTTTGTTCTATGTAATTTAAATCCTTTACGTGAGAGTGGTCCCTCATGGTTATTGTGGATGTACCGAGTTTAACCATCAGCTGCTCTTAGGTAATGTCTGTGTGCTTCACTGGCTGTACTGCTGCCCAAGCACACAGAGTTAACAAGAAGTGTGGATGCCATGTGGAGGTGCTCTGCTGTTAGCAATTCCCCTCCTCCTAAGTGCTTCCTAGCAATGAAATTGTCTTGCTCTTTGACAACAAAATCCATCACCAGGTTCCTCCTCATCACCACCTTCACTACCTTTCTGCTTACGCTGCTTAAAACAATTCTTAATATTCTTACTTCTTTATTCTGTTTTGCTGTGTTATATGTAACCATTTTGGTTTATAAAATGAAGAAGTAAGGAAGTAAGATGGTTTTGCAGATCACCTAGACTGCTACAGAATCACCTATGAGCCTTCTCTCATCTGCTATGCCACAGTAAAAGTCCTTGGTAATCAGTGTGAAATTGCATCAGGATTATCATCTGGGCAGCAAACCTATGACCATTTAGGCAGTAACAAATGTTTTCTCAAAGATTACAGAAATGCAGATTAGAATCCTATATCTGAATCACTCTACACCAAATTAATTGCTTTGTTTTTATTTAAAAATAGAGAAAGAACTGAAGTACATGGGGAATTTTGCTTCCATAATCTGTAGTCAGGGATCAGAGTTGATGATGGCTGTACCTTCACTGGGAGAGAATGAGAAACAGTGTGGTTAAATTTTATTTGGATAACTTGTAACATTTAATTTTCACAGCTGGTGTGGTTGGCAGAATATTTTATTATCCATTTTTTTTTTTTTTTGCATAATGAAACAATGGAAATCCACATCAGTTCTCGTCAATAAAAGACAGTGGGGTTATGCTGTATTATATTACGAGCACTATATATGTTTTAAAAGTCTGCATGGACATTCCTATGAGAAGAGGCACACAAAGGGAGGTTTTTTCTCCTGTCAAAGCCAGTGGAGTGGAGCTGGGTCTTTTCAAATCTGTAACAGCCCTCTGAGGAAGGAGAGAGATGTAAACGACAGTGACGTGAGGGAGGCAGACACCCCGCCCCCGCCCACCCCCAAGTGCCAGTGTGTAAATGTATGCGAGAGCTGGTCCTCGGAAACAGAGAGCTGGCAGGATCCACCTCTTCTGCTGATGGAACAAGAATGGATTTACATCTCATCTGTGCCATCCTCCAGGGCAGGGATCGCAGCTAAACAAAACCCTTTTCACACAGGAGAGGGAATCTGTGTATTTTACCTTACAGCTCAGGTTTACTCTTTGGTGCAAGAGGACTTGGCTGTGCTGTACCATCAGCCCAAGTCAGGGATGGTCCAGGCTCCAGCGCCAGGGGAATGCAGGAGGGATGCCTGCATGCCTTGGCCAATGGGGGACCCTGCCAGGAGCAGCTGAAAGCATCTTACTTGGGTCTCTGAGCCTTTGGGGTGGGGGAAGCAGAAAGCAAGCAGGTTGTATAAATTCTCAACCAAATGAGAATACTAAAATTGCAGCACTCCTACTTCTTTCTTCTGAGTGTGGGCATTAAAAAATACATTTCCAGTAGGCAGGGAGTGGATGTGTGAGAGAGCAAAGTGTTTGCACTCCTTTCCCACCATCTCAAAAAGGGTGGATGTTTCAGGGGAAAGGATCCCGACTGCAGTGCTCGTCTTTGATTAGCACATCATAAAGAAGTCACACATCAAATTGCTCAATCCTAAGTGACTGCAGGAAAGATTATGGAAGGAATAGACAAAATGAATATTACCAGATCACCAAGACTGGAAGACATTCACCCAAGTCTTCCAAAGGAGAATGTAAGGGTGCAAGAGCTGATCTGCCTACAGCAGCTTGCTAACCCTTCTCTAAAACCAGTTTGATGTTATAAGGTTGTTACCACCATGACACCAGTGTTTTAGAAAGGTTTCCTGTGGAGGGAGAGGAAAATGTAGGCTGCTAAATTTGACACTTGTGCTGGGAAACCTAATAAGAAATAGAAAAGTAAGATAAGTGGACAGGGAGTAAAAATGACAAATAGAAATATTGGTGTGACCTAGTGCCTGATCCTATCTCATAAATGCATCAGAATGGTGGATTAGCCTGGACTGCTTGGTATAATCCTCTTGAATTTCCTAAAGGCTTGTGAGGACCTGGGTTGCCTGGGAGTGAGGTTGCCATGAACACCTCCAGCTCTGGTTGCCTTGAATAGTTTGTAAGAGATTGTGGGGCAGATATGAGGGTGCAGCTAGTAAAGGAGTGGAGACTGTGCAGAGGTGTAAGTGGTGGTATGGGAGGAAAGAGGCACTAAGCAGGAATAATTCAGGCAACAGGACAGGGAAGGAGACTGGGGAAAGGAAAATAGATGAGGGGAGGCAGCTCTATATTGGCTTTTTTCTTTCTGATTAGAAGAAGATAGAAATGCAGGGTGCAGTAGGAGAGGCACTGATGGAGGCAGCCAAGAGAAGCTGTTTGGGGGCCAAGGACAGGTGTCACTTGGGGCACGGTCCCTTGCAGTGACACAAACAAGTACCCTTGACACAGGGCTTTGGCTCAATGGGATCTCTGGAGGCAGGATACTGCTCTCCATTGGAAGAATGAGAGGCAATGGGCACAAACTGAAATAGGGAAAATGCCATTTATACATCAAAAGGATCTCCTTTATGGACAAGGGTGATCAAACACAGGCACAAAAGGACCCAGGGGGGTTGTGAATTCTCTCATTTAGAAGCCATCTGGACATGGTTCTGTGTGAATGGCTCTAGAGGGCCCTGCCTGAGCAGGCAGGATGGAGTAAATGACCTCCAGAGATCACTTTCCACTTGGGCTGTTTTGTGAAGAGGACGGTGGAGCTACTGTTTGCTTGTGAAGAAGCAATGGGAAGAGGATAACAATGGTTCTGGGTTTTTGGATTGATTCAGGTTTTCCACAACAATGTGTTGTCTCCCTTATTCTGTCTTTCTGATAGCTTAAAACTCAATAATATAATGCCACTTCTTGCAGCCAAGTTTTTCTTCAGCCCTCAGAAAGTACATTTTAACTTCCAAGTTTCTAAGTGTAAGATCTTCCTGAGGGCCTCTTGGAATAGGACCAGCCCTATTTCTGCTAATCAGTACCCAATAGAAGAGCTTTAATTTTTCTAAAAGTCATTGCTTACCTTGTTTCTCCAAATACACTGGTTTTTCTTGTGTAAATGAGTCTGTCAGTAAAATTATGATGAACCCATGTTCTACATTATGTATTGATCTTGAGTTTGCTTCTTGTTATTACAAATTGAATACCCCAGAAAATGTTTAAAGTCCTCAAATATCAAAAAGGCCAACTTTCTCTTGAGTTGTTTGGCGACAGCTACAGTTGTCTGAAGCATTAAAGCTGACATCTCACAGCTTAGCTGAAGGAAGCTGAGACACACAGTGTTTTCAACAGAAGAGACCTTGACTTCAGAAATGGCTTTTGTGCTTGTCCTCCAGGGACTGTACCTGTGCCTCTGAAGGTTTTGGTGCAAAATTTCCTGGGTGAAAAGAGTGGAGTGCATCACGAGGTTCTGATGGGTGAGACTCATGGGATTCATGAAAGGTTGATAATGGTTGACATTAGGGGATAGGTGTGGTTGTTTTCTTCTAATATATTTTACCTCTGAGCCCAGATGTTTGGATGAATTTTTAAATACCTATTTTATGTGTAGTTTAAAAGCAGATATCTTTGTCAGTAAGCCATTTAGCTAGAAGCTTTCTTTAAATCTGTAGTTAAAGACACCATGTGGTGACTTGCTAGGAAGCCTAAACAAAGTTCATGAGAGCTAGGTAGGCCTGCCAACATATTTGTATAGAGAGAACTTATTTTCCTAAATTAGAAAGCTATCTAGGGACAGCACATCCCCCCTTTCTTGAGAAGAAGACCTCCTGCCTTATGATTTCAGAAACTCAGTGATAATTTTTTTGTTAGCTCTGTTTTGCATATCTGGTTACAGACTACTTTAAAAGCTAAATCGTTTTTAAAAGTGAAGTCCCTTAAATATAGTTTGGTCAGTCCCCCAGCTGCTTTTTTCACACCTGTTACTTTTGTCCTGTACTGAGTAGTTAATTTGCTCCAGGTATGTGCTCTGTCCTTGTTGCTAATTCCATCTACTGGGGAATAGTCTACTTATTACCTGAGGTAAAAAAAGTACCCAAAGTTATAACAACCCCTGTGATATTGCAAAAGCTAACCTGCTCCCTCCAGAAAGCTACTACTCTGAAGCAAGCAACATGCTTTACAGTCAGCATTGACATAACAGTGAGACATGACCAAATAAATCAGTGTTAACAGCTGTAAGGCCTGGCTACCTGTCCTGTAAAGCTGCCTCTGGCTCTGAGGGTCTCTGCTGCTGCTAAACATGTGAGCTCTGTCAGCATTGTAATTATGGGGAAGAATTGTTAGCTGTACAGACATCACTCGAGCATCTCCTGCTAGCCAACACTTCTTGATTTGATGGTGGGTCGGGCTGGGAGAAAAGTATTTTGGACAACAAGGGGTACAAGACACTAATTGATCTCTAAGTCCCTTTGCCACTTGCTCTTCCTCCTTGATTAGTTTCCCTGGCTGTTTCTCCTCCTCAAAAAAATAGCTGGAGCCATTGCACCCTTCACCAGCTGCTGTTTTATCCATTGTGGCAAGAGTTCTTTTAAAATACAACAGGAGAAAACATCTGGGCTCACATATTCCACATCAAATGAATGGATGTCTAAGGAAAAACTTTCAGTAATTCATTCAGCTTTCTCTGAGAAGTCAGACTGTTTTGTGGAGTCTGCCATCATGTAAAGTCCTCCCATCTGGCTTATCCTTTTGGTTTAGACTTCTGCTCTGTTCTCTGGATTTGGCCGCTTTAAGTTTCTGTAGTGACAGAACCTAAAACTGGTATTTTTGTGTAATTTAGAAAACTTCCAGCTGTCTGACAGACTGTTAAAGAGGTGAGGGTATGTTATAGACCTATAAATACACAGTATTCTTTGTAATAACAACAGAAAACCTATTTTGATTTTCTTCTCCCATTTGGCAAGGCTCCAAGCATCTGCTGTCCAAGAATATCAACCTTTTGTAGCAAGTTGGTATATTGAAACAGAATAGGTCCAAGTAGTTTATTCCCTTAGTGATATAATAAAACTCCCCCTAAAATTGCTGCCAGATAAAAGAAGGTAATGAGAACTGTGAGGTCAGATTTATGGTCCTTGTAACACATCTCTGGTAATAATACAGACAGCACAATAGATTTTATTAAAAAAAAAATAAAAATAACACCCCTATTCATTTTTTCCTCCTTTAAAATAAGTGAAATTGGAATAAGCAAGGAACAGATTGTCAGTCTTGAATTTTGGTCTATGCTTGTTTGCTGGGTTATCCACACTCACTAGAGAAATTCTTTGTATCTGGTGTTAAAGCTGGAAAGGGCTTGAGCTTCGAGGAAGGGCAGGGTAAAAACTCTTTGGGCACAGCTAGCCATAGTCATCATTTAATCAACAAATCTCTGGTCATGAGGTGAGTTTCTTCTTCTTACAGCTGTCTCTCCAAATTTCCCTGATGTTAGGAATTAGACAGGGATCTATGTCTCACAAGTGGGCAGGAGGTCTGCTCTCCAGCCACCGATGTGGCAGGCAGAGGCAGCAAAGAGGTGAGGGGCTCCTGGGGCATGTTTTCTCTGGGTGTTACAGCAATTTCTTGAGCTCATTGTAGTGATTTGCCAGAAGACTTCTGCACTGAAGAAAAAACATATCAAGCTGGAAGCTGGCTAGTGGGACACAGGAGGTGAATGGGCAGAAGAGCAGAAATGCAATTTCTTTGTGTGACATCAGCTAAGTGGTAAAAGATGAAGAGTTCCAAATTCATTCTTTAAGCCATGCCTTTTTGGAACTACAGCTGAGGCTAATGTTGTAGGTGAACACTAGGCTTCAGATAATAGCAAGAGACATAAATGTTCCTGATTCCACATTCCACACAGGCAGGTGTCGGTGTCAGAGGACAGCTGCTGTCTGAACTTGAGTTAGTAGCAAGATGTCCTGTTAACCTTTCCTTGAGGAAATGATGTGGGGGGCTATTTGCACCCTTCAGCTGCCTCCATCTCAGGAGGAAATTGTCAAGAGCTGCCAAATCTGGTAGCCAGATGGAGGTGAGACAGCTTTTGCAGCCCCATGTCCCCAGCAGCCAGGCTGGGCAGGTATATCCTGAAGGCATACAGGGAATTGTAAGGACTTAGTGAGCACAGTTCCCTGTCTCAAGCACTTTTAAGGCCACAGAAGGACTTTGCCTTGAGATAAACACAGAAGGGAACAATAAGATGGCACTAACTCCAGGCCTGGCAGAGACAGATCTGGTTTGTCTGGCTAAACATCCTGGGTAATGTATCCAGACAAAAATTCCCACTGTTGGCAAAGTGTGTAAAGAAGCAACTGCTTGTATACCTGTCACCAGACAAACCAAGATCACCCCAAGCTTTGGGACAGATGCCATCTGTGACTATCCAATGCTGGTGCTCAGACACAGAGACACACCAGGGATCTCTCCAGACACTGACCTTAGACCCACAGACTACCCAGCAAATGTTCCTTGGATCCTCTGCTCTCCAGTGCCTTTGGCACACAACAGGCAAAGGTGTGTCTGAGCAGACCTCCAGATGCCACAATCTCTCCAATAGCCAGTTTTGGGTTCCTGATCCCTCCAGCAGCCAGCTCTCAGACCTCCTGGTCTCTCTGCTGTCCACCCCAAACTTCTGGCTGCTGCAAGACCGGGCTGCCAGGACTCTCACCCTGCTCACTGGGCAGTCCCACTCCATGTCTGCCAGTGATTACACAGCACTTCACACCCATGCATGCCTGCAGGCGTGCCAGTTTTTCCAGTTGCTGGCATCCCAGAAAAAGGGGTTCTGTTCTTCATGGTCTCCTAGCCTGATCAGTGGTAGGTGGGCCTCCATGGACACAATGCAGAGAGGCCCTCACCCAGGAAAACAGAAATGGAGTTTAATGAGAAGGCAGGACAGGCTATTGCAGTCAGGCACGGGGCATGGCCATATGAGTGTGCTGAACAATAACCCGTTTGCACACAATCAGCTGCTTTTATCCTCTTTCTTGGGGGGTTTTCTATGCTTATTTTCCTGAAACCTCCTTGATCCCTCACTATTCCTCCCTTAAAACTTGTAATCAGTCTTGCAAAATCCCCACGTGCCCTTCCCTCATTGAGGTATGCCTCAATGAATTCCACATCCCTTAAGGCAGTAACACCCCCTCAGTCTGTAAGGCTATCCCAAAGGGCTCTCCCACCAAAACTCATCTTGATGATGGATTTCATACAGCTCCCAATGAGCCTGGGAATAGCCAGGTCAGGGTGCTCCGCTCTGTCTGATTAGGATACTGGGGTTTGTCTGCTTGTCATCACTCCTCTGTGCTCATTTATGTGGGTGAAGATGTGTTTTGATAGCAAAAAAATAAATCTAGATAAGTCAACTTGCAGAACTCTTGTAGCAAGGCTGCACATCCACAGCTGTCCTTGCTGTTAATGGGAGGTGAAGCTAATTAAAATTTCTCAGGGCTATTGCCAACAAAATTACATGGAAACACTGTATTCATTATTTAGTAAGCTCTGCACTCTAAACTCTACCACATAACCTCACTGTTATATATTATATTACATTCAAAGAGCAGCTAAAAGGGCTTGGGTTTTGCCATATGCTCATTTCTCATTTGTTTAATTCTTGTCTCATGAAGCTATTTTTGTTTCAAATTCCTAAATTAAAACTGAGTTGGCCCAAGGATGTCAGTTTGAAGTTAATGATTAAAAACCCCCCAACAATAACAGAGTAAGGAAAATGTAAAAAGTCAGGACAACGAAAGCTATTGGTGAAGTTAGATATAAGTCCTGGTATGCTGTGTAGTAGCAAGATGGGAAATTGTAACTACTTGCTGCTGTTGTTCACCCCACATTTCTACTTTACCAAAAGAGCAGCAATTTTTAAAAATTAAATGAGCCCAGAATATCCTGTCAAAAAATTCTTACATGATAAACCAAAATAATATCTATGCAAAATGTCTTATCAACTCAAGAATAGTTGATAGCAATCAACTGGGTGATGGGAGATTTTAACTTGCTGGATCTTCTGGTGGAAACTGAATACAGTGAAGAGGAGATAGTCTGGGAGTTTCCTGGAGTGTGTGGAAGATAAATTCCTGTTGCAGCTGGTAAGTGAGCCTACAGGGATGAGGTCCTACTACACCTGCTGTTTACAAACAGAGAAGAGCTGGTGGGAGATGTGGTGGTCAGAGGACGTCTTGGGCCCAACAACCATGAAATGAGAGAATTTTCAATAAGTAAGGAGGGGGCATCAACAAAACCTCTACCCTGGACTTCCTGAGAGCAGATTTTGGACTGTTCGAGACACTGGTTTAGAGAGTCCCTTGGAAAATAGTCTTTAATAACAAAGGAGTCCCAGAGGCTGGAGCTACTTTTGGAAGGAAATCTTAAAGGCACAGGAGAAGGCTGTCCCTTTGTGCTGAAAGATGAACCAGTGAGGAAGAAAATCAGCCTGGCTGAACTGGCAGCTTTTTCTGCAACTCAGGGAAAAACCAGAATTTATGACCTTTGGGAGACGGGGCAGACAACTCAGGAAGAATACAAGGATGTCATTAGAATATGTGTGGAGAAAACCAGGTGAAATCTTAGCAAGAACTCAATCTGGACACTCATAAGGAAGATAATAAAAGGTTTTTTTATAAATACATTAACAATAAATAAAGAGCCAAGGAAAATCATTTACTGGATCCAGGGAGGAGCACTGTCACCAAGGATGAGGAAAAGGCCAAGGTATCTAACGCCTTCTTTGTCTCAATCTTTAACAGAAAGTCTGGTTACTCTCAGGGCAGCCAGCCTGCTGGGCTTCCACACAGAGACAGGGAGCAAAACAGATGAGCTGCAATTCATGGGGGAGTAGCTAGTGACCTGCTGAGCCACTTCAACACTCATAAGTCTATGGGACCAGATGACATTCATCCGAGTGTCTGAGGGAGCTGGCAGAAGCCTCCCACTGCATCAGTCATCAGTCCTGGTTAACCTGGGAGACCCTAGAGAATTGGAGATTAGCAAATGTGACACCCATCTGCAGGAATGGTCGGAAGCAGGATCCAGAGACGTACAGGCCTGGGGAAGGTTGTGGAGAAGACCATCTTGAGTGCAATCACATGGACAAGACAACCAAGGGATCAGGCCCAGTCAGCACAGGTTTAGGAAAGGCGGTTCCTGCTTGACCAACGTGATCTGCTTGTATGAGCATGTGACCCCTGCAGTGGATGAGGGAAAGGCTGTGGATGTGTCTACCCAGACTTCAGTAAAGCCTTGGTTGCGGTTTCCCACAGCATTCTTCTGTGAAATCTGGAAATCCATGCCTGGGATGAGTGTACTCTTTGCTGCCTGGATGGCCAGGCCAGTCATGATGAGTGATGCCACAACCAGTTGGAGGTTGGTCACTGGTGGGGTTCACCAAGGCTCCATATTTGCGCCAATCCTAATATCTGGATGAGGAGATCAAGTCAGTGAGTGTAGATAACACCCAGTTATCTCCACCTGCTGGAGGGCAGGAAGGATCTGCAGAGGGTTCTGGGCAGGCTGCATCAATCTGCCAAGGCCAACAGTATGAGGTCCAACAAGGAGAAGTGCCTGGTCCCACACTTGGGTACAACCCCAGGCAGTGCTACAGGCTGGGGGCAGAGTGGCTGGAAAGCTGCTGGTGGGAAAGGACCTGAGGGTGCTGATTGACAGTGGCTGAACAGGAGCCAGTGTGTGCCCAGGTGGCCAAGGAGGCCAGTGGTGACCTGGCCTGTATCAGGTATACTGTGGCCAGCAGGGCCAGAGAGGTGACCGGCCCCATAACAGTTAACAGTTGTGAGGCCACACCCCAAATCTCATGTCCAGTTCTGGGGCCTCCACTGCAAGAAGGACATTGAGGTGCTGGAGCGTGTCCAGAGAAGGGTAACAGTGCTGGTGAAGGGTCTGGAGAGTAAAGTCCTATATGGAGCCACTGAGGGAGCTGGGGTGTGTAGCCAGGAGATTAAGAGGCTCTGAGGAGACCTTATCACTCTCTACAACTCCCTGAAAGGAGGTTGTAGCAAAGTGGGGGTTGATCTCTTCTCGCATGGAAATAGTGACAGGACAAGAGGAAATGGCCTCAATTTGTGCCAGGGGAAATTCAGGGTGGACATCAGGAAGAATTTCTTCACAGAAAGGGTTGTTAAGCATTGGAAAAGCCTTCTCAAGGGGGTGGTGGAGTCACCATCCCTAGAGGTATTCAAGAAAAACTTGGATGTAGCACTTAGTGACATGGTTTAGTTGAAATGGTGGTGATGGTCACTCAAAGGTTGGACTCAATGATCTCAGAGGTCTTTTCCAAACTTAGTGAGCTTATAATTCCATATTAACTTTGCACAAAGGACTTCAATGTTCCAAATTTGGCAGCAAGGAGGTTTAATTCTGCACTGTAAAATCAATGTACTTATATGTACGCAAATTGTCAATACATCTAGAGAATGGTTTTGAATGCAGTTTTGATTGGAAACAAAATAGAAAATTAATCTTCATTGCCTATCATTTTCTAAATGTCTAATTGATTTTTTCAAACTGCTTTTAATGTATGCATCCATGCATATGTTTCCTCCCTTCTCCAGACTGTTTTGTTTTGCAGTAAACTCTCACCCTGATTTATGGTTTTCCATCTGGGAAACCATATGAAATAACCATGATTCAATATTGAATTGTCTTCTCCCTCTGCTATGTGTTTTGCCCAGTGACAAGTTTGACCACCATAACCACTGGGAGAGGAGTAGGCAAGTGGTGGAAAACTTCCTGTCACTTTTTTTTAATGCATATGTGTGTGTGTGGTGGGGTTTTTTTGTGTTTGGTTTTGGTTTGTTTTCTTATTTTTGTTTGCTTGTTTCTACATTTTTTGACACATTGCTCAGGTTGATCTAAAAACCATGTGTAAAATTATTTTCTCTCAAGGAGAAAGAATGAGAAAACCATTCTTCCTCCTTCTTCAGGTATTCCTAGTTCTCTCTTTTTCAAAAAAAAAAAAAACCAACTTTTGATTTCCAGATACTTGTTCATGTCTAGAATGTTGATTAAAAATGATCAGAATAAGGCAACAGCCTCTTCGCCTTTATAGACAAGATGAATTGTTTCACTAGAGTAAACCTAAGATGAAGTGGCATAAATATAATGGTGTAAAAGAATGGTGAGTGCTGAGGCAGAAACAGGAAAGCACTTCTCATTGTCAGCCTTTTCCATGGTAATTTCAGGGAGCATTGAATCATTCAGTTTACCTAACTCTCAGGGTGAAGACTTTGCACAGAAAATACCTTGCATCTCACATGAGTTGGTGAATTCCATGCTCTCTCTTTCTCTTGTGCTAATTCTGGGAGATGGGAGAAGACCATGAGACACGTGATATTCCAAATGATTGAATGACTTCAGATGAAAAAATCGCACTTTTCCTTTTATTTGTATTATGAAACTTAAGTGGGTTTTTGTACACACTTTTCTTGTGCCCTTCTGAGCTTTGAAGGTCAAGAGCAGCAGATTTCCTTTGGAAGAAAGTGTTTGAGGTGAGCTGTTTGTCATTGAAACTCTTCACCAGGAGGAGTTCAGAAGAGGGAGTGGACTCCCTTCCTCCTGGGCATGGAAATAGGCTCCCTTCCTCCAGCCCTTGGTTGGCTTGGGGAGGTTATCTGTGTACCTTGCTAGTCTGTTTGGCCAGTCTTTCCTGTTGGAAAGCCAACAAGTGCAGTTACACTGTAATCACTGTATTTTCCTAGTCCTCTACACTGAAACCTCCCAGCTTCAGGCTAAAGAACAAGTTAAGCAGATGATACCAACTATTTAGTGATTCTGCAGCCATACCTAAACCAAGCTCAGAGGTTGTCAAAATACAGCCCAGTACATCCTGATAGCAGAGTCATCACTCAGAAAGCGCAGATTACATGGCCTGTACAGCAATAACAACACTGATCTACTGGCTTACATCTTTGACAGAAGTTTTGTTCTTGGTTTTCATTCTTGGCACTTCACCTGCAAAAGAAGGAATCAGTCAGTAATCTGGTGAACTGTTAGGCGTCCTGATACACTTGGCAGTTGTGAGTGGCAGGTTTGGCCAACAAAGAAACAAAAAAATGAAACTGAGTATTTAGAGGAAAGTAGAAGAGACTTTTTAGAGTTTGAAGGCAGAAGCTCTCATCAAGAGAACTAAAGAAACATGAAGGGTGCTAGGTAGAGCAAGAAGGAATAATGTAATTTATGGGTAGCCAAATGACTGCTTGACAAGTGCAAAAGCAATTTAGCAGACTGTGGGATGTTTTTAATGCAGAAAGGCTTATCTTTGGGGAGTTGCAGCTCTTCCCACAGCAACTGCAATGGGAACAGTGTCAGAAAGAAGGTATGACAGAGGACTGTCATCAGCAGAGGCATCCATTGTATGCTAAGCCATTGATCTGTGTATTAAATATAAAGAAAACTACAGTGCATTAAGTAGTGTGTAGCTTGATGTATCAAAAATATCCAAATCAATCTTTGCCAATTAAATAAACAGGCTGGAAAATCGTATGATCTGCTGCTCTACCCTTCTGCAGAGTTAATGTTATTTTGCAAGTACATACAAGCTACTAGTAGGAAATGTCTCTGTCACAGACGCAGGAACAGATGTCTATCTTAAGACCACCACAATTCACAAGGGACAGCTTACAACCCTGAATGTAGATGGAGAAATAGGCAGATGTATCCTAAAGAGTTGGGTAAGTTCCATGATGAATAAAATCCCCTTGGCCAAGGTAGGCCATCAATTCAGCATGAGGAAATCTGAAGGTAAACTCAATTTCAGTGTCTTTCCATGTCAGCCATGTCAGGAAAGAACAGAGCAGTGTCATGTGGTGTGGCAGATGAATCTCATGATGGGAGTCAAATGAAGCAGTGGATTCTGGGGAAAGCACTTTTTAAATATTAAGCTGATGACTGGGATTAACAAACTAAAAAAATGGCCTAAAGATTTTGGATGAGGCATCGAACTTCTTACACCAGGGAAAGGGTGATGCTTTCCTAAGGGACAGCTCAAGACTGGACTGAACTTTAGGAGGAATGAATGATTTTCATAAATGTTTTTCCCTTTGTTAAGTTGTTAGACACATTTTTTTAACTTCCATGATAAACATGAAGTTTGTAGTATAAGTAGAAAACCCAGCAGTTCCTTTCTTCCCTCCACCTTGGTTTTTCTTACGTAAGTACAAAGGCTACATACACTGTAAACACAGATCCCCTGTAGGAATAGCAGAGGAAAAAAATAAGATGAAGAGTCCTTATTTGCATAACTAGTGTAGTACTAATAATGTAACCGTAATGAAGGTAATATAACATCTATTTAGAAGAGTAAAAGAACTGAACATCAGTAAAAGGAAAACGTTATTCCAGAAGAGAGAGAAATTAAAGAGAAACATCTTTTCATCATTTTGAATACACCCCATTAAATTAATTCGAGCAAGGTTGTCTCAATTCTGATATGTTCCTAAATGTTTTTGTGCATACCAAGCTGAACTAGGTCCTGAAACAAAGAAAAATGCCTTCCTAGACTCTTTCTCTGTATGAAGCCAAAGCAGCAGGGTATTCATCAAAGCCATAAACAAAGTGCATAACCAGAGATTTAATTCTTGAAATTGCACTTGGCTACAAAACTTCCAAAACCATATGAAGAAGGCCTTTATGTTGAGTGTCTTACTGTAGCTTTAGAGTATGATGAAGTAAATTAATTCAAGGAAGTTATTACTGCTTGCCTGTGATGAGAGCTGGGACTGTGTTTTCTTTTTGGAGCTTGGATTTTAATCTATGTTAATATTCGCATCAACAGGGTAAGTTAATGAGGCCCAAGCTCATTTTATTGTCTTTCATCTGACTGAAGCTCTAAGCTTCTACTTGCACAGCCTGGGATATGCACTCTGCATGCTGGATGAGGAGAAGCAGTTTATTCTCGAGCATTTGTACTGCACAGACACAAGTGCTCTGTGGTTGGTGTTCTCCATATGGGAAAGTTAATTTTATTTCTGTCTTGCTTGAAAACAAACAAACAATAAATCAGCAACATGAAAAAGAAAAAGGCAGAAACAAGGGGTATGAAAAGAATTGCAAGCATGCCTGTGAGCTGGGTGTGCATGTCTTTCAGTGTAGAAGACAATGATGGTTGATGATTGCTGACGTACACTGGGAAAAAAAAAATTAGAGCTTTTTTGAAAGGAGACTGTATTAAAATAGTCACTTTTTGATTCTTGAAATTATTTTTCTCACATTTGGGTCTCCTAAAGCATTCACTCCTCATGATTTCTCAAGTAAGGACTGAGTCTTTTCAGAAAGATTTTAACATCTCAGATGGTCCAGCATCAGGAGCAACTGCACAAAGAACAATGGAGATGGCATGTGGAGTTAAGCTGGTAAAGTAGATGAAAAGAAAAAAAAAAAAAAAGAAAATAAAGATGAAGTGTGAAACTGTGCAGCCTTTCTGGAAGTTGCACTGTGGAGAAATGTGGTTTGGATCGGGTTTGTCTTGCTGCTGAGTGGCCCAGCCACTCTGCCTGCCTGCAGGAGCATGGGGTGCTGGAGCAGAGTTGATCAGGTCCAGGAGGATGATGGAGAATTTTCACCTTCTTGGTAGTTTTTAAAAGACTCAGTCGGGAGACTTTATTAGAGTCTGGAAGAAGAGAAGAGTAGTTAGTCTTCCTGCTATAGGATCAAGTTAGCCTAAAAATTCAAAGCAAACTTCTTTTGAAAGGAATGGATGGGCAGCTGGCACAACTGCTTCTGTCCCATGGCAAAACAAGTAACTTGCAGCTCAGTGCGGGGAGAATACAGAATGACAGAAACATTAAGGCTGGAAAAGATCTCTGAGATTTTATTGAGTCCAGCCTTTGACTGAACACCACCATGTCAACTAGACCACAGCAATAAATGCCACGTCTAGTCTCACCTTGAACACCTCCCTGGGCAGTCTGTTCCAATGCTTAATAACCATTTCAATGAAGAAATTCCTCCTAATGTCTGACCTGAACCTTCCCTGGCACAGCTTGAGGTTCTGCCATCTTTTCCTGTCACTGGTTGCTTGGGAAATTATGCTGACCCTCACTTCCTACAACTTTCAGATAGTTTCAGATGCCTTTGGGTTCATCAATTTGTCACTCCTAGCAATTGAAATGCTCTGCTACAGACCAATTAGAAGAATGTCTTTCCATACTCATTAAAATTTTTCTTGCCCCTAATAGGAGCAGTTTTAGATAAAATGACAGTATCATATAGAGAAAATGAGATAGAAGGAAGGGCAGGTTAACACAAGGCAATAAAAGGAGAATTCATATGTGCAAGGCTGAATTTCAAAGTTAATTCTTTCACCCTCAAAAAGTTACATGCCAGCTTTTGCAGAGATGAAGGCGGCTTTAATTAGCAGTGAGCAAACGGGCCCCAGTGGGTGGAGCAGGCAGGTTGGATCCCAGGTTGTGGCAACCCAAATCGGTTGCTCCAAGGTAACTGAAAGCTGTCCTCCAACTCAATGGGCCATTAAATCTGGGATGTGTTTATTTGATTTTGTTCTGAAATTATTTTCATTTGTCTCAGTGAGATACGTCTGAAAGTTCTGAGCTGTAGCAAGTACTGTTCTTATTTGTTTGCATGGATTATGCTGGAACAACTTATGCATTTTTTTTCACCTTTCTGAGCTTCGCTCTCATCATAAATTACTTAAGTTTAAATGACAGTTAATTCCTAGGTAAATAGATTCTTGGATTTTAAAATTAAAACAAGGTAGAAAATATAGAATATTTTTGGAGAGAAAAGAATAAAAGGTTCTCAAAGAATGAGGACACTTATAAAAGAAGTATTCTTTATCACACGGCAGTACAACAGATGTTCAGTTGTACGTTCAGTTTGGAGAGCTTATAATCTCAAAGGAAAATTCTGTAGGGGCTTCTGGAAACAATAAACTATGTCTGCATAGGAAGAATAATGAAATATTCCCTCTCCCCACACCCTGACTAAGGCTGCCTGGTTAAAAAAACTTGCTTTGTCTGTAGGAAGCAGTGTCTGTAAAATTTTCGTAAGGATTGGTAATTTGCAATCTTCACACTTCTGCAAGCTTTCAGTAATAATGAAAGCCTGGGAACAGTCTAGGATATTGAGGTACTGAACTGAATTTCAAACTTTGAGCCTACTAGAATCTGAGGTCAAAATTTGGAGAAAAGTTGCTCCCATTTTAGTTACTAGCAACACCGAGGCAGTTAGTGACAGAGTTGGCTTAGTTTCTGACAATTTTAACAGCTTTATTTGTACAGCCAGCTTTCTGGGATGACAGTGACTACTATCTTTTGCTAGGGGTGCTCATATCTGATGTTGACATTGATGTATCTTCCTCAGAAGTGATTGCAGCTGAATCCCTTGTTCATTTTCATCTTTATGACTCTCAAGCCATCTTCTTGTACATGTGTGTTGGTTGTTTTGATATTTCCCCCCTTTTTTCCCATGAACCATTTTGCATTTCTCAAATGATGTCTTTCAGTGACATTAGTATGAGCCAAGGCAGACTGAAGAGGATTTCTTTCCAGTGTTGAGTCAGGATGAATCGTGGGGCTTACGGAATTTTTAACCTTATCACAGTCCCTCTGCAACCCCCAGTGTGAAGTTACCATTCTTGCTCCCCTCATCATTAGTGTCCTTCACCCACCACTCATCATGAGGAGAGTCAATGTGTTTGGAAATGTGACTGCTTTTAGGATGAGCAACTAACACATTTCTTCCTTTTACCTTTCTGGAGGAGAGGCTAATCCATGCTCAGCAATTTGCTCTTCTCAGCAGGTCTTTTAGAGGCACCTCTATTTGTGGATGACCCTCTCACACAGGCAGGTGGTCCTAGCACCTTTTCAGGAGATTTTGCCTTTATCTCCCGAACTGCTCAAGAGATGACTTTCACCTCTACTGTTTTATCTCTGTCTCTCAGCTTCAGACACAGGCATAGTAGGGGAAAAGGTGAAGGGTTTCTCATGTTGGAGGAATGGTTTTGTTCTCTGGAGTAGTAAGAGCTGTCCTTGTGGTGTGTTGTACATGATGTGCCCAAAATAAAAAGAACACAATGTTTCCCAAAGAGGGATGCTTGTGTTCTGGAGAATACATTGCCCTTAAAAAGCTTGTGCTGGTTTGTATCACCAGTTAACAGCTTGCTTAATCATGTGGAGTCATTTTATGTCAGCTAGCTTGTTTGTTGAGGATGTGAGGTTCCTCCCTCCTGTAGAAGAGATGTGTCCATCCCTCTGTCTCATGGGAGGGGTGTCTGGTGTTCAGGGATATTGGAGTACCCTTAGACAAGGCAGAGTAGGAGTCACTTGGGTAACAATATAGCAAAGCACTTTATGAAGACAAAGTCATGTGTATGTTTTCTTGCCCGCTCTTTTCCAGTTTTTCATTTCTGCATCATGCTCCATTTTGCTTTCAAACAGGGAATGTTCAGCTGGAAAGGCTCAGGATTTTGTGGCAGAGTGGGCCAGGACCAAGGAGAAATAATTCTGAGCTAGGGAAAGCTTGTGTGTTTATGTGCTTGGAATGGCTTTTGGTTATAAATGTTTGACAAATTCCCAAAGCAGGAGGTAGCATGGGTGTCTCTGCCTTGATGCTCATGGTGTTTTCCAGGCCATTAATGTTGAGCTGCTCATACTTTCTCTGTGTCCTGCCTGTGCTCTCTGCAACACACACACACACACACACTCCCTGCTTCACACATGCCCCCTAGTTTCCAGTCAATTTGACTTGCCAGAATGGACAGCATCTGTGGGATGATTTTTTACCAGTGGCTGCTCCTCTGCTCAAGCAGGCATCCCACATTGCTGAGGGCAGTGGTCGGTAGGTGGAGGATGTGGTCTCTGAGGAGGTTGCAGCTGTGGGTTGTAAATGTAATTGACACTCTTCTTAGCTTCTGTTACACCCATTGCACAGGATCAGTTCTGATCAAAGCCAGTATTTTCCAGCTCATGAAGGTGTCTGTCCTTCTCCTGAAGCTCAAGGCCTTGTGAGCTCCTTTTTGCTATGCTCCTTTCTGCTAGTGAGACAGCCCACAGGCTGCTTGCTGCTGGTACCTACAGATTCTGTCCTAAAATCTATTTGACCCCTACTGAATTTAGCCTCTAAATGAGGCTTGCATGATGCTAAGCTTTGATGGGCATCCATCAAAAAAAGAAAGTAGCAGCCATTTTCTTTGGGAAAATGAAGGATTTTCTCAGTATTTGGAGATGCCTTTTCTGCCTTTCTCCTCTCACATGTCCTTCCCTCTTTCCCATCATTTGGCCTACTTCAGCACTTCATCATCAAGGGGTGCAGTTTAAACCAGCTGCAGTTTGCAAAGCTGGTGTCTCAAAATGTCCGCAGGTTGTCTTTGGCAACAGTGACTTGGTGGCACTGCCACCCAAGGTTGCCCTTGCCAGCAGCTTGGGCTCTCCCTTCCCCACCTCTTCCAACGCATCTCAAGACCCTCTGTTGATCCTCTGCAATGTCATTGAGTGAGCAGTGACAAGCACAGTAGTGCTCTCAGAGTCCTGATAGACTCAAGAGGCAAAGTGCTCTTGAGAGTGCACTCATGAATAATATTCAGACATATTAAAGTAATGGTTGTAAGTACTATTCACGTGTCAAGAGGTGGAAAAGGCAGTCAGTAACTGAGAACTGAACTCTGATAAAAATTATGCTTAAACCATTGTAATAAATCTGTCAGTCTTCTCAGACAGTGAGCAGAAAATCCCTGTTAAACAAGCCAGTGACAGGGAGAGTCAGCTTGCTGAATAGGCAAACTAGCCCATCCTTTGGACTGTGGTTTGAGAACACAGTAATGCCCTGCTGATATCCATAGGGTCCCGTGGAAGTGCTGGGACAAGCCTTGCTGGGCTGGCTTTCAGCATCCAAGCAATCCTGACCAGAGATCAGCAGAAACACTAATCCAGTTTTGGGAAGAACAGGACATTGTGCTGAAACTTGTAATGAACAAACAAGTTCCAAAAAGATCAGAAAAGATTTGACTATCAATCTTTAAGGAAAGGTATTATGTCTCAAAATAAAAAAAAGAGGAAAAATGCTCTTTCCTTACCTTCCTTGATTTTATTTATTTGAAAGTAGTGCTGCAAGATTAGCAACCTTCCATTAATTCAATGGCAACTTTATGATTGTATAGGAAGCATATTTGTTGTGGCTGTGGAAACTCAATGGTTCAAGTAAAGTTGCTCTGCCAACATCTCCTTCTTTCTTTTTTTCATGACCCTATAAAGTAATATTTCACTTTGTTCTGGTTTCCTATTATTCATGAGCAATTCTAAGTTCTTCACATCCTCCCACAATTTCTGGTTGAATATAGGTTTCACATTGAAGTTATTCTGTACTTTTTCCTTTCTTGAATGAGCTTTGATGTATCTGAGTTTCTCCTGCCATCTGGTATTCTGCACTGAGAGTCACAATCCACACTGTTAACTCCTCACTGGTATTTTCTCTTTTTGCATATGTTCGGAGGTGCTTCTAAGACACATCAGAAATCTACTGGAAAACCATTTGTGGTGGTTCTAATTCCCACGTCTTGGGCTTTATGACATTTTGTGCTGGCTTGAGGATGCTCCCCTGCTGAAAAGCAAACACTCAAAATGTGCTTTCCTCTCACTTTCTCATTGCCCAGCATTCCAACCCTCCTCCTGTTCTGCCATGCAAAAGAACCTGCTTTAAGACACAAATCCCACCACGTGCACAAAACTAGATGGAGAGGCTTGGTGTTTGCCCTCATGCAGCAGTTGGTGTTTATTCTCAGAAACTTCCCATTTGCTGATGCAGAGATTTTACTATTGAGCTGGAACATAGGCTCAACTTCAATAACTTGTGTGAAATAGTAAAGTATTTCTTTTTCTTCTGAATTCACATTCACTGTGGGGCAAGAGAGAACAGGGTCTGGGCTAAGTGTGGTTTGGATATAAATGTTCAGTACATGTTTTGATTATTTTCCCATTTAAAAAAGGTCTTAGACTTCACTCTTGGGTACTGCAGTAATTGTATTTCAGGGCAGGGGCTCATCTATCTGTTATCTCCAAATGCAAACTGTTCAACAACTAGGATGTGTATTTTTATTACATATTACATTTTTATTAAAATGCAGTGTTGTAATAGGATTCCTCTTTCTTCAAGGAGACTTTTATATATACCTATGTTTATATATATATATACACACACACATTCATTAAAAAGGATTTTGCAATGGAGGAAGAGGGCATTGAGTCCAAAAAGCTAAGTTTTATATATTTTATTCATAAAAACAGATTTGCAACAATTTATTAAAAATTGATCTCATGCAGTATAAGGTTATACAAGAAATTCTTCATTTACATTTTATTCTGGCAGTTCCAGTCTAGTTTAAAGCATTTGTGCACTAACATCATTGGAAAATGCCATTGGGGCACAGCCTCTTCATAAATTTACAGTACATTTTTGCTGCAGTATAAAAGAACAGAAACATTAAATAGCTATATTCACTTGGTTGGTCTTGTTCTCTGCAGTAAAGTAAAAAAAAATGTTATGGGAGAAACTACAGTATCATTGAGACAAAGAATGTACTCCATGGTTTAAACCTAATAAACGTCACACAGTCAGTATCCACGAAGTTACAGACACACACACACACACACACTCACCTCCAATGGTCCGATACTTCTGAATTATTTTTTGTCCTGCTAAGTTGGAATAATATTTCTACAGAGATCTTTGTGTATACATTATATACAATATCATAATTTTCTCTTTTTAAAAATTAACATTCCTTTTAAAATAAACCAGGCCCTGATGATATTAATAAAGCAAGAGAATACTGTCAACACACATTGAGTGACGACGTCAGTGTTTAGTGCTTAAACAGAGTAATGAGTTCTAGTTTATCTGTGTTTATACTTACATGGTTTTTTGTTCTAAAAGCTACAGATATTTCCATAACCTCTCTTACTGTATGTGCCAAGTGAAATATTTTGTGATGCTCCTGATTGTAATATTCAGATACATATTCATGTTGGTTTTGGCCACTATGAGGTGTGTTTTATTTTTAATGGAGATTTATGCTAGCTTGTCAAAGCTGCAGTTAAATCCCTCAGCTAATGAACCCCTTCAGCTGTGCTTCAGTCATTGCTGATTTGTAAACCTTTGTGCGAATGTCATTCCAAAGGTTTGGTCTGAGGGGCACAAGTGTTGATTAAAGAAAACTGAGAGCCCAGTGGGTGCTTCATGTGATTTCCCCCCCCTACTTTTAGCAAACAGCCCTGGCAGTGAGAGGATACATTTCCAGTCCCTTGGAAAAAGAAGCTGCATGTGTGTCTCACCTGTGCCTGAGAGTTTGGCTCCAGGGTTGGTCCAGACGGTACACCACTGTCGTTCCTCCTAATTGCTTTGGTTCAGGGAAAGGAGCTAAAGAATAGAATCCATTGTTTTTTCACAGTCCTTTCAAGATTCAGGTAAAATATTCTATGGGTAAATTTGATTTGTCCTCTCCTATCAGCTACAACTGTCACACGTATGCAGGTACAAAGCAAACGTGGTGTATATTCACATCTACGTGCCTGCAGGCTTTGCCCGCAGCAGCAAAGTGCTGTGCCCTAATCCCTCCCCCCCAAGTCCACTAAATTAATTTTATTGTAATTATGTGTGACACAATTCAAACTAACTAGGAAAAACAATTCATCTTGTGGCATTAAGACTTTACTACCCATCTGTCCTCAGTTTCCTGAGTTATCAGCCCTAGGACTTTTTCAGACAGTTTAGTGTGTTATGGTTGGTGGTGTTTATCCTGAAATAGGTGCAGAAACTTAGCTAAAAATGAAGCTGCAGATGGTCAGCAGTCACTGCCATTGCCCTGGAGAAGGGTGAAGTGCTCTGCTTGCAATCAGCAGCTTTCCAGCTGGTGGCAACTCAGAGCTGGAGCTTCAGGCTCTGCTTGGGTTACACATACAGCTGCAAGGTGAAGGTGACCCTGCTCACAGCACTGCAGAGTCTCAATGACACCCGAGGAATCATTTCTCACAATTCTTCTTTCCTACTAAACATCATCCCTGAAATGAAAAAAAGCAAGACTAACCAGTGCAGAATGTTTCCAGCGATTTAACACAACTCTTGTAAAAATGAGTGTATCTATTCCAACATGGTATACTTTGACCACTACATTTTCCTTACATGGATACAGTATAGAATTGCATGTTCTCAGCAGCCACGTAAAGCTCAGTGACATTTGAGTGGTTTTTTTCCTAGTGTCTTTTTTGCAAGATCCATATAATCCCAGCCTCCTTGTTGCTAGTAGAAATTTTGGAAGAAACATTTTTCAGTGACTTCTAGGTGAAGAAATAAAAACTCCATGAATAAGGCTACAGATCAAACTCTTTGTGTCCTCCTTTGCTTTTTCACACGAGTTACGTGGGCACTCCTGTGACGAGGGCCTCAGCAGAAGTTCCTCTGCGGTAAGAGCCAATGTTACACGTTTGTAGCAGAGTTCTAGGTCAGATGTTTAGTCCAGTCATTGAGTACTTAAAAGCAGTTCAGGAAGCACTGATCACCCCCTCCTACAGCCCTGAAACCATCACTCGGAAGGAGGGTGGCACGTGTCTGTGCCGAGGACTGGCACTGGGGCTGACACACGGGCTGGCACAGCTGGCATCCACTCCTCCTATGGACGGCAGGTAGGCGTGGTGAAGGATGGGCAGCTGCAAGGACAGCCGGCGCTGTATGCTGCGGGAGAGAAGGGGAGAGGAATGTTAGCCGAGGGGCAGATGGAATGCATCACACGGCTGATGTGTTCCCAGGCTGCTGTGAGGGAGTTCTCTGTGCCTGCCGCTGTGACAGAGTTAATGCCAAGAGCGTTGCACTTGCTGATGCTGAACTGTGCCACCATGACGTTGTTTTCCCCGTGGAGAATTTTTCTGACAGGTTAGACATGACAAAGGAAACTATAAGTGTGCTTTCTCAGCATCCCACAACCCTCTGAAGTTCCCAGCCACATTCAGGTTAATTGTCAGACTGCTGATACCAAGAAAAGGGGAAAACCTTAGGTTTGCAAGAGGGTGTGTGGCTTGGTGACCCCCCCCCCTTGCAAAGCGATCTAAAGCCTGCAGAGCTCTATCCAACTGTGTAGACACGCATGAGGCCACAGACTGAGTTTCAAGCCACGCATCACTTAGCACAAGGATATCAGTACTAAGGATGGCACTTCTGCAGCTCCAGCTAAAGCAAGCACAGGTTCATGGTGGGAGGGATTTGGGACTGATGGCTTTTTTCCTCTGCTAAGTAGTTGCTCTTTAAAGTTTGGGTGTGTGCTTTTGAGGTGATAGATGCTTTTGAGTTCTGTCAGTCAGTGCTATGGGACTGAGGAGCTGGCACTCTAAAAGCAGTCCTGCCCAACACCCATACAAAAATTCAGTGCTCCAGAACCCAACATTCTGTATCCATTTTGCCAAGTGGATTGACATAATGATAACTGGTATAATTTTTTTTTTTTAAATAAATACTAAATCATGCTCACATGTATCCCATCTAAGCCCTTTCCTTGGAGAGGAGGAAGGTGCCATGAGATAAGGGCTCTGCTACTCCAGTGTTGTGGATATACTAGCACCTTTCACAAAATCAAAATCCTCTTGAGGTTTGCTAGTGTAAAAGATGTTTTCAGTCATTTTATCATTAGGATGGCTTTGTATTTGGAGATATTCACCCTTGAAACACAAAGGCACTTTCTAAAGAGAAGAGAGATGTCAAAGTGAGTGAGCTGAACTGAAGATTGGCTTTTGGGTTTCAGAACAAAAATGCCCACAGAAAGCATTGTATCACAGAGTTTTGTATTGTATAAGAGTTCGAAATTAATGTTTGCCTGTTATCTCATATAATGACAATGTATAGAAAGGCCTTTATAAGAAGTGCTTGTCTGAAAGCTAGCCTTTGGACAGCTTTTTTGATTCAAATGACATTTAATTGCTTTTTTTTGCTTTGTGTTAAGTAGCAAAGACAGATCCTAAGGCATCCATTACACTTCTTGGGGATCAAGTAGTATAGCTTTTAAATTCAAACAGAAAGAAACATAGTGTTCTTCTCTTTAGTTTCTTCACTACAAACTTTGGCTAGTTTATACAGAGGTGCAATAGAAATAGCTGTTGTCTGCCTACCCAGGAAACTCTTGCTGATAGTTTCTCCCCCTCAAACTCCTTTTTAAAGTTTCACACAATGTTGGTCCTCGGTGATGATCATTCTAGTGCTGGCAATGCATTCCTGGAACTAAACAAAATCCATTCATTGTTATTTTGCTTCTGTGCTCAACTCTTCCTGGCGCTATCAATGAAGTCATGCCTTGTTCCCAAGGAGTGCAGAGGGGGCATGGCTCGCTGTTTCCCTGTGCTGAATCCTTATGAGCCTGATGCTGGGGATTGTCATTCTGTCTCTTGTTGAGGGGTCAAATGCAGAATTGCCCGCACTTATTTTCCCACCAGTGGAAATGCTTACTTTGTTCAACTGTTATAGACTTCTCATTAAAAGGCTTTTTGAAGCTACTCCATGAGAATCCAGTTGCATAATCAAGTGAATAGGATTTTTTTTCATCCATTTCAGTGTTAGCCATACCATGGACAAAGCATGTTTATTTAGCTACACAAATGGTGGCTGCAGTGAGTGGCAAATTTTGCTTTAACTGTACTTAAAAGTTTACTTTCACTTGAAAACTTGGTTCCTGGAATTGGGGCAGAGAACTGTAGCCTGGAGACTTGCACACAATTAAGATTGTGGATGAAACTCCTAGAGTGAAACATGAAACAAAACAAAACGAGTAGCAGATTCCAAAAAAACCTGGTATTTTTGCCTGAAATGAAAGTAAATTTTGTGCCTTGCCTCACTCTTTTTAGGTTTTTTTCCCCTAATATCAGTGATTTTCCCTTCTTCCACTCCTGCCACATTTTGCCAGTGCTTTGGGGGAAGCCCTTGATATCAATACAGGCTGGAGGATGAAGGGATTGAGAGCAGCCCTGCCAAGAGGAAACTGGGGGTGATGGTGGATTAAAATCTGGACATGACCTAGCAATGTGCACTTGCAGCCCAGAAAGTTCGTCATATCCTGGGTTATATCAAAAGCACTGTGGCCAGCAGCATAAGGGGAAGTGATGCTGCCCCTCTGCTCTGCTCTGCTCTGCTCTGCTCTGCTCTGCTGAGACCCCACTGGGAATACTGCACTCAGCTCTTCTCATAAGAAGAATGTGGACCTGCTGGAGTGAGTCCAGAGGAAGGCCACAGAGAAAATCAGAGGGCTGGTGGATGTCTTCCATGAAAACAGGCTGAGAGAGCTGGTGTTTTTCATCTTGGAGGAGAAAGCTCCAGGAAGACCTTAAAGCTGCCTTATGGTACCTAAAGGGGGCTTACAAGAAAGCTGGAGAGGGACTTTTTACAAGGGCATGGAGTGAGAGGATGCTGCGTGAGGTTAGACAAAAGAGGATAGATTTAGACTACATAAAAATAATGTATTTTTTTGATGATGGTGGTGAAACACTACCACAGGTGGCTCGGACACCCCTTCTCCGGAGACACTCAAGGCCAAACTGGACAGGGATTTGAACAACCTGATCTACTTGAAGCTGTCTCTGTTCATTGCAGGGGGATCGGATTGGTTGACCTTTAAAGATCCCTTCCAGCTCAGACCATTATATGACTCTAGGAATTTGTTTCAAGTTGTCCATACTATATAGATTTCTATGTGAAAGCAACTGTATGGTCAAGTGTTTTGGAGATAATGGCTGGTAATAATAATAATTCTCGTTGGTCTAGAATCACAGGCAACCACCAAAGGAGGTGGAAAACAAGGATGATTCTATACACACAGCACCCACTCATCAGGATTCTGTGTTAGGGCAAGTGTCCTCAGCTCGGTACAGAAATATCATTTATTAGGGAAACATAAAATCAGGTAAAACCTTGGCTTCCAATGTCAACGCCCACAGGAACAAAATGCAATGCACATGGGAATGCACAATACCACAAGGGGGGCCAAGGCTTTTGAAATATATTTTGGTTTTGTTATAGAAAACCACTAATAAGATCCACTGGTAAGTGGAGGGACTGAAATAAATTGCTGCAAGTCAAACATCTGAAGTTCTGTGGGAATGTATAAACTGTGTCTAAGGGAATATTTCAGTTAATCCTGCAGCACATTAATGTTGATTTTTAGTAAATGCAGGGAAGCTCTAAAAGACTACAGTAAAGCAAGATGTTCTACTAGCAAGTGAACTAACCATTCTAAATCCACCTTATTTTAATGACACATTTGAGTAAGATCATAGATAGATAGATCATAGACAAACCACTCTTAGTGAAGAAAGCAAATAACAAAGGCCTGTTCATTCTGAGGCATATGGCTGCAATGCAATAATCCAGTCACAACCAACTTTTTGAATGAGAATTTTTGTTACTTAAATTAACATAACTGGCTCCAATTATGCTTTGAAGTTATGCTTTGAAGGTTACAAAAACCCTGCACATAGAAATAGTCTATTAAGATCATAAGTTTTAGTGGGGTCCCACAGAAATCTGTCATCACCTCTGCTTAGAGATCTGGAAGACTGTTACATATTGTTGCTGTTAAAATGAGAATGGAATAAATTTTAATGGTACCAAAAACTAATGACCTGCTGGATGTCAGTCACTGATGAGAAGGGACAACATGCCAGAATGAAAGCATATAGATGGATGTCTTTAAGGGTCACAGAAGATAAACCATCATGCAGATAAGCTGACTGATGTGATCTTTAGATAAGCAGGACTGCCCATCAGGAAATATGAGCAGTTTGATGCTCATCAAAGCAGATGACTTTGCCTGAGAGACAGCTCATCCTACAGGGAAAAGAATTATATCTATTTTAAACTGGTTCAGGCTGCTCTCTGGACCTGAGATGAGCTGGCACAGTGCAGTGTCTATCCACACAGCTAAGCATCCCCCAGGATTGTTGCTAAGCATTACCTGGGAGAGTACAAATGGATACAGCTGTGCTGGGGAGTATGCTAAAAAATGGGAAATCAAAGTGCAGGGCTTGTGCCTGTGCACTGGCACCACTTTGCCTGCAAAAGGAGGTGTTAATTTATACTGTGTAGACAGTGTAAACAGGAAAGAAAGCAGTCAGCACCCACTTTTAGCTCCTCTTATCTCATGGTCTGACTGGGTATGGAAAATTTTACATGGTAGTATGGAAAACCTACTGGGTCCTGCCCAGCAGGAACTGCCAAGGGAACTGATAATTGTCTATATTCATGCTCTAAGGCTGCTTTACAGTCATACAGAGTGCATTTTCCCTAGGTGCAGGGTCCTAAATTTGAGCCAAGCACAAAAAAATTGTTTTTCACAATGTAAACATTACCTCATCAACAAATGTGAAACAACTTCCCACACTACTGCCTGAGGTGTGTGTATACTGTTGTGCCTTTACTATGGGCACAGCTGTAGAAAAAGGGATCTTACAACAAGTCAAATGTAACACTAATGGTAAGAAAGAATGAAAAGATCCCAAATCAGCTCTTTTCTGGACTCTATAAGAGCTTTTATACTGAAGATGCCAGTTCTCATGAGTGCTGACAAGCACAGGAAGCAGGGATGATTTTTTTTCCCCCACAGCCATTAAAGAATTAAAAATTCTGCAGGCAAATGATTGTCTTGACATCTTCCTTTCACAGGTTTATGACCAAGAGGAAATATTTTTCAGACTAATGTCCTTGAGATTTGTCTTCTTGAATAAGAAATAAGTTTCTCTGACTGTGTGACTACCTATCAGATACTCTATGTATGAAGTGAAATGAGAAAGACAGAAACTACAGCTTGCCTTTAACTCCTTTTTTTTCAAAAATTATACATTTATCAACGACCAAAGGACAGAAGTGCTGCCAGACAAGTTGAAAAACAAGCCTAGACGTGCAGAAGGATATCTTAAAGAGTACAAACTTTGGAGAGAGGCAATCTCTTGTCAAAAAGAGGGAAGTCCTGAAGACAGCTGTACTTCTCCCTTGCAGATCCACTGTGTCTGGGCAGTGTGGCTCTGGTACTCATTCTCAGGGAAGACTGGCTCTTGGACCTGGCACAGTCACAGCTGTGCAAATGCTGAATGACACTGTTTAGATTTAACAGGACTTTATTAATTGCTTGCCATAAATGTCAGAGACTGTTCAGATTCGTACTGACCCACTCTCTGAAACCTTTAGGAAATCTCATTCCTCTCATCAGTTATCACCAGCCTAGAGGAAGTTCTGTTATCACCAAATGCTTTTCCTCTTCTTTGTCTGTATTAAATCTGTATCGAGACAATTGGATTATCTGAGTGTCTGTGTATTTCTTAGCATCTTTCTTAATGTAAGTGGGCCACATGTGGATGAGGCTGCATTCACACTACATTATTTCTGACAAATGATGCTGAAAAAAACACAGGCCTTTAATAGCTATGCATTAAAGGACTCAGCTGACCCCATGAAGTCATGAGAGCTCTCTCAGCAAGAGCCCTGCTTTTGTGAAATTACAAGATATTTCATCTACTGTGGGATTTCTTTTTGGTGCATATGTGTGTATGAATTAGCTGCTTTGCAGGTTTTGGTTTGCAGGGTTTTTTCTTTGAGTGCAGGAACAGATTTACACATCCACGTGTTTTCCTGCTCCAGGTAGTACAAGACAGTAGCTGCTATCTGCAATCAGGGTTGCTGCTGCTGATGTAACGTGACTCATTCTAGTAATCTGTTTAATTTATTCTGTTTTTAAATAAGCTTTTAAATTGCCCAGGAGTCTGACAGCTATTAGCTCAGACACTGATGAAGAGATGCTCGTGTAACCAGGCTGCCGTGGGGAAACGGCTGATCCAGGCACGCACGAGAGCGGCGCTTCCCTGAGCTCTGGCCCATGGCAGGTCCTGCTCAGCCAGTGGAGTGTAGGACATGAGTTTATTGTACAGGTTCCTAGGGAGAAAAGCTGACACCAGAAGACTCTTTCCCCTCTGTAAATCTAGCCAGTGTTTTGTGCCATCCTCTCCTTGTAGCCGCAGCATTGTTTCTAAGGGAAACTACTTAGTGCAGGCTTTCCTGCCAAAACTCAGGTCCAGCTGCTATGGCAACATTGAAAAGCCCTCAGGACATTTTTTATTTCTCATCTAGCTTGAGAATGTAGAAGAATAAAATGTCTATGTACACTATGAACACCTCTGGCTGGTGTGTGGAAGGACTTGGACTTTTGACAAGAGTCATAAGACATTTGTGCACATATGTGGATCCTCTTCATTCCTCCACACACTGGTGGTTGGGCACAGCCCATCCTGTAACTCTCCACAGAAACTTTGGACATCGTGCTGTGTTTCCAGCAAGAGAAAAGGAGCATGTTGATTTGCCTTTGGGGCACCTTAGGATCTACAGCTCCTGATGTCCTTTAAATTCCATTTGGGTGGTGAGCTGGTGGCAGGGAGGCATCACAGTACAACATTGTTGCCTACTGGTGCTCCAGGAGGTGCCATTCAGATTCCCTGTTGCTGATGTTTCAGGCTCTCTCTGCAGCCTGGGCTGGCTGAAAGGGGGTTACAGTGAAGGTTTTTCCATTAAAAAATGCACAGAAGGGAAATACAGGCTTTGATGAAATATAATAATTTAAATTAACATCTTTCAGCAAGGTAATGATGTATACTTACTGTTCTGGAGAGTTGATATCTTCTATGGGATCTTTGCTTGTTCTGGAAGGGTCTGATGAGCCCCACTGTGCTGGTGGATTTTGATCAAGATGATTTTTCAAAATGGCTTTCTCACCATCTGGATGGACAACACATTCAAGTTTATTTTACTGTGACCAAGTGACATTTAAAAATTGTTTCATTTAATTTTTCAGATATTCATAATGCCACAAAGTAAACTCATACTACCTATATTCCAATATAGTCTCAAGTTATGCTGTGAGAGTTCAGTACTCTTCTGTTTTGGATAATGTGTTCCTCCATAGGAACCACCATGAAGAAATAGAAAAGTGACAAAAGTGACACCATGCTCTCTCATCTATGGGCTATGTGAAAAAATAATGTAACTATAGTGTTCTTGCAGTTAGAAATTGTAACCTTTTCATAGGCCTTCCTTCTTAAGACTTTTCCTAGAAGAACTATAATCTCATTGATGTATAAGCCCTTGATACTCTTATGATCACACAGGCAATTAAGTCTGTCATTTGCCTATCTGCTACTGCTATCATTTTTAGCATGGAAATATGATTCATATCAGTTGCACTGGCCCATAGGCTGTCTGCAGCAAGGACAGCTAATGATGTCATTACACTTTTTTCTTTCCTGCATAGTGATAACAAAACAGATCATAATTCTTGATTCCCCTGGGTGTCCTGGGAGTCCCTGGCTAGCTGTGCTGAAGCCCACAGCATCATTCCCCCTGAGAAACACGGGTGAACGCAGCCATTTTAAGAAGATCCTTTCTGTTCCTGCCTGCTTTTTCAAAGTCTCTCTTTGTAGTAAGCCAAATAAAATCACACAGAAAGCATCTGAATAATGAGGGCAGTTCACAGTTTTCATAAATAATTACAGAGAGCTCCAAATCTATCACCAGCAGTTGTTTGCCACACAGAGAAGCAGTGATTGCTTCGGGCATTGAGGCAGCATGGAAGAGGAGTCTGAGGTGAATTCTTGAAGAGGGTACTGGAGGATTTGAACATAAAAGTGGGTATGAGGGGGAAAAGCAGGAAAAAAGTGAAGAAAAAAGGAAAATGGCAGGAAAAAGCCAGTACATTTTGAAGGGTTAAGCTTCTTTTCTGTTCTATTCATGTTCAGAAGCCCCAAATAATGCTCAGCTCCCAGTATGCTAAGAATATATATGTTATCAACAGGCACTGGGCGGACAAAACAAGCATCAGAAACACAGACTGAGGAAAAAAGCTGAAAGCATAAATGTTTGGAGGGCAAACTCCAACATCTATAACTGCCCTCCCAGCAAGGTCATCCCTGCCATTATTTGATAGCATTCACTTCCTGCTGTGAAAAATCTAACAAGCAAGCAACAGCCATGTGCAGGTGAGGAGGCAACAATGTGCTGACATGGGGATCACTACAGCTCAGAAGAGGAGACAAGATTTTTCACTGATGCTGCATTTAAGAGAAGGATCTGGGTGGGAAAAGAGGTGACCAGAACACATGAAGCTGCTTCGGCTGGGGCAAGAACATGTCAGTAAAAGAGAGTTGAGAAATTCAGCTATAGCAAGAAGAGTGCTTAAAATTAAGAGATGGCAGGATTCAGTGATGGTTTCGATGTGAAGGGAGTACAGCAAAGAGTCAAATATGACAGTGGCTAAGATAAGCAATGAGCTCTATCATCTCAGGGCAGCCTGAAGTTTGCTGGTGTGGCATTTGCTGTCACAGGAGTTCAGTTTTTATTTTCTGTACATTGCATTTCTTTGTATATCAAGTTTGACATTTGCATAAAAGTCTTGTGATGTCTATAAACAGACAACTAGAAAAGAACACTTTTTACTTCCATGATTAAAACCAACATTCAGTCCTGAGCTGATCTAAGCTGACAGTGGAAACTGCTGACTTTTTGATATAGATCAAAGTAAAAATTTGAGTAACCCTTGTAATAAGGGATGGAAAAGCTCTAAGATTTAATTATTTTAGGATTCCCACCTTTTTGGCCAAGATAAACAATTTAACATTTTATAAAGCTGCTAAAGATATAATTCTTCATCAAATTATTAGAAAATGCAACTGTTGCTATTTGGGAGTATGTTATTTAATAGAATAATCTGTGTTGTACCCACCAAAGGAGTTTCATGCACTTTCAGATGTGCTGTGAGAGAGAGAGAGAAGGAGGTGGTCCTTGTCAAAAAGGTGGGGGATTTAGTTTAGAGTAGAGCAGAAATCATATATTCTCTTCCTACTCACCTCTCAACACCAACTGCCCATATATCACCGTGTGTTATTCTTAATAGACTCTTTTCTACCACTCTTGCAGATGACTTGCCCTTAATACACTGAATAAATTTCTGCATACAAGGCTACCTAATGCAAGTTTTACTGTATATGTATAAAATACAGACAAAATGCACATAAAGTTGTCACTTCTTTTCCTTTCTCATTTGCTTCTTTCAAAATTGAAAAAAAAAAAAGTTAGGTAATTCTTATTTGTTAAGCATTTTGGGAGAGGAGTTGTTAGGTTTTTATTTTGCAGCTATGGAAACTAGAATATCTTTATTTTTCATTTACCTTTCATTTAAATAATGAAGAGCAAGATTCTCACTTAGTCATATGCTTCTGGGAGCTGGAGCTTAAAGAAAAAATGCTATTGCCATATGCACTTAAAAAACTTAAGGGTTTAGAAAACTAGTTTTTATAAACAAGAAAAACTGCAAGAAAAGAAAATAAGAGCAGTGGTAAACATTTAATTTCCCAGTTCCCCCTGGAAAGTGTAGCAGTGTTTTTGATACTTTCCTATCTGCTCTTCTTCTGTCTATCAAGCACGCCACTAGGAAAACGCCCTTCATTCTCAGGGCACTGTCTGCCACTGCAGATTCTACCCAGTAAGTTGCGCCGGGATGATGTAACTACCTTTAAAATTGAAATTACATTAGCCAGAAGCACTTTCTAAATAATTTTCACCTTTGTAGACCTCAAACCAGAACTCAGAAGTCTGGATAAGTGATGCCTGAGCACTTTCCATTCAGGAAGCTGTCGGGAGAAAAGACAAATATATCTCAAGGGCCTCACGGAGCACTCGGCGATGGGCTCATTATAAACCAAAGCTCGCTGCCAGTGGTCGGTGAGAGCCAGAAGGCTTCAGCTCGGGACCTTTGCCTACCTGTAGCAAAGAAACAGCTTCCATTTACAAAGCCCTGAGCTGCAAGAGCACACCTGATGCAGGCTGCCGAGGGGCTCAGCGAGGAGGTCACTGCTCCCAGCTGCTCTCCTCTCCCTGTGCCAGAGGTGACCTATAATCACTCCGCAACCTCGTGCTGCCAAAATTACCTGGGCAGGCTTAACTGCACTGTGCATTTTAACAACTCTCATTCAGCTGCAGGCAGAAAGCACCAGGTGACTGATGATGCTTCAATTTCTTCCAAGAGTTTAGAAAACATATTTTTTTTAACTAGAGGCTTGTTTTGTTTATGTTTGTACACTGCAGCTTTATTGAACACCTTCATCATTACGCTTTAGTGGCAATATTCCTCTGATGGCTTAGAACTGGATGACAGAACTACTCTTCATCCAATATCTTTCAATTCTACTGTTGTTTCTCTTTGCTAGAAAGCATATATTATGCTCCACAAAGAAGCAAGTGTGGTTTAATAAGGACTTATAAGATCTAGCAGAGATAACTTTGCTGATTTACTAAAGAGCTCAGGAAACTTTAAAGCTAGAGGTAGATTTTGAAAACCTGCTGTAATTTTTCCCAATTCTGTTGTTTGGACTGTGAAACATGACTAGCCAGTCTCTGTTTTTCATGTGAATAGGGTGTTAAGAACGTAAACTGAAAGGAAAAATTAAAACCCATTGTCTACTGGGTAATCAGAAAAAAGTTCTCCAGAAGTAGGCACACTGCACTGGCAATCTAAATCATAGCTTCTGATAGTTGTGTTTTGAGTGGAAGATTTTTTAAAGAAAAGCCAGCAAGATTCTGCTCTGATTTATACTACTTTAAATCAGAAGAAATTCCCTTCACTACAGATTCATTTCTGTGCAAGAAAGGGCAGGTACTGAACCTCTGACAGGTTGGTCTCCCTGTTGAAATAGAAACAAGCTCGAATTTCAGGATTGAATCCATTTTTTAGGCTTCACAGAAACTAGCATACATCTCTCTATATATCTCTATAAAGAAAAGAACAATATCCTTGCTTCAAAACAGCATCCCTTTAAAGGAGTTATTTCTGAAAGCCCTTACCTTTGAATCTATTTTTCAATCTCAACCTTGATGCTTGAATTGCATGAACTTCATAGAAATAATATTTCCCCCATCTATCACAGATGAACTCTGTTTTGCTTTGCATTTGTGAGCAACATGCCTTTGAAATCTGTTTTTCTTTGAGCTGCTTTTACATGGGGAAAAACTAACACCAGGAAACATCGGAGTGGGGTGACAAGTGACAGTATGTAGGCATATCTGACATGTAAATGAATGCTCCCAGCCCATTTACAGCAATGAGTAAAGACTGCTTTCTGGCTTAAAACAGACAAGGTTTTCTGAGCAAGGAAGGGTGCCTGCAGAGACAGAACCTGCAAAAAGGGTTTGCTCATAAGAGGCAACTGTGGCAAGGCCATCTCTTGCTGCTTCTGTACATCCCATAGAATCACCATAATTCCTTAATTTCCCTAATATGCTTCTCTGAAATGTACTGGCCAAGGTATAGGGAGATTCTTCTGCAGGATTTCTTCTGAAAAAAAATCCTTTGCTTTATATGAAACTCTTTCAATCCGTGATTTTGTGAATTACGTCACATGGAAATAATTTTGTGTATTAAAACATCAAAAAGAAGTCAAGTACAATAATGTAGTAAGATTCCAAGTGTAGCACAATTTTCTAGCCCCACCCCTCCTTTACACAGCATCACAGTTGAGACACTTGTCCTCCTTTTTTCCAAATGTCAGCCTGGCAAAGACAGCCATGCCTCCAAGCCTGACTCTTCTTGCTGAACGGCTGTCAGTTACAGGGATGGCCAGAGCCAAGTGCTGGCCTCCCCCACACCCCATCCCTGCCACAAACCCAGGCTGTAATGTGGCTCTGCCACTCCAGCAAGGCCACCAGATCCCACAAATGCCAGGGGAGAAGTTAATGTTGCCCTGTGCACAGAGCTGAGGTCACCAGCAGGCACGGTGACTCAAAGTAACTCGAGGAATGTATGAAATGAAGTTAAGGGGATGCCCTTTTAAATTCAGCTGGGGAAGCCATTTGAAGTCTCAGAGCCATAGTCCATGGAGCAGGCTGAAAACTGCTTGACCACACAAAGTTATGTAGCAGTGCAGCTAAAAAGCCTGCATTAAAAGAAAGCAATCAAGCCATAAACCGCAAATCACATTTTCCTAATTGCTTTTCTTACATAGCCAATTGCTGTAGATGTCTCAGGGACATTACGCATTTGTGAACAAGAGATGAGTGTCTCAGAGAATATCTCTCTTTAAATGAGGTGTACTGAAATGTGCTGTAATGAAGGAGACCCTGTGCCAGCAAAGAGCTCCTGGGATACACCAGGAGCTGTTGCAGTTAATAACTAACCAGGAATCCCAAAATTACGAAATACTGCCTGAGATCAGGCAGATATATAAGTTCGCAGCTGTATCTACCTATTTTGGCTAAAGCAATTTCACTTTTGTATCTTAAATCCATATGTTTGATGAAAATGAGGGTGGTGGGGAAGGAACAGATGAATCAAACAAACTCCTTTGTCACTTGGCTGTAGGAATTAGGACTTCTAACTTTGGGTAATTTTTACAGATCAGAAGCCTACTGAAGTGTACTATGACATTAAAGTTTGATTAGAGCTTGTCTGAGATGCATTGCCTAAATCCCCTGTTATGATCTGTTCCGTGAAGAGCAGTGCTGTGAGTTTGTGTAAGCAATAGCAATGGGGTTACACTACATGGCATTCTCCATGTGAGCTCCTCCAGAACAGCAAGGTATTTTACAAAAACAATTCACATAGAAGTGAACCACAAAGCGAATGTGGCAATTATCTGCTATGATTTTTAGCTCCAAGTCAGCTGCTATTTTGAGTCTCTCTCTTCACTGTCCTGTTCCCACTCTCCCAGCTCACATTTTTTACAAGATCAAGAAAGGCACAAACCTCATCATCACCTTAAAACCAATATTGGACTGCCTTCCCCAGTTGCACAGTGGGGATGAGAGAGATGGTCACTTCTAGGTCATGCTAATAGATTATTTACAATTCTGAAGCTTCACTCAAGTACCACCAGGGATGCATAATTTCAAGTTTCTGTACTTTCCTTTACTGAAGGCTCATGAAATGCATAGCTACAGAAAGCATAGCCATGTCATTCAGAGTTAGCTTTCCTGTAGCCGTAAGGGCAAGAATTTTTTTAAGTACCATTTAAGTGATGTCTGTTTGAATCTGCACAGAAGCAGCAGCATGACTCAGCAGCATGAATTCTCCAAAGCCTTGTTATTTTGATTGGAATGGCAAATTTATATTAAGCACATAGGCTGACTATTGGGAATGGGTGCGGTGAGAGAAACAGACAGGAGATTCAGATGTAGATAAGGGCCAGGGAAATGCAGAAAGATAAGAGGCAGAAGAAATGGAATTGGAGGGACAGGAAAAGGCTAGCAAGGGTTGCTGATCACAGTGGCTCAGAGCCTGGAAGTATGAATATTTAATGTCACTTGTGTCAGAATCAGGTTACACTATAATATGCATGCGTGGAGTATTTGCCACCAGGTGCGGAAACAAGCTTCAAGCACCTTCTGCAAACTGGGATCCAGGTCTTCCTCGTTCCCAGGTGAATGGATGCCTTAACTTTTCCATATTAAGTTGGACAAGGGAAAGCATCTTTCTCCACCTGTCCCACCTTTTGTGTGGAGCTTTATGTGGTAGGTCCATTGAGAAAATTGTGTCCAGCAACTTCAGTGTGCAGAATATCTACCCTGTAAATCCCAATAATACATAGTTCCAAGCTACTCTGGACATTAAGGCTTCATGCTTACAGAAGATTTTAAATATGCACCCCACAGCAGAAATGTAAAAGCTGGGGAGATGTACTGGGGGAAAATTAGGAACAAAGACAATCTTGGATGCTGTTGCTTAAAGCAGCAGTTAGGCCTCAATGTCTTTTGTAGACATAGCCACAATAAGTGCAGAAAGGTTATATTTTATACTTGATTTCATTGCCAGCCTCCTACTGCTAATGGAGTTCATCTTGCTGTGGGAAGCATCCATCCTAAATTTATACCCAGTGTATTTCTTGAGAATCATTTTTTGTTTCTAAAATCCAAACTCAGATGGGCATTTGGCACAATGCAATGTATCTTTTCTGCTTGAAATATTATTCATGATTTATCATTTTTCCTGGAGCATCTGACATGAGAGGAACATTCTATGTGTTCCTTTCAAACTGCCTCATCCCACTCACTGATGTTAGTTCTTGCTCCTGATCTCAGCCCAATAATCACACGCCTCCAGCAGCTATTTACGTTTTCCTTTTCCTCCTTTCCCCTCTTCTGTCTTTTTTTTTTACTTTTAAAAAGGACACTGGGAACTCTCCCTTTTTCTTCTTTTTGCCACAAGTTATACAACCCAGTGTATACCCAGGCTAAAACAAAAGGTGCAAGAAAAAGTCACCTTATCCAACTGAAATTTTGATACACTTCAAAAACATATGTGAGCTGTTGTTCTAAAATTATTCTTCAAATTTATTCATAGGAGTAACTTTTGTCCCACTTGATCAAGCCTATGGTGCCACATCAACAGGAAGCCTGAGACTTGCAGTATAACAAACATGCAAATATACAAATTCTGAACACAGAGCAACCAGTTCTTTCCACACACTATAGTAATAGTCAGCTGTACAAAGCTATTTGCCAGAAGTCACAAAGTAGATCCAATTCTAGAGTCAGATATGGAAGGTGGGTGTCCTGGCCTCCACTTTTATTGCACTATGCACCAGATTTTACTGCTTCCCAAAAAGCAAAATGGCTCTAATGGAAGCAATTCTCTTGCACGTATTTCTTCAGGGAATGATGCAAGAGACACAGGAGAAACAACTTACGAATATTACAGTTGTCATTAAATCCTGTTTTATCAGTTCCTAGGGAAGAATTTTCATACATGAGTGGCTTCAATTCTGCATTTAGAATCCAAATCAGCACTGAAATATTTACATGCTTCTCTTTTACATGCTTGATAGCAGTGTCCAAAAGCATGATTTCAGCATCCTAGTCAGGCAAACACATATTAAACTGGGCTTAAAATTCTGTGACTTTCCTCTCCTCATGCAGCACAAAAAATGACTTCTGAACACAAGTACACTTCTAAAATTTTCCCACTTCACCATGTGTATTACAATAGAAGACATATATACAGAAATAACTACTTAGTGGGTACCATGTAGCTTATTATATTACTCTCAGCAATTCAACCAAAGTATTTAAACTGTCTTACCAAGGTCTGAGTGCTCTGAAACCAATTCAATGAGATTGCTATTCAAAGGTTTGGCATGTTAAGCTACAAGTGGATTTTAGTAACACTCACCTTTGCCATCTGTGAAGTTGCGTATACTAAGAATGTCATTAAGGTCCTGATAGTGGTTCTGCTTAATGTATGTTGTTTTTTCAGGAGTGTCCTGAAGTTGCATTGTGACCTCTTCCAAGTCTTTGTCCAGCTGCAAAACAAAGAGAGTACAAATCCTTCAAAATTCAAGAGTCCTCGCTTCAGGTATCTGCACTGAAGCACAGCTTTCTATAATTAGACTGGAAGGCAGGTGGTAATGCAATTACTACACTGTGAAAAACACGGTTTTCTTATGGCACTACTACACTACCTCTAAAAATAATGCTACAAGTAAAAAACTGTGTTCAACTGTGATATGGCACACAGGGCATAGGAGAGGAATAAGCTTTAGTAGAAGCTAGAAGCTGTCCTTTTGAATGTAGAAACTATTCAGGTGTACTGACAAATGAAAGAGATATGGGCATAAGAACAGCCAGTCTGAATTCTCAACTATTTATTATCTACATGTAAAATTGTGGCATACATAGCTATAACCATTTCATCCATCAAATTATTGAACATACAGGAGAATATAAGGGAACTATGTCATGTCCAGTCATGTGAGTGACTGCAGTCAACTCTACCAGGAATGCACTTTTAGCACTGAGCAGAGCACAGTGTACTCTCCTCAGAGGCTGACTTGTGCTCAAATGTTTACAGCCCCAATAGAAAATTACAGGAAACAAGCCCTCTAATCCTCTTTGGGAACAATTGTGCAGGGTGTGGTGTCCAGAGTACCTCCCACCCACTCACTACCAGCTTAACTGAGTTTTAAAAGTGCTGAATTTAGCTTTATGTTATCCCTTATAGAACTGGGACACAGCAACTCAAACTAGATGAGCCAGGGATGTAGCTGCTAGCCATGGTAGGGCATGTTCCAAATCCCCTTGACAATGAAACTGATTCGGACCCACTGGTTCTGGGAATTTAATCTATTTAAGCAAAGTCCAAAAGAAACAGACAGGGAGCCCTGCAAGCACTAATGTGGCTGCTCTGATCAGCTTTACCTGTGCTCACCATCATGAGCCTTGTGAGGCTCAGGCTGAGACTTTGTGTTGGGAGGCTTAGTAGAAAAAAACTACAGTAGAGTAAAGGAACAGAAATAGCCAGCAGGCAGCTAGGCCTTCATTAAAAATTTCAAGGCTCTCACATGAAAGGGACCTGAACTAAATTTCTTTAACAAGACAGAGATAACTTTTACTTTTGGACTCTTTGGTAGCCTGAGTAAATACATTTTGGTTACCTAGGCAATTATCATTACTTAAGATCTGGGCAAAGAAATAACTGTTCCAATAAAATAGTTTTTCTTCAAGGTATAAGAATACAGACTGGGCAAGAACAGGTTTATTTCTTTATGCCATGATCAGTTATGGTTCTCTTGTCTCAAAAATTGGGCAGCCTTCAAGACTGGTGTGTCATCATTTCAGGTCTACTGAGGAGGGATGGACATAGCAATTAATGTACATTATAATGCTATAGCTCTAATGGAATTCCTGTAGTCAATGTACTCAGCTTTTCCCTCAGTAGGTACTAAAGAAACCACCACCTTTGTGCCAAAGGAGTCAGCTCATACATTCATAAAGGTACTTTTCTGCCTTAACAAAATATGTAATTCTGTTTCATGGACGATGTAAAAATCTGTCTAGCAAGTTTTTGAGCAAACACTCAGAGAGGTTGAGAAATAACAGCAACAGCAGCCTCAGAACTCAACCATAAACAGGAACAAAGACAGCCCTTCAGTGCCCCTGGGGCTGTGGATCTCTGTTATGCTTGCTTGTAAAGGTTACACTTCTGGAGCTGTGGAGCTCAGCATGTCCATGTGAAACAGCAGGGTAATTGGCCTGTCACAAATAAATAGGGCAAGTTCAATTCCATTTTGCTAAGGCACATTTTCATTTCATCACACCTGCTATGTATTTGCTGTACTAGTTAGCAACACAAATAAATTGTCTCTTTCCTGTTATTTCTATGGGGAAAGTTAACTTTTTTCTCTAAAATGTAGTCAGCATTTAAGCAGATTGCAGAATTGCAACAGAAAACAATGAAAAATGAAGTGCCTAGGCAGTATATACAGTAAACAATACCTCTGTAATTTTCATTCTCAAGCGGTGGTTCTCTGACTGCAATCCTTCTAGTCGAGATGTGCTGGCCTGATTGACGCTGGTGACTGATGTTGATGTTTTTGAATCTTCTTTCTTTTGATTTTGAGTGAACTGAAACCGTCTGTTCTGTGTGGCTGCATCTGGATTTGTTCGCAGTGTGATGAGCTGAAAGGTTGAAAAGCCTTAAGAAATCCTGTTTTATTTTTGCTGCTATTTATTTTGTATCTCAAAATACTGAAAGGCAAACCAGGAGCTTCTTTTTGACTTTCAAGTACAAAACTGGAAAACAAGCTCTGCTTGCCATGTGCGCTACTTGAGATGATTTCTGAATAACTTTATAGAATAGGTTGAATGAAAATGATTATGAGAAGGAAAGCATTCAAAAAATAGGAAAAAACTAATTCAAAAGATATTTATCTGGATTTCAAATATATTAAAATATATTTTAATATTCTATCAAATGTATTTTTCTCTTCATTGATATGTTTCTACTTTCAAAGGATATATTCTTTCTTCAAGAAAAAAACAATCCACCAAACCCTTCTCTTCCCAAGCACAATTTTATCTGAAATTTCTCCTTTCCTACAAGTTACAAGTAACACTCAAGCAATGAGAGACATGAAGCAGGAGTATTAACAGAGAGAACTCATGGGAGATTGCACTCTGGAGATAACAGGAGCTTAATTAGCTTTTAGCAACCCGAAATAAACCAAATCTGTTCAAACAAATTAAATAAGTCACTTTAAAAAAGGTTAACCTTAAACATATTTAATTTAAGCAAATCTAAGTAAAATTTAACACTCAGTGACAATGTGAAAATATCACCTCGACATGAGGAGAGAAAGCTACTGCTGTTTGGCAGCAGGAAGAGAGATTCACGGATTACTCTAGAGAATACAAAATTTATGTTACTTGCCAAGCAGCATACATATATATTTGTATACAGACAAAGCTGAAGGAGCTCCCTGTCCTGAGAGGATAGGCATGGAATCATAAATCCAAAGTTGTTGAGTTGTCTGAAAAGAGAGAATGGGCAATCATTTCATATGCACAGCCCGACCAGATTTTGTGGACTAGATGCATTTTGGAATTGATTCCTCTTATTTTTAAGGTCATGGAACTGTTCTGCAGCTCCAGTGACATGAAGTAAGGCCCTAATTTCTGATCAAGAGATATCTGACTGCTCAGACTCTGAAGAGTGTGGTCCCTGGCATGTATTTACAGACCAAGGCTGTAGATTGGGATGATGCTTGCAGATAACACAGTTCATTTCTCATGTGGTAAAGTACATGGAGAAGGCTAAGGTGCTCTGTGTCTTCTTCACCTTAGTCTTTACTGGTAAATCTCGCCTTCAAAAATTCCAGACCTCTAAAGTAATTGGATACATCAAGTTCAGCCAACCTGACAAGTTGTATGCCTGAGGATTAAGAGAACTGGTCTCTTGTCATCATGAGGCCACTCTCAGTTACTCTTGGAACATGATGTCGATTTTGAGCAGTTTTTGAGGATTGGAAGAAAGGAAACGTCACAGCTGCATTTAGGAGATGTGAGAGAAGAATTTGGGGAAATGCCTCCTTGCCACCCTTACCTCAGTCTGTGGGGGATGCTGCACTAAATTCTCTGGGGAACCATTTCCAAACATATCAAGAGCAAGAACATGATTAGGAGCAGTCACTGTTGATTTATGAAAGAGAAATCCTGCCTGACCAACCTGATTTATAGCTGTCTTCAGTGAGATGTCTGGGCTGGTAGATGAGGGTAGAGAGTTATTTTTCTTGACTTAAGCAAAGATTTAACACTGTCTCCCAGAGCATCCTCATAGTTAAACTGATAAAGTGACTGGGCAAGGGACCACTGAAGAGGATTCAAACTGGGCTGAACTGACAGGCTCAGAGGATTCTGGCAGCCAGTTGCTAATGCTATTCCTCAGCCTGGAAGGAAATGAGTCTGGGCCAACAGGAATCTCGTAAAGTTAGGCAAAGGGAAATACTAAGTCCTGCCCTTGAGGAGAAATAAACCCCAAGCACTACCCAAACAGCACGAGGGCTGTTTGGCTGGAAAGTACCTTTCCAGTAAAGGCACTAGAAATTGTGGTGGAACGTGAGCCAACAGTACCCTGGGCCAACTAAGGTGACCCTTCCTTTCTACACAGCCCGAGAGAGGGCACACCTTGGGTGTTGTGTCCAGGTTTGGGCTGCCCAGAACAAGAGAGAAATAGCTGTAGTAAAGAAAGCCCGGAGAAGGGCCACAAAGATGCCGAAGAAGGTTGCAGCCCATATGATACATGTACAGACTGATTATTTAGCCTTGAGATGGAAGACACTGGGGGGGAGATGACATTAGTCATGTGCAGTCAATATATGATGGAAGAGAGTAAAGAGGATGGAGGCAGACTCTTCTCAACGATCTGCAGTGAAAGGGAAGGAGACACAAGCTGAAACCCCCAAATTTTCATCTAAACATCAGAAAAAACTTTTCCTATTGTGAATGTGGTCAAATGCTGGTATAGATACTCAGAGGAATTGGGAATTATTCATCTGGAAGTAACCAAGACCCAACTGCTTAAGGCCCTGGGTATCTTGCTGTAGCTGAGCCTTCCTAGAGAGAAGTGTCTTCACTCTCACAATTCTTTGTTTCAAATTAGGCTGATTGTAATAACTGATGTGTCTAAGTCCCAGACCAAAAACGACATGAAGTTAAAGGTGAAGAATGGTAATTACAAAGCTCCTTAAAGCAGCAGACAGAAGTGTTGCAAGATAAAAGTTCTGCAATTTGATGTGGTCTAAGTTCAAACTTAATGTAAGATAGACATTGACATTGAATTTTCTTCACCTAAGAGTTTATAGCTAAAGACTGGGTGTTTTGCAGCAGGGACATGGTGTAATGATTTAATTCACACGGTGTGGAGTAGATTAAAAAGTCCATGGGCAACATTGTTGGCTCATGCTGTACATGGAATGAGGTTAGATGAGATTTTAAATCTATTTTTCTACCATAAAGTCAGTGGAACTTGTATCTTGCTGTCTTACATCTGTGCAGTTTCAATTTTCACAAAGGGTCAACAATGACCAATTGCAAATAGTTATAAAATGCTACCAATGTAGAAAAGGAATGTTTTAATCCCTAGAACTGACTTTGCCTTGCTGCTCTGCAGGAAACTGGATCAGAATTAATGTGTTAATGCCATTGCAGCCAGAAATGGTATGCACTTGCTGGGCAACTATAAGTGAGCCCAGTGTTGTGTCTCAAAATGGATGGAATAGAAAAAAATGGAAGGACATGGAAGCTTCATAAACATGGATAAGCTTGTGACAATTACTTCACGAAGAGACAATGCATATGAAGAATTTTTCTTTTAAAGAAGTGAAGGGTATGCTGAAAAGTACTACAAACACCTTGGTCCTTAAAACAATAATTATACATAGCAGTGAATTTCTAACAGGAAAAATATGCATAACAGGTGCTTGGATTCTGCAGATAACTTTTACAAGATACCCTTGAATGCAGAAATCTATAATGGTTTTAACAATGTTTGGAAAGTTTTTGTTTGGATAACAAGAATGTGTACAATTAATGTAAGTATGATGCAGTACAATGCAACATTTGTTCCTTTAAATGGAGAGGGTAATGAGCATTTTTCCTCTGATGTCTCTTACTCTACTATGGGAATTTTCTCATGCTTTTTTCTGAGGCAGTTGGTACTAAACAAAATGGCAATGGACGAAGTGGACATTTAAGTGGAGAAGTATAGTAATTGCCATGTTATGAGTAAATAAGATTAGTAGAGCTGACAAGAAGGAAGGGGAAAATGTCATGTTTCATTCCTTAGTGTGTCTACATTGTTGAGTAGTTGCCTATTTAGATTCATAAAAGGGCTGAGGGGTAAAATTGAATTTCAGCACTGTTGACCCAGGAGACTGCTGAAGATTAGTTAAAAGGAATGCACTTCACTCAGTATAGCAGAGAAGTAGTGGCACTCACCTGGCTCAGAACCACATTACTGCTCGCATCTGTCTGGTCAGTTTAATAAATTTAAAAGTTCAGCCTTCCAGGTCTTCATTATCAACCCCTGTGCTTGATGAGCAACAGGCTTTAGTATTCACTGGAAATCTTCACAAGTCGCCAAGATTGTACTAATTTATGACATAATTGCTTGAGGGGAGAGATTTGGTGCCTGTCTCACACTAACATCTTACATAGATGTACAAACCAGGTAGTGTTGGATATAATCTTCCGTGGTGTCCAGATGAGGTATTGTGCAACCTGTGCTGGAGCAGGCTGAGGGAAGAGTGCTTGCCAGCTGTCCTGCTATGACTGTGGCACAGCACAGCCAGAGGAGATGTAAGACAATATATACAAGTGCTAGAAGAACTCTCCAGTTGTGAAAACACTCACATGGGCATTGGAAGTGCTGCATTCCAGCCCCTGCTTCAACATCTTTTTTTTGTACCTTGTCCAATGATGAATTTTATTGTTAAATAGCTAAGCATTTGGAAACCTGACAATACACGGAAAGAGATTAGGGACTTCATGCTAGGAGGCTATGGTTCATGTTTGTATTTTGAGTAAAAAAAACTGAGAGGAAAAATGAAGGTAGGGTAATTGGGGTTTAAAAGAAGATCAGAGAAAGGGGTTAAAAAAGGAATCAGAAAAGTAATTTCATGCCTGTGACAAGAGAAGAGAAGGATGGCCAAAGGAGCATGAAAGCAAAGAGGCAAAGGGCATGGACAGCATTAATAATTCTCTTTGAAGAGAGTTCTGACATTCTTTGGAGGTATTTTTGGCATCAGAGTTTTAATATGGCTTACCCACTTAAATCTTGCAATGTTTCAAAATACACTCTATTGCCATGTTTGTGAATGTTCCCTCATTTTAGAACAAAGTTCTGATTCTTCCCTAAGATCCAGAACAAAAATATGACTATACATGTCTGTATGGCATTTTAGTATTTGTGAAGTGAATTGTAAAACTTGAGAAAACATCCTGTTTAATCAGTCCTGGAGAACGAATTACTTTGGGTTTTTTTTGCAGATGACAAATCAGCTTCTATTTCTAGCTTGTGCCTCTAATTTCTTTCAGTGGTTACATTTTGAGATAAGTTTATTAGCTTGTTTCTCTTGCTTCTTTTGCACACATAGTTCTTGGCCCCCCAATAGACGGGATGCCACTTAGCACCAGAATCTACTGACTAAAATTTGCTCAAAACATTGACTGAATGTGGTCCAATAAAGAGCCTGTTATGTATATTCACTTGAAAAATCTAAAAACAGATTCTAGGGGCAAAAAGACCTACATTTTGCCTTGCAAATGTTTCAGACATCCAACTGCATATGTATCTAATTTAGGGTAATAAGCTATGTTTACGCAAGCCACTTAAAATGAATACAGTTGAACACTTCAAAACACCAAATGCATTCCCTAGTACTTGAGGCTTTGCTAAGTAAGCTTACCTAAAAACCAGTTTTCCCTTCATTCAAAATCTGTCATATTCATGTCTAAAGCTTAACTCTGCAAGGGAACTGATCAACTTCCAGCCCTCTGTAAGTATCTTCTCGATTCTTCCAACATGGAACCTGTCCTCAGGTTCAAAAGAACCAAAAGAGCAAAAGGAAATGAAAGCATGTGTCTCCCAGTCTGTGCCTCACTTAGTCCTTTAATATACCTATTAATAAGTATAACTTCAGTGTCAGCATTTGCAGCATACATACAGTTTTCCTCTGAGGTACTGACAAAGCCTATTGTACCGCCATAAATGAATACTTTGAGGTTTCAACGCAATCAATAACTTATCAATGTAGTGAACCAAAAAGATTTTCCCATTTTGTAGGTATAGAAACAGAGATCTTGATTATCTCGTTCAGGGTATGTAAGAATCTTAGAATATCCTGGGAAGGGACCCGCTGGAATCACTGAAGTCCAGCTCCTGGCTCTACACAGGAACACCCCAAGGATCACACCAAGTGCCTAGGAGCACTGTTCAAGTGCTTCTTGAAATATGTCAGGCTGGTGCTGTTACCACTTCCCCAGATATCCCTTTTCCAGTGCCCAATCACCCTCTGGGTGAAGAACCTTTTCATAATATTCAATGTAGAACTCCTCAGAGACAGCCTTATACCAATCCTTCTGTACCTATAGCTGGTCACCGAAAAGATGAGGGAAGAGAAGAAACATGGCAGAGTAGACAACAGGACCTGTACACCCTGAATTTCCACTTACATCTCCACTCTTTCCAAAAATTTCCTGAAAGTTGGAAATAGAGACTATTCCATTGAAACTACAGAAAACAACTTTTGTTTCCCCAGTCACAATTTCAGTAAAAATATAGGCATTAGAAGTTCATGTATTCACACTTTCTCCAAAATGTCATGAAGCTTTTTGTTCCTTCAGGGTCCAAAGAGAAGAGTTTATAGATGGGCTTGGTTAAGAATTCATGCACATCCTCTGCACTTGATAAACACCTACATGTTACATCATAATTACAAAACAGCAGGAAAAAAATTCCAGATCCATGCAAAACAAAATCACCTACCTTAGGTACAAACACAAGGCAGAGAGTAATGGTGCTGCAGAATATTATGACTAAAGCAACGATGCAGAACTGCACATTGGGTTGGTCACGAGTAAGGAAGGAAACAGCAGCACCGATAATGCACATTATCCCCACGTTGTATACGCTCATTCCAATGTACTTGCTGTCATTCAAAGCAGGAATGCTGACATTTCGTGTCTCCCAGGCAAGGAAACACCCAAATAACTGAAATGGTAAAAGAAGGAGAAACAATGATAGTTTTAAGAGGAATTTGCTGTCATCCAGAAAAAGCACTAATTTAAAACAGGTATGTTTTCCAACTTGACAAATATAGGCGATATTACAATTCAGAGATACACACCTACCTTTTCCTCAATATCTAATTACCTATGTGATTTGTTTTGCTCACTAGGACAGATTCCTGCTCTAACAAGAAAATTGTGAAACCTAAAATTAGTCCCGATTGGAACAATTTTTTCTAAATGCTATGGTTATCTTTATTTCGTATTTTAAATAATTTTAAAAGAGCATCCTTCTTGTTTCTTTTCAAGGATTCCAGTAAAGATATAATGTGCATTGTTCTTTTAGCTATTTTTAGCAGCTGTTCTCAATATACTCTTATCAATCCAGCTATTCATTACATGATTATCACCTACATTAATAAGCAGCAGTGCCAAGATGTGTCCCATGAGAGATAAGTATACAATGTAGAAAGTGTCACCCGAGTTGTTCAGATTACAATTATAATGTCTTTTATTATAGTGGGAGTTGGTAATGGCCTTTCAATTGCAGTTGTCTAATGATTTCTGGCATAAAACATCCTTGTGGCATTTTTTGTTTGCTTTTTTCCTTTGGTGTATTTTTAAGTTTTAGCCCCTTTGTTTTTTGAAATATACTTTTGCAATTCAGCAGGGGAAAGCCTTTAGTGGAAGGAAGCCATCACCATCCTTGAAATTTAATTAGATTTTTCTGCAACATGAACTGCTGCAGACAATTATTTTCTTCCTCTTGCATTCCTCAGAGGAATTCTGGCAATGCAGTGAAAGCCTAAACGAACTCAAGATGTTGTAAATAGGTAACCCAGCCTACAGTGTAGGCAAAGCCCTGTAGGAGTGTATGGGAAGCATGACAGACAGTAGATGGTACTGGATGGAAGGAAAGGACAGAGGGAGGAACTATCACTAAGGTACAGGACATGGTTTCTATGTTTTCTAGCTTTTTTTCTGATTGCAATGCAGGGACAGACAAGAAGGAGAAAGAACAAAGGTGTGCTCCCATTGACCTTAGTAGCCTTCCTCCCAAACCATCACGTTTGTCTACTGCCATGTCATGGAGACAAAATTCTCTTTTATACAACTTCAATTTATATATAATTCAGGAAATTGGAGGTCAATGGTGATGCCATTTGGGGGATTAATTGCAATTGTCTATTATATAGTTTATCTTCTATTCTGGTTTTTTTTTCCCTATGGCAAATAACCTGGACTAGAAGAACAGCGTTTGGTTGCCAGACAAGCAAAAGAGAGTAGGGAAATGGCAAATTGATGTTTGCTCTACAAACTTGGGTTTCAACCCAAGTTGTAGTAACACCAGTTCACTAGTAATGCAAGTTTCCTTGATTATTTGCTTAGTTTTAATCTCAAATAACAATGGCAACAAAGACAATCACTTGTGACCCAGCTACTTTGCACTCCCACAGGCACTTGCAGGCTGCAGCCACCTACTTATTCATCCAGGCACTTCCAACCAGGACATGCTGCTGAACTGCCAGCCCTGCCCTCCCTGAGCTTGTCTGCTGGCTTGTTTCATTCTCTTGCCTACAGCACGTATGCCACTCTGCCACATGGTCATGAACAGAGCTGGCTGGGAGGCTTTGGAAGATTAGGCATCTACTTTCAGCCCATGCAGTGTGGCAGGCTGCAGGGGCTTCCCAGTCCAGGCAAGGGATGTAGAGCCATTTGCTCACCCACTTTCCAATGCTGCCATCACTGCTGCAATCCCTATCAAGATACATTGCAACAGCAGCAGTAGTTGTCCTTGCAATGCCTACCCAAGTCTTTCTCAGCAACATTCCCACCCTACCCCTCTACATGCTGCTGCAGGAGATGGTCCTGTTCAGGGCACTCCACTGCCTTGTTGTTGCAGTCCTGTCTCTTCAGTTTAATCTCCTTTAGAAGGACTAGAGCCCACACCTCACTTCAGCCCATTGCATCTTCTACTCACGTCCCAGCAGCCCAAGAACTGCAGGAAAAACAGTGGTGGTTGCTGCAGGCAGAGCATGGGAAGGAGATGCTCTTAAGGGGTCTGTAGACAGCTACCCGGGTCAGCAAGGGGTCTCAGCCACTCAGCTAGGGCAGCTGAGGTGAGTGAGCCCCTAATCAAGCTTTGTGCCAGAGCACCCAGCTCATCCTGATACATTTTCAGAGCCCCTCTGGTAAACAAGGTAATGCATCCAATAGGGCAGGATGCAGACAGCACTCCTTTGCTGTTGGGTCTGGCACTTTGCACAGGCAGAGCAGGAATGTGCAGACACCTTTTCAGGCTCTGGGGAAGCAAACTGTCACTGTAGTCACCTGGGTGCATGGGGGGGACATACAGTGGTGGTACCTTTTTTTAGGGCACAAACCTGTTCCCCCTAAGTCCCACCATCTCAGGGGTTGCCTGTTCTCCACTCCCTGTACTCTTGCTGCTGCACTACTCAGTTCTGCAGCAAATTTACATTTCACCAGCTCTGAACTGACAAGCAGGCTGGTCTGGGCCAAGCTGTTTTGAGGGGTAGAAGGAATCCTTGTTGGTATTTCCATAATTAACTATGGAGAACATTTCTACCTTCTCATACTATGGTTAATTATTAATGAGATTTTTAAGGTTGTAGGTCATCCCTCACTCTCCTCCACTCCCCCAGTATGAACAGATTCCATTCCAAAAGCATTATTCTGGGAAAACAGCCAACATACTTACATGAGGCCAGCACTTATTACAAATAATGGGGATGAATTTATAGCTGAGGCGGTTATAAAATGACCTAAAATATCAATTATAATGGAAAAAAGATCATTTGAAGAGTGTTGTAGAGGTTAGGGTTTGGCCCATTCTCATTTATAATTGAGAACAGCATGGGAAATGGTTAAATACCTTTCAGATGAAAGGAAGATATATGTTTATATATAAGATAACTGAAGAAAGGGAGAGGCTCTTGCAGCAAGTGAGTTTCCTCTGAAGGAAGCAGTATAAATCTGTGAGCATTGTTTTTAATTTTTATTAACATTTTGGGTAAAATGCTTGCCTCAGGAAGAGAGATCTTTTCCAGAAGTCACAGCTCATCTCTGAGATTCAAACATGGATAAAAGCTGAGAGTTTTCTGCTTCCTGCTGCCAGGGAATGGTGACTGCAGAGGTGCTCCTTGTTTGCCTGGTACAGATGCCTGCAGAGCTCCGTGGGGCTCATGAGGTTTTTCCTCTGACATAAAGCCATCCTGAGGGAGCACGATGCTTTGCTTTTCCTCCACCTGCCCTTCCTATTTTACCCCTTCCTGAGGCTCAGGCAGTAAGCACACATGAAAGATTCGGTTTTATGACTGTAAAAATCCTGTAAATCCCTTGGCAAAATCCTGTAAAATGGCTTGGTTGAGGAATGGGATGCAGACATTGCTTGTGAAAGGTCCAGATTTCTTGAATATGAAACTTGGGAGCTACAGTTAAAAACACAGACTCACAGTACCTAGTTCAGCTCCTCTTTACTCCTGGTACCTAAATTTAAACATTCATCTTCCCCAGATAATAAGATTACATTTCAAATTGTGCTTGGGGGGCATCTAATTCTTGAGACTGCTATGGAATTTAAGGACTGTTTGATATTTTTGCGCTGCCTGCCAGGATTTGCAATGCAGCTGTCTCCCCTCCTATTGCTGCTAGAGGGCTCAAGCTGCTTAAGGCTTCTCAGACTGTCTACGAGCTTGGGCCCCACACAAAATACATCAGCAGCCATCTTCATTCAAGACAATGATGCTGGTGATGATGCTGGTGGATGACCATTGTGTAGCTTCATGTTTGGAGAACACAGCACAATTCCAAATTTTGCCTAACCCCAGGGCAGTCTGGCTTCAGAAGGAGCTCTCAAACTTCTTTCAGAGCTGTTGGATTTTGTGTAATGCCAGAGTGACTGTGTCTTAATTAATTGGGCACTTGCGTGGGATGTTTGTTCTGATCTCTGCTGAGGATTTTGATTAAACAGTCTTTAGAGAAGGAGTGCTTAAATACACATTGGGATGGAGGCAGGCAGCTCTTAGCAGTGCTGAAGTGCTGGATTCAGAGAGGTGTAGGACACATCTGTCCCCACTGCTTTACATCAGTTACAGTTCCCATCCTGAGGCTTCTGATGGACCCCACGCATCTCCAAAGGAGTTTGAATAACTCAGGGCTACACATTCCCCTATAGAAAGCTGTAGTCTAAAATTTGAGTACTCTTCAGCCTACTGTCACATCTAATGGCCTAATTTTAGTCCTTTTTGGATCTCAACCAATGACACTGAGAATGCAGCTAGGAAGTCTTCCTACACTGTTATTCATGAACTTAAAGCCTTCTTCAATTTTGGTGGTCTAGTACACACATTTTCTTGATGTAGAAAGTGAAATAAAATACTGGTTTGGATTTTCTCAGGAAGATATGGGCAGCTGTACAGGCAGGATTGGTTTGTTTCGTCTTTTGTTTGAGGGTGGGCAGCTTCCATTTGACACTGATTTGAGTATTACCTTTGCAGCTGCTTGTATAGTAGATTTAGGCTGTGTTGTCAGTGCACCTAAAAAGGCTGTGAGAAAACCACTGCATAAATTTGGGGAAAACAGTATCTGAAGACAACAGGATTGTGTCACTGTGATTAAAGATAGAATAGTGGTCACTAAAAGAAATCTGTATTAAAATGTTAGAGGCATAACAGGTGTATGGAGAATATTATACTTGTGTTTACATTTAACAGGCAAACTTTAATTTTAAAAAATCTTGTACTGACCAAATTTTGATACCTGGGAATATAATAAAAGTGTTTGTAGCTGAAGTATTGGAAAACTTTTAACGCTGTTTTTTAAAACTCTACCAGCTAGGTAATTTTAAATCTTGTTCTGAGAATTACTGCTAAACACAGTAACAATTGCTTAGATCCACAACATATATTGATGCAACCAAGTGCCTAATTTGTTATTGGATAGCACAGACTGTCACATGACAGGAAGGAAATTATTTATTCACCTCCATTGCCCTGTACTGCCGTTAAACCATTTTTTAAATGTTTCATTTCAAAGTCACATCAGCTTAGGTTACAAACAGTATTAGGAAAGAAAGATAGAGAAAATTACACTAAAGATATCTGACAAGAGCAGAGAAATACCAAAGCAAAAATCTCCAGTCTTGTCAGAAGTCATGCTTGCCAATAACTATGGGATATGGTTTTGGAAAGATTATATATTGGACCAGGCTGCAGCTTTCCAGCTAATTGCTGTATTGTAGTAGCACTGACCCTGTTCACTTGTGGACTGTAGCCTTGCTGTGTGACACATAACAGAATAAAAGCAAGCCTTTTCTTCAAAGATTTTACATCTAGAGATTTTTGTTTGTTTGGGTTTTGTTTCTTCTAGCTAGATTACTGTGAGATTTCCCTTCCTGGCCCCCCTAAACCAAGGCAGTTCTGGACTCTGGACTGTAAAGAATTTTCAGCCTGAAGTAACTGTGAAGCTTGACTTGTGTGTTTGTCTACTCAGGTTCATTCATTAAATCCAGTTCATCACAGACACAGGCACATTTTTATTTCAGTGAAATGGCTGCAGATATTTTTCAAAAAGAAAAAAAAAAAGGATTTTTGGTTTTTGTGCTTTCACTGGAGAATTTGCAATACAAAATACTGAGCAGCTTTCGGGAAGACACATAGAAAAGTGACTTTTTTTTTTTTAATTACCTGTACAATAAGTAAAATTAGAAAACTGAAAGACAAAATATTCCCTTGTAGGTCTCTTACCTTCATTGTCAGTACAACCTGATGTTAAACCATTGCTCACTCACTGATCTGCTATGAGTCAGTTGTGTATTTAGTTAATTTTCACAGAGCGGCTCTGATAGACATTACTAAGGGGAAGCTTAATAATTCTATTGAGCATTAGGACAAGAGCTAAATATTGATTTTAATTGCAAGATATGCATATTCAGCTACTCAGCTGAAGGACTTTCTTTTTAAAGGCCTTGGCAAAACCCTTTATTCCCAGTGCAAGATAGAAAAGCAGCTGCAGAAAGCTCTGAATGCTAACAGGCATCCAGATTTCACTTTGTACTCCAGCCTCCCAAATCAACAGGTCAATAAAATATTTTCCCCTCTTCCCATTCAAAGTGTATTTGACTTTTTCCATGAAAATTCTGCTTGGTCATGAAACACATTATAGTAACTCAGCTGAAACAAATACTCAACTGGTCATTAGCAAATATCCATTTGGAATAGCTTTATATTTTCATTGGCATAAGATTACCACAATCACAGCTCTGTAAGGAGGTGAAGCACCTCTGCTATAAGCCACTGTGTGCTACAGTTTAAATCAATTTCTGCTTTACAAAAACTGATGCCAAGTGACATGTAAGGGAATACAGCACTATCTGCAACATTTCAAAAATATATTTGAAGTTTCCTTAAGGTCATATAAGGGAAAAATTTATTCAACAAAACCATATGGAAATGTGCTTTTGGATGCTAAAATACTATCCATGTTTTATTGAAGATATAATAAATATCTGGTACCACTAAAAATTACTTTCTCCCACTCCAAATCATAACTATCTTCCTCTCTAATCACTGTAAGATGGGATAGATGGGTCTCACCATATATATGAGTTGGAATCATGCAAGTTAATTGATAAGGAGATAGGTCCTTCTGAGTTCTCTTTTTGATCATGAAGGGAATTAGGAAAGAATGCAAATATATGTGTTAAAAGTCAAAGGCATTATCAGAAAAAAATTTGGAATTTTAACAATCTGAAAACTATTCAATTTTTCTACACATCAAAGTTATTAATTTTATAAAGGAATTAATTATTAATATGGTTGATATAATCTCATAAAATAATTGGGAGGTACTTGAGGAAATAATCTAGTGCAACCTCCTGCTCAAAAAGCAGGCTCAGATGTGAGTACAGTCCAGGTTGTTCATACTTTTATCCAGTCTGGTTCTGGAACCTTTTAAGGACAAAGGTTGATCAAACCCTCTGGGTGAGTTGCTCCACTGCTTCCCTTTCCTTAGTGACAGAAAAAAATTCTTTACATCCAGCTTTCATTGAATAAATATAAAATAATAGTAAAATAATAAAAGGAGGAGCATGTGTTGCACACCACAGCTGTACTGATCATATGCAGCTCCTGGGCTCGACACACACAGAGGGCTCAAGCACCTGGAGCAGTAGTGAGAATCCATCATCCAGCAAGGACAGGCAGACCATCCCTCAGTACCACCTGTAGGTACCTAAATGCTCTCAGTGACCAAGTTTTCTGCTGGATATTTGCAAACTGGTGTCTGTCCCATAACCAACATCTGCTTCCCCTCCTGCCTGCTGAGGCAAGAACACCAAGTGCTGACTGAAGACTGGGCTGCAGGGCACTAACTGGAACCCAAGCTCTAAACCATGGTTCTGAACTCCTTTTTTGAAAAATCTACTTCCAAGCGTGTGAAAAAAAATGGAAAAGTAATGTTTATGTATTAGCCAACAAAGCAAAGGAAACCATTGGAGAAGGGAGAAGGGTTGACAACCGGTATATTTACAAACAGCAACCAAAAGATGTTTGTGTATGTGCTGTAAATGATCTGCCCTAAGCTGCACATGTGTAAAAAAGCTGTTCTTATCTTAAAAATTGTTTCAGTTGTTGTGGAATGTAAAACAAGCAAAGCAATAAAATTGGCCAAAGACTGGACAGAATGTAACAAAAGTTTAAAAGAGAAAATTCATAATAAATATTATGAATCAAAGATCTAAAATAGATGTAGTGGAAAGGTAAGTTAAATGTATAGTAGTAAATGAATGGATAGCAGCATTAACAGAATTCATAAGGATGTATAAAAATGTAAGTTGAGAAAAATGAATCATAATAACAATCCATTCCTGGGAAGATGACAAATTCAATAGCAATGTGCGTGATAAGATACGCTTAACAAGGGGTTTTGTCCTATATTTACATAGAAATGGAAGAGTCCATTCATATCTTGCCAAAACAGTGAAGGGCAGCTTATTCCAGCAGTAAGAAAGAGCTCTTGAAAACTCTGTCAAGACAAGAGTTGCAATCACAGAGATCCCATAACTTACATGCAGTAGTTTTAGAAACTGATTTAGAAGTTGTCTGGACTGCTGGGCTTAATTGTTGATATTTATTGGAGTTCTGGCAAAACTCCACTTAAGATACAAAGAGGCCATATGGGAAAAGAGAAAGTGGAACATCCCCAGTGATTACAGAGCTATTACCGTAATTTCTATCCTAAGCAAATTAATGAAATGGCTGACACATGAACTCAGCCAATAATTGGGGAAAAAAAAGGGATAGCAATACAATTCAAATTGCTATTATTTTTTTAAAATGAGTTTGCAAGACTGAATGAAGGTAATTACATTCATGCAGGATACATGGATTTCTCAGTAGTGTTTGTCTTAATACTGCGCAGTATCATTATTTAAATACAGAATGCTATAAAATCAATACAACAAATTTAAACTGATTGAAATCTATGTGATTGATCTCAACATATGACTATTAACGAGAAGCTATTAAAAAAAAAAGTTTTTTTATATAAAAGTTTTAAAAAAATTTCAAACTTAGCTGTCCCAGATATATACATTGATTTGGAGGACACTGACTTGGAGGAGATAATAACATGGCTGAAAATGATGCAGAGGAATAAGAGGGGAAAATGGTAGACAACTCACAGAAAGATTTTTAGAGAAATCACAGAAATTTGGCCAAATGTGAGGAAATTTGCCTAGAAATAAGGACATGAGGTTGTTTAAGAGGGATAACATATATGCAAGACCCACAAAAGTTCAAGGCTTGTAAGTAAGACAAATTCAGCTTAGCAATTAGAGAGCATTAGGAAGCAGAGGATTCTTTCAGACCTGAAATTAAGATTGAACATTATCCCAAGGATATATTTCAGTTGAATTAATATTTTCTTTGGCTTCTAAATCAGTTAGAGACTTGTGTTGGGCAGTATATCAACTATAGTGAAATGCTGGAATATTAATGTTTAGAAGAAAATAAATTTCTTATTCTTAGTGACATTAATCAAGTCCCATGATGAATATACATTATATTTTTCCTATCTCAGAAATGAAATACTGATATTTTCACTCTTGGCAAGGTTAGCAAAGGACAACACATTAAATATGGTGTATGAGAAGTGGTCACTATTATTAATTATGGCTTAAAACCCCCTCAATAAACACAGGGCAAAAATAGGATTTCATACAGAGAGCAACAGTCAAGCTCAAAATATATTTTTGCCTCAAAAGCCTGTTTCTCAGTAGCTGAATAAGAAGTGCCTGTAATAACATGTCAGGGACACAATGAAACTTCCAACATATGTACATCTTGAGTCAAAGCATTATAAGGAAGAGAGGAATTAAACAGTAGACAAGACTAACATGTGTGTGATTCATAAGTAAAGCGTTCTAGGAGCCCAGTCTGGTATTGTTCTGGTTGAGATAAGACAAACACCTCATACCCCTCAGAAAGATGTTAGTGCACTCCCTAACAATGAACCATCAGCAAGTTTAAGATGGTGTGTTTTCTATCATCCTTTGGAATATATAAAAGAAAGGTTGCTTTTCAACTATGTCTGCCTCAACAAAAATCAAGATACTGCAAGTGACTAGTTGACATGCAACTTATCTAGTTGACACAGTGGTGTTCAGGCATAAGTTGGACTCGATCTCAGAGGCCTTTTTCTGCCTAATTGATTCTGTAACTCTGTGATGGTCAACGTGTACTCACAGACAGACTTTGAACTTGTATGCAGCCTTTTTGGAGCTGAACTTGAGATGCAAGAAAACTGAATCCTCTATGGATGGAAGAACCAGAGAAGACTAATACATTGGTCATTAAGAAGATTAATAAAATGGTAAAGGCAAAGTTTAGGATGGTAATTTTCCTGTTATTCCCTAGTCACCTGAGGAATCTGAATCTAATAGCTGAGAAGCCTTCATGCAGAAAAAGCACTTCCTCACATCCCTTCAGAGGCAATTGAAGAATTGTGAACCTCACTTCTAGAGTTTGCTTACTTTAATGTAGAGGGAACCAGTGTATCCTGTCAAGTAATGCCTTCCTTTATTTTGCCATTTCTTGCCTTCCATGCCCTTTCCTGCCCTTCTGCACTCTGCCCTATTGAGAGATTTATTCACTGCATCAGTGCATTTAAGACATCAGAATGGACAGCATTGCTTTTATTTCAAGACAAAAAAGAAAGGAACTTTTTTAGGTTAACCTGATTTTTTGTATTCCCATTTTGAGACAAGAGGTCACAGTAAATAATTTTGGCCCAAGTAAACCCATTTCACCTTAAATATTGCTTTGTGATGTAATTAGTAATACTAGCTCTTTAGTATAGAACATGTTAAATTAGATATGTGTATTATTATTAAAAATCACAGAATTTTGTATTTGCTAAACCTTTATAAAATGATACAGTAACATGACAGGTTCTGTTTTTTTGTTCTAAAGGCAAAGTATGTGTGGCGTATAGAAACATCTTTGGTGATGAGATAAAATGCATCAATTCTGTTGTCCTCAGATCACTCATTCACTCATCATAGCAATTATTTAAATGATTCAGATGAGTATCTTGCTTTTTAATATGTAGCGATTTGTGTGTTAAGAGGGCACTGGAGTAATAAAAAGTGTATATTTCACTGGTGGTGATGAAACACTTGTGTGTCTGAAATTAGTGAGTAATGGCATATGTAAAATAAATAAGATACTAGTAGCACTTAAACTGAATATTATAGATATACCACAAACCAAGAAATTCTATAGTGAATTGGGTATTTTACATATGCACATATATGCACATATATGCACATCTTATTGCCTAATAATGTAATGGCATTTGCAAAATAAGTTTGCAAATGTTTGCAGACTTAAAGAGAGTCACTTATCTTGTAGAAAATAGTCCAACATACATGCTGACAAAACAATCTAGGGCAAAGGAGTAGTGAGAACCCAAGAAGTTTGACTACGGTCTAACACCACACAAATTTGAAATCTCAAAAAAAGTTGCCTGAGAATGTGTATTTAAAATATTTTAACTGAAAACATTGATGAAGTTTTTTAAAAAACAAAAAAACCCCTGCTATTTGTTTGAATCTTACTGTGGCCCCAGTGCTGGTCAATGTCATGGCTCCCAACTTGTGGTGCCCTTCAGGGCAAAAATTCCTTGATTCTGTGCTACATGCCAAGGTTAATGTCCATCCAGAGCCACCCCGAGCTGACCAACCAGTAAGACATGCTGATGTGTGGAATCTCTCCTAATTCCTGATCATTTTGGAGGCAGCATGTATGTCCTAGCTCTTTATTTCATAGCCTGCTTGCACATTCTCTGAAAAGGAGGCATCTGCACCTGAAGTTGCCTTTTTTTTTTTTTTCCCCCTTTTTCTTTATTAAATGCAAAGCTGAGAAGGCTTCCTTTTGGCTAGTAGCTCGAGGATCAGAGCTCTCACCTGGGACCTGGAGACACTTGATGCTAGTACCTGCTTGCTTGAAGGCTCACCCCAGCAGAGTGGTCTGACCGCAAAGCAACTGTTTAGAATTTAAAGCAACAAAACTCTCATCTCTCGCTGCTGAACCTTGTATTGGATATTTAAAGACTTTTCAGCCTGAAAAAAGCAGCATGAAAAGCAGCAGGACTCGTCAGAAGGGAGAGGGAAGAAGAGGACTCCAGGCACCAGCAGCCCCCTCTGGGCAGGAGCACCAACCACACCAAGTGGAAGCAGCTGATCCCATCTTTCCGTGGTGTCCTAATGAACCAGCATGCTCCAAATACACAGAACAGATTGACCCCTTCAGGCAGTGTAGACTAATGTCTATCAGGCTTAGGATCCAGATGGGGCTCAACTTGAGATAGGTGTTCTGCTGGTCAGTGCTGTCAATATCAGATGTTTTCAAAACCTTCAGGATCAGGAGCTTTTAATCACTAACAGTCACCTCTACAGTTTCTCTTCTTTTTAAACTATCAAGCCTCAGGGTCCCTGGTTCCTGAGGTCTATTTTAGTTACTAAATCTTTTTATGGAGATGGGCCTCAGTGACAAAAGGGCTGTTTTGATTCAGGCCCCAGATTAATCTTGCATACCATGACTATTCCTCAAATACATTAGAAACTAAGAGGCAAACATCTCAGACAACCTAGTTCCACCTTTTTGGAGAATCTACAGGAATTTAGATGATTTGACCTCTTTATTTACAAAGTTGTCTCATTTATAGACCCATCTTTTCCATACTGAATTTCTAAGCTTCATTCAGCTTAAATGCTACTGATGTCTTATTTATTTTACATATGCAAATATCCACATATTACTGTCTAATGAACACTAAAACAGATCTGATTATAAAAGTTGTGCTCAAGGCAGTTTTTACTCACTCTCAGCCATCAGGAAAGCAAATATAATTCGGTTCATGCCTATGAGTAAAGAGCAGCTTGAAGTCAGTGCTGTGCAGAAGAAGCTGTGCTTACCATCAGCAGCCCTTTGTAAGCATAGACAATCCCAAGCCAAATGGTCATGTGGGTGTTCTCGCAGTGCTCCAAGATTGGTCGGATGGAGATATCTCTGCCCGCGGGGTCCGGCTGCAAAAAGAAAAGGTGAAATGTTTGGACTCAGATTTCCTTTGCTTCACACCTCAGTGGTACTTAGCTCTATTTTCAGTAGATTGTGGATGTGTAGGATACAGAGTGGACAACTTAAGGGTAACTGGTGATGAGAGCAGACCCGTGAACCTGCAGAGAAATACAGTGAAAAGCAAGGATCTGAGGAAACAGCTGCTTGATAGCTACTACCATGTGAGGTCACATCTACTGCAAACCTGAAAGGAAATACCTGAAGTCACTTTGTATTTAATAGTGTTAGTCATATTTATCAGCTTTAGGACATCTACTTTTTCTATATGGCAAATAGCTTGAAAACACAGGCATGAAAAAGAATGTATTTAAATTTCTCTTTCCTTTCACGTGCAGTTCTTGTGTCACTGGCAAATAGCTGATAAACAATGTATGAAATATTGCTGTGTTTCAGGTGGTTTTTCATTTATAACCCTGAGCTAAATCAAAGACCATTTACTATGGAAACTATAGCAGTAGCTCAGGAGAGATCATAAATCAAAAATAAATAAAAAAAAAAAAAGAAAAAAAAGTCTTTTAGAGACAGTGATTGCCTGTGCAAAATGAAATATTGCTGGAAGCTTTGCAGCTTTCCATTTATTTTGAAAAGGAGATTGTATAGTATTGCAGAATCAAGAAGACTTGAAGACTATCAGAACTGTTTGTATGAAGGAGGAGCAATAACAAAGACTCAGAAATCTGCAAGAATCACCCCTTGACCTACTCACTTCTTTTTCTTTAATACACAGGGGAAAGACAGTTGACACTTAGAGAAAAGGGTTACTAGCTACTATGCTGTATACAATTAGAACAACTATTAGAACTGCTAGAACAGATATCAAACTGCTAGACTGCTTGTTAATAATGTACATTATAAAAGAACACAAGGATCTTGTATGTGATTCTCAGAGAACTTGTTTTAGCTACATACTGCAGAACACTCTTATTGGTTATTCTGAGATGCATGTACCTACAGCCTGCTGTGTTTACAGAAAATCCTGAAATACTGAAAGCTATTTTTCTTTTCTACTTTGAAAGACTGGATTTGAACTTCAGCCAAACTAAGATCAACCCAGATGTAGCTTTCTGTACCTGGTTGTCCCAGTGGGCTTTTCAATTTTCCTTTTTTATGAATAACATGTGTAAAATGTCTCATGCAGAAGAATAATGATTATTATATAAGGAAAAATAATGTTTTCACCAACTGAAAAATAGAATTGTACATGGAGGGACTTTGGGGAGATCTGATTAATTTCCTAAAGCTTATTTTTTGCTTCCCCTGATGATGTATGACTTCTGCTATGTATTTCAGTGGTCACAACAATAATCTTCAGTTCACTTACTTCCACTGGTGGTTTTGTATGGGAGGCATTTCTCCTGATCTCATACACTGTAAAAAAAAATGAGAAAACCCAAACAACCTTGTGCTATGATGCACTGCACAGTCAAACTATTCACAATTTTCTTTGTAAATCCTTAAGTAGGGACAACATTAACATTTAAAACCTTTTCCTACCCTGAACTTCTGTAGAAATCCTAAATGGAAAAATAAAGCTCTTGGAAAAAAAGGTGTCCTAAAATAAAATAAGATAAAAACCAAGGCAGCAATATTAACTCTCCCAAAGAGCTTATGACTCCATCCTAATGGTTGTTGATGGCAGGCAAACAACCATTAACAGAAGAACTGAAATGACTGCAAAGATTAAGTGTCATCACAACATTTAAGATGCTACAAATGTGTGTCTGGGGATCAGCTGAACGACCTTATTCTCCCTGATCAATGACAAAAGCCCAACGCTAAAATTCAGGTGCACTGAAAGCACCTTTTCATGTCAAAGTTACAACCAAATATGTTTAAGATCTTTTTTTTCTATTATGTAATAAACTTCACAGGACAAATCATTCACACTGAGCTCTGAATGTGTTACTGATGTGTCACCAGGACTGTACTACAGAGAAATTTTTCTAAAATTCTAAATTACATCTAAGCCTGCCAAAAGCTCTATCTCTCATGGTCTGGAATTACAGAAGGGATGTAAAATTTAAGGTTTTGATCATCAGAGTGCTTTCCTTTTTTTTTTTTCCTTCACACTGGTGAGTCAGTGCAGGACTCTCTCTTCGCTTCCGCATTTCCACATCCCTCCTGCCAGGTATTTCTTTCATTTCAGTTTCCCACTTTTCTGATGCAAGAAAGTGTATAAATAATGAGGACTTTCACCTAATGTAATGGATAGTGCCATGTGGTTTTTTTTCCTTGGTCCCGGAGTGAAAACTCTTATCACACCTGGACTGAAGGATTTCTCCATCTTTAAGTAACTATAAATAATTGGAATAATTACCTGTTTTGAGGAATATTACTGAAATGAGAACTTCTATTTGTTTTGTGGCAGATTATATGTTTATATAATTTTATATAATTTATATATTCTCTAATGAAAATTTATTCAAAACTGGAAAGTGTATGTCCATTCATTACTTAAAATCTCTCTTTTAAGACCCAGGCACAAAAATGATGAAGTGGAAAACATAATTTCTTTTCAAATACTGTTAGAGAGTAAGCATTGCTTCCTTAGTAGGAAGATTGTCAGATTTTATGAGACATGATAGCTCAAAATTGATGTTAATTAAGTAAAAGAGTGTGTTCAGATTTTCTTTGTGAGATAGGAAAATCTTGTAAAGTGCTCTAGGTAGAGAAGGGAAAGAGAGAATACTAATTGCAGCAAAAGTATACATGGGGCAGTGCTTCCTTCAGAAGATTTTTGAGACCTGCTGAGGTCCTGTGCATGTGAGGTTAAATGTTGGCAGGTAGCAGCAATTTTAAAGTGAACAGATTTTGCTGATTACTTATCACTATTGAGAAATGACATTCCTGTTCTACTGCTTTTAATTTGCCATTCTGTTTCTTCTGATTTTGCATGAATTAACTAATCATAGCAAAAAGCTCGGTTAAAAAAACATATGATATTTTCTGATGTCAAAAGAATTTTTGAAAACTCTACAATTACAGCTGAATGGGGCACTTGACTGACCTCTCTAATCATCCACCATTTGTGCACTTTGTTATTGCTTTAGAGAGGATGACAACATAAATGCTACCAGTGATTATATATGTACTGGAAGTTTGCCCTTTCCTTTTATAGGAAACAATCTCAATGCCCTTCAGATGTCATTCTCAAAAGCCTGAAGACCTCCTATCTTGTGATTAGGCTGAAGCTTTCCTACCTCTTCTGAAACCTAATAAGGTTTCTGACATTGACATCAATTTCTGGAGTGCTTTCAGCAGTTGAACATAAATAGTTTAATCTGTTCACTTCATACAAGAGTTGTGTATCATCAGCAGTAAAATGCTTGTTTTACATGAGATCTGCTAGGTCTAGAAAGCAACCCAAACCAGTAAACAGATTACCCACAGAATGTTAATATCCCCTGTGTGTGTGTGTTTAAACTATTATTAGTCAATTCCGTAGTTCTCTTGCTTTTTCATTTCCTTTGCTCTTCAGTCTTCTGGAAGGGCTGGCAGATCCTTGTCATAACAGGTGAGTGATAGCCTAGGTGGGAACTGGCAGAGTGAGAAGTAAAGCTCAAAACTACCAGGAACCACCATGGAAATCTGAATTTTATTTATTTATTTATTTAAAAAAATCTATAAGCACCATTTCTCAGTGGTTATTATACTAAGCAAAATCCTTCTGGAAAAGGCAGATATTTATGTGATGTCTAATGTACCTTTGACTTATTTTGTGTCTTTATTGCTATTCCTTTTCTGTAGCTTCACAAAGGTTTTAAAAGGAGGAAGGGTCTATGTTCCCTGAGGCATTTTATCCAGCAAACATCTGTGACGAACAGACCGGGCTATCACACAGTATCCAAAAGTCCTTGATGTTCCTAAGGTAGTTTTTCTGCACAGTCTCCTCATCAGGTCCCTTGGCCAGTAGAGCAGAAGATTCTATTTGCAGAGCTGTGGTGCTGCTGTGTGACAGAGCTCACAGGGGTCAATCTCAGCAAGCTCGCTAAGGACATTGCAGCAGATCCCCAGGGTGACTCTGTGCCATTTCTGAAGCTTCACTTTCACCAGTGAGAAAGTCACAATACCAAACCTCAGTCTTTTCCAAAGATGGGAATGGAACATAAGGCAAATTGTTGCAGCTTCTGTTTACTATATTTAAAAGAAACTGTGCATTTCCCAGAGTACAGGAAAATGCAGGATCATACTCTTCTGTCACACAGTTAGAATGGCCTTCATATACCATCCCACTCTGTTTTATCTTCCCTTTAAATGGCTTCAATTGAACTGGCATAATGACTGTATACTACAGCTAGTTTGCAGCGTGAATTAGATATCTCTGGCATCTTTAATTTGGCAAATTTAGCAGTCATATGGAGCTCTCATGTGATTCCTTGTATTAAAACTCAGACTTTGCTAAATTAAATTCTTACTTCTTAAATTCACTTTTCTTTTTTTTCTCCCACGGATAATTATAGTTGGTTAATACTATGAATTCTGCAAAGGTGTTTCATAAAAGGATTCAAACAGTTTGAGCACGCAGTGTGAAATTGAGAGCCAGGCTCTTAATTACTGATGAAAAGAGAAGGAGCAGACACTGTCAACTTTTTGATTACTTAATAATTTCTAGGTATTTTTAGAGCAAAACAGATGATATGAACAGTGATGAACATGAAGAAGAGATTTTCCAGGAAATGGACCCCTTTTGCTTCATGTATTTTTTATTTTGTGCAGTCATACTTTCCATTAATGCAAAATAGGGATGGCAATACTAGGCTAGAGTCGCTCATTTGGAATGTCTTCCAATTAAAAATTTGGTAGGCAACCTAAAATAGTAGGCAACCTTTTTTGTCTGTGTTGATACCTGAGCTTAGGTTTGGGTACATTATGGATCCTATTGTATGTCACAGAGTATCTCAGCAAAGCACACAACTATTACTGAATTCTTGCAGTCCAGTGACCAATTTAAATTCCCTTCTATGTTAATTGAGAATTTGGACATTTCTGTAACATTCCAATGATTGAAAGATGAGGTATGAAGTGTTTCAGGACATAGATCTTACATAGATCCGAATACACACCCCTTGCCTATGTGACATGAACTAAAGAGTATCTTTAGGTTATACAAGGGGATTAAAGGGCATTTTCTGCTTCATTAGTTTTCTTGTTATACTGAAATCCTATTCACCACCCCACCTGAGTCAATGGACTGGACTTTAGGCATTGTCTGGCTTCACAAATACTTCAAAAATTAAACTATTCCCACAATTCAACATATCAATATATGTTTATATTGTAACTCCTAAAAAAATCTTCATTCCAAGTGGTATTTTAGTATGAGACACTAATTCAGTAATGATTAGCTAGCAATCATGACACAACGAAATGACACTTGCTGGAATACCAACATGAATATCCCATTTTTTAATTCAGTCACTTCTCTCAATTTGGTTTTCTAAATAAGAAAAAAGGTGCACCATGTAAGCCAAGGACAAAGTACTGATACATTTGGGGGCTTCAAGGATATTGATGTTGCTATTTTACATCCCTCAGCTTGTTACATATACAGAATCCAGGTCTAAATTTCCAAGTGAATGGGAGCAAAGAAAGACAGGAAACTTCCCCTCCTCTCCCAAATATATTAGAGAAAAACACTGTAATTCCTATTTTCCAAAAAAAACACACTAGGTTTGATAATACAGACACAGTGATATCACCCTGCAATATATTTAAAAGAAACCTACTTTTTAAGTTCCCATCTGCCTCTTGGACAAATAATTCCATAAATCAGTCAGCATACATACTGTAAATTAGTCTGATTTAAAGATGATAAAATGCCAGAAAAGCTATTTATAAACTCTCGTATCATGAATTTGTCCATACATTTATTTGTAGAGAAAATCTCCCATCAGCATTATTTATAACATCACTTTACTTAATGAGTTTGATTTTCCTGTTGTGGTGGTTCAGTTTTGTTTAAATGAAACTGTTTTCTGAGAGCTAAAAGGTTCCCAGAGATTTCTTGCTATTTTTATTAATATCATCCCCTAATATAAGCAGTTTCATTTATTTGCATTAACATAAAATGCAAAATAATAGTTTAGACTGAGTCAAGAAACTGCTGTGATCCCTACAAACAATCGCAGACTAGCAAATGAGAGGGACAAGGCAAAATTCTCTTGAATCATGGAGAGTTTCAAACAACTGTGACTGAGTCTTCCCACTTTGCACTCAGCTATCGCTTCAGTAGAAATTTTACATCATATTATTTCCTCAGAGAATGTTGCCCCAGTTGCATATCTAGTGACTGCATAATGAAATGTTTCTGTGTATGTGCATGGAGACAGAGGGACAAGTGTTACAAAGACTCAATAAAGTACACTCGGCAGCAGGACGTGTGGTTTCCTTTGAAGGGAGGGCAAGGGGCCAAGACACATAAGAAAAGTAGGTCAGAGGAATGAGGAACTCTGTTACTACCCAGACCCTCTTGCACTGTACAGATTCTTCCAGAAATGTACAGTTCTTGGTATCAGCTTCACAAGATGAATATTTTTCCCCTTCTTTCCTGTGAAACTGCTCAGAATTGTGGTTCGCAACCCAGACTAGGAGTTCCTTCTAATTTTTTTTCCTTTCCTAGCTAGATTTCCTGCTATGCTGAAGGCCATGCCAGACACTCCTTTTGGTGGCTGGAGCTATTCAATGCCTCCTTGCATACAGTAATGGAAACAGACAGCATTCTTGGGAAGGATGGCAAAGGCAGAAAGGCAAACAGTAGAGTGAAACCACAGAGGACAGCCAGGGACAAACTGTTTGGGTGGCCCCAGCTAGAACCAAGGTAGAGGCTGTTTTTGTAATTAATTTCCTGGTGGCTTTGAGTTGTAAGCAAGGATATGACTTACTGCCCATTATGCGGCACTTAAAGAAACTGGATTTAACACTTTTCCTGTAAACTTGCACCCAACAACTAACAGAATCTCATCAGTTGCTTCTTCCTGTAAGAAAAATCAGGTCCTCAATTGTGCCCAGCTATTTGGGTCAAGGAGGACAGCAATCTCACCTTTACAATTGTCTATATTTTCTGTTTAGTGCTATAATTCCCTTGATTTATGAATTCTGAAAATATTTATCACTATGCTTATTTGCATTGTAGTGACAACAACAACAACTAACGGACACTGACTCAATTTAGAAAATGAAAAGTCCATTCCCTAAGAGGATATAAAAACGCTATATATCATGTCTGGGAGAAGAGAGAAACATAAAGTAGGGTTGTATGATATTTTCAGAGGTAAATATCAGCAGAGACCACTGCCACCCTATGCAAGCACTGTTAAATGAATAGTTTCTGGGCTGTAGCAAATAAAAAAAAATATTCTTAATATTAAGGACCATTTTTATTTCCTCACTTGTTTTTTTTTTTATATTCTCCAAAATGATAAGATGATGTGCATCAACCTATTGGAGGATTTTGCTGCTATTTTTATGACTGCACTAAGACATAATTGAAGAATTGCTGTAGTAAGGGGAGGTCTTTTGTTTGTTCTCAAAAATTTTGAGCAAAATCTTTAATTTCTAAATCCTAAGACTAGCTTAATATTTCATAATTTCATCATGACGATTGAAGCAGAAACACTTAATTGTCTTCCACAAATCCTTCTAAAATTAGGTAATTCAACTTCCCCAACACAAAAGCTGCTTTCTCCCCAATCAACTCCCAGTTTCTTGTTGAGAGTCAAACATAAGGTGCATCTCAATGTACAGAAGTACATGAAAACATCTGTCTTTCATAAAAATTTTGAAGATTTTTATTTTTTTCTCTCACCTTGCAACACTAGTAATCTCTCAGATATAAACATTTTCACGTACAATTTTCATGCAAAAATGAGTGGATGAAGAAATCAATAAAGGTCAGGCCAACAGAAATATTTTGATTACTTCAGAAGGTCTGATTTCGTTTTGACCTTTTAAAATTGATAACCTTCTTAGATATAACCTAACTCCTAACTCCTTTTAATAAGAAAGGTCATGTTGAATTCAAAAGAGATGTTCTTTAGTTAACAAAGGTCACCAAGAATGTTTTAGCACTTTCCTACTAAAATAATTCCACATGGGGAAAATGATGCAGACTACCTTTTTTATTATAAGTATATGAATCTTATGGCTTCTCAATGTTTTCTGAGAAAAATATCTCAATACTTAATATCATCACCAACTGGCTTGTAAATCCGTGGTCTTGACAGATTACTTCTTGACAGATTACAAGATTCACGCTTGCCAGTATAACTGATCCTATATTAGAGCAGTGACACCAATGAATGAACCACACATCTTTGAGACGTTTATAGACATAATTATGCCAGCAAGCTTACAGGTGAAGGCAGGTGATTAAAGGTGTATAAAGTATGCCTTTATCTTTGGTGGAGTCCTGTTTCAGAGGTGAAAAATGTAGGCCTAAACAAACTAAAATTACACTTGGAATCTTAAATCAATGTTCATCCTGCTTTAAAGAAAGACTCTGAAATAAGGCTTAATATTTTATAGTTATATTGACATTACAGTTAAATGAGATGTCTTGCTAGCTGTCTCATCTTCAGTAAAACACAGAATATAGATTTTCATTGCATTAACTCCAGTTTGAAATAAAACATCTCTTTTAGAAAAAAAATCCTGTGACAATAAGTCTATATAGCTCTTGCTGAGCCAATAGAATTGACTGCAGAAAAAATAGCCCTAATTTTGGTTCTGATGTCTAAAACAAATTATCAGGTTCCTTTAATTCTTACTATGTTTTGTCTACGAATTGAAAGGCTGCATAACAAAATTTTGTTGATGTGTTGATATTTACAGACTTTGACCCAGTAAACTCCTAATGTAATCTTTCATAAGCTACGACTTGAGCTTGTATTTCACTGTCGACATGTTTTATCTTCCTTTAACATGCCTCATTGGTTTTCACTGGACCATTGGACCAGCACATTTCCTGAAATCTGGAGTGGAAATGGCGTATGCTCAGCTGGTCATAGCTGCCCTACAGACATATCCAGGATTAATACCACCATAACACCCAAGGTCAAGTTAGACCAAAGCATACACATGTAACCAAAGATGCCACAAAATCTCTCCATTTTTCTTTTCTCTATTCTAAATGAATACAGAAATGGGAAGATAGATAAAAAGCTATAGAAAAGAAAAAAGATAATATTGAAATCTTATTCACCAAGTATTTCTCTCGAATTTCATCGGAATAGTTGACATGAGTGAGAACCCATAATAGTTGCACTAAGCTACCTTGAAAGCTACATGCCCCCAAAACACAAAAAGAATAGAAGTTACAGGGATTTTTGATTTTTCCATTACATCTTTCTTCTACAAATAGCTATTTCCGTGTTGCCACTTCTATTGATGTTATTCAGAGCAAAGCAGGTAGTCATGGGAATTTTTTATTTCTTGCAGTTCAGTAAAACTTTTATGCAACATTTTTCTTAAATAATTTATTTTCTTTCAGCATCTGTCAGACCAGATTTCATTTAACACAAGTCTACCACACACTTTAAATGTTGCAGGTCCTTTGCTCTGGTATACAACAGAAGAATGTTCAGTTGAAAAAGCAAGCCAATGTGAAAAGAAAGCTAGCAACCATAAAGTCCATTTTATATTTCCAAAGATTTTTTTTTTTACATTGTTAAACTCTCAATCATAAAGGGATTTTTGTTTGTTTGTTTGTGAAGCACACATATGATATATATGTATAGATATATATGTAGTACAAGCAGATAACTCTGAACCCACTCTGCCTTGCAATTCCTACATATTCTTGGTAATATTAATGCATTTGCTTATTTTTAATGTGATGTTTCTGTGAATTCTTGCATTAGAAGACCTGGACAAGAAAAAATGTTAATTTTTTCAAGACAGAGAGTTATAGGAAGCATTGATCTGATGTGTTTTCATTTCTTTCCAATAGCTAAATACAGAGTTTATATCCATAGCTTTACATTTTTTTCTCTTGTCATGTGAACTTGAAGTTATCCCGGTAGATAGAAATGATCTTACCTACAAGGATCTTCCCAGTACAGGTGTATCATACTGTGCCAGGTGTCAGCATGTTTCAGGAAACTGGATTGTTCTAGTATTGGAAGCAAAGCCTGTAATCTTTACTGGACTTGAAGAACTCATTGAGGTGGTAATTTCCACGGTAAAGTGCTTCCTCTAAATCTATCTGTATTTTTTCAAACAGGGTGTAGTTGGCAATTTTATCATTTCTCCTGTTATTTTTTTAGGGATGTCTATTAGGGATGTCATAGTTTTATTCTGACAGGTGAACATGCTTAATTCTTCTAGAGCACCTCCAGAGCTGACATGAAAGCCATCAAAAACTCTTTCTCAGCATAGCCCCTGACATCTTACGTTTACACCCAAAATTTAATTTCTGAGATCAAGGAATTGAAGAGAAACAGTAAGGAGTTGATGCCTTTATTCTTGATACCACTTTTCACAGCTCACTGAGAGACCAGCAGAGGACAAGATAAGCACAGGGAGACAGGTATTATCAGCATGAGGGCAGGAAAAGCAGCAAATTTCTAAACAGTGATGGCTGGTGTCAGCCTGGTTTGTCTGACTTGGCATTCACCTCCTTTGTAGTATTCACCTACAGACACTAACCAGCCTGTCACACATTTCAGAACAAACCTTTCTGAGCTATCTGAGCAATTATTATGCTGTCACCATCTCCTCTTTAACGCTGCAGCTTGACAGGACTTTAGGAGACGCGGGAGGTGTGACCTTCTGGCACTTTGCACTGGGCTGTGTGTGGCAGTGCTTGGAGGCACTTGGCTCCTTGGAGCAGCAAAATATCTGGGTAAGTGGTGTGGCCCCAGGAAATCTCAGTTTTGCTGATGTGCATTGAGGAGCTAAGGAAACTACAGAGCATTCTGATACAGAGCTCTCAGTTGATTGTCCCCAACGTAAATCCACACTGAGGATCTCTGGAGAAGCTTTGGTAAGAGCCAAGTGATCCAACCCAGTAAGGTGAGATGTCTGGAGTAAGATTTTGTACCATTGAGAAACAGAAGCTTGGGGTGATATTCACAACTCATCTGAGGCTTGAAAAAGTGTCAGCAGTGACATATCTTAGTCACTTGAGTTTCTATACAGCAGGGTAGACTTTTGGTAAATTACTCAGAAAATTAAGTAAGAATCTCACAAATACATCAAGGATAGAAATAAACCTTGGGAGAAATCCTGAGACCTAATGGAATGACAGAAATATGGAGAACTCAAGAAGACAGAAATATCAGATCATTTTGGCTCAAGAAGACTGTGGGGAAGAAAGGAAGTGGTGGTGAACACTTTTTCCTGCTAAATTAAGAAGAAAGGGAAGAGAGAGCTAATGCAGAAAGTGGGCAGGTTCACATGATCCCCCTAAATAGCATGTCCTTCTGTCACCACCAAGTGGGGTATGAACTGACTCAGCATCAATCCCATACATAGTCCCCCAGTTAACACATACAAACCAACACATACAAACCAAAAATAGCAAAGAATTCTTTTTATAAGCTGATCAATATTAGTAAAAAAAAATCTCTTAATGATCTTTGTAAAAGTGTTTTTTTTCTTTTTGAAATGTGTTTGTGTTAGTAAGTGTTTTTTTCCATGCCAACAAGGCCTGATGTTCCCACAATCACCTTGAAATTACTTTATGAATACATCAGTCATTCAATACAAAAAATTAAACAATAGCAATTATTTTTCAGAAATGGAAAACTCCTTTCATACGAGGTAGTTGAGGACTATGAAATCTACCCCTGTATAAATCAGAATCTATAGTGTAATTATTGCCGAAACAGGAAGTTCTATAGAGGCAAAATACAAATGTAGTCTTTTGAGCTTGACTTAACAATTATTTGAAAAACACCTATCCAGTATTACCCTCCAGGGATGAATGGACAGGGAAAGACATATGACAGTTTTTCATACACTTGTTTGTGAATAGACAAGTATATCCATCACTGAGTAGTGCTAGGATAGGTTCAATGGGATGAATAAGTGTAAAAATTTGAGTAGACCATGGTTTAGCTAAACTGTTAAAATACAGGGATTTATATATATATATATATATATATATCAGATAGTGAATAAGTAACATGGTTTGTTTGCATACAATTGAGGGATTAGAAAATTTACGCTTTATGAATAATTTTGAAAGCAGCATCAAAGGTGTACTCATACAATAGTTTTCAGGGAAAAATCCAAACAAATTCTTACCTTAAATTTCAAAATATTACAGTTTTTACCAGAACTTTTAATCATTCTGTACAGACAGTTTATGACATCTTCCCTCAATTAAATAGAACCACTTTCCACAAATAATTCTTTTCTGTAGTAACTTGGACAAATTGTGGAATAATTGATTAAGCAAAAAGTACCTGAATAACTGAATGTAGTGTTTCAAAAGGAGAGAGTCCCCGTTACACGATTTTCATGTTAGATACTACCTTAGCACTGTATGAGCAAACTCTCACAATATGGCCCTATGCATTTAAGTTTTTATGGAGGCATATTAACTTCTTACTTTCTTTAAATACCTTTTTCCCCCTGAAGATGTAGTCTGTGGTATCTCGATTCCTATATCTGCTAATTATGACTAAATGAAAGGTTTCACTTTTCATTGTAGTATTTTTAAATACACTGCTTTCAAGAATTGTATCAAATATAACAGTCACAATATGCAGTTTGGGTTGACTCATAGGATCATGAATCTAAACATTGAGATACGCATTGCTCATGTGTGAATCAAATCAAACCCTGAGGACCAACATCTCTTGTAACAAGCAATAAGAAGCTTCCTCCAACACTGTCTGATCTATATTAGCTGTGCAAATACGTTCTTTTTAATTAAACTGTATGCAGATGTTATAGTTCAATTTCTATTCCCAACATATTTTCACAAGTATGAGTTCTTGTTCTCTCTTTAATAGGCTCTGTGTTTGCCAAAATAGTCTCCAATGAATCCAGTAATGTTTAACTCCATGGTTAAAATCATTTGCCTATTCCATGGGTTGCAAAGACACAGCATATTGCTTACAGATTGAAATCAAATCCACCAGGTGCCATTTGTTGCTTCTGAGGTTTTTTCAGAATATTTTACTTAGTGGACAATTAATATAAGTAAATACCTGAAATTCCCTGATGGAACACCTGGACACATTCTAATATGGACATTAGAATACCTTTACCTAGGAGGACATTAGAATAGCCTCCTAGGTTTATCTGCACATGTGAATGGCTATCTTCAACCCTTAGCTTTCCAGCATTATCTAAATGAAAAAACAAAAAGAGAAATTATAAATACACAGATGAAGGACATGACTGAATATACTTTCTTTTTTTACCATCATTATGCCATTTTTTTAATGAATGATGAACACTCACATCTGTACAGAATAGGGATTAAAAAGGGTGTGAAAGACAGGCAGGTACAGGTCGTGTTAGCAGAGGAATTTATTTTGTGTGCGTGGAAAATGGCAAACAAACAAGACATGATGTTATTAAACCTATCCATTAAAATGGCTGTCCAGCATGGTTAATGTATCTTTGCTAAAGGGTGCAAAAGGGTGTATTTTTCTAGCTCTGCAGAGAAGTGCAATTCAGAGAATATAATTGTTTTGAATCCAGCAGCCATATCTATAAATTGATCGCTGTAGTTGTTCATTCCTGTCAGGAAGCTGCTGGGGTGGGAAGAGCACCTACTCTAGCTATAGCATACCATCCCTAAAGTGAATGGGAATCTTACTTTTCATTTTAGTGCAGTCAAGATTATGCCTGTGATTTTTTACATTTTTCAAACCTAACAGGATTCCTAAAATTGCAACTATAAGTCACCACCCGCAGCACTGCCTGGGCTGGGCACACCTGTTCAAACAAAGCCCTGTAGCCTTGTTACCCACCAGTAGATGGAGCACATCAGGCACGCTTTTGGAACACTTCTGATAGAGTTCCACTGAAAAAGTGAAACTAAATCCGAACTGCACATTCCCAAATCAAAATGCTGTAGACGGACAGACAAACACAGAGTTCCTTGAGGAGGGAAGCCTTTTCATAAGTCAAGACTTAGATTAAACTGAATAACTTGATTATTAAAGGTGCATGTGCATTTATATGTGTATAGTTTCATGTGACATATCTCTGATACAGATATCTCTTTTTTTCTTTTTAAGGAAGAAATTGACTTTAAGAAGCTGCAATTTGAAGATTCAGAGTTTTTCTTTTAATTTACATTAGAAAGCTGAACTATAATTTAACAGGAAGATCAAAACAGAAAACTGAGCCACCTTACAGAAGCTGTCTTTCAAGCATGAAGAGAGATTCAGAATATTTCTGCAAATTGCAGTCTTCAAGCTGATTAGACATTCACTATGTCAGCATCACCACAGACAGAAACCGGGAGGGGTTTTTTTAGCTATACCCTCTCTCTAGATCTGTGGTTTTTAACTTGTGTCAAACAGTGATAGCAAACTATCAAGTATGGTAAGGCTGGTTTGTGAGGGTGGCTCCCATATATTGTAGTACAGAAGTCACTCTTGGTAGTATCTTATAGGCATTGCACCCAAGGTCCCTTGGAATTCTGTTGCATGTGCAGGTACTCCTGTGCATGTGCAGTAGGTCCAGGACTTCCTGAAGGTGATCAGGAGAGAATACACAGTGCCCTGTTGTCTGCTTAGTACACGGAGCCAACAGTCTGAGCGCCTAGCAAAAAGCTAAGCATCTCTTTTCTCCCAAGCATTTCTTCTTATGGCCAAAAGAGTGTCTTGTTAGTTAACTGGCAATTTTTGGAGTATAATGCAGAGTATACTTTCAAATCCTTAGTCTGTGTCAAATTCACATGGAGAATGGGGGTAAAGGGGTGGAATTTACCCATTGTGTTTTTCTGTCCTTTTAACTACATCTGCTACAAAACATCTGTAGCTCAGTGGACAAACTGTTGCAAGGACAACAAGATATCAGGCTATTCACATAACTCCAAATTCAGGAATCCATGGAATAGCTGAGGTCAGAAGGCACATCTGGAAGTCATCTTGTCCTCTCTGCTTCACACAGGACCAGTTAGGGTCAACCACTGGTGTGATGGATTGTGGTGGTGCCCAGCACCTTCCTTGAAAGCACAGGATGTTCAGTGTGTTTGCCCAAAGCTGGCCAAGCTGTAGTGCTGCATGAGAAGACAGGGCACTGGCAGTACAGTTACCTCAGGCCCACGTTTCTGGCTTGTCCTGAAGTTTGCACAGGAATGCTTTGGTATTCATGTGTGGATTTTGGTCTGCACTCAAAATGAGGTATAGATATGCCAGTGGAATATTCCAAACACAGATCCACAGGAAAAAAAAAAAAAAATCCCATGTTTTACCTTCTGCTTAGTCTTCATGTATATGTCTTTCCCCCTAACATATGTCCCCAATTCCCAAAGTGATGGGTATACTGAAAATTTATGCATGCTTTACATTTAATTTAAGCATTTCCATAGCAACTCCTACATTTCAGGATGTTTTACCCCAAGATACAGAATATATTCTTTTCAGAAAAATTTTGAGGGCTATATTTAGCCACATTCATATATGACTTTCTACAATTTAATTTTCAATGAAAATTACCCTATCATCTACCAGAAGCAAAAGTTTTAACAAACAGATTAACTTTCATCTTGTTCTGTGTTTAAACAATTAGTCCTGCATCAAATGGAGCTAATGAAGCCTGATTGCTCAGAATCAGTGTTTTTGATTGATAGATGCAGGTGTTATATAAAGTCCAACTTCGAAGGAATAGATCAAAGGTGCCTCTCCTGCTCTTTCTTTCTCTCTCTCTTTCTCTATCCCCCTGGGTCTTTCACACTGGTGCATTTCTGTCAGGAGACTCCAAAGACTGAACATGCCTTCCAGAGGCCTGATATTCAACCAGTGTTGATAATGACATGATGATAGATAAATCAAATATATATATTACTGTCTGTTGAAGTCTGGAACAAAATTAGAGGGACTTGAGATGATGTATGATGCATGTAACAGCAATGAATTGATGACCCATACTGCTATATGGGTGACCTTAAACTGCTTTAAAAAACATCTGGGATTCAAGTAGGAATAAAAAACAAGCACAGATAGAAGAGGAAATACATATATAAATAAAGGAAAACAGGAGAGGTATGGGAAAGAAGATCTTCCTTGGAAATTTTCACTTGTTTTTTATCTGCATTTTCCCTTTCTAAATGCCACTTCTGAAAAGGATTCCGCAACCATACGCTATCCTTCCTACCCCTTTGCTGTCACAAGAGCAAACTTTCATCATATCTGATTCCTGTTCCAGGACCACAGTCGGTACAGCACACATCTCTTACACTGGTGTACCTCCCTGAGCAGTCAGTATAAAGCAAAAATCTGATGGAGGGGAGGTGAACGAAGCATTTAAATTTGCCGTCAGGTTACGCACACATCATCTGCATTTTGTGCAAGCAGGAATGCCTAGGCCAAGTGGTGAACTGTCAGGCTTCCCATGCTGTCAGGCAGTAACCTGATGCTTTATTTGCCTGAAGTGTCACACAAACCTGAGCTGCTCTGTAAGCAGCAACAAATAACTGAAAAGTAAGTGGTGACACACTTGAATTTGTAACTTGCACATTTCTTCCAGTTCCATCACTTTCATGCTAGGAAGCAAGAGAGGGAGTTAAGAGAGAGATACTTTCAGAATCCTGGTAGGCTCCAAGACATAACCATCAAATACATCAATTAATTTAACCCTAAGGCAATTATCTGCTTTAGATGAAGGGTGATTTTAGCTTGCTGGATTCACTTATAAGATCAAACAATTATCCTAATAAGTTTGTACTGTTCTAAAGATGATAGCATTCTCAGTGGCCCTAGTAGGACTCCAATGGCTTGAGTGAAGCTGCTAGACATAAATTTATTACATAAATGAGAGCTGCTTTCAGTCAGGCTGTGACAATTTAATCTCCAATTAAAAAATTAATCTTCAAAAATAAAGCCTAGCATTACAATTAAACTGCTGTTATATGTACAGTGAACGTGCACCTGTAGTACTGAAATGATACCCAGTTTGTGGGTGGAAATTTCAATAACAGTTTCAAAATTGAAGCCATTTCCTCTGGTTTCCATGTCCAACCTGTTGTAAGTCACAATGTCCTTAGGAGGGCAGATTATGTGTAAGGCTCACAACAAGAACCTAGGATATTAAATCTTACAACTAAAGATCTGCTGTTTATTTTTTTCTAAAAACAGGGTAGTGAGGAGGAACAATGTCAGGCAGGGATTTGTAAAAACAGAACTTCATTAAAGGCATGTGGTAGTCTCAGCTCCTGATCATGCAAACAGAAAGACCAAAGTATTTCTCCAAGAAATGCGATCAAAGCCAGTAGAAAAAATTCATATGTGTGCATCTTGTATTTCCACAGATTACTTGAGTAAAGAGACTACTACCAGTCTGATATCTGTTTTGAGTCCTCTCATGCAGACAAGACAGCAAAGAGGATATCAGATGGAGAAGTGCTCAGCCTGTGAACCCTTGGCAGAGTTGGAAGGGCCCAGCAGCTCAACAGCAAAGTTTAGGCAGTTCTACCCTCAACACTACACATGGGCATCTGAAAAGTTAAAGAGCTAGATTTCAGAAGCCTGAAAGGAGAAGTGGCAGCTACACTGAGGTTGGGTGAATTTGCACCTAGGTGCCTATGAGACACCTAGGCATCTTAATTTAAATTAAGAATTTAAATGATTTTGGAGTCCTGGCCATGCGTTCCCACATAGCTTCTGCAGTGCTTTAGCTATTGCTGACTTTCTCTGAACAATGCACCAGCATGCAACAAATACTATCTACACACAAACACTGTCTGCCATCCCCAGCTCCTTATCCTCTTCTCCCCTTGCAACCATCGATCTTCTGTTCCAAGGAGTTCCCCTGCTTAGTTCTGAACGTTTTCCATGTAGCTAATTAGTTTAATTCCATGCATCCCTGGCATTTGTAGACACTTTCCTTATTTAAGATTTCCTCCCTTTCTGGTGGCAGAGGTAGAAATGAAGCAGCCAGGTTTTCAAGAGGGTGAGAAAACCCGGGAAGCCCCAGAGAGACTGCTGCATCACCCATGCAGCTCAGCCCATGGGAGGCTGAGCAACAGGCAGTCTTCTACTAGTGGTGAGTGGGAAAGAGAAATAGATGTCTGAGAGAAGGTTGGAACAGTAAAGCTACAGAAACCTGGTAATAGTTGCCTGCTGGATCCAGAGCTCTGCAAGCCAAACAGAAGCTATTATGTTTAACTTCAAAACTACATGTGTACTCACCCTGTCTGAAAGACATACATGGCAGGCTAAAATTATGGCCTCTAAATCATAAAAAGTATTGAACATAAAATACTGAAGGAAAGACATGGCAGCTGAAGTTAATAAACTGTTGGTAATGTATTGTTTCAGCTATCCACACATAAACTGGTCAAAAGTCACATTGGGACAAAGTTTAGAGAAGTAATTTCTTTACAAATTAAATGACTGCCTCAAGCAAGACCTAGTTCTGAGCACTGAGAGGAAGGAATGAATCTCAACCAAAAAATTACTTCAGCTAAGATGAATGTGGACATTATTACTCTGAAAATATAAAGCCTACACAGATTAACAGGAAAACAGTCAAAGCTAGTAATTGATTTAATTATTTCAGTTCATGTTTATTTGCATCCCAGTTCTGAGTATTAAGTCAAGAAGCAGAAGTTTTTCTTAACAGTAACTAGAGTTGAACCTTAAACAGTAATTATAACCAGTTTTCTTGAAGGAGAATAGATTAGGAAACAAAGAAATTCCTATCTTTTTCTATAATGAAAATTCAAACTCATCTCAAACACAGCCATTAGAAGAAGAAAGAAAACACAAGAATAAACAGGCAATTCTTCCAAGTGTTAGATGGAGGACATTTCATGAGACCATTCTCACTAAGGTCAAAGACAACAAAACAGAACAAACAAGGAGAGAACTATCAGAGAGATGCTCAAAGGGGTATTTACAAATAGTACAGGAATACAGGGACACATGTCTATCATTTTGATATAACCAGTACCTGTGGCAGGCCATCTCTGTAGGCAACACATCCCCTGAAACTGACATTTCAGTTTCCTCTGCAAATACTTCTAGTAGGCACCTCCATTTTGGCAGTGAAGTGCAAGCATGGCACCTCAGGACATCTGTTCACCTGTAGCTTCTCTTATGATGAGCCTTACCACAAAATGTTTCCCAACTGACTCACATGTGGGGCTTGACTTTCTAATTCTGCTTTGGCAGTACCTACCCCTCTGTGAAACAGCTTGTGGGAAGGGCAGGGAGGCATCCTTTTCTTCTTCCCTCCCTATCCCAACTGTTGTCTTTCGGGATGGAAGACAGATGAACTCTAAACTTGCTTCCATAACATCAAATTTGAACCAGCATCTTCCACTTTTGCACACTAACTTGCTGAAGCACAGTGGAGTTTCAAATTGGGAAGAGAAGCATGAGAGAAACTGCCACTTCCTCATGTCCCTTGATGTACAGCTGTCAACTGGAGGAGAGGAGATGCTGAAATGAGGCAGCACAAAACCTAATTTGGGGTCAGGAATTCTATTAACTAGTGCAAGCACTTGAAAATGAACCTAGTTCTCTGTGTGGCTGAGCAGCAGTGAAAGAAATGGGTCTAAAGATTAGGAAGGAGGTTGAGAAATTTTAAGGTGGTGTACTGGAATACAGAAATCACTGGCCATTGAGTGTCTCTAATCCTTTTCTATTTTTGGTCTAACACTTCATTCCATGATGTACAGAAATCCATCATGCCAGCAGTTTCATTGGCTTTAAGGAACAAAACAAGTTCAAAATGTGGTAGAAGTCAAGGTAAATTAGACATTTCTTGAAAAATAGCTGTACAACTCAAATAACCAAGGAGGTAGTAAAACAAGGAGACATCAGGGTCACCAACAGACTGTCATCAACAGATCTCTTCATACTTTCAAAATAAAATTTTCTCCAGTGCTTCCTTGCATACAGTAAATGTCTAATTCTTCCTGAATGGGAGTAATGCTGTCATACATTCACCAGCCACTTTGAGAAAATATGGTGACAGGGAGATGTACATGGACTATCTACACTGACTATTGGAAATCATCCATTTAATCAACAGTGCCTTTAATTTGTTTCCTGAGGATGAAGACAGCTTCTACAGCTAATCCTGACCTTAAGTCCTTAATATTCTAATCCTTCTCATACATGGACAACACTTAATTAGAGTAAGCTGCATTTCATAGGATACGAAACTGCTCAATTATCTGTGTCACCATTCAGTTGGCTGGCAAGAAAAGAGAGAAGAAAAACCATGCATTTTTCATAGGAATTTTGTAAGGATGACAAGCATTATCACAAAGAAATGTTACTATTTATCTTATTATGAAGTAATAAAACATTGTATTTTTAACCCTTTTATAGAGTGAAGAAGTGATACCCTAAAATATTTTAATGAAATTTTCCCACTCCAATCCCAACAGCAAATACGTCCAGTGTATCTTGAAGGAAAGAATGATTTTCTCATTTTAGTGGTGGGCAACTGTGAAAGACTAAGTGGATTATTCAAAGTTATGATGGGAATTATGACTACACTCAAGTGGACTTAATTCAAATCCTGAGTAAATTATCAGACCATTATGCCAATCTCCTACCCTGGTTATCAATACCTTCGACTGCATTTTGTACAGGGCATCATAAGATCTCACGTGTTCCTTGCTGCAAAGCACTTCTCCATGGCATAAATAACAATTACTGAATTAGTATCAAGGACAAACTTGGTAGGAAATGAAGCTTCATCCTTACACCTTGATATCTAAATTGCTTCTGAAAAGTGGGTTGGGAAAAGGAATGACCTACCCAGAAGTGTCATGACAACATTCAAGCAGCATAAACCTCTGCTGTGGTAGCAGAGTTGCTTATATTACATAAAGAATTAATTTATTATTGCTAGTAAAGAAAAATTCATTTAATTTAAGTCGGTTTAAAATTGAACATTACAGAAAATGTCAGGTCTTTGTTATTGCTGTTGCTATATAGAAGTACGACTTATATTTCACAGACAGGTGTGAATTTACACTTAAAACCATAATTTGTTTCATGTTTTTTATTCATTTTTTTAGGGTAACTAATATACCTGCACTGTACCACGGCAAAGAGAAAGGAACTGTCACTGTAGTAAAGACCAATAGTTAGCTGGAACCTTACTTGCAGCGATACTTTGCAAAATGTCCAAACTTACTAGCTAACCATATTTCCATGAAAAAGCAAACAAAATCTTTCTCCCAAACTACTGGAATTTTCTATGAAGGAGTGTTAAAACCTTTATTACTAGTATAAAGGTTGCAGTTTTTTTCTTCTCCAGTTCTTACGCAAGTTACTTCAACAGGTTATTTATGCCTAGTCTGCAAAGTATACCCTTTTATCTATTAAAAATGTGTTGATAAAATTAAGACTTTGGCTGACAGGCTGATGTCACATTAGAAGAGTAAAAGCACTCTTTGGCCTTTTTCACCATTAATTATTTTTTATACTACTATCTTATTAGCGCCTATGTATTTTCTGAGTTTTTAGAAAGCATCTGAAGTAAACTCTTTTATGAATTTTGTTGTCCTCCTGCTATCTGAAATTTCTCTTTCATCTCTCTGATCTTGCCTCCACATGTATTCCACTTTCATCACTGTGTGCCACTGACATCTACCACTCTTATCATCTATAAAATTTCTCTTCAAAATGGAAATTCTTATATTATCCTTCTTTTTTCTGCCTTTTCCTCAATCTTTTTAAGTTTTCTCACAACAATTTAAATATAACTGAAGTTAGGGCCAGCTGTAAGTTTTGCTATGTAAATATTCATGGCCAGTTTTAAATTTGTTAAGCAACTATGCTGTTCATACTGATTTCAAGGCATTTCATTGTTAGATCAAATTTATATTTATATTTATATTTTATAACTATATAGTTATATTTTAAGAATTATATATTTATATTTATATTAATACATTTATATTTATATTTATTTCTGACCAAAAGATCTATGAAGACAACCTTTTCTGATCTGTTATGTACTTTTTGAACTAAAATATCAGAACAGAACCACTGTCCTCTGACTTTCACTACTAAAATAAGGTAACAATACTGTAACAATTTTTTTTAATAGATTAATGATTGCCTGGATCACTGGTTCATGTTGTGAGCTCTGTTATTGTGATATATTTTTGATTTAGTATCTTGTGATAAGAAAGATAAAACCGTTAAGAAAACCTTTGGAAAATGTATCAACTGCTCAAACCTGCATACTTTCAAATTTTGCTGCTCTTCATACTTTTACTCTGGTATTTCTGACAATAGAGTATTTCAGTACATTCTTTAAAGCTTTAAGAAACTTTAAAGCTTTAAAGAAATTATTAAGGACAGGATTTTTTTGCGATGTCTGCAAGGAATGGTAATCTTGTATTCTTCCCAAACACCTAAAAGTTATTTGAAGGCAGGCCATTTCAGCTTCTGCTGTGTTTCAGAAGTGAAACTCCAAAGGTATCCTCATTGACTACTACGCATTTTATTTATTAGTATTACATTTCTCTTTATGCCTCATACTTGAAAGTGGGAGGTTTGTCCTACAAAAGTGCTTGAAAGTTTCTACTTTCTTCATATATGACTATCAGAGCATGTTGAATATATTTAGTTTCTGTTTTCCACAACTGGAAGTAGTGACTCACACTTTGTGGCTGCTCTTTTAATTTTTGAAGCAATTATTCCTGAAAAGACTCATAGACCAAGGTTGTCAGACAATTATTTCTTATATGCCTGAAAAAACCAGTCATCTTTGCAGAAATGTATCATTTGATCATTTGCTGGAGTCCATTGGTAGTGTTAGATTTCTTTGAATATTTCAGTTTGGATTTTAATTGTTTTTTGGTCATAGGTGCTAAATTAATGAATTAAATCCAGGACTATATTAATCCCTGGCAAAAGCACAGATTTACTACTTTGAAGGAAGTCTCTGTTTATTAAAAAAAAAATCAAGAACAAGAAACAACCTTCAAAGAGCACTGAAATGAATTTCCCTATACTGTGCAGTTAAAATGTACAGAAAAGAGAAGTTATGTTTAGCACTTGTTTTGCAGTCACCACAAATAATCTGTATTTTAAATATGCAACTCAATAGTACATGAAATCTGCAAGAACATCTCATGTAGGATTTTACCCTGCTGGCTGGGGAAGAAGAGAAAACTATGACAGCCACAGCAAATTATTTTGAAGAGCCCTTTCAGACTAAGCAGAAACAATTCCACTTAGCATGAATCTTACATCCAAATAAAATTCAAATAATTACATAAAAGGCTACAGAGCCTTAGAGATTTAGATTCTTTAAGCTAAACTCTTTAAAAAAGAATGGCAGAAGGGGAAACAACCCCTTCTAGTGCATAACCACTGTTACACGAGGGTGATACACTTCATGAGTTCCTCCTGTCAGAATTTCTTATTTTAATTTTTCCTTCCTAGTGACAACGTTGCTGTAGAAATTTCCATGCCTGTGACAAGGAGAGAAAATAATATTCTCCTGTGGCTTTAGGGATCATTATGTGTAATCACAGCAAAGCTCCTATATCAGAACACATCCAGTTTAGTGTGACATTGTTGGAGGTCTCTTGAGATGGCTAAACCTTAGAGGTTTCCTCATGGAACTCCTACTGTGTCAGTATTGTGTTTGTTTCTGACATAGTAATAGACAATTTTCCTTTCAAACAATGTATTATAGGTTCACAGGAAAATTCAAGACACCTCAGGGTCTGTAATTTAAGCCTCTGCTCAAAGCAGGGTCAGCCATGAAGTCAGAACCAGTTACTTGTCCAGTCCAGTCTCACAATGGACAGAGCCTGCCCAACCTCTCTGGGCAACCTCGTTTAATACAGGATTGTGCTCCCTGCAAAAATAGATTCTCATTGCATCTAGGCCAAGCCTGTCTTCTCTGTTTGTGCTCATTGTTTCTCATCCTGCCTCATGCACTTCTGAGAGGAAGCTCATCTCACCTTCTCAGCAATGTCCTCATAGGTGTTGGAAAGCTGATGTTAAACCAGCCTGAAGCTTTTTCTTCTCAAGGCTTAGCAAGACTTTTGCCCTTAACCTCTCCCCTCAGGTGAAGTGCTCCAGCCCCTATCATGTTGGTGACCCTATTCTGAACTTGTTTCAGTAATGAGCTCACAGAGATTTAGGATGTGTTAGTGTTTTGCTTTGACTCCTGGAATAGTACAGGAACTCGAGGAAATGGTATTCCAAATAAAATTGCAATTTTTTTGAATCATCAGTGATAAATTGAAATAGAAACTTTTTAAATATAATTTGAATTATTTTCAAAAAATCTGACAAGGACATGGAGTGACAGGACAGAATCACAGAATATTCTGAGTTAGAAGGGACCCACAAGGATTACGAGTTCAAATCTTAAGTGAACAGCCCATATGAACAATTGAAATTTTAATCACATGAATTTAGACATCAACAGCAGTAATATTACGACCACAATCTGGCTTTGTCCTAGATTCTTGCTTCATCAGATGTAAGATCACATGTGATCTAGTTCATGAAAGAATGTTAATATTACAATCCCCATTTAATGTGAATTATAGTTTTGACAGGTGGATGTATATGTTTGTAAAATCAGCAATTCTGCTTGAATGCTTATGGCGAGTAGCTGTTACTGTAAAATAGAACTGCAATAAAAGGCTTCCATGTGCAACAAACCAGGTGAAAAGTAGAAAGAAGTAAAGTTTTTTCTGAAGCATATGCCATTGTTTGTACTTTATATGAGACAAAGATTTTTAAAGTTAATGTTTGACTTTGTGTTTGCTGGGAAAAATTGTTTTAGTTTCATTGTCTTTACAGTGAAAATAGCTATCAACAAGTCTATATAATAATTAGAAGCATGATATAAGGGCATTGTGAATGCAGCATAATATTTTTTTCCCAAGATAGTAAGTTGTGTTGTTAAGAGACCTTCAAGAATAAACAGCAGCTCATGTATGAAGCAGAGGAACTACAGCCACTCTGTTACTCTGGCATTCAAATTAGAAATGCCTTTGACATGAAGTATATTAATATGAGAATGTGTTTTTTAAATTAAGGAAAGAAAAGTGGGACCAAAAAATATGAAAGAAACAATATTTGAGAAACAGAGAAATTTGAAAAGCCTGGACTGACTTTTGTCCTACAGGCTGGATGCTTTGCCTGTGCCTGTGAGGCTGTGCAGGCTGTTCCCTGCCAGGGCACTCACTCAGCCCACACCTGCTCCTGAGACCAGCAAAGAAGCAGCTGCAGAGAGAAAATGTTCATGAGACCTTTATGGTGACTGAGCAGCAAGGTCAGAGCAGCCAGACGAGTGCAGTGTGTTTGACCTGAGGATATGGGGTCCACCTGATGCTGCAGGAAAGTGGGTGTTGGGGGTGTTATGCAGACTGAATTTAATGTAAGCGAGCTGTATGAAGGGGATCAGGTGAGATGGGGACAGGCTGTGGTACTCAGCTCACCCCAACCCTGCAAGAAACATTGAATGCCCCACAGAAGAATATAGATAAGTGGTTTTCCAATCTCTCTTGCAAGATAAGAGCTACACTTTCTAGCACACTCAACCCTCTCATAACAGTTCTATGTTGCATATTTAATTAATTACATAAAGGTGAGAGTTTAAAACAACACAACAGAGAATAATCGTACTTGCTGTTGTTTCCTGCAGTGAAATAAAATGCCCCAGATATTTCTCAGGCTAAAGGATGCTCAGTATTCTGAAAGATGCCTCGGTTTTCCTGAAATACTTGGAAATTAGAAAATTCACTGCCTGAATTTCCAACACTCTCTTTAAACTCTAATGCAAAATATAGGTGGAGCACCTTCTGAATGCTTTTTTGAAGTATCAGTGGGAATATGAGTACTTAATAAAATAACACACATTTGGAATTAAGGCTGTGAGACTTTTTGTTAGCAGAATCAAATTGTTGATTTGGTTCAAACACCCACATTTATGTAGCTCATACAGATTTTCCTCCCATTTTCTCCTACTGTGAAAAATTAAAAAATCTTTTCCTCTTAGATAAAATATTATTTCAGAATTTGTTAAAAGAACAATGCTAAAGAAAGCCTGGACTTGCTAAATAAAAGAAGAAAGGGTGGGTTCATTCAGCCTTCCAAGGATTTACAGTTTAGGAGCCCCAAGTCCAGACGTCTCCTCTTCTTGAGGGGATCTGAATTCCCAGTTCCTACCTCCCTGGAAAGTGCCCTGGTGCCACAATGGGCAGTCTGCTTTGCATTTCACCTGTTGAGGAACTTGTTCTGTGTTGCTCGATGTTAGTGTTACTGTTACTGTGTTACTCTGTGTTTCTCCACTTGGGTTGGAGGGGGTCGTCTGGTCCAACCCCTGCTACTCCTGTAGCGCACCCAAGTGCATCAATGTTCTGTCAATCCAGCAAAAGTCCCGGCACATGGCTGGAGAATCAGCCTCAGGCAGCACTCTGTCTTTTGCTTTTTCTTCTTTTTCTTCCTTTTTTGGGATGTGTAATTATGTCAGTATTTAATAAATAATGAAGCAATCTCAAAGAGGAAGAGTGAGGAAGCCCTTGTTTAGGACATCTCATGATCTGATTATCGGCACCTCCTCCTCAGCCCACAACCAGCCTTCAGTCTTACAGAGAATGGATTTTATTAGAACTGAATCAAATCCCTTCCAGCTTTCCACACTGCTCTAAGCCCTGAGACAGCAGGCAGACAGAAAATAATTCCTCTTGTCTCTCTCAAGCAGAAATCTGAATGAGGCAGCTTTTTCTTTCCCCCACATGGTATTATTTGGTGAATTTGGTTTACATCTGTAAGACACTGTGAGTTTGTACTTTGAAGTAATTCACTTTTTTTTTTTTCTAAAACATTTTGTCCAGCTATGAAATGGCTCACTAATAATTAGTCTTGTTCATGAATCCTGTTTGGCAAAGAATAACTACAATTGCACAAACACATAAACAAAAAATAAGAAAAAAAAAAGCAGAAAAACTTAGGAGGTTATGAAGATGTTGCAAACAGAAATCCCGAGAATAATAACCAAAGGAATATGGCAAAGAGAGTATTTTGGGCTCTGTAGGTGAGCCCAGCAAGGCACTGCTTCCAGCCCCCACCAGGTGGCTCTCCATACTGGAGCATAGCAGTTTGGAAAATCCCCTCTCACAGGAGAAAGGGGCTTGTGCTTATGCAAAAATACTAAGATTTTCTTCTGAATCTAAGTGTTCACCTCAGCTGCTGAACAGATGCTCAGTCTAGGAGACGGTGTGAAAGCCTCACACTCAATTCTTCTGTTTACTTTAGGCCGTTATTTCTGAATTATTGTTCAGCATCTGGAAGGATTATTCCCTGCTTACTCCACCCTGTATCCCACAGTACATGCAAGTGGGATCTGTGTCTGAGTTTGCTGGATGTCTGTCTACTGCAAAGAATAACACAGCAAAACATCCTGTGCACCACTAAAATCCCAATTAAGCATCATGTAATCTATCTTTTGAAATGTGATTTTGCTCATTGGCTGGAGCTCCTCTCCCTTTAAATCTTTTCTATCTCTACCCAGGACTGCTTAAATTGTTTCTACAACTTCTCTGAAACAAAGATCCCATTCCTTAATAGTGAAATATACCGTCACTTTATTATGGTGGCAGGCTTTATAAGATGTTTTTCTTCCTCACCACCTCTGCATACCTGAGATAACAATGAATATCAAAGTCATCACACTAAACTGGGTTGTCATTACTGGGTCAGAGTCTGAAAAGGATGCAGTAGAGAAAATCATCTTTATGCACACCCTGCTTTAATTGAAGGACAGAGCAGAATGGCTCCTGTTTCATGGACTTAAAACGACCTTGGTCTTCTTTGCCATTTTAGAGGAAGATAAAGTCCTAAATTCTGAGGGCTTAATTTTTTCATATCTCACATCATTTCATCATCTTTTCCCCTCTGCCTGTTTAACAAGGTTTTTAACATTGAGAAAGAAGCAATGGGGACAGAATTATGTTTGTTTTCTTTCTAATTTTAATTGTTCATTTCTTGATTGATTCTTCATAGTGTTGGCACCTGGACAAAGAAAGGGCATTTTGCAGCCCGGTGTTTCTTCTTTGTGGTATTAACACATAGTCCTCATTTCAATCTTTACAGAGCAGCTGCTTGTAATGTAAAATGCTATCACCACAGCAAGCTAGGAAAAAGAGATTTGTTTACTGAGAAATTAAAGCTATTCTTACAAAAATAGGAATATCGACTGATATTATGGAAGGTCTATGAAATAAGTTAAAGTGGTGAGTATTTGAAAAGATAATCCCTGAACCAGATCTCAGATGCTATACTTTTTTCTCAAAATTGAACCCCAAATTTGATAATCCAGGGAAACCGGAACCTATGCTCTAGGTATAATGTGTTACATAATAACTATGTATTTAGAGAGAGTATATCTTTATATAGTTTTATTTATTTATTTATTTATTAAGACTTCTAAACTCAGTGCTGCAATGAAGAGCACAAATTGCCTTCAGTTGAAGACCAGTTTCCAGTTTGCCCACTTCTGTGGTAAAAGTTTTCCCTCTTGCTATATTTTACCAGACCCCCAAAACTCATCATTCTGCCATGCTGATGTACACAAGGAAGGTGAAAGTACATAGGCAATCTCCTGGGGAAGCAATGCCGCCTTCTCCACTCAAGGATGCTAAGAGGGAGAATGTGGCCATGGCAACAGCAAAGGGATGGATGGGCTCTGCCTCCTAGGAAATACAGGGAAATCCCTCTGCCAAGTAGCACACACACCACAGATGATGGTAGCATGGGTGACCCACAGCTGCTTTCTGCCAGCAGAAGGTGTGTCTCCACATATACACCTGAGCCCAGTCTATAGAACTGCAACTGACAGGATTTTTAAATACAAAAATTACTTCCCAGTACTCCGTTCTACCTCAAGGTGAAAGGGCCATAGCAAAATCTAGTACGTAAAAACTTCACTTATGTCCCTAGTTTATCTCTACTTTAATTCTAGTGCATTTATTTGTAAAATATAAATGGTATTGACTTCACAGGCACTTAAACAAAAATTTAAATATATTTTTCTATTAAAATGCCCTAAAGGTAATTAAGGGGACAATGAACAAAGAAGCAGCTCACCATTGCTTAAAAGATGCAATGAAGTGCAGATTATATAATGTTAGGAATGAGTGCACTTTTAATTTCAAAGATGTAAGGATGTGACAGATACGTTAATCATGAGCAGTGTCCTATTAAAATTAACAGAACAAACATGCAATTTTGAATAAAGCAATTTTTTTCAAGAGAGGAGATAAGAAAGTCAAGAAAACCATCAAAACCATGAAGCTCATGAAATCATCTTGGAAACTGCATGCAAGGCAGTAGGCTGATCTTTCTTATTTTCTAAAATCCACCTGGACTTACACATATATACCTACCCCTTTTTAATATAACTTGGTATTATTTCTGCAGCCAGAATATTATTTCCCCACCTTCTACTTTTTTAGTGCTTTTGAATTTGGGATATGAGCACACTAACATAGTTCCTGCATTCCTTCTTCTTGCTTTGCATTGCCATGAGGAAGAACAGAATCAGAAAAAAACTTTCTGCGACTCTAATTGTTACCAACTCAACAGCCCATGGTGTTCATGTTCACAAAAATCTCTGGATGTGGGTCAAGTTCAGACTTGTCTCTTTTTGCCTTGAGGCATTTTTCTGCAAGGCTAATTCTATAGGGCAGAAGCACAGAACATGAGACAGGCAGCTATTTTAACAATTAAAGACACTATGTTTTAAGAAAGAAAAGAATTGGAAATTTCAGAATAATTGTTCTATGCAGCAAAGACTATACAAAATACCCCAAACGTGAAGAAATGGCATCTCTTCTATGACAGCACTTGCTTTCTGTCCTTGTCAGTACAGCTTATTTATTTTGTATTGTTTTTAGAGATTCTGGAGTGCCTAAAACACAGTTGCACTGTTTTTCAAGTAAAACAATTCCAACAGCAGCCTGATGTGAAAGTTTTTCTTACAATCAGGTTAAACATAAAGAATGCAATATTTTAATAGTGGGAAAGGCTAATCATGTAGGAAGCACTGTTTTGTAGTGTGAGCACTATTAGGCAGCAAACCTTAGAGCAGATTGCCACAAAGAATGAACAAAGCTGGGTTTTGAGCACTTATCAAGTGTCTTTTTCCAATCCCTGCTGCTGCTCATTATATCTCTGGGAAGTGTTCTGACAAAAAATGGAGCTGGGGAATTTCACATCTCCAGCCAACAGAGGAGTGTCAGAGGGGCTGATAGCTGTCAATAAAATTGGTATTTACAGCAGAGCCGAACATGATGAAAACCAAGATACAGAGGTGTGTGAATTACCCTTGGTATCCAGAACAAGGAGGTGGAGTGGAGCCCTCCTCATAAACAAGACTTGCCTGCTGATCCAGGAAGATAAGCATTTGAAAAGAAGCTATCAAGAGCCACTCATGAGCAGTCTCTTCTTCCAAAGCAATTTTCCTTGAGGATACAGGAAATCAAGAGTTCATTGATAAAGTTTACTTTGTTAAGGAGTCACGTGGGTCAGATTATCAGATCTACTTCACTTACTTTTCACAGCTCAACCAGTATCAAGGATTTAAAAATGAGACACATTTGCCAGCTAAGGATCCTTTCAGTACAAGACAGTTTATTATAGTTACAGAGTAGTATCCCATCCTTCCTAGAAAAGGAAACACGTTGGAAAAGGCCGTAGTTTTCTTGCACTCTGCTTACTTTGGCAAACACTTCCTTTAGACCAGTTGCTAATTAGCAGTCTTCTGAACAGCACTAAATTCTCCCAACACCATAGCTCATGCAGAACCATCCCCAGAAGCAGGAACCAGGCAGTCTCACCCATGACCGTCGTGAATATGAAAACAAGCTTGTTACAAAAAGTCGTTTTGTTCTATGAAAATAATAGCTATTTTAATTTTATGCTAATGAAGAAAAAATGCAAATGTTGAAATATCTTAATTTTTTCAAGACGGTTTTTCCCCCACAGACTCAATAGAGATTCACAGCCATGCTTTGCTTAATAAAGCTGTACAAGTCTTCCTCTTGAATTACAAAGGAGGTTTTTTTGTTTGCATAGACACAAAATTTGTGTGAGAGTATGTGTCTCACCTGTATGTTAATTATTGATTTTTAAAATATTTTAAATTTTATGGGAATATGAATTTTTCCCATCCATGCCTCTGACATATCGTGTAAGTGTTTTGGTCATAATAAATAGCTGACTGGATATCATTCATGTATTTTCAGAGCTATTGAAAGCAGACACCTCTATATTCTTGAAAAAATTATGCTGTCACCAAGAACAATTATAAGTGACTGTTTCTTTTTCCTGTCATTCTGATTATAGTCACTATTTCCCTTTAGTTTTCTCTCCTTGCTGGATAGAAAAACGAAAATTGCCTATGCTCTCAATTAATTTTCTCACTCCACAAATTAAACTTCCTGAAAATTGTTCCCTTAAAAATGATTTTATTACTTTTGCAACTGCAATCAGTCTGTACCCAGATAATCTCATCCTCGTTCTCCCTCATATATATCTGCTACTCCCAGATGGTTCCACTTTATTATGTCCAACTACAGCATAAGGATGGCCATGCAAAAATGGGGGAGTTCAGAATAAGTAGGCTTTTTTTTTTTTTTTTTTTTTAATCTGATCCCTACTAGAAAGTAGTAGGGATGTTTGTAGTAGTTTGTATGAGACTTTCTGACTATGTGGAGTTCCACCAACATTTGTGAGATGCTTAAAGTTTCTGTCTCAGCTTGTTGCTGAGACAGAAAAAGGTAGGTGACATTTGACTAGCAAGATCACTGAACCAAATACAGTCTCCACATTGTAGACATGAAACCTCTGTGTATCATACTAAAAATAACAAAAAAATGTTTCTCATTCTCCTACAAAGGATTGGAAAATGCCTAAAACACAATAACGCTTTGGCAAATGGTTTCAGTGGCATTTGCTCCATCACTATCACAGCAATTAAGTCCTGCAGTCCCCTAGACCCTCCTGTTTGCCCTTATTGAACATACCAGTGACCTTTGGTTTTCCAGTCCTCTGAAACCTCCCCCAGCCACCTCAATTTTCCAAAGATAATCAAGAGTGGCCTTACAATGACATTAGCCAGTTGCCTTAGTCCTCATGGCTGCATTCACTTGTGTCCTGCAGATGTGTATGTGCACTTGGCTTAATATTCTGTAATGTGATCCTCCTGAGTATAAAACTTAATTGCTTCAGCCTTTCTCATGGGTCTCAGGGAGCTGTGACTTCTCAGGACAGATTTTATCAGTAAAGGCTGAGGTGAAGAAGGCACTGGGTACCTCATTCTTTCCCATGTCCTCTCTCCCCCACCCCATTCAGTATCAGGCACTCACTTTCAGCCCTCATGATCTGTCTTTTGTTGTTGATGGTCCTGTTAAAGTCCTTCATGTTCCCCTTCCTGTCTTTTCCAAGCTTCAGCTGTAGATGGGCTTTAGCCTTCCTAAGTCATTCCTGTAAAGTCAGAGAATATCTCTGTATTCCTCTTTTTCACCTGTTTCAGCTTTCACCTCTTCTACTACTCCTTTTAGGTCTGAGGTAAGTAAGGAGCCTGTCCTAACCATCATAAAATCATTAAGGTTGGAAAAGACCTCTAACATCATCAAGTCCAACTGTCAACCCAGCATCACCATCATATTCATCACTAAACCATGTGCTCAAGGGCCATATGCACATGCACTTCAAGGGATGGTGACTCTGCTACTTCCTGGGCAGCCCCTTCCATTGCCTGACCACCCTTTCCACAAAAATATTTTACCTAATATCCCTTTCACACTACAACCTCCATTCAGGTAGCTGTAGAGAACAATAAGGTCTCCCTTCAGCCTCATTTTCTCCAGGCTAAACATCCCCAGGTCCCACAGGCACTCCTGCTGCCCTTCTTGGGACATGCTCCAGCACCTCAATGTCCTTCTTGCAGTGAGAGGTCCAAAATTGAACAGAGGTGTTTGGTTTGATTTCTTTCACATTGGCATGTCTCATTGTTATGCATCCTGAGAATCAGCCAGAACTCCTGATCTGCTCTTCTCTCCATGACCCTCTCTTATCAAGCAGATCCTTCAAGAGGCCAAAGTCTGCTGTTCTGTAATTCAGAGTCATGCTTCTCCTATTTGTTGCTCAGAATGGGCTCTCTACCACCTCATGGGCAGCCAAGACTGCCCCCAACTTTCATATCCCCAAGCCTTTCTTGTTTGCAAGCATCCAGCCTAATGAGGGTCAGCCATTGTTGGATCACCAGTCACCCCTGCTGGGAAGCTGCCATCAGTGCAATCCATGTATCTCAGGACTGCTTGCTTAATGCTGTGCCCAGCACATGACAGGCCCCTTATGAGAAGCAGGGTTTTGAACACAAGCCTTCCTCCCCTTGTTTGAAGACAGCAGCATCCTCTTCCCCATCTGGCAGTCTGTAGCAGATACCTGCCACAACATGGTCTGCCCTCTAATCCTAAGCCATAAACTGTTGCCTGTCTAATTTTCTGTCCCAGAGCAAGGCTCCATTAATCCCTGACAAATCCATTAGTCTCTGACAAAAAGCTGAATGACTCCACAACCTTCCCCACCACCTGCTCGTGTTGCAGTGCCCGTGTCCATTCCTTGCAGCATGCTGGCTGTGGGAGCCATCCCACCATGTCTGTGCAAGGCTGCAGACCTGCACCTGCACACAGGCTTTTGATTCCTCCTGCTTTTGTCTCATGCTACATGCAGGCATCAGTGTAAGGGCATTTCAGGGGGGTGCTCCAACCAGTTGATTTCTCATTAATTATGAGAGCTTCCCCCGTGATGCTGTCTGGGGCACTTCCCTATTTGCCCTCACGTGCTTGAAGTGGGCGTCCTTTTCTACTGCACCTTCTTGCCAACACAGCCCACCATTTCCCCAATGGATTGTGGGTCACCATCTCTCTTCACCCTCTCATTCCTAGCTTCCAGGTCTCGTCAGAAGGCTTTGCTGCCAGTCTGTTGGCAGAGATACTTTTGCCTGAATCCACCTCAGAGCTATTTTCTAGAATCCACCTAAGTACTAATTTCAGACATTTGCATTACTAAATAGAAATCACACAAATCTAGGCTGAAAGAAATCTCTGAGACAGGATGAAGCACACCCAGCTCACTCTTGATTACACATTCATCTAATGTGTCCTCAGAAATCTCCAGTGAAGGAGACTGCACAGTTAGCATGTTCCAGCACAATCTGTCCTTACATTTACATTTTCTTAGCATCTAACTTAACTCTCTCTTGGATAAATTTTGCTAACAACTTTTGTCCTATACTCAGTGGATAAGAGGGAATGTGAATTTCTTGTCATTATAATAATCTTAATATTTCCCAGATCTTTTTATGACAAGCTTTCTCATACTTGTTTTGTTCAGAACAAAGAAGCCACAACAAATAAGTAAATTCTCAAACCTCCCTCACAAGCCATTTTCTAAACTTCTCATACCTCTTTTGACTTTCTTTTTGACTCTTAACAATGTTTACCTATTCTGAAATCCAAGCCTCTGACATAATGGTCTAGTTAAAATGTCATACGTAAAACAAAATACCTCCTACCTCCCATGCTTTAGATACAAACATTGAAATTCCTCTGCTCTGTTTTTTTTCCTTAGCAGTTTGAAACTGCAGTTTCATATTTTGACTGTGATCTATCCCTGCTCCTTTGTACAGTATTATCACCCTTACTTCACATCTTCTCTTCTAGTATTTTATTCTTAGCAAGCGTAGCAGATCTTTCATGTGTGATGATTTTCAAACCACTTCTTCAAACTGCCATGACTTTTGAATTTTAATCCTCCAAAATATTTCCATCTTACCAGTGGATAAAATAAAAATCTCCATTTTTTGATAAGCATTTTCTGATCATTAATGAAACTTGAACAAAACACAAGAGAAGTCTGTAAAGAACATTATATGTCTTCCTAATTTGACAGTGAACTGTCATAATTAGTTTTTAGTACATTTCTGCAGCCAGTGGGTTCACCCACCAGATGGCAATTTCATCCAGAACATTTCCTTTAGTTGCTTATGAGAATGTAACTGGTAGTGTGTCAAAAGCCTTATTAGTGTCCAAATATATCACATCCTCTGCTTCCTTTGTATCCACCAGGCCAGTTACACTGTCAAAAAACCCCCCACAGATTGATTTGACTTGATTTATTCTTGATAAATTGATGTTGGCTGTTTCATATCACTTTGTTATTTTATTATCCGTGTGCCCATAAACTGATTATTTAACAAAATTATTTTGGTAACTTTTTGACTATTGAAGGCAGGGTGACTGTTCTACAATTTGTATTTTGTCATTCGCAATATTTCACAAAATAATGATCCTTTCTATTGTAGTGAGAGCGTTCCTGAATGCTCAAGTTAACAGTTTATAATGTAATTGTAGATATTACACATTTTTAAAACTAAATTACAAATTTTAAGAAGAACTTTTGTATCTGTCTCTCTGAATTCGGGTTTTGCCTTTTATTTCTTCTACTATTGCAACTGTGCATGCGACAAGCCTGTTTGTTTACTCTGTAGTGCTCCACAGAGACATTTCTGAATTCCTTCTCTGAATTACCCCACAAACCTCCTTTCTTACGCTTCTTCGAAGTCCCCCCCAGGAAGGTCTTTCTTCATGAAACTTATACAGAATTAGTGAAGCAAAAGTGGTTTACTATGGGCTTGTCTGCAAACTCCTAACAACAATTAGCAAAATAAAGCCACTGACTGCATATTTTATCCTTCCTTTGCCAATTATTTTTTCACATTGCAAGTGTTCAGGTATTCAAACCATTTCAATGTTTGGACAGTAAAGCTTGAGGGTACTAAATAAGGGATCCAGTAAGATCTAGCTACATCAATCTTAGTTAAATATCTGCCTTTACCTCCAAACGTTTCCTTTTTGTGTTCAGCCTGACAAGATAAACACAGAACAAGGAATTTGTAATTTCTAAGAGACAACAATTTAATTAGCTCAGAGTGCAATGCACTGCACAAAAGGATGGTGAGAAATAATAAACCAGAAAGTGCTTCAGCCTCAAGACAATATTGCTAACAAGTGTTATTCTTAAAAAAGACTCAGTAACAAAGCACTTTTAGGTTGCTGTAAGAAATCTGGATGCTTTGATTGACATATAAAACAATTATGTTGTGAACTGTTTGGTCTAAGTCATTATTTGGAATGGTGTTCCCTTACTGTTTGAATCCCAGGACTACACTGGATGCAGTAAGAAAGATAAGCAGTTCCCTGTGGTAAACAGTTCTACAGCTTCATCTTGTCCGGAGGTGCTGAACTAGTGGAATACATTATCCAGTACTTGGATTAACTTAGCACTCAGGTGCTACACAGTTAATCAAATCAGAGGTAACATTGCCTCAGATTATCCTGGCAACTTATTTTAAACAGGAGAGACTCCTTCTCGTAAATCAGGGCTTCATTTCTGTTGGCCAGGCTGCTCCTAATGCAGAGACCAGTTCATCTCCATGCTGTTTGCTCTCCACTGCTGGATTTGCCAAAATAAGGTCACTGTAATATAGTTTTCAGAAAGAGCTTGCCTGTGATACCTCAGATGTTGAAACCTGGGTTACATGGAAGCATGAGTAGGAGGTAAGCCCATTACACTACTACCCTCAGCACGACCGTACTGGCCTTCAGTGAGCTCCTGGGTGGAAGTGAAAAGGGACAATTTAAGCCTATAAAGCCCTAAATAGTCTGACAAGGATCTAAATAATAAAGGCAAAAAATCCACTGCTGAAATCATTATCCTGCAGTGTAGCCTGCAAGGGTACCAGAGAAGCAGACTCTCTGCAGAGACACGACAGGCAGCCAGCATTTTGCCCCAAGAAATCTTTGGTTTTACTCTCCTCAGCCATGCCATTAGTCAACTTTCAGCATGCATACCAATATTTTTGTATTTCAGAGGAAAAAGCAAGACCAAAGTTTGAGGAGGTGGGGAATAATCGACGTAAGTATACAAGAGAGCACAGGATTATGTATTAAAAATTAACACACTAAGAGCACAGATGTATGTAGGCACCTCTAACTATTGCAGTGAATCCACGTGTTCATGCTTTCTCATATCATCTATGAAAACTATCCAAACTTACAGATAAAAAAGTGCCAAATTTAATCCAAAACTTATTCAAACGAGTTAAATCACATTAATGCCAGTTCACAAGCATTTTCTCAGTGATGTTTCTCTCTCTTCAGATCTCAGACAAGTGATAGAAAGACAAGACAGTTGATCAAAGTAAAATTAAACCGCCTGTGGCTGAGATTAGGGAAAAAAAGTAATAATTGCTAAATGAGAGCAGGCACTTCCCTGCTAACAGACACACAGAAACCTTAGGTCTGTATTTGAAATGCTACGGACTTAACAAGTTTGTGGGGGGGAAGGCTGGCATGACACTAACTCTGTGCTGCTTGGCACTCAAGGGAAAAGAAAAACTGCAACAATTAAGTTTTCAAAAGGCTTTCTTGGTAACTCATATTTAAAGTTTCAGTTGCTGTTTTAATCACTCTTGTTAGCAGACAGGAATTCCTATGAAACAGACTGCCAGGAAACTGGCTTGTTTTCAACACCCTTTATATTCCCGTCAAAATTGAAGAGGGAAATCTTCATTTGTCAGTCATTTTGCACTTCTCAGCCCTTTTCTTTCTCTTTCTGCTTCTTTTATTTACAGAAGAGAAAAAGGGAGCCACGCAGAAGTTTTTTTCTCCTTCATAATGGCACACTTCTTCCCACTCAAATACGCAGTTTTGAAATTGATGCAGCTGTCACATAGGACAACAGAATCTAGTAGTTCCTCTAAGGTACTGCAACGTGTGTTTACTACGTTCTGATGCCATCCCTTGAGACTGCACAAGGAATTGCAGGCATTTCAATGCAGAACGCTCCTAAAGCTGCTTTTGCTTGGAAAAGTAGTGTGAGCTGTTTATGGTCTCTCAGAGCTGTTTAGCACTGATGCCTATTCTCAAAGGAAGAAACAACTTTCAATACCTCCTTCAATCCCCTAAAATCAACATACACATACTAGCAAGCAGATTTCTGGTGAGGGCCTCAGTTAATTTTTTTTTTTTTAATTTTGCACTGATTTCCTGATTTGAAAGTAACCAGAATATTGGTTCCGCTTACTGAACGTTATAAAATTAATGTCTACAGGCAATTTTTCTGCAGCTTGGCAATGCAATGCATCCATCTGAAACCCACTACACTGAGTCCTTTGGTATTTCCTTATTTTCTAAATGGCGGCCACGTAAATAAATTGCAATATTGTTAGGATGGTGTAGCAGGTTACTTCTAGCAAGCATTCATAATTGCTTTAAGCAGTCATAATTGCTTGCAGCCCATTTAGTGTATCTCCTCTTTATAGGCCTTTGAGAAAATAAAAAGTTTATTGCTGTGTAGAGCTGTGATATAAAGCAATCATTCCACTTACGGAGCTCACATTTTTAACATGATTTACAGAAAAATTAGCTGGCTTTTCTTTGACTAGCTGAGGCATGCCCCTTCAGATGGAAACTGTACCATATAACATTACTGTTGTCTGTATGTGCACACAGACACATGACATAGAGAATATATGTATACCTGTGTATATGAAATTAGGTCAAAACATATGTGAAGGAGTATTACACAATTGTAGGTTAGAACAAAAGTAAATTAACAGTTGTTAAAAACAAGCAAGTTCAGTTGGAATAACATCGGAGAGGAGCAATTCTGTAGCCTGATCTATAAATGATACCAGATACTACTCAAAACTTGTCCCTGAGTGCTCTGGTGAACCACTGGATGGCATCAACCTGTAACATTATCAGTTCCTGCTGGTTTTGTCTTTATATGATTCTGCTGATTATTCTACTGTTTGCTACTGCTTTTATACACACTCTTGAGCACTCTTAATCTAAACCCCCAATCCTCTGAGTCCATCCCTTTGGGAAAAAAAGTTAACATAGTTAGTTTATTATCCTAATAAAAGACATACTGTGACCTTATTGACATTTCAGCAACTGATTTTAATTATACTATAATATACAGCACAAGCTGCACAATACTGGAAAAGAAATCTCATTTATGGAGTTCATAGAGTCTAATAAACTTGTTAAGGACTCATGATCCCCTTATGCTCAACAAACTTTTCAATAAAGGGACAGTTTAGAGTATGAAGTCATGTACTATCACAGATATTTCTTGCTTTACATCTGTCAATATCTGCTGGTCAACTAGGATAACTATATAACTAGTCATATTTTCTGAAGAGGAAATAGTGTGTTTCATAATATCTGAAATTCAAATACAGGAATTTTACTGAATATTCTTTCCTAATGGTTGTGAAAAGCTCTGCGTCTCATGTTTAAAAAACTTCCCTCTTGTCAAAGGTATTGATTTCACAAAACATCTGGCTATAAAATTAATGCTGTCAATGGGAACCTTTGTAAGATGCGTTATTTGCATGCACATCACACTTTGCAGGAATGGGGCCTTTATTTAGGCTCAATTCTACCTTCAAGTATATCTGAAAAACTATATTTCAAGCCAATGCAAATGAGAAAGAAGAACTGAATGCTGTTTGTAGAATTTGGCATCACTGATAGCCTTCTTCTAAGGAGAGGAAAAGTGCTTGACTGGGACGGCAGCCTGTTACAGATAAATGTTGAAATTCACTAGCTCAGCTGCAGTGCGATACTGTTGACTCTGCACATGAGTTTGTACACACTATTCCAGTTGTACTATGTACATCTGGCACGGGCTACTTGTATTGATGGCCACTGCCAAAAAATAAAAGCCCAGACAGCTACACTGGACTGATAGTGCACCTTATGTACTCCCTATAGAAATTACAGATTTGTCGCTGTCTTTACCGGGTTTACAAGCCAAGATCTGCTGGTAGGAGCCTCGCAGCTCTTGTTCATGTTACAATTTGCCATCTCATGCCCATCAGTGTTCATGCCTCATGCTGTTTCTGCTTCACTTGAAGGCAGGAGTCGCTTCACTTATCTTTGAAATATTTAACAATGAGCATCCAGTAACAGTCCCTATAATTCATTTTGGGCTGTCTTAATTAACATGAGATTTATTGGAGGGAAAGAATCAAATTAAACTTTAAGCAGAGTAAAAACACAGTCAGATTAATGCCATGATAAATTTAAATCTCTAGGCCAGATTATTCCTTTTTTAAAGTTGCAATTTATTAGATAGATAAGAAGGACTTTAAAAACTGCATTTCATAAAGTTAATTTGCTGCTGCCCAACAGCAATGTGCTCTCAAGGCTGGATCCAACAAGAAGATCCAGAAAGTAAGGACAGGGATGGCTATCTTTCAAGCATCTGCCTTAACAGGTTTGATGGCTGGATTAGGTATGCGGACATAGAGGGATATCCTCAAATGGAAACCAGCACAATTAGAATCTAGAGTGGAAAGCTACCTAGAGCTAGGCAATAGGATGGCAAGATGATTAAATCTTGCCTCTTAGGTACATCATACAGAGTCCTCTTTTTTCTTTTTTTCATTCTCCAGCATAAAATCCATGTGTCAAGCATACTTTTCAGATTTTCTTTAAAAATAAAGCTAACAAAAGACATGTTTTTCCATTTCCACATAAAAATTGGTATCTTAGACCACTGATCAGGAAGAGGGGAACCACTTCCTGGTTCATTGAATAAAATAAAATAAAAACCCATAACCTTGAGACTAGGGATCAATCATCTACAAAGGCAGTTTGTGTCTCCAATCTGATAATACGAAGTGACAATTTTCCAGGATACAGACAAATGTGCCAGTCAAGGCCTGGAACTGGGAGCTCAAACACTGAGCAGGTAATTAGAACATGTCCCAGTTCTTGGGCAAACAAACCCATCTCGTGCAATCTGAAGGGTTTTACAAGGAAGGGGCAACTGTCACAGAGTTTTTTGTTTCGTGTTTTTTGAACTCCACATGTGTCAGAGTGTGTTAAGCCTAAAGATCCAGCTGCTCAAACTTCATAAGAGGAATGATGCTTCTCTTCCAAGTACTGGTGGAAAACGATGTAAGGGTTTAATCCATTCTGCCAAGACTGAGGCAACTCATCACATGTATTATCATTCTGGATGACCTTAAAGCAATAAATGGAGTGTTTAGGTTACTGGTTTAGGTTACAGCTGCACAGATTTGGATTTAATCACATAATTCTGCTGAAGTTCCAGTTAAGGTTCTTGAACTTTTTCTCTTAATTCCAGTTTTTAATTTGTTAACTTCCTGTCTTTTTTCTTCATATTGCATATCTGCTCAGCATTGCAAAACTAAGGACAAAAGAAAGCAGTCGTTAATATTATTCTGTAGGCTCAAACATCTCTTCACAGAGCCTCAAGTCTTTAACAAAATTTATTCAACCCGAATATAACTAAATTTGTGAAGTCAGCTGTGCTGACATTTATGCACAATAATTCAAGATATCTGATTTTAGAAAACATGAAACTAAGTAGTTTAACACAGGCTGATGCAGATACCAGGAAAAGAGAGAAACTGATCTTTCTGGCCCCTGAGATTTGCTGGTGTGGAGGGATGGAGTCTCAGCTTCTGTTTCCTGCTGCTGTATTCTACCACAACATGGAGAGGCCATTGTCACTGCTCACATTTCTTTGAATAAGACAAAGTAAGTCCTGAAAGGATCTCTGATAAATATGCACCAATAAACTTCTGCAGATAAGTATAGCTGAATGAGTGGTGCTCTTTTTGGTTTGAAAGGAAGTTATCTCACAGAAGAAAACTCTCCTTTTTATTCTGGTTTGCTATGATAACTGACTCCAATGCAGGTGATGCAGAAGGGGCAAATACTGGTAATGGGCAGTAAAGTATCATGTCAGCTGGTAACAATCTTCTCAGTCCAGAATTCCCACTATATTCACTTCTGCAGAGCTGCTCTGGCCAATGGACTGCATATCACCATCCATAACTGGTTTTTTTAGTGACAATGTGGTTAAAGACATGCCTCTTGCAATGCAATGAATATCAGAGTATATCCCTGAGAGGTTTCTGGGAAAGTCCTTCTTTGCCTCAAGAGTCAGGCTTTTCTCTGAACAGTAATGTACAGAGAACACCCCTCCATTTCCCTACTGAAGCTGCCAGTAGGATGGCAGACTTGCAAGAGTTTTAGAAAGTGGCCTCATAATTCATAAATTTAGGCTGGATTTGAGACCACTGGCCTTGTATTTTATTCTCAGCTATACAATCTTATTTTATTTATACTGGGTAAGGGAGCACAGATTAGGACAAGATTTATACCAAATAGAAAGACACCAGATTGAAACAGCCTGTCTGAATATTTTATCTAGTCTGACTCTCTGGAAGGCTCATCTATGTTGGTTTAGTTATATTGAAAAAAAATTACTTTTCCAAGAAAGCACTTTCTGCTTTGCCCCCTTTGACCCTTTCCATCTCTCATGCTGTCAGTTACTTCTGGATTAAATCCACTTTTCTCCTCAAATCCCAGTATAGTGAGTTCATGTCATTTGCTTGTAAAAATCTGACAGACTTCATCATCCTATAAGAGAAACTGATTTGAACTCTGATCATTCCAGTGATACAATGTCTGATTAGGTGCTGTGTCTGAAGCGGGTAGAATAGTTTTTTGTTCCTGGTAGATTAGCCATGTCTTTCATTTCTGCTGACATACATACCTAGCTATAGTTGTACTTTCCAGTTCCATCAAAATTTAATATTTCAAATGCACCTGTCATGCAACTGGTGTGTTACTCAGTGAAAAGAGGTCAAGGTGCATGGATCTTAGATGACATTTCAATTATTCTTGCCTGAAGACAAATCATGTGTTTTGTCTCTGTACCTTAAAAAAGGGTCTATAACTTACACTTCTGCCAACATTTTTCCTTCCTTTTATAAAAAATGAATTCTTTATAAATTTTACAGGTTTTAAACTGTCATAGCATTGAGCAGTTTAATGTAAAATATTCCATTACAACATTTGCTGAAGAAATTCAGATAAATGCTAGCACCTTTCCTAATATCAAAAATAACCTGAAAACAAATAGCAAGCCATTTATCAACACAACAAAGAAATAGTCTTTTCTGATATATTGCCTATCACTTGATTACTATTTGACTTTCCTGCATAGATGATTAATATTTTACAAGAAGGAAAACAAATAGTGGATAGTCACTATGCTGGAAAACCAAATTTACTCCATTAATATGTAGTAATTTGCCATAACGTTCACAATGCTTTTAGATTTGAGAAAAATTTTGCTAAGACTCCTAACTTAAATCCGGAATAAGTGCCTCACAAATCACAGGAATATATTAATTTAGTTGGGGAAGGACTTTCTAGCTGATACAATAGCTAACACCTTATACTATTTATAGTAATGTCAACAGTATAAATGTCTTTGTAGTAGTGGTAGAGCTCAAAGGGGAGACACGATAACATTCAGACTTGCACGCACACAAACTCCAAAAGGGGACTTCAAAAATAAATTAAGTAATCCAGGCTATTTCTGTATAACCTCTCCTCCCACCAAAGCAGATGACATTCACATGGTCACTGAATTTACTATAACCACAGTTTTCTGAATATTAGTCTTTACGCATCCCTTGTCCATAGGGACACTCCCATATTTCTCATATTCTTTGACTGGCACTGTAATTCAAGGACTTCAAGAGTCTCATCTCAGAGTTATTTGAAACTTGTATTCCATCTACCACTTTGAGTCAACCCAGAAGCACGCGAGGTGATGGAAAAGAGGGAAAGAAAAGTAGATAATAGGATCCACAGAGACAAACCATTTTGAATTACTGTCATTTTTAGCATCAAATAGGTTTAGAATCTAGTAGTAGGGTTGTTTTTTTTTTATAAGAATGTCAAAGGGCATCTCAGAGAGAGCCAGGAATGTGGCCCCTTATAGCACAAAATGGTATGTTTTCAACTCATTACTCATTTTCCTTCTTGTACTGAGAGGATTGGTCTGTCACCTTACCTGGCAGCCTGGGGATTACTGACTGTTTAAAACAGTCTGATGGGTGGTTGTTTACACCTGGTAACTGCAGTGCTCTGCAAGTTACTTCATGCTGAACCTGTCAGGGTGAAAAGTGCTCCCTTACACAGTGGATACGGCCAATGTAACATCTGTCAGGATGTAAAGTGCCACTTCTCTTTTAGGAGGATGAAATCATTGCAGGCAAAGTGGATTGTCTGAGTTTTGGTGCTGTCCTAGGGTGATGTGTTTATCCCTCAATCGTCTGTTGGGTGTAAAGGGGGGAGGAAGGCGCAGTTTGTTTTTCCCCAGGAAAGCTCTGCTCCTCGGATGGACCTTGAGACGGAAGCGGGGGAGGAATCCGCAAGACAAAAGAAGCTGTTGTTTCTCCGGGAGAGTCAGTAGTTAGTAGTAGCTTAGAGTTAGCATAGTTAGATCTGTAGAATAGCTGGAGGTTCTTTTTTTTTCCTTTTTTTTTCCTTTTTCTCCCTCTCCTCAGAACTGTACCGATCTCTCCGGACTGGGGACTGGGAAAAGCGCCGGGGGCCTCCACAGGGGACCCACCCCATCAAGAGCAGCCCTGCATAACAACTCCCTTTCCTCCCAGCACCAGCGGAGACCAGCAAGGTAGCAGTGAACATCTTTCAAGAGGAGACCTGCTCTTTTTGTTATCCCTCCGTAAGCGGCACGAAGCTCTTGTCATTGGATATTGTGCGGGGGAGTGTTTTGCCTGTGTAATAAACAGGTTTTTTCCACTTTCTCTCTCAGGAAGTCTTTCTTTCCGAACCGGTTGGGGGAGGGGAGGGGGACCCCGTGGGAGGGTTTCTCCCAAATCTGTTTGAAACCAACACAGGTGCATTTTCAGGAAGAGTGGACAACTGAGGGTCCATACGCCTCCTGTTTGCTTGTGTTGAGGCATGTGTTAAGACCATAGGTTTGAAGGGAGGGAAATATTGACAATGAGACCGTATCCTTTTACCACTCCAGTGTGGAGACAATGCTGGAGAAGTGCCCATAAATGCCCACATGCTGCTTCAGATTGGCAGCCAGCTCTGAAGTAGCCTCAGGTGAAACCTTGCAAGTGAAGCCATAAGGCATAATAATTATAATAACATGGTGATGCAAGGATTTCAGCTGATCATATTGATGATATTGACCAGAAATCTTGCTGAAATTGCTTGGGATCCCAGGACAGTCCCAGGAAAGAATGGAACTGAACTTAATATCTGGAAAAAAGTCCTGAGATCCTAGTGAGCACAATAAGGTTGATGCCATGGTCTGAAGAGCTGAAGATCCATGTGGGAAAACTGACTGAGTCATATGGGTTATACCCTCCCATTTTCTCTTGGACAGGCAGAAGGAAGTGATACAGATAGCAACAGAAAGTTACTCTGTATCTCTGAGATGGAAGGAAGATCTGCAATTTCTGTAAGGGACACCGGTTTACAAAACTTATTTGCAAATGATTTCAGATGTTGGAGAAGAAGAAATGGAAACAGAAAAATGTGGAAAGCAAAGGAAAGAGCTAAACATGCTGCTTTGTCTTACAAAAAGATGTCCTGTATCTTCCCTGTTTGCAGGATAATCTTGTGTTAGGATCTCTGTAAGTGATTCATGGATCAAAAAATATTTCCTTTGTCTGATCCTTTAACTTAAGTGCAGGCTTGAAGTTTATAAAAGAATAGATGTTTTGCTTTCGCAAAGAACTGACAACCTTTCAGCAACATCTGCCACTAACTGGGATGCTTCAACAGCTTGTACCTATGAGCTGTGACGCATTACACCACAACTACAGGGCCAGAAAGATGCATGCACAATGATGGAAAAATGTGTGTACATATTTTTTTCATAATTTTCAGTACTATAAAATTATTTCTTAAAAATACAAGGGAAGTCAGTGTAACTTTGAGCAACATCAGAACAGTGCATCAGAACAGCATAAATACTGAGACTTTAAATACAGGAAAGTATTCATAGTAAAAACGTAATATCATTGTGATTGAAAATGATAATGTCAGTCCTGAGACTAGAGAGATGTAATCAACAGATATGATAACAAGTATCAGATTTTTCAGTGCTAAAGGGTTCCCAATTCATCTTATTTCTCTACTTGTCAGATTTGTAACGCATTTTTCAAGAAAAACATCTCTATTTAACCAAAGCAGGATTCCTGTAGGCCAGAAAAATCCTTATGGTAGCCTTTATTCTTCTACACAATTTGGATACAGTGAGACGTAGAAAGAGGAGACTTGATAACTGAATTGCTATACTGAAGGCAATTTTAATGGTAAATCTGAATACGTCTTTCTCTGAGATTGAACTCTCTGAGGAAGTTACAGAGCAATTAGAGATGCAATTACAGTAAGTCATCAGGACCAGATGGTATTTCATTCAAGGATTGAAAGGAGTAATGTGAAAGAGTGTACTGAAGAGGATATTTATTCTGCAGCTTCCAAAGAGGCAGGTTTCACTGTCTCAGCAGAATGAACAGCGTACTGAAGAGCCCTGGTCAGTTGTCCACTGAGTCTCTGGTGACACAAAAGCAAGCTCTGGTCTCTGAGTCCTTGCTGCTCCCTCAACAAAGAATGAGTCTTACACTCTAACTCTGAAATTCAACACATTTGGACTCTGCAGAAAATTTGACTTTCATATTGAGTGATTTTTATTGAGAAAATGGTTCCAAGAGGTCAAGATAAAACTCTCAAACTTTACCACAATTTCAGGTAGCAAAACTGGTAGAAATGCAGAAACTATTGTGTTTGTTCCTTCTTGAAATAGGTAATCCATATCAGTCAAGCTGGATTGGTTGAATCTATGAAATAAATACAAAACTCTGGCTAGTAAGAGATGTGCCAGTGCAAAGAACCTAACTGGCTAATGTGTATTCTCCAAACAGTAAGGTACAACTCTCATGGCAAGGGTAAGCCACAGGATTACAGGACTACCCAAGGGAATGTTGCCCTATCCCAGTGTAAGCTGTATGATTCTTCTGAGCTAAATCCACTCCTTTCCTGTGGATTGTCCCTGAAACTCTCCTTGATTCTGTTAAGTGATAAATGCTTTATTAATGCTCTATTGTTGACCACAGGTTCTCGTATGGTCTGTAAATTTGGACTGAGTTTTGTGCATTTGCTTTTTTGTCTGCCCAAAATTTAGCATGAGGTTCTTGTTAGCAATGGCAAAGAACAAAACTTTAGGTGAACACTTGGAGAAGAAAAATAAACACATAAATTAAGTCTTTTATAGACGTTTTAATTTATTGGAACATCAGAGTTTTAATGTCATACCTTATCTATCACAATAGTCTGAGAAGAGCCTCTAGGGAGGATAGTATTCTAATTGCCATTGTTCCAATGGCTAAAAACAAAGCAGCCTTGTATTTTTGGTGGAAATAACAAGTGGAACCAAGTCTGTACAGAAAGTATGGCACAATATTCTGGTATTCAATAATTAAGACTCAAAAATGCTTATTGAGTAACAGATAGAATGTCTGAAACTGATATTAATATCTGAATATTAATTCAGGTCTTTAAGACTGGTAACAACTACTTCAACATGCAGCTTACATAGGATTTTACACTGAATGGGAATATATTTCAACCATGCTATGCTGGCCAATTAGAACTGATTAAATATGGAGGAGTAAATCAATCCCTAACATTTAAAATAGCTAGAAAATATATTTCCTTTCTTTTTTCTGGGCACTTTTGCATACTGAGCTAGCTCTACCATATATCCAGAAAATACTTTGCATAATTCAGTGCAATTAAACCTACTCTGTATGCAAGTTATTCTTAAAATAGTAACTGTTTCTAAAGATAGCAAAGCTGCTCCTAAAAAGACAGTCTTGCAATCTACAGACAGAAGCAACCTAAATGAGAGCCAGGCAAACTGTCTGAGAATTTAGTTCAGAAGTTGGTTAAACACTGATACAATTTGAGATGATTAAATTTAACATCTAATCTATCAGACAAACAAAAAACCAAACCAAACCAAAAAACAACAACAACAAAAAAGAAGCACCAACTTTGGCACATTTTGTCCTTCATCAAGTTTGCCTGTACCTATGATACTTTTCTCTGCAGCAATCTCCAGCAGCTGCAACCCAAAAAGCCAATCTCATTCCTGGGTGCCCAAGATAGAGCAGATTAGTCAATCAAGTAACCATACATCTAGCTTTACACTGGGTTAGAGCACACAATGGCAGAAAGATGCCATTTTCACACTTTGCAGCAGGGTTAAAGGTTAAAAGGTTCTATACTATAGAGTTATTATAAGCAATACTTATTTTACATACTCATGTGAAAAGATAACAGGACTGTGCATTACTAAAGTTTGGTGATTGTACTAAATGGTTCCAGACATTAAAACACTACAAAGGATTTAAACTACAGCAGGATTTGCACAAATTGGGGAGATTGGACTGTCTTGCACCAGATGCTACAGAAATGAGCTCTTTGCCTTCTGAAAGCATAATGCCAACATTAACTAAATCTGTGGAAAACTTACTTGGGTTTGGGCTGTGCAGGACTATGAATAAATAAATTTCATGACCTGGACAGGAAAACTGAGACAAAAGATTATGCCAGCTAATACTGTGCCAGATTTTGATTCCAGCAGTACCACAGCACCTACCCATATTTTTCAAAAATACTATCCATATCCATATTCTTATAACTTTGAATGAATAGTTGAAACAACAAGATGATCTATGAGACAATGAACATAAGCAAACCTGATTTTCTAAATTTTACTAACATGACCTAAACCTGTGGCTCTCTGGAAAGGAAATAACTTTGGGAAAGGTTAAAAAGCCATTTAAAATACGTATTTGAACTAAAAATGTTATACTGTTTATATTTTATTCAAATCCCTCCCACCCCCTCAGAAAAAAGTGCTGAATATAGCTGGACAACTGTCAGAGTATCTGGGATGGAGAACCTGTTAGAAATGAAGGGTATGTAACTAGTTTCATTTAAAAATTTAGCAATATTTTCCTACATGATTTGCAAAGGCTGGAGAGATGAGAAGCTGGCATGCTTCTGTGCTTTGATGGTTACTTGTGGCGAATCTTTGCCTTTCTACAGTATGCAGAGTGAAAAGTGTCAATGGCTCTGCCACTGCTCCCAGCCACATTACAGACACAACAGCATCAAATTCCACCTGATGGAGCCTGACTGGATTAGTACATCTATTCTCTGACCGTCCTTCCCAGTCTTTGTTCATCTCTTTCAATATTTTTAGCTGGTAGGATGGCCTTTGGTTCACCAGGAGAGCTGGCTTATGGACAGTGTATTATGCTGTAACCCTAATCCACCTAAAATTGCTCTCACCCTGAGACTGTGTTTCATCAGTCATTCTCCATACAGTCTGATCAATTCACCCATTGGATAGGTGGAGTAGTCCTGGCAGTCATATGAGAAAGAGATATTTGACAGGCTTGCTACTGAAACAGAAAGTACTGCAGAGAAAAGGTCACGAAATTGCCATTCCAGGAAATGTTTCCTGAAACATTAGCAGCTCTAAAGGAAAGACAGTAATTCTGATATTGTTGACCCACAGTGAGGATTGCAATAAGATGCCTGAAGCTATTGTATAACCATGCCGAAGGACGGTTAAACCACGACTGAAGCAGTTCCTGAACAACTGAAGAAAATACTCCCCAAGACACTACAATTCTTTTCATCTTCTGGGTTGCAAACCTCATGTGTGGTCCAGCAAGCCCTGCTTTGGAAGGGGCAACACCTGGGGCAAGGAGTGGAAAAACTGGTAAAGGCAACACACACTTCTGCTAAATCTGTTAATTCGTCCTTGTGTCAACTCAACTGGATTAAAACAGAAGGGAAGAAAGGTAATCATTGCACCAACCTGGATGAATAACTACTCATGGTTGCTCAATAATGTGAATGTGAATGCTTTAAACTAGTTCCTCAGACTGCGAATTGCTATAATCAAAGTAGGTAAATAGAATTTTTCCCAGTTCTCTGCTCCTCCACACAACAGAACATGGCTTGTGATCTTCTACTGTGAGCAGCACTGTAACAGTCTTGCAAAGTGTCTTCCTTATAAACTGAAAACTTATATCATGTAACAAAGGTCAGTAGAATTTTCTTTTAACGTTTATAGTAATATAAATTTTCCCATAGATTTAAAAAAAAAATGATTATATCTTTCTCTCCTACCTCAAACCACAAAAAACATTTTAAATTTCTAAATGCTTTTGCACATCTTGGTTCTAGGGGTGCTGTGGTTTGGTAGAGGAGGATGTAAATCTGCATCAAACTATTTAGACCAGTCCTCATATTAAGTTTCAGGGCCACAGCCAACCCAGAAATACAGCTCACAGTAGCATCCTTCGTAGTCATGGCAGTAAAATTTTAGTTGTAGTAAAATTACAATGGCTACTGTAAAAGAAACTCTGAGCAATTTCCAGATTTTGGATGTTCATGCATACCCCTGGCTTAAATAGAAACAATATTACTGCTGATCTTCCAGGGGTACTGGGAAAAAAAATAAAATGATTGTCATTCTCCATAATTTTTTCCCATAAGTCAAAAGTTAATTACTTCACAGATGGCAGAATGGTGAATAAAACGAATGCAGTCAGCTTGCCTGGAAAACTGGATTGCAGAACATATGCAGTGAAATGAGACAGAAAAAAAGCCTGGCAAACAATAAATATCTATTTCCTTTTTGCTTTAAATAGACTAAAAGGTCAAGAGAAATATATGACTGACATTTGTCCAAATAAATAGCAGTAAAACTAGGTATATTGGTCCACAAGCAAACTCAGACAGAGGGATGAGCACTAAATTGGCTAATAAAAGGCATTCCTCCATAACAATATATTTCCTTTATATTTTTAATCATAATAAATTGAGATAGAGTCCTAAGTTTGCTGCTATTCCGCCACATTGCTAACAGTGATAAAGTTTTTATTACACATTTAAGGGATATAAAAGAAATAAAATAAGTATTTTATGGTTTTTAAGTGTATTATATGTAGGAACATTGTAGACAGTTATTTTCAGGATTCATGGTCTGCACATATGAAACATTTAGTTCCATTGCAAAATATTTCCTTTTATTCTTTTGTGCCACAGCTGTTCATCTACCTCATTGATTTAACACTGACACATATTGGGAAACTAAAAGAATAATGAGAGTGGCTACAGGCATCCCAGGACCAGCTTAGCTGGAATATTAAGAAGCCAACATTAGAGACAAGGCTCAAAAGCCACAAAAATAATGTGTCAGTTCTGGCTAAATTCATCAGAGACGTCTACACCAGAAACAACAGATGCAAGTGAATGCTGGTTTGGTTTTTTTTTCAGTCCTAAACTTCATCTGATAAATTTAATTATTTCAAATATCATATTGTATGTGTTCATTTCATGGCCATCAGAACCTTCCCATGGAAGCCCAGCAGCTCCCTTATCCATCACCTGAGATTAAGGAGAGGGATTTTTTAAAATCAGCTGCATTTGAACAGCCAGATGATGCAAACATGAAAGGAAGAACACCTACTGTCCAAATTGCAACATTTTATCATAAATTTGTTTTCAATTTGTTCCTTAGTAAGGTAAGAGTTCTTTAACTATGAGCAGTAAGGACCGTCAGCCCTGATCTGGTATTGTATGAATTTGGATAGGCCAAGTCTTGCAGGAAAAATTCTGTGATCAGATTTTGTCAATGTACATCAAATATTTTCTGCATATCCCCTTACAACAGTGACAGCATTTAAACAGTCAGGTCTGGAGCTCTTATGGTACTATAGGAACAGCACAATCCACTGCAGAGGACTTTTATTGTAATGTGATACTTTGGCACCTGAGATGATGTGATTTGTACTCATTTCTCATAATACATTTTTCACACGTGCTAAAACATCTGTTGGGCTTGGAAGTGTATTCACTGGTTCTGTTGTGTTCAGCAGAACACCAGAATGAAGCAAGCTCTCAATGCAATAGCCAAGACCTACACAGGAGTCAGCAATGCTGACATGTCCCTGTTTAGAGCTGAACTCTCAGGTACTGCAGCATTTTTGGCACCTTTGAAAACCTAAAGGCAGGGCATGTCAGGTTGAAGAGCACGGAGATGAAACCAGCATACTCCTGCAGGGATTGGGGTTTTCAGCTCAGGACTCATCCTCTACAATCAATTGCTCCTCAGCAAACATCTCTTAGAAGGGCAGATCACTGTTTTCTTTTATGTAATGGTCACCCTCAGTAAATGAATTTGTATCTTAATAACAAAGCCTTTGTCCTGCTGCAATTTCACTGTATAGGTAAGACTGCAGAAGAATCCGAGAAATTCCAATGCCTGATCTCCTCAGCTACCAGTTGGGATTTCAGAAAATATTTTCTCCACATCCCTCAAATATTGTAGTTTAGGAAGAAAAGAATCTGTTTTGGAAACAGATATACTTAAAAAATAGTTACAAAAATGAAATCCTATTTAAGCATAATCATGGTTATGTCTGTATTTTTAGAAATTCCAGAGCTTGGTCTTGGCATTAAACCATACATCTAAACTTGGCAAATGGGCTGAAGTGATAAATTAAGCAGAATGAAAAGAGACCTGAGAGACCAGGCTTGATGACGTGATCTAGTTGGCATGGATTCTTTCTGTTCTTTGACTGTAAATGGAATAGTGACTATGGGAGAAAGAGTTAATGTATTTCATTTTAAAATCCAAGTTCCTACGGAAGAGGTTACTGCAAAGCTGTGAGGGGATGGGCAAAATAAATGCAACAGTAATGAACTGCAAAAAGATAATACAAACACACACCTAACACAAGGGACTGATTCCAAACATCTGCTTTAGAAGCTCAGTATAGGAGTTGGAGGTGGGAAGGGTGGGGAGGAGTGGAGAGAGTGTTTGATGGGTTTTTTTAGGGTTTTTTTTTCTGCGACTTCAAAGAGAGACTGATTCAAAGCACCTAAGTATCAAACTATCCAAGTTAGACATTTAGACTCCCAGTGCAGTCAATGACAGATTTATAGTCTCTTTGCAGTCTCTGGGAATTCAAGAAGATTCAAGAGGTCACCAATCTGAGCTGTTTACTTATGACACAGGTTACTGCCACTGTAGCCAACATGGCAGAATGGATGATGTACTTGCTGAGATTCAGTGCTCACACATTAACTTAAAATCACTGCTGACTTTCTTTTAGGTTAATGACTTAGGTGGCACTCTGTGAGAGCCAAAATGTCATTCTGCCACTTCTGGTAGCAATCTGGAGAGCCCCAATAGGTATCAGACTTGGATGTTTCGTGGCAGTAAATTGCCCAGAGTCCCTCTGCTAGAGCACAGCTGACAGCAACTGAAGTGCTTTTAAAAGGCATTTCAATGTTCTTGCGCAGTGGAAGTTATCCTGGAAGGAGAGCTAAGCTGTGTCTGACCACTGACCTCTCCCAGATATGTGAATGAGGGTTCCATGGCAGACACTTCAGTCTACTCAGATCCAGAACTGAGAATCCTCCTCTGCAACTGCCTCCTCTCCTTTCAGACAGGAGAGAGACTGCATATATGGTAAGCAATATTTGTGAGTAATAGCAAACTCACCAAAAAAGAGGAATTCTTAGGATTCATGTCTCCACACAAATGCCATGGAGTAAATGCCTAATGCTTAGCTAAAATCCAGGATGGAGAGAGAAAGCTGGGTTTGACCCTGTTCCCAGAAGTCCCTCTGCTTTCCACCACAAAAATGGGCAATATTAAAAAAACCAAAAAAAAATCATGAATGGATTATGCTAAATGGATTACTCTAACACAATTCATCTATTGCAAATACAGATAAGGAATGCCTATGGAAGAGAAGCAGCAAACTGATGCATTTGAATCCAGCTCCCTCAAAGCTAATGAACAGAATGAACAGTGAAAACCTATCACTACTTCATGACCTGAACAGAAACTCTGTGCAGAGCTGTACAAAGAAATAAACCTGGAATACAGGCTAGGACACAATCTTGTTTAGTATCTATGCAACAAAACCTTGGTTATGGTACCAAAACCTGATATTGCGCTGTCAGTTTTCATAGAACTCAAATAGATTATCTCTGCAAAGCATTAGCAGAACTGCTCATCCAACCTTCCAGTTATATAATGAAGTCTACGTAATTTGCACAGGATCATGCTACATCAGCTTTTCCTCTAGCTTCATACACTTATATAGAAAGAAATTCCACAAAATATAGCTTCATGGCACACAGACAGAAAATGTGGAAATATGTCAGGTGTACTGCTCTTCCACACAGTGGAAGAATAGCAGTTTTGTTATATTCAGGCTTTTCCAGCATGATTTTAGATCCAAATCTGGAAAAAAAAAAAAAAAGAAAAAAACCCCACTACTTAACCATATGCTTCTGTCTAAGTATGAGTCACCTGTTGACTTCAGTATGAGTACCCATATGCTGAAGGTGTACAACATATTGATATAGTATCTTGCTTTGAAACCAAAACTAGAAAGAAGATAGATCCTTCTTCTAGAGGCCTGAAATGGTGGAGTTCATATGTGAAAGATTTACAGTTATGTCAGGATAAAAACAACATAACATAACTATTAATGTAATTGGGAAGATGAAAAAGAAAAGGATCACAAAAAAGGCAAGACAACTTCTGTATTCTGGGATGACTAGAAGGATATTAATTCACAGTAATACAAAATTGTATCACTATGATTTTTGCAGTTTGAATGCTACAGAGCACTGCTGAATTGAGGGTTACAGAGAAAGAGGAATTTACTACACAATTAGGATGGCCTTGTGGCTCATTATTGATGTGAAATCATTTAAAATGATTAAAACATTTTAAAATGTTCCATCTTGCTTCTTAATGTGGGCAATGATAATTTTGCTTGTCAGTCAATGAATCATGCTTTTTTGTTTGCCAGATCAAAGGGTTAGGTAACTTGTATCTTTTCTCTCTGCATAGGTATTTCTGAATTTGCCTTGATATTGTATTGGAAAATAAGCATCCCCGATTGTAGTATCTGGCACAAAAATTAGGTCAGACTCTAACCAGACCAAAAATACTCAGTAATGCAAGATAACAGGGCTATGAATTGTGGGCACTTGAGCATTTTTAAATTGTATCTGATACCTTTTCCAAAAGCTATTTATAGCTCGAAGGAATATTCACTGAGCTGTGCAGTCCCAGCTCTCCCACTTACCTATGGTAATATTTCTGAACATTCAAACCCCTTAGCATCAGTCAAGGCCTCTTAGTGCTATTGTTCAGGAGTAAGTACATATCATGCATTTCACTCATGAGGTTACATAAGGATATTTTAGGCAGAGCTGAGCATAAAACACAAGTTTTTAATGAAACAGCTACAAACATTTTCCCTTGCTGCACCACAGAACAATATTCCTAAAAGATATGCAATATTAGTGTTCCAGTTTCAGTGTTTTAATGACATAGAAATGTAGCAGTTTTAGGAGCAGGTGGTTTGTTAGATTCACTGGAAGAATAAAATAAATTTATTTATGAGCTCATCATCAAGTTTGAAAAAAAAGCAAAAACTTAATGAAGAAAAAAAATGTTCTGAGTTAAATTTAATTTTGTTATGTACTTAAGACAACTTGAGACAAATGGATAGTTAGCACTAATGGCTAAACCAGGTGCTTTTATCACTTGCTTGTTCCTGGATTGTAGAAGGCAAAGCCAAGCACCAAAAATCTAATGTACTGTCACAGCATCATTTATGATTGTACCTCCTACAAGGCGCTGTGCTATGGTTCTTCTTACAGCACTAAAGGAAAACATTTGTTCTGAATATCAGGCAGATCCAAAAGTGGAAAAACTATATAATTCCCAGGTTATAAGACACATTAATGCAAGAAGATTGACCAAGAAGTAACTCAAGCGTAGCTCAGGCATTGCTCTAGAATTTGATTACCTGATGATATCTAGTGTGGTCTTTTAAAGCTTACTTTATTTATAAGCAAAACTAAACTAACATTTCTCCTTTGTCCTCACTGACAACGGAACACTTCCTGTGTATAACACCTACTGCACTGCAGCCCTGTTCATTAGGATGCTGAAGCTGTTCTTGCTTAAAAGACTCACGAGGTGATGTTGACTGCTGGATTCAGTGTTCCTGTCCACCAGCATGGTCTGCATGCTCACTGGAAAGCCAGAGCTGCACAAATTGTTATGACTGAAAGGTCTGTTACCTCCAGAGGAATTTCCTTCTCCCTTCTGGTTTTAGATTGTTTGCAGACCACTGTCAGAGAAAACATTGCCTTAATCCCAATCTATAGACATAAAGTTTTATTCATCAAAACTACCAACTGGTATTCTTTTATAATTCTAAATTTATAGGAAAGAAGGTAATCTTTAGAGAAATCTGTAAATTTGAAAACCCAAAAATTTGTAAAATAATTAATGGTTAGTGCATAATGCAGGTCACAACATTAGATAACAGGGAGAGCTGCTCTCAGTACCTTGGGATTCTGCACTAGCAAGGACATCATCCTACCCTGCTTTCAGAGCAGCACTAAAAAAAGATCAGATTTTCACTACAACAGCTCTACCCTGCCATGTATCTGGAAAACATCCAGCTTTCTGAAGGACTCAAGTTCTGTTTCCAGCCTTCATCTCTGGTCTCCCCAGTAAACCAGATTATTCTACATGCTTATACTGGAAGTACACACTTGACTGCCCTTCTCTCCTCAGCCAGTCAGGAACCACAATGAATGCTGAAAATCAGCCTGTTATGAAATTCCTTTCACTTCCATAGCTCTTCCTTAATTCCTACTGACATCTTGATCAGTCTCAGGAAGGACAAATTTGTATATCCAGACTTTCTCAGAAACTGCTAGAAGTACATGTGGGAAAGTAAACTTTCTCCTTCCACAGAAACAGTCCAGAGGATTTCTTTACATCTGTACTGCACTAACAGACAGATTTAGAGCTTGTGAAAACAACAGACTTCATAAAAGCAGATTTGAGAAGGCTCATTAACTAGTTTTATGATATAAAGTTTGTGTTTTCATCGTATATAATCTATTTTAATTAACCATGAAGTGGAATGTTAATTACTGTTGTCATTTCATTTTAGACAGTCATATCAGTTTTAGAATGGACTTCACTGGATGTTACTGAAAACACATTTCAAAATCAAACATGTGACAAAGTGTTTTAAATAAGCACCATTCAAATTTGATTCTGCAAGTAGGTGAGAAAATAATTCTGGTCTGCAGCCTAGATCCTGGATGTCATGTCACTGTAAAGAAAAGCCTTTGTGGCAAGGAGATTAACAGACACACTGCTTTACTTTTCCCCATAACCAGAATTTTTACAGTAGACACAGATTGCACAAGCATAGTCTGGAAGGGCAAAAAGAAGCGGGGCATTTCTAGACAGGAAGCTTCTCCCAAGAATTTCAGAATATTTTCTTGTACTAGCACATGCAGTTTCTTATCTGCACTTTGCAGCTGTCTAGCAGACCCTAATGAGAGATTTCATGTTCATACCAATTACTTGAAATATTTAATGTCCTTCTTAAGGTGCATTTACACATCAAAGAAATGACTCAGTCCGAGCTTGCCACAATGCTGCTGAGGAAAAGAAAATGTCCCCACTTTGTGCTGAAAGAGAAATGACTTTGAGTTCTCCTGCAGCTAAGGCTACATCATCAGTTTTATTTTAGATCTTCATTTTCAGAGGTTGATAACCCAGGGCAAAAGCGCTGCATCTGTACAATTCTGGGTAGACAGTATATCAGGTAAACACTAAGATCATACCCTCCTTGGCCAGACAGGGACATTTTTAGGCAGGCAACAGACAGGATCCCAAGAACAACTTGGGCACAACAATAGTGAAAGGTGTTGTGTGTAACTAATAGGCAGCTGGATTCTGAACCTAAATAACCTGTCCTATCTTATGTAACTTGGGTGTTGTAGCCAATTCTTTTAGGTCTGAGACAAATCACTGAAATTCTCTGTCCATAAATACATCCTTCTGGAAATAATAAATTGTTCTCTTTTATTGGTTTTGTTAGAACTCATTCAATAAAATGTTCTGTGAAGAGCACTGGGCATTAATTAGCCTTTTATTCAAGAAAACAATTACTGAAACAGTAAGTTTCAATTGGTGAAAAAACTATCAGACATGTAGATTCAGTTGCAAGTGATGTGTTGCCACGGTGGTGGCCACTAACTTACGTAGTGAGTAGCAAATGTGTAAGATTTTTTACTTTTGAGGTTTTTTTAAACTGCTATAAAACATATTGAGCCATCTCTACCATTATCTACATGAAACCAAAGAAAGCTGAGCTTGTTAAGTGAAAGGATCCAATAAAATGCAGCCTGATCTCATTTTCTGTACTACCTTACTAAGAAATTTCAGCTTAGGGTGGTTGGTTACAGTTATGTGAGAACCAACCCACCCCTGCCTGAGCCAACCTACAGCTACAGTGTTTCTGGTTAGGGAGGAGGCATGTGATGCACTCAGAAGGCAGCAGATCAGCAGGGTGGTAAGGGGTGAGCTCAGCAGTGTCTGAGTGAAACACCAGGCACTGCAGCACCCTCCCTTCCCCAGGCCATGAGGCGACCTCCATTCTTCCCTTTTCTATCCAAAGAAATTGGGTGTTATTGCCAGAGACTGCTGCTCACAAAGACATCTTACCCTCAGTACATAAGCATTATCTGAATTTGGCCTCACTTCCTTTAAGGTCTTATTAGATCTGTCTCTGGTAAGGAAACATCTTTAGCTGTTAAATCAAATTACATTTTCCTAGCACATGCATTTAAACGGCTGCAGTTGGTTCTCTGTCTACTGTTTCATGCTATTTGTATTTTAGTCTTTTTAAGAAATGTATATCAGCATTGGGAATACATTTTTGGTCTTAAAATATCTGGAATAATAATTTTAACTATTTTTTCTTTAGGATGCTAACATAAACAAATACATTCACAGATATTAAGCATACTTCCCATATGTAGAGAATGTTTATAAGTAATATGAAGATTTTAAAATCTGTCATTGTCTCCTATTTTTTCCACTGCTTAGAGGAGAATTTAAAATCTTTGACTTTTGAAAATTAAAAATAAAAGTGTTAGTCTTTGATAGACAGTATTGTTTGAGCTAAAACAAAACCAAACCCCCTGCATTTTATTTTTATGGCAGTTAATATTCAAATAACACAAGATTACGTGGTCTCTACTAAAATGGTCAGAGTTTTTTTAGCAAAACATACTCATCATTCCATTAAAAAAAAATTAATTGCTGAATTTGAAAGAGTAAATTTGTTATTATTAGCACAGGCAGTCTTTGATTTGTAGGTTAGAGGGAAAAAAATGGTCCCTTAGACACTATTAGCAAAAGTCTGTTTCATGTTTAATCCTTTTTTCAGTTGGTACTCCCCTTGACCCTTAATCTTTGTGGCTTTTTTATTCCTAGGAAAAAATATCTTTTGGTACTCATCCTCCTTTTAAATGTGTATATATATATATATATATATATAAATATAATTTTTTTTTTTTTTGTGGTGAAAGATGGCTGGAATGGTTCAGAGGTACCCTTTAACTTTTGTTATGGTGAGGTCAAGTATGGTTTCATGCAGAGAAAAGAGAAATTCAGTTAATTTCCCAGAAAACATTTGTATCTTCATTCAGAACCCAGCAATTACACTGTCAACATCTAAAAGAAGAAAAATCTACTAAAAGAGGTTACTGAGGTGACAAAATTCTGGGAGTTCAAAGGAAGCAGGAACACAACCATCACTGGTCTTCAGTAAGGCAAGGGAGCTAAACACTTGCAGGTGACCCTTTTGCAAGTTCAGCAGGAATGGTCACAGGACAAGTGACAGGACTCTGCAGCCATAAGTCAGTCACAGATTGCTGTAGCAAAGAAATAAACTTTCACTATGGGCACACAACAGCTTGATGTGTATGTGCGTGTGAGAGAAAATTTCACACCATCTTCTGAAGTGTGTGGTACCGCCTGTCACAGAAAATTAAAATGGTTTGAATTAATAATGTACTCCTTAATGGTTTTATAGAAAAATTTGTACCAAATTTCAAGATAATATGAGATTTCCACAAAAGGAAAGCAGACTCAAGGTACTTGCAGAGGATGATTAGGGGCAGGAAATACAGGGGAATATAAAGGAAAACTGTCCTCAGGATATCTGTAATACCAATAGCCATAAAAATTCTGCAGGTCAGAAACTCATCATCTTAATAGGGGAACTCTGAAGAGAATGAACTGAGCGGATAAAGGTTTTTAGTGAAATATTAACAAAATTTTCATCCCTCTGCTTAATTTAATGGGGACAATAGACTTGTCTAGAAGAGTCGCAATGGGATCTTCTGCATATGGTTCTCCCTGTTCAGAACCAGAACAGTGGATGAAATAGGAAGTACAGTGTAACAAAAGAAAGGATCCTAAGATGGACAGGACTGGAGTAATGAATCTAGAAATGAACATAATTAGCACAGTTGTATGTCACATGTTCTGAATTCCTGCCTGCAAGAACTTAAAAGGAATAAATTCAAGAAAGTGGGTTTTAAAAATACCTATATTAATAGGTCTAAAAGCTGTTTAAAAGTAAACTAAAACAAGGGAAGATACAGATTGCTGAAAGCAGACACTTTAAGAAAAGTGACATGTCTCCAGCTGTGGAGTGGTCTGGGAGGATATTTGACACTGTGTGGGACTACCGTTGCCATCTTTGACATTTCCGAGGACCAGCACGCAAAGGAAAGACCCAGCACACCAAGGGAGCAGAGGTAGGAAGTGACAATTAACAGGTACACCATGGCTCAACAAGAAAATAGCATTCCAGTCAGGGAATTCAGCAACCTGAGCCCACTGGCTTGTCCAAGTTGCTTATCCAAAGTCAGCCCAGACCTGCCCTACCTTTTGCCAGCCTGCCTGATTACTGACTTGAGGACTGGACAGGCTGCGCGCAGAAATGGACTGAGTGAAGTCATTTAGCATGAAAGTGGATTTCTGCAATGCACAATAGGTGAAAGAGATGATTTAAGTGCTTTCTGTCAGTGGCAGATTAAAAGATCAAAATTAAAATTGTAAAGGTGTGTTCTGCTAAAAGGATGCAGGCACAGTGTGGGACCTGGCATTGTGGTGTCTGACTTTGAAGTGGTTGGCATCTTCCTCTGAAGTGCAATCCACCATGCCGTGTCAGCTGCCTGCACTCTCCACAGCGCTCTTCTGAATGAGATTCAAATCAGCAGCACACTGAGCAGTGAGACACAAACACTACGCCAAGGAAAAAACTAACGAAAGAGGTGTGTCTGAAATCACACCTCCTTCAGCTTTGGACTCCCACAAAAGGATGAGTTATGCTAGGAAGTCACACACCAAAGTTTCTCCAGTACAGAAAACCACCTTCCCAGCTTCAAGTAAAATCCCTAGAGAGTTTACTCCAACATTTTTTGGACTGGGACACTCAGATAGGGCAGCTGTAGGAACCCCCAGCTGTATAACACATGTCTTGTTGAGGACACAGGGAACAGTAGATGTCGAGATGCTGAACCACCATCACACCTGCAGTCCCAGCTGCAGAAACTGCTGTTGGTTGTAACAGAAACCATCTTGGTTATGCTGGGCTACAAGGAGAAAGAAAAAGGCAGCACAGTACAAAAGGCAGGTTGATGGGGCACACCCCAGCTGGAGTGGCTGAACCAAGAAGAGTCCCTCTACTCTTTTAGCCAAAGCATCTGACGCTGCTATGCTTTCAGATGAACTTATACTGCTTGTATGTTTCAGACTTGCTCTTACAACAAGGTACTAGACCAAATGCTTAAAGAGGTATATGTAGGGGAAAGCCTGAGATATAGCATGGTGGTGAACATCCACTTATATGGGGTATGCTCAGGTGCAGAATTTCAGGTGTGAGGGAACTAACCAGTGAAACCTAAGTGTCTGCAGACCAAGGCAAAGAGATTTCTAAACGAAGTATAAATACTGCAAAATTTCCCCAGAAAAAGCACATATTTTCTCAGAAGAAGAAACTTTAAAATAGGGAAGGACAGAACTGAGGGAAACACCAAACAAACAATGAAAGACAATTTTGATTTTTTTTCTTTAAATATCAGAGGTGCAAACTGTGGTGTAATTTACATGCGAACTATGAATTAGACAAATATACTAGCAACACTAGGCACACAGAGGCCACCAGAGCCCGCCCTTAAAGGCTGAAAAGCAAATAATGTAACATTAAAAGAGTATGACAAAACATAGAGTGAAGGCAAAACCATAAGATAAAGTATTTGTAAAAAATACCCCTATTTGGGTTATGACATCACTTCAGAAAACTGGTACAGGATTACATGCCACTGAGAAAAGTCCTGCATGCACACACAGAATACTATTCTTGCTTTATAGGCAATAAGCCTATTAAAAAACCTAAACCACACACTGAAATACATGTGTTTCACTCAAAGTAAGAAATTTTATGTTGAGATGTCATTCATTCACTTTTGCCAGTTGCCACAACCAACCAGCATCACTGCTGCTCCTCTTTGTCTATATTTTTCCTAGAACCAGAAAGGCACTGTCCTTCTCATAATATTCCAGGATCTTAACAATAAAATAGAAATAAAAAGATAAGGAAAGGAATTCAGCTTAATGGCAGAATGGCATAAGTGATGTTTGGCAGTTTCTGTATTAGTATACAATACTACTACATACACCTTATGTACAATTCCCCCTGCGCTCTAGAAGACCAATAAAGTTGCAAAGTAGTGTTCTAAGGAGAGGAGTTTTATCTACGTGAAAGATTATGGGTGGGATTTGGATTCCTACAACAGCTTGACTATTGCAGCAAGCTTGCCATTGACTGGTACACCTTGTTCTTTGTTGAAAAGTCATGATTTAAAACCTAAATCCAAGCACTGCTCAAACCCTCACCACTGAAATCAGGTGGAATCTTAATGATTAATTAGCTCATACAAAAGATGATGCAGAGGACACAAAACTAATATCCCAGTAGAATGGAGAGTGCTAATAACAAAACCACTTACATTTGCAACAGTAAGGGACAGGCCCTTTCCCTTCCAGGTTAGACTTGTAGGTTAGGAAATGTTTCTATCTTTGATGAGAGGCTTTTCATCTCAGCCTACTGAACAGTGCTGACAAACGCTGACCTTGCTTGACCATGGTCTACTCTGTTCACCATGACAGATTTAACAGCACTTCTGTTTTATGCTGCTTTCTCTGACCCATTTCTTCCTGGCTTCTCACTCAATTCTGGCTCAGGATTTCTCTTTGTCAGGGTGAAGTTTAGTAACAAATTTTCCCAAATGCGGTTTGCTTTTTTAAATTTTTTTTTGCCCAATCTATGACCTGGCTTGGCTTGCTAAAGGGAAGAAGCTCAGCAGTCTGTCAAGTCCGACAGTCCCCCCTGGCTACAGAAGCAGACATGACTCTTTCAAAATGTATTAGAGTTCCAAGGGAACTATTAAGAACAGGAAAAGAAGGCAAAACAGTCTACTGGGTTCTACTTTCTGAGCAGGCAGTATGGGATAAAACAATTCATGTCCTAAGTTTGAACAGAAAATAAACAGAAAAGGGAGCTGCTTGTGAGAAAACACAAATGCTAGGTTTTCTTATATTCATAATTGCAGAGCAGAGTTGTCCAGGTAATTCAGCTTTTCACATGAATTTTCCATGCTTCTCAACTCAAAATATTAGACACAGTTGTGCAAAATTCACACTAAAGGGAGTGTATGCTAAGTTTGATAGATGGAAAATATGCAGCAGTAATAGAGGAGATTTGAGTACAGGGAAGAAGATAAGTACTATAAAATGTCATACCCTAAAATGTCACTGGTTCACTATTGTTGGGATGAGCAGATAACAGTGAGCATTATTCCAGGGAAGAAAAACTTTTCCTTATGTGTCAGATGTTTGTACTCTAATAGTAATCATATATATGTTGACAGAAAGAATGGAGCTAGAACTGTCAAAGGTGGTTGACTCTAAAAATGTATAATCGGTGTGTCACTTCCAAAACTAGAATATTTTTGGAGAACAAACCACTCTTGATTGCCTGTCAGGAGAGCCTTGCCAGTGAGAAATCTCAAGTGAATTATGATCTTCTCCCATTCAGCACTGAGGATGAAATCGATAGCCCATTCTTTAACAGTTAATAATAATCTTTATATAAAAGCAGTTTTAAAAAAAGGACAAGAATATTTATAAAAAAATCTGATTTATCACACATTGAGAATATGCTTTGCCTGCAGAAGCCATCTGTCTATGCACTTCACAGCTCTGTTTTCTGTAGGAGATAGGCTGCCATATGAAACACTTCTTTCTCCTGTTTTTTTTTAGGGTTCTCAGTTTGAAGGAAATAAAATATTTGGTATTTTGCTTTTTTTCCGCACAAGAAGACATATTTGAAGGCTGACACATGAATCAAGGGCCCAGGGAAGGTGTTAAGCTTGTATAAAAGTTTAAGTTGAAGTGACGATTGGGTCAGACAACTGTCAGTGTCTGGAGAAGCTTTCAGATGAAGTGCCTTAGAGAAGGGTAATAGTAGTGTTAGAATAGAATGAACCACTGTACTGAGCAAAGTAGTCTGGAAAAACAACTGCTTTGTTTGCTCCAACACCAAAAAATGCACTTTTGATGTTGCAATTTGGGCAAGAGTGTCCTTTTATGATTCTCTCTGAACAAGCATTTTTTGCATGTATGAACATTTATGATGGAGTTCTATTAAGAAATGTATTGTTAAGTAGCCAAAGAGTAATTTCTTTTTTTAGCTTTTTTATTTCTATTTTAAGATTTAAAAATTTTGTGAGGAGAGTGACTCCTCAGTTATAGGCACATCTTTGTGCCTCATTGTTAACTACATCTAGTTACACACTAAAGGCAACTGAAAAAGAAAATATAGTTTCAGAGGTTGATAGACTTGATCTGTACTGGATGCAGATATTCCAGTGACAAAACTGGGGAGTATGCTTTACAGCTTGTTTTTCAGCAATACGGTAAACTTTAAAACTCCAACAGTTAGGAAGAAACAGTAGCAGTAATCCTAATATTTTTTTCTTCCACATTATGGAACACTCAGCCTGGCAAAATTGGCACATGCAGAGGTACAGTAGCAGAAAAGAAAGGACTCTAGTTAACCAAGAACTGGTATATTCTCTGCAGAGGAGAGAAAAATAAACATCTTTCCTTGAAAGAGGAAGCTTTCAATGACAAAAACTGAGTTAAGAGATGTAGTAGGTTAAAAATGAATGAATAAAGAGGAAAGGAGTAATCTGGAAAGGAGGCAGCTGAAAGAATGAAAAGAGAAAATGAGAGAGAGGCACCCAGGGAATGAGGGGGAGGAAAGAAGAACATTTAAATACTTATCTGGATCAGTTCAAAGACACTAATTTCTACAATATTTTCTCATCAGTTTCAACAGGGGTTGACTCAGGGTTATACTTAAGTTCATATTTCTGTTAGACATGCAACTGTGTGCAGCAAAAGGAAAAAAAATTGCAGGATCTGGTTGTTTCAAAATAAACAGGAATGCTGGGCTGACCAGTCCGGAGGAAAACAATTCTGCTCATATATACAATAAAATGGTTTATGTGTGTTTCCTTTGGGTTCAGTTGGAAAGCCTGTGCAGATGTGGTGAATACACACCTCACTCACTGCTCCTTTAGAGGCTGTATTTTTTTGGAATGGAAGTTCATTTAGGACAAGTTGGATCTCGGAGGGAAGCAAGAAATAGCAGACAATTCTGGTACAATTTTATCAGATACTTACAATACAAAAGAAATAGATGTATGTTGATATGGAAATATACTCTGTAAGTATTATGAAGTGAAGAAAGGCTTTGAAACCAGCATCCTTTCAGGACTTACTTACACAAAATGCACAGTTCCTTCAGTTTAGTGAAAGGTATTTTTATTTTTTTTTTCCACTCGAAGAAGCAAACAAAATCCAGGCAAGAAAGTTTCAGATTTCACCTTCCTTCATGGCCAAATCAAATAATCAACCCAAAAGATCAAATTACCTTTTCTGAGAAGTTTGAAAGAGACTCACTACATTGGCTCACCAAAGACCACAACCACAGAGAACCTGACTGAGGAGCAGATGTAGTTTATGGCAACAGTGAAAGAGCCAAACCTTTGATTACATTCTTGAGGAGAGGAGTTTAGGAGGGAAACAGGGGAAAAAGGAGGAGAGCAGACAGGAGACATCCAAACTGAAAGTTGTCAGGGTGCATAATAAATTGTTGAATGGGTGAATCCAAAAAGAATGTGGGAAGAGCACAAGCACAAACTAGACTTCTTACAATAAGAGCACTAAGTGGAAAATTAAAAAACCTGTAGCATGTTAATATCATGTGTAAGAAGATAAAAGTCTTCTACAAATCATTTCAAAACACTTTCTCAGGACAGCATCTATTTTGGCCTCAGATGAGCTACAGCACACAGCCTGGGGATTTCTGGGAGGAGCAGTGATCAATTTGAGCTCTTGCACTGAGTGCCATTGCCCTTGCTTTACACTACAGGAAGCAATTCAGGTAAAAATTACACCAGCATATACCCAGTGTATTTTATGGCATGCAAGACAAACACTTAGCAAAGTTAGCAAAATTTTATCTGTTAATCATTCTAGTGTCCCAGCCAGGAGACTCACAGGTATTGCCATAATGCTAAATTAAAAGAAAAAAAAAAAAAAACCCACAAAAAACTTTTTCTTGCCAAAACATGGACATGGAAAAAATGCTTTTCAAAATTTTGAAAAGTCACAATACACAGTAGTGTATTCTTGTTCCAAATTTCCACTATTGCTGGGTATTGGGAAGAAGTCCTGATAACAGACATATGTTACATAAAAACAACAGGCAAGAGAAGAAAAAGATGGATTTGAAGTTTTCCTAAACAAAACTCTCTGATCATTTTTATTACTCATTGTTTGTTCTTTCAGGAAGTGATATCACTTACTTCTATAGCCCTTTTCCCATCAGAATTACCCTTGGGGCACCTTAGGGATAGCCTGATTGATGGTCATTCCTACAAACCCAACAGTTCTTCTCTGCAAAACTAAGAGAGGAGATCAAACAGAGTGACTGCAGCTGTTCAGCAGTACCAGCCAAGCACATAAAATAGGTCACATAAGGGGATACTGTTATTCTGTAGCTTGAAGACCTTGGAGTCATTATCTTGAGATAACTCGCTCTTTCTGTGTTATAAAGTGAATTATTCTCACCCAAATTTCACATAAGTCCATAAGGAATCAGTAGGATACTGGATTTCAGAGTGTATAGTCTATATTCGATGATCTATGTAATTTTCCATTACTGTGGTTCTTAGTGGGTTTTGAGTTCTTAACATCTTTTTAATAAATTAGTTGGTCTGCTTGCCAGTTTCCTAACTCTCTTCCTTATAATACATTACAATCTCTGATAAATAACCTCTCCTTGGAGTTTTCCCAGTAGTTACTGACTTTACAACATGCCACCTTAATGTTTTTGCCCTCTCTAACCATATTTCACCATTGGAGTACTAAAGTAGCACTCTTTCACTTGGACCCTCTCCCCGGAATATTTCTTTGATGAGAAGCAATACAATAAACAAACAAACAAAAAAGCCAAACAAAACAAAACAAAACAAAAGAGAAAGAAGAGGGAAAAAAGGAAAAAAAAAGAAAGAAAACCCTCACCACCACTCCCTAAATAATCTCCAATATCCTAATGCAGAATCTGGTGGTAAAATGAATACTGCATGTGTACAGAAAAGCCACAGTTCAGGCAGTGAGCACGTGCTGGTAGCTGTGCACAATAGCTTGCAGAGTCAGAGCCTGAATCAGCAGTCTAACTGGTAAGAAAAAAAGGCAGAGATCAAAAATCTATGACATGTGATATGATGAGCTGTTTCATGAGACACAGATGACAAAATGACAGTCGGTACTCTGGTTGTTAAGAACAGGGAATTCTACCATTATTTTTACCCTACTCTTTTTCAAATACTCAACCTGAAGGACAATAAACTTCACTATTTGTGTTGACTATGTTAATGATGTATTTCATTTCACATCACAGTTATTCTTCACCCAGTCTCTAGGAAAAATATTTGTGAACAATGAATATTTTCTTTTTAAAACCTAAGTAAAAAATTACACTGAAATTCACCCGTGTGTAGGACAGCCATCTACGTCTCATTCTGCTCTTAAAACAAGACTTAAATGATGCTGCTGGTCTTAATACCCTCTGTGTCCATAACATATTTCAGAAAGCATTAAATGGTATTGTTTAAAAATTATACTAGTAATAAATATGAGATAATACTGAAAAATCAAAGATATTAGAAAATGATGCTAAATACCAATCCAGAGAGTACTGCATTCAAAGACATACTTCTGTTATTTTTTCAAGCATTCAATGACGTGAGCAATAGCTTCTATCATATCAATTTACCTTATTCAGCTTCTCATTCCCTTGAGAAACTACTTGTAGGCTTCATTACTTGATTTCTTCTGCTCCTCTGCCTTTGGCTCCATGGAAACCAAGGTAAAATTAGTATCAGAGAGGAAATCCCAAGTAGCCCTGAGGTAGAATCTTAGGAAATCCACCTTTTTTTTTTTTTTTTTTTTAACAGAATCAAAGAATCACAGACTGGCTATGGTAGCAAGGGATCTCCAGAAGTCATCTTGTTTAACCCATTTGCTCAAGCAGAGCCACCTAGAGCAGGTTGTCTAAGACAATATCCAGGCAGCTTTTGAATATCTCCAAGGATGAGAATACCTTCTCTGTGTCTCTGGGTAACCTGTGTCAGTGCTCAGTCAACCTCAGAATGAAAATGTGTTTGCTGAATGTTAAGAAAAAACCTCTTGTGTTTCAGGTTGTTCTGACTGCCTCTCGTCCTATAACTGAGTGCCTTAAAAAGTGCTTGGCTCCATCCTCTTTGTCCCCTCCCTTCAGGTATTTATATACACAGCTATATGTATATCATGTGTCATATATACATATATATATATCATATATACTTACATGCAGTCCCAGCTCTCTCAGCCTTTCCTCATAGGAGGAATGCTCCAGTCTCCTAATCTTGTGGCCCTACATTGGACTCTGCTAAACGTCCTTGTCTCTCCTGTACTGGGGAACCCAGCAGAACTGGACACAGCACTCCAGGAGTGGCCTCACCAGTGGTGAGTAGAAGGGAAGGATCCTCCTTTCACCCGCTGCCAGTGCTTTGCCTAATGCAGCCCAGGGTCCCACTGGCCACCTTTATGGCAACAGCACGTTCTTGGTTTATGTTTGATGTGGTGTCTACCAGAAGCCCTGGTCCTTTACTGCTGAACTACTTCCACTTGGTCAGCCTCCAGGGTACTCAGGCTTGTTTCTCCCTGGGTGAAAGACTTGGCATTTCTCTTTGTTGAATTGCCTGAGCTTCCTGTCAGTCCATTTCTCCAAACTTTTAAGGAACTTCTGGATGGCAGCACAATTCCCTTATATACCGGCCATCCCTCCCAGTTACACACCACCAGCAACCCTGCTGAGGGTACCCTCTGCTCCATCATCCAGATCATCAGTGAAGATGTTGAGCAGGGCTGGATCCAGGACTGAACCCAGGGTACACCACTACCTACTGGCCTCCAGCTGGACTTTGGGCTGCTGATCACCACCTTCTGGTGTCAGCCACTCAGCTTTCAATCTGCTGTCTGCTCATCATCAGCAACAGTTTCTCTATGAGGATATGGTAGACAGTGTCAAAAGCCTGTGTTAAAGTTGAGGTAAACAAATAGTATCCACTGCTCTTACCCTCCTTATTTAAAGTTTATGTTAAACTGAATCTGTGGTTTGATGATGTAATTGGTAATCTCTCAGCATTTATGTGCAGTGAATGTTTCTAGTATACTTCAGTGTGACAGCCAGTGCTTGGAGAGCCACTGAAACTAGACAAGTATCAGTAGCAACATTACTGAAAGCACTTGGCCAGGACTCATCTGAAAAACAACAAGATGAAAGAAGCAAAGCTGGAAGAAATAGAACTATCACCACTTACACAGGTTAGGATGGAAAACCCCATTCAACAAATATGTGTAAGTAGTTAATTTCATTTGAACTTCTCTCTGGTGTATGAAACTACTGTGAAAAGCTCTGTGGTTGTCATGATTTCACTGCCATGCAGTGAGATAAGGGGAAAACTTTTAAGCATGCAGTTGCAGGCAACTGTCTGAAATTTCTGTCTTTTTCATTATCAGGCCATGAGCTAATTAGTTGGAATAACTAGGAAAACTTGCCTCATGGCATATTAATTCACAATTCATATTCATGGGGGTTCCTACTCAGCCTCTCAAGCATCCTGGACTGCCTACTGAGAGGCAGCATGGTTTGCCCTCCAGTATTGCCCTGCAGAAAAGTGAGTATAGCACCACTTACTGTGTTTTGAAGTCTAATTAGCTGTTTGTAAAAAGAAATGAGGTCGGCAGATGAAAAGTGCTTCAGAAATGCAAAATATTATTATTACTATTAATAATAATAATAAAGCACATGCACCAAATAATTATCATAGCAAAACAATACTGATAACTTTATAAGGTTACCAAACAGTATGAAATGGATGTTAAAGGGAAGTTGAGAAAATACCTTCTTTTCCTTCAGCAAAACCCCTTGAATATAATTCTTTTTTTAACAGATACTGTTAATAATACGACTGGCATTAAACGTTGTATATAAGCTAGGTGACTTTTCTAAATAGAGAAAATAATACAGCTAATGTTTTTAAAACAAGCCCATATTAGGTTAACAAATACCGAATGTTAATCAGGAGATTTTCCAGATTTTCAGGCACTGAATTGGCTGGTCTCTTGAAAAACATGACCTATTTTTAAACACTGATCTTCAAAATGCTCTACTTACAGTCTTATGTTCAAAGTATAAGGCTGCAAGGTTTGGAACAATCTAAATAATTGATGATCTTCTAATCAAAAGGGACATACATCAAAGAGAAAAAGCTACATTCTGTTCATTGAAAGGGTTAGGAAAACATGGAGGAAAAGAAAAAGGAGTGTCACGATTGAAAATATGGGAAAATAGTAATCAAATTACTACCAAATGATTTTTTATAGACCATTCCTGTCATAAATCCCACAAATTGTTTATGATGAATAATTTCATTGACAACATCAAGTAAAAACTGAATCCCAAAGAAGACTAAATTTTCACAAGTCATACTTTTTATCTCTGTATACTGATAGACTCGAATTTAGGTATTCAAATACCTAATAGACAAGATTCTAATTCTTCAATTTGTACCATCTAGAGTGAATGTTTTTGTGACAGGTGACCTGATAGCTTGGAAAATGGTAGCTTGTCTGCATAATAAACATCACTGGCATAATTTATAGAAGTTAAAATATGTCAGTTAAACTGTTAAAACAAATCCGCAGAATTAGAAAAAGGTTTTATATAATAACAGTGCACCAGCAAGAGTTCTGATGTGAATTAAATGGCTGTAAGATAGGTCAAAATCAATTTAGAAATGCCAGAGTATGTCCATCTCAGGATTCACCTTTACTTTAATCCTCTCAGCTTTGTATTCGTATCACAACTAGGGATAGACTTTTTTTAAATCTTTTAGTAGCAACGGCAGTAAATTTCCTTTTAATGTTATACAAAAGGAAAATTGTATCTGTGTCACCTAGGAGAAATATGGCTCTGAGAAGTCGGGTCTCATGAAAGATGTCCCTCCCCATGGCAGGGTTTTGGAACTAGATGATTCTAAAAGTTCCCTCCAACCCAAACCATTCTATGATTCCATGATTCTATGATTTCTAACACAGAAGAATATTGACATCACTTCTCCATGGAATATTCTGAATAAATCCGTTAAGGCTACAGTTGTCTTTTTAATTTATGTCCTAAATTCTCAAACACTCCAAGCCCCACCCATTATAAAAATAATCTATTAACATTTAAAAATAATCCCTTTTAAAAATAATCTATTCAGTTACACTTTGTAGTCTGTGTTTATGACAATAAAATAATGATCTTGGTATTTTCTTTATAGATGTTTCTTACTTATGCCCAGGCACATGCATCTTCACTGGAAGACATGTATTTTTTGCCTTGGTTTCTTTCTTTGCTGGCTCGTGGGACTCTAATTCAAAAGAATAATCTTCTGCTCCTCTTACATTTCTTCTTTAGGTCACCCTCACCTTCACTCCTGTTTGTCATGGTTTTTTCCAAGCAAGAACAATAGAAAAAGGGCTTCTCCTTTTTCCATATCACTATTGTTTATAGGCAGTTTCGTTATTCATGAAAGATTAAAAGATTCTGAATCATCTTAACACCAAATTATTTTTAAAATATTAAATAATATTAGGTTTCAATTTGTTACATGAGTTACATCTAACATTATAAACTAATAACTAATTTTTTTGTCCTTCCTAGAGCTTTTATGAAGAGTTTCAATAAGGGTCTGTTCTCAGTGAGCTGTATATGGTGCAAAAAAATGATGGAGAATCTATCAAGTGTGTTCTAGGAGTGCAGGCAAACAATTCTGTCTTGTATGAATAGCTACCAGACACCTGGTGAGACAGATGAAAACCAGGGAAAAGGAAGTCTTGATGGCACAATTCCTACACCCTAAGACAACCACATCCATAAGTATTAATACAACAACTTGGAAATCAGATTTCTTTTGAGTAAAAAGATTTATGAAATCAAATTTTGTCCTTTACAGAATACATATACATAATGCCTATTATTATTTGTACACAAAGGAAAAAGTTCCTGCAACTGTCCTGTACCTATCAAAAATACAAAAAAACCCCACCCCAAGGTAAGTTTTCTCCTAGCTGGAACACTTTACAGGATGGAAAGAAGAAAAACCGATTGAGCACATAAACTCACACAAAAACATATATGTTTTTTCCCCTTTGTCCCTCTAAATCACTCTCAAGCTTGAATAACACCAAAATAGTAAGTGCCCACTTCCTCTAGCTGTCTCCTCTTTCAAAGATGCAGAACAAAGGAAGACAGTACAAAAATAACCATGAGTTATTAAGTTGTTTTAGAATATGGGCTGAATGTTAGACAATAAAATCAATTTTTTATTCCCAGACTTTAAGAAAGGAAAGGGAATAGTTACAGGATTGACAGCCTAGTAGCTTGGTATCTCTCGTCTTGCACCCAAAGAATAAACAAAAACTCTCGTTAAAGAGAAAGAGTGTGAAAATACACGAAGATGCCTTTTGTCACATACTTGGACCTTTACAATAATTTACTGAAGGGAAAGTCAGAGCTACACACCTTTGACTATTCTCCAAATGGCACACCCTTTGACTCTTCTCCAAGGGAGTGAAAGTTGGATGTCTTAAATGACATCCTAGGATCCTGTTGCCATCTGAAGCTGAATACAGAGGGATCTGCTTAGTTTGTAAAACTTCCTCTCATTTCAGGATGTCAGCATGACACTGCAGTTATCAATGAGGGCTGTTGCAAGAGCAGAAATGCAAGCTGTAAGGGAGTATGATTGCTTACAACTCAGTCTCTGGGCTTGCAGCTTAGTCCTTTTCCCATTAGGTAGGCAATATAGCTCTTCTCTTCTGTACCTGCTCCAAAACATGGAAGATAGGTGCTTTTAAATGAAAACAATTAGCTTAAAACCCATGCCATTCTCTATAAATTTACTGGTTATGAGAAGTTGCAGACATATTTGGTGGTCAACATTAGCTGCATTCACCAATGTATTACTAGTACGCTTGAAACACAAGACTGCCACCAAGTAACTGAAGATGTTTTCCTCTAGTCCCTTCTCATGCTTCATGCATTAAGTTCCTGACACAAACTAGAGTACACTGCTCCCAGTTGAAAGGTGGCAGCTTTTTTCTGAAGGGCTGGTTCACAACAATGATTAAACTCTTTCGTCACACAGTCAGGAGCACCTTAATTCTGAGTTTAGATGAATGTGCCTCTCTTTTGCCAAAGGTTAAACAAAATTTGGAGAAGAGTTTGTTGCAACCACTGACACATCTGTCACACTTTAAGCCTTACATTTTTTGTAATTTGCCTCGTCTGGCTTTTCCTATTAGTTTCTACAATACACTGTGACAGTTGGACAGATTCAAAGCCCTAGCAGTAAGTGACAGAGCCCTCTTATGTAAAATGAAAATAACTATTTCAAATAGGTTAAATATATTTACACATGCAGAGATATAAAAGAGGTTTTGAGGTTTCCAGATGTGTATTATTCTGTATTGGGCTACTGAAAAAAAGCTGTGATCTAAAAGAGACTTTATTCAGCCATGCTTTATTTCTCTGCATTTAGTTGTCTTTTACTTTCCTAGTCAGCAGCATGCCACCTGCTCTTTCATTTCCTCAAAGTAGGTCAGCAGTCAGCCATCAATCTTTCATCTTCATTACAGCTAAATCCTAAAGCCTGAGGCAAATGAACCATTTTAAAGGAGATGCAGTGATAGCTGTGGTATTCTCTCTCCTGTGTTAGCCATTTGCAGCTGAAAAAACATCTCAAAATCCAGATGAAGCTAGCCAATCTTTAACTGGAAAATAGCAGGGATGAAAGCAGGTCTCACAAGGTCTTTTTAAAAATCTGGGGACCAATTCTTAAACACAGAAACATGGGGCCAGTCTTCACATCATATAATCTCATATCATTATTAAACTCTGAAATTCAAGTTGTATCATTACTCCCTCAAAAGAAGACAATTCTAGATCTTCAACTAATCTAGTGCCTTAGAAACATAGTCTCACTCCCACACATAGTGTCTCTTTAGTCATGAGCAAGTTTTAGCTATATATTTCTAGATGAAGCCAGACTTTTCTCAGTGGTATTCAATGAAAAAACCCAAAGGTACAAATTGAAATGCAGGAAGTACCATTTAAACATGAGAAAAAAGCTCACTTTTCTGATGATGAGGGTGGTTGAACACCGTAGCATTTTGCCCAATGAGGTTGCAGAGAGTCCACACTTGAATGTATTCAAAATATGACTATTTTGCCCAATGAGGTTGCAGAGAGTCCACACTTGAATGTATTCAAAATATGACTAGACATGGTCTTGAACAATGCATTATAAGTGACTCTGCTTTAAGCAGAAAATGTCCAGAGATCCCCTCTAGTCTCAAAGATTCTATAATTCAGTATTTTGTTTCCTAATCCCAATTTCTTTTTCAGGAGTCAGTTTGTATGAATTACATAAAAATTGGGAAAACACCGAAGACCTCTTCCTCTTTATGACATATTAGAAGAATATGTTTTCCCATCATAGCATAACTATCAAAAGCTCTAAAAATATGATATTGTGATATACTTGGAAAAGAATGCAGGACATCTGGTGTCTAGAATTACATTCTAAACATTCTTCCACCAATGTTCAGAAATGCTATCTGCAGTTTGTCAGAATTGCTCTCCTTATTCTATGAAAACATTACAAAGAATAGAAATAAAATTAATGCAAAGAGAACTCAAAAATACAGGGGTAACCCCTCTCTCCGTAGCTGATGCATGTAACAGATGTACTCATAAAATCTATCTAGTCCAATGCATGTCTCAAGTCCTCCCAAACCATGCTTCCCCTGGAGAAGAATCTGAAAAAGGCTAAGCATATAGAAACAACTCTAGAATATTCTAATGTCTGTCAGAGTGAGGTCATGTCTGCTTATTTAATACCTGTTAGCTTTTTCTTTCATCAGTGTGCTCAGTTGCTATGTTAATCCCATGACGCTTTTAGGATGGCCAACATTTCCCAGAAAAGTTCACCATTTGCAGTATGTGTTGTTCGTTCTTTGAACCTGCCAGTTCAACTTCACACTCCTTAGCTCTCCTATAGGAATGGACTATGCGTGATCACTTCTGATCACAGTTTCTAAGGCACTGAAGGTTTTGTATTTCCCTGTCCTCATCCATCTCTTTTCCAGACAGAGGTGATCCCAGCCTATTCCTTGGATGGGGGCTAGTCCATACTTCTCAAGGCTCTACACAGCTCTGGATGTTTTCCATCTTCTGGAGGTCAGGAACTGTGTGGGGGTTGTACACAGTATAAGTACAACTCCACTCTGGATTTAAACACTGGCAAAAAATTGCTTTATATTTTGTCCCCTGCTTATTTTCTTATAATTCCTTACACTTGGTTTGCCTTTTGACCTCTATTGTGCATTAAGATGATTTTTCTTAAAACTAAGTGCTTTTGTATCAAGATCTAACCATCACCTGGCATTTATTTATATGCAGCTTCACCTATTGCATCATTTTTCCTTAAACCAGAAATCTTGTTTGGCATTTCAGTTTATGAAATCAGTGTCATAGTGACTTGTGGAAATGACTTGTCAAAGTTCATAATTTTACCTGCTTAACTAATTACTTTGATAATTTCTGATATGGATCTCATTTCATATTAATTAAAATTTTATTAATTTACTAAAAACATTCCAAACACTAGGAAAGAGGAAAAAAATATCCAAATTTCCCCCACAGTGATCTTTTCCATCTTTTTCCAGCCCAATTCTTTTGTAATGCCATTTCTTATAATATTGTTTCATGGTTTGCCATCACACATTCATTTCCATCCTGAATGTGTCTCCAGAGTGTTTTACCTGGCTGTTCTTCTATATAATGTATGCAAATGAAAAATATGAAAAAAACTAAAAACTGCTCACAGCATTATTGTAAGATTAGATCCAAATGAAAGCATTTAAGATGTGTGCCTTCAACCTGTATAGCAAAGCTGAAGAGCATCTCCATTTTGGAAGCAAGAAATACTCATTTTGCTTTTATCTGCTGCTCAAAGTTATGTATTGGCTCAATGGTATTATTGCAAACAGAAAATTCCATAGTAAATGAAACTTTCTATCATTAGCCCTGCAAATCTAGGATGTAGGTGTGCTGTTCCACTTTTATTTGCAACAGCCCCACAAAATGCGAGAACCAATCAGAGCAGTTAGATTAAAAATTCCTTTTCTGCAGGCAAGTAACCAGAACACAGAAAGAATTATCAGAGGGAATATCCAGCTTTCGTTAACCAGAATCCAAACCATTGGTTGTTTCAATTATGTCCCTGACCAAATACTGAAATATCAACAGTGAGGATACTAAATATATATATATGTACATATTAACACACATATCATACACATCTATATGCAACATATTGAAAATAAATATTTAGAGAAGCATTCTTTCACACATATGTGTCTTTTTAAGTACTTAAAGTATTTAATTCTGAACAGACTAGAAGAGACTCTTCTACACTGGTAAGAATTGCACAATATTTCATTTGTTGATGAAAAATAGCAGATAATAATTTTAAAATATAAGCAAGGTATTTTTATAAAATGAGGATTCTAGCTTTGTAAACTCTAACCTGATATAAAGTGATAAAAGAATTATAAACTGCTTAGAAAGATTCTTGGATCTCTAAAATTCTTACTTTGGCCATAGATGCTTCATGAGAAAGCAACAGAAACATCTCAGAATCAATGGAAAGTGTTGAATTGAATGGGAATTCCAAAGAAGTAAATACACCAATAACTAAAATCCAAAATGTTATCTGAGATAACCAGGAGTCCTTTATAACACAGTCATAGTAAGGAAGTTATTATTATATTATAGCAAAAATTATGTGAGAAAAATTAGGATGGCTAATACAAGTTTTCAAGAACAAGTAGCTAATAGGCAACAGTAAGTTTTTTTAAAATGTACCCAAAAATAATAAAAAAAAATGGATCCATGACATTGCTGCTAATGTGAGAAGTAATGACGACAACAGAATGAAAACTCAGAATTTTCTGTTGAAATTCTGTTGACTACCAGCACCACCAAAAAAACCCCAACTCAAACAAAAAAACCACAAAAAACCCCCCAAACCATACAACCCCCCCACCCCTCCAAACAACAACAACAACAAAAATACAAAAAAACCAACAAAGAGGGCTGCCAGGCAGCTACAGCTGTGGGGACTGGGTCTCTTCCTTTATGAGACACCCTCATGCACTAGGAACTAGCTCCACTTCCACATAACTGATTAGTAAGCATTTATTTTTGAGTCTTAACTACAAACCATGAAATCGGGTCTTATTGGGAAGCCTTACACTGACTATACAGAAGTATGTCCATGCCAACCTGTGTAGCTCATGGTTGATTCATAACCCTTTCTTTGAAGAAAAAAAAAGTGAATTATTGGATTTGAGCAGTCTCGGCATTCTTAACAAAAATAGAAGTGAGAACCTCTCTTGGGAAATTGTCCAATCCGCATTCATTTTTCACTTTTTCTTCTTACTTCTGACTGATGGTCACCTGCAGTCAGGTCATCACCAGTCTTTAATAGCTGCTCAAGAGTGGGTAGTGATCTAAAGCTGAGATGGCCTAAGCCACAAGTTTGCTGTCCTTTCACACAGTCAGTTTTATGAATGACCTGCACATTATGGTAGTGAAAGGGAGCATGAGGTAAGATTTCTTAAGCGTGACAGTTCATGCAGACAGGCAGTAGAAAGCATTATAGGAGGGTAGAGAAGCATGGAAGGAATGCACTTCCCAGAATAGAGCTACTGAAAGTCTAAGAACAAAGACAGTTTGGAAAGTAGACTTCAGGTAATTCATGTCTTTAAAAAGCAAGATGCCCTCTGTTTTACAGCTTTAAAAAATACATAAGCAAGTGAAGTATTGCTAATGCATATTGGCCCCATTAATAATGTGGTTAACAGCTATTATATGTTTCTTCTATTTATCCAGGGAGAGAAGTCTATACAGGTGAGTTTTTACGATAAAAATGCATAAACACATTCTGCTGGATATTAATGCAGGAGACAGCTAATTGAGAAACAATCTTTGCTTTTGCACAGCTGAGATTTGTGAAAATCTTCAGGTTTTATAGGAAAGTTCATCACTAGTGTTTGCCAGTGATGCCTTGTGAGGCTACTCAGAATAGAGGCTAGACAATGCTAAAGGAAAAAAGTAGGTATTTATTAAAAAGGCCTTCAAAGGATACACCTTGGGCAGTATAAGAGCCTGGCTGTGGCTCCACCCAAGATGAACCCCCAATAATCAAAATTTTTATAACTTTTGGTCCATCTACATATTGGGGTTAATTGTCCAGTTACAGCTTCAGGTTATGAAATCCCATCCTTCCAGTTTGCTCTCCTCAGTTCACTGTTGTTTAATACTTTTTTGGGCCTGAAGCTGCAATGGTGTCCTTGGTTCTCAGGCTGGAAAAGGATTGTTTTGTCTAAATGCACTGCGAAAAGAACTTGCTAACACTTTATATGAAGTTCAGTTATATATTAATGCAGTAGAGAATCTAGAAAATACAAAAGCTAAGACTTAAGGTATCACCAGAGCCAGAAGAAAGGGGTTTTTTTCTCACTTGCATATGAAATATGCATTTAAATTTTAGATTATGCTTATCAGAGAAGAAACAATTTTACCCTCTAAAGCAAAACAATTTTACATACCTAAGATATAATCATATAAAGACTTTGATTTACTACCATATGGGAAACTCCAGCAGAGAATGGCCCAAGGCACTCGGTGAAAGTGTCCTGGTTGGTACTAGCACTTTTTTCAAAAATAGTTTTCAAAATATGACTGCATTGTTTTGCTGGGGAAGGACAGAGTCTTCAAGGTTTGGGCACAAATACAGTCCGTTGCTTACAGATGATGCTCTTTAAGAGAGGATAGTAACAATAGTAACAATGAGGAATCCAGGAGAACCAAACACAGAAGTGAAATGACCCGTACTGCATAGCCATAGAGGATGGTTTTGTTCAAGGAAGCTCTTCCTTAGGCCCTGTGCCCACCAGCACGAAGTCTGGGTTAAGTCTGCAGCACTCTGCCATCTGCTTGTTGCCTGTGTGTCTGCCCTTGCTGTCCAGCCAGCTCTCCCTGTCTCCCTGGGTCTGCTAACAAACAGAAGTGCTCCACCTGGCACTTCACCTCGAAGGAAAAGTACATCAGTTCCTATTAAGTTTGAGCAGCACTGAAGTGGTTTTAGTACAAAGCCAAGGTGCTCCTTTATAGTGAGAGTGCATTACTTCATGGTCAAGCACTGCATAAAGATCTTGTGGCAGGTGACTCATGGCTTGCTTTTACAAACTGACAACAGGACTAATCACTGCCATTAATTCGTGACAGTACAATTTGTTGGCCTGAGCTCAGGACATTCTAGGCAAATGATACCACCTATAATTACCTATAATATAAGCTTGAGGCTTGCCTTCTCCGTAAACCTGCTTATGATTGAAGGAATGGTTTTAAAGAAATGGTTTTAAAGAATATCCAGATTGTATCTTTTCAGTATCAGCCTATTTAAACATTTGAAGGAAGCAGAGAATATTCTTCCCCCAAGGAAGTATTAATTACATTAGATAATTTGCTATCCTAAATATCTATTTTAATGCAGAATTCTTTATTTTCAGATATGTCTGGTGGAAAGATTTTATTGGTCTCTATTGCAGCCTTAGCATATTTGTGGAGTAATTCATTATGGTTCTTTTTAGGCATATCAGCATCTGGTTTTGGGCATAAGCATTAAAGTCTGTCTTTATACAGTTGTGGTTTCTTCCAGAAAACAAGAGAGATGCTACAATACTAGAAAGGGTTGAACATTGAGTACCCAGGATAAAATGCAGAAAGGAAGATTAATCTTAGACTGTTTTCTGGAAGTTTTTCCTCATCAGGTTTTGGTGATTGACAGAGAGAAGAGTTTCCTTATCTTTTTTTGCTTCTGATATTAACAACTCAAACCACTGAAAAAAAAAAGAGATAAAAATATTCCTGGATTATAAAGCCTGTAAAACTTGACACTCAACAGGAAGTTCAAGTAAAAATGTGTCCAGCGATCTCATAGAGACTTATCTCTGAAAGAAGAAGGTAAGCATATGAGGAAAAGAGTTCTATGACCTTGCTAATGTGGTACTGTTTAACAAATGCTGAAATATCCTAAATCTACCTATGTTTCTTTTTGGTAGGCAGTTCCTAATTGCCAAATATATCAGCATTGTCCTATACCAGCACTGTAATCTTATAAAGGAGCATACAATCAGTGTTAAGATTGGCTCTGGCTTCAGAGAAATAAATCTGAATGATTGTATCCTATGTGTTTGAAGTTGGAAGTGAAGAAGTGCCACTGGGTCTATCATATACTGAGCCTCCTCAGTGAATGAACAAAACTGTCACAGTGCCTTCCATGTGAAGCAGCCAGGTATCCCCGATTGCTGATGCATCTGCTGCTTTTAATGATGGCTAGGTGGTGAATCATTCACCGGTTGTATCACTCAGCAATCTCAGCAGTGTTGCTATCCTAAGTGGTAAATAGCTGCTTAGGTCCGTGTGTATGTATTGACTTGTTGGAGTTAGGCAACTGACATCTGATTTCCTTTCCTCCAATAGACTAATTCATTGAGGACTAGGGATTATCCCTTAACATCCCAAGGGGGGGGAACAATAGTCTGGAATTCTGTTTGAAAGGATGGGTCCTGTTGGGTACCTCTGGCAGCAGAGTCCTCAGAACTGGAGCAGCTACTGCAAAGTAGCAGTGACAGGCCAGAAATGTGACCATATAACAGTAGTACAAGTAACAATAATTACATAACAAAACTCCTCCACTATCATGCTTTCATATTCCAGAATAACACTTCCACTCTAAGAACCATAATTCCATACTAAAGTCAGTGCTGCCCAAGAGCACAAGCATGAAAATACCCAGACAAAAACACTGAGGTTAATTGAGTCTAAAAATGTTTGAGGACAGTAACTGAGTGGGCCATATGATGACAAGTGGAATTTGATTTCAGTAGCTGTAATGCCACTGTAAAAACAGTGGAACTACTTATACATTTCCTCAGAGTCATAATTAGTTCATGGAAATTATCTGAGAACCGCTTTGACAGTGAAGTCCAAAATTTTGTTCAATGGCGTGCAACAGTGAAAAATTATACACTAAATATATGGAAGAGAATGAATAATAGATAAAACACATTACACAGATGTCCTAAAATATGCAACATTATTCATCCTAACCAAAAAGGATGCTCTAGAGTTTCTATGTCACATGAAAAAGAGCTTAATAAGACTGGGACTGTCTACCAAAGAGAAAAGAGGAAAATAAGGTTGTAAACACACAGATGCATAGTAATGATTGGTGCTGCCAAAGGAGATGTGGAAGACTTAATTCTCTTCTTTTTCCCTAAAAGAAAAATAATGTATGTTCAATGAGACCAAAAAGCAACATTTCCAAAACTGAGAAAGGAAGTTCTTCACACTGTGTCTAATTAGAAATTACACTGATCTGTGCAAAGTTTGCAAGAGTCAAAACCCCCTGACTTTTTTGGGAATAACAAAAGTGTTCAGTTAGTGAGAGTACAAGAGTTATGAGCTATACACAACTGCTCAAGTTACTACTCATTCTGAATCACAGCTGAAATTTTCAAGTGTGACAGATGAACTTTCAGATGTGCACTACACATTTCTGGCATCCACCTGCGAAAGTATTTGGGCCAGTCACTATTTTAAACGAGGTTCTGGACAAGAGGAGCTACAAGTGTGGTCAATGATAGTGGTTCCTACATTCCTGCGGTGGGGAACTACTGGGTTTTTTGGGAGGCAGAACTAAAATTGGAATTGTTTATTAAAGAGGAATAAGTACCAGCAAGCCTCATCTTGTTAAGTAGCTGTTGTTAAGCAGCAGCCATTCATCCTGCCATTTTGGAACTGACCCTGCCCTATTTCCTTATTTTTGCCAATTTGATATATGTTTCCATGGGAACAGAAGCAGGACTAGCCACCAGCTGAGTCAATCTCAGCTGCTGGCTCCCAGCTCTCACGTTTTGTTCTGTTTCCTTGGAAACTGATGTCAAATGAAAGAGAGAAGTAAACCAGCTTTTACTCTTTAGTATTTACTCTTTCTTTGGACCTGCATTAGATCCTCTGGGCTGGTGGAAGGTTTACAGATGACTTTAATGGCCATTCATTTTCCTTCTTTCTGGAGCATCTGCCAGCCACCAGAGCATCCCAGCAGATGCAAGTAAGAGTTCTCAGTTTCAGCTACCCCTGGCGGGCCACCTGCTGAGAGCTACAATGGCAGGGTTTGAAAGCAGGCTACAGATTTCAGGAGACATTTGGCTCCCACAGTCTGTAATATTTCAAATTGGAAGGAAAGAAATTAAATTTATTTAAAAAATAGTAGGGAAAACAGATGGGCGTAATGATATTTAGAGAACAAATTGACTAACGAGTTCTGACCTGCATTAGGCTGAACACCCCCAGAAACTACTTCAGCCAGTTAAATTCTTCATTTCACATCCACATTTGACAAAGTTCTCTCTATTCCAGATGTTAGCTGATTGAACAGCACAATGTAAACAAAAACCCATAAACACATCTGTTTATGCATATATACATATGCAGAAAGAGAAAAGAACGTGATGCAATTTTTTCAAAACGTCAAAGAATTTACAAAAATCTGCTTGAGCGCATGAATTTAAACCAGACATCTTCATCAATTCCATATCTATGTTACTCCCATGTTATCATGTGAATACTAACTCCACTCTGTCCCCCCTGACCCCCCCAGCCCATCCCACACACCTCTGTGTATAATTTTGGAACAAAGTATTTTCCAGTCCCTTCAACAGCAGTGCTATTAATGAGAATGGATATTAAAGAAAAACATCTACATCTGTTATGTCAAATCCAAATTTTCACATAACTTTAACTGAAAAAGTGTAGGGACAAAGCAATTTTAAAAGACAAAAGTCTGTCTTAAGGAAAGGTTTTATATTCGATGGCCACAGCTCTTACTTAGTTAACTAGTCCATCAGGGTATAGTACCATGATCACCTTGGACTTTCACACATAATATATGCACTCCTTCCTGAGTATTCTTTGCATCCCATCTCAGTTACTTTCACACAACCCTCACTTACCATTGACCTTGCATTGCTATTGTGAGTAACTTTTAGAATTGTATATCTATACACAGTTAAATTTGTCTATAGCCCAAATAACAGCTCAGTAGCATTGATTTCTTCAGGTTCTAGGAGCAGTCCTACACAAAAGACAATCAGGTACTCAGGAACAAGATTTATTCCTCCAGTCCTGTTGTACTTACATCCATCTATTGAGGATATACTCAACATATCTGGGTGCTCAGAGAGCTGTGTCACGCCAGCTAAACGTGATTTTGTTCTGGGTTAGTTATTTAAATGAAAACTTTAGGCAGTTATGGTTGTTTTAAGCTAGGCATTTCTGTCAAATTCAAAAAGATGAGAGATATACTCCATCTATTTAATCTATTTATGGGTTTCATCTAGCTGAACTTAAATCTATAATTCCATCTTCCTTTGTATCAGAAAGAGTTTACATCACAAACAAGACAACATTTATTTTTACTGCTGCAGCTGCAATAAGGCAAGAGCATTTCACTTTATGTTAAGCTTTGCAATGTCTGTCCTGAATTCTTCACAGTCAGCTCTCATTTCTATTTTCTGAATTTTGATATAACCTCTTCCACTGAACAATACAGGTACCAGCACAAAGACCGGGACTTGTCCTTAAGGACTCTACTGCCTACATGCCTCCTTACTAGAAATTGAACTTTTATTTATTTCTTAGTTCTGTTTCCTTATTCTAAAGAACTTCATACCCATTTGAGGGCTTCTCTTGCATTTCATGTCTATTTCCTTTCTGTGAGAGCCTTTGATGAAAGAAATTGATGAGTCCTTTTTTTTGAGACCTAGCTGGCTGTGTCAGCTTCTTTTCATGTCTGTTGGCCTCTTCAAAGGATTTCGCTAAGTTTTAATGACTTGTTCCTTCACAAATTCTATGTCAACTCCTCTTCAATGTAGCATATCCATTTCTAATCCTATTCCTGATTATAATTTTTATCAGTTGGCCTACTACATTAACTTACAAGTTTAAGGTTTCTACTCTGTCTTGAAAACATGGCAAGACATTTGCAACATTTTGCTCAAATATCAAAGCAGTTCTGAGCTAATGATTACATACTGTTGTCAGTAGTTTGACAATTATTCTTTTGAATTGCTATAGAAAACCTGGGAGAATAGAATTTTTTTCCATTGATTTCTCTCTGATCAGTTCCCTTCTTTCTACCAGCAACTCCAGTCACTCCTCAGCAAGTTCATCAAAAGGGTTCTAGCACAGCAATCTCCACAAATCCTTCCACTAAGAATTTTGCTGAACAAAGCAGGAAAGTAATCATTTAATCATTCTACCTAGCCTTATTTTCTTCAAGTAATGATCTCATCTAATGATTCTGCTTAAATATTATTCCCAAGACTCTGTGGCAAACTTGGTGTTAACCGGTATTTACAGAAAGATTTATTATTCTTTTTTCATTCATTGCAAGATGCTTTTTTAGAGTACTTTATTGTCTTCTACATTTAACTTACCAGATATTATGATCTTGTATATTTTCCCTGTTTGGATATAATTTTTTTTTTTAAAGATCTCTTCCTGTTGTTTTGTCATGCTGAGTCTTTTTTTTTTTTTCAAGTCTTATTTGATGTGTGGCATGAATTTACTCTGTCTCACATATGAAGTTCTTAATATTCTCTAAAGAACCTGCAAAAATTTAACTCCCTACAGTTTTCTCTTCAGCCCCTCTTTAAGAGGCTTCCTCAATTTAATGTTCTTCTGCTTTCTGAAGTTGATACCACTCTACAGACCTTTTCTGGTTGCTCCTTCTTCAAATCTATCAAAACTAAGAACGATTCATTTGTAGCTATGGAAAAGATATCAAGACTTTGGAGCAGATTCTGTGTGCTATTCAGAATGAAATTATCTGTCTGTGGCTTCTCTAATCTGTTGAATTACAAATGAGTTAGTCTGAGCAGCACATTTGTCCAGTTTACATTGCCATTTTTTTGGTTTTGCAATGTTTATGAGTCCCTCAACAGATCAGTCAAAGCTGACCTTCTGGCTTGTGTAGTAATATGTGTCTGGCAGCATTGTTATACACTTGTAATACGTAGGAATTCTGTCTCACACACTGAAATTATTAATTTGGCAATATGAATTGACTTTTCTTTAACATACTGCACTACTCTGACACTGGCATGCCCTACTAATCTTTCCTGCATATTGGTATTTTTGTTATTGCCACATCATCGTATAAGGTTTCCTCATATTGGTTTCGCATTTTACATTTATATCAATACTAGAAGCCCAAATAGGACATGTCTCATTGATCTCTTTTTCTCTTCTGTGTCTTCTAAAATGGCATCTTGTTCAGATTTTTTCCTCTATTTCACATTTCTTACCATCCCAGGACAAATTAGGGTGAAACCTTAAATACTGGTATTCTAGATACCAGAATGAAGTTTATTTTTAAATATTGATAATGCTATCATAAGAATGCATAAGAGGAAAAATCACAGAAATAACTACTTAATTGGTACTAAGACATCAAGGACTGCAAAGCTGCAGCCCTGGATAAATGTTTTAAAATTTTACAAGAAATACTGGCATCCGGTGTGAAAGGTACTACTTCCATTGAATCCAACACTAATGCAAGATCTTTTTACCTTGGGAATTATAAAAGGTGGTCCATTTCCCCTACAAGTTCTTTTTTTTTTTTTTTTTAATATTATCACTGTCTACCTTCCAAAGCCATAGAGATCCAATCTGTTTCATAGATATTTGTGTTGGAAGAAGATAAGCCAGTCAGAGGCTTTCAAGCTGAACTCTCGTACAAGAGTTACTACACCACAGAATCACAGAATCACAGAATATGCCGAGTTGGAAGGGACCCACAAGGATCACTGAGTCCAGCTCTTAAGCGAATGGACCATACAGGGACTGAACACATGGCCTTGGCATTATTAGTGCCATGCTCTGAACTAACTGCACTAATTATGAGCAAGAGGTGAGTGTGAGTGCATGTGAACACATGGACCCTTTCAACTGTACTAAGTACATAATTGAATTATGATATGGCTATTGCACAGACTCCACTTTCTAAAGGATTTTGCTATTTCAGACTGTAGTTTCATTCTGACGCAGCTGAGCAACTGAAATTAGAACGAGCTGGTTTCCTAAGTATTTTTTGTCTTGTGGCTGCATTCTTTTCGGCTAAGAGTGAAGCTGCCCTGTACCAAAGGGCTGCCTTTAGACAAAGGGATAAACTCCCTCTGTGACCCTGCCCTTAGAGAAGACACTACTAGAACCTCTCCTCCACACAGCTGGCTGTTTCCAGTAAATCTGTTGCAGTCCTATGTCTTAAAGAGCTGTACCTGCTTTAATTTGTCAGATTTGGCTGAAGCAGGCAAAGTTTGTTAGGCACTAAGAAAAAAAAAAAATCACACAGAGCACCCTAGCCCATAAATATTGCCTTCCTAAGAAAGCAAGTCAAAAAGCAAAAAATGGTAGAGTCTTGCAAAACTCTTCTACAGCCGTATCCACAGAAGCACCATAATTCCTCATGGGCAGTAGAGCCCAAGAGCTCAGCAGTGAAGGAAGGATGCACTCCAGTTCACATGGAGCAACTTAGTGTGCCAGGAACATAGCTCAGATCTGAGCATAACTGCAGAGCATTTTGATTATTACAAAAAAGGGAATTATGATGAAAAAAGTAAATTCTTAGTTCAGCCTAGGAAGAACATAGTGAGAAAGTGATTGGTCCCTCCACTGGTGTGAAAAATTAGCAAAAGGAGAAATGTTACAGGCAGTGCAACCAGGAAAACATATGTATAGAGGTAACATTATGGCTCAATTCCCTTTTCTTTACACTGCTGCTTGAAGTTGAGAAGCTCTTTGTGTCACCAAATCCTTTTGCTTTATGTGAAAATCAAGCCTACAGCATTCTTAGGAAATGTACATAGGGACACTGTTATAGTTTCTTCTGCAGATCAGCATACAGTTAGGGAAGTTTTAATGTCATCCCTGCCTTGGTCTTTAACCTCTTTTATCCAGCAAGTTTATTATCCATCTCCCATAAACTGCTTCCCCTGCTGATGACTGGGGGATCTGGATGCTTTATGGTTCAGTCATTAAAACTTATAACATGGTGTCTTATGGCAGCCACGGGCATGCTTTTCATAAAAGAAACCATACCTGTGGGGTCAGGATGCCAGAAATGGGTCTGAAGACTGACAGACCCAACATCCCATACAATTTCTGCCTTCTATAATGGCCAGAGAGTCTTTAAAAATGCCTTCCCTTCATATTTTTTTAGATTAAGATTGCCTATCCTCAGCTAAGAAGGCATGGATTGCATGGATTTTGCAAACAACTCCAGAAAACGAGCCTGGATTTTTAAATTCTGGGTTTAAGAACTCTTTAAAAATGTTCTTGATAATTTACTGCTGTTCCTTCATTAAAATTAACTATTTCATGAATCATAGCAAACATCACAGGACATTACCAGTCTTTAGGCTTCTTGTCTTGGTTCCTTTGATTGACGTGTTTATGAAGACACAACTAACAGAGGGCCACCTGATAGAAGCCAAATGCAGAACTATCATGTAGGAAGCTGATGAGTATTCATAAACAGAACTCATATGGTTCATTAGCTAGAATGACCGATTGCATTCATGACTTTGGAGCCTACATTTAGTTTAATCTTTATCACTTGGATTAGCTTTAACTGACAGAAATAATCCCTTTAAAATTATTTCACAGAATCCAGTGGGACAAGAAATATCCATTACAAAATATTCCTGAAATAAAACAGAAACTTGCCACCAGTAGTGTTTACTATGAGGCAAGTATTTTTCAAACATAGAAAAGATAATATGTGCTCAATCAAACTCAACTAAAGAATTCACCATTACACTTTAAAAACCTAAAATTTAAAAAAGAACATAATAACAACAACAACAACAATGAGAGCAGCAAAGACAGCTGTCATTTACTTTTACACAGGAGTTTTTGAGTCCTGAAGAGGTGTGCTTCAGGAAAGCAAATTGCAGTTCACCTCACTGCTTTTATAGTAACATATTTTATGCACATACAATAGTTTAATGACTACATTTGGTAGCACGATACTTTTACTTCCTTCCCACCCCAAATCCATTAGCTTAAAAAATATCCTGCGCAACTTACAGTAATAGCTAAGAGCTCTAACAGTAAGTTCAAGTCAATTCTATGCTGAAGGATCAAAATATCAAACATTGTCATGTGTGCATTCAGTGAACGTCACTTTGCATGGGCTTATATAATTCTAGGAGAATTTCAGTTCTTATGCAAAGTTCAGGCTTGGTGTGTAGCCCCACAGTCTGGAAAGCCCCAAAAGTGGAAAAAAACCACTAAGTTTTTAGTGTTATACACTATGATCAAAGAATATACACTGAAAAGTTTGGATGGAAATTGCAATCATTTAAAACTACAGTAAACATTGTTTTTCAAATATATGGTATTTATGGTTTAACATCAGTTACTGCTGCTGTCTATGGACACTTTACTCAAGTGAATCTAGATATCAAGATCTTTAGTTTACACTAAAGTAAAAAGCAAAATTCTTTCTATCTGAGATTATTTTAATTGGATTTTGTGACTATTTGTCATATTATGCTTGGGTTTAGATGAGCAGAGAAAATGTTAACAATACTGACAACCAAAATATCACTTACAATACAATTGGAGAAAATGAAGTAAACAAGGCTCTTGAAAAGCTGCTACAGCTTCAAGCTATACACACATAGACCAGAAGTGCCTCCAGAAGACAAATTTCAGTTACATTTCCTATTTTTTATTGACAACTGTATTAGCTGGGAGGTCTTTCAAACTCTATGGAATGACTGAGACAAATCTTTTCAGACTCTAAAATGATTTCTTCAAAGAAATCCCTTGCAGTTTAAGAGGCATGTTCTAGGGTATTTTCTTCAAATTATACTAAAAAAGTGAAATAATCTCTTAATAAAATTCCAGAGCTACATGCCAAGAAGTAAAAGAACAAAGTAAAATCAGTGAAGTAAAAGGGTATATATTTTCTTGCAAGTTAACATCAGAAGAGAAAACTACTGTTCTTTTTCTTACTGATTGCTAAATATTGAAGAAGAGACTAACACTTCTAGATTGTCCTCATTTAATATAGTTATCAGGTATCACCAGTTTCCATATTGGAGGCAATAAACTCTCAAACAATGCAAATCTACATACAGATAGATGTTTTTTTCCTAGGTATGAATTGTTGCTGCCATGTTTCTTGCTGTCCAGAAAGCTCTACTTCAGCTCTGCTTCTAGAAACCAATCAGAGTGTTGGAAAGTGTGTACAGCTGGCATCAAGCTATTACCTTCTGCCTATCAAAATTGCTCGTGTGACCTTTCTGGGAATGCCATTAAAAGAGGAACAATCAGAATGGGTGCATGCACATAAAATTATTGCAAATAAATATAGCGGTAGGTAACATAATTCCTGACCATCTCCGCAAAGAATGCAGCCTAAGCAGTGACCTCTCCTGCACTTATCTTGAATGAGCTCTTACTGAAATCCACTAATGGGTTCTGATAATCTATTATTTATTGCAACAGACTCTAATAGAGAGTCTTAGCAGAGGACTTGCCTGTGTTTACAACCCTTGCAAATAAAATGTCTCACAAGTGACAGAAATGTGGCACCTGAAACTACATACACAATTTGTTTTGGTTGCAGTTGTTTCTTTTCTACTTGGTTTTAAAAACCAGAATCCTTCCTCTCCCAAAACACACATCTTGACTTGCTTTCATTTTACCTAATGCATCTTTAGCTTAATGTTATGGAAAGCTGTAGATACTGATATGCAACCATAAGTATTACTTGGGCTTGAGGACATACCTCCATGTTATACTTTTCCACTGTCCTCCTCAAAGGATCCACAACCTGCCAGCAAATCAGGATGCAAAGATCAATCAGTAGCATCCCTCCAACTATCCCCAGTAGCTTCTGGTCTTTAATGATCTGGAGAGACAGAAAAAAAAAAAAGAAAAAAAAAAAAAGAAGAAGCAGGGAAATTCCCATGAGCCACAGATAGACCCTCTACAGGTTTATTTCTATATAAGAAGAAAAACACATGTTGCTAATAATAAAGGTTTTTAACAATGAACAAAGAAAAGAAATATAGAAAGATGAAAGCAAGACAAATTATTTTAGTTCAGTTCATGGTTATTAGAAGTATCTGAAGTGTTTTCCAACTTTTAAAAAGACTTTTGGAGCACTCTTAAACATTTGTATTGAAATCCAGATTTAATATTAACTCCTGGAAAACGAGAAAAATATATTCCAGGGAGCAACTACTGTGTTTATGCATGTAAATATGGAGAAATGTTCATCAGCACCTCAGAATAGCAGGCACTGAGGTAGTTTTCACAAAAATTTAGTGCTCAATCTTTAATAACCTTCTTGGATTTGGAAAACACAGAAGCAATCAGAAGTTTATTTTGGAGGGGTTTTGCGTCTACGTGCTTAATATTTGCCTCTGTTACCCAGGGAGCAGGAACAAATGATGTATTTTTTTTTTCTATATTACAAAGGTCAGAGGCTTTAATACACATCTAGTGTAAAACATGCTTTTAATTTTGCTCGGGGTTTAGGTTAAAAAACGAAAACCAAGAGTTGCTGATAAAAATAACAATCCAAACTAAGTATTAGAGTCTATTATAACTGCATGCAACCCCTATGTCATTCCTACTGTTGTACACATAATAACAAAGAAAAAATACACTGCAATTACATTATTTCAGTTGCAAAGTTGTAAGCATGTTGAAATATCAGGCTTAAATTAATTTTATTTCAGTGCTCTTGAGCCTATAGTCATGGTTTCTTAATTAATATCTACCTCTATTACTAAAAACACTCCTCCAATAGTCAAAAGTTATTGCCAACTTGCTTTAACATGGACAAATCCACTTTTTTTTCCCCCCAAGTTTTCATTCTGGGAAACAGTTGACTTAATCCAAATGAAATATTCAAAAATATTAAGCCTGAGAAGCTTAATAAAGTTGTGATTATTTCAGTTCAATTTGATGAAATGATTAGGATTTCGAAAATGCATTAAAAAGCCAGAAGTGTCAGCTAATCTTAATAGAGGCAAGGTTAGTATTCTTATGTAGAATAAATTGTATTTCCATTACATTCTTATCAAGCTGAAGGAAATTATAAAAATGACAAAAATTTGAAATAATGTAAGAAGAACTTTAGAAAGCCTGGTTTTCATATTGCTTGGTGTGATATATTTTCTATTTTAAAAGATGTTTCAGCAACATGGTGTACCACTTTTTTGTTAATCTGCTGGTTCATTTTATAGATAATTTGGAATAAACTAAGAGTAAAATAAAGGCTAGAAATCAGAATGAGCTAAAGGACTCAATATGTTATTTTCATTTTCTGAGACGAGTTATGTAAATCCATGTAGGTACCATTGCCATAAAAGACTGGAAAGTGATGCCTTCCACATGTTTGTGCAGCAGTGAAGCAGTACACCCATCTCAGGAAGGACAGCATAGGCATGTCTGGAAAGGGCAGGTGAAGGGGGAAAGTGCAGCTTTCATGGTGATATGTCTTGCTGCTGGATGATTTGGCAAGGAGAACTTTGCAAGGAAAAGGTGTCTGGGTGTGCTGTGCAGGGGGAGGAAGACTGTTGAAATGTGTTTCTTCATTAAGAGAAAATAAAAGCAAGTATTAAGCAGAGATTCTCAGACACAGCTTGGTCCCTTGTCTTCTTTGGAAAAACAGAACTATGTCTGACCTTTTTGCTGTTTATCAAATGGCAATCAAAGCTGAAAAGGAACAGGTTAGCCTTTGTTAAAACAGCCCGTGGGTTTTTTAATCTCTTTTCTAAGGCCTGCAAACAAGCCTTGGGTGAAACATACCTAGTACTGCTCCTGGTATGAGTGGAGACAAGGAAGAGAAAACAATGGGGAGTCAAGTCCATAGAGAATTTGTATTTAGATGAAGTGTTGACACCTTAACTCAAATTTCCTACCTCATAAAGGGCTGGGGAATTTACTGTATTAGCATATTTCAGTTGGTCTTCTTTTTTAACTGATGTAGTTTATTTTACTGAAGTTGGCTGTTGAACTATTACATGTTTAGCCTTTCTCAGTAGCCAGTGGGCAGGGACAAAAAGCCTCTAAAAGACAATTGATCCCACCTACGCTGGGTAAGAAGAAAGAGTCAGAAAAATTAATGTTCTGAAACATGTCCCTCCCTTCCTCACTCCCTGCCCCCCAAGAGGAGGTGAAGACAATTAATTTCAGATAAAAATATGCATTTGACAAACTAAAAGTTATGTGAAAGCATCTTGCCAGAAACACCTCCCTAAGCTCTCCTAAGCCAAAAAGGCTCCTTGAAAAAAGACCCCAAATATCTTATCTTTCTAATGAAAACCATGCACATTTTACCTAGGATAGGTAAGCAACAGCCCAATGTCTTCCGTATTTGTATGGACTATCTTCATATTAAAAGTAAGGTTACATTGGATTCAGATTTACCAATCCCTGGTAATAATAATCAAACAGGTACAACAATGCCAGAAGCAAAAGAGTGAAAGGATATTATCAAAATCAGTAATACTGATAATCCACTCACAGAATCAAAATAAATAAATATTCAAGATCACATTGCTAATGTGATCACATCACTTCTCCTTGCTCTTGTACATCTTTCATTCGTACCCGACCTTGGACTACTGCAGATCAGTATTTTAGTTCACTTGTATTTTTGGTAACCATTTTTTGGACAGGTAGTTATTAGGATAAAATAAAAGCAGAGATACAGCAAACAGTGGAGCTCTTCATGGATATCTCTTGGAGTAATTTTTCCTGCATTACTCTACCCTTTTCTGGACAGAAGGGGAGTTGGATAACAGCAGCTGTCACTGGTAGTGGGTATTCATCCCTTACTTCTGCCAAACAACCAGGAGGAAGGCAAGCAAAAGAAAGCTCATAAGATAACCTAAGTGACCTAAACCACTGTGATGAGCTCCATTAAACACAGTGGTACTGGTGCTGCTGCAAGGTGAGAGGCCTGAATGCAAGGCACCTGGGGCTGCCTCCCACACCCATCATAGTGCTGCTCTGTTCTTGGCAAACTCACTGCTAGAATATAGCTCTGAAGCAGAATTCTCCACCAGAGTGGCGAGTTGAGCTTTCAGAACAAAACACTGAGGTTCAATTATTTTAACTTCTGCCAGTCATTGAAGCTTGTCCTAAAAGAGATTTGCCCTGAGAAATGCCACTGGTATATCAGTAAATAGCACTTCTAAAAGGCTTGCTGCTCTCCCCCTTCCACCTGCAGGAAGCCCAGTTTTCCCTCTCCCCAGCCATCACTCCCACCCACCAGAACTCCTTAAGTTCAGTACATTCACTCCTTGGGAAACACCAGATGCACTGAAGGAGTCCTGACTCAGAAAATCCAACAAAAGATAAAAAGAGAGTCATGAGTTACTGAGGCTCCTCACAATCAAAAATGTAATTTTTCTTTAAGAGGAAGGTTCTCATTTTTTCCCTTTTCATTTTCCTTCTAGCAAACAGTAAATCAGCCTTTGGAGAAATACACAGTAGCTAGTAAAATCCATTTTTGCAAGTGCTCCTGAATTCTTGCTGAAGCCAAGCTCTCACACAGCAGCATCTGTGAGTCATATTTTCTACCATCTGTGATTGGATAGGTGAATCTGTCTCATCCTGGCAGATCTGCACACTGTTATAAATGCCATTGCCACCAGTCTGGACTATATATCTGGATATGAAGACATCTGTCCTCAAAACAAATTCACTCAGAACAAAAGCTGGTAGCCATTTTCTTCTCAGCAACATTGCTGTATGAGCAAATCAAAATTATTCTGAAAACTCGTGACCATGAAGACAGATCAAAGTCCTTACTCTCCACAGACCTTGCTGTCTGATCACAGGAGATATAAAATCTGTCTAAAGCTCTGGGATAAAGTTTCTGCTCATGGAAACTATTGAGGATTTTCTAGAACTATCACAGGCTATACCACCTGCCAGGGTCACTTCAAATGTCCATTTGGTTATTATTGCATAAACCTTTTGTTGGGCTTTTTTTGCATTTGCTTTCTAAAGCATATCCATTTTGTCCTGGAGGGTCCTATCATCCAACAGTTTGTGGGATCACCTGGAAATCTGGCAATCAACAGTAATTAAACATTAAGTTTGTTTTTTATAGTTGTGACTAGGGAAAACTTTCTGTTATTTCTTATCTCGCTAGAAACCAACTCTGAAAATGCTTATGATATAGACCTTAAAGCTGAAGTCCATTCTAAACTATAAAGAAAGAATCTTACATATGAAGACTTACCCTTTTCCTCAGAATGTAACATTAGTTTTGTACTCTCTGATTTCCACAAACAGCTTTCCAGCATGACTGAAGAGTTAATTTACTCCTGTCTTTTCTCCAGTTAGCTTCCTTGTTACCAGGTCACATCCCTTAGTCAGAATAAAATACCTTTAAATTTAAAGCTATATTAGCTAAATTTTTGTGGTTTGTTTGTTCATTTGTTGGGTTTTTAATTGAATTCATAGAAACAGAAAGGCTTGGGGGGGTTTTGCATTTATTCATAGGTTTTGATATAAGTATATACTTTTTCTTTTTCACTTAAAATGTAGACTCTTTCTTTGTTTAAGAAGGCAATCCTGGTTTCTCTTAAGTAGATCAACCCTGTCTAGCTGACAGAGTAGTCCCTTGCCTTCTGGCACTAGCTGGATAAACACTTAATGTTATTAATTAACTTTTTTTTTTTGGTTGTCTCTTCCCTAAACTCCTGGGATGAAATCTATAGAGAGAAACTATCTTTAAAGGATCCCTCCGAAGATTCCTAGACCTTATTCAATTAAATGAATATTGCTGACATCAATTATAACAGCCCTCAAAGATCTGAAACCAAATATTCTTCTCCCTGATATATACAGAAATCCTGCTTGTTGGAGTCCTCCCTCTGAACTGGAGGGGAAAGAAAGAAAATAGAGTTTGCAGGGAAAAAAATGTAAAGTCAAGCTCAATTTTGCAATTTGAGCTTGCAAAAGGGACCATAAAACCACTCACGAACTTGTCTTCAGGAAACTCCTTCCACTGCATAAACTAACCTTTCATTTCATTCAGTATGGTTCAGGGACACCTTTGGCTTGCTCACCTACAGAAGTGGGATAGTGCCAGGAGGTTGGGGATGCAAAGTCAGTGGTGGGTGGGTGAACTTTACCCTATGTGGGCTGAGGGAGATTCAATCTTGAGTTATTAAAGCTATTAATATTTTAGAGAACTATACTGTAATACATTCTTAATTTCTATTGTATAATGGAATGAGAAAAAAGGGCCATTGAAAACACATTATGCATTGTTCCCAATAACTCCACAATGTTTTTTTCAACAGCTATTATGAGTGTTTCCTATAATAGATTGTATGATTAGTATTGGCAATGCCTCAAACTGCAATTGAATTAGTTTTAATGAGTGAATGCTAACATTTTAAAAAACACATGTTGAAGTATTAAGGATTTTGACCAATAAGTCACTGGGAGTAAAAAGCTAAGCTTTATTCTCCTAGAGGTATTTTGACTGATTTGATGGAAGATTTGTATATCTACTTATAAATGAAAAAAAAAATACACTTTTGTTTCCTGTGAGGATCTACTGTGACACCTGTAGTCCAAGAACCTGGTGACTACCTTTCATGATAGTGGAGTGCACGGTACTCCTGACAATAATGGACAATTGGATATGATCAAAAAGCTTGGCTGTGAGAATTAAATACCTACAGTCACTAGCCTGCTAAAACATGTATTTCTAAAATGTATCTTCTTTGGTGACTCCTGTTTAGGATAATTGCATCATTGGGCAGACTCACTCTCCCAGCGATGCTATTGCAAATGCGGATGTGTTGACTCCATGCCATGCTGCCAGGAGAAGCTACTGATTAGAAGATACCTTTCCTCTTTTCCAACTTGTATTAAAAAAAAAGTGGGAATATCCTAGTGGTGATGATCCTTAGGGGAAGCAGAAGATAGAAACTTTTCAGAGGTTAGAGATAGAGAGAGATTAAGTGATGGGTTTAAAAAAAGTTACAAAAATCCTTGTTTTTGAAAGCCTGAGCCTCAGTTATGACTACAATGCACTAGAGAATTGGAGAGGTGATTGTTTTACTAACATTGTTAATCCAACCAAAATGAGCACACAGAGTGATATAAAATAACTATTTTTCACAAAATGAAAGGACAAAACCAAAAAACATGTTAGTCTAAAAACAGCACTAAGAAATCCAACTTGACAGCATTAGAACCAACCATTGTTGCTGGTGTTCTGGAGAACAGTCTTAGAAAAAAGCCTCAACGTTGTGTTAACTTCTGCTCACAACCATCAGTAAAGCAAGACATGCTGCCTTGAGAAACCTGCATATCCAACCAACACAGCAGGTCAAATTCACCTTTGAGAGAAATGCACTTGTTGAGCCCAAGATCACATGGGCCATAAATTTAAAGGATCTTCTATGAGAGGTGTGAATTCTCATCTTTGGTGTTGAAAGGAACCCAAATTTTCAAGAAAAATATAAAAAAGGTTCATGAAAGATTTGAACGCTCGGGAAGAAATAATCTGATTGTGTTTGATATAACATTAAAATACCTAGACTAATATTTTCCTTAATGAAAAGTTCTCTGGGAAAGCATACTTCATTGTTCCAAATAGCTGGGAACATCAATGCACTTGATTACATTTACAATCCAATTTCAAGCTATTCAGGAATAAATTGCCTCATACTGTATAGCGACATGTTCTTTATTTTTCTGTCACCAAATAGTCTCATAATACATAGAAATTATGGTTGTAGCACCATTTATGAGCACTTACATTTCACATAAAGTTTTCTTTGTTTTTGTCACTACTGAGGTTTACCCTTATCAAGCTGTACCATGCAGAAATTTCCATACATAAATTACTTCAAAAGCAGATTTTTCTCCTAGTTGTACAGTTCATTAGCTCAACTTCTTTTTGTGACATGAGCTTGAGATTTAGCTCCACATTCCACATTTATATGAATGCAAATTTAAAAAATGTGATTCCTGTTGTTCCTTGGTTGATATTATGGCTGATTGGTTCTTATGAAAACCAGGATGCTTATTTTACATCTAAGTTTGGATTCTAAGATTACCCTGACTATTTTTAAAGCTTTGGACTTAAAATTTATAGTTGTAGCTATTTGGAGGAAAAAAAAATCAAAATAATTTGGTTTCCACTTACATCACTTTAGGAAGTACTATATCTGTATATTAATAACCCATAAGCCATACCTGAATAATTTACACTGCCCTGTATCAGAGATTACTTGGTCCAGTGGTAAATATTCATAATGAAAATAAAAATCCTGAACATAAGCAAATTTCAAACTGTCTTCTTTCTTACGCTCAAAGACTGAACAATAACACTGAACATTTCTTTAGGTATCCATATGCTGGTTCATTTTCAGCAGATGGTCCCTAATAGATTGTTGTACTGTTGGTATGGTTACCCAAACCAAATTTTTGGATGTTGACACATCTCTTCTCCAGACTTATGATCTCTCATATATATTAAGTAGAATACAAGTGTATCCTTTGGGAAATTCGTCATATAACTTTTTGTTATACACACAAAAAGCTCTAGTGAGATTAAAAAAAAAATCCTGGAAAAATATAATCATTTACAGTCGGAAAACTGACCTGGAAAAATATTTTATAACAGAATTTACAGAAAGAACTAATTAGATAACACAAACTACATTTATGCTAATTCAGAACTACGTCTACATGGGATTTAAGTGAATAAATGAAATGTGGCCTGTGAGATTCTGACCTAAACCCTCTGTCAATGTAATCTGGAGAACTTTGCTTCATCTTTTTTAAAAGATTAAGATAATGGGTAACTTTTTAAAAACCTTTTCAGGAATTTAGTGAGGAAAAGTATAGATTGTAATAAATTCTAAATTCCATAAGTGGCTGGCAAAACTTACAGAAAAGTTTATAGCTAGAGATGACACTCATTCTATAAACTTCCTCACAGAGGTTTTCAAGTAAGGGGTGGGGATAGCAATCAACAGACACAAGTTGAGAAGATAGCAGCACATAACCTCATAATTGTTTAGCCTCCAGCTGCTTTCTTCCCTCTATTTCCCTGCCCCCCCCCAGGGACACTGTGCAATCACAGAACCTGGCAGCTTCCCTGCAGCTGGCACCATGCAGGGTAGGAGCACACAGCCAGCTGCTGCCTGCCTCAACCTGTGGGATGAGGATTGGGCACTACTCAGAGTAGCCCATGTGCCCTGATCCCCAGAAAGAGCCTGAATGGTTTCTTACCCCTCCCTGTTTTCTACACACCTGTTTTTGAACCATTAAATGTACAGGTTATAGAGGTGAGGTGGCCAGATTTGTGTAAAAAAATGGAGTGTGAAGGCAATGAGCTAAAATACCTAAGAATTCCTGCACTGCTTCACTCAGGTAATAGATTTGCTTCTCAGAAACAAAGAAACAAAAGAATAATTTCTGAAAAATATATGCTCAAAGAGATTTCTGCAGCATAATAATTCTGGAAAGTAGTTATTTTTCTTCATTTGGCACTTAATGTCTTATACATGGGACCACCTTTCTCAAAACTCCTGCTGCCTTTTTCATTATGCATATTTTCTGGTTTAAGTGAAAAAGATTGTAACATAAAACTGCACAGTCCTATTCCATGCCCAGAGCAGACTCAGTACATTTGCTCCATGACAGTGACACCCTGTAGGAAGCTAAGGCTTCACTGGTGTCCTAATAATCCACATAGGGGAAAAAAATGTACATTGTAGAGATCCTAGCAAGCTGTAGTTTTTCAATTATTGACTTTTTAGCTATAACATAAAACTTTTAACGTTTTCATGAGACTATTCCTCTAAAGAAAATGGAAAGAGGATTTAATTATAGAGATGTATGCATCAGCAAGAGGAGCCTTTACATCTTTGCACACCTCATCAGCTTGAGCTAAAAGAGTCACTAGTAGCTATCAGGATATGTACAACTGCATAACAGGAAGACAAGGCACATATTTTGCCTGTAGGTTTTATAGCTACATAGTAAAAAAAAAAACGAAACAGTAAAATTCCAAAATCCTGTGTTCAGATTTTCTGCTCTGCCCACACTTCTTGTGCAATCATTTTGGCCAGTCCTAATTTCAAGTTTCTTCTTGCTTCTTTCTCTATTGTCATTCCTGCTTTCCTTTCCTAGACTACATCCCTACTTTTCAGGCCTCCCATTCTGCCTTTAAATTTCAATCTTGATCTAATTTTAAACCTGACCTAGTCCTTCAGTTACAGTTTGCCACTTAAATACCATACTCAGGTTCTTCATTCCATCATACTCAGCTTCCTTGATCACTTCTTACAGACCTTCCTGCCTTTGCTGTCTTTGAAAATCAGCTTCCAAGGGAATTTTAATCCAGATTCAGTCTCCTTCTTCAATAGCTTCTCCCAGTATATAATCCCAAGATTTTGCTTTTTTTTTAAATCTAGGCAGGTTTCTCTCTTGAAGTCATTAGCAGCAAACTTGATTTCTCCTCTTCAGTATCTTTTCTGCTTCCAATCTCTTGGCCCTGAAGTTCCCTTGCACTGCTAGCCTCCCTTCCCCATCCCACTGTCAAAAACATAATCTGTACAATCTCCTACCCATCTTTGCAAGGCATAAAGATCTCAGCTCTCTTCAGTACTCTTATAACGATTTAGTAGGCCAAATGGATGACAATAGGTTTGCCAGATGGCACCCTGACAGGCATAGCTAAGTCAGGTTAGACTGATAAATCATTTCTGTCTGTTGTGATTGGTTGATATTACCAACACAGAGAAAAGCTTATGAATTATTGTGAAGGAGAAGAATAATGTTGGCAAAACTATAGCAGCACAAGCCTCAAGAAAAAAGGCTGCTCTACATCCCTTTTGTCATTATATTCTGTATTAATCTTGCAACAACTTTGTCAACAGAAAGACATATACCACCAGAAGTCTACAGTGGTAATAATAACTGAGTACAATGATAATATTTTCAGTGAAAATTGAAGATAAAACATCCCTTCTCTGATGCCACAGTTGAAGAATTAAGTCCAAACAGACAAAGCCAGTGTGTACTCTGTCATGGGTAAAACAAGCTTATCATGGCAGCATCAATGGGTTTGTATTGTACTTTCAAATACAACAAATGCAACAAGGCAACATTGTGATCTAGATCATCTTCATGCTTTAGTGTAGCCATCTACAAGTGGCCAAATGTTTGTCTTTGTAGGAGCGGAATTTATAAACTTTATGGAGGCTTTAAATACCACTGCTTTGAATTTCTTACTATTCTAGTATTTATCAAAAGTGCATGGGCTTTATTTGGCATGCAGGAGTTGTGCAAGAGCAGTCGCTGAAGCAGTCACTGCTTCAACACCCCCAAAAACCCAGGACAGTGCAGATCCCATCAAAACAGACAGCTTCTCATCCTTCTAAATTTAACAGAAGGGCTGGCTTCTGTAAACGGTTCAGCTAGCTAAAGCTTCCCCAGGACACCACATGCTCTCCTGCCACTGATATTCTCCTCTTTCTCTTCTCATCCACTGCCAGCCCTCCTGCTGCCAAGGGAAACAAAAAACCAGTCCCCATCTCTCTCTGAGCAGAAAACATTCTGCAGCCCAAAACAACAGAAAGGAGACGTATGAAAATCAGAATTGCACCTCAAGTATAACTGTTACAGTTATTTTTAATACTAATTCTATTCCACTTTCCATTATCTCCGCTAACTACTTCAATACTCAAAAATAATTTATTTCCCCCTACTGATTTTGTCATTTCCATTTGACAAAAATTGATCCCCTTGCACCCCTCTGTTTCCAGCTAAAACTAATGCATTTTTAATTTGCTTCCTTTGAGCCCTAGCAAGATCAAAGATGGTGACAGAGCTCTGGGAATTTTGCAAAATTTGTCCTTAGTAGTCTGATAACAGAGTGAGTGTATTTTGAATTTTATTGTTTATTATTTTCCAGTAACAGAGGAGTGGATATATAAAAGGGTGAAAATTAAATAGACTTTTGAAAGCTTTATAAACAGCAGTTAACAAGAATCTTAGATTAATTCAAGATACTCTAACTCATTAAGTTCCACTTTCCATTGCAGTAATATGGAGCTTATTATTATTTAAAATTCTGTATATCTTCTCACACTGAGACAGATATATCCACTGATCTCTTTAAAAAGCCATGTTGTACACCAAAGCATACAATAAATGTACAGAAGTAAGCTTGCCCTATCTGATGAAGATAAACAGATTTACTCATCATATTCTCTCCCTTTACCTAACACCCACTTTCAAGAAATGAATTAACCAGTATTTCCAAAAGCCACACAGAGATTCTTTCACTCTGTGAAGAAATTTCACTGCTGGCAAACATTTTCCTGATGAAAATATTGAAGATGACAGGCAAAGGTGGTATGCCTAAAGGTTATACAGATTTTACTGTCATACTTATATACAGGTAGTAACTGAAGTGATCACAAATGAACAGGACCCACAGTACTTAAATAATTTTGGAACTTTGTACTTCTCTGATTGTAATGCCAGTCTGATCTGTCATGGCACAACTAATTCAGAAAGTTCTTTTCTCATGCAGCACTACCTTTGTGCATTTGTCAGTTTAGATATTGTTAGCAAAAATTTCTATTTTCTGTGCATCCATAGAAAGAAAATACTTTGGCTGTAAACTACACCTGCAGAAAATGGAAATGTCATTCTTGCAAGACATAAGTAAAGAATGCCATGTTTTTGAGTCAACTCCTAAAAACACTTTTATCTATCCTGGCAAATCAAAGACAGAAAATATATGACTAGTAAACACTTATCATGGATAGCTGATTTGTTTTACATAAAGAAAATCTGCACTTCATGATTCATGCTTGTGATTTGGAGTGAGATATCTAAATAAAGAATTCTTTAAAGTTTACAGAACAAATGTGTTACTGACTTAATTCCAGAATATTGAAGAAGGTGGCCTAGTAGCCTTGACATTTCCAGTATTACTCAGAGCAAAGCAGTTCATTGGTCATCATCCAGATGTCTGAAAGTTTATCTCCCTTATACTGGTGTTTTTTTAACTGATCTTATATAATTTTTAACATCTAGCTATGCATAGTCATTTGCAATTCACAGTTGATGATGTGCCCCTCGCAGAACAGGGGCAATAAAGAATTAACAGACAGTTAAATTTAATATTGAGTAGCATCTTGCAGCTCTAAAATGTAGTGTTTTAAAAAAAAAAGGAAGCAAAAGCTCAGTGTCAGTCCATTTCAGTACCTGCTCACTCCTGTTTGAAATAGTATGTATTGGAGAAATTATAAAATTCTGAGGATAATAAAGGTTATGAAGTAAATGCCTTTATGTGTTAGACTGCTGTGTCTTGTGTAACTTCATTAATTTAAAAAGATTTGTACCAATATAGGTGAAAACATATTTACAATGTAAAATTTCATTTCTCAGGAGGGTAAAATCCTGGCTCATCTTTGTTAAAAAACTTTAATATAGGAAGTGTAAGATCTTTGAAAAAAAAAATTACTCTGGTAGTATAAACTGATATGTTACAATGGGCTCTTTGCACATGTGCAAAAAGAGGGGTTTCCATTTCCTTCCACCCAGAGTATCCTGGGTTTGGTATAGAAATTTTTTATCATTTTAGTTAGTTTTAAGATATTTTGTATTAACTCAACATTATTTTTTACAATGAATGATAATGAAATAGAGCAAACCTGACATGACTGAATAGAAGGGGGAAGAACTACATGGTTCTGTTGTTGTGGTGCCAGAGTAATAGATCCAGTTCCAGACACAGCATGTAATTCCTTAATAACCTCAGACATAAATCCTCTTAGAAACTGAGTTAACTCTCTCCTTGTCTATCTAAACTCCATTCCTTCTAAGGGAAGGATGTATCCCACTGTGAGAGACTCCTTACATATTGCAATTGTGGAAAAATAACATAGTGCTAACAACAACAACAAAAAAACGATAGAGCTCTTTTATGACCACACATAGGGGAAAACAGAGGAATCTGACAAGGTTTCGGAACATTATTCTACTTAATTTGGTTATATATAACACTTCATTGGTTATTAGAATAAAACCATTCAGATGCACATAGGATCTGCACTTGGCACTTCTGCTCACTCTACAAAAATATTAATTTTGTTTTTCCTTTTCATGCACATTTCTCTTAATGTTTTTACCAGGAAAATGTTTTCTACTCAGTGCTCTTCCATTTTTTTAATAAAGTCATCTGATAAAAAGTACTTCATGTACGAAAAGAAGCTTAATGGGAAAAATACAATGAAGAGCTGCACTATTCCTAAGCTAAGCCAAATTCTTTACAGAAAATGTGCTGTACCAAAAATGACAGAGACAACTATTGTGGTTCAATTCTGATCAGTCTTAGAGTAAGCTTATGGAATTTCAATTAGAAATTGGAAGCTATAAGCAGCACCTTCTCTTGCCTCCTCCTACCAATCCATGAGAAATCTGCAAGTAATATCCATGTTTCAGACAGACTTAATCAGAAAACATTTCATGAAATGAATGTACCAGAAGGAGACTTCTGGATGCTGAAGCAACATACTAAGAGGGAGCAGAGATCCAAATTCACTTTGACATTGCGCTGGTTTTGCATTGATTGGCATTTAGTGAGGACGGAAGAAGTCAGCCACGGAAATGATTTTTCTATGAGAAGCTGCTAACAGTTTCCTCCGTGCCTGACAAAAGAAATCAGTGACTAGTTTTGAATATTGACACCTTGTTAAACCACTAGAAAGCTGAACGTGCCTCTGTGAACACGCATGTTAAAAACGAACAAAGCCCAGGAAAGCTCTCTTCTTCTTCCATCCTGGAAGAGGTAACAGGTCACACGGCTGGGCTGGGCAGCCCTGCCGAGGGGCCGGGCCCCAGCGGCTGTTAACTCTTGCTGCCGGGCTGTCCCGCCCCATCCCCAGCACGGTCATGCTGAATTAAATGCAGCTGGAATTAAACGCAGTACGGGCCTGAGACAAGCCACGTGGCCAGAGTGGCTGCCGCCATTCCGCCCCAGGGGCCCCTGAGATCCTGGCACAAGCCCCAGCACGGCCTGAATCTATCACTGTGACTGCTTCGGCTACCACCGGCCATCTTAACCATCCAAAGGCCCCGGGTGAGATATTAACTCTTTCACTGCACAGATGAAACTTGCAGAACATTGATTCTTTCTCAAGTGAGAGAAAAGGACAGAGTGAAGACATGTAGAGAAACAACACGAAGACACCAAGGTCAGTGAAGGAGGAGGCAAGTCCTAGGTGGGAGGAGAATGAGCAGATGCCTTAGTCTTAGGCTGAAATTCTTTTGTAAGGCCATGGTAATGGACTTAATACACTGGATATCACTTTAATTCATGAAAAAAGTATGAGGAGATGGGAGTGTTCAAATTGCAGATATGAGCAAAGGCATTTGTGCTGAAGCAAGTAAATGTTGAAGTAGGTGTGATCTCCGGAGAAGCTTGAACAGAGAGAGAGATGAGAGTGACGAAGACCCTTTGCCCCCAGGGAAAGAAGAAGACCTCTGCTCCCAGAGATGATCTCAGAGACGGATGAATAGAGCCTTTGCTTTGAACAGCTCATCCTTAAAATGGTACCCCATGAGTACCATTCATGGCCCATGAATGCAGCTGTGGGAAGGCTGCATGAGATGGGAGGGACTTCACAATTGCAGATTTCTGGTTGGCTGCCATTTGTGAGAATTGAAGTCACAAGAGAACTATTTTCTTGCAGAGAAGTCTTCATGACATGACAAAAGAGACTCCTCCCCCTAAGAGAACTGATGAAAGATTATTTCAGAGGTGGTCAACTGACCTAAGTCTTAAGCTTTGTCTCTATACGTTGTCAGTGGGAAACAAAAGAAGCTTGTGGGGGGAGGATAAGTGTTCTGAAGTTTTTATTCTGATTCTTCTTCTTTTTTTTTCTTTTCTTTTAGTTCCGTTAATAAAATGTTCTTTATACCCTTTAAAGTTTTTAGCCTGCTTTTCTCTTCTCCTAATCCTATCTCACAGCAGAAAAGGAGTAAATAATTCTAGTGGGTGCATTAGCGTTTAGCCAGCACTCAACTCACTACAACATTTTACAGCCAACTCCACTGTTCACCTCTTATCATAAAGACTGGAGGGCTGATCCTTGACTCCAACTCTCAGAGACTAAGCAAGAAACCAAAAAGCCCTAATACCAAACTATTCAGGATCTTTGGATGTGACACATGAACAGTCAGCATAGCAATGCCCATCCAGGAAAGGTATGAAAACAATTAGAAAATTGTATTAACAGGTCAACAAGAAAAGAGTCTATTTCCCCTCACCTTTTTCTTCATTTTTACATTTTTGAAAATTGCATGGACTCTCCACGTTTTTGCAAACATTGCTCCAAATGCAGTTGTGTATCCCACTGTAAGAATCCATGTTCGGACCTAAAAATGTATATACATAAAAAAAAGACAAAGTTACTTAGATATCATAATTTCAATACAACTTTTTGTCAAGATCCTGAGATAAAAAAAATCAGAAGAACTTCACAAAACTTAGTATTTAGTAATTTCTCATTCATTGCTTACTTGCTTTTTTACTCATCCATCCATTCCCTCCCTAACTAAAACAAATCTGGATGCTGAATTAACTATCTCTTTCATATATATACCCATAAATATCTTAAAGTGTTCTGTTTTGTTTTAAACTGTTATTGTGTTCTTTGCAGATAGAGGAAAGAACCAGTGGAGAAACTCAAGGGACAGACTAAAAAAAGCACTCAGGGAGCTAATATTAACAGCAACATTTTGAACAAAAATGAACAGAGAAATAGAGATCTAATTCAGACTAAATAAGATTGTACTATGTGAGATACTCATAACTCAGTGAAAAACCTGAGCATTCTGGAAAGAAAAGAACAACAGATTTTAAATTATCCTAGGAGAGAAAATGGCAAAACAGGAATATAGTTTTGGTCGGCAAGCCTCAGGAACAATACCTCAGTAAATGATAATACCTGCAAATGTGGCCTAAGAAAAAGGAGGTGATGAGCTTGCACAGAGCAATGGTGTAATAGGACCTGAGCTGGCCAAAGCTTTGACACATACAAACCAGGAGATCTTAAAACTAAAATAGAATTTATGTCTTTAGTGTAAAAAAGAGTCTAAGTTCTTTTTTTAATTTTTTTTTTCCTTTTAATAGAAAATCTTCAAATTCACCAAGAAGGACAGAACATAGATTTAAAAAGCTTTTTCTGCAATTCTTCCCCTGACCATAGCCTCTTGTACACAGGTCCTTGCTTTTGGACTTGGTTTGAGCTAGGACAGTGACCTTCAGAGTTGCAGTAAGGTCTGCACAGGCTTGATTCCTTGGAAGTTTCTGTTAGCATTACCATGCAGGTTTGGCTGATTGAAAGCTTTTTTTTCCCCATTTGCCATTTTCTTCCCGAAGATGGATCAGAGACTACATAGCAGGTAAAAGACCATGAGAGAGGCACAGCATGGAGCCGGAAGCCAACAGTCGAATCTGAGATCCTGAGATATAACAAGGAGGAGGAACGATCTCATCCTCCTTCTAGAGACTCCACACGCACCAGCTAATAAAAAGGGAGACTGAACAAAGAGGTAAAAAACCCAAGTACTCTACTCTGAAAAAACTAGGGGAGAGACAATGGCTAAATACAGGAAAAGGAAAGCTAGAAAAAAAGAATGCCAGCCTTCTTTTGGCCTTGTTGACCATGCATGTTTGACTAGCAGAGTTGTTTTGTGATACAAAAAAACAATCTGATTTAGAGAAACTAGGATGTTCTAAGAAGGCATTTGGGAAATATTCCTTAGAGAGCCTAAAGGCAATGCTTTTCATTAGAAACCAGTCTAGTTTCACATCTAACTTCTGGATAGTTTAGGATTTTTGGTCGGCAAAAATTTGTAATTTCAAGATATGCATATTATTGATGAGAAACCAAGCGTTCTAGTAAGATTCAAAACTTGACATCTAAGATAAACCTTAGGAATAATCTAAATACTTCATATCTAAATACATGCTATCTGTTTTCCGCCTTTCTAAACTTTTCCAGAATTTCCATTTTTGTATGCAAAACATGATCTTTTTACACACATTTTTCTGTAGAAAACAACTTCTGATTTTTAATAGTGTTTTGTGAGTAGGCACAAAGGCAGGGAAGAGAAAAAAAAAGATATACTCATTCAAAAACTGTTGATAAAGCAATAAAATTACTGCAGTTCCTTAAAATAAATAAATACGACAAATGTGGTCCAAAATGGTGAATTATAAGAGAAAGGTTCTTCACCATGAGAGTTGTGATGGACTAGAACAGGTTGCCCAAAGTTGTGGATTCCTATCTCTGGAAGTGTTCAAGGCCAGGTTGGATTTGGCTTTGAGCAACCTGGTCTAATGGGTGGCATTTCTGCCCATGGCCGTGGAGTTGGAACTAGATGATATTTAAGGTACCTTCTGACCCAAGCCATTCTAGGATTCTGTGAAAAGTACACACATTACCGTGAGTCTTAGCATTAGAAAATGTTGTGATTGTGTAAAGAAGACTGCTTAGATATTTGTATGTATATATTAATGACTTAGTGGCATTTAATGTTTTGGTTTATCTGTTGCATTGCTTATAATGACCCTGAATGTAAAGTGGACTCATTGCTGCTATTAATTAGGCCAGTAAAACAACTGTGATTAGAGTCAAACTATAGGAATTTTGCCACTTTGTGGCAGTCTTGAATGTGATATTGAAAAAGAAACCCCTAAAAAACCAAAAAAATAGAAAAAAGGAATAGATATTTAGGTCAGCAAAGCACTTGTATTTTTTGAGTCTTTGCTGATTAACCACTCTACTGCATTATGCTTCAGTAAAACCACAGTTAGATCAACTCTGAAAGATTTAAAAAATACTTTTCATATCATCATGTTCATACTAGCCAGTTATGGGGTTTTTTTTGACTTCACATCAATAACCATACTTAGCATTCAATCCTTTTGCTGCTATTAATAAGTATTCAGCTCTCTTGTGTACAGCTTAGTGGTATATTTGGCAAACAGATACATGGTATTTTTGTGTCTCTAATAAGACTGTTTTGTTCTCACTGAAACAGTAATTGTCTCTTGGGAATACTAATAAATTCAATTATGCTCATAATATGTTTCCAACTCAATATTCAGAAAAATATTATTTCTAGCATGTTTGATTAAAAAAACTTTTATGTATTCCTGATTGGGATTGTGCATATTAGAATAACGTAACTACTGTCTGTATTGGAAACATTCTAGCTTAAATATACCAAGATTTTGTCAAAATTAGATCACTGTTGCTAAGAAGGAGATGGTAAGTTTCAGATGAAAATAAATTTTTAATTTTGAAAAAAATGACCTCAAATTTGTCTGCTATAATTCATTAATACAGCTGGCAAAATGAAAAATTTAGAAAACAGCAAAAGTCTCTGAAATTCTTATATGGGCTAATTTATATTCTTAAATGTATTATACCTCCATGTCCTATTCATTTGAAGGAACATGACAAAAATATCAGTAATTGAAGAGCATGACCATGATGTTATACAATTGATAAGTAATTCTCTCATGCTGGAAGTTTCTAATGAAGCTGAAGAAAACCACTCTTCTCCGAGTACCCACCAAACAAGCAGGAAAATGTCTCTTTGGCAGACAAGAATATTCAAAGGCATTCAAATACCTGTTCCTGACCAGACATAAAACCTGAAAAAAATCTTTCTTTTTTTCTTAAATGGTTAAGTCATTACAAAATTCTTGATGCTGTCGAATATTTTAGGGTATATTTTCTGTTTATATGGCTTGGTTCCTTTTTTTTTTTTATTAGTAAGATGTGTCCTACAAATATTTTGTTTTCTATAATTCAAAGACAGCATGCAAGTGTCAAAGGAAATTATATAATTTGGTATACAACAATCAAGTGTTCCTATACAGATAGTAAAATAGAGTTTCCTACGTCTGTTTTCTTTTTAGGTACTACAATATTTTGGTTTAGGGTCTATTTTTGAAAACCCTACGTAGGAATTTTTGCTTTTTATAAATTACTTGATAGAAGCTCTTACAGATGCATTGACTGTGATAACTAAAAAAAAAATAGAAAACATTTATCTGGTGGATGACACAGTTGACAAAAGGTAAACACTGAAAGTATCTCCACAAAGAAAGAGATTTTTCTGATAATGTTCCAGACTTGAAACACATATGACTGTTATTTTTTTAAAAAAAAAAAAACCCTGTGTTCATCAAATATTAAACTTTAAACAAACATTGTAAGTTTTAGCTAAAGAGTCACTCCATCTATGAACAAGATGTTCCTTACATCTCATAGGAGCATTACTTTTTATTTTCCTTTGGCAGTAAAACCCCTTGATTTTTAACCTATCCATAAGATGCTAAACACTTTTTATTTTTTCAAGGAAGATAATTCTTCTGCCACATAATAAGCACTGGTATGTTAACGATCTTCTGTAAAATTTGAATTCAATCCCACTTCCTCTCAACCTTGAGCTTTAGCTGGCTAGTCTATATTTGCTGCTATTTGATATCTTCACACAAATCTATCTGAGCCTCTCCCATCATCTTATTATGGGAATGGTGAAGTGGTTACTAATTATAAATCTGTATAACAGACATAAAAGTTACCTGATAATACCACTCATTATTAATAAAAGAAGCCATCTTATTGAGAACATTGAGTTAGTAAGGGGAAATTAGTAAGTGGTGAAAGTGTCAGAAACACTGAATAAAGAATAAAAAAAAAATCCCTGTTTATATATTCTAAGAATGAAGCTTACAAATAAACCGAACATTTTAGGTGCTGCTAACTTTCAGAAAAACAACAATATTATTTTAATTAATTTTAAATGTTTTTTTAGTGTAATTACAATTCTATATAAAATTATAAAATAAGATTGTCTTGGAAAATCAACTGAATTAATGAAAAGTTAAAACTTCCATTTTTCAGGAAGTTTCATTATTTTCCTTTATTTGACCACCACTGCCTATGCATTCAGAAGATCACACAGTTACAATCTGACAAGGAAGGCCTGGGAAGACAAGGAATGGTAATAGCAATTTCAAATGTAGTTGATCAAGTAAGTGATGCATTAGTGCTTTGTCAAATTGAAAGAAAAAATCTAACCACCTGAACTGAATACACTGCACACTTGTTTTTTCGTGTTGCAGGTTTGTTAATGCTATGTTAATCTAGTTTGCCAATCTCAAGTGAAAAAAGAAGATGGGATTAAAGATTCAGAGTGATGAATAAAGAAACCCAAGTATCAGCTCAAAGAACCTTCATGTGTTGTGTTAAAGGCTTCAAACCTCTTATCACTTCTCTAGGTGACTTTTTTTGTTTTAAATAACAATTATTTGAATGGGATAGTGAAACTACTTGGTTCTTTAAGAACTCCTTCAGTTAGTAAAACATTTAGATTGTGTTTCTGCAGAAGAACCACTCAGGTTTAAGATTCTTGCAAACCATCTCAAGATGTTAATTTTTTTTAATAAAACTTGAAAATCCTTCTTTTGTAGGACTTGACACTCCACTCTCCATCTTTGTTTATGAGATTTGGACTGATTCACTTAAGGAATATCAATAATGAGCCAGTTCTATACACTCCTTGGGTATGAAGCTGCAGTGTCCACAGGGTTAGGCTGCAGCTGAACATTATTGCTGAGCAGCTTTGTGGCATTTCAGTACAAGATTTAAGTACTTAAAAGGAACAAATGTGAGAATAAACCATGCTGTGCATTTAGCCCTGGAGAGCACAATTGTCTTTAAGCGGACAATTGCATTGATTTCTGTGGAGTATGCAGGAGTTGGAAATTAAGCACCTTCTATTTTTCTTGGAAAACTGGGGACATAATGGATAATTATGATGAACAAAAATGTGTCATCTCAACGAGTTTTCCCTGGGTTATGGCTCTGCTTCTATTAACGATGGCAAAATTGACAGTGTGAGCACAAGCAGACCCCAAAGAATGAGTTCATCCCTTTGAAACATACTTTTCTCATTTATATCAGATATTTTTGATGAATTTTTATGACTTTTAGATCATTTTTTAGAATTTGTGTGACACCAGCAGATTCCTGTAAAACACAAGTGGCAATAATGTTAGAAAATTGAATCCTGCTGTTTTCACATAAATTAAATACAGAGGTTCATCGCATGCTGTGAGATCTCCTGTAGTGATTTCTTAATATCCTTTAGATCATTTTTCAGAGTTAATCTATGGGTAGTGTAAAAGATGTTATCATTTCTCCTGTTTCTATAAGGGGGCTTTAAAAACTGTCTGCCATTTCTACTGAAGGAGAGGAAAACATTCTAAAAATATTACCTTAATAAATCTCTGGCAAGGTTGTGGCATATTTGCTTCAGTATATGACATAATTTTGTTTCTAGGATCTATCCAGCCTTATAACTTTTGTCTGTACTCTTTTTTTCTTTACCCTCAAGAAAATGTCATTTACTAAAATAGAAGCTCATCAGGCTCATGTTAAGCTCAGTAACAGAACTGCTGTTGAATTAAATAGGAGTGAGATCAGTCTCAGACTGAACGACAGCGAGAACAATTATGGAAGTGATTATACAGAAAAGGGAGATTAAAATTAACAGCTAAACAATTAAGTAGGAAATAAACTAGAGAATACACACAAAATTAAAAAGGCCAGATGAAAAACACAAAGGCTCTGGTTTCCAGAGACAAATAAATAGATTAGAAGTCTAAATCCTTTGTTCAGTAGAAGTTGAGTGTCTGTCTGTTGGATTTTCTTTTAAATTCCTGGCCAAAACTAAACTATTTGAGCACAAGAATCAGGCAAATATAAAGTCTAAAGACAGGAAACATCCCCCTCACCAGAAAAAAAATAACCCCACAACAAACCAAAACAAAACCCTGAGTTTTGGGTAATGCCTGAAGAGCATAAAGAGCATTAATAAGGACCACATAATCAACTATCCAAATATCAAGGCCACATGCTATTGGGTAGCACAGGGCCTAGTCTAAGTGCCTCTTGCTCTCAGAGAAAACCACAGTTTTAGTGGTGGTGCTGCCCACGTTTTCCTTTTGTTCTGTTGACTAAAAATTGGTTAAACAGAGAAAATGCAAAGTGACAAGCAAAGATAAAGCAGAAATAAATAAAAAGACAGAAGGTTCATACATCTTCTCCCTCTATCTGCTTTACTATTAGAGGTAAGTCCTTACTTTTAGAGCTGCACTCAGCCAGCTTTTGGAGTTTTAGCAAATTGCCCACCACCCCCCTCGCCCTGCAGCCTGCTTCCATCCCTAGGAACCGATTCCGTAACTGCTCACAATTGTCTTTTCGTGCCTGTTCCTCACTACTGTCTATTAGTCTCTGTTTAATGTGTTTTTCAGGATGTCTCTCCACTCTTATACCACATTTCAATCCCCACCCTACAGAGGTTCAGGGTTTCACCCTGGAAAGGGTGAAATGTGGACCATGGAGTTCCACCTTGCCTAATTGTTCTCTCAGCATGGCGGATATAAAAATATTAAAAAAAAACAGTAAAAAAGAAAAAACCACTGCCTTTCACATTGTTGCAAGGCATAGAGTCAAAAGTGTTCATGACCCGTAATTAAGAATAGTACTAGTTGAAAACACTAAATGTGTCTGAATATCTGGATATATTTTAAGGTCACATTTTGAAATGCACCTTTGAGAAGATATAAGGTCTATAACATCTACTGTTGCCATGAATGCACATGTCCTCGAGATGTTTTTCTGAAAAAAACAAACTCTGGGTAGTCATGCACACACGGCAGTAGCAAGCTGGACCTTGTCAGTGGTCTGTACTCTCTCCTTTTCTCTTTCTGTCTCTCCATCCCATCCCACTGTTTGGTCTCTTCTTTCTGTACAAACAGAGTTTCCAAATGCCCACATCACGGCTGAGAGCAACAAACTGAAATCTAAGAGGCTGAGCACAGCCTGCAGTGTGCAAAAACCTTCATGTCTTCTTTTTACTTTAGCCAAGCCAGAACATAGAATCATTAGGTTGGAAGAGATCGCCAGGATGATCAAGTCCAACCCAACCCTAACCTCAACTAAACCATGGCACCAAGTGTCACATCTAGTCCTTTCTTAAACACATCCAGAGATGGTGAATCTACCACCTCCCCAGACAGACCATTCCAATACTTTATTACCCTTTCTGTAAAAAACTTTTTCCTAGTATCCAACCTGTATTTCCGTTGGTGCAGCTTAAGACTGTGTCCCCTTGTTCTCTCAGTTGCTGCCTGGAGAAAGAGACCAACCCCCACCTGACACAGCCACCTTTCAGGAAGTTGTAGAGAGTGATAAGGTCACCTCTGAGTCTCCTTTTCTTCAGGCTAAATACCCCCAGCTCCCTCAGCCGTTCCTCACAGGGTTTGTGTTCCAAGACCCTCACCAGCCCCGTTGCCTCCTCTGGACGCACTCAAACATCTCAACATCCTTCCTGAACTGAGGGGCCCAGAGCTGGACACAGCATTCAAGGTGGGGCCTCACCAGAGCCGAGTACAGGGGAAGAATGACCTCCCTGCTCCTGCTGGCCACGCCATTCCTGATACAGGCCAGGATGCCATTGGCCTTCTTGGCCATCAGGGCACACTGCTGGCTCCTGTTCAGCCGGTCATCAACCAGAAGCCCCAGGTCCCTTTCTGCCTGGACACTGTCCAGCCATCCACGTCATCAATAAAAATATTGAACAGAACTGGTCCCAGCACAGACCCCTGAGGAACACCACTGCTGCCTGGCCACCAGCTGGGTGCAGCACTGCTCACCACCACTCTCTGGGCTTGGCCATCCAGCCAGTTCCTAACCCAGCAAAGAGTGCTCCTGTCCAAGCCATGGGCTGCCAGCTTTTCCAGGAGTATGCTGTGGGAGACAGTGTCAAAGGCATTGCTGAAGTCCAAATAGACAACATCCACGGCCCTTTCTACATCCACCAGGCAGGTCACCTTGTCACTAAAGGAGACCAGGCTGGTCAAACACGACGTACCCCTCCTAAACCCATGCTGGCTGGGTCTGATACCCTAGCCGTCTTGTAAGCGCTGCACAATAGCAGCACTCAGTATAAACTGTTCCATTATCTTACCTGGTACTGAGGTTAGGCTAACTGGCCTGTAATTACCAGGATCCTCCTTTCTACATTTTTTATGAATGGGAATCACATCGGCCAACTTCCAATCATCTGGAATCTCACCAGTAAGCCAAGTTTGTTGGTAGATGATGGAGAGCAGCTTCACAAGCTCATCTGCCAGCTCCCTCATCACCCTGGGATGGATCCCATCTGGGCCCATAGATTTATGGACATTCAAGCAGCTCAACACTTCTCTGACTGCCTCCTCCTGTATAACAGGAGGTCCATTCTGTTCCCTGACACCATCCACCAATCCAGTATGACAATTATCCTGAGAACAAGCCGTCTTCCCACTAAAGACAGAAGCAAAAAAGGCACTTCTGCCTTCTCCTCATCTAGAGTTATTAAGCTCCCTCTTGCATCCAATAGATAACAAAGGTTGGTCTCATCCTTCCTTTCACCATTAACATATTTGTAAAAAGATATTTATTATCTTTTACAGAAGTTGCCAAATTAAGTGCGAATTGAGCTCTGGCCTCCCTAATTTTCTCCATACATGCCCAGGCTCAGTGAGATCACCTGAGATCACAGAACATCTGCCTGGCTTTAACAATGCATATAAACTATGCTAACTACCGAGATGAACAAGATAAAGCAGGCTTCATTTTAGTGCCTATGTAAATTCCAAGACTTAAATCCTCTTATATTTTGTGTGACACCTTTGCAGAACACTTTGGAGTGTAAAGGATATTGGAAGCCAATTTCTGTCTGCAGAATAGGTATCTTCTATCAAAGCATGAACCCTATATTCAATTATTCAAGACAGATCATTTGCCCCTTCCCCCAGGGGAAAGTCCTGCTACACATCAAAGCTACCAAGACTGAGGAGAAGAGCTGCTCACTCTATTAATACCTAATAAACCACGCCTTTTTTTTTGTGGAACTATGGATGAAAGCATCGTGGAGTACTTAAGATATCTTCAGCCCCAACTTAATAATTAGATTTACATATTTGAGGAAGATGTATAACAGAGAAGACTATGGTTATCTGCAGGACCAGAGTAGTCTTTCATTCCACAGCAGTTAGAACTTGGAAAGACATTACTCATCTTAAATGTAAATCATGAAATTCTCAGTGGAATGTATTACAGAAGTCTAAACGTTATGATCTTATCTAATATTCTCTCTATTTTAAGTATCTCTATTTAGTATGTCACCTTAAACTCTATTCATAGGATATGTCACTAGCATTGCTAATTTTGAGTCTCTCTCTTCCCTATAATGACTGCTTTCAAATGTGTTTCCACTTGCTTGCATTTTTCCAGTTGGCATCACATCTCATTTCACACCCTTACTTCTAATTTCTCCCTTTTTTTTTTTTTTTTTTTGCTATGATACCATGGTGATTCTGGGATTAAAAACAAATATAAATCATTCTCATTCTCTCTCTCACTGAAACACTTTGTACTTTGGCACACATATGGATGTAATGAAATATTGTATTGCTTTTTCTTTTTCTGTGCAACCAATAAAGTTGCTATTAACTAAGACATGATCTAATGGTTCAATAATACACTGACCACTTTCTCAGAACTCACTGCTCTGGATCATTTTAATTCCATATAATTGAAGTTATAAAATATGATACCTAATCTCTAATCCTTATATGGAACTAAATTATGCTACATTTGCTATTACAAATTCTTACTGTGAAAACACAGAATTATTATGTATTTAAATATACTGGATTATTTTTCCATAGAAAATGGGTATACCAAGATAAAAATGAGTGTGTTTGGGAACCAACCAGGAACACTATCACTCTGTCAGAGTCCTCATATTGTAATTTTAAATTTTATAATTTTAAATATAATACCCTTATTCAGCAAAGTATTTTACTATATATTTAAAATGCTTTGCCGACTCAACTACATTTAACACTTGTTTCTGTGTTTTAGCATAATGACTTATAGACTACCTCTTCCTACACCCAGTGCCTTACAGAGTGGAAAGAGGTAGTACAACTTAAAAAATAAATCCTTTGAACCTTTCAGGTGTTACTGTAATTCTGGGTGATGTTTCAGTGTCCTTGGAATATTAGAGCATAAGGCATATGCCACATATAGACATAAACTGTAGAAAAGCAAAAAAAGAACTGATCTTTCAAAGCATTTCACCCTCCAAACAGCACTACAAACAACACGCTTTAGAGGAAATAAACCCAACAGAGCTGAATGTAATACTGACAAATTGTAAACCATTTTTCCTGAATTTGTGAGGACATAATAATAGAATGGCCTGGATTTTAATATACCTTAAAGACCACTTATTTCCAATCCCCTTGCTGTGGCAGGAACACCTTAGTAAACACAGAAGTTTAAAGGATCTCCTATAAGTTTGCCAAAAAATTTTCAGAAACTTAAAAAGAGACCATATATAACATATCTAATTAAGTAGTCTGGCTATTGTGTATATACAGCTACTCTTGTGAGATCTCATCCCTTCTGAAATACAGAAGACAACGAGGGTGATTACTTGGCTTAGACAGGGGATAGCACTAATGACAGCTTTATAGCTTTGCATGTGCTTATAAAACTTGAATTAAAACTTTTACTTCCCTTCCAAAAGAATATCTCCCTTCATTGACATATGGCTCTTCTCTGTGTCTGAGATACAGTTGTTAAACCCTGATGACTTGCCTCAATGGCTTTTACTGATCATTCTCAATTGTAACTATTTGTTTAAAGACTAAGCCACAATCTGAAATAAAATGGGAGTTTTAAACTAATCTCTCATGCCTAGAATGAGTAATCAAAATCATGCATTTCTAGAGAGATGGATGATGAAGAGAGATTTGTCCTAGCCTGATCCTATAAGCACTGGTATCTGTAAGCAGACCTTATGAAACCACTAAGGATATTGCCCACATGGGAATTGGGATGTTTGTGACACTGAGCCAAATATATACTCTGTACCCAGCACTCGGTGGATATTTGAGAAGAGGAGGAGAGAGAGAAGGGTTATTCAACAGGTAAGCATGTTTGCCTCTCATATTTATGAATTTCCCAGCACTAATTCACAGTTTTCTAGATACAATAGAAGTACATTGTCACAGTGAATGGTAGCCATGTAGAGATGATATCTAAGAGAAGCATAAGCTATCCCATTTAAAAGAATATAATCAGAGGAAAAAATTTTAAAGGAATCATTTTAATGAGTAGGATGTTGGAAAAACATTCCTTATCAGTGGCTACTGAAGGGTTTGTTGCATCTGTGACTGTAGCACTAATTGCTGACAGAGTTGGAGTTCATATGATACATCAGTAGCCAAGCACAGGAAAATAGAATCAGAAATGTTTCTGTACTGGACTGAAAACCTGGAAAGCCAAGACCAAGAAGAAATCTTAGATTCTGCTCTGTTAATACAGCATTTAACTATGTTTAAAAAAAAAAAAAATCCCTGCTTAAAGCATGAGGTGATATTTCTTAATCAAAGTTTGGCTTTAGGACACAGCATTCTCCCCCACCCCTTCCTTTATTGGTTACCTAAGTCAAGTAAGTGTTTTACTCAAGTGAAGATATATCCCTCCATGGCAGACAAACAGACCTAACACAATGTTACAGATAAAAATTTGAATGAAAGGAAGAGATATGTAGGATTAGACAAAATATGAAGCCCATAGTAAAATTTTGTTGCATTTAGAAAATAAGACTAGTGATTACATTTTGAGAGGCAGATTAGAGGAAAATCAGATAGAAGAAATGTTCTAGCTCAGAGGCACAGGATTTTGGACATTGGTTCATTTTTTGAAGTTAAGAGTGAGCCGTTTCCATGTAAAGAGGGACTCAAATTTAGTCTTATATAGCTACATTTGGTTGGAAGTCTGTTTCCTAGAACAGCTAGATGCTGATAAGTATCTCTGGTTCCCACTTTCCTTCTGTTCTGCAGTGCATGGCTGCTTCCAGAGGAGGGTTGTAGCCCAGTCATATGATCATCCCTGCCTGCAGCCTGGCAGGGAACTCAGGAGCTCTGGATACAAGTCCCTCATGACTGAGCAGACATCAAGGCTTAAAAATTGCATTCCATGCCACTAGATCCTTCTGCAACAGAGGATGAGAAAAGAATGGGGATTGACATCAACAATGGATTCCTAATGACACTTCTGCTCCATCAGGAGCTATTTCACAAAAACCAGCAAAATTCCTGGATAAAAAATGGACAATTTCCTATTGTCCCCACTGGATTCACAGAGTTATAGACGAGTTTGTGAGGAGTGAACAGGATAATCCTTTCAAAATCTTTAAGCCGTCTCTTTCTAATAGCTCTATTCGAGCTCTAGCTGTAGACCTGAAAGAACTGGATGTTCTTTTCTTCTCCTTTCCTTTGCTGCTAAAGTTTAAGTGTCTGAAATACAGCTGTGTCCAGGCGCAGTTAAGGAAGGTAAGACTTTCCTCAGACAATCCTGTATGTTCACCCTTAGTATGTCTTCTAGTCCATCTTGGCATGTGCTATGGAATCTCCAGTGTTTTGAAATGGTCTAACTCAACAGATCACATCATGTTTCACTTCTATAGGGATTCTAGTCAGTATGGAGGGCTTCAGTTGGTATATTGGGACATATTTGCATCAACTAGCTTTAGGTATCAAACTTTCATGCATGGAATTATCCTCTTGAAATAAAATTCCTCTCTTGCCAGTCATGACATCAGAAATTCAGACTTCTAAAAACAAAAGGTGCTGTGAACTGCAACTTTCTAGAGATATGAAGAAGAATCAAAATGATAGTGAAGGTAACTCCTGAGTAAGAGTGATATTTTTAGGCAACAGGTCAAGCAGAGTCTTAGAACTTTTTGAGAAGATACTGGATAAATTTAAGTGCTGTTTTGTACTGCTTCTGGAAGGAGTACACTTGCGGTACAGAAGTTCTTGCCCTATCCCTTTCTTTGAAAACACCTCTATAATTCAGAGTAAGTGCATATTACACTGAACAATTAAGACAAATTTTTGGGTAGACATATTTAATTTGGTTTCAGAGTTGCTTGTTTTGATTTAACTAGAATGTATTCTATATGGATCTAGGCTTGCGAGAATTTATAGCATAGCCTGGAAATAGTAGTAGAAGTCTTTGGAGAATTGGCCAAAGAGACTGACTAAAGAGATCCAGACAGGCAGCAGTGGTGTAGTTTAAAATAATATGGAATGTATAAAGAAAACACAATAGCTTTACAGGTATTACAGGTTGTCATGCTACAAACACAACATTTAGTAAATCATCTTTCTAGATATGATTTCAAAACAAGAATATAAATCTACCCTTTCAGTCTGAGGTCAAATCCCAACGCATCTGAAGCTTTCTATAATAAATAATAATAATAATCACAACAACAATAATAAAAAAACCAACAACAACCACGACCATAATGAAGCTTTGTGCATGTTTTAGAATTTGGTCCCAGAAAATATCCCAGGAAAGAGCTACAAGAATCATTTAAGAATGATTCAAGAAGAATCAGAAGAATCATTCAAGAATGATTTAATGGAATGACACATTCAACTATTGAACTTTTCTGTTTGCATTTCTCACAAAGACTCCTGTAAGACTGAATTCAACTAGAATTGAACTAGAATATACAGAATTACTTACTGTGCAAAGTGTCTCAAATGTCTTTTCGGAGACAAAGGATCCATCAAGGCCAAAAAGAAAAATAGACGCATAAGAAAGCATCCCTCCAAGGATAATAAGGTTGTTCATGTAGGGACTGGACATCTTTATTAGTCTATGGACAAAAGGTGAAAGTGCATTTAAGAGGAAAAGATTACTGCTAGGCTACTAGAGCAATAAAGAAGAGCTTTTTGTAACCAGGCAAAGAGATAACTCTTCTAGAACTCCATAAAATCTAAAGGCATGCACAGTATTCGCTGTTTTATGAAGTTTAGCATTGTCTCACATTTTTGAATGCTTAGGAAAAAGACCTCCCCTTTTACTGATGTATTAATTAGCTAGGGTTAATGTTATTAGCAGACAGTCAAACATAAAATAGAAAATTACACTTTTCAGACAGTATAAAAGAACTTAAATACAGTCTGTTTCAATGTGAATATATTACCCAGTGATTTCAACTAAATAGTTCTAAAATACCACCTTTCCTCAGTTTTACATTTTCCTTACACATATATATGTGTATATATATATATATATACACACACACACACGACTGGTTCTACAAACACGGCATTAAATACAAAAGAACTTGTGACAGAAGTAACATGAATGTCTTACTTCTGATTTCTGTTTTTGATGTTAAAGAACAAGAAAGCACTGGCCATTATCATTCCCAGGATTGTGAGGGCAGAGAGGATGCTGTAGAGAGGCAGGGAGATTTTGCGCAGCTCCTCTTGTATGATGGTTTTGTCCTTCGGAGGCTCAAGTCCTAGAATTACATGAAGAAACAAAAAGCCAAAGCTCAACCAGATGTAGAATTTCTGCAAGAAACTTGCCTTACCTAAGTACCATACCTTGAATCAGCACACTTGGCAACTGTGAACCACATCAGTAGTTGATGAAATCATTCACTTTGACAGACATTTGTTAGTCACATTGATTGACATGAAGATTTACATTTCTGGAGCAGGTAAATATCCTCTTTGGAAGAAAAGACACAACCAAACCCCAGTGCAGAACCCCATACATGCTAACTAGCCTCATTTTAAAGTAAATAAACACTAAAATGCATATTTTGAGTGTAAATTTTACCAGGAGGTTATGCTTTTCTGAAACAATTGACAGAGCAATGAGTAGAAAACAAAGTATCATTTTTGTGCCCACTGTCATTGCCAGAGCAAATTCAAACGACTTGTCTGGAGATCAGCCTTAGTGTAGCATCACTGGGACAGGGATTGGTGGCCCTGGGGCTGAAATGTGATCCTGGGCTGTGGGCATGGTGGGGGAAGCCCTGGGAGGACAGGAGGGAGAGTTGTTGGTGCCCTCAGGATTATATAGAAAGGAAGAATATGGGAAAATGGATGGCAGAAGTTTTATAGGGAGAGATCCACTTTGCAGATGTGGATTTGAATGTCTGAACTTAAAAACTATGTTTAAAGCTGTGTACTTCATCGACAGTCAGCTCCAACTAATTAAAGGCTTCTCGGTTTAATGAGGAGAATCACTTTCCGACAACTGCAATAAAGCTCTGCATCCCTGACTTTCCACACTCCATTTCACCTGCCTACTAATTTTTCCTTGGTGCAAGAGGTTGGCAAAAGGCCTTTCACATCGCTGTCTTCCTTCAGAAACATATTTGTGTGCCCTGCAGTTCCTGAGCCTGTCCTTTCGCATCGGCTCTCCAATGGGGCTGCAGGGCTGAGCCTGTCCTTTCGCAGCACGGCCGCAGGAGTGGGGCTGTGAGTACCTGACTAGCAGCTGCCATGGCTAAATTTTACATCCATTCTTCTGCCTTGCACCTAAGAGAATATTCAAGGATTTGCACAATAAAATAGCTTTACCTTTAAGAGTTAAGTTGAAACTCTTCAGACCATGGAAACTTGCAACCCCTTGGTCTTTATGCCCAACTTTTCAGAAAAAAAAATTTCCTTTAGGTGATTACAAAAAAATGGCAGTGAAGGGACCACTTGTTGATTTAATATTGGAGGGAAGTATCTGAGATTTTCCTCTTTCCCTCCACATTTCATGTATTTATAGTGCATGGCAATTAATAAAATTAGACAAAGTAACAAGCCAAAAAACCAATAAAACACATGCCTGATTTAAAAGGACTAACACTAAAAAATAAAAATTCACCCTACTCTTTCTACATTCTACAGCATTAGATGTAGATGTATGTTTATATTTAATAAATGTATGTTTATATTTAATAAATTTATGTTTCTATTTAATAAATACAAACCATCTTATTGATGGTTTGTATTTATTAAATATAAACAAACAGTGAGTCTACAAAATATATTTTCCTGTTTGTGCACTGGCCATTCAATCCTGTTGCTTCCTGTTGCTGTGGAATTTTATGCAATGGTTTATACAGGAACATTTTTACTACTCTCTATTTCAAATACTTAAAGTTACCCAGCTTCTTATACTGACTGGAAGTCAGTGTTCTCCACATAGAATATCCAACTGTCTCAATGAAAAGCTAAGATGAGACAAAGGAAAAGATTCACTGTGAGTCACATAATAATCCTAAGACAACCATAAGACAGGTTATGGGTGGAAAAGACCACCTTCAGATGTGGTCAGAACAAGACCTAGCAGTCTTGTCCTGAAAAAAGACTGTACAGAGTCTTTTCCCCATCACGTACTGTCTGTAAACGTGAGAAGTTATGGACAAATGCTGTCTCCTGTAACTTGATTCATCCTTCATATATTTTCTGGAAATTAATAGGTTTGAATCAGTACTAAACTAAATCATTAGTTACTCCTTGCAGCAAAAATAATCTGCTGGGTCCCAGACAGCAACAGATTCTGCACTCTTCATTTCCAAAGCCTCTTTCCCCAGAGACATGTGAGAAGTTTGTGTATCTGTGATCTTTTAAGTCTAGCAAGGGATATCAAAAGGAAAGGTGGAAAGCTCCAGCAAACGGACAAGTAGTCATGAATTAGACCACTGCAGTGAAACTCCACCCATGCCCGTGCAAACCTTGGGTGTTGGGACACTGGAGAAAGATGTAGTAGAGTACAACATTACAACAGCTTGATACTCATCTACCTCACCACTCCCAGGGGAAAAGCATACAGAACTCACAAAGATGACTTCACTTTCTCTCATTGAAATGCACCATAGCAGAGCTTAAGATTTAATCTTAAAAATTAGCTTTGAAAATAATGTATATGCCTATACTCAACAGGAGACACCCTTAAAACTCACTTCAGCTCACACCTGGCTACCATGACAACAGGCTTTGAAAATCATGGGTATGCCTGCATGCCAGCTGCTTGAGGGCCAAGGAAGTCCCCATGTGATATTTGGATAAAAAATGGCAGGAAGATACAGCAAGAAATGCTATATGTCTGCTGTGGACCTTCGGAGTGCTGCTGGTCTGAAAATCCTCTCTGGCCCTGCATCCCACAGGCCATGTTAAAGCCAGCCTTGGTATTTTGAAAATCTATTTCCTACTATTTTCAACTACCTAACAGACACCTCCCAAAGAAAACCAACTACCTCCTTCTCATGTCTGCAAACACAGAACATGAGAGTATCCCTCAGGTGAGATGAACTGGGGGAGTGGGAAATGGGGGTGAAATAGAACATTATTCATTGGTGAAGAACCTGCTTCTTGAAATATCAAAACACATTTGTGTACGCATATACATTTGATTTTGCCATATCATTGGAATAAAACCCAAGTATACAATATCAAAACATTGCAATTTTCTGATCAGAATTTAATTTTTAAAGCATTTTTTCTACAGTGTCACAGCATTTGATATTAAAAATCCTGAAACAGTTTTTTAAGAGCACACAGTCTTACAAACTACGTACAGCTGTCCATGTCACTCCTGTACCTCTTTCCAGTTTTGTCTCCTACCTTGGAACCTGATGCTGTTCTCGATTATTACCAAATTGTCATCCACAGCATTGTATTCTCCCACCTTTACTTCCTTTTGTTCTGCAGAGAAACAAACAAGAGTGATTGTTTATGGCAGTTCACATGTTCTCAATTGTTTAACTGATTTTTTCTTTTTTGACAGTATGTCAAAAGGAAAAGAAATATGAAAGAATACGGTATGAATAATTAAATCAGAATTCCAGACAGCTAACATCATTAAAATAAACATTTCTGCTTCTTGAAAGGAATGTAAAGCATTTTTAAGAACTCATTTACATAATCAGGAAACTGTTATTGGACACAGTCATCTCCAGCTTAAAGATCACAGTTTCTTACTGGCTCACACTATGCAGAGCATTTTTACTGGGAGAACAAACACAGCTAAATCACACATTCCCCTCCCATTTAAACAACTAGGACATCTTGCTTGTGAAGTATTTCCCAGGAGAGTCATGGTGGCAGGCTCCAGCCAGTATGGAGCAGACTGGCTAGTTAGCAGATATGCTGGGAATCAAATCTCTGACTGGGAATTAGCGACTCATTAGTACCCTGACTGCAAAACATACTGTGTTATATAATTAAAGCCAATGTGCACTTGAGTTGAAATTTTACAGTTAGTCTCATCTGGTATTTTGGGACTGTTGTCACATCTATGGCCTTCTTGTACCTGACAGGATTGACTATGCAGATAGAGGAATTTGTTTGTTTGCTGCCTTGGCCACTGTACCTGGAACTCTGACATGCATTTATCCCACACTTCTGATGACATCTGCCATCAATTATTTTCTGCTATTGTTGTTGAGATTTTGGTATGGCTTAGAAGTGCAGGAGCTTATTGAATTATCATTTTTACTAAAACTTTAACATTTTGATGAGACTTACAAACCACAGGCCCATTGGCTAAAGATTTCTTTGAAGAGCTGGCTCAGCAGAGACAAAAATTTCCTTTCAGGCCTTTCAGTCTGGGCATACACAATCCAATTTACATTTAAATTTTGAGCTCATGACCCTATTTGTGACACTGATTTTGGGAGCTGATGATCTTGAGCTAGATGGCAAATTTGGAAAGACTGTATTTCACCCAACAGCTTCACATTAACCTTTTCTCCTTTCTCACTCAAAGTGATTTTGCCTGTTCAGCTCTGCTGAATAGAACAGCTAGCTCCATTTTAGTAAAATCTACAGTCTGACTAATACTAATCTGAGAGCTCACAGGAGGCAAAAGTTTCCTTAACAGAAACCAATATTTTTATTGCTATATTGTTATAAATATTGTTATATTGTTAAAATTGTCTACAACAAATTGTAGACTGGGCTGCAAATCTGGCAGAGGGTCCTAGGCATTTATTACACACCCATCAAGAGCTGGAGTTTGCAGTTCTGAAGACTTATTTGCCTTACTTGACTTTCCCATGAGCATGATCCACTTGGATGGACCTAAAACTAGTTTGGAATAAAGCAAAATCCCCTGGTGTCCAGTAGCAGTTTCAAAAGCCCTTCCACATGGCATCACATACTCTTAGAAGTTAATATAAGTTTATAGTTTCTGTCACAGACTGAACATTCACAGTGAAATCAATACATGAATCAATTCTTGACAATCTTAAACAATAAAATATTTCCAGTAGTCATCTAAAAGCTAAAATGGTTAATGCGAAAACCAGAACCAATTTACTTCCATTTGTATTTGTAGCATGACAGCTGTTACCTGTAGATCTAAAACATCAAAACACAACCTAGAGAGAAGAGAGAAAAACATCAGGATGCATATTGATATACAGTGGGCATATTAGATACCAGATAGTCCACAGCCTCTCCTGACAGCAAAAGGGGATGACACATGCCTTGGTGTTGGTCTATCCCCAGCTTCACAGCAACAGGCTAAACCTCATTGCTCTGATGAGCATAGAAAGGAAATAAACAATTGCTCTGCAACCACTTCTGTATGAAGAGTTTACTGGGACTAGATGAAATGTGGGAAGCACATAACAGGTGGAGAAACATACAAAAACCAGTGTAAATCTGTGGTCTGGTTACAGTACTGCAATTAAGGAAATTTTTCTGTGATTATTTCATGTGACAGACAACACCATTTCTTTTCAATGTTTATAAATTCTTAAATGGTCTCCTTCACAGCTGAAGTAACACTGAGAATGTGCCTGCCCTATAACTAGCTAGCCTGGGTACCTGGACCTAGCCCTTGTAGGAATGTATCAGAGAAATAAGCTTCTACAGCAGCCTGGAGAGCAAGATTTTTGGACTTAAAAACCCAAGATTGTGGGGGAAGAGACCCAGTATTTACTACCAGGAAACCACATGATCAATGCCTTGTCCCTTACCAACAGGAAAGGACAGTTCATAGAGGACACACCACACTTTAGTGAAGTCAAGAAGAGCCATAAAGATATTCGATATCTTAAAGTAGTGACAACTGTGGAAATTAGTCTGTGAGGGAAGTAAAACATACCTTTATTGAGAGGAAGGATATACTATCCATTTTATAGTGTAATTACAGAGGTGCTGAGGGGGAGCCACAAAAAAGGTTTTTTGTGATCTTTTGTTCTCCCACCAAGGACAGCTACAGCTGCTGTTTTTTCAGATCCCCAAGCACAAGTGCTGATCAGTGACAGAGCCACCTCCAAATATTAATGAAAGGAAGCAAGGAGACAGGACTGTGGTTCTCTTCTCTCTTCCCCAGTTCAATACAGATAAGGATGGGACTGCAGGCTAACTTTTCTATATGCCATTCCCTTCAGTTTCCTTTGGTAATTCTGAATTATTAAAGTTAGTATAATATTTGTATAATATAGCTCATATCTGTCAAAGCCTCTGAGTGTTCAACAACTAAAGGACTAGAACTCCTTCAAAGAAACACACCAACAAAATGCTTTTCAGAATATTCAGAACATGATGTTGGCTTCTTTCTGTAGTGCTTCTATTATTTTTAACTAGATCTTTCTGTAATCATAATAGAGATATTGTATTGAAGCTCACATTAAAATGCAGAAGAAAAACATGAGGGAAAATGTACTGGGTTTGTGAGATAATGTTTTTCAGTACCATGACAGGAGTGGAGAAACTTCAGAACTTGAATCTGAAGCTGTTCTTTCACAGAGGGACAAAAAAGTGTTAAAACTAACCAACTCAGATGAAACCGGTCCAGAAAAATGTGACTGTAAATTATGCCTATAATTCTCATGGAATTATAAACAATCCTTGTTTTTTGATTAATTGTCACAGAATAGATTATTTATATGGTCAAGATGAAAGTCTTCTGCTAACAAAAAATGAGATACTCTTAAGGGTATATTGAAATATACATATTGAAATATGTTTTTCTCTACATATTTTATTACAGAATTTTATAGCCCACTTTAAGCAACTCCACACAAATTGGTTCACTACCACTTAATTAATCAGCTCACATTTCAGAAAGTTAGTACAGAGGATTTTCAAGAGCATATCAGGTAGTTATATGTTCTTGTTGAATAAAAGCAAAAAAAAAAAAAAAAAACAAACCACCAAAAAACCCCCCCTGCAACTGATATCAGCTGAATATAACAAACTTCTCAAAATGCACAGCAGTATTATGATTGTCAGTTTGACTGTTACCCGCTTACACTGAGAATTTCCAGATGAGACGGTGCTTAGTTCCAGTTCCTTTCACTATATGTCATAATTTCTATTTTCACCACATTTTTGGAAGCGTACTTATTCACATCTTATGAAGACAATTTCTACTGAGACTGTTTAAGGATGGGAGAAATGCACTTGCAATGCATAAAAGATGGGACAGATGGATTTCCTTTATTTTCATCCATGTAGACAATGCTGTCTAGCTTTCTATGACACTGTATCTAAACTTAATGGCACCCTCAGTTATGTCAGTCTGACTGCAAATAACCCTCACGGTGATGCAGTTAAGCCAACATAAAAATGTTTATACAGTATAAGCACCAGTACAATTTATGCTTATAAAGACTCCTCTGAAAACCCACCGTATCCTAAAAAGCTTAAAAAAATTGTATATTGATATGCATATCCATTCTTCAACTCCTATATGTCTGCTTGGATATATACTCATGTAAAAACTGTATCTATGCTACCGTAAAGCCAAATTACATGTCTGTCCTAACAGCATTACAGTGGCCCAAACCACATGGCTCCAAATGAAGATTAAGGATTTCAAAGCTCATAATAGCTTACCATAGCTTGATACTACTAAGAACACTGTTATGTCACTGCAGCTCTTTATAAACTTAGAATTCCATGCAAACTACAAAGAGAAATATGAGCAAGAGATGAGTATTCTCTCCAACAAATATGAAGTAAATTTTAAAGTAAATTCAATAAGCTTAGCATGGACTATTCTCCAGATAACTAAGGGTCCCAGAGGTTTCTCATCTAGAGGACATAGACTATGCTTGATTAAGAAGTAACAGAAAAATAATATTACATAGGGCTGAAAGCCTAAAAAATACCTAGGTCTTAGTTTGTTCTGAAAAACCATGCCTGCAAAAGGTGCTGTCTCCAAGACTCTTCCTTGAAAAGCTTTTCAATTTTTTTTATATAGCCTCCTCTGCTTACACAGTAAATGATCACTGTACTCCCTTAAAACTTCCTGTGACATCAGTTTAACAATCCCTTCTCCCACTGTCTTCCAGATGCCCCTTTTGCTTAACTATCTTAATTCAGTGGAAGTGAATGCTTAGCTTTTACGAAAATCTTGCTGCATAATCAGCACTCAGCAGCCTATCTCAGGAACCAATATTATTAAACCTTGTCCTATAACAGAACCATTTCGTTTCTGAGCATTATTCCTTATTCATGCATCACAGCTCAACAGGACTGCTGGCAGCTATAGGGAATACTTAGTCATCAGATCTCAGAAGAATTTTGGAAAAGTGCTTGCCAACAGGTGAAACTAAGCATGGTCCATATGCACCTGAAATACTTGAAGAAGAAAATGGCTCTAAATTTTGGAAAGATAATCTGGTGGTTTCAGCTGGGGTAAAATTATTTTTTTTCACAGTGGTTAGTACAGGGCTGTGTTTTGGATTTCTGCTGGACGCAAGGTTGAGAACACAGGGATGTTTTTGTTCTTGCTGAGCAGAGCTTGCACAGAGTCAAGACCTGTCTGCTTTTCATACTGATATATTGGCAAGGGTACATGGGAGGCTGGAATGAGACAAAGCTGGGACAGGTGATCTCAACTGACCAAAGGGATATTCCAGGCCATATGGCATTATGCTCAGGATATAAAGTGGGGGAAGAAGGGAGAAGGAGGGGATACTTGGAGTGACAGCATGTGTCTTCCCAAGTAAACATTACATGTGATGGGGCCATGCTGTCCTGGAAATCTCTCACTTCCCATAGGCAGGCTGAACAGCTGCCTGCCTATGGGAAATGGTGAATGAATTCCTTGTTTTGCTTTGCTTGTGTGCATGGCTTTTGCTTCTCCTATTAAACTGTCTTTATGTAAACCCCTGAGTTCTATGCTTTTACTCTGCCAATTCACTCCCCAGTCCTGCTGGTGGAGGAGTGATCAAGTGGCTTTGTGGGGCTTGGCTGCTGACTGGGGTTAAACCACAACAGATTTTAATCTCAAATTTCTAATCAATCTCCTAGACATGAATCAAAAATCATGCCACTGCACAAGTAGTCACACTTTCAAAGACATATCTGACCTGTCTTAAAGCTCACCATTAGCAAGCTATTGACAACTCGTTGATAGGTTCAGTCCAGAGAAAGAGTGAAGGGTGCTCTGACACATTACATTACAATGTCCTAAGGCTTGTCTCTCTCCAATTTAGCTTCTGCTCACACTCCCTTTTTACACCAGCAGTCACCTAGCAATCATTTGTCACTTACAGGTCTTAGGTCTTCTTCCTCATTCCCTCTACTGCCTCCTGGGAAGGCTCCTGAAGAGATTATGTGCTGCACTGAGCAACAGCAATCCTGTGGCCAAGAGTGTTCAGAGAGCAAGTCACGGCTAAGAAGACTGGCCAAACACAAGCAGTGAAAAACTTAAGCTGGCAACTGAAAACTGATGCCAAGCCTAAGAATATTTCCCATATTTCAATAAATCCTGTGCAAATTGCCTGCAAAGTCTCTGTAACCTGCTCTACCTGTCTCACTCATTTTGAAAGCTATTTCGTGATATAATGACCTACCAAATAACTGGAAATGCTGTCTCAAATGCCTTTATAATACTGAATGAAGCTAGGTGTCAGGAAAGCTAATTTCCTTTAGAATAAATACAGAAACATTTCATGTTGTGGATCATGTAGAAAGTCTTAGCAAATTAATGCAATCTTAACTTTCATAATATATCCTTGTCAGATTGGACTGAGAAGCTTTTCAGTTATCCTTATCACATATCAGCAATAAGCAACACCAGTTGAAAGTTTCTAATTAAAAAAAAGAATCACAATAGAAGCTTATAAATAATGAATGAGCAAAACCTTTCTCATCCACTTGCAGGCAACAATTTCTTTGTTTAAAGACAAATATGCTGAGATTAAGAATCGCAGTTCAAATAAGGAAGAAAATGTCAGGTCAGATAGAAGATTATTCTTCAGCAGAAGCTGCCAGAAAATAAAGATTCAAGGAAGAAAAACATGTTACCTTTGCAAGGATTTGAATTGTGACAGTTTTTACCATTGTAATTAATTAAAATTTGTTTTGCCCTAAGAAATACTACTTTCATCTTTAACTGCTGCACAGCTATTTCCTTCATTTAAAGTTTTATTCACAAAATCTTAGATTTCACTGCTTTGGAAACATATATACACAGCATACAGGAAATCTCAAGTTACGAAAGCAGTATATATAGTAAGTGATAATTACTCCTCATAGCCAGTTCTCTGGCTGCAAATCTTTCCGTCATCCATATATCAAAACAGGCAGAAAGGTCAAACCAGACAAAGGCCAAACAGGGTATCCTTAGCGTCAGGATAAAAGCTAAGGAGTCTTAACCCTGGGCTTATATCACTATGTTAGTAATGGTATTTTCCCAAAAGGGCACAGCAAGCAAGTAAGCAAGTAGCACATAAAATATCATTAAGTAACTTGAGCTCATAAGGAAACTAGTAATTTTGTAGCCCAATAAGATTCTTCTATAAAAATTCCAAGAATTTGCATTTTTATGAGCTTACAAAAATTATTTTTACTGATTCTTTTTAAGCTTTGTTTTCACCTTCCTTGTTATACTTCTGTCTCTAACTTGGTTTGTTAGACTGACTGTACAGAAAATTAGTAATATGCTCACATGGATTTAACACCTAAAAATATTAGGTATATATATTATGTATCAAAGAAGATATATATATTATGTATCAAAAAGAGAGCTATATAACAAAATAAAAAATAAAGACTGTTTAAAACAATTATTTCTTTAAATGTGAATTGTTAACCATCATAATAGCTTTCACTCAAGAAACTGAGGAAGGTATAAACAAATATAAAGAAATGAAGGCAGATCATCCATGAAGTATAACAGCGATTGTGATGAAGCAAGTGAACAGAGATTACATTAATTTTTCTGAATAGAAGTTCCTGTTTCTTAGGGTGTTTAATAAAATCCTTGATAGTTTGAAATGAGGTTGTACATGAGATCACACTTTTTCTTGGATATAATAGTTGTAGCATAAAATCTTGACTTATATCAAACTGTGTAACCTGAAACGTATGGCAGTAATTTGAATCAACTCTAGTAAGTTAAAAGATAAAATATATATATTCAAGTGGATATGGTATGATCATATTCTAGGATACATGGATGTGCAATAACTTAGTCTAGCCAAGGGTTCTACTGTTCATTGTCTTTTTTTTATGTGATTAACTTTTCAGAGAATGCAAATCCTGATCATTCTGGGAGTTTATTTGCCAAAATAAATTATTTTTTAAAGTCGAATGGTGTAATTATATGTCTTCTTTAACATTAATGTTTATCTAAATGTAGCATGGTCTACAACAATTGCTATTTTTACCATTTATCACTTGGCGTTACTTCTTCCTGGCAGAGTCCAAACCCAGCAGACTTTTTTTTGACTCAGAATTTACGGTGGGAAATAACATTGTACATATAAAACTACAGGCAGCAATCATGAAAAGACATTTGCTCAATTAATAAATGATAACTTCATTACTTGTTGTCATACACTGTCCATTTTCTAAAGGGGTGTGTGAGGGAATCAGCCTGTGCAAGCTTGGGCTGACTTCCCGGCAGAACTCCCAGGAGCTTCCCAGGTTGGAAAGGCCATCCAGGCAGCGACAGGTTTGGACATGGATGCCACTGATCTGCAGAGAAGCTCCCCTGGCAGCAGCCCAGGGCCCAGCAGCAGCTCCATCTGTCAGAGTCTCTCCGGGAGAGAGACAATTGAAGGCAGGATCATGCAGGGTGTGGAGGTGCCAGGGAGAGAGGCGGTGGCCACATTCTCCTCCCTCCTGAGCTTGATTTCAGAGCAATGAAATGTCAGATACCATGAGGCACAATTCAAGATACACCATGACACTGCACTCATTCAAAGGTAAGGGACAGCGAACCACAGGACTGCAGTGTACCCATTTCAAAAATCTATGGTATTTCCAAAGAAACCCAAGATCACAGAGCATTAGTGTATCCACATCTTTTATCCAAGGGGAATAAATGCAGTTATTATGTCCCTGGTGTTCTGAAAACTCAGTCTGAATAGGTACAGTGTGCACTATCAGGATAGTCTGCCAAAAGAAAAATTTGAATCATTATCAAATTACCAGATTATTTTTTTAGGTAAAACAAAAGTTAGTCATGAACTTAAATCAAATCCACCAAGCAGTATCAATTAGGGAAGAAGAAACTGGGAATAGCGGTGCTGTCAGTCTTTTCTGACTTACCAGGGTAAAGTACACACACAGCTGAAAAATGCCAGACACCCAAAACAGTGACCTAATCCCAGTTTCCATCTGCTAGCTCAGCATTTAAGCTTTCCAAACATGACAGATGATGTGAAAGAGGATATCCTGACAGGAAAGACAGGGTCCCCAGGGACCTGGATGACCCTGACTCCAGCCCAGCTACATACTCTGATTGAATGAGAAAGGAGATCAAGGTGACCTTTTCCTCATCTGGTATGCTTAATATTCCAGAATTTCATTTGATTTTTCTTGTACATGCCCAAAAGAAATGTTTTGCTACAACTACTAAAGCCCATTACTTATGTAACTGAAATTCTAAATTCAATGTGTAATATCTATTATTTTTTGCAGTAGACAAAACAAATTTGAAAAACCACGTCAGTTACTTAGAAAGCCTGATGTGGTTACCTTTTCCCAGAGAGGCTTTTCTTGTCAGTGTGGTGATGCACAGCACAACAATGTGACAGTAGCCCTGGTCTGTGGACAGCTTCAGCTGACCTGCACACGGCTGCTAAGTCTCTGCCACTGTGTTTTCGGTGGCTGCTCAGACATACAGGATGAGCTGCATGATGCAGTTCTCCTTTTGAGGGCTGGTTAGCCCTTGCAAATTTAAATGATAACCAAACTTAAGTGCACAACATGACAGAAATAAAAATGTCTCCCCGAGCAGAAGATGTGTGCTTTACCAAAGGATCACGCCAACAATCACGCCTCCCGGCAAGGTTGTTTTCCCTTCACTTAGCAAGGCATGCCTGCTTTCCAGTGATCTCACGCCATGCAGGGAAGAAACACAAACTCCATTTTGGCGATTTGGTAGCATACCTATGATTATACAATTAGGGCCTTCCCCCACCTTCTGTCAGGGCTGTGTTCCCTAGCCCCTGCCAGAGGACGACTCAGCACTTGCTGAGCAGCCTCCCAGACGGCTGTGCCTGCTCTGCTCCAGCTGAGAGGCCCTAAACCAAGATGCTCTGACTTCTTCCTCAAGTACTGCATCCTTAGACTTTTACAGAGTTAAGAGGGTGTTATTTAAAGGTTGTAGTTTCACAGTTACTAAGCCTGAAAACGCAGGAGAGCAGCAGCTGCTGTGCATATTATGTGTGTTAGATCTCAACTACTCATTATGTCCTTGAATAACCATTCTTGCCATTACACCAGGTGGCCTGTGAAAACATTGTAGCTCATGAAAAGCATTCTTCACGATTCAGGGTCAAACCAAAAGGCAGAATTCCCACTGTCCTCATCCTAAGCTACAAAATAAGGGAGTTGAGGCAGTGCTGAACACATTCATACAAAGCTGCAAATTCTATGCTGTTTCCTGTCTTATGATTTGTACAGTAGCTGCCAAAGCTTTTTTCCTGTACAAGAAATGCAGTTTTGACTCATCCAGGCTGGTTTATTCCAAATATCTTATTCAGGACTTGTAGGGGAATAATTCAGGAAAGGTTTTAGAGCAACAAAAAGCCCACCTGAGCTGTAACCTGCAATTACAAGTGAACCCTTACTGAGATTTAGGGAAACTCCAAAGGCCCTGAAGTAGCAATACCCCCCCCAGATCACTGTTTCAGTTTCTGCTGCTGAGATGAACAAGACAATCACTCAAAGAGCCACCAAAAGCCAGAGACTTTGAGACTTTAGAAGACAGCTCTAGCCTTCCCCTGACAATCAGCTCCCCATGCAAAAGTCACAGATTGGATTTCCCTGTCCTCAGGGAGGTATGCTCTGCTCCCATAAGGGACGGGCTTGTCACTGCTACAATTAGGGATGGCACTCTAGGGAGTGAGAGAACAAGAAGGGTTATACAATGCCAGGATGCCTGTCTAACCCAAGAACTGCATGATTCTTTGAGTGAGAAAAGTGTGTGCCTGACTGCAAATTTCAGTGCTTTAGAATCACAGGAAGGGTCCTTCAAGTTCCAACCCCACTGCCATGGGCAGAGATGCATTTTACAAATAGTAGTGGCTTCTGGGAAATTCCTCTACAAAATCTATGTTTCTTGTCTGTCTTTTTGATCCCTATGAGGCCGCCTGAGAAGTCTGGGTCACTCACCAGGAGGAGGGGTGCTGTGAGACTTTAAACACATGTGTGAGAGACCCCAGAGCCTGAGGAGTGCAGGTGGTGAGGCTGTGAAGCCCCATGACCTCAAGCACTGAAAAGGGAGAAAAAATGACCATACTCCATTTAGCTCTCACATGCTTTAAGTGAGATCCAGGAGATGCAGCCCAGTCACAAGGCTGCTGTCTACAAAAGAAGTGGTGGCATTACAAACAACAGCATTTGAAATGTTTGGTGTAGCAGCCCCTCCCAACAGACCCCTACAAGATATTTCTCACTTTATGAATTTCTGTTTTAAGCTTTTTCTATTTTTAATGTAAATATATGTGAATTGTATGTCAGCATGAGACCGAAGCAGTTGTGAAACATAAGATAATGGCCAATTCAGAATTTAGCCCACCCTGATCCACACCTTTCATGTTGATAGAGTTGTTTGACTTCCTCCAGATCCTACATTTTAGTAAGATGAAATCTAGTCTTGGATTACAAAATTTATCACCACTAATATTTCATTATTTTTCATTTTAAAATCTAAAGATGTTAGAACATTCAGCGGGAAAAGAATCCTCAAAAATAATAATCTTTGCAAAAGAAAACTCATTAAGAAAACTATTTTGGTTTGGTCAGATTTAGGTTTTTTTACCTGTAAGCTGATCCTATATTCAAGAGAAAAAAACACTCCAACTGGAACTGGTTAAAAGTCAAAGTTCCAGAGAAATAACTCATTTTTCCTGCTCCTTCAGCAAACCTCCACTTGCTTTAACCTGTTTTGAGTAATCTCTTTGTACTAATCCTCTGGAAAAAAAATACAAAAGGACGAAAAAGGTCCAACAGTGATTTCCTGTTAGCGCTTATTAGGAACAACGTGTTTTACTAAGAACAAAGAAATTGGTGTGGAAGACTAAGACATAAAAAACAATTTTAAAGTGAAACTCACTGATTTTATCTTTAATGATTGTTTAAAAATTTTTCCTAAAATATGGTATACCTCATTGTTGTGCTGTTTCATTTTAAATTCTGAATTATTTTTCCTTTTATTTCTTCATCTGGAGTTTGAATATCTACAGGAAGCAGACTAGCATTACGAGAAAAAAACCTCCCATGGAAAACTACAGCCATTAAATTATAATCACTCTAAATAATAAAGAATTTAAAAATTAATATAGAGCAGTTATATAATACACCTGACAGACAACTCTGGAATAAAGTTGTGTGTCAAAGCAGAACCAGAGCACAAAAGCATTTATGCATAAGCATAGCATTGTATTTGTGCATAACATTAAACACTTCTCTAAGAGTTTCCAGAATTAAAACTGATACCTCAGGTACTAAGAGAAAACAATTTGACAAGACACTCCTAGTTTGAGAGACTCTATACTGCTCAGAAAATTGATAGCATACAGTGACATTGTCTTGTTAGAACAGGATTTATGCCTGTAGGAGTGAAATACAATATAAGGCAAAAATCCTTGCAAAGCTGATTAAAACTAGAAAAACAGAAGTATGCATTTTTTTCTCTTGTATGAATATTGCAGCATGAGACTGAAGAATGGTAGAAATTTTTTAAATGGTTTGGGCATAAAATACTAGATTAAATAACCTCCATAAGATTCACAAAACTTTAGAAAACTGCTGTATAAAACTGATTTAATGTTTTTTCATTACAAGTGAGATCAAAAGTCAAAAAACTGTAGTGCTTTAAATGAGAGGTATTAGTGTCTAACTGTTCTAATATAATTTTTGCCTTCTGCCTAAGGCAATGTTAAAATTGTAGGTGAAGAAAGCTGAAGTTTGTTTGGAGTATGAGAGTAAGCAGAATTTTGGAAGCAGGTAATGCTAAAAGCAGTTTAAAATATTTTAAAAAAAGCTTTTTCCTGAAACTGATAGCAAAGTCTTCGTTTAAGCTACCTACAAAAGTCAGTTGTCCCATTAACTTTATTTCGGACAAGTCTGAAAGTCAAAACCACAGTGATTAAAGTGTGAGAAGGGGTTTTAAATCTTACCTTAAGTGAGTGAGTACACATCTCAGTGCATATGCATATGAGTAACTGCTACCAATCCCTTGATATTTACAGCATTTGATGGAAATTTAAGTCATAGAATGTATCCAAAAAAAAAAGAAAAAAAAAGAAAAAAAAAAAGACTGGACCAGAATTATAATCTCTTATCGATTGTGATGGTCTATCATGTGTTTTATATAGTTACATACTTGACCAAAAATCTTTAACTACCCAAATTTTAAGAATCTCAGTACAAAACTGTATTTAAAAAGTACTTAGGCACAAGTTTTGTCTCTTCATTGCCTTATAAACAATTCCTTCTTCTACAATAGCAATTACAGATTCCTGGGAGCTATAAATGCAAGTCAAGTGCTTTTACTGCTTTTCAGTAAAAGATGTAAAAATGTCCTCTTGCTTCCCTGTCTTTTGGGTAGGTACAGAAAAATGTAGCACAAATCTCTTTTTCTAGATTTAAGTAACTTTGATTTAAACAAGAACAATGGGATGTAAGGCAATAAAGGTCAAAACTCATGAGCAAGCAGCAGCCACAAACATATAAAACACATCCTAGAGAAGAAATCACACTTCTTGTGTGACAGCAGTCCCTGGATCTTCACCTCGTGTATTTGGAAATCTGGGACCCTCCAATTCCAGCTACAATCTTTTCCTTTTTCCTGATGCCCTCTTTACCTCAATGGTCTTACTATCTAATTTTCTAGGAGGAACAGAGATATCCTGGCCACAGTCCTGGTAGAACCAGTACCACGAAAAAGAAGAAACAACAGAGGGGCCAGGGGCCTGAGCTCTAGCTAAGGTTTGCCTTGGGTTTAAGCCCACCCTGCTTAAATCACTTTTTCACTTTACTACATCATGTTACTCCTCACTGTAGCAGTACCACGAGTGAACATGGGGGAAAACACAGCTGCTGAACAAAACAGTGCTTGTGTTGCATCATCCTCTGTGCTGGCCTAGCTGCAAGAGGAGTTGCTGGCTCCTTTTCAATCACACCATTGATGGGGAGAGCACTGCTGTTTGGCAGCACCTGTTTTCCATGTGCAGCACCAACTTGCTTTGCCTTTGCTCTGCTGAATTATTTCTGGCACGCACCAGTGGATATATTCCTGGAAATGGAAGTTTCTTAGTTAAATGGAAAATATTCTTTAACTCATGTATCCTATTCTTGGACGATTTCTGCAGGTGCTTTTCAACCCTGAGCTGTAAAGGATAGGACTATTACAATTCATAGGGAAAGCAATTCTCACTTCTGCAACTGGTATTGAGACCATGTCAACCTGCTGCATCACCTGTGTTGTTTCATCCCTCTGCAGAATGCCCCCCTTCTTGAGGATTTTGAAGCTGCTATTTTATTCAAGGGTAGCACGTCATGGGTTTTCTGGTATTTTTTGCATTTGTATGTGGGAGGGACAGTGAAGCTACCATGAAAACTTCATGGACTCTTCTGGACTAGCCATTAATGACAGTCCTTTCCTGCTCATGTTCTTACACTGAAAATACTGAATCCTTTCAGAGCTTTGACACATGCCCCACCCTACCCCTTCAACATACCAAAAATACTTTGCAAGACCAGGAGAACTAACAAGAGAGATGAGCGAGAGACCAGAGAGCAGGCTGACACAGGTACAGCTGTAGGACACACACAGCTCAGTGGCCAGGTCAGGCAACCATGCTGAGCCTGGTGAACAGTAGCAAAGGTATGGGAGGCACAGAGAAATGTTGGGAGGACACAGACACAGCCTCCTCATTCTTCATTGCCAAAAGTTACAGCACACATTGCTGGAGAGACAAGAGCCCTGAGAGACAGCCATGTTTATCCTTAATGCTTGCGTATCTCCAGAAGAAATATTATGTACAGATATTTTTACCTACTGTTAAGTCCCTAAGTTTCTTAAAACAAAACAACTATTTTTGGGCATTTCTCTACCATTCTACCAGAAGTTTTTCAGAACAGGTCTGAAGAGAGAGTTACAGGTATCATTCAGCTTGGTCTAGTTCAAAAGTGGCAATTCATCAACAGAACAGCAATAACTATTCAGATTGAGACTTTTGTTTAAAAAACTGAGTTTCCTGATTTTGCATATGAAAATGAAGTAATGACCAAACAGAAAATATACACTGACACTGCATTTTTGATAATGTGTATATATATATATATTTTTTTTTTTTTTTTTAACTTGGGACATGATGTTCTCAGACGTACTGTTCTTATTTCCTTCAGTAGGGCTTTCCATGTCTTAGAAGATTTTTACAGGACATGCTGTAAAACCTCTGTGGCTAAAAGATAATTGAATTCAATTGAAAACAAAAGCTAAATCTATCTTGATCTAGCCTGTGCATTGTCTGTTTCCTTCAATAGCTGATACCGGTTTTATGAAAACCCACTCACTGACTTTAGTAAGAGAAATTGGGTAAATCTGTTTTGAAGAGGTCTAATTTCCTGCTCCTCTTTTCTTAATAAAAGCCTCCTTTACACCCCATACAAAAATTTCATTGAGCTTAAACATAAAATTACCTGCTCTCTGATACCCAGTAATATGCTTCTAAATCATCTAATTCCCATCTACTTGAAAATAAAAATTATTCTATACCTTGACCTAGCCTAGAGTGTAATTTAACACTCAAGAAAGCACTATACACATAATTTGAAGTGGTGAAAAACCATCTGAATTTCTCTGCTTCTTGTATGAGACATTTTCTTAGAGGAATTGTGTATGACTAATTTAGTTCTACATCAGAAAAAAAACAGGCCTCTTGAAAATAAAGTTGAACAGAATAATCACAATAAATTTATGTAAGAGCATGCCAGATAAGATGATATTTTTCTAAAATTATATTACGATAGCTTTTATAGCAATCATAAATAAGAGAAAGTTTTAAAGCCAGTTTTAAAAGCACTGTCTCCAAATTAAATTATGTTTTTCGTCAGTATTTAATTTTTGGTGGAAACAAATAATGAATTAATGAAATCAACTTATAGGTTTAAATACTGCATAAACTATTTTTTCTTACTACAAATAAATTTATCTTGCAACTTCATTTGATTGTCAAGCAAAACCAATAAATGCAAAATATAACTTCTGAAATATTTAATCTCTTTCCTAGATGTTAAAAAGGATTACTACATATAGCAAAATTCAGTTAATGTCAATAAATATTTTTTAAAAATAAAAATTTAAAATTATATACTTATAATCAAACAGCATTTGGGTTTTGGTTTTTTTCTGTTTGGTTGGTTGGTTTGTTCCTCTAGAGATGTGGTTGTTAAAAGATTCTGTGTTGGTAACAAATGTGTTAAGAGGGAGACACACACAGGAATCTCTGCTGAGGTGACTAGATACCAAACTGGCTTTCTGCACGGACCAGGCACAAGGGGACACAGTCAGCCACAGCTCTCCTCCAAGTCTAAGACAACAAGCAAATAGCGAGGTGCCTCAGGGAGCCCACAAAGTGTCCAAAACCCAGGTACGGCACCAACAACCTCTGTACTTCTAAAATTCACTCCAAAATTGAACCCATCAGCCTGAGGTGACACATCCCACAAGACTGCTGAACACATAAGGCACCACACACAAGAAAGTCGCACCTTTTCACAGTGTTGGGTCACCAACTGATAAACCTTGGCCCACCCATCATAAATACACAAATTATCAGACTATTATGTATTAAAAAACCTAATTTGCTCAATTTTTTGAAGCGAATTGATATTACTGGCCTAAAGTCAGCCTAACAGGTGAAAAATTTGGATGAATATTTCCATTCACAGTTCACCACACAGAGGGTAAGAAGTGCAACAAGCCTGGTGTTGACAACCTCACTGAGAGCTTCCTGGTTTCTGGATGGTGTACCGTTGGGCATTCACCATGATTTGCATGTACAAGAAAACTTTATGCACCAAGGCAGTATAAGTTAGGATGGTAAAGTCTCCTTTTTTCACTTGTCCTACTACAATAAATCATTCATGGTGATATACCTACCAATTCTAGGAACTGAGGAACTAGTCTTCAGATTTGCTGTGCTGTCCAAATTATTTTGCTGGGGAGGAATCTAAAATAAATTTAATCTCAATTTGCATTACTAAAAAATACAGTTTGGGCTTTTTCAGCTTTCTCAGCAAGGATTCTCATATTTACAGATTTAATTTTGTTTGATTTATTCTTCAGCAGCACCAAATTATTTTTGTGAGATCTAAAGCCTGTAAAAAATAAATGTCTGAACTTGGTTATTTAAACATTATTATATGGGAAGTGACTGATGATTTAAACCTACAGAAGAAGCAAGTGGATACATTTAACTTTTTATTATTGCCACAGTTAATTCCTCCCTTTTACAGCCACTACACTATTAGAAGATGATTTGGTGGGATTCCTCTGTCCAAACTTCAATGGGTATGGTGTATATCACAGCTCCCTTATCTGGGCTCTCTGTCAAGAAGCTGAGGAAGACAGGCACGTCTTATCGAGCATGATTTGCTTGCTTTCCTATAGACACATATCAAAGGATAAGATTTAGTTTCATTCCGGAACTACTTCCATCTTTCTTTAAGGTGGTTCAAGACAACTTGCCCAGATGCAAACATCTGGGTAAGTTGTTCGAATTTTCAAGGATATCACACAACACAGGTTTCATCTCCTGAGATGACCTCCTTACAAATCAAAGGTGAAGGAAAACAAACACAAAACTAATAAATGATTCCCTTCTTACACAATGATTTAGCATGTGTAGTAGCATAGCTTTGAAAAGAGTTGAAGGACAAATGTTTGAAAGAGAAGTTTTCAAAAAGGCCACTAAAGAAAACAATACCTGCTCACAAAAAAATAATCCTGCTGTCACTTACACCTGTAAAAATAGAGTGCAGCACACAGACAACAAAAACTGAGCTCAGCCAGAGATTGCTCCTGTTGCACTGATATATTTGGGCTTAAGGTTTTTCTTGAAACTTCCTAACATTTAACTAGTTTAAGCTAATTGTTTACCTTTTCCTATTAATAAAGTAATTCAAAGGTCTACGATTGTTCAAATATAGGTTAAAGAATTTCCATTTCTATTTCCACTTGTGTTAGCCAGGAGATTCAATGACCTAGGCACCAAGATCAAAAACAAATATGGGCATAATTAACAATGCAGATATATTCTAGATCTGACCCAATACTTTTTTGTGACAAGAAAGAGGAATTTCCCCTAACCCCATTCAGCCTCCTGGATCAGGAACAAGAACAGTCCTCTGAAATACATCAAAGAATGGCTTAAGTGCCCTCTCAGAAAAATCTGGATGAGAGATCCAAACTCAGCTTAGATGAATGTTCCAGCTTCTGGACTATCATTTTGCTCTTTCTTTGTGATAAACTAATATTTAGTTATTTACACATAGCAAAAAAAAAAATAAACATGAAAGACTCAGAAATTTACCCCAGATATATTTCAGGAGCAGTTCAGCAACTTCTGAGTAAAGAAAGTTTTGATGTAAATTCCTTTTCTACAGCGAGCAGAGGATGGAACTACATCTGAATTATTCACATTTTACGTGGGTGGTCTGTCTGCTGCACATGGGGACATCCTGAGCAGTGTTGCATCTTGTCAGAAAACAATTTGACTTAGGTACTATGGCTCAGATGTGCCACATTTTAGTGCGAGTCCAGAGCAGATAAATGCTGGTGTAAATATGAGCATGCAGGGAAATAAAGATCAAGCAAACATCTGCAGAACAGCTTGAGGATCTACATTCTTACCATTTAATTGGTAAATTAACTAAAATTGCTTTCAATTAATTCCATAATATTCAGCTATCAAATAAAACAAATATATTAATGAATTTGGAAGTTCATCTTCACCTGGCAAGCACAATTTGTACATGTCAAAACCAAGAAAAAAACACATCACAAAAAGCCCATTCAAAATGACACACAATTAACTGTATAGACACTTTAGCAAGAACTAAATTCTATGTAAGCCTTTTTCATTTGTAGTCCCAGAAGAAGGCATTGCAGCAGACTGTCACACACCTGGTATAACTTTATTTCTTGAAGGAAATAAAGTTTTGTATTTCATATGCCTCAAAAAGATAATTTCTGTATTTGGGTACTTAATATTAACACTGAAATTGGTTCAGATTATAAACTGTAAGATCAAAGTAGGCTGTGGATCAATATCTTAAAAATTTAAAAGCTGCTACAGTCACAGATGAGTATTTAATCCATGTGCAAAATGAGGTCTTTTGCATTGTCTGTTGCATTACAGACTGTGTGAGATGCTGAAAGCCCTGAATGCCCAATCAATTTAACATTTCAAGAGGGACTCAGAACTTTGCTGTATAAATCTCAGAGTTTACAATGTTACAACTATACTGTCTTCATAAAGCACGGCTTAATTACAACACATACACAGCAGTAATTCATCATACCATAAGCTACTGCTGATTAAAAGCTGTAAGCTGGTTTTAAAACCTTGTGCACTCACTATAATCAACAGTAGGGAAGGATTCCTAAAGGCTTGACCCATTTCCAGTGCAATTTGACCCGATTCAGTGTGATGCAGCTTCATTTATATTTTATCTGTTGATTGGGTTTTAGCCATCTAATAGATCAGCTACTGATTTCCAGGTAACAGCACAATTTATAGAACCATTCCAGATGAAAAAGAGAAACAGCTATTGTTTAATTTTGTTTCTCCATGGTTATTGCATTGGGATTAATTATCCACCATCACCTAGCCAGCATGTTTTGAAAAATTAAGTGTGTATGGCATAACTATCCTGGCAGCTTCTACTACTTGACCATTACCTGATGATTTGGCCAACATGTAATCTAAATAGTCCCATAAGTCCTTCTCTACCCTCATAATTATGGACCACAGGCAAAAAAAAATCTCATCATTGAGAATGGCTGCTAAATTGTAGTATAGGAATGGATATCTATCATGTGTACAAGCCAGGAAGCTTTCCTCCTGCTTCAGACCTTTATGAGGCACCCACATCTTTTAGTTTGTGAAATCTGTGGCAATTCCTTGAACACCAATTAACAAATTTCAGATGAGGACAATTCCCAGAAAACTCATACCATCTGAGAAAAGGGAATACACAGGAGAATAATCTAGTAAAAGCACAAGGGAGTTTACCACTCTTCCAGAGACTGATTGCTACTGGCCTTCTACAAAGAGTGGAAAATGCACACATGATGGTGACAGAGGAAGTTATATCATACTTATGTCAAATCTGAAATGACAGTATATGCATATCACTATTTTTTTAATACAAAATTAAACCAATTGTAAAATTTGTAGCATTTTTACCACAGCAAGAAGTAAATCTAGTTTTCAAGGTCTAGCTTTTTAACAGTTCTCTGCTCTGTGAGGATATCAACAAAGACAAATTAAAAAAGATTGACAAAGGGAAAATTCAGAGAACCCTGAAGATGCTATTTCCTTTCTGTGCATCTTGGGCAGCTTTACCATTTCTGTTTTAGTCAAGAAACTATTTGGAATGCTAGAGTGGCAAACAATCTGACTGAATTGGAGTAACATTATGAAATATTTCAACCCTGTGTTTCCATCCCCATTCTGAGCAATGTAAAGACCAGGGACAGAATTTTACTTTCTTAATGCAAAGTGACTAAGAGCCACTCTATGACCTAATCTCTCATCCAGTTAAAATCAAGTCTGCCAGCACAGACTATTCCAGTTTCCTTATCTGGACCTTGAATGAGTTTATCTCAGCTGCTTGTGACTTTTTCATTGCTACAGATTTTCAGCATTAGTAATTTTATACTTTAGAATGGAGGAAAAACTGTTTGAGTGTTTTTACCTTTGATCCTCTAATTGCTGACTTTTGAGTACTTGGTTTATGACATGCAAATGTAACATTTCACTCCCTTACTCCTGTCTCCCACTTTTTGCTTATTTTTAATAATAGTTGCAATGCCAAGATGAAAGGAAAGCAAACAAGAGGAATATATGTAGTCTTAAATAAAGCATAAATATTTCATTCTAAATTTATCCAAAATGATGAGAATATGAATGTCACCTGGAATGAATGCCTCTTGAATGAGTGTAAATTACAAACAGTCATGAGATCAATTAATTATATTGTAATGAAGAGTACTGATGAGACACTTTTACGCCTGTTCTTTTAGTCTATATCTATTAGTGAGCTGGTGAAAGTGCAAAGCAACAGATGCTGCAAAGGCTTAGAAATCATCCCTCATCTCCATCCTTTGCATCTGCAGCTTGTAGTTAGCTGAAGTTCAGGAGAAGCACTGCTAAATCTGGGGTTCCAACATGCATAATTTTAATGCATGTCCAGAGTCCACAGTTGGCATCAGCCCAAAGGCTTGACTGCACTTTGCCCCCGTTAACCATACCTGGCCATGGCTGTGCTGTTTGAGGCAAGAAGGCTGCTCGTAATGGCAGAATCACAGAATCACTTAGGTTGGAAAATATCTCCAAGGTCATGGAGTCAGACCGTTGACTGATCTGCGCCTTGCCAACTTGACCACAGCATCAAGTGCCAGGTCCAGTTATTTCTTGAATTCCTCAAATCTGCCATGAAAATTTCTGTAGGATCTGTTGCCCAGCACCAGGAGGTATGTATGAAGATTGTGAAGGCCCAAAGCTACTCTCCCAGTACATCTGTCCATGGCCCTGTGGGATAGGAAGGCCTGCCAGGGATGCTAGTTGGACTGCTTTGCATGGGCGCACCTCTAGGCAGCAAAAAGAGCCTTTTCTTCCAAGCACTCTGTCCGTGCAAGAGCAGCCAAGGTTTTGCTAAATGGAAGAGCTCCAGGCCAATTAATACAAATAAATTGAACCTGACAGGTCATTTAAGATAAACTTTTATTCCTTTTAGGATCTCATGCTAAGTAAATCTCTACATTAAATTTCACAAGGCAGAGCTGAAGAACTTTGCAATGCTGCTACCTAGACTATTATTCTCTTTTTCTTATTCAGTAAAAGAGAAAAAAATCATTGTCATTATTCTGGCCAGATCTCCTTTGTCAGTTACAACAAAGGTCTAAGGAAAGAAAAGCTTGGAAAAATGCTTATGTGCTCAAATCTTCAGTTATGACACCAAGGGAGATGCATTTATCTGGCTACTACATCTTAAAAAAAATTAGGTTTCAGCTTTGCTCCATTTGGGATGGGGCATGTCTAGGTTGACTTGGCTGCCAGCTAGCTTCACAGAATCAAAGGATATTTTGAGTTGGAAGGGACCCACATGGATCATTGAGTCCAACTCTTAAGTGAATGGCCCATATGGGGATTGCACGCACGTCCTTGGAATTAATAGCACTATGCTCTGACCAACTGAGCTAATCTTCGGGAAAATCCATTTTGGGTAACATTTTCAAAATGCTTGAGTGACTTAGAAATTAAAATGTACAACTCAGTTGCCTTTACCCCTAACATTTTATCTTTTGTATTCCTTTCATTTAGTCAGCCTCTTCCATACAAACAGATAGATCATAGAGGGCTAAAGAAAAGTAATTTGAATTTTCATTTAAAAAAAGATAATGGAAATATGTATTAACAAGAGAAACAGAAGCAGAAGTCCAACAGAAGCCTAGACAAGGGATGAAATATTTAATTTACACAATAGTCCACAGCATCAGTAGGGCATTCTATATTCAAAGGATACCTATCTACATAGCTATGGCTTGAGAGCCCACGGTCTTTTCCAGAACTAATGTTTCTGTAAACACCACTCCCTCCAGAGTCAGTCCACAGTTGGAGTTATGTGCACCACTGATTTTATCTAGCACAGTAAATCAGATGGACTAAAGCTACCTGAGTCTTTCAGGGATTAAAATGGTTCTAAAGTGCTGAAAAATGAACCTGTAACACACAGGCAATAATCTAGCATTTGGCTACAGGTTATAACTTAGGTTGTCAGCTGAATTTATCAAACCTCGATATGAGCAGTTAAAAAGGTTTTGATGATTTATAGCTTCTGTACAAAACTGCAACCTTAAATCCTACTTAACATTTTCTACGTGTGAAATTTCACAAACGGATTTTTTAAAATTCTGTTCTCTTCTCTGAATTCAACAAGCCCTTTGTGCATTTATTGACCTTTGGGATTCACACTTCAGAGACTTTTCAAAGCCTTTTCCTCTGGAGAGGGGAAGCACAGAATAAGTGCTTAAATATATGAATAAGTCCCTCATTTTTATCAGGCTGTCTGCCATTTACTAACACAGCACAACACAACATTCGCCCGCTGTCACATCAGACTGCCACAGCCATGCTCCAAATGTCACATTAGCAGAGTCAGGTTAAAATCACTTTGTGTTACAACACTTTCTGCAATGACCTTTTGAAGGGCCAGAATGAGAGGAAAGCTTAACTCCCCTTGCTCTGCACAGGGAGCCTCTCCTTATTTTTCTCCTAAACATGAGAAACATATGCTTCATTTTCGAGCGGGAGTTGTCAGCTTTTAAGAACATGCAACATTCCTGCAATCCACCAAGCTATCCATGGCTCCATCCTATAGCCTGTGTGGTACAAGCTGCATTCTAAAACAGTAAAATTGATTGCCTGAGGATTAGGGTCTCTGTGTATGTCGGAAACCTTTTTCTTGAGGAGCACAGGGATCAGCTTCCCCTGATGTACTCAACTTGCCATTTTGACACAGGTCAGGGCAGTACGTAGGGCAACTTGCCTTACCTATAAATAACTTTACCTTTTAAAATGGCCAGAACAGGGTATGTGTATTACTAATTTGGATCCTATAGCATACTTTTAATAGAGGCAAGGATCCATCATTACTCTATTTTAGATGGGAATATAGGTTTCTGGGGAAGAGCTATCCAGCCTGCTCAGTGCAGAAGCAGGACTGGAACACACTGGAATGGACTTCTCAGGGAGATAGAGGAGTCACCATCCCTGGAAGTGTTCAAGAAATGACTGGACCTGGCACTTAGTGCCAGGGTCTATTTGATAAGGTAGTGATCAATCAAAGGTCGGGATTGATGATCTTGGAGGCCTTTTCCAACTTAAAAGATTCTGTGAGGATAGGGGATACCCTTTCAGTGAAGTATTGCTCTTTTCCTCCAAGCTAGTTTTTATTGGCAGATCACAGACAATTTGCAGTGGCCAAGCCACTGACAGGGAGACTGTTCTCGTGCTTCCCATGTCATTTGGGGCTTCTGAGACCACCTAGTGTCTCACCTAGAGTCAAATCTCAAATCTGACAAAATAAAAGTAAATTGATTATTATACACAAGAGATTAACCAGTAAAGACTGTACAGTCTGTCAAGGTCAAGCATGGACTGGATAGCTCTGAATTGGATACGCAGAAAGCAGCTCAAGGAGAAAAAACGTGTCCATGGCATAAAGGTTAAACAAAGAGGGGAGGAATAAAGGGAGAACACAGCAAGCTATCAAACAGCTTTGTGTCAGTAGCTGGGGATCATATAAAATAGCACTTAGATTTATGTACAAATGACAGTTCCCTATATCTCTGCCTGACCCTGTTCCTTACACGAACAGTATTAATTCAATACATTTTTCATTCTGGCAGTAGTTTGAACTAAATCACTGCTAAATCATCTGTGGTGGAATCACTTTGTTGCAGGTAGATGTAGAAGATCAATCTAATGAAATAATTTACTGGTGAGGAATTCATCCCTTGTCCTCTATAATCATTTAAGGAAAAAATTATACATGCACTCCAGTTGAAGATAACAAATACCAAGATGGATGGAATTTCAAACAGACATTTTTCTCAACAGTCCACACTCATGTTCTCCCTTTCATTTAAATTGTTGAAACAGTAGCTCAAGAGTAAGAAAAGTATGACCCAGTCCTTTCATTGCGGGGGCAAGGGGACATTAGGGTCCACAGTAAGCTTCTAAAAAATGTTTTGCTTAAGTCCAAAATGTATGGGGTGTGGCTGTCATGGGGTCATTTGACTCCTAGACTCTATAATAGAAAACTCCAAAAAATGAGCTTTTTCTAAGTCAAAATATGAGATTAAAAAGAGTCTTAACTGACTCTTGGAATAGAGAAATGGAAAGCTACTATTTCCTGAACTGGCAACCCCACTTCATTTCTTTCCAAAAGGAGGATGAGAAATACCTGTTGGAGCAAATCATTAAAATTCACTGAAAATAAACAGATAGCTGTGTAACAAATTCAATATAATTATATTAAATAAAGTGATTCAAGCCAGAAAATTACACCTGTGAACTACCACCAAAGGTCAGACATTTAGACAAAATTCTAAAGATTTCTCCAAAATCTATTAATTACATGTGCTCATTTTGTATTACATGTTGACAGAATCAGAATTCTTTAATTTCTGAACCAGGGTCCGGATATGATATATTGAAACAGATTATTTTTTCAAAAACTAAAATGTCAGCTTAGAGAAATAGGTGCCAATATAATGATGGCATGATCTTCTACGATTTGAAATTAAATAAGCATTTGTAATGGCAGAAAAAACCAAAACTATGATTGGGATGAAAAAAAAGATACTAGTAAATTTGAAAAGCAACTCAGCCTTTCTGTATCCTTAATAAGGAGCTAGTACCTGGACTTAAATTTCTTCTGTGCTCTCAAAGTTTTAGTACAAATGATAGATGAATTCTGAAGCATACAAGTCACAACTGCCTTTGTTCACCTACACAGTGAATAAATCCATCTTTACTCTTTAAAAAAAACAAATTCCTTTTTCATCTCCCTTATCTGCAATAGATCAGAGTGGTTTTCTCATAACACTGTGATGATATTGTCTGCCATCCCTGAAGTAGTTCTGTGAAGGAAATTTTTGTCAAATATACTTTGTTATAAGATTTCACAGATTCAGAGATCTTTTAGACTTTTTATGATTATCTTTGCATTTGTAGCCTACAACTATACAAACCTTAACATGCTGGCTTCCTATACTACTCAACAATACTCTGTTTTGTCTGTTCAAATGGTAATGTCAAATAATAAATCTATGTCCTTTCAGTGACCTAGATAAACTTCATTTCCTTCTTTTCCATTCATTAAGAATTAAAGTTATTCTATTTCACGGTTCTGTATATCTTGAGGAAATATTTGAACTACAAGTTAGGGATGATGTCATTGCAATAGACTGAATTCTCTATTAATTACATCAAATTAAATATTTTTCCATAATATATACCAGAATTTCATGGGTTTCTTGTAAGTCTTCTGGCTTTTTTTATCCCCATGTAGTGTATTAGAAATTCTTCAAAAATAAAGCATCTCTCTGAGATGTCAAGGGGAGAGGTGTGCCAGCACACAGCTCTGCAGACAGCAGCACCTCATGGTGGCCCCATAGCCCTCAAGAAAACCTTTGTCTCTCTTCAAAAGACAGGTAGGAGTGGGTGGTGACAGGGAGGGACAGCACTCCACATCATCCGAAATGGAACATCTGAACAAATTAACTGTAGCAGAAGTAGGATTCTGAATGCCAATTAAAAAAAAAAAAAAAAAAAAAAAAGGTATAGTTTAAATTACAGTGAAAGTCAGAGAGCTCTGAAGGAAAAACCTGACAATTCTTTCAGATTCATCTTAGACACCATTTCTTCAGTGGGGTACTAATTTCTGTTGACTTTTTGGAACTAGATACTTCAGTCTCCAGTAGAAATGAATTCCTGTAAAATTATTTTCCATTGCTTTACAACTCTTTTTCTTTGTTGTTACATTTGAAAGTTAGTATTTTTTTCTCAGTAATTAAGACATCTCCTAAGACATTTTTTGCACAACATAGTGACAAAGACCTATCAGATCCTGCGACACACTTTGTACCTCAGAGTAAACTGAATGAACTGAAGTGGAATCCTATGAAAATGACAGCTTCTTCTGTAATGCGTGTGCTTGTCCCAGTAATAGTTATATGCACGGTTCAAACCACCTCTCAAGGGATGAACCTCTCTGTAAAGCACAGGCACAGAAACACAGTGATAAACAGGTTTCCCCTGCTCCTCACATGTGCCTGGGGGAAAACAATGAATGCAAACCTTCCCAGCAACCCCGTCATGCTCACGGCAACTCTGGGTGGCACAGAAGTACCCAGCTAGCCTGAAATTAGTTGGCTTGAATGCTGATAGCTGCAAAGCTGTGGCCTCCCATAGCTGTGCTCCCAATGGAAAGGTTACCTACCAAACCGCTGATTTTGCCCCTGGGCAGATTTCCAGCTTCCAGTCTGCTCCATGTTATTGTTGCTACACTGCTCTCAGCACCGCAGTTGGCCTGGTTAAAGCTAGCTCAGGTAAAACAAAGCAAAACAAAACAAAGCAAAACAAAGCAAAACAAAACATGCTGCCATGACAACCAGCAGCTGCACATCAGTGTCCCCTTCCAGCATGTCCTCCCTGGCCTTGCAATTTATATCCACACAATACAGCTTGCTCAAAATGAGGTGACTTGAGTAACTCCCCACACTTAATCCCATTATTCTGTCTTTGTAAATCATTCCCTAAGACCCCAAACAATTTCCATAGCCCTTATCTGTCCTTTCTCAAGTTTGACAGCGCAAGAACACAACTTGGGTACCTGAATTTTAACACACTTTTCTGTGTTTATAAAAACAAACCAAATGAACACAACCCCCAACTCCTAATAAATAATGCCAACAGACTACAAGAGAAATAACTGGCACAGGGGGAAATATTGCTGCTGGTAGGTATGGAACAGAACAGAAACTATACAGGAAATATGTAAAAAAAAATCTGACAATAAAAGGGGAAAACAGCTACAAACATACATTAAATATGATCTCCTGTATGGCTTCATTTGACAGAGGACTTATTAAGGTGAGTGAAATACTGATAATAAAATTACAGGTGGTCCTCAGTGCTAGTGAGGTACAGCATAGTATACAAAGGCATGTGTTGGTACGAAGTAATTAAGGGCATCCAGGATAAGACCTTGGACTTACTGTGGCTGGTTCTTTGAAAACATCAGTGCTGTGCTCATCGGTGGCCAAAGAGCCAATAAGAGGATGAATGTGGCAAGACAGAATATTGTGAAAGCAGTTAAAATAATGCAGAAAGGTCATTCAGAAAGGAGAGTTATGGAGGTGGACCTTTCAGGGCTGTGTGTGGGTCTCATTAAACTCTCACAAAAAAAGAATAAGAATATCAGGAAAGGTAGAGGCTTATTATAATTATAGAGCAGCTTTTACATGATGAAAAAACTAAATGGATGACAAAGACTTGCATTTCTAAAGAGACTCATTGATAAGAGAGATCTGTAGAACATGAATGGTGTGTAAAAAGTAAGATACAGTTATTCACTGCTTATCACATCACAAGAAGCAGGGTATGCCCCGTGAAATTCTAAGACAGTTGATTTAAAACAAACAGATGGAAAGGCTTTAACCATTACATGCATAATTATTTTGTGAAACTCATTGCCAGTAGATGCATTGAAGGCCGAAAGTATAAAAGGATTCATGAAAGACATGACAAATTGATAGACAATAAATCCACATGCAATGACTAAACCTTATGGTCCAAAGAAACCTCCCAGCTCAAACAGACATGAAAACACTTGTCTTTTGGATCTCAGAGTGTAAACCATGCACCTGTTCTGATACAGACACTCACCCATAACATAGACTCATCATATACTTGGGAAATCCCAGCTTCAATTCACTTTCTGCCTGAGGAGAACTGTAATTTTCATCTCTTTGTACTTATACATACATATGGATAATGATTTTCACTATTTGTCTTGATAAATCCTTCTACAATATAGGAAAAAAAAAAAAAAACAACCCCAGGCTGATAGTCCAGACGAAAAAGGATGAGAAGCCCTGACATCTATTAGCCATTTTGATACTCACTTGGCTGAGGGATCAAAAGATTTACATTCAAATAAATTGGATTTAAAGGAATAAAGAAAACAACAGAACACAGAACAGATGGATGAGCAATTAAATTTTACGTTTCCTCCCTACAAAAAACCTAATCGCAAGTCTACGGTTTCATGCTTACCCTATGTCTCTTACTAGAAACAATACAGAGAAGTACAAGTGGTATTAATAGCATAACATGGACAAATATTTGTAAATAAAGTGCCAGAATCATGTTATGGACACTGCAGAGGAGCAACAACTTCAGAAGAAATACAGCTGGAGTTATAGAGAACTCAAGATGTAATAAAAGTCATCTGTCTGTCTCAAGGCATAACAAATACCTATAGCACTTCAGGTGTCTGTTTAACTTGTTTTTCAAAACATCCAAAGATAGCAATTTTATATATTTTCCAGAGTTTAAATATCCTTTTCATTAAGAAGTTTTTCCTAGCATTGGCTCAAATCTCCACTCCTATTCAAATCTCATAATTCTCAGCTAGGTGATGAGGGCAGGACAAGAAACTGTTTTATCAGTAGCTGTTATGCATTTTGACCATCTTCTCTAAACAGTCTAGATATTTTGCTTTTTTGTATTGAGGCATGTTCTTAATCTTCTGTTTTCTCTACACACTTTTCTTATAGCAGTGCTGGACACAGTAGTTATCTATAGCCTTTTGGCACTAGCGAGATTAAAATGATACTATTAGTTTTACATTCCAGTGCAGAAACTTTATTTTTTTACCTTTTCATGTTCTTGCTTATTCATGTTCATTCACCTACTGTAATCTTTAGTTCTTTTTATGTATAACTATGGACTGATGAATTGTTCTCCATTTTGTTTTTGTCCAGAAGTTTGCTCCCAATGTAGCACCAGACATTTGACCTAAAAAACCAGCATTCTTTTTCTCCTGATTACTTCTTCCAATTCTTAATATTTTTTTGAATCCTTGTCCAGTCCCCCTTATGCTTGCTGACTCTCGCAGAGACCATTGTACATTTTGATAAGTATATATTCCACTGCATCTTCTTAATCAGTAATGTCAATATATAGTGACTCCAGATTTAAGGCACACCCTTTCAGAATCGATTTGGTATACCTTTCCATATTGAAATGAGACTTTAAATCAGTTTTGTGGATGTTTTTATATTCATATAAATCATGGTCTAGTGGAAGTTATCCCTGCCCATGGCATGGGGGTTGTAGCTAGATGATATTTAAGGTCCCTTTCAACCCAAACCATTTTATGATTCTGTGAATTGATCACTAAGCTAAAAAAGCTACTGGTCACTAAGGCATGGATAGTTACATTAAAATTACATTACTCATATGGAGATAAAAATGGACTGGATATGGTATAGCACGAAGTCTACAAAATACACATTCATGTGATTACAGTGAAAATCTCCTGTTAGGATCTGTCAGAAGTAAGCTTTCTGACTTCTTCAGTAATTCTCTTTTTTGCTTGAAAAATTATCAGTTTTTATGATACGGTGATCTTTTCCAGAAGGATTCAGCTCAGAATCCTCAGCCCAGGAAAAACAGTCCACAGTTTAATTTACATCTTTATTACTCATAACATGACACTAGCAATTATTTATTGATCATTACTAAAAAATTGCTCAAACAACAGAATTCTGAATTTCCTTATATACTTTTTTTCCTAAATTCAAATCTAGAAATTTGAAGGTATTCCTTAATCTTAAAAATCTTAATATTTATAAGGAAATTTTTTTCTGACTTTTTAAGTTTTTTTGCAGAAGCGGTGAAATATGAATCCACTGATTCTGGATATTTGACACCACAGTTTCCATATACATATATATGTCTGAGTTTTCAGAATTCTTACTAAGTATTTTCTATTCATTGGATTATATTCCTTCAACATTATCACAGAAAAAAAAATCCACAGACTGGTTCTTTGGGTTACATACTGCATAGATGTTAAATATTAAAAAAAATATTCAAAGGCAATTAGTCTCATTATTTATATGAGCATTTGTGGAAGCAAGAACCAGAAGTAGTTAAGAGTATGCTGGTCTGTATTTAGAATAACAGAAGGAAACTTTTCCAGGGCTGGATTGATTACCCTGGAGAACAAATTATAGACAAACCAAGGATCCAGGAAAGCAATTTGGGGCTCTTGAGTATCTTCCTCTTGACTGTAGAGTAGACATTTGTTTGTCTATTTCTTTTGATTAAACTCAGAGAAGAATATCTGGGGCTTTTACTGCAGAAATTTAGTAAAGCTTTTTCTGAGAAGACCAAAGGTGTTGCACTTGACAAGTCACGCTCTCCCTCTCGCTTGGTGCACAGATCAGCTTTCAACACTAACAAATGTCATACCACATTACTTGGCTAAATGAGTTGAAACACTTAAATTCTTTCCAGAAAGACAAGGCAGGTGATACCCACTTCCTTAAAGTTTTTTCCAATACGCAGCACCACAGACTTTCGTTCCTATCTACACAAAACACGATTTCTGCACATTTCATTTGTATTTGTTTACAATTCTTTGATTTTCCTTTTTAATCTATCCCAACACAGATTACTCTTAGGTTTTCTTTAATGCCTGACAGAAAGAGAAGTCTGACTGAAAGCAAAGTGCCTTCTAAGCTCCAGTCAGGTTAATCAGAAAGGATCTGCCAAAATGAAACATTTGGAAGGACAGGTATAGATCTGCCCTTGAAGTCTCCCCGTATCACAGCAATCGACAATCTCCGTTTTGTTACTGCCCCTCTTGCTCCCTGATACACCCACAAAAAAACTCAGGACTCTTTTTCAGCTCTCACTAGACAAAAGATTTTGACCATCTACTTCATCTACATGTCTGACTATGAGAAGAGTTCTTAAATTGCACCCATGGAAAAATCTCCATTTATTCGGAAGGATGCCAACTTCAAACATCAATTGGATATTTGAAGTTAAACTCAGCCAAACTAACCCTCTGCTCTTTATTTACCAGTAAGGTAGGGGAGAAAATGCTATTATGTGTGCTTTGTATTCTCTGCTGCATACTAAATAATTCCTGGGAGGTATTTGTGATCTATAAAGCAGCAAGCAGTTTGGTCACAACTATCTTTGGCACCATCTGTGTGACCACTTGCAAAAGTAACAGACTGCACAGAAGCTGAAAAAGAGGCATGACTAGCATGAGTTTGGGAAAAACTGTATCTAGATCCAAAATTAAACCAGCTATTCAGAATTTCATCACAGTGTGTCAGGCATACTGCAGTTACCCCTTGAACCCTCACAGGCTGGTTTTCCCTTGTCTCTGGCAGATGTGCCTGTCTGCTTTTTCCATAGCCAAAATGTTTGCAGATAGTCTCATTAAAACAAAAGTTTCCAGAAAAGAACAGAAAATTTAGATCCTGAGAATGCCCTGTTGATTCTTCTACCCAAGCAAATGAGTAAGATGTTTTGGCCATATTCTGGCATATGGTTACCTACTAATTTGCTTTATTTTTCTGCACTGAATGATTTCAACTGTGAACAACTGTGACAACTTTCATTCAAATTGTTAAAGAAATTATAAAGCTATGTAGCTGAGAAAATTACTCTTGAAGTATGGAACACTAAGATTGGTGATTCCTAATTATTATGTTTTGATAATAAGCTACTAATACATTTAATATAAGCTATATTCATAAGTACAACTAATCTTACAAAAGCATTTGCAAGCCATCTTTGATGTGGTCTTTTTTCCTTGAAATCATCATGACTTGTATTATATTCTTAAAAAAAACCCCTTTAACCAATGAGTTGTATATCTGTCTCATACTTGATCACTCCTAACAGCTATAACTACAAACGAAAAGCCCATTTACCATTTTAAGCACCGGACTTAATTAACTTCTTTACATTATTAAGAACTTTCCCAATAGTCCAAGAATTATTAAAAGTTAATGAGAATGTTTCAGAAAGTTTCCTAACCAATAAAGGATTCTTTTGAACAAATTAATAATGTCTACAATTATACCACAAGTATTGAATATAAAAGCTTTGAACAAAAACAATACCAAAAAAAAGAAGGACAGAAAAATCCTTGATAATATTTAGACTATCATTTGTGGTTAAAAAAGAGAAAACTTTCATCTATGTTGTTATACTGTTCCTTATTTCAATTTCTCATACATTTTTGCACACTCTCTTTATTTCCAAAATGAGTGAGACACTAAACAAAACTTGAGACAAGTCTTAAGATGTGTTGACCTACTATTGCTTCCATGAGTAGAAATCCAGCCCTTCTCTAGCATTTCTCCATAGGATGTCTGAAGGTTTTTTTCTGTAGGTTGATCGGAAATCTTTGTTTGATGATCAAAATACAGAGTATGTTCCTGAATCACTTCTGAAATAGTAATTTTGCAATTGCAAGAGATTTTAAAGGGGTGGGTGTCTCCTAGTTTTTTATTGATCTAACAATATTTTAGCTGATGGTAAAACCATTGGTGTTAAACAGTATCTGATATGAAACTGAAAATATTATAAAGAACCTCCGTTTGAATGGTTGGAAAAAAATCAATATAAAATCAGATATCCTGGACTTCTACTGCTCTCTAGATTAGTTCAGAAGATATATATATTGTACCTCCCCATGATCCTAAATCACATCCTTAATGTGCAGAGGGAACCTGCCAAACTTTCTCCTTGCTCAGGTGTTCCAGGAGGGTACACGTAGCTACCTTAGGCAAAATGCATTAGAGTTCCTACTAACTTCTCAGGAATAAACACCTCTTGTAAAAATTTTCTCATTAATCTTTCATGTGGCTGTAAACATTGCTATTATGAAAAAAGAAAAGGGGGTGGGGGGAGGAAGAAGAGGAGAAATCAATAGTTATCACTACTGTTGAGCAAGAATCCTAAATTACATTACCGCGAGATGATGTCTGAAAAGTTTTAGTGGGTCGAAATGCTTCTGGGAACATGAGTTAATAGCATCAGTTACAGTTGTGAAGGCAAGACCAATTCTGAAGATTGCTTCAGTAATTCAGAATGAGTAACAACAGAACCCCTCAAGTGCATTGCTGTTCATTAATAATAATATCCATAGAGCAGACAATTTCTGTTTAAAGAATGAGCCTTTGTAACTTGGTCAGCAGGATTACGTTTAAAGCGCTCTCCTGAAAAAGAAGGGAGAGCAGGCTTCTCTCTCATTCATTGTATGAAAAGAATTTGCCAGCTTACGACTACCCTCACAAGACCATCCAAAAGCAATCATCTCCTGTTTTATCCCAGCCTCAGCCCCGGAAGAAAACCACATGAATTGCATTCTGTAAACTGCAGAAACAACTACAACATGAGTCACCATTTCTGCAGAAAGCTCTCCCAGCAAGCACCTCATCCTGGCTGCAAATGGCCCCTGACAAATCCCTGCGGCTTCATTTGTGGTCTCTGCCGCTGAGACCATTCCCTGCGGGAGCAGCTCAGGCTGAGAGGATGCAGCAGGCTTGGTGAGTTGCGCTGTGGAGCATGTTGCCTCCAAGGGATGGGGTCAGCAGTTTGTGTCCTCTGCACACGGAGGGACTGACTCCTAAAGCAACTTTTAGCAAGCAGTTGCAGAATGTCAAAAGTGAGTCTTCAGAGAGCGCAAAAACTAACTTGAAAGATCCTAACAACAAAAAGCCTTTCTAAATTCAATTTCACATTCATTTTTAAGAAAAAAATATATTAAGAAGTGGATACTTAGCTGACCAGTAGGGCTTTTTAAACAGCTACAGGCTGCTATAGATCAGTAGTTTCTATAAATATTGGGGACTGTCATCAAGAAAAATTCATGGAAATACCCCACAGCACTCAAGGTTCAGAACAAAGCATTTTAAACAGGTAACAAAAACTTATTAAGTTCCTTTCTGCATCTTCCAAGCAGTTCCTTTTCAAAATAATTGTACGTATTTTAAACATCCTGAAACAAATGCAACTGACACAGAAGTTTGAGACTGCATACACAATATAATGAAAATTGTTAGCAACCTACCTTGGAATTGTGTAAATTTGATTGTTCCCATCCTCTCTCCGTTTCTGAAAACAACTTCACCCTAAATAAAATAAATAAACACCTTAGAAGTTTTACAAATATTAATATAGTTTTTCATTAGCATTTTAATTTTCCATTGACTATTAAAATTAACAAAGCAATGTTTAAACTCTGAAGATAGCAGATTCGAACAAATTCAAAATAACTCAAGAACATCTCCTTGAAGCCTTCTACAGATTTCAAATGGCCTTAGAAAGTTGGCCAGTGTTACCAACTTCAAGGAAATGGAAGAACAATAAAGTGCTTCCATTAACTTACTAAATTTCAGACGATGAGAGACATGCAAACAATTGATTATCACTGTTTGCTTTACAAAGGATATGTAAAAACGTTCAAAGATCACACAAGAAAACAGTTTTCCACTTCATTCATCCATCATGTAGTTCTCCAAAAGTCTCTAGAAGCTATTTATCTTCTCGTACATACTTATCCTACTAGATTATGGATACCAGTAGCTTCTACGACTTGGTTTTGTACTATACCAACATGTGTGTCCTAGTATTCATTTTCATTGTAATGTCTTTATGCCAGTACTACCACTTGTGGTGCTACACACTGTTATTTCTCAATATAATGGTCATGTAATGCTGGAACCTCCTCACACATCCCTAAGAAATTACTCCCATCTTTTATACCATCTTTCCGGATTAAATTAAGAAAAGATCTTTTTAAATTTCCTCTCTACTTCAGCTATTTCATAATTGAGTACGAAAGAAGAGGGTTTCCTTCATTTATGGACAGTATTTTGAATATTTTGAACCTGTAGTGGAGAGCTGAGTGCTGTCAAGATAGATTGCTGTTCTACTTCATCCCTGGTTTGGCTTATTAACACTATCTCCATAAATCTTTGTTTTGGCAGACATCAGAGTAAAAGAAACCAAATGCTAAACCTGTGAGGCTACAAAACATTTGTCTGTGCCAGCCTGTCACTTTTTGGATAACCCTTTCCATTCACTGAAGGGATGCACTGAAGGCCTCTGAAATACTGAAGTCAGGTCCCTGCAGGAACAGTACAACAGTTTTGTAGTACAGCACACTCACCTACCCTCCATTTTCTGCAAGCCACAAAATGTGCAAGTCACACCATTTTCCTTTGATAAATAGAAGAAACCTTAAACAAGTGTAAGCCACATTGTGCTAAACTTTAGGAATCAACCCCTCAATTTCCTGGCTATTTTATAAGAGAATTATGCTTGAAGCAAAAGAAGTGATATAAATAGGCAATAAAATGTTGAATTTAATTTTATAAACCACACCAATGCTAGTAAGAAATAAGCCAATCAGTGTTTTAGAAACCTGTCTTTAGGAATTATGTGCTGATTTATGGCATGAGAAGTGAGCTATTTTCCAATGATGTTCTACAGCTCACATCAAGACATTTCTTTGCTACTGAGATAACACACCATAAGATTTGGCTGGAGAGTTGTCTTCTTTACACTTGAGATTCATAAATTACTAAAAGTGTTTTTTCTTTATTTAAAGTGGCGGATGTTTGAATAATAGATATTACTAATACACACATTAAGATGCGACATTCCAAAGACAATCTTAGCACTATTTTGTCCTTTCTTTTTACCTCATCACACACTCCAGCATATGAGCCAGTACAAACTGCAGTTCATGGTGTGACCCACCATAAAACCTAGATCTTATGAAATCTATGTGAATATAGCAACACACAAAATCCTCTTTTACCTTCCATTGTGTTTCGGTGACGTTACATAGGCCTATTTAGATAGTGATTAGCAAAAGGACCAGTGATCATATAGAATTAAATAATGGAATCAATGTTAATTCTAACTTCTTCAGAACATGATCATCATATTCAAAAAATTTCTTGATCAAGTAAATATTTTATTTCAAGAGATGTAAAATAAGACCTGGTTCCTGAACAAGCATTTAAATCAACTGCGCAAGTGAATAACTTGCACTTAGAACAAACCCCACATTTTACTATATATTAAATACTTAACTATCAAAGCTTTCCGCTTCCATTACACACAGGTCATCCCAGTGGAGGTCAACAGAAACCACACTGGTGTCTTGGTGCCTATTTAATTTTCTTCATTCTACCATCTACATTTTTTTCTTTCTTTACCAGTTGTAAAAGTGAATGCCAGAGTAAATACCAATCTGCCCAGCTGATCCGCTAAACTTTAAGCTCAGGACAGGTATCTTCACACTAGCAATGACCCTTGAAAAGTTGATGGGAAGGAAACAGAAAGTTTGTGGCTTGGAGTCTGACAGAAAGAGATGTGAACCTAGGGTGGAAAAGGAGCTGAGTGAGCTCAGTCTGGCAGTCTGGCCCCCCGGATATTGCTGCTGGTGTGTACAGCCACCATGGCGCACAGAATTCCCTTTTATTTTTTTTCTTTTTTTTTTTTTTTTGTCCAGAGATATCCCTGTATTTGGGATTTATTGCAGCTGCATAACTCATCGTACAACCTTACACAGGTGTACTTTATTTAGTTTTCCTCAATGTACAACCACCCATAATTATAAACAATACTAGTCTTACATTACAAATAAGGAGATTCAAACAATAGAAATATAGAAGCTTATTTTGTAGGGTTTTTAGGGTTTTTTGTTTGTGTTTATTTGCTTTTTAATACATCTCTCACCTGCTTCCCTTATACTTGTTTGTCTTTTTTTTTTTTCTTCCCTCAAAAAGCTACAGTGCTTGAATGTCCTTTACAAATGATGAAAACCAGACTGGGCCAAGCATTTCAACAGCATCAGTCTCACACTTGCCACATACAAGGACATCATCTCCCCATATTTTCTGAGTACCATCATCTTTTTTTGTGCTCTGTTTTACAAACCTAATAATTATTTGTGTACTTTGTTATACAGAGTAACTCTTTCAACCCCTTAATAAAAAGACATTTTCTATCCTCCTTGGATGTAGTCTTTCCCTTTTATTTTAAGTCATTGGTGGTCATTATTTGTGGTCAGAATAAGAAGTCCACATTGTCCATTCACACCTACAAATTAATAGCCAACCTTGGATTTATTTCGGACACATGGGACTTCCCCTGTCTTTACATCAGTCATTTGTCTCTTCGGGTACTAGCTGTACATTATGCTTCTATACTTTTTTCCTGGTGGTAAAAAGGAGGTATTTTGCTATATTATGAACATGTCATTCAGCTCTTTTTGAGCACTAGCATTTATTACAATTTTCTTTGCATTATCTTTGACAGTATTATTATTCAGCTCTGGACAGAGACCCATGCCAAAGTTAGAATCCTTTCATTCTTCATACACTGAAATCCACAGCCAGTGCATTTTTTCATTCATATCATAGTTTTCTTCATCTTCTTCAATCAAACCAGAATTCATAAGTTTCTTAACTACTCTCAGTCAGGGCCAGGTCTGCACTTTGACCACCATTCAATTTACTGCGTATTTTCCTCTGCCAAGTATCTCAAATTTAGTAAACAGAAATAAGTGCATAGCATTTACTTCATGATTTTCAGTACTATCCCTACAACAAATGTCTGCTTGAGACCATGTTTACTTCATCCTTCAGCAGTCTTCCACCACATGGCACTGAACAACTCTTTATTCAACTGTTTATCATATACTCAAGCTATACTTGTTATCTTATTGCTGGTTTAAAATGTCATAAATATACATTCTAGCTAAATTTACAACACAAATACCCCTTCATCAGAGGAAAGACCATAAGAATGTTGACAGGAATACCACAGCTGGATGCAAGACAGTTAAATACCACAGGATTTCTGTGCCCTGAGTGTTTTCTGATGGACCAATTCCAATTTCAGGAAACTGCTTCAGTTCCACTTCACTGCCCAGGAATCTGGGCTTCTCTGCCCTATAGACAAGTCATCTCCTCATATAACAGTGTTTAAAGCCAGTGGCTTTCCATGAAACATCTGAGACTACACAGTCAAACCTGCTCCAAAAGTGACCATTAGTATTTTCCTCCAAATAAATTAACTCATTCACTTTTGAGGTACTTGAGTGAGATATTTGATATCAAGTAAACAATATAAATAAATGCATGCAGAAATACCTGAAAGGCAGTAAGATAACTATGACAGCTAAAATAATGTTTTGCATAATCTTATATAGTCTTTATATATTTATATAATATATAAAATTAAATCTGTCTCTTTAAGTTCTGTGACATCTGCTGAAATCAAGGTGTACTTCTGGAATTGTAGTTTTTTTACTGGACTGTATCCAATAAAAGTACAAGCCAAGGAGGGTGAAGCATCCCAGGATAGGAAACCTAAGAGTTTGCTATCACCCAGAGGGCAGCTTACTGGCCTCTCACATTGCTCCTAGCTGTACAGCTCTACACATATCTGGTGGTAGCTCATCATTCATCAAACTCCTCTGTGAGCTGTAGTGGCCTATTAAACCAGACAAGTGCATTCAGTGGGGTTTTTCCTTTTTTTTTTTTTTTTTTTTTTTTTTAATTGCTTTGGCAAGTGGGTGATATGTTATCTCTGAATTGCTGAACCAGAGCCAGCACAAAGGAGCCCTGGAAGGATGCAGGTACTGGCAGAAGGAGGTAGGAGGAAGGGAGCGAGACACTCTCTGTTAGACCCAGATCCTTTCAGACGACTTTTTATGTTTTCATGCAGTCCACACAGCCTGCTACTCACATGTTGCACTCAATTTACTCATTCAGGGCTCCTTAGCTACTGACACACCTTCCCTGACATACACAAAGCACCAAGCTGGGATTCTGCAGCTCTTGGTTCTGCAGCTTGTGGGCTACACGCTGAAATTCATAGCCTCCTCCACCCTCCAAACTTCACATCCAAGACAGTGGTGTTTATAAAGAAAGGGAATATCATTTATGCTATCTAACAGGCTTTTAGCTCTGCAAGTATAACCTCACTTCTGAAACAAAACAGCAGGCTTCCAGCTGAGGGCAGCTTGTGCACAACTCTTCTCTTTCAACCTAGTTACATCACTCATTCAGCTGCAGACAAAGAGCTAAGCTCAGGAAATGTAAGCAGAGTGCAAGAGAGGATACCAGGGAGACAGCAGTGAAGGTGTAATCCCCTGTGGGATAAAGAGGTAACCATCATCTTTGGGTAAACGAGAGGAGAGCAGAAGGCAGAAGGTGATGAAAATTAAAATGCTCCATTAAATCAACAATGCACCTCAGTCCATGATTTAGTATCTTTAGACTGCAGTGGATAAAATGTTTTTAGAACATTTGATCAAAACAGACTCAGTGACTGCTGCTTTTCAGGCCTTGAGACTATTTTCAGAAAAGGTGTTTCCTTCAAAATTTTCAAGATTAAAGACTAAAATCTGAAATAGTTTACAATCCATTGGGACGTGTTTTCCCTGCCTATTTTCTCTCTTACAACATTTTACAAGAGCTTTGGGTAACTGAACACTGCTGTCTGGAGAGCAGCTCAAAGAGCAAGGTGAAGCTTAGCTGAAAACCTAGTCTTGGCCAACATTTTCTAAATGAAGCAATACCACCATTCTCATCTAAACAGAAACTTTTGTTCTAGCCATGACAGAGCAGGCACAAAATAGCACGAATAAAATGAACAGGCTTACACTCATACATGGAGTATCCATCTGCACCATGGCCAGCATGCTGTGTTATGCTTAAAAAACTTACCCACAAACAAGTTAGTTTGCCTAACACAAAAACATTGTTTTTGGAGAAAAACAGTGCGGAAGAAGGAAGTTAAATTGCTGGAAGAGAACCGCTGAGAAAAAAATTCTGGTAATCATGACAGTGATGGAAAAGAATGAAGAATTTGCATTCATCAAATCCCTTAACATTGGAACTGGGAGGCACTCATCTATTAGGACTTTGGTCTAAAATAGAAAAATCAGTGATGTTTCTCACATTATTCCTTTGCACAGCAGGTAATGACCTTCTGAAATTTGCATTCAGTGAGGATTACTTATATATTTGTTTCATTAAGAAACAGAGGACTGGGATGTGACCCAGTCTACGGATCTCATGCGACACTTCATATGCGACATATCTCATCCGACACTTACGTAGCTTCTGTGAACTATTGGTAGTCAGACAGGTAAATGGAAAATTTTATCTCAGAGATAGCTCAGAGATCAGGAAATATTAATGATTTTTAAATAGGTTACAGAAACTGCTCTCATATGAATGAAGTATGGGATAAGCAGGTGTACAGGTTCACATTAGAGGCAATTTGGAAATAAAGAACTCAGGAGAGAGATATATAAGTTCCTTTTATTTCCTCCCCCATGACAAAAACTGTTCTGGGCAAAAATATCTGGCAATTTTAATAAAAAAAAAAAGATATGCTTTGTGTCTCATATTTGCCAAGATCTTTCTTAGCATCAGCTATTTCAAGTAGTCTGTGGCATTGCCCATTGTGTTGTGCTTTGGCACTTGTCTACCTTAAATGCCTACAGAATAAGCAATAGAGTTTCTCAAAATTAAAAATAAATCCCTGGTATATAAAATAATTTCTTTAGACTACCTTGAATTAAAATCATTTCCCAAAATCAAGTTTCCTAAAAAAAGGAAAAAGCTACGGCGCATCTCCTAATATCATGACAGCAATGAGTTATATTCCACAGCTGGGCTGGAAGAAATGGAAACTGAAGATCAACACCTACAGTTTCAAACTAAGCATAACGTCTTTATGTACCTATCATTCATATATCCTGAAACCACCATGGTTTCATCATGCTGCCACCACACTCCCTTCTAAATAATGAGTTCCAGTCCATTCAGCCTCTTCTTCCAAGGAGAGGGGAATTTTTTTTTTTTTTTTTTGCTTATCTCCTCTCTCTAACCTCGTGTCACAATTTTATTTATTTCCTGACAAAGACATAACTGAAACATGGATGCTCTTGTTGTGCAGAAGGGTGCCTCTATTTCTAACTATTTTGCTAGCTGATCTTTACCATATTTCTTTAGTTAAAATTTTAGTTAAAATTTTTTAGTTAGAATTTCTTTGGTTAAAATGTCTTCCCGCAATCTCATCAGCATCTTCTATCATCAGTTGTCACTGCATAAAAGTGTGCTGTTGGCAGCACAATGACATAAACCCAGACTAAGCTGCTCCATTAGATTAGCATTTAGATGCATCTAAACAATTTTACACAGCTATGCTGAAATGAGACAGCACAATCATAGCATTTCTTTCAGCACAGCAAGCAAAGGCATCATTTATGAACATCTGAGCACTCCGTTTACACACAGAAGCAAGATGAAGGGAATAATGTCCCTGACAAGGTACCAGCAATTCATAAGCAGTGAAAAGTGGTGAGAAAAGGATGCTAGCCAGGAAATCATGCATCAAACAGCATCAGATTTGCTGGCCATTGCAGGTGAAGAATGATGAAATCTTTATGCTTTGTTACTCATTAATGTGCTTTTACACACCCATCTGGGCTTATGGCCAGCACAAAGCATAGCAGTTAGAGGCTCTTTTATTTTTTATGGCCATATCATTTTCACCCAGTGACAGACTTTTTCTGTGAGTCATCTGTCAGTGGTCAGGTAAGCTCTATGTTGGACATCATTAGTGGTCTTAGGTTTAAAAGCATGGCAGGAAAGAAATTGAAATGAAACACAGATACTTGAGAAGCTATTTTGCAAGTTTTTTCTGAGTAATTCAGAAACTAAATGACAGGCCCTGGAACAGTGTGCAACAAATGCTTTCAAGTCTGGTAATATATATAATATATAACTGTGCTGACTGTTGGTATTTAGCCAGTTTCCTGATCTACAGTTGGCCTCTGAAGCATGAGAAATGTAATTCCTTTTCTCTTGACTCAATCTCTTCCAGGAGTGTGTAAAAACATTGATGTAAACAACCTGTCTTTCAAGGTGGCAAGTGAAAAGGAAACAGTCTGAAGCACTGGGACTAGGAACTCAAGCCCTTCCCAGTGTGTATAAAAGAGTAAATATGAACTGCTGAGGTGATGTTCAGAATTGTTCTTACGAGGTTGAGTCCCTGATGATTTCAGTTTCTAACTGTGTGTCTGTACAAACAGGGTAACAGCACATTATCTTCCACCACCACATTTTTGGGTTTTTTTCCCCACTGCTTCTGTAAGAATGAATAAGAAGAGATGGCAAAAAGCCTTTTAAGGACACCACATTAAGCAGCAGTTCCATCTCTTCAACAGTGCAATTTCATATGATGTTCTGAAGTAATTTCTTCCATTTTCTTTAAACTACATTAATCTCAGCAGAGAGCAGAACCACACAGGCTGTATTTCATTTGTTCTGATGATGGCCTGAAAGACTGCAGGACCCACTGCCTCCTCTCTGTGCACCTCCTGCCCGGGCTCTGTCACATTGGCTGGACACAGGAGATTACTTTGTTTACTCTGCTCTTTCTAAAGAGCAAGCAGCCTCTATTAGTAAGAGAGCAGACAGCCTGTGTTACTAGCAAGGTCTTCATATCCAAATTAGAACACACTGGCATTACCCACGTGCAAGTGCTGAGAACAGTATCTTCAGACTATCATCTTTCTAAGTGAGCAACTTTAATTCAAAACCACCTTAACAGGAAAGTGGAATTAAAAAAAAATTACAAAGACCAGGCAGCTTAATAAATCTTTTTTCTAGGTATGTATACCTGTCAGTTGTGGATGATTCTCACTACTAGGTAGAGAAAAGACTTCGGCTATGATAGCAGACTCCTTCCCAGGGTTACACGGCTACTTTACATCTGAAAATTCCCCTGCAGGCAGAAGTGTAAACTGACCAGGGAAGACTCTGAGGTGGTTTTTTTTTTGTAGTGAGCAGCCATCCAGGTCTAGAACACTAACACTGATTTACCCTCTTTTTACACAGTACAAGCTCTTACACAGGAACTCAAACTGTTTAATTCAATATTCATAAAATGTTTCTAGTTATTAGAGTAGTTTAAACTTTTATTTGGCAAATCAACTAAGACAGTTCAAAGCACATTGGAACTGACTGTCCTGGACATCGACTTTCTAATACATTTCTCAATAATGATCACTGAAATGGGTCCATTTTTCATTTGAGAATGAAACAATAATTTTTGTTCATCTAAATTTACAGCAAGCTTCTAACAGCCTTTTAATTTAGCCCAGTTGTGGTTTTGGCTTTACTTGACAATAGCCAGAATTGCTATGACATTTAAGATATCCATTTCTGTAAAGCTAAAAAGCCTAGCCTAAACTATTTCCAATCCTAGGACTCTCAGATTTACTTTTCTTTAAAATTTCAAGTTTTGTCTATATTGCTATCAGAAAGAACTCCTGAAGACAGCTATGTTTGATGATAATGAAGTAGAAGTTCCATCCTCTTCCCCTTTTTCAGCACTGCATCCCTCCAGGTGATGCTTTCATCAGTATCAAATTCTGACTGAGATCTGCAGAGAAGAGCATTAGCATTGCTGAGCACAGAGATTTGAACAGGCCTGGCAGTGGCATGAAGGAGATTTAACCAGCATATTCTTAATAAAATCAAATTCAGCCCTTTTCACTGTCCATTTTAATCCTTCAGGCTATCCTAACCTGTGCCATGACCCTGCAGAGAGTCAGTAAGATATAACTGGCATGGTTTTGGCACTTTAAAGATTCTCTGTCTATATGCATGTAGCAGTTTTGGTGAGGAAAGACGGGAGGTTCTTTGTACAACACTCAGATCCGAAGATGCTGAAGAGGCTTGGTTTGGTTTGTGAGAGATCAGTGCCATACATCATTAGACCCTACACAACATAGCAGCTTTCCAGCCAGCACAGGTCACAGATCTCAACAGGTGTAGCTCTCTTCAGACTCCATAAAGCAACACCTAGAGTAATGTTGTTACTTTGGGATCACTCTAACTACACTTTCAGAACACTAAAGGCTTCCTGATACTTAAATATCTCCCCACTGGATGCTTTTAAAAACTTCTGTGAAATACATTGTTGTTTTAAATACATTATCTGCCTAAAATTAATTAAAAATCAATGTCATACTAAAAATTTGAGACATACCTAGCCACCTAATAGATAAACAGTGTATTTTTCCATGAAATATACCATTAGAAAACTCTAGGATTCCCTAGGGACGTGATAATGGAGATGAAAACAAGACAACAGATGATATCCCCTTGTAACCCCTTAAGTCACACCAGCTAATTTGTGGAAATTAGTATAAAGAGCAAGTTAATGAAAACTGATTCCTCCTTTTGGGTTTCTTCTAACTCAATGTAAAGTTAGGTGTCTACAGTCCAACTAGTGCTATGAAATAGCTACAGACTAGATATCTTCTTCCTACCCATATCCCCAAACATTTCTACACCCAGGATGTTATCTTTACCATGCCATGCAGACTAATTCAGATGCGCCCAGATAAATGAAAACAAGAAAACATAGGAAAAAAAGATTGATGTCAGTCTAAAAGTACAAACAGATTCCCAGACTACCAAGCTTAGACTAGGGAATTTCCTTTCTCAGCTCAGACACCACTAAGCTGCTTCTGGACAAAAGAATCCAACGCAACCCAACCCAAAACAACAAACAAACTAAAAACCAAACAACAAATCCCCCAACCCCCAAAAACCAAACAAAAATCCAAACAATCCTCTACCATCACCAAAACCAAAAAAAACCACAAAAAGAACTTCCCCACAAAATATATCCTCTAAAAAAAACCCCAAACCAAACCAACAAACAAAACAAAACAAAACAAAAAGATTTGCGCTGATTTTAAAGGTACTGCTCTCAGTTCTTGCTTCAAGAGGAGCACAGGCAGAATCAGAGTCAGTAAATCTGGAACTGGAAGGGAATTAGGGAATTACGACCCATCAATGCATTTCATGGAGCTATATTCATATCTAAGCTCCTGGAGTTATAAAACTCAGTATGGGGAGCTTTTTTACTTCCATTATTTCCATCAGGAGACTGCTTCTGAACATGAATCTTCTTATCATTTTAAGCTTTCCTTTTGCTTTCAGGTTCCTCTTATTATTGGCCATATGCTTACTTTTAGGCTCACAGTATTATTTGAAGGAGATTCCCTTGTTCTTTTTTTAAATTATATTTGTACAGAGAACAAGCAGTTCTCCACTCAGCAGACTAGGTATTCTCAGAGCTGTACCAGGGAATAAAAACAGCTGAGTTATCTTTCCACCACAAAAGGTGGTTTTATATAGGAGGAAGATCTTTACCTGGCCAGTCTGACATGTCTCTCTCATGCACAAACTGTATTGGAACTTCATGTTCCAGAATAGTGGCAGGGATTGAATTTCAGTGTCCTGAAAGTGAGACTGGAGAGGAACCATTCTAGGCTGCTGTTCTCTGAACCTCAGACACCTATGCTGTCTTTAAACGCCTCTGGTACACCTAAAGTAGACAGATTATGCTCTCCTCTCATAATCTGGCAGAAAACCACAATCCATTTATTTAACACATAAGAGAATTTGAAATTTGTATATACTCTACCTAGTTGCAATGAAAAGGAAAAAAATAATAAATATTAAAAGACATACAAAGAATGCTGGAAAATAAGAAAAAACTTGCATACATTTTTCCCATGGAAAAAGGGCAAAAATCAGTTTTCAGACTTTAAAAATACTTTGTTTGAAAGGGAAATCTAAAATGTTTTCTTTTGAAACTGTAAAAACAATTTTCTAAATATTGAAAATACTGATATTTAAATTTTGAAAAAAAAGGGGGTGTATCTACGAAACAGAGTAGCAGAATACCACTCAAAAGAGCAGATAATCTTTACTAACTCATAACTGCACTCTTTAGACAAAAATATACACAAAACCACACTATTTCCCCTCATTTGTATTCAGAAAAGACTGGGCTCATTTGAATACAAGGTGAGCTTTCACTTCCCTCTCAAGAGCAGTACCCCAGCCCCACAGCTCTGAATTATACTGACCTGGGCTGAACTGGTGTTTGAGCCTCGTCAGTGCTCTAGCAACTGAGCAAGCTGATGCCAGTGGAAATCCACTGGGAACACTGTTGGCAGCACCTCAGCTTATGCTGAGGGAAGCCCTAAAACTGTTCTGCAGGGCTTCTGAACTGATTTTAAACTTAGATTTTTCAAGGAAAGCACAGAGGCCCAGACCTTGCTTTGCCTGTTTTTCTATTCCCAGTGACAGAGAAGGTTGCCTCATACTCAAAAGGGTTCTTATGGGTTTGGCAGCTTTTTTCAGCCCTGTTGAAGAGATCAAACCTTCAAGATCTAGGAAGCCTTAAACTTGGAAGAAATCTCACTGGAAAACAAAGAAACCATTGCTTAAAGATGCAGTACTCTTCATTTTCCTACAAAAGAGCCAACACTACAAGTTCCAAATAAGCACCGTGAGTTGAAACTCATGCTGACACCTCTGTAATTAAAGCATTCCAGCATCAGATGCTTGGCTTCTTGGAGAGACAGCAATAATATCTAAATAGCCTGAAGGAAGACAAATGACAGATTCCATTATTTTCTCTGGCTATCTCCAGTATCAGAACCTTTTCCTTATCTTGGTCAACACAGTCACACTGAAGGGAATGGGACTAAATTTCTTTTTAATACTCTGACAAAGTGCACTGCTCTGTAAAATAGCAGCAAACCCTGTACTCACTGCTGCCCTTAAAAATCAGTTACTTCTATTTTTTAATTCTTGTCATCAATCACCTATGCTAATTGGCCAAGTGTATGGTATGCCTATAGAGTATTAAATGTCCCAAAATAACTAATGAGAAGCCTTTTATTTCATCTATCTCAAATGAAAGTGGTATTAGAATAAGAAAGTATTTCCTTCTCTGCCACTGGCATTCAATGAATATTTATGCTGTTTTTGACTATATAGCAGTGATATGACAACGTTGAACCCCAGCTAGAATGAGGATATAGAACTTAAAAGGAGATTCTACTCTCTTTCTATCACTCATAAAAGTAATTAATAATTGCAAAACAGCTAACAATTGCTTCTCAAATTAGATCATATTTATCTTCATATTCTAAGCTGGAAAAGGAATCTCCTAATTTGTAGCAATAACTATCTTTAAAAACACTAATGCTGTGAACCCATTTATTAAATATTTGTAAAGCTATTTTATGCACAGCACTAATGCCAACTGATCAAAGCATACGTAATTAATAGACAAGAAAGCAATCATTGCAATAATGGAAATCTTATTAGCATACAAATTATGTTATGTTGTTTTCAAAAACTCAGAATACTCATATCAGGAAGATAGCACTTATTCCAGATTATTTTTTTGAAGCCTATAAGAAAGCCAAGTCAACTTCCTTGGAAGGGCCATATTGCTTTGTCTCATGGTATCAGAAAAAACTTTACCCTCTGTAGAGGTACTCGTAGGAATGACTGGGAAGTTTCAATGCAGGTCTGGGTATCAGGTGGCACTGCTGGGCTATGTTACTGACCACATTAGACAAAGGAATTTATGCAGCATTGTTTTTTAATCTTATTTCTCTCTCTTCTATTGCCATCTGCCAGATAAGGTGCATTGGTAACCCCCAGAGACAGAGGGGGCTTTATTTATCTCACTCTTCTCTTTTTTCTCATCAGAAATCTTCCCTCTGCAATGTGGCAGGGAGAATACACAGGAGCAGAAGAGGGGAGATGCTTACTGCATCTGATGTGACTTTTTTGACTCCATGTATTCAGAAAAAGGGATTTTGCTTACTAACCCCTGACAGTAATTTTTGTGGCTGGAAGCCAGGAACAATTTCCAACACTCTCTGACTTATCTCCTGGGGTGGACACAGTCTGTCTGACAGACAAAGACACAGTGTCCATACTCTTTTCTGCCAGGGTATGTTCATACTCTTGAAAAGAGACACGATGTTCATACTCTTATATTTTAAAGACTGAACTTTATTTTGCTCCTCGTGTAGTGCACACAGGGAGTACTGCATCCAGACATAAAGTTGTTCCTAGCTGCAAACCTTTTTATATCTAACCCCCAGAAGACTATCAATATCTTATTTAAAGGTGGTGTCTGGAGAGAAAATTCATGTCTCCAGTATTCTAACTGGTATTTGATCAACAGCATCATAGAAAATATCTGAAGTCTTCTACTGACATCACTGAAGTATAATGAATACAAATTTCTGTCTCAAGACAGCATTCATCTTTTCTTTTTTTTTTGCCAAAATGAATCCAAATGATGATTATTTTTATCTAGAACATGTACTACTTTATTAAAAAAGACCATAATTTGGAGATTTTCTGAGCCTGAACATCTTCAAGATTTATTCCTAGAAGTTGAGCCACTTCTCACTCCACCAAGTTTTTATTAATGGAATTTTCCCATGGAAAATAAGGAACTAAATATTCTTGATGACAGCTAAGCCAAAAAAACTTTCTTACCATCTGAAGTGGGAAGGATAAGACTTTCTATTTTGCATGTGAATATCAGAGGCCATTGTAACCTTTTTTTCCAAACAACATGCATTTCACTTGGGGCTACATATTCCCACTGAAATTTAAGCTAAAGTGTATGAAAATCAGTTTGCCACACATCACAGATATACTGAATATTACTTACAGGTGGAGAATAGGGAAATGGCAGACAAAGTATTTTCCATTTTGATTGTTTATATTTTATTAAATAATTGCAAATTCCACATTGTGATAGTCTAGCAGCCCAGCACATCAAATATGTTCTAAGAACTATTATGCTATTTTAGTATTACAGGATTTTTCTCTAAAATTTTTATTTTATCAGAAATGATTTCCTAAAAGAATAACTCCAGTTGTAGCTTGAGATGAACTATCTTTACTTTCAAATTTATCTATGGAACTTATGGTAGGAAAAACAAGTATTCTTCAAATGCACAACCTCCTACTAGAGGGTTTTTTTTTTTAATTTCTGTACATTAAATGCTGTAAACTTTCTCCTAATTCTCTTCTTCCCAACAGGTATTAGCTATAGCAAAATTGTCCTTTTTGTTTCTATGCATATTAAGTAAAATCAAGATTGTTTGGTCACTGTATGCAGTCAAACAAATTTGGTATATCTCAGCATGATGCTTATCAGGGAGATATGTAGTGGTTCCATAACTTTAGCCTTTCCCGTAATGAACTAAGGATGCTGTTGTAGGAAGCCCTTCCCAACTCTTTAGGTCTTTTGTTTCTTTCCTACTTCTTATCTCTTTTACCTGATGACATAAACAGAAAATCAACTAAATAAAAATACTGTTGCTCAATATTTGAAATAAACAAGAGATTTCCTCAGAGCAAAGTACATTCAACAGAGCTACAGTCTTGTGTTAGCTCTCCTTTTCCCATTTAAACTGCAAAACTTCAGCAAGCATCAGACCCAGAAAAAGCTCTCATGTGTTGCCAAACCTGGCTGTTCATTTCAGCGTGCAGCAACACAAGAGAAGGTTTTTGTTCAGACACACTGCATGAAACACCACTCATCGAAAAGAAAGATCATGCAGATAGCTGTTATAAGAATATGCACTCAGTAAGAAAATGCATTCAAATTCAAATGTGTTGGCTACACTTCAAACACGCTCCACAACAGAGCACTGATTGCTGTGTCTGACCTTCAAACAGAGCCCTCTCACCATGCAACAACTGTTAGAAGCTATCACAAAACTATCCTCAGATAGAGTGGGAATTGCTGTCTGTTCTGGAGCAGGCTTGACTCAAGTGCTTCCTCCATGTACTGAAGTATCCTGGGTCACACAAACCAGCCCAAGCCCACTGCTCCTGGGTTACTCTACCTCTACACCAAGAAAGAGCCCCATGGAGTGGCAAGAGAGCAATTACTCTCAACTCCCAGTACCCACCAGAGCTCAGGTTACTGCCCAGCATGCTGGGTTTGCTGGTGTTACAGAGTCAAAAAGGAAACAGCAAGACAAAACAGGGGAGAGCTGAAGAGCAGCCCTGAAATAAGAACATGACACCATTTATAAAGATGAATCATCTTTCCTTCTTTAATACCCTAGATGGCTAATCTGAAGGAAGTTATGACCGCTTCTGCTAAAGCAAAGAGCACCATCTGGTTTTCATTTTTCTTGTTTTCACCTTTTTTTAGCAGGTTGGGGATATATGGCCTTCAAAAATTGGGGGCTTGCAAATTGCATCATCTTTAAACTTACACTTAACCTTTCTCTACAGTGAAATTGGGTCAGGTTTTTCAAACAGATCATAACAGTGCTTGTCAACAACTTCCTAGATGCAGCATTCAGTGTTTTTTCAGCTTTTCTACACAACTAGTAGGAACAAGCTCCACTCTTCTCCTGTTGCTTTAAAAGAACCTCTTTTGGGGTCTGGAGTTTTTAAAAGTGGTTTCCACTTCATCCAGACTTTGAAAAAAAAAAAAAACCCAAACCAAATTTTCAGTTTCTTTATGCTGACATATGTAGAACTTTAAAATGTGAAAAATAAAATTCTAGTTTTGGGGAGAATTTTGACACATCCAGTTTTTAAAGAAGTATTTTGTGGTTTTAGTTTTATAAGCTTGCCATGAGTGAGTACAAATGCATGCCAATTACTGCACATTTTAGAAACACTATACAGCAAATACAAGAATCACTTGAAAGTCTCACCTTTATTAACATTATAGACCACCAAACTGGAAATAGTCTGTCAGTAAAGGCATCCTTGTTACCCTGCCTGCAAAGAGACTGCACCAAGGAAGGCTGGGAAGGGTGCCAGCTGTACTCACCTACATCAGTACTACCCTCCTGTAGTTAATTACAAGATTAAGCTGAAAACAACATGCAGGCTTCAGGAATGTGGAAATCAGGACAGGAAAATGGTCAGTTAGTGTTTACCACAAAATAAGGTAGATCTGAACAAACTAATCATCAAGCTAAAGGCAAAAAGGCAAAATAGTGAGAAGGATAAGCAAAAGTACCCCATCTGTCTGGACTAAGCTCTGGAATAACATACATTGAGAAAACTCCTATCACACACAAACACTGCACTACAGAAGGATGTGAATTAATGAAGGGAAATTCAGAAAGCCACAAGACAGGAGCAGTGTTTGCCAACATCATGCATGTCAAATACTATTTCCCCTCTCAGATCACAGCGTTTAAATCAACGGCCTGCTCACTGCCACATAACTTCTTAGCATATGCATTGGTGGAGGAATTTAAATCAAATTAAGTACAGAGGGATTAATTTCCTGGAGAGGATTAAGACCTTGCCATCTATACCGAATGGCTGAATAACAAGTCAAAGGAGATACTGTCACAAATATTTGAAGGATGCAATCAGCAGACAAAAATGCTTTTTCATTTAGGAGCTCCAAAGGTAAAGAAGAAATGTAGCAGGAGTGACAGATTTGATCACAGCACAAAGGCTAGGAGGGAGAAATATATTTTTAATAAAGACTTCAATTTTTGGTCATGACCAGCAGGACTTTTTGCAACTACAGAAATAAGAGCAAAAGATAGTGCCATCTTGGAGTGGAAGAGAAATTGTGGAGATGGTAGTAAGGTGCATATTCTGGGAGGGAGCGGGCTTCAAGACTGTGCACCACAGCATCTGCAGAGAAAACCATCTACATTTGATAACTACAACCAGAATTTAAGTCAAACAGACAGTGATGTCTGATTTCTGAATGGATTTATTTTGGCTGCCAGTGAACAAAAGATAAAGGGACATGAACTTAAAGTTGCACTTCCCTAAAAGGTTGTGGTTATTAAAAGTAACTTTTCTCACTGTTGTAACTGAAATACAGTTGAAACAACAACTAAATCTTATGAATGTAACAGTGATTAAATGTTATTATCATGATGAGGTAATTAATTTTTTAAAATTGAGAAAATAATAATAATAATACTTTGACATAGAAAGATAGCCATCCTTATTTTCCTTTCTCAAAAATCTCATTAAAGCACAAAGGAATTCCTGTGTTTGAGATTTTTTTTCACTTGTTCCCCTTCTTATATGAGATCCACTGTTGAATGAGATTATACTAGTGACACACAGGGCATTTGAAACAAGTTCTTTCCTGGCTCCTCTCTATGTACTGCCAGGAGCTGCCGAGCTTTGTGGAAAGCAGTCTGAGATGTAGTCAGTGTGAAAGACACAAGAAAATAAGGCTGCTGTGGTGCATTGGGACTGCATCACATACAGCTGCATTTTGTGACTGAGAGGAGTCCGCAGTTTGCAGACCTCAAAGAATAAAGCCAACCTAAAATTAAAACACTAATTTCAGTTTTCTTGTCTCCATTTGAACTCAGGATATTTTATGATTCTGTTATAACTTAAGATCATAAAACACATGCAGTTTGCAAAATCCTTTACACATTATATTTTGGAGGTAGCACTGCCTCGCCTGTCACTCAGAGAAGTGAAAGCATGTCAGAGACTAGATTTTCAGCCATGACAAGCCCCCAGGCTATAGCATGCCTTTATTGAAAATCCTAAGCCTGACATGCCTTTAATTTCACTGGGATGCGCATTAAAAATTGTATAATATTCACACTTTGCATAAAAAAGTTTATTCTCTCTCACAGCTAACATTTGGGTTATTGTAAAACAGTTCCACAAAGAAGGGATATTAAACATTAACTCTAAAAGGGAAATGTTTCTTTGCAAAACAAGGAATGTACCCTTAAAAGACTTGATTCAATACAGCCCTTCACCAGCCCATTTGGAATACTCATTCTTAATATTCAGTGTGTTTTTAAGCACTTTGCTGGATCAGAGCCTAACAGAAAGACCAGTATGAGCAGTTTGAAAGCCTCGGGGAAAATATTTTTCAGAAAGAACATATGAAAGACAGGTATTCTGCCCACGATATTTTTAAGTCTAAGTAGAGAAAATATATTCTGCAGTTTTTAAACATTTGGTTTCACATTACATGTTCCTTTGACTTCCAGCAGAGAGATACACAGTCTGATACTTGTAAGTGGGCAACACTTAGGATATTCCAGGTTTATTTTATAATTATTATTAAGTTCATTTTAATATCACACTTTTTTATCACTTATCATTGGGTGAGTCTTTGACCAGCTTCCCAATTGATCAAAATCCTTATCCGAACCACACTATAAATGTATAAGACGCATAACATGATTATCAGAATATACATAAATTTCATCATGCATTTTCCTGGGGAAGTATTTTATAGATGTATTTCAATTAGAAATACAACACAGCATGCTTATGTTTAAATACATACTAAATAATGAATTGCAAAATAAAATCAATATTCTAGGTGCTTAGCTGCATTATCAGTTGCCTGAACATTTTAACAGCTGACATTTACTCACTGGTGCAACAAAAAATCCAGAAAATTGAAGTGCCCAGATATTAAAAACCCCAAATGCCCAAACATTAAAAACAGATATGAAAAGAAATAATTGGCAAGGTATTTACATTTTCCTTCCTTCCTTCCTTCTGTCCATGTACATGCTATTTGCAGGAATAGCTACAGAAATTCATGAGCCCAATGAGTCAGATGCCACTACTTAGGTTTTGAGGGAAAGTACGCTTAATATTCATGATTCAATACAGCTACTTATCCAAATGTTTTCTGAACCACGTCTACAGGGGATTTCTGTTCCCTCTGTCACAGCCTCTTCCTTAGCCCAAGAGCAGCTGGGATGCATTTTAGAAGTGCTCTGGAGCAGGATCCCTCCCCTCTCTCACAGGCTAAGGGTTGACTCAAATTGGGGAAATGGCCCCTGCTGAGTCCCTTGGGACTTCAGAGCTGTGCTATGGAAAATAGACTCAAAGCAGAGAGAAAGCTTGCTTTGCTCTACACTGTTAGGAAATAACCACTAAAGGATGTCTTTTTTCCCATACGCTTCCCCTTTACTTTCTGCAAGAGGGAAAACTTTACACTAATGCACCGGTCTGGAACATTAGGCTGAAAGCTGAGCACTGAATCTTTTCTAGAATACTAATTGTGGCTCTTTGGCCTCTATAATATAACTTGCATCTTCAAAATGGAAACTAGCAGAAAACATCATCTAGATGCAAAGAGATCCAAATTTCCACAGTGCCACAGTCTTTGCTTTTAAAGAGTAGGTTATAGGATAAATCTCATTAAAATTCATAGCTTTAAAATCACACAAAAAATCATGAATCAATTAAGAATTCCAGAATTTACAATGGAAAGGTCCTTGCAAAACATTTGTGACACTGCTGAGGTCTACTCACAGCAATCAGTGTGTGACCCGGTGTTTAATGCTGTGTCGTTTTTTTGTGCACTCATCCAAAGGGACCAGCAAACAATTATCCCTCAGCTGCATGTGTAGCTTGACTGATTTATTTCTAGATGCAATTTCACTGATCTATGTGTTCTTACCTCAGGCAATTTATACTTTTAATCCCCGATCAAATTTTGTGGTGTCGTAATTGCTTTTCTTATACGTTTGCCTTGCTCCTACATCAACGAGACTGTCATAATGGAGAAGAAATGGTGTAGCCTGACACCGAGATGAGATTTTAATTTTAAAAAAAAAGCAAATTAAGTGACAAGCTTGATATTTTGTGTCTCAAATGCCAGTCTTCAGCGTCATTCATAACAAAAGCACCAATAATAAAATTTATGAGATTTGACTGTGATCTTAGAAAATTTAGCATTAAGAATATCTAACAGAAAATGTCATTGCAGTCTCTTTTGGACATGCTCACATGCTTCTCTGGTCTGCAACAAACATCTGAGTTCAGCAGAACAAGAACCTCCAGGCTACAGAAGTTTACCTCTGTCTCACAGAATTCACATTCAGCTGAGACATGCACTTCCAACCACTGAAACTTTCTCTCCCCTTTGTAACTCCTGAAGAACATTTTAATCCAAGCAGCTCAACACAAACATGGTGAAGCTGTAGCCCCACAATGCCTGGTAGTCACCAGGCAAATGCAGCAACATCACAGTGTATCAGAAATCAGGTCAAGCAGTAGCATGCAGGACAAAGAAGCCACCTGAGGGAAGACCTTCAGTGCTTGAGGCTCCACAAAAATTCAACAAGCTATTTCCTTCACTGCAGGGAGGAGGACCCTGCCCTTCACTGGGAGTGGCTGAGGGAGAGAGGGAAAATTTCCAGGCTGTGCTGCTGTCTCACACCGTCAGAAACAATTGAACCGCTGTCTAATTCAGCAGCCAGGATGAATGAAGCAGAACTGAAATTGTACAGGCAAAAGAATTTCACCAGAAGTTTTTGAGGTACAACTTATGAAGTAGAAAAAGTGTAGAATTTACATACTATAAACCAGTACCTTTATTTCTCAAAGAGTTCCAGGTAAAGTCTTGGCTCTTATATAGCTAATTTACGCAGACAAAAACTCCTATATCAATCCATCATAGATGGAAAACCATGCTGATTTTTAAATATGCTACTATGGAACCACTCTTCCCTCAAATAATTCTCCATAATCTCTTGATTTGTGTTGAGTTACTCTTGAAAGTTCTTCAGTTTTTCAGTATTAGAGTTATACTCAGAATTTTCCGTGTCACCAATCAGCAATAGAGTGTACTCTGCAGTGATGACAAAACATCAGCCCTGGACGGCTTTCTTTATACAATGTATGATAAAGTTTTATGGTGAGTTCACTCTTTGTATTCAAATTATCTTGTTTTGGTTAGAATTGGGTTGTTTTCATCTAATTACCTGTTATAACACCTACTGATACTAAATAAGTGGCATCACACAGAAACTCTGCAGGTTATACTCAGGATGAAGGGTCACTCAGCCAAAAAGGTTTGATAACATGTGAGAGAGCTGAGTACAGCTCTGCTTGTCTTAGCCACATACACAAGATTTAATGTCAAAGCAGTTCAAGAAGTTCTTGGATGAAGGGCAGAAAGATTTTTTAGGAGAGACCATAAGGTTTAATGAAGCTTTGGCTAGATGTTGGAGGCTGATCTATAACAATATAGATGCTGTTAAAAGTAATAGCAGACCAATGTGTGAACTTCTTTATAGACCATGCTCTAAAATAATAATGTGATTTCTGATAGTGGTTAGTAGGAGGCATGGTTACAAGTTTTGGTGCATTTGAGGCCAACATGAATTACAAAACTGAAAAATTATTGTCCCATGGAAAGATTCAACACGTGAAGCACAACAGGTCCCAGGCTTGATTAAAACTGTTCACAGAAAAATGAGAGAAGAATCTGATTCCTGTTCAGTGCTTTGGGTTCGTATGCCAACAACCTCAGCTGTCACTATGGACCAGATAAAAAGTGGGTGATAATGCAGAAATCAGAATCCTAGGATTATTTTTCTATAACATGTAAAATAGAAATACCTACAAATTGTTCAAATGAGGTGGCTGGGGGGAAAAAACCTAAAAACAAAAAAGGCAGCCTACTTTAGTTTTCCAAGTACTGCCTTTGGTCCTTGCCTGCTTTGTCACGGCAGGACTGAAGTGGGAATGCAGCCCAAGTGGAGCATGTTGTCCTGTACTGAACAGGCTCCATCAAGGGCCCTGCTGCACTTTCTGCTTCATCACCTTCCAAATGTTTATGTGAAGAACTCCAAGGGGGAAATCCTACCATGCCATATTACTCAACTGAAGTGCAAGATCTCTTTTGTTTCATGAAATCCTAAAAAATAATTATCTTTACGTGGCTCTAGCAGAGGCTAGAAAAGCCAAACTCATCCTCAGCAGCAGCAGCAGAGGAAACAACCTATGAGAAGATGGTGGGGAGAAGAGCAGAGGGTAGCAAATACATAAGTTCTAAAAGCTGACTCCAAAAATACCAGAAAACTATTTGAAAATGTACTGTCCATTTATCTGCAATAATGTCATTATAATACTTTAACTTTCCTGTGTTTCACTAAAATGCTTGCAGGCTCCAAGAATCCTATTTGCAACTGGAGCACCTCTCCAAGGAAGAAAACTAGTTCATCATAGAAATCATGACTGCCAGAAAAGACGAGCAGTGATGTATGAAAATATAATCCACTGAACATCAGACCTGACAACCTCAGAGCATTTCCAGGCTAAGTCAGCTAGTAACACCACTCTTAACACTGCTGCAGGTGGATTCACACTCAGCAGAATTCTACATTCAAGTCAAGGAATATTTTTGCCTAGAGCTGCTGTAAAGATTAAAAACAGTGGAGAATATGTTAATTGGTGAAGCTAAAAGCTCAGAAGTGCTGCATTGTGAACAGAGAATTAAAATAAATACAGTTTTAAAAGTTAAGGGTATTTTACCAGCCATAAAGTAAAAATGTCACATTGCAATATATTCCCCAAGGGGAAATTTTGCTTTTAGGTGCACACAAAAATTCCCATCATGCTAAATTCTAATTCTTGTAACATCAAGTGGGTCACTTTCACTGAAGACAAAAAAGGCTCAGTTTAAAATCTTTTTAAAATTGCCCAGTGATGGGGTAACCTAGATGAAAGCAGAATATAAATTAAAGTTTGTCAAGCAACTGTTCAACAATGAAGTACAATTAACCTAAATCAACAGATCTTTGTAAATGTGGTACAAAAACTGTCATAGAAAATACATATATTTTATTTCTTCTCTTAGAGTATGCAAAACAGTGCTGTAAAGGATAAATATAAGCAGGCTAGAACTAATTTTATACTTCAGAATTTATTTACTAAATGAACCTACTTTCAGATCTAAGCCCATTTAGAGATGTATTTATCATTTATGAGCTTTACTTATTCTTTAAATGCTCAAGAAAAGCAGATGTTGAGAGGATTTTAGAGTAGTATGATGACAACTCTTAAAAAAACAGTAGAAAACATATTCTTGAGATTTTGACACTGTCTTATAAATATTCTTCCTATTGCTTCAGCCTTCAGAATATTATTTGTATGCTTTGAAGTTTCTCATTTATCCTTTTTCCATGTTTCATTTTCCCAGTGATCTGATACTCAGTAAAGAATTACACCATTGACCCTAAAGAATATATACAATGAGCACAACTGATCACAAAATATTCTGCATTTCTTTGATTTACATGATCTGCACTTAAAGTTGCAGGCTCTTACAGTCATCACTAAACATTATTTCTAAATTGCTATACTCCACCCCATTATTTTAATCACTCGCAGTTATTTGACATCTGAGTCAGGTAATTCCATATAGTACACTCAACACATTCTCCAAATGCACTTGGACAAGATCTGGAGCCTAGTCATTCATTACTAACTTACAGCAATACACCTGATCAGCACTCTTAAAATACCTCCACTAATTCCAGACAGCATTTCAAAAGAGGTTTCTCCTAAATTTTCTGTGAGCAAAAAGGATTTTAGAGTAAGGTTTTGAGTTATATTTGCAAATTGTTTATAAGAGCACTTTGCTCAGTAAGAACCACCTCCTGCTCACAATAAAGCTAAAGGAGATTTGCTCCTGATTGAAACAAAAACAGGATCAAACCAGTAAAATCTTACTATATTTTGCCTGTACAGTGAAATAATAATAAAATGGAAGTCTACTTAGAGAAGGGAGAACAGTAATATAAAATTTTGCATCTTTATGGCATTTATTGTCCCAGAGGAGTCCTGGTGAAAAGCTAGTAAATAATAACTTCCTCATCCATCTGAAACCTCAGTGAGAGTTTTAGGTACACAGAACAGAATTACCAGAGCTGGAACAATCCCAAGGCAGCAGGGCTAACATCTGTTCTCATGGAAAATGAAACAAGAACTGCAATTCCCTCAAGCACTCAGGAATTCAGTTTTATACTATTTCTAAAATATGTTAACTTCAAAACAATAGTGTTTTTTAACTCTAGAATCATGACAGAAGAGCATTCACATGCCAAATATTAAGCTAGACCAGGTACTTCTCTAGTGCTCTCTTCTAGTAGGGAAGGGATATAAATCAGATGTCGCTCTGAGAAAAGAGTTTACAGACTGAGGCTGATGCAGGATACCTAATCTTGCTGTTTGACCACTGTGCCCACTGAGAGAATATGCTGTACTTCAAGGCTCTGTTTGGTGGTTTCCATCCCCAAACCACTGAGCAGCTGAGGGCTTGGAAATATCCATGAAAGATGTTTTTGCTTGCAATTTCAAATGGAGACTTACCAGGCAGAAACAGTAGCAACCCTACATGTGCTATATATCATTTTTCCTTCTCTTAGGGACACCAAGAGGAATAACTATATCACTGAAAAACATTGTTGCCCTGGAATGCCTGTAATTAATAGTTTGTTGGATTTTTTTCCTAAACTTCGTTGCATCATCTGCAAATACACACCTGGAAGTATGGTTCAGGTGTGCCTGTACCAGCCTGCACCTGTATGAGTGACACACTGTCTGCCAGGTAATCATAAGAGAGCCTCACTGGCTCTTCAAGACCATCAAGCTCCATCTAGTAAATACTTATATGGCCCAGCTACTACACACATGGTCCATGCACATCTGGCTTATCTGGGCATATTTCTGTGGAATTGATACATAAATTGTTACTGATCTGCTCTTCAACAAACACAGTAAAATCAACTTCAGGAAATGCACAGTCAAGTAAGAAGATGTTCATTAAGCTCTAAGCACTAATAAACAAATCAGAACCAGAACAAGAGACACTGGAGACTGGAAATTCAGAACTGTTCAGTGATGCAGATTAGAAAAGAGCCTTCCAGGAAATATTTTTCCTTCCCATTATATTCTCCTAAATACACATTCTCCTGCGGTCGTCCTTTCCAGAATCATTGTTCTTAAAAAAACATGTGTGCGAGTTAGGGACATAGCTATGGATATAATTCCTCTCCAGGGCCTCTCCACCCAGAACACAGACCCTGCTGATACTTCATCTGTTCCCTCTGCACTCGTTATTTCTCTTTTGGAGAAGGAGCAGTCCTCCTTTACAGAAAACATTGCTTGAATTGGGCTTGAAATAATTTTTAACCTGCACTCTCTAATCATAGCTCTCAGGATAGTTGTTTGCCTGGCTGCTGTACTGACTGACACACTATGTGCTACAACAGCTACCAAGAACTGCAACAGGTCCCAGTGCAGCTAAAGCACTTCAGACTTTCTCTTCTCCATCACACTCCACTTTCCTTCTGCACCTCCCTTTACAGCAATGTTTCAATCCTTCCTAGGGGTGTTGTACCTACCCATCAGTGACAGAAACTGAGAAATCCAAACAGAAATTTAGAAATTTGCAACATTGTCAATGCCACATGCCTTTCACCACTCTTCCATTTTGGATAATTATTACAGGAGAGACTCTGTCAAAGCAGTTCTTATAGCATATATTGCAAACCCTGAACTGTTTTCATGGACTTGTATATGATGAAGAGAGGTGCTGATATTTTCTTGCTGATATGGGATCATGACCAGAGATCCACACTGATGTGTCATCTGCCATTGATCACAAGATACTGACATGATTTGAAGTAACAGTACAGGTGGATGTAGCTACTCTAGGTTTTCTGTAATTGTAGGAGATGGTATTTCAATGGTACTCTTGTTGCAAGCAGGACATTTCTCCATAAATATCTGCAGAATTTCATCCTATCATCTTTTTTCAGTAGGCACACAATACTTCCTCTCTCATATACCAAAAAAAAAAAGAAAAAAAAAAAAAAGAAAAAAAAAAAGAAACAGCTTGTTGAAGCAGGGCACAGGGCTTCAATGCAGTGATAGAAGGAAGGTACATAACATTTTTCCTTCTTTTTCTGATAGATGGTTAAGAGGTGGCAAAGGAATCTACCTAGTAGTCCTTCTGACTAAGCAGAAGACAAAAGGCCATCTAACCATCAGCAAAAACAATGTCCTGCTTATTTGACTGACACCAGAACCTGTAATTCCATGTTGCCTGTCCAACACATACACACTGCCCACTCCTTCAGCATCTTGCTATTTTCAAAGAGCCCTCTGTAACAAGTTCAGACAAGCCCAACTGGCGAAGGAAAAAAACTGTCTTGAAAAGTTGCTTTTTAAAGCAATCAATACTGTCTCCCAGCTTAACTGCTGATCTGGAGCAGGACAGAGCTTTCATAAATTTAACTCTTTTCTTTAGTCTTTTCATCCTTCAAATTCAAGGAATACAGCCAAGAAAAACAAAACAAAAGAAAAAAAATCTTAAAATATAAACCAGAGGCTGATTAGAAACGTGCAGCTAAAAAATCACACTTCAGGAAAAAAAACAACCAAGGTTGCGGTACTACTGAAATGCACTTGCTTTCTTCAGAAGCTTGAAGAAAACTACAAGGTTCTCTTCAAGAACATATACCTGTGAAGTACAAACCTGCACCACCACTCAGACAGTGCAATCACTTTCCCTTGAGCTTTGCTTATCATTTGTAAAAACTTCCACTCTTTGTACAAACAGTACCAATAAAGCAGCTTCTAGGGCATATCATGCATTATGTTAAACACTGTCTAGATACAGACAAAATTAAATACAAAGCAGAGGAAGCTAAGAGATATTAGCCAGAAAATGTTTCACTAGCTTTTCTATACATGTATGTTGTTCATTTACTTTCATCAAATATCCAGCTATTAAAATGACAAATGCTGCAGTAAGTGTTCTACAACTTCAGACTAAAGCCTTTTTTATTTGACACCTACTATAACTATTAAATCGTCAACTGCTGATTAGCTTGAGGGCTAATCTTTGAAAGGTCACAGTTAATTTCAGATCTCATTTCTAAAAGTTACTATGTCCTTTTGTATGCAGTTTTACACTGTTGGCAGATGAAAACATTTGCAATGAATTTTCCTAATGAGCAAACATTGTTTATGACCTTATGCAAACTTGCTGATGGCTTAGTTTAGCAGCTCTCTATTTTGAGGAGTCTCCTAAATGAAGTGGCCACCTAGTGAGCAAATTAGTTCACCAACCCACTGTACTGCTCTTGCTTGCTCATGGGAGTTGGATAATTTACTTGACGTCAGGAGGGAGTAATGTAGTAAGAGATTCACCATATTTACCTCTTCTCAGGTAAACAGATATTCCAGATTCAAGAAAAGCAAAAAGCTGTGTAGGGGGTCTTGCACACAGACAGATCCCAAGTTTTTTCCTTGTCTGTGATACACAAAAAATGCCCTAATGGGAATCAAGTTCTGAAGAATGAAAAGGCAAAGCAAGGCATTAAATTCCGAACAGTTCACACTCACAGGGTCAGGTGTAGAAAAAACCTGAGATTTGCCAAGAGTCGGTGCGGTTGTGAGCATATGTGTGTGTGTGTGTGCACATTTACAGATTTTCCTGACTACGTGTTTTGCTGGCTTGTTGTACTCCCTCAAATCACCCAATTATGGTTAATGACCAAAAGAAATTTTCAAATGCTCAAAATTAAGTCAAATTTGATTGAACATTCAAAAGCATTTCTCAGTAACAGATGTCTTTATAGTGTCAAGTATTCCACTGCACATTAAACCTCTATTCCCCGTCTTTTTTATAAAATTAAATGTTCTTTTAAAGCTCTATTAACTAACAAGAAATTGTTTGATTGAAATTTCTGCCTTCCCCCCAATACTTTCACTATTCACCCTACCTCAGCCATGCCAACTGAGAAAATTTAACTGCAGGTATCAATAGCTCTTGAGGCTTAATTCAGAACCGTTCATGCAAAATAAGCTGCACCAAATAATGCTACAAAAAGAAATGTTTGCTAGACTCCCATATTAAGCATAATAAGCTCCCATATTAATCATAAGTTTATTCTGCTGAAATCCATGCTAATTTCATCTGATTCTCTGCCAAAGACCAACACATTTTTTAATTTAACCATCTTGAGTACGTTATTTTTCCAGAATGACATTAAATAAATTCTCTCTCCTTTTTCCTAGTCCATCGGTAACAACTCCTGTATTTCTGAGATTCCTGTACAGCACAGTGGCTACTGAAGCCTGGAAATTGGAGGGAAACTGCTAAGATAAATTTTCAGAAATAATCAGCATCAAAATACAGAGCAAGCTTCATATAAATGAGCATTTTTCCAGTTATGAAATATGACTAGCTCCATTCAAATGCAGGATGCCAGGGACAGACTTGAAAGCTATTTCATGGCTGTGGTTTCAATTGTGCAGCAGCTACAGTGATGGAATTTTATCCTACTGTGCTAGTTTCTGGCTGACATAAAAGGAAAAGACAACACTCTATTTAATTTTCTCACTCCTCCATTGCAATTCTTTTTCCATTACAAAGAAATAATAAAAGGTCATAAGGATGAGAAATAAATTAACAATTTTGAAACTTGATTTATAATAACAGATAATAGCAATAAATGCAAGGAGCAGAATACCCCGCTGCAACAGTTCAGGCATAAATCAATGAGAATGGTAACATTCATGAGTTCACATCAGTGACAAAGGTGAAACAAACAGAAAATTACAGAAAAACATTTTTAAAAAATACTGTCATGTTCTGAATAAAAAAGGAATTAAAAATTATCTCTGACATGTACTGTGTATTTCCCACTACTTGGCTCCCCCATGGAACCAAAAGAAACATCTAATATCTTGAGAACAAATGTAGTATTTAGTATGGCAGCCTTCCAGTGCCTAAAGGGAACCAACAAGAAAACTGCAGAGTGACTATTTACAAGGGTATGTAGCAATGGGATAAGGGTAAATGGATTCCAACTGAAAGAAAGTATATTTAGATTAGATATTAGGAAGAAATTCTTTACTGTGAAGATGCTAGGAAACTGGAACAGGTTGCCCAAAGAAATCGTGGTTGCCCCACCCCCAAAAGTGTTCAGGGCCAGGTTGGATGGGGCTCTGAGAAGGGTTGGAACTAGGTGGCCTTTAAGGTCCCTTCCAACCTAAACCATTCTATGACAACTTTCCAAGTACACCCAACATTCCTTTTCTAATAAATATAAATATTGCTGTAATTGTAAATTACTGTGTAGCCATCCATAGTTTCTACAAAGAGAAAAAAAAAAAGGGAAAAAATTACTAAAATAAAATCCATCTATTCTCTAGATGGATTTTGATTTGGTATACACTAAATATGATCTGGTATCCTGAGAAGACAACACTAATTCTTCTCTAACTATTAAGCCTAAAAGCTATATTATGGTAGCATTGCACAAAATAAAGTTTGACCTTTTTTTTTTTTTTTTTTTTTTTTAAATTATCCCTTAGACAAACAGTCTTGCTTTAGGAGAACAATTCTGACTCTGTGGAAAATTCTCCTCAAGTTTCACACATACACGATGAACATTTTATAGGTAGAATGCTGTAAAATTCTGTAGAATTGAAATGCAGATCTATACATCTTCCAGACATATGATTTTTTCCCATCACTTTATCATTCTGTACTGATTCAAAGCAGTAACAGTTCAACAGAGACCTCAGTAGAGCCTGCAGATCTAAATTATTTTCAGTGCCTCTACCAACTACATCAGGGAACTCCTCAGACATCCAAACTGTGTCAAAAAACCCCTGTGCACTTCTTTTCTTGCCTTCCATTTTCTGACACTTAAGTTAACAGAAAATGTGTACTATTTGAGAAAAGGAATATATTTAGCAAGGAAACAGACCTGGCACTTTATAAATCACAAGGGTAGTGTTGCATTCAGTTTATACAAATGTCTCTATCTGGATTAAGAAAAGTGGAAAAAAAGTACAAAAACCTTTATTTTTTTATTTCAGCAACTTTCTCATTTATAACTAATCAAGTGCTCCGATAACTAAGGAAATTAGAAAAATGCACACCATGGAAGCCAAGCTAGTCCCAAATCAAAAGCACTCCTGTCCTGAAAGCTGGTCACTGCAGAGAGGCTATTCTAGAAATGCCTTACTCAATTGGAAAATGGACAACACCAGCGAATCTGACTCCAGAATTAGGACATTCAGATTAACAAAACTGTGGGAAGATCCCTGCAGGTATTTTTTTTTTTTTGGCATTTCTCATCACAAAATCTTTTTCCACCTGTAAAACAGTATCCAATTTATCTCTTAAAAAGTGTAGAAGATAGCTGTATTACTCTTTTCTGAAAAAACACCGAATTTATGTTTTCTTGCTCTGTATTCAGAATACACAAGAAATTTATATGGCAATCAACGTGATTATAAGTCCTACAAGTCTGATAAGTACGAAGGCAAAATAACAGAAGGAATCAATTTGCTAAGAAAAAAAAATCCAGAAATAGAGCAGAACCCTTAGAATAATTAAGGAATATCCATAATTTCCCTTCCAATACATTTCTGACATCAGAATTAGAATAAATAACACTTTGTACTGAGTTTCTGATGCATAAAAATAGGATTTGCCATGTCAAGTCTCTGGGCAATAGCCTTATCTGTTTTCTAAATGCTGTCTCCTAGAAAATTAAAAAAAAAATAAAAAAATAAAAAAGAACAGAAAGTTGAAAGAATGTTATTCCTTATAATCAGGAACCAGCACACTTCATCCCAAGTCTTTTCAAAATTGTTTAAAAATTCCGCAACCCTCTTATCACTCAATGATGTTGGTTTCTATAAATAATTTCAAAGAATATGAAAACTGCGTAAAAGGGATTTATTATTTATGACATGACAGTTTCTCTAATATCATATTCACAGAAAGCATAGGGAAAGATACTTAATAGATTTTCCAGTTTTAGATTCTTGTCTACAGCTTGTCTATCTTCTCTTACCTAATAAATAACAACACAGTTTATTATTGGATGAGTTTTTGAATATTGATAAGATTTAGTCCTCCCTTTTGTTTCTTCTTTTTTTCCAAAACTCACTTTATATTTGCCACAGATACTCTGGAATAAAGGAATGTCCTTTTCATGTTTAGAATAAGTTTTTAAAAATAAACTACTAAAAAAATTATATTAAAATACATATTCTGGAAAAAATAAAATTACATATAGCACTTCAAGACTTTAAACTCATATTTTAGTGAAAGTTTTAAATTAGGTCACAAATTACAGCAATTTATTAGACTGAAGAATAAAAAGTTTAAAAGTATTTCTGGTAAGAATCAATCTGCTCGTTCAACTTTCTGAACACTACAATGCAAAATAATTAATATTCCTCTAAAATTCTTTTTCTCTATGCTGTCTGGAAAAGCTTGAGAATTGTGTGTTGTAATTGGGGCCTAAGAAAGTGTAGTTGCTATAGACTTTCTTCTCTCCATACCTGTCTCAATAAAATGTTTTTGTTAATTACAGGTACAGGAAGCATGATCCTCACAATTACCAGATTTGAGCTGTGCATTGTAATTATGACTTGGTTGACCAATGATAAAGAGAAATATTTTACCAAGCACCTCAGGTAGGTACTAAATACAGTCAAGAATCATGCAGTAATTTCTTTGAAAACCATTATATCTGAGACAATAAAGTAAGTAAACATAGCTGAATGTGGCTGTTGAAGCTTTGACTCATTCCTTCCCTAAAGGGATGCTTTTGAGATTTTGCTGGTGTCTTTGAAACCAGTAAAAAAGAGCTTTCTTTCCATTTTAGATTTTTTTGGGGTTGATTTTTTTTTTTTTTTTTTGTTGGTGAGGAAGCAGTGAAGGGTAATTAAGCAATGCTAATGAAATCTATCAATTTCACCATAACTGGCTGCAAAACTAAATAGAAGGCAAAAAGGATAACAAACAAACCAAAACTGAACTACATAGAAATATTCAATTTCAAGCCTATGGATAGATACTGTACATGGAATAATGCAGGACAAATATAACTGGGTCCCTGCAGAGTCTGGCTCATAGCTGCTACTGTCTGAAAGCTTCATCAAAGATACAGTCCTGTACAGCACAGTGGCTGGAATGGAATAAAAAAATTCTTTTACTGAACCTTTCAGTCAAATTCAGTGTAAAAAGAAAGCAAAATTCATATTGTGCCAATTACTAGGTATTAGTATTGCCTTGCCATATGAGTGGTTTTTACTTAGAAAATCTGAATTAGTTTCAATTGTACCACATCACAGAAAGCTTTTTCAGCAATTAACAAGGACACCAAAAGGTTGAGCCTTTATACCTTGCTGGTGTATTTGTGCAGGCATTTCCTCCTTGAACCAGTTTCTGACATATATGACAACCTTGATAACATGCATGACAAAGCATGTTCCAGGAGTTCCTTGTTGCAGCTATTGGCAACTCCAAAGACCATTTTCCCTGAAATGGAGTTTGCTCATCTCTCTTGGTGAGCTCTGCAGACTCCTGATCACATGCACCACTAACTTCCAACTGATGTTGCCTCAGATACAATTAAGCAATTAAGAAGTTTTAAGACCACATTCCTATCACCTGTTTCACTCTGCTAAAAAGCAGAAGAAATGTAAACAAATTAAAAAAGAAAAAATTGCTAAGAGTTTGCGATCATACAATTGAAATCAGAATGAGGATACTACTATATATGACTAGTCTTCCTTAAGTCAATGTGAGCATGCTTTGTACTTAACTGTGAAAACATACAAATTATAAATAAATTTAAATCACAACTGAAACATGTTTCAAGAATATCTAGGATGTACAGCACTGGAGGTAGAGACAGTGTACTGTAATGTTATCTGTTACTGAACCTAAATGATAGAGAGAAATATGTATCTTCAAATCACATTCCAGCTACTCTTTAACCACTAAAACATGCCCTTAAAAGGTCACTGCAGCTTGCAAAACTTGTGGTTCCCTTGAGACCACTCTGATTTGTTAATTTAGATGACATTCATGCTTAAAAATCTGATAACTGAGGAACTGTAGAGTGTCATCCCTTGGCATCTGAAGACAGGTAATGAGCAAGACTGTCAAGGCAACAACATTAATTTTTAATACAAAGTGGAACTGGAAGCTCTGAAGATAGAAGAAATACACAACTGTGTTTCTTTCTCAATTGTACTTAACGTTTAATACTTGTTTCAACAACTGACGCAAAATCACAAGCTTCCTGCAGCCCACAGTTATCTGATGAGGACTTACCGTTACTCCAAAGAACCTGGTTTCATTCATAGCACTCAGAAAAATTTTGCCAAGTTTGTGATTTGTGTAGTTAAAATCTTCAATTTTTTGGTGCTTGCTTGAATTCAGATAAGTCATTGCCCGCTGCAGGGTTGTGGCAATCACCCATATTCCGTCATAGGCATAACCATGAAATTTGCTGGATTGCCCGTCACCACGTCTTGCATTGTATTCCTTTTCATACTGCTGTGGAGTCTGCAGAGGAGATAAAATTCAGTTTTACCTCAATACTTAACATTTTACAGAGTTGAATCCAAACCAACACCTCAAACTGCACCCTCCGATTTAGAGACATGCATAACTAACACAGAAAAGGCCTCCAAAATAAAAACTATGAAAGAAAATAAAATTCAAGAAGCATGTATTGCCTGATTTAAAAACATCTGTTGAGATTGGAAAGCAGAGCTAGGAGACAGAGAGACTGAAAGCAGTTGTACTGCCTCACTGTATAAATGACAACTTGCTTTATTTTAATTTTGTACAAAAGGCTCCAGTTCAACCAAAACTGTACACTGGTGAGCCATAATAGTAGAACAGAGAATAAGCCTGTATCTCTGCAAATCAGTGGTCTGATTACACTTTACAGGATAACACAAATCGAATAACCTTTACTTGAGCAACCGCTTGCTCAATATAAAATTTTGAGTGGCAATTCGTCTATATTTTACAAGCTCACTACATCCTGGATGGTGTGCTATCGTATGATGAGTTGCCTGTTGGTAGAGTTGCCTGTTGGTAAAATTGCCTTACATGCTCACTCAGCAAGGCATGAAAGGCAGATGAAAAAAAAAAAGATGAAAAGCAGCAGAATCAGGCATGTTTATTCATTGGTCAGAGTTTGTATGGATTTGTTCTGTGATAAAATTTTATGTGCTTTAAGGAAACACCTCACATTTTTGTATGTATGCCTCATCTCCTGCCCTCTAGTTCTGAGAGGTGCAAATCACCATTCAAATTGGCCGTTTGCAGAATAGGTTTAAACATAAGAGTTTTCTGTTTCTGTGCTCAACTATTTAACTTGAAGTGACACAGCACTTGATAATAAAGACTGTAATTCAAACTTTAATGTACATTTAACTATAATGTTCATACTGGGGGCAGAGGGCAGATTTGAAGCAAGGGACTTTGTTGCTTTTTTACCCTGTAGAGAATTAGATTTGATTTTCAAATATTTTAAAATTGCAAACTAGTGGAAAGTGGTGAAACTGACTGTGATGACTGCCAGGTTGCTTGGTAGCGACCTTGGTGCTTTACTCTTGGTGCTGACTCCCTCCTTGGTGCTTTACTGTGCCAACCCAGCAGTGAGAGAACTCATGGTATAATAAAATAGATGAAAGAAAAATACTAACCCTTCCTGATATAGTCTTATTCTTTTTTGAGCTGAGAGGCTCAAAATCCACTCCAATATAACCTTCCATGGCTGCAAGAAGATTTTTGCTGAGACACTGTGAGGAATTAATCCAGGATTCCCACCAAAGATTTTCATACCACCCTGGAATAATCCACTGATATTTGCTGCCATACATTTCTTCATCATAAGCCTGCAAATAAGAAAAACAGAAAAGATAATGGACATTTTAATAGAGGTATTGAACATAAAACAAATCACTTTTTTAAAACTTTTTTTCATTATTAATTAAATTATGGTGTAATAGGTGTACACAAGTATTTTCGTACACAATTATTCTACACAAGTAGAATAATTATTTGCTAATAATGAAGACTTTTTTTAAAGACTTCCGACTAAAAAATTCAGGACATGAGAATTTACTAAACCCTGTTCTTCTTTCAGTAGATCATTTCTCAAAAATCAGAAAAATGAAACTGTATTCTAGAGCTGAGGGAGTTAAAGAGGAACACAAACAGAAGGCACAGCTTTCCACCGAAAGTTCCTCATAACACAACTACTAAATAAGTGATAGAACCACCATGCTACTGCATTTAAACTAAGTTATTATCACTCTCACATCAATTTAAGGACTAGGTTAACAAGAAAACGTGGATGATAGGCACCATCAAATCACATGTGGCAAATGTGAATTAGCTGACTGCTAAAAAAAAGACCACAGTAACATTAAGTTAGCAGTTCCTTCTGAGGAGCATGAGTGAATAGTGAATTGATAAAGCAAAATCTTAAGGATTTTCTTTTCTCAGCAAGAATTTTCTTCATATGAAATTCTATATTGTTGGAATACTGAATACAGCCCACTATAATCCAAGATACTGAGATTATAGTTATCTCCTTTCAATACTTAGCAGATATATATAACATGAAACAGAAATACTTTCTTAGTCAGGGACATATGCTGTTGTACCTAAAAGCCGATCTATTCTCAAATATTCTCTTTGATTGGGAAGACTGTTCTAGGATAAAATTAACAAATTTTATCTCAGACGTTTCTCTCACGGTCTTGCAACTAGATATTTTTCTTTTGACATTTCAGTCAGACTACATTTCAAAATTGCAGGTTTCATGCTTCTTTGGCTCCTGATATAAGCAACACTTGAGATAGAATGCCTAAGATAAAAATTCTAATTTTTGGAAATACATGGTGCAAGCTTAGAGCTCATAACAGGAAAACTGCTGTATTTTCACAGAAACTATTACAGAAGGAGGAAATTATAAGAATGCAAACAGGACATATTAGTCATTCTGAAATAACTGTTTTGAAAAGTATCCCAAAGATCACACAAAAACCCTATCAGAGAAGTAAAGATCAATAGCAGAATATATAAAATAGGACATCCTCCTAAACATGTTCATACCCAAATTAAAAATGGGCTTTAAATCTGTGAAGTCTATTATAATGGTGCCAGCTCAGTTCATAACAGTATTGTGCACAAAGCAGATTTATTTGGCCCCTGGTTGCAGAAGCTTTTGTTCAGCCAAAATCAAATTTCATGCCTTTGTATACAATGCTGCATCAAAGTCCTGTCTGAAACCTGGTGTCTTGCATCTCATAAATTGCTTACTCCACAATCCACATAAACAGTTTGTCTTTTGCTTGTTAATTCTGCCCTTCCAGAAACATATCTGCTTCTGCGCCCCTACCCACCTCCACTCCTGCACAGCTATGGAGACACTGTATTCCAGGGCCACCTGTGAGGAAAAGAGCAATTCCATCCTGCAGTATTTCCTTCTAAAAGAGTTTTCATTATACAGTTAGGTCACTCAAGACCTTTCAGTGACTCAATGTTTTTTATCTGACAGTTTTCAAATCATGAGGACACAAACTGATACAGAATGGTGGTTTTAGAAAAGGACAATCTTATGTAGCTTCCCCTGATCTATAGAGATTGAAGTATCAAATTGTATGTTGCCAGAAAGTATTGGCTGTGAACTATTCTGAAATTAGAGCTGCTGGAAATTTTCTGTTTGAATAAGCACTTGTACTGTTTCCTGCATAATCTGTGAATGCCCTGGGAAATGGGCTGAAAATTGAAAGTTTCAAAATAGCCAGAAATTTCATCCTGGGAACAAGGGATCATTCCCAACATGGTTGCCTGAAAGACTGGTTACATTTTCACATTTCTGCCACGATCTGGTTTAACAAAACACAAAACAAACACCTTAAGAGCTTTCAGCTTTTCCTTTGAGATATGGTGGAATGACAGGTCTTGAAGGGTAGTCTGGGGAAGGCAAAAGTAGGAAGAATTTCAGCTCCTCTGAAGCTGAGCACCATGACCATGCAGTCATTTTTCTAGTGACAGCACAGCTGATAGTATTTAGACGTTTCAGCATTTGGGTCCCAGAAGACTTATTCCAAAATAATGCTTTTTTGCTACCATTTTCTCCCTGTTGAGTCTCCTGAACAGAGATGATTTTGATGCATAAAAGATACAAGTACTTGAAACATCTTTCTTGAACTGTTTGAGTGCACATAGACCAATACTTACAAGTTTCAGTTTCTACGGGGAAGATTTTTTGGCAGAAAAGAGCAAGCTGAAGAAGGTTTGCACGTACTTTGTACCACCGGAACAGCATAAAGTAGTCATACATTTTCCTTAATCTTTCTCCCATGCCCTATGCAAAGCCCCGAGTTACTGGTAAGCAGCCAGGAAACTGGCATGGACAATTTTTTCCCTTGTGAAACTGATTTTTTTTTTTTTTAACATTTCATTCTTGTTTGAATCCATAAATAAATGCTTATTTACATCAAAGAGATTAATGTAAGAGACATTTTTTTATGTGCAGTAAACAATTATTGGTAATTTGTTGATTGTTGAAGTATTAACTTTTGGCCAAAAGGCCCTAATTTCTATTCCAAGAAAACATCACATTCATCCCACTGAGGTGAAAATTAATTATAAAGCTAAGTTTTCCCATAGAACTAAAATTGCTCACTGTTTTTGACACTGGTGATAAATGAACAGCTAAGCTTATTTAAATCCTTGTAGGAAATACCTGACAACATTCACTTTGGCTTTAACCAGTCCTATAAAGTTTGCTACTGAATTATACTATCTTTTAGTCCATGTTTTTTGCATGGGTGTTAGTCTCTTCTTCTAAATACAAGGAACAGGAAAAGAGGAAATTATCTGAAGTTGCAGTAAAGGTGGTTTAGATTGGATATCAGGAAAGACTTCATCACTGAAAGGATTATCAGGGACCAGGGAAGAGGTTGAGTCACCATCATAGGAGGCATTCAAAAGATGTGCAGATGAGGCACTTAGGGACATGGCTTAGTGGTGGACTTGGCAGCGCTGGGTTAATGCTGGACTTGATAATCTTAAAGGTCTTTTACAACCTAAATGGTTCTAGATCTTATATAAACTCCAACGGATGTCCTGAGGAAACCTCACAGCATATGTCTGTTGAATCCAGGGAGAAAAGTGAGGCAGAATTTAAAGGTTTTACCACCTACATAAGTCATTTCCAAATAATATTTAGGATATAATCATAATCAAGAAAAAAAAAAAAAAGGCTTGCACTAGTGAAAAATCATCTTCCTTTAAGAAACTCAAAGCCTTTTTCTGACTGACGGCAGTAACCTTGCAGAGTATGACAGGGAATCACAAGTGAAACCTGTCTGAAGATACACCTAGAAAAAAGGAGTTAAAAAACTTGACATATCTACAATATTGTGCTCTTAGACATAAATCTGTAGGAGTACATGAGTCAACAATATATTTATGACTAATAACAAGCTTTCTGACATATTGTAGTGCATTAATATATAAATGACCTACTTTGAACTGCCCTCTCCCGCATTCAGTCTCCTGCTGAAACCCTCAAATAAATACATTTTTAAAAGCCTAAATACACGATCTTTTCGATTTCTCCAGGTTCCAGGAAAACCCAGCCTATTATTTCTGACACTAATATACTTTAGAAGCAGCCATCACGCCGTAAACCGCTCAGAGTTACGCACATTTCCCACGTTCACACCAAACTGTGGCCACAGAAAGCTGCAGCTGACGTTCATGTGACAGAGACATCCTCTCCCTGGAACCCTTCAGACAACAGCAGTGCAGACTGAAGGACAGCCTGCCCCTCCAAGGAATTCTAGGAGTTCTTCAGTGGCCTCACATGCACATGGATTTGGAAGAGAATTCTAGAGAAATGCAACTAGAAATTAAGGGCAACTAGAAATGAGGCCAATCTCTTGCTAATGCTAGATTGGAAGATAATTCTGACCAGGACCCCTCTGCTGGGGAAATGCAGCCCAACCCTAAGAGATCTGAGGAGGATTTGGGCTGCAGAAGTACCATTCTTTCATACAGGAATGAAAAAATAGGAGATTATCTCTGTCAATCCAATTTAAATGGCAGTACAAAAAGATCTACATACAAAGAACTATCAGAGATGAGAAGAATTAAAAATAAAATACTACTTTCCATTTCCTTTTGGATGAAAACAGATTTTATTCCTTCCAAACATACTCTACAATCTCCTTTCCAAATTTTGCCACCAACTGGGACAGCTGCTGAGTAAGAGCCAAAATGCATCTGAAGCACATGTAGCACTCAGATTTTGAACTTCTGCCTTTCTTTTCTTTCCAAGGATAGGAAACTGTCTCACTAAGTGAACACTAAAAAACACCCAAGGAAATTTAGATGCTGTCATTATTGCTTTTCCATTATATTTACTGTGTTCTTGGATTAATCTAACTATTCAGACTAAGAATTCAATACTTAGACCATTAAAATTTTTCTCTTTGGGACTTTTTTTCAGGCTGGTACAAGTATATATCTACTTTTTAATCCTGCTACTTTTAATGGCAATAACAGTGGATACGTTTGCAGCACATTCACACAAACAAATGGTGAGAATAGGGAATTTTTTGTTTGCTAGTCTTGCTGTTATGGTTAAAAAACCCTTTATTTTTTACCAACTAATATTTGCTTTCATGTAATACGTGTAAAATGTGCAGCAGTCAGATGAGAATGACAACTGTACAATTAGCGACATTTTCAGTAGCAGAAATTATTAGTGTTGCTGAGTTAGGATGTATAGGAACTGGCTTGAATATCCTATTCTTTCAAAGCAAAACATGCAAAACTCATACACACAGACATTAACAGAACACAGCTCTTGGTCGAGATTGAAACCTTGCAGTTGTCTCTCTATCTGCTGCTACATATGCAAGTATTTCCCTGGATCTGATGTGAACAATGCTCAAGTTTGATTTGGCATTTAATTCCACTACAGGAAAGTAATAATAAGAAAAAGCTAACCATGCAGCCTATGCCTAAATTCCACTGAAGTCAAGTACAAAGTATTTCATTGAAAGAGAAATGGAACTAAGCATGTGTAACCTCTCTTTAAAATATAAACCTTCACAGAGCTGAACTTCATGAAGAAATGTTTATGCTCAAGTTACTTTTTATTCAAATGAAGCACATTCTTCAGTCTGACATGCAATTAAATATATTTACTTACACAGCAGAAAACTTTCACAGCCATTTCCTCATCAAACTGGCCAAGGATTATCCGAACGTCATTACCCTGCAGATTGAATAAAATGTGTGGCAGTTAAACACAGTCCCAGCTTCCAGACACCACTTTAATTGGCCATTCAGACCATGCAGGGAGTTAGCACAGATTACAGCTGCAGACAGAATTAATACAGAACGATTTCATCTTCTAGAAGTTCAAAAACTTGAAGTAATTCAAAAGAAAAAAAAAAGCTGAGGTGTAGAAAATGATTAGGCTATAGTACTAATGGGAGTAAAACTGATACTACAGTCAAATATTAGTATTCAATAACACTAAAATATCAAATATTCTTTTGCTTCCTTGCAATATTTCTTCTGCAATTTTGCATATTAGAACCAGTTGAAGACATAAACTTATCACTGTCTGCATGATATAAGACTGTAAAATTAAGAAATGAGATTTGTGAGATCAAATGCCTTGATATTATGCCTGCTTTAAAAACCTAATTTTTAAAGGTTTTATTCATACAACATCTTCTCTATAGTCACTATAATACATTGTCAACTTGCACTCTACTCCCTCCCACCTCCACACATTAAAAAAAATCATCACAGTTTAAGAACCTATGACTGAAGTCCAAAGCCAATTTTACTTTCATACTTAGAAACATATTAAGAGAATCTTCCTAAATTCAGGAGCATATGCAGGAAAATATTTCTCCAGGAACAGAACTAACCTCTGCCTAACATGAAAAATTACTTCTAATATGCATAAAACACAATTTTATGACTTGACATTACCTTTTCTTTCACACAAAGGCAGAGTTCTCTGCAAAAGCTTGAGCAAATTTAATTTTCATTTCTTTCATATAAGACCTGTTTTGAATTACTAATAGCTCTTTCCCCCTCCAAGGAAAAAACAAACATATGATTTGGTATGATTTTCAGTGGCAAAAACATTTAAGTTTTAATTAAATCAATTTGTCAAAGATTTTTAGCTCAGATAATTTCACTGTTTATTTCCTGTTCAGCAGAAAATATTATGATGGACAGTGCAATAAGATATTAGAATGCCTGTGTAATTAAATGCATGAAAACAGTATCACTCTTAGCTTGGTTCAAATCAGAAATAATGTAATGTGCTTTGCTCATTCTGAACCTGTGCATTTTCAGTAGGCCTGCTTTTCTTCATTTTTACATTTAGGCACAGACTGATAAAATAATGTAAATCTTTTTCAAGTGGATTAGATTCTTTATAAACAAATCTAACAAGGTTACATGAAACTAAGCAAACAAATTACACAAATTACAGCAATAGTATTACAGTTTTTGTAAGGACAATAAATAGATTTAGGAATTATGCACAAAAAAACCTCACCTCATCTACAATTTTAAAAATAATCTGGTTATTCTTGGAACCTCAGCTCTGAGTCACTTGACTGCTCTGAACATAAAAATGCAGACTTAATATTTGAAAAAAGAGTAGCAGAGTTTGATTAAAAAATAAATGGCAGAGCACCTAATAATTAAATTTAAGATATGAAGAAATTCCTTTCCATTTTATGACATGATGAGAACCAATTAAAAAACCAACCAAACAAAATATGTAAACTGTGTGACTTCAATAATAATCCCAAAGTGCACACTCAGCAATGCTGCCCACTGGCTGTGTGACAACATTCAGAATGAAGTCACAGAGTCTGTGGTGTGACATTGCTTCCTTCTGATTATCACATAATTTAGCATGCAATCATGTAACCAAGGAATTGTGTGTCAGAACATATGTAATTTAGAAGCTAATTTAGGAAAGTCTATACAACAGCTCTTCCTCTTTCAAGCATAGCAGTCTTCCTATGTGCAATGACACACTCCTCAGCCAGCCTCTTCCTCCTGAATTCCATTTTTTCCATTTTCCCCAAATTTGTTCTTGAAGTATTGCATTCAAGGTTGCAAATAAGCCTAGATCCATAGGATACCAGGCCTGGGTCTGCAGGCTCCATCCCACATAAGAGAAGCTGAAGCTTCAAACTCATGCAACTGCACATAGCTCAAGTCCCTTGCAGAGGTTTTATCTGCATGGATAGTGAGGTCTGCACTGAAGTATATCAGAGCTGGGTTCATGTCATGGCTCGTGGGTCAAAGTCCACGTTACAGACTCATGCAAAGAGATACATCAGATGCTTGCTGGGCATAACTTTTTTTAACCCCTTCATTCATACTGATAGATGACTATAAACCAGCATGATTTCCTTGCAAGGATATACTATTCCTTTACACAAACCCTTGCAGAATGATGCAAGTTAACACAGTGGAACTTCCTCATAGGGATCAAAAGAATCACCCACTGGATCCTAGTAAGTGTCAAGTCTCTTTTTCAGAGAGCTGTAAATTGCTTGCATGGAGCTAAAACATATTTGACAGAAGAGGTTTTAATTAATGGAACTAGGCAGGTGATCTACAAGATGATTAAAAACATCCCAGGGGGAAGGCAACTCCCAAAACTGCACTTACATAAAAAGACCAATGTTTAGACTGTTTGCCAGATGGTGAGCTGTCATATTTACTCTTCCCCAAGATTACAGTAGCAATATACGCATTTAAGCTTTGCCCCTCAGTAAGAAATACATATGTTCCCATATGGACTGAAGTTCAAACAAGAAAATGAAGAACAGTTACAGTTCATTTACCCACAGTTGTGGCAAACCCTGCATAAAAGCACGTTTTATAAATTAAGGCTATAGCACAGCCTCAGAACATAATGACTCCTTTCCTCCCTTCTTTCTTTCACATAGGTGAGGATATTATTTGGCTACTAAATATAAAATGTATTTGGTAGCACCAGAAGCTGAGTAATACAAATCTGGAAGAGAGTGAGGTTCAACAAATCTAAGATGCTCTACTGAGGGATGAAGAGCAACTCGTCTCCTTCACTGCCATTTCTAACAGCCTGAGACACGAGACACTCTTTAGCCTTTTCAGGGTTTTTGAGTGATGCATATTATGCTGGAATAGGCAGCTATTTTTTTTTCAGCCTTCAGAGCTTCCTTTCTTTGATCAGATTTTAATCTGTCTCATTTCTAATGAATAACACCACAATGTTGTATTATATAGCTTTCCAGAGAAGGATTGCTACAATATCTCATCTGCCAGGAAAAGTCAATGTCTTGGCAGGCTCTTTATGAGATACCTAAATTGAATAGCTCAGCTACTCTGTCTTATTCTCTACCATGTATCTGGCAGTCAAGAGGTTATCAATAAATCTACAAAAACCTGGGTAACTTTGACAGCAGAGGTAGCCACATGTTCTGCCTTCTAAATGCTTGGATGTCCACTTGCAGAACTATAGATAAGCCTCTGACCTTAGCTATGGAATCACTGACAGTGAAGGTGAGCTGGAGGACATCAACTCCCACCATCGTAACATGATGGTAATTCTTTTGTCCTACGTGCAAGATATGAATAAGTTGGAAGCAGAAGTGTTATTGCTCTTACAGTTTGTCTGTACATGCTTAGAATTTTCAAGCATTTACATGGATGTACAAATCCATCCCTTTCTCTGGACACAAAAATGAGTTTTAAAGATATCTTTATGCTTGTATTTACCTTTTAACTGTATGGTCAATGCAGTAGAAACTAAGGTGTTACCGAGGGAAAAATAAAATATATTTCTGCAAATCATACCAGATTTTTCTGGTATGATCATTCCATCATCATTCATTCATTCCATCACCAGATCATTCCATAATCATCAATTTCATTAATTTAAATGTGTTTGTGAAAATAAAAGGTATTTCAGGTAAGCGGATACCAGTTCACCTATATGAGGTTTACGTGTTGAAGAAAGGAATGAACATTTTTAGAATTGTTTAGCTAAATTCTATGTCTAACATGTACCTAACAACAACTAACCTTATATTTCTGTCCAGAACAAGCAATTTTCTGGATAATTGCTTATTTATTTTTATTAACTTGAAGAAGAAATCAAGAGATAAAAAGTATACTGTTAGTTCAGTATACTGAAGTATAGTATACTTCTGGTATTCCCTGCAAAACAACCCAGTGTGTTGTTGATGCAGAGGAAAGCTATAATCACGTTGCTTCTTCTGACTTCAAGTCTAAAGATCCATGCTTAATACGTTGTTTTTTTTCCTTGCTACTACACCATTGCTAGTCAAAAATGTGGAATTTACTGTAACACCTACTGGAGTCTCTTCAATTCAGACAAGTTTACAGACAGGAAATACAAACTGGCTTAGACTGGACAGACACAAATAGCTTTCCACAAACATAATCTTTACCTATTAATACTTTAAGCATTCAGGCTTACATCTCTAGATTGTGGAAATAATAAAGTAAACTTAGTTTACCATGCTCCAGAACATTTCTACCTTCAGTACTGGTCTAGTCTTACACAGGTCAATATTCTTGCCTTTTTTTTTTTAAAACATAATTTTGTTTATTAAGGTTTTTCTGTAACCTGTTTTACACACATTTAAGCATTTGTAGGATTGTGGCTTTGACTGTGTCATAGGTACTTGATGCCAGAAACAATTTGATCTTCGCCATTTAAAAGTTCTTTCTCCTGCTGTTCAATCATTTTTTTCATGTTCCTGTGCAGTTTAAGATTCATATCTCCTGTGTCTAGTTTATTTCTGTTTGCACTGCACGGTAATGCTAAAATATAGTTTTAATTTTATGAGATGCCAGAAGTCTAATAAATCATTACAATAAGAGAAGGATGGGAAATTATTCTGCTACCAAATTTATTTTTCCTTCTTTTTTCCTTATGATTCATTTCAAATAATGCAGATGATGTTAGCAAAGAATTCAATTTAAAATGTGTAATGAAGCTAATGGAAAGAAGCTTAAAAGGGTTCTGGTTCCAAACCTCAAGAATTTTCACATGTGTATCACTATGACTGGGGCTTTAAGTGCAAACATTAGGTCAGCAACAACTTTCTTTATTTAATATCACTGTTAGGAACTGTTAAAAACATTTACTATACATATACACGTTCATTAACTTCAGAAGGACTAGGCCCTCAAAATGCCTTTTTTTTTTTGATACTATTATGCAATGGAATGTAGTAATACATCATTCTAACACAAATTTGTCTCCTTGCTCCTCTTCATAGAAAAGAAATCACCACTTTCTCTTTTTCATCAAACAGCAACACGTACCTTAAGCTTCTTCACACTTGTGCAGGGATCATTGGAAAAACTCTCAGTATCTGAAATCTCGATGTCTTCACCATAAAGGACACCAGTCAGATCATTCCTCACCTGTCACAAGTTGAGAAAAAGGCAAACTGGTGAACCAAGGGCCAGTGAGAAGGAAGCAGATGGACTGCATTTATATCTGCAATGACAAGCAATGATCTTGAGGATGATATATTCACCCACATACTTTTTTCTATTTCACCTAAAATGTGATCAAGGCACTATTTATGACCACACTCTGCTATCAATGGCTGTATCACGTAAAAGACTTTACTATGTATGGGAAGAGAAGTTCACACACAGCCCCACAAGCTGGGCTCCCACTTTGTGTCATGGAGATGGGCAATTCTTCTGTATTTTTAGGGCTGTTAGAACCAAAACCTTTGTTGTGGCCGAAGTGATGTATGAGACAGCATCAAGGCAAAAGACTCATCAAGGAACCTTAAACATTCTCAAATACTTATTTCAGCTAGTCTTACCATGAATCAGCAGAGCTTAGCTTGCATCACTTAGGCACTGACACAGCCTAATGAACTCCTCTGTGGCCTACCCCTCTCTTAGTCCACTCATCACACCATGGGCCAGCAAGAGGAATAGTTGGCTTGAAGGTGGCACATACAACCAGGTACTAGCAGATTTTTTCACCTGTTTTCATAGTGGCAAGACTGTCCTCTTTGAGCTAATGGCACAAAGAAGCAGGATAACATTCAAAGCAATCTGGGTTTCTGATTTAGGGTTTTTCCCATGTAATTAGTTCAAGGTTTTCTGTCTTAATCACTGCTGGTTTTTCCTCCATCCACATGACTACAAAACCAGTTTCATGTTACTATTCCTAATAGATAAGCAAAAATAATTTTAGTCTGCAACATGATTACAGAATGAAATGAAGAGAGTGGCACACCAATTTTAAGTTAATAGAATTATGATCACATCAATTGCAGTGATTGTCTATTTAATTTACTTGTAATAACAGAAATAGGAGAAGCAAATAATTGTAAAACAGGTATTCCACATGCAAACACAGAAAATAGAAGATGGAAGATACAGGATATTAAACAGGAGAATTTAGAAACCTGTGTGTCATATGCAGATACTTTCTGATCATTTCCTGACAATCATCACTACACCAGCTGCCTTAATTACTTCTTTCATGGCCTCTATGTCATCTTATCCCCTTTAGTCATGCTTTAAAATTACTAAGACACATTTTTCACTTTATAACCTTTTACAATGATTAAAACAAATGGACATATAAAGAACTTTTTATTAAAAATTGTTTTATCTCAGAGAAGCAAGACAGAATGGTCAGTTTGCCGATTTGAGTTACATCCTTTATCCCTCTGTGATGTTACCAGTTTTTAAACTCTGTCTGTGAAAATGTGTTCACAAAAAGTGATCAGTAGTTACTTCTTTTTCTGCTTCTATACTAATAAAACTGAATTATTGCTATTTTAGCTCCAGCAATGCCATTAACTGCTCCTTACAACAGAGGTCTTTCTCAATACAAAGAAAAATTTTTTTTTAAACAAACCATCAGTCATAATGAAAAAAACCAAATCTCTGTAGATCATAGTTTAGCCAATGTCCAAAATCCTTCTACCTAGTGTAAGAGAACACTAGAAATATCATTTGCTACTGACAAAAAGTAGCATTTTCCTTACTTAACATCAATATACTTTCCAAAGGATTACAATTTGTCATATGCTTCTACCCAATACTGTCCTACTTTCTTCTATATGACAAGAATGTTTTCATTTCAGATTTGCTTTTTTGATATTTTCTGACCAATTCTTGTCAGTCTTTTAATCAAAGAAAGACTAGATTAACATTACTCAGCTAAACTGAGCAGAAAACAGCTGATTTACCAAATACTGTCTAGTCAAATTAGACCATTATTAACATAAGAACAAAGATAAAAACTGCTTATTAATTATTAGTAGTACTTATGGACAGGCTTCAGTGGTGGGCACAAGGCTGATGATTATAAAAATTATATTTCAGACTGTCTACTGATTTGTTGGGATTCCATCCTTTCAGAACTTTGCACTTGAGGAATTAAATTGTGAATGTTTGGGGTTTTTTCTGAGCAGCGTTTATTTAAATTCAGCCACTGAGAAATTTCTTTGAAGTCTCCCCTGGCTCATCTGCTAGAAACAAAGTATCTGTGGCTTTCAGAGCTCATAGACTTTTCATTTATCTACTGATTAATTTCCCAGAAGACACACCTTACCAGATTTTGTGCCAAAGTTGAAAACCTTTTCCCTGTACTGCTGGAAGCAGATATTTGCTGCTTTCCAGATGCATCTGTTGTGGAGATTTTGCCAAAAGAAAAGTGTTTCTTTCCCATTATCCCAACAAGATATTAGCAGTTTTCTAAGAATTTACGAGGTTTTTCTAAAAGACAAAGTTTCCCTTTCAATGCTCTGACTTATGTCTGACACGTCATCCTGTGTCCCTGCTCTGGGAGCATTTTTACTATATTTTCCAATTTTTGCTTCCTATTTCCATACTTTTTTCCCCAACGACTTCAGGTTCTTTTCTTCCTTTATAAATACTCTAAATATATCATGGAATGGAAACTTGGTGTTTCTACAGAGGTTCTTCACTTCTATCAGAAATACTTAACTACCGAATCTTCTGATTTGGATTGAGGTCCAAAGTCAGAATTTGCAAAGCCTCACCTCCAGTTCTAGAGCTGCCAACCCTGACACAAACATTCCTATTTTGGATGAAATCTGTGAAACTGATAATACAAAATGCTGCATGTTTTGTTTTAGCAGATGCTAACAGTCCTGGAAAGCGTATCACCAGCAGATTTAGTACAAGCAGTTTTAGAGCTCAGCAGCAATCGTTTCATTCCACCAACTCCAAGTAAAGAGAATCGTAAACTACTGTGCTTCTGGTTTTTGTTGTGTAAATGGGATAATTTTAACTTTCAGAAACTGCTGTAGAAAGTGGTAACAAAACTACCACTTTCAAGAAGTTTTTATGAGGATCCACAGCTGCTAAGGAAATTTTGCACCAACTATAACACAAAAGCAGTATAATTCCTGAGGGTTTTAGATCCTTTTTAAGAATTTAATGAAGGCTGTAGCTCTATGTCTGTTTATATCAACTTTACGTACTTTAAAGATAGCAATATTTCATCTTCCCAAAACAGGAGCTACCAGCCCTGGTCCTCAATAAACCTGAATATTTTCATAAACCACTGAAAAGACACTTTTGCACTGTTCTGTATACGAAACTAGTTGAAATTAGTATTTCACCATATTACATATTTAATCTGTGTGGTCAACTGCAAAAAAAAAAAAAATCCCAAAAACTCCTGTGCAAATATGTTTACTCAGGAGCAAGTTTCAAAAATTGAAAGGTTTGTAATGATGCCTTTGCAAGAAGAAAAGGATGGCCCTTTTGCTTAGGCAAAAGCGAAGACAGGATGCAAGGGAACTGATTTTTCTCTCTCATTCAACCAGAGCTGCTCTTCGATTCAGCTCCTATGACAGAATTAAAGTTTTAAAGTTTGTTACCAAGTGGGGCTGCGCATTTTTCTTGTGAAGTGGATGGTAGCAATACTTGCCTACCTCATAGCTCTTGTATCAAATTTAGTGATGTTTAAGAGGTGAACAACAAAGTCCCTCACCCTGCACCTGTGAAAGAAGAAATACAGGGATTTTGAGGAGTAAAGAACTTGCACTGCAAAGGAAAAAAAATTCCTTTTCTGTTATTTAATCTCTAATCTCAAATTGAGACAGTAGTTATAAGAAATAAGTGGGCTGTAAAAAATGGTGAGTCTAGAGGAGATAAAATTGCAACATACTTGTGGTCTGTACCAGAAAGAATGCATGTGGCTTGAAGGAAAGGAAGAACATGTTGGGGAGCAGCATGGTCTGGCTCCCTAAGGAAGAGGGGCACAAGTGCACAGCCCTCAGAACAGGGACCTCACCAGCCAGCAACCCAGCAAAGGGAGCAGGACAGGCTTGGTGAGAACAGCCAGTTTCAGCCATGTGGTGACACCTCCATACAAGTTCCTGGTAATAAGGCTGGTTCAGTGTAAAGCTGGGAAGGCCATCCCCAAGTGTGGAACAGGATCAGGTCTGGTAAAAATAACCAGGGTCAGACAGAATCCATGATTGCTGGGCAGGTCCGTACCAAAATGACAGGAGTGGGGACAAGCCTACAGGGTACCTGCCAGGCACAGCTGTGATGGAGAGAATGAAAAACCCCACAGCATCACGAGGGCATGGACTGATAGCACTGAGTTGAAGTGAAATGGGGTCAGGGACGGGGAAAGAGGGGAGGGGGTGTTGCAGTCCTGGGGGCTACCCAGGGGCAGAAAGGGTTTTTGGTGCTCTCAGAGCCTCAACACTGAATTTTGGTTGTTTTTACTTCCTACATGAACTCTGTATGATGATTCTCTGCGTACAATATACAAATGACCCTGTCCCCCACAAGGATACAAAATTTGCACACATTAGTGATTTTATTTTAGGTGAGATGAGGCTGCTCACTTCAGTGAGATTATGAGTGCAAGCACCTTGTGACCTGTAGCAAATAGTTAGCATCCATTTGATCACAGTATTTCATTTTTTTGCAAGCCAATTTTATCTGGTTTTTTTCCCAAGGAAAATAGTAAAGAAAGGTGATATTCCTGATGAACTGTCAATCTACTGATGATAGTTTGGATTTAGGGGTCTCCACTGACCAACATTTCAAATCAGGTTTCAAATTATATGTTTAAAGGCACAGTTCACTCAGTTAATCCTAACTCTGCCAGTAACAAAATGAATTTAATAATTTTCAGATTAATCATACTACTTTGTTTTTAACAGATATTTCTGATGACCTTTTGGTTCACTAAAGCTGCATGTAAGTACAGCAAGCTAAATCCTTGTTGTTCAGGGCAATCTAATCCCACCAGATGTTGATCATAAGGGATGCCTAACAAATGAGAACTGGTCAGACCAGATGGTTTACACAGTCAGATATTTTACTAAGATTTCCTGTTGTCCAGAATATACAGTGCACTTTAAAATGTTATACTGTAGGAGTTTCAGTACAGACGTATATGTGTACAAAATAAATGCTTGAATGATAAGAAAAAATTTCCTCATTACATGGACAAAATGTAAATTGTGAGTAATTGCATAGGACAGATTACAATTTTTGGGATTAGTAAAGATAGAGGTCTCACCATATATGATGCATTATAAGCAAATATAATTATTCTTATTTCCATTCCAATAGAACACATTACTCATATTTAGAGGCTTAGAAGCATTAAGTGAAAACTTACATCCTAGAAATACTAACTGCAGAGGTATGCTTTAATGGATATACACATCATATGAGACTACAAAAACGAAACAGGTGGTAGAACCTTATTTGAGGCAGAGAGACACAGCAAAAATAAAAGATGAAGCAAAAATACACCAAGAAGAAACAGTAAAATATTATTTTGGCTAATGGAAAGAGTTTCATTATGATGAAAACTAAAAAACTAAATATGTTTTATTGTGTAAAGGAGAAATGAAATCAGAACTGCATCTGATTGCCTTTTCTGTTCAAAAGAAATCAGAATTTTTTAAAAGTACCATGTTTATGGTTTTCATTGTGACAGGAAGGGAAGAAGGAGGCCCGGAATACTGGATTTTAACTTGGGTAAACTGCCACAGTATGGGCTTCCCCCAAAAATATTACTTTTTTCATTGAAGTAGGATGTTAGTAGCTGGGTCTAACCTGAAAAATAATGCAATCAATATTAGTCTCCCCTACAAGAAACACCCACATGTTTCAGACTGAATCTTTCAGACTAGAGTAATAATAACGCTGCTAATGATATTTTTGTTGTATTTGTATTATAACTACATATTCCAGTTAAAAATGTTAATTATCCTCCTTTCTGCCTGGAATGGCAGTATGATAAATAAGATTTCACATAAAATATGTGTGACTATCAAATAGATCATACCTATTTAAAAATAAACCTCTATGAAGTCACCTACAAAATGCTCTAATTTCCCCCCAAATTCTCTAAAGGAAGAAAGAAATTTCCTTACTTTATCTTTCTTGGGTTTTGATCATAGAAGTTAAATGTCATCAGGAATTCTGATGCTAAACCTACCAGTTGTGCATAAAAAGTATTGATAGGCATGCAGGGTTTTTGTGGTAGGGGAGAAGTTAATTAGAGGGCTTTAGGGTGACCTACAAACAGGTCAAGTTAGAAGATGATTTCTCTCCAATAGAGATAAAATCAATTAAGCTTATCAGTGGATCAGTTGCCGTGAGGTATTTGAAGAAAACAGAATATTACAGTGAAATAAAAATTTAGCTAGGAAAAACCCCCAGGGATCTGCACTATAACAAAGGATGAAAAGGTTAAGTTCCACTTAATCTACAGGCATGTTAAGAACATGCACATAATGTTCAGGAGGACTTTGAGCCATCTGAAAAAGAAATAACCACCTCTCTTCACTAAGACTGGATACTAAGACAAGTTAAAACACAACTCAGTAGTAAAGCAGAGAGAGGAAAGGAATGGCATATTCCTTACAGGAAAAAAAAAATACATAATGCACTGCCAAGCCAGAAAGGATCTCTAAGACAGTAAGCAAGGATTGAAAGTAATAGTATTTTCTATAAGCAATAACATCTGTTCACATGAGGAGTTAAGGAGCACCAATGAACTAAACTGAAAAAGAAAATACACAAAAAATATACTTCTGGTTCCTTTTCTGTGAGACAGCACCTACAAACCTGAGGATAATGTGATTTCTGATTGCTTCCAGGGAAATAGGACAACCATCCTTCTACTAGTTTATCAGATGTGACTCGTAGAGAAAGCAGAACAAAATTAAAGGGTCTGGAGGCTGTAATATTATACAACAGTAATTTTCATGTCAGGTACTATGAAAGTAAATAGGGGCCATATTGAGAATAGATTATTTAATAATTCATAAACCAATGCCAGAAGTGCAAGTAATTTAGTGAGAATTTAGAAATGCTTGTTTATTACAGCAAGGGAATGCAATAGGACTACTGAAGTTGGTGCAAGCATTCAAGTAACTGGAGTGCTGAAATACTCAATATTTTATCTTGGAGGGAATGTGGAGGCAGACAAGTAAAGGCGCTCTATATTATTATATGTGAAGCGCAATCAGAACATCAAATGAAAAATATAGAATACACTTGCATCTTTTCCTGGTAATTTAAATTTCACAGGGTTTTCATACGAGTTTAGAGAAAAAAATTAAAATAAATTAAAATCCTCTAGATTCATAGTAAGGCTGCTTTACACTGGTAAATTTAGTCTAGCCTAGGAAATAAGAATAAAAAAAGATGGACAGTCTTATGATACCACATGAAAAAAGAATAAATCACAGCTTAGAAAAAGATAATTAATTTCTTTTGAAGGACACACTGTACTACCACACTCAAATCCTCTTCTGTAGTAGTCCGTATGTAGCCAAGACTGTTCAACTACTGAACCAAAAAGGACTCAACTACTGAACCATTAGGGACTCAAAATCTGACTATATTATTAGAGGTGGACAATGTATAGTAGTTAATAATTCTTACATACCTACACAGTTCAAACACTTTTATTACACTCAGGAAGAGCCCATTTACTAAAACAATTCTCAACAGAATCCATTGAGAGGAATAATTCAAATAAACATGAACGATAATTAAATATTGCTTAAGAAAATGTTATCAGTGCTAAAAGAACTTTGATTTATAATTACATAAGGAAGCATCTTTATGTAAAATCCTCCTTGATTAGGCAGAATGAAAGCAACCTACCATTTATACATTTGAAGTCTCTTAAGCCATGACAGATAAAACATTTTTTTATTCCAACACTAACTAGGAAGGGTGTTACACTTATATTTCCAAAGTTAAGATAAATGAGCATTTCTAAGGAATGAGTCATCTCATCAGTGAATAGATGCCTAAAACAGGTGAGATTAATTGCACCCTGGAAGAACCTCTCTCCTTTCTCCATTAACTATAAATGGAGCTCAGATGTCTCTCAGATACAGACAGCTGAACTCTAGCTGAATTCCAGGTCTCAAAATCCAACCCTGTCTCAAATGGTGTTCCAGTAGCACTGCCATCCACTGAAACTTAGAAGCCCCAAAGATCCTGAGATCCTCTGACCTTGCCCTGAGAACCTTTAATAAAAGGTTCTCAGGGCAAGGTCAGAGGAGTGAGCTGCCTTCCTGCATCCCTTCTCAATCTGTCCACCCAATGGCTGAGGGAGAACACACAGGGCCTTTTTCCACCTCTTGGCTGGTAGAGAATGTTTGTTCAAACCATGGGTTTGAGAAAAACTTTAAAGTCTTTATACATTGGGATTTTTTTTCTTTCAGAAAACCTGGATCAAGTTTGAAGTTTTGCCGTGCACTCAGTCACTGTACCAAAGCTACAGCTCCTCACTAATGGTTTAATTGCATCAGACTCAGGGGGCTATGCCAACATTTATGAAAACCTCTGCATCCAGGAGTAAGTCTTGTTATCAACTGAAAACTATGACTACAAGCCTCAGTGGGAAACTAAAAAAGGAAGAAACATTTACCTAATATAAAAACTGGATGACATTTTGATGAAAGGGAGATTATAGAACCTGTGAGGATAGAGATCACAAGGAATTATTACATTATTTCAAAAGTCCTCCAAAATAGCAATCCATATTCCTCAGACTTCCGAAATGTGGAAAGGTCAGCAACATTAAGCTCAGATTTAATTCTGTTCTATGTCTGAACTATGGGAATACTTACCCTCCTGGCAACACACTGGGGTATTTGGGCTTTAGGCTTTTTAGGAGTATAGGGATAGGTTTGCTTAAAATTTGAGAACAGTTTAATAAAGCTTTTCATTAACTTATTTTCCACTGCTTCAAACATCTTTGTTAAGATCAACTTTCAAAAAACCCCCTGCAGTTTAAACATCATATGTCTCTATTTCTTCTTTCAGAAGAAAAGCAGAAAACAGACACCATTTCAGGGATCCAAGGTCATCACATTCCAACGATAATGCTATTATAAATATACAAGAAAATTTTAACATATGAACCATGCTTCAGCCCCATTTTTTCTTTCTGGAAAAATACATGAGAAGTTACCTTCTATCTCTTCTGACTCATTGAGGTTCTGCTACATTAGAGAACTAAATTGGATACTATCTGGAGTGATATTACTGGGCAGAGACAAGCAATAAGGAGATTTTAAAAATAAATATTCCTCTTTCTCTCTACTCTGTATCATTTACATTCAAAGAACTTTTTTCATTTGCCATGTATATTAAATTGAGCCATCCTTTTCTGTTTTCTTACAACTGATATTTTGTAGCACATTGTACTAAGGACTGTAACTTTAATCCATTTGAAAACTACAGTCAGAAGAAGATAAACTGAAGATGACATTAAAGTACTAATGCATTTCCTAGTTTTATGCATTGAAATTTCATACTACTGTTCTATTTTCAAAAATAACTTTTTAGAGTCTTTGAAGTGGAAAGAACTGTACACTTACTAATTTTTTGCTGTCTCAGATGGTCATTCATATCATTCCTGTGATCACTGGGATTATTATCTGAAGAAACAATGAGTTTACAAACCCAAAATGTGCCACCTTCTGCATGTGCAAGTACTGATGATGTGGATGTTCTGTCAAAATGCTTTAGCATCTGCTCTCTGTGAAGACACCATATTAGCTTTATTCATAATTTCTATTTATTTCTAATGCAGAATATTGAATTAGTTTCACAAATATTTGTGAAGCACAATTTTTAAATTTTTTTTATTCCCTGACTGTGGGATATGGAAAATCATCAGCAATGCAGATCCAAAGAAGGATTGTGAATCTGGCTATAATACTTGGCATCAAGAGTCTGCACTCACCCACTTTTACTGGAGAAACTGAGGATGTATGAAACCTTGAACAACTAACATACTGTCAGTGCTACAGGAAAATCTCTTTTCTCCCTGCTTTCAAGCCCAAAATCCACAAGAAGGCTGAAATTCACAATCTTAGTTGTGGCAGTGTTCACAATGGAAACAGCATCCTTCCCTTTGGATCTCCTGGAAGTACTCCATATTTCAAAAAAACAGACATACTATCTCACAGGCTAGCTGAAAGGCTACATAACTTAGGGGGAAAAGATCATCCCCAAATACCAATCATGCTTTTATTTACAGAAAGGACTTCTGTAAATTCCATCTGTAAATCCCTACTGATGCCCAAATCTGTTAACTTAGCTGTTACTACATTCAGATCTACATAGCTTACATGACTTTGTAAACATTCTGATAAGACTACTTGATAAGTTCAATTTTATTGTCATTTGATGGTGCAAGAATGTTCAAATGGCCAAAGACAACTAATATTTTTCTGTTTGGGAAATTTGTTATTCAGTGCAGTGAACCTCAAAAGTTATTCAGTTCAGTAAGCACAAAGTGATTACACACTACATCTGCAGGAGGAAGGAGCAGTCTTGCAGGAGCTGTATGATGGCTATGGTCTTAATTGTTGTAGGAAACCTTGCTTGAGTCTACCTATCAGTAAATGCTTCCTGAAGAAATGTCTTATTTTACTCTTCTGTTTCCAAACAAAATTAAAAAAAAAAAAAAAAAAGAGGGGTGATCCTGGAAAATGCCAGAAATGCATACAAAGTGGATTGTGTTCAAAATTAATGGTATCTAAAATTTAGTTGCATTTAGATTACCCATGAGCTCAGGAACAAAGGATAAACCTGAAAGTAAAGCTTGAAAATTCAAAACTAATAAAAGACAAGGCATACAATTTCAGCTACTTAAATGTATTTTGAAAAGGTGCCATGTACTTGACACAATAGCCAACTGTGATTTCTAGGAAGCACACAAAGTTGACCCTGTCTCTTATATGCAGCAGCAAGCTGAAGTTTAAGGCTGCTCCAGGGAGTGTGACAGAATGTTGCTAAAAGTCTGCAACAGAAAAAATAATGGATGTTTAAATTACACTCTCTCGAATAAGGGGAGCTGCAGTAGTTCGTATCACTTGGGGAGAAGAAAATTACGGGCTAAACTACTATTTCGCCTTCTAATCTCTCTGCCTTCCACCTCTTTCCTCTAAAAACTGATAATGGCACTATCGTCCATTACATCAGTGATTTTCCCAAATTCATCATGAGAGACATGACTGTCCTCTGCTAAAGGCTTTGGAGAGCAACCGCCTCTGTTAAAAAAACAAACAAGTTAAAAATGGATAAAATCCATAATCACATTCTTCTTTGGAAAGCAAGGTAGTTAATAGCTCAGTTATCCCATTCCAGTTAATGTAATCTATTCACATGGGCTAAGTGAATTAAATTCACTCTTTAATCAAAGTTAAATTCAGGTAAAACAAGAAAAAGTATTGTTGCTATTAGAGCATTTTCATCCTATTTTCTAGGACTATTAGATGATTAAACTTTACTTTGGAATTTGGGGATTATCCCTTGGTTCTCCCAGATTAAAGAAAATATAGTAACTATATTAATATATTTTATAACATTGAAGAAAACCTTGCAGCAACATTTCCTGCAATGGCATATGACTGTTATTTCACACTTTATTTACTTCAGAATCCTCAGAAGGACACCATATGGTGGTGATAATTTACTGTACTTGAGCGTCTCAGTTTGGTTCACATACTTCCTCCACTGAGATTTCAATTGTTGGCTGAAGCTGTACTGCAGTTACCTGTGAATAGTCTTTCTAGAAAAGAGATTTTCCCCCAGCTCTTGTACATATCTTTTTGAACCCTTTAATGCCTTTGTTAATTGCTCTTTCTTTTTTCTTTGACAGACTTCTATGCTCTGTGGTTTCTTCCTTGCAGTCTCTTTTCCTGAAACTTCTTAAATCAAAATAATTTCTTGTATGTTTCATATAAAGTCCTTTCTAAATATTTTCTGCACATTATTTTATATTATTCCCTATGGGATTCTGAATAGGCTTTGTGTGCACCTTGACAGATTGTCTTAAGCAGCCTTTTCAGGGTTGTGCTCATTCTTACAGCAATACAGTTAAAAAAAAATTAAAGAAAAATTGTGGCATATTTTCATTTCATTGGCTTCACATTCTCTTTTCCTGCAGGATCCTCCAGAATCACATTAATACAAGCTGTTTGGTTTAAGAAAGTAAAGTAAATTTTATCCATGACTAGAAAATCATACAAAAATGTAAGCAGTCTATCAGTACTGTCTGAGAGGAAGTCAATTCAGTATGGAAACCAGAAGACAAAATTTTCTAAGTAAGAATTCTGGGTGAGAATTACTTGAAGTGCTTTATGCTGCAAATTAAGGAATCAGTGTCAATCTGTGTTGGGCCACTTCTTGGCAGCTTCAAGTGGTAAAAATCATGGCTGCTTGTATGGACTGGTGGTCATCTCCTTGACCATATGTCCTAATTCTTTTTACTGTTGCACTCCTTTTCTTTTCAGCCTTATGGGATTGTGTCTGAAATTCAAAAAACAGCTGGAATCAGACTTCTATATCCCCACAAGACCTAGCAACAATCTGGTATGAAAAAATGTTTGGTACCTTCATAAGCATATACAATGCTTTGTTTTATCTCTCTTAGGAAGGAGAGTATCCATGTACCATCATTATGAGTCACACATTTGACTTCAATGGAATTGAATAATCTCCCTCAAAATAACTTCTATCTGTTTATGAGTTTTAAATAAATCCCATGCCATTTTTTATGTGTTTTGAATTGGTCTGAAGGATAATGGCCATACAGCATTAAAAAATTCAAAACCAAACTGTAACATTAATTGCCTGTAAAATTAATCTCCCTCCTTTAAACAAGAGAGAGACTTAGAAGAACAGGGAATAGTCCCATAGTCCATACAAGCAAACTCTGTTCTGGCTAGAAGAAGCTGTACGAGACTGGGGGGTTAGGAGAAAGACGTAAATTTTACATAAATTATGTTCTCTTTCTTTACATAACATTTCTGCTAAAGCTCTGCAGACATGTTTGAATTGACATTTGCGGATCCTGCAGTCTGAATAATTCTTTAAATTTCCATCTATTTATTTATTTCAATGCCAGAAAAATTTGGTGAGTATTATCTAGGAGTGCAGGTGTTACTGGAGTATTTAGGAAACTGACCATTTGTTACAGATTTGTGTGAATAAATGTTTAAATCACCATCCATTGACATGGAACCATATTTTCCTCCACATTACATGAACACATCGAAGTAAGGGAAGTATCAGCTACTACTGACATTTGGGTCTAAAAACATATATTAGAGAAAGGAGGACAGGAATCCTCCCTCTTTCTCTCCCTGCCCTGATTCCCTATTGTTACCAGATGATGTGATACCTTTAAGTATGGTCCTAAAGGAGAGGAGAAATGGAGGAAGTGACAATATCTTATAAGGCGGTGTGCCTCTTCATTCGTTTTCAATCATTTCTCCAAACTGCTATATAACAGATTCTAATAGATTAAGTTTCAGCTCTATAAGGTCTTTTTATATAAGATTAACCACATCAGTAGCACCCTGCAGGACTTCGGCTCAGCTCCTTCTTCTTTGTTGCAAGAGCCTGCCTATGACAGATGCAGCAAAGGAATTTCACACATGATCCTAGCCCTGCAATCCTCTGAAATACACTTTTTTTGTACCAGCTGCTCCATTAGTGGGTACACTTACACATTTTTTCCATAAAACATGACTCTTTTTATTACTGCCGAGAATGTACCTTCTGCAGTACATATTTCCTTCAACGGCTCACAAAGAAGTACTTCTTTATCTGTTTCATTATTGAAATAGAACCCAAAAAATACCTGAGACATATTAGAAATATCTGTACTTTCAGATGCTCCCAACATCCTACACTGCATGATTTTTTTAATATCTGTTTCTTCAACTCCTCATCAACTCTTCAACTCTTCTGTGCATCTTACAACAGTATTTGCTGACAAATGGACTTTGTCACCCTATTGTTTTCCATGCATCATTTCAGTCATTTTCACTGGAGCAAGAAGAACAAGTGTTGCCTCAATAATATGGGCCTTTTTATATTTTCCTATTAAATATGAAAATTCAGAATTTTCTTTTAAACATTTATCATTATGTTTAGCTATGAAAGTACTAGAGAGACTATCACATGACTTTACACATCACTTGAGGCTTGTTTTTGTGTTCTGGATGCTTAAATTTTAAACATCTTTCTAATCTCAATGCCTTCATTTACTGTCGATAGCAAACATCTCAAGGCACAACATACCTTGAGAGCAAGGTATACTATTAGCAACAGTAGCTAGAAATCCATATTTCAAATGGTCTTGATAATTTGGGTTGGTTTTTTTTTTTGCTTCACTTCTTGTCAGATCTGCTGGGCTCATCATAGTTGTTATCCATAATGTGACTGATGAAGAGCTTGTACTAGCAGAAGGAGAAACATCAGCTCTGTCATTTTCTTCCTGTTCACTTCTATTGGCATTATCAGTATTATCTTCAATCTGCACTTGCTCTGCTGGAATCTTTTTAAGCCCCTTGTCCATCTTGTAGTTTAGTGAAAAGTAGATAATATAATCCATAAATCCACTTAACTGGGCACATGTAAACAGTAATACATGGAATAAGCTGAAAGAGAACGAATGAGTGAGGATGCTGCTCTCAATTCCCCAGTGTTGGGAATTAGCTCCTCTTCCCTCAGGACACTTCAGGAGCCCTCTGTGACTGACACATGGCATGGCTAAATGCACCAGTGTCAATTTGTATAGTAAATATTAGTAAAGCTTAATTTCTTCCTCATTTTTTAAGATAAAAATAAACAGAAATGGAAATGTGACAATTTTCTTCCTGTACCCCAACATAACCCTTGGTGTGCAGGCACCCCTATCTGGAGACCTTAGCCATATGCACTCTTTAGCTGAGCACAGTTCAGAGTTTGCCAGCCTATATCTGGATTGCAGCATGGATTGAAGGCAATCTCTAGCCACTTGCAAAAAGATATGCACTTCAAGATATATGCCTAGCAAAAAAGACATACGCCTAAAGTGTCTACAGTACTACTGCAGTACCTACACTCTTCTCCCAAAACTAAAGGTAAGCAATTATATCCAGTTCTTCCACTAAAAGCAATGACAAGATAGAGCTCAAACTTTAGAGGAAAACCATAAGATTGATTTGCAGTTTGGAAACAGACTGTACAGCATAAGACGAAATGAGCTCTAAGATGGATTAAGACAGAACTGGATCTTGATGATAGTCTGTACATGATAAATTACCTACTTAAGGAGACTTTCTAACTTCAATTTCTTTAATCTAGGAGACAAAAATACATAAAATATAGTGACTGGAAGTTAAAGATGAAATAAAACACATTTTTAATATGTATCACTAACCATTAAGACAGTGAGAAAGATGGTAGTGAATTTCCCAGTCTTCTGGTGTTCTTGAGTATGAATATATGGGAAACAACAGGATTATACATCTATTAATTAGATTCTGTAGCGTTTTCCTTTAGCAAGCCAAGAAAAACCTACATTTTGTCTAGACAAACCCAAACTTTCCTATTTTGAACTTTTCACTGGATCCAGTCTAACTCCCACCCCTTCATTTATTTGAACTTTAGTGTCCGCATCTTTGAAATGGTAATAAATCCCTGTAGATAATAAAAATGGCAAATTCTTCTTTGATATTGGCAGAAAGTAGTTCTTTTTAATTGTTTAAGATCTACTGATTAAAAACACTGATGACTTTCATTTTCTGGCAACACCCTGAGCACAAAGGAATAACATGATGTACTGGGTCTGGCTGGAATAAAGTTATCAACTCAGCTTTGTTCACAGCAGCCTGTGTGTTGCTGTGCTCTACACTGGTGGCTAAAACAGCACTGATAACCCACCAGGGTTTTGGCTATTGCTAAATCATGCTTGTACAGTGTTAAGGATTTCTGTCTCCTGCCCCCCAAAATCAGTAAACTTGAAATAGGTAAAATGCTGGGAGGGGACCCAGCCAGGACAGCTGATCCAAACTGAGTAAAAGGATGTTCTTTACCATATGATGTCATAGTCAGCAACAGAACCTCAGGGAAAGATTGTTATATTATACCACAGAGCACTGCCTTAAGATCTGGAACATAACAGGCTTTTCAAGGAAAAATACAGATATTTTAATGCCAAAAGGAAATTTATCAGTTGAAATTCCAGCAAAATAGAGAGCACAATGCTTTAGTCAGAAAGCACTGCATCAAAACCATGTTATGGACACTGGCAGAATCTTAGCCTTAATAAACAAAATCCTTTTTGAAAATTCTTTCTGTCTTGGAGACAGGTAAGAACTTTTATTTTTTTGGTGCAGACATATTCTTAAGATCTGGAATCTCAAGTCCCATAGAGTTCAGCATTTGCTTATCAAGTAATTCTATTTAGCTTTCTTTTTTTCACAGAAAAAAGTTTGCAGCTAAGCCTGGCTACAGCTGAGATTGCTTTTCTTTCGTTGCATTGCTGACTGAAATTCAAACATAAATACTGTGTACATCTGAAGAGATGTGCATTATTTTTCCCTCCCTGTCTTTCATTCTTATGTTAAGTTTTACAGGAAAGAGGTCTTTAATTTGAATAATTGAAAACTAATGTGCATTCAGTTCTTGTCTACAGCTTTATTTTAAATTGGCATAAAATTTCTACCACAGATTCAAAGGATCTGCAAGCCTTGCTTAAGGTTGTTTTTCAGTAAATGCGAATCACTTACTTCATCAAGCATTACCACAGAATGCTTAATATTCATTCAGCAGAAGTGATGTTTCCATAAGAGAAATAAAAATTAATCAATTTATTTTCAATTAACCATTTTTTTTCTTATGCAAATATGTTAAGCTTGTATTCAAACCTCAGTATGTTCCATATTTCAGGCTGCCTGATTACTTTCACTAAACTCTGATCAATGAGAATCACAACATAGCAGTGCTCTTCTGTATTTTTCAGTAAGGGACTATAGACATTTGAGGCAGGTGTTCCTTCACCCTGCCTTATTGCTCCTGTAATCTCTTTTGTTCCCATCACCCTGCGTCCTGTGCTCCTGACACGCCCTCCCCCCCCCCCCTGCCATCATCTCATTCAGCTACAGATCATAATCTCCCTCCCCTGTGGTTAACACTACACAAAATTAATCCCAAACACAGATAAATTCCTGTAAGCAAAGGGAGCATTCCGGCCCTGAGGCGTCAGTTATGCAGGCATGTCCGCAGTCATCTGAAAAATTGATACTTTAGATGGGTCACACCCTGTTAGTACAGTAAATATTTAAGAGGACCAATTCTGAATCTAGTTGTCTGTTTTATCAAGACAATTCAGAATTAATCTTTACCTTTCTTTAGTCAAAAATTTGCCTAAGGGTGTTGCTCAACAAAATACAGGAATCTTGCCAGAGGAAGAAAGTCTAAGTCAGAAGTAAATTTAAGGAAGTATTTTATATGGAGAGAACTAAACAAGTTACGCAAAGCACTTTAAAGACACAAAATTTAAGCTAAACAATGCAGTTGAGGGAGGGAGATTTCATTAGTTTTTTATTTGTAGAGCTGCATAAATGATAAGTAACTTTAAGAGAAGTGAAAAGCTCACAACAGCTTGTTTCCAGGAGAAAGTGTTGAGAACTTCTTGCTTTTTGCCTTCCTAAAGTGTCCAGTATTCATATAAACAAAAGCATCCATGAAACCATTGGTGATGATATCCACCACAGAAAACTTCATATCATGGTTTTCATTTCACCAAGCTGGACACTTTAGGAAGTGTCCAAAGGACAAAGCAAAGCTGGTCTGAGGGAAAACCTCAGAACAGATGGCAGAAGACTAGCACGGGTAACACAGAGCACTTGTCTGTTCCACCAGTGCAAGAGCAAACACTTTTGCAATCACTAGACTTGACAGAGGCAAAATATGAGATTTTTACTAGGCAAATTAGTTTGCTAGTGCATCAGAACATCATGCAGCCTGAAATTAAACAAATAAAGCTAAAGCTAAAATGAAGAAAATGACTGGAAAACAAGAGCTAAAGGCTATAGTGCAGTGTACCATAATCAAAAGGTAATTCATATATTTCCCTCTTCCTATTCTCCAGGGAATATCACTTCAATGTGATGCCGACAGTCCTGAAATCTCTGGTAGTGAGGAATACAACTTTGCAGTACAGACAAAGAAACATATCAGAGCTGGGACCTTCACATGCAACACACTGCATGAGCATGGCAACTTGGATCCACTTCAGCCTAAGAGTCTCTGAATTCCTATGAATTCTTATGTGATTATCAGGATTGGATAGAAAATCATACAGTGAAAATCAAAATTTATATAATTTGTTGCATTTTAAAACAGATTCCACCCTCCTATACCTTCCAGCCAGTGATTTTTGTGCCGATATAAACTGAAGTTTTACAGTCTTGGAGAAGACATCTTGAAAAGACATGTGGACAATTCTTGATGAAGCTGGGCAGTGATGAAAATGATTTGAAGGAAATGAGAGGCTACACTTTTCATTGATAAAGATGATGCAGCTGGATTCTGCACTCATTCCGTATAAAATTAGTATCTCCTCTACAGAATCATTTTAGACAAATGAAGGGTACAGTAGAGCATATCTCTACTACATGCCTCCTGCCTCCTTCAAGAGGCAGAAGGATCACAGAAGGGAAGTTTTCAAGCTGGAGACATGACATGATTCAGAAGAGTTCAGCACAAAGCAAGGGAGGAAAGTGGGCCAAGTAAGCTCTGTGGAAAACATTCCTGCTTCCTTCTTAGTGACTGCAAACAAGCACTTTGTTGTGTCCTTGCTTGAAGGCAAAAGGAACTATGGGGGTGTATGGCTCTACATTGAATAAGACATTTGTTTTATGGATGGATTCCTGCTTCTGTAGGAAGCCATGGTTTCAGCAATCACCATGGAAAACACCACTCCTGATAACTGCAAAGCCAGAACCTCTTGTTTCCCACACATACACTTTGATGCATTTTTCTAAATATTACTCTTTATTTACTTATTAGGAAAAGTTACGGCATCCTGGGTATGCAACGGAGATGGCTTAACAGATTATCCTAGTCCTTGACACCTATTTGTCCTGTCTGGAAAGTTGCACTTGATCACAGAGCATTATTAAAGAAGCTTTAATAATGGTGACTGTTAGGACCTGCTAATGCCATATATTGTCTTGTCTGTCGGTGAAATTTGCATTTCTCTTAGCAACCCCTATATAGACTGGGGATGTAAAACATGTGTGAACAAATCTCCATTATGTCCCCACAAGGCAAGCAAAGGCAGAGCAAAGGCACTCCTGCTCATGCCGCATTACTAACTGCGCACATCTAAGGAATGACTAGAACAGTCTCTGAGAAGGATGACCAACATCTGCTCCTTTCTTATCATCCAAACACTGCCAGCTCAATGTCTGTATACAGACTGAACTTCAAAAAGAGTTTTTTAAGCGACACGTTCTCTACAACACTGTCTAATTCTGTTCCATACTCCTCCTCCCTTTACTAGATGTGTAATTTGCAGAAAGAAGTACAGGAATTCACCACCCACCTCCCTCCCTCAAAGCAGTGCAGAGCAAACATAAGCATTTCTTGTTCTGCATCTGTTTAAGAGTACCTGGACATATTCCTTGTTTTCCACCTACACTGTACCTTTCTGGAAAGGGTTATGCTCCCGTTTATTACAGTAGCAAAAGTACTTGGAGCTATTGCCAAAAAAGTTAGCAGATGTCTGCCACTCTGACGATTAGGTCCCCATCCTGGCAGTGGGCTGATGTGAGTTTGAATTCATTTCAGAGGATTCAAACAGAAGGGAACAGAAAAGAAAATTCCCACTTCCTTGACATGTTCTTGCATGAAAAACTAAAGCAAAAATATAATCTGCAGAAATAGCTTTCTGAGAGAAAGCACTGACCTCCATTCAGCATTTAAAGCACAGACAGTAGCACTTTGGAGTTCACAAATTTATTTGGGGATGCGAATTCTGCATGTATGGAAGTACATCCCTATAGCCCCAGAGGAAGGCCTTAACTTCCTAGAAAAATGGCAGTATTTACAATACACAGAAATCTCAGTGCTGACTCTTGGTTATCTTTACTAGTTCATTGGTCTGTGTGCTGTCATCTCCGCCTCTGATTTTGGGAATGCCCCCAAGAATGATTTATCCACTATCCCATTAATTGGGTCAGGAGGAACAACAACCAAACTCCACAGGTTTTGCAGCTAGGGATAAGAAGCCTATATACCTTTTACAGACCCAGCTTTATGAACCTCTTGAAAGCTCCTTCACAGCAATTGCAAAGAGCTGTGGAGAAGAAGCCAAGACAGCCACGGCAACGGTTTTAGTGAATTTAACTCCTATTTAACATGTATGTGATTTAGCTTTTGACATTTACAGAAAGAGTTGATCTCAAGTTCTTTCAGACAGTATTGATTGCAGTCAAAGTTTAGACATGTGTATGCTGGAAGTCCTCATGCATTCATTCAGCCAGGTAGTACCAATACAATGCCCAAGTAGCTTGTCTGATCAAGACTAAAAAAGAGGCATTTGGCAAAAATTAAAACACCTTCAAGTGTATCTTCAGTATCATAACAGTAAAATTATTATCATAAAATTTTCAATAATCAGAGTTTGATTAATTCTGTATTTTCTAACACAAATAAAAAATACATATTTCTTTAGTATGTTCTACATAAGGTGATTGAACACTGATTAGGCAAACCAAAACTTTTCACTTGCAGAAGGAACTTAGGATTCTGATTGATTGGACCTAAGAAAGAACAAGGAAAGGAGGTTCTTGTTAAGAATGGTGTGTGTCTATAATCCACAAGAATTTAGCACTGAAAGGGACTGCCTGGTACAACCAAAGAGTTGATACATGGATTTAAAATATCCAGACATGGGAAGTCTCTTCATATGCTGTAGGCTGTAAAACATTTTACAGAACTAAAACTTAAATCTGTAATAAAATATTTAAGGCTATAGTTATAATGATCCAAAGGAAGAGAGTTAAAAAGAGAGTATTTGAAACCATCACCAATGTCTTATGGTTTTGCAACAGCTGGAATTTGTTTAATTAAAATCCTGGAGTATCTAGAAAGCTTACCACATGCAAAGCTTACCACACTTCATTTTCTGATTCCTGTTAACAAGATCATACAGAAAAACCTTTGTGATGATCTGTTTCTTTTTTGTAATGGGAATTTCTTTATTCCCTGTGTCATCTACAGCTTTGACAAGTTTGTAAGTTGTTCTCCCTAAAGTAATGAATTAATACAATTTAAAAAATTGGTCCCAGGTCTATTCCTTTAAAAAGAAAAAGTCACTATCAACTTCTTTATCCTAAAAATACTGCTGTTTGCTGCAGTCTTCCCTCTGGCTGTGCTTCTGAACTGGCTTAGAACTCCTTGCACTCATCCGATCTTCCCTGTTCTGCCAGGTCCTGCAGGGCACTGTATCAACCAAAATAAAATTCAGCCAAGCATTAAAATCCACTCTAATAGTTCTAAGAAATCAATTAGCTTACCATCTCTGACATAATTTTCCTTTAATAAAACTATGTAGTGATTTATTTTTCCTGCCCTCTGCCTCTCTTTTGATTATCTCCATGCAGACTTTGCTTTTTGTGTGTCCCAACCAGACATGGCAGTCTGTGCAGCAGTCAATGGTCTTTGTGATCCTCTGGGCACAAGGTCCAGGGTAATGAGGAAACTCAGGAATCCTCTGAGAAAGTTGAATGTGCCTGCTACTCCCAGGCAAGGATAAGATAAGGACAGCCATGCCAGCGCGGCCCCAAAATGCTCTTAGCAAATTCTAATGAACATGACCAGGTGCCCTTGACCCAAGGTGCTTGGAGCCCTCTTGCAGCTACCTTCTAATTACTCAGGGTCATGAATCCTTTCAGCTGGTGCTCAGGAGAGGCCGCTGTAAGAGCCAAACCCAGAGCACAGCTCCCATGGACAGCAAAGCACAGAAACTTTTGCAGAAGGGTGAAAAAACAGAAGAAATGAGAGGTGGAAGAAAGAGAAAGAGAGAGGCACACAATCAGCATAAGCAGTCTCAAGTGTGGTAGTGACACATAGGCTGCACAACAGCAGGAAAGAAGAAAGAAAGACAGACAGACCGACTTCTTGGAGACACTACAGTTTCAATATCCCTGGACCCCAAGCTGCAGTGAAGATTCAGGCCGTCCATGCCAAGTCAGTGATCTCTGGCACCAAGAGGAAAACACTTGATCACATAAAGGTTTACAAATATAACAGATTCACTACCCTCCCAGCAGCATAGAAAATCCTGAAGATGACCGAAATGTGCTCTCAAGCAAAGTATCTGGGTCACCTAACCCTAACCTTAAATCATCCAAGACCACCAGGAAGAATTAACAAGAAATAGTAATGGGTGGCTCCTTGCTGTGGAGAACAGAGGAACTCATCTGTGGACCTGACCTATGATCTAGGGAGGTTTGCATCTTTCTGGGTACCTGGATCCAGGATAATGTTGAGAGTGTGCCAAAGCCTTCCTGACATTTACTATTACTCCCTGCTGTTCTTCCATGTGGGCACCAATAATGCTGCCTGTAGAGTATCAAAAGTGACTCCAAGCTCTAGGGGCAGTAGCCAGGGGCACAGGGGCCCACATGGTGTTGTCCTTACTCCTGCTGGTGAGGGGAAAGGCTGTGGGGAGAAGGCAGCTGGTAATATATAACCAGTTGGTTGTGGAGCTGGTTGTGGGGAATGGGTTTTGATTTCTAAAACTATGGAACCCTGTTTGTGGGTCAACATTTGCTTGGGAGAGATGGGATCCTTCTCACTGAGTTGGAAAAAGTTATCTTTGCCAGCAGAATGGCTGACCTGGTAAAGATGCATTTTAAACTAAGAGTGACAGAGAAAAGAGTGAGTTACCAGAAGAGCTGTGAGACAGTGAAGGGCAGGGATGGTTGATAGGCAAAGGGCGTGGAGGGACATGACCAAAAGGGATCAAAAAAGGGAACAAGATCAACAAAACAATGCTTAAGCAGCCTAAGCAGGGTCATCTCCAAAATGGAGATGCCTACAAGGCACCATTATGGAGAAGTCTTCCCATTGTTTTGGGAAATCAGCACATGGGGTTGCCCTCTGCCCAAACACTAATGCATACAGCATGGAGGATAAACATGGTGACTTAGGTATCAATGAGCTGCTGTGGGGCTACCATTTTATGGGGCTCACAGATAAGGTGGAATGGATTGTGTAACTTGAGTGATGCAATGGGATACAGGCTCCTTTGGAAGGAGGGAAAGAAAATGAGGACATGGGGTTGCCTGTATGAGGCAGAATAGCTGGACTATATGGAGCTCTTCCTAAGGATGGATAATGAGCCAACTTAGATCTTGTGGGCAAACAGTTACTGAGCACATCAATGTAGGTGATACTGTATTGCATCAATAATCAAACAATCATGGTGACTGGGACAAGTGCCTGAAGACTGGAGGAAAGGAAATGTCAGGGAACTACAGGCCAGTCAACCTCACATCAATCCTTGAGAAGATGATGGAGCATATTGTCTACCTAGACTTCAGCAAGACTTTTGACATTGTCCTGTAAGATTCTCATAGAGTTAATGGAGTATGAGCTGGATAAGTGGACAGTGAGCTAAGCAGAAAACTGGGCTAAATGGTTGCACCCAATGGCATGAGGTCTAGGTGGAGCCCAGAAGGTAGTGGTGTACCCCAAGGGTCAGTAGTGGCTCCAACCCTATTCAACATCTTCATTAATGATTTGGATGGTGGGCCAGAGGGCACCCTCAGCAAGTTTGCTGATAACAAGTAACTGGGTTGAGTGGCTGACACACAATAGGATCATACTGCCATGGGCTGACAGGAACCTCGTGTTCAACAAGGGGAAGTGCAAAATCCTGGGCTGGGGAGGAACAACAACCTGCAGCAATATATGCTGGATCTGCCCAATTGAAAGAAGCTTGGTGGAAATGGTCCTGGTAGACATCAGGTTGAAGATAAGCCAGCAATGGGCCCTTGTGGCAAATAAAGGTAATAGTATTCTGGGCTGCATGAAGGAGTGCTGTCACAGTGTGTCAGGTGAGGTGAGTGCTCTACTTAGCACTGCTGAGTTCATACATAGAGTGGCAGGTCCAGTTCTTGGCTTCTCAATACGAGAGACATGGACACACTGGAGAGAGACCAGAGAAGCACCATGAAGGTGAAGAGGATGAAGCAAGGCTTCTTTCAGTGGTGCCCAGTGCAAGATCAGAGTCATAGGGCATAAACTGAAACCTAGGAAGTACCATCGGGACATCAGGAATTGCTTTGTAACTGCAAGGATCACCAATCACTGGCACAAGTTGCCCAGGGATGCTGTATAGTCTTCATCTGCAAAGGTACTAAAAGGCTGCCTGTACATAGTCACTTCTAACTACTATTTACAATTCTCACCTAAAATGAGCCCCTGCTCTGCAGCTGAATGTACACAACCGTTTCCTATGAAGAGGGACAAACCTGGGCTAAGGTTCTATCTCTCTGATTTATTCCCATTTCCTATATAATAGTCTTGTGACCTTGCCATAGTCTCATGGCTTCTAAATATTTACCAGGACCCAGAAGAACCATACTAGATCTAGTACTTCAGTTTCCCTTCAATTAGTAAAAGTTACTTTCAGAGACTGCCTTTCTGTGAAGATCCTAATGTATCAACTTGAATTATAGGAAAGCATTGTTATAAGACAGAATAGAGGAATTATTTTTTTCTCTGCAAGGTCAAGAAAACTTGAATTAAATTGTTCCTAAGATTTTGCTATAGAAATCAGCCAGGAATGGGGAATAAGGAAATAGGAAAGAAGATCTCAGGCACAAGACACCTTGAAAAAAAGTAAGCATTAGGAAGAGATAGTTTTTAAGAGTTTTATAGTTAAACAATTACATTTATAATGTCTCAGTTTTCCTGCTCTCAATATCTTCTCTTCATGCTTTTTCCCATATTTTCCTTTTACTGCCTTCTGTGTCTCTCTAATCTTCTGCCTTTCCTTTTTTCTGTTCAAAGCTGAAGGCAAAAAGACACTCCTTCTAGGATGAAATTGCTGCATACTATTTCAGAGCTCTCAGATTAAACATTTATGTTATTTGGTATATTTGAGCCTTCCAAGCTCATTCATGGACAAAAAAATATTGTTTTTCTTGCTGCCGTAAAACCTCTTGGCAACTGTGATGGAGAGTGGAAAGCTCTGCTCCTCATTTTGAACCTCGCAAGCCAAACCTAAGAAGTCAAAAAGCGTAATCACACCTCGAAGTCTGCATAATATATACCTACAGTCATGGAAAACTGGTGTCTCAACCTGGTTTTCTGCCTGAAATTTGAAAGGTCAACAGCTATCTCATTTATTTTCCCTAAGTCCTCTTAGCCCCACAATAACTCTCATTGCCTCTGCTTATCCAGTGAATTCTTATCAGAACTGATCACTAATTCAGATGCGAGTTTGAAGACCGCATAGTGACAAAGCAAGGTTACAATAAATAAAATTCTAGATTAATAATACTTCTACTCTGCTTTCTCTACAGCAACAGACATATACTATGTTGACAAGACTTATTGTTAGCTGCTTTTCTTGGGAGAAATTTTGTTTTTTCCAGTATTATATTTTCTGGGATGAGACTAGGAACTTAGAGATACTAAATTCTTTAAAGTTAAGTAAAATGGACCCTGATGGCCCACTGATTTTCACAGATGTTGCATTGTCAGTGTGCAAAATGCAACCTAATCTAAAGAAATCCTTAGTGTTCATCATGTCCCCTGGAAAAAAATGCCTTTTTGTCCACTTACAAGGTTTGTTTCTCTTAACTTTTTGTCACCAACATATTTGGAGGCTATGAATTCAATGAAGACTGTGACAGAGTCACAAGAGAGAGTATTTCATCTTGATATTGTAAATCTATTTCATTATCATACTGCACACTTCTCATTTCTTCTGCCTTTTTGAAATGCCACCTACACTTACAAAATTACATTAGGAGTTCTCAATATTTCCATGAAGAAGCAGAGAAATCACATAAAGAGATGACTATTAAGAAGTAGGGAAAAACAAAGATTCACTTGAGATAAGCAGAATTTAACTTATTTTAAAAACAATCCCAGACAAGGTATTCAGTGGGAGGAAAATGTATATATTTCTTATTAAATCTAGAAATATCATGAATATGCTATCAAATGTAAAGTTAAAATGAAGTTTCACTGAATTTCAACATGAGATAATTGCAAAAAGAAGTAACTGAAGCCACCCCACATCACAAAACAAGGAAGCCCTTTTACTGTACTGTTGCAATCAAGTGCCAACTTCCAGTTTGAAACATACTGTGAATAAAAAGGTATATTTAATAAAATACACCTTTTTATTAAAAGGTGTTATTAATAAAAATAAAATTTAAAATAAGCAGGAAATGACAGAAAAACACCAAAACAAAACTATTATTACTCATAAGCAAATAAAGCATTATCTGAAAACCAATACATGATTATACTTTTTTTTTTTGCCCAGTCATATTCTTTAGCCTTTACAACATCTTCAATACTGGTGGCTTCCAAAAGTTTTGATTTACTGATAGTTAAGTATAACTTCATTTTCTCATGACTCTTTCCACTGAAGCATGAAATATAGAAAACAACAAACCACAGGAATACTGCTTGGTTTGCCTAATTCAAAATACAATCCCAAAAAGGTACTGCCAGGCAGGAGTAAAACTTGAGGTACCAACCAATGCCTAAGTTTCAATCAGCTGAAAGCTCATCTGTGAATCAGAAATAGGACATAGGCAGGCCTTTCCTGAAAACTCTGTGTGCAACGGTGTTATGGTTTAGGAATGTTATTCTCCAATTTAGTGCTTCCAGTGGAACCATGAGCCTCATGCTCACATCTTCTTCCCCCTCCCCTGTGGTAGGATGGAGAGGAGAGTCAGAGGCACAAAATGTGAAGATCATGGGATGAGAGAAGAATGATTTACTGGAAACAGCAATGCAATAAGAAAAGGAACTGTAACAGCAGCAATACTAATGACAGAGGGTACAAGAAAGATGTGAACAATTAATATGGAAACAACAATGCTCCCTCCACAACACTAAGCTGAGCTGGAAGGGATCCCTTCTCCCAGATCTCAGCAATGAGATGAGGTGGTATAGAATAAATTCTGGGTCCTGGAGATGTCCCCTCCTGGATACTGCAAAAACTAACCCTTCCTGCCCGGAACTAGGACAAACAGCTATAACTCTTCAGGGTCGATAAACACTAAAGCTAGCCTGGCTTTGAGCAGCAGGTTGGATAAGAGACCTCCCAAGATCTCTTCCAATCTAAATTACCCTACAGTTATATACCACAGCAAACACTTTGAGCTGAAAATCCTGAAAATATTTTGTAACCTCATTTATAAATCTTTGCCCCAGAATTAACTTTTGAAACAGAATCTTCTCCCAGAGGATGAAAACAGGGCAGCAATCCATAAAATCTAGGACACAGAAGCACAGTAGGTAAGAATTTGTCCTAGTTAAGTAACAGAACTGATGAAGTGTGTACATTATTCTTATACCAAGTCAACTTACACAATTTAAACATTAACCCAATGGAAAGGATATTTATGGTTGTACAAAAAGACCTCAAGAACTCACAGAGGATGCTAAAAGGGAGCTCAACTAGTGGCAGACATAGAATACAGGTCACTTGAAAAGTCATAATCCTTGAATCCAAGTAATGCCAGGAAAGGGAGTCTCAAGCCACACCAGCAGTGTAAGATGTATAGATATTCCCCATGTGGTTTAGGAACTGAAAGAATATTAGCATAAAGTTCTTCATTCTCTCTACCTATTCTTTATCTCTCTTTGTGACCTGGAGAATAGCAAAGGTAATAACATTTTTTTAATAAGAAAGAGAAGATTTTTTGCCAAGGAAATGGGTGATAACCCAAAGCCTCAGCGGAAAGGATTCCCAAAGGAAACAACTGAAATAGAAGCAAGAGATCCTCTGTGATCTTGGCCTTCAGAGATAAACTGGAGTGGGACTGATAAACTAAGCAATTGAGACAACTGTCTCATTACAAGGCAAAGTAAACCAAAAAGACAGCTTGATGACTTTAAGGGGCAGCTAACCTACAGTCAACTTCGGGCGAGCTTTAATTATTCAGGAGATAAGATCAAAGTACAAATTGCAGAGGGACAGGAGACAGTGGAAGGAAAAAAAGTCATCAGCCCAAAATCCCCTGAAGTTAGATGGCAGGTAGATGGAATCAGGGTTCCTGTTGACTAAACTACATGGGTATGAAGTCCCTATGCAAGAACAAGCATCTATTCCCCCATGTGTTTAGGTGGAAGGACCACTGGAGGAAATTTAGATAGATATCCAAACTGGTCTAGATTAAAAAAAGAGATAGAGATCTGTCAAACTGATGCAGTCTTTATGGGAGATGGAAAACTGAGAACTGCTCCGTTCTCACTGCTAAGAGTAAAGCCACCTGAGTTACTACACAGGCTTCTCTAAAGATCCCATTAATTTGTTTCCACTTATTTTATTTTGAATGAGATTAAGAGAAGACATTCAGTTACTTCTGATCTAATGGCTTGCAATGCATTTTCATTACAGATATGGCCATTCACATCCCAAGCTCATTGGCATTTTACAACAGAGAGAGAAGTTTTAGATCCTATTTGACTATTTTGTCACTTTCAAAAGAAAATGTCAGAAGAATAGTTTTGCCTGATGTTCTTTTAGAGGGAAAATTATACTTTCAGTTGATGCATAGACTTATACCAGCACCTGAGGGTCACTAACAGGCCTTGATTATCCTTCCTCTGGGAGCTCTATCCAGCCTTTAATCCTGTCTCTTCAGTCTCTGCCACGGACCTGTCCAGCAGTCACTAGACCTAACCCTGACTTGCAGATTGATTTACCAGCTTGGCCTTGGACCTGCTTCATTGCCATGGACTTGCTTGCCTGTTGATCTCCACATTTGGCTGATCCTGGCCTCAGTCCCTGGGTCTGCCCTCCTCGCCTGCAGCAGGACTGGGTTCTGCCCAGCTGTCACATGCTCTCCTGCTCTACTGCTGATGACTCCCATTCCACACTGCTCCCAGACAGCAATTTAATGAGTTCCTGTAATTTTTCCTGTGCTTTCACTGTCTGCATGGGGAAGGGGTAACCCTACATGGAGCTGAAAAAGGAAGAATTGAGCTCTAATCATTTTAAAGACACAGGACTCAACATGCTGTATATAAAAATCGCTGCAATTCAAGGAAGCCTTAACTGAATCTTGCACTACTTGAAAGATGTAATGAATCACAGTAAATTGAGTTTGCAGACACAGAAGTTTGTTGCTTACCTTTCAAGAGAAATGGAGAGACTCTGAATTCAAGTGCAGCACTCTTGCAAACCCTTGAAAGATGCAGTTTTAGAACTTCTTAAGTGACCCTGACAAGACAGGAAGTCCCTCCAGCTGTCCCAAAGGAAGACCAAGAATCCCTGTGTTGTGTTTGTTTAGTTTTATCTAAAAAACCCTACACACACACACACACAAAAAATTCAACTATCTACCCTTTCTACTTGACTTTTTTTCAGTTCTAATCTTTCTCATTAAATATGTTTTCCAGGTGACCCAATGTTTTCTACAGACGTCTCTGATCTACTTCCTTCTTGAAGATGATATTAGACCTGATGTTCAAACTTCCACCTAATGAACACTAATGAACACTAGTTATAGTTTACTCTGTAATACTCTGCAATACTCAATATTGCATTACTACAGGGTGGTGCAATGAGAGCTCTTTGCCTCCTTTCTACTTTTTACTGTAAATCAAGGAGTCTAAACATTTTGCCTGTTACTCAATTTGTGGCTCATTATAGTGCTTGCCATATTTTTCTCTGGAGATCTGCTGCCTACATAAGCCACTTTGCACTTTTTCACTTAAATATTGTTTTTATTAAAACCTTTATCAATGTGCTATTTTGGCTGGGGTAGAGTTAGTTTGCTTCACAGTGTCCAGTATGGGGCTGTGTTTTGGATTTGTGCTGAACACAGGGTTGATAATACAGAGATGTTTTTGTTATTCCTGGGTAGGGTTTGCACAGTCAAGGCCTTTCTGCTTTTCATACTGCATTGCTGGCAAGGGGCTGGTATGGTGGGCTAGGAGGAGACACAGATGGGACAGGCGATCCAAACTGACCAAGGGATATTCCAGACCATATGACATCATACTCAGTACAGAAAGTAGGAGAAGAAGGAGGAAGGGGAGGACATTTAGAGTGATGGTGTTTATCCTCCTAAGCAACTGCTATGTGTGATGGAGCCCTGCTCTCCTGGACATGGCTGAACACCTGCCTGCCCATGGGACGCGATGAACTAAATCCTTGTTTTGTTTTGCTTGTGCACACGGCTTTTGCTTTCCCTATGAGTCTGTCTTTATCTCAGCCCCTGAGTTTTCTGGCTTTTGCCCTTCAGATTCTGTCCCCAAACCTGCTTGCAGGGGAATGACCAAGCGGCTGTGTGGCACTTGGCTGCTGGCTGGAGTTAAGCCAGTATCTACATCATTCTGAAACTCAATCCTGTCATCAGGAAAGTACTTGCAGCTTTTTCCAAGTAGGTATCAACTGCAATTTAATAAACATCTTCTCTATCATACTATCTAGAGAAAACCTTATCTCTTTCTAGAGAATACCACTTGACAGAATCTCATCCTTATTGTTTGACAGTATACCACTGATAGCTACTCACTGAAATTATTTCCAAGACAGAGAAGGGTAAAGCATATGGTCACTTTTTGGTGACTTTTTGCTTCAGCCTTTTTTAAAAAAACAAATATTCAATTGATCTGATGTCAATGAAATTTTGTTGCAGAAATATTGGTTTAGAGACTAGACTGCTCTTACAATATCTTCATCCAGATTAAGTTTCCCTACCTTTCTTTAGGAGTACTTTTAACATTTTATAAGCCATGAAATATCGCACATCACCTATCACACCTCCTTGAGACCTGTTACCTTGTCATAGAGGGAAATCAGATTGCTTTACATGATTTATTCTTGAAAAATCCATTTTCACCATTGTTAAGCATCTTTTTATCTCCTGTGTGATTCCAAACAGATTATTTGCTCAAGTGTCTTTCCAGGAATCAAATTTAACCTGACTGGCCTATAATTCCCAGGGCCTTTTTGTGTTTTCTGGAAAGACAGATGCAAAGGTTTCTTCCCTCCCCCTACAATTCATTTACTTTTTATCCTGTAATTCTCAAAGCTCATAAGGGAAGAGTCTAAGATTTCTTAAGTATTCCATAGTGAATTAATTGTGCCAGACAATTTGAAAATATCTGACTCATCTAAGATGACTCTAACCTGTTCTTATCCCTCTTCCCTTGTTTTAATTACGCTAGTCTTCAGAGCGCAGTCAGCCGTTTTTAAAATCAATGCTGAGGAAGAAAAAAACTCCCAACAACCAAACAACCAGGCATGTCTCTGTTAGTTTTGCCGCTCTGATAATTAATGGGCCAACTCTTTTCCTTGTCTTTCTCTGATTCATTACATATAAGATGTTATCTTTTACTCTTTTAATAACTTTAGCAAGTTATTAAAACCATGCTTTATGGCACTTAGTCCATACTTTATTGCAATTTCTACGACCAAAATGCTGCTCAGGGTGAAACTTGAAAAGATCTGTGGCATGCATGGTATGTGATCTTATTAGTTCTGGGGGCTTCAGACATTTTTGTCTCCAATATTTTATAAGCCATAGACTTATCAGATTTTGTGCCTCAAGTGTTCAGATTGATGCTTGTAATAAATCAGAGCACAAAAGGAACATGATGAAATTGGATTTATTCTCCCCTTTAGGTGAACCAGAGTCAGAGTACAAGCCTCCCTCAAAAACATGTGTTTTTGCAAATCAAACAGTTAAAGGAACCTTTTGCACTGGGGTGCAATGATCTTGTGTATAAAAAACAGACATGTGAAAGCATGGGTAGCTTTCATTACAGACACTCAAATAAACCCCAGAAGGGAATTCAGCTTATTCAGTACAGGAAATGTGACCTACTATGAGAAAGACAAACAGGACTGAGACACTGGGATTGTTTCTTTTTCCTGAATTGCTATTAATAAAGGAACTAACTCCTTAGAAGTTTGATATTAGTATCTCTCTGTGTGTACTAGAAATTATGCAAATCTTACCTCAGAGAACCTTTGTACATCCTGGGTTAAAGTTCCTACTCTCTTCCAATGATAATGTTTGAGTAACTTCAAAATTGCTGGATTCACTGCATTATCAGATGGCACTGTCCGGAAGAAATAAGGATATTTTTTCTTATCAGCCAACTCTGGAGTTGTTGCTGCAAATGACAGCTGAAAAAAAAAATCAAAGAACAAGAAAATGAAAGTCACCATAATGATCACTATATAATTCACCTAGCAGTCAGTAAAAAAACATTTGTTTTTCTCAGTGCAACAAGACACAATCTGTGCATTGCTGTCATGTAGAGAAGTTTCATCATCATACAGCTTGAACGTCCTTCCAGCACCATTTACTTTTAAAGAGATTTCTGAAATATTTTAGCTCTATAAACCACCTGCTGCAAAATTAAACTAGGAAAACTTGAAAGTCAGTGATGTAAAATCCTCTGTTTAAAATCATGCATCTTTCACATTGCATAGAGCAATAAGGCCAAAGGGAGTAAATCTCTATGATGAATTCTCCATCAATTTCTCTTCATAAAAGTTGAGAATACCTCCAAGAGAATACTATTTTCTCAAAGTCTTATATATCTTAAGTTATTGAGTAAATCTCTAGTGGTAGTCCTTCCTATCTTCATGTAACAAAACAGCTTCAGGTAACAGAAAAACAGAAAATCATTATGTTAGCTAAGGCTGAAACGGAGAAGTTTACTTGGGTCTCAGCTTCCTGCACTGAAGCAGGCCCCCTGTGGTTTGTGTTATAAAAGAGGATTCAATGGCTAAAACACTGGAATTTGTTCATGGTTAGAGAATGCTTATTACAAAAGAAAAGAAGAACCCTTTTAAAACATACAAAACCAAACAGAAAACTCCATTGAATTCGTCTGCCCAAGTTAAAGGTGGCATATTTTTGTGACTGTTTTTCAGACAGTGTTTTGAAGAGAATGCCTGCATATTAACTTTTTGAAAACACTCCTACTCCAAAGATATTTCTGGTCATTCCCTCCAGTTCTTTTTAGGCTTCTAGGAATGTGCTTCTCAAGCATTTTTTCAGCCAGGATTTTTGGTTGAGGGGTTTCTTCAAGTACTGTTTTAATGCAGATTTGTTTGACTGACACAAAATAAGCTCCCTGATAGTTATTTAAAGTCTTTCAAAAATCAATAGAGAGTCAGAAAATGTAGGTGAATTCAAGACTGATATATCAACCACAGCTTTAAGTTTGCACTTTTTTAATCAAGCATTCAGTATATCTGGGTTAGATAACCTTTTCTGAAATTCAGAATAGACATGTTTAATCCAAAAAAACCAGTTCAAGTCTTTTCTTCAAGTTTATAAAAATCTAGGTTTAGCCTATCAGAGACAGGACTTACTCTTTTTCTGATTTTAGACTCACATCCAGGCATTGTTATAATGGCCTGAATGCAGTTTGTTCTCCTAATTAAAAGGAATCTAAACTACTTAAAGTGTGCATAACCTGGACAGTTTACAGTATATCATTCAAGACAGAAGATTCTTTCTCTTTACTGGTCAGGAGATAATGAATAATGTAATTGTCATGTAATTCTGAAGTAAAACATTTTTAATATAGCAACTGATCATTTACTAGATTTCATGAAAAAAGTGCAATATGAGGTGCTATGATATATTGTCATCTTGATTTTCCAAAACCATTCCTGTAAGGAAAGAAGAATGAACATCTGCCAGGTAGACCTAGTAAGCTTTTCTGTTTAGCCTGGTAGTGCTGAATATCATGCACTCACAGCACAATGAAAGTGGAAATAAGGATCTGTACCACTGACTGAAAAAGAGAGAAGAAGAGAGAAAATTTGACATTAGAAATCAAACATGTAGAGGAATACCTCTTAGCAGCCCAGCTGCTTGCAACCTGCTGACTGCAAAGAACTTGCTTTTCTAACTATTATGGGTTTGGATCAAACATAATTTGATTGATCTTATGAAAAAGAAGCAAAGAGCAACACTGAAGTAACAGTAGTGGCAAGAAACATCAGCAAGGTTCACCCAGTTCAGGTTCATAGATAGAATAGCAAATTTTTCTGATCAGTAGTACAAAAGTCCATAGTAATGAGAAGCATCTCTGTATGTGTGAACTGGCTTTAGGGTGAAGATCCATGATAAAAGCAAGACAATTCAAAATCATCCTTTGTGATTTTTTTTTGTGACTTAAAGGGTCTAAATTAGTATCCTAATTGCTCAAATTTCTTAGGAAACAATGAAGCAAAACATTACCTCTCTTCATTGCTTATAGAAAGATGGAAGTCTCATAATAGATTTCTCAGCCATGTGAGGTGAGATTCCAGGTTTAAGTGTAAAACTAATGACACCCAAATTACAAAAAAAAAAATTCCTCTTCATTTTCTTTTTAAATAAAGGTTTTGTTAAAATAAAAATTGGGAAAATGTATTGCTCAAATAATTCTTGGATTGTAGGACATATTCAGAGGTCTTCCTTTCAAGCATTACATATATCATGGTTAATCTCATCTGCATCACTTTGACAATTAATAAGATCCTTGTAAGAGATGGAGAAATATCCTGAAAAAGTTAAGTCATCAAAAATATTTAACTTTTCATAAAATCACCTTTTTAAGACTTTGGGACATGCAATGAACTTTAACCAAAAATCATCAGCACTCAATACTCTGCTTTGAGAGGGACAAGGATGAAAACTGAAAAAAACCACCTCATTATGTTCTAAAATGTGGTAATAAAAAGATCATGTTGTAAAATGAACTGACATTTTGCAAAAAGTATGTGAGATAGCACAGCTATATGGAAATGTAAGGAAAATACTCATAAAAATCCTTTATTTAATGTGATTAAACAAGTACGATCACAAAACAGTCCACCCACATATGCATTAAGATAGTACAGCCCTTTTTAACTGAGCATTATTCCTCTTTATTTTAGGGCTAAAGTTGTTTATTCATGGCTGATTTGAAACTTGCATATTCAAACTTCATAGTTTCTTAACTTCATTCTAAAGGATTGAAGGCCATCCTGCTTTTTGTTACAAGAATTTATTTTGATATTTTTCAGTTATTTAGCAAAACCTGGATGAATGACAATCATATTGTTCATACAATTCTTTGTAAAATGAAAATTTTCTATTTTTCACATTATTGCATTTTCAATGCATACACATATGCAGAATTATAACTCAGCAATAAATACCTGTGGGATGTATGATGTCATTCTTTCACAGAATTACATCATACAAAAATTATTTTACAGAACTTCTAAAAGGTGATGGTCAAAAGCCAAACTTCAAGAAAGGATGAATGAAAGGAAAAAAAAAGGTTTTTTCAGGTTTCTATAAAGCAGAAGACATGGTGGACAGCTACCAGGTGATGCATCATAACTGTGTGTGTGGTGTTTGTGTGTGTGTGTACATAAACAGGCTCCATGCATATGTGTATGTAAATCTAGAGAAAAAAAGCTCAGATATTTTATATATATACATATATATACATATATATATATATACGTTTGAATATTGAGAGAAGAACCTGCAGCCGCTTCCTAGATTATCTCTGAGAAATCTTTCTTTAGAATATCTGCTTCCAGTTTGTGAGCAATCAGATCTGAACTTAAAACGAGTGTATGTAGGGAAACCTAAGCTATGACTCAGATGGGAATTTCTGAAATGGAACAGTAAAAAACTTTGAAATAGAAAATAAAATAATATTTACCATTCAAGTAAGAACTATATAATACAAACTATAGTACAAAATGAGAACCAAATATACCAGGGTATTGGATAGACTTTGGTGAAATGCTGAAAAATATACAGAAGGATTTTATTATGGAAGTTTTGGAAATGTTGATGAATTAAATTTTCCCAAGAAAGATACTTTTTGAAAATGTTAATTTAGTTGAAAATCCACACATTTTCATGGAAATTTTGTTATCAGCACTAGAGAGTGAGATGAAAGAAAAAGGAAGTCAAAACAAAAACGTTGAAAGAAACAGTTCAGCAGAAGGGGAGTAAAAGGTAACTTCATAACCCGATATTAAGTTTAAAAGAGGTGTGGTAGACTAAATGAGAAACATCCATCTGAAGTGCTTTCAAGTGCTTCTGTGTAAGCAAGTAGTGGTGCATTCAACTTAAAGTCAGTACAAAAGCAGGAATGGTAAGATAATAAGCTCTACTATTCATTTACGAAAATGGAGTGCGGCACTAACAATATCGATGGGAAAGACTAAGAGTTATGTAAGAAAGGAGAGATTTTTTTAGAAAGCTGAAACAAAATTAGAAAAGGAAACAACAGTATATATTCCATGTTTATATCCCATATATGAATCCAGAAGCTGGAAGGCTGAATGAAGCCACACTGCTGTCCCATGCACTGCAGAGAGAAAAGAAGCCTCTAGAAATGGCAACTAATCTTCTTCTGTTCAGTTGTTTTACCATCTCTAGGAAGTATTTATGTTTAATTTTTGCCACTGTAGTAGGGTACAGAAGTCTGGGAAAAATAAAAGAGCAGAATTTTCACTGGGTAAAGAGTTGCCCTCATCTAAGGCAACAGATCTATTAAGAAGTCACATTTATTTAAATGGACTCTGTCAGCTAAAGCAATCCAGTAACAGAAATCCTGCAAAGTTATTGTAGATCCAAATATGTAGACCTCAGCTGAGTCTGACCCAAGGTGCAAGGAGCCAAGTGGACCTGGATGGAGCAGTCAAAAGCGGCGACACCACAGACAGCCATAAGTGTGTGGAATCGAGCCCAGCATCTGGAGCAGAAGTGCGGCTCGATGTGGACAAGTTAGCCTTTGGGGGTGGTCCATTGTTTTTCTTTTCCCATCTCAGGGACAAGGAGAGCGCTGTGGGGAGCACCTGCCATCCTTTGTCTGGGGGAACCACATGGTGCTTGGTGTGGGAGCAGCTGCCATCTTGTCTTTGTCCTGGCAGCCATGCACAATTACGTCAAGGTGGTGAATGCCTTTTTTTGTGTGTAAGGCACCTCTTCCTCTTGTATACTTTTGTTATTGATATTGTTGCTGCTACTGGGCATTTCTTAGTCCACTGCTGTTTGCTTTCAAATAATTATTATCTCAACCCACAGTCTCTGCCTTTGTCCCTCTCCTGCTGAAGAGGGTGGAAGGGAAAGGAAGTGGCTATTTGGAGTCTAATTTCTACATATTGCATTCATAGAGTATATACAATGGAGAGGAGAAAGAAAAGGAAAAAAAAGTGCCTGCAGGTAACAGGGTAATTTCCCTTGAATAAAATGTCATCTGCTAAGAGAACTGATTCATGTTTGCAAATGGGGAAATCAGCTTATTGAGCACCACAGAAATTAGCTTAGTTTTCCTAGGTTTCTGCACTAGGCTTGTAAAATTATTTTATTAATGATTGCTTGAAATTTAAATGTGCCCCTGTTGCTGCAAACCTAGTCTTGATGGACAGGGTTTTATATATGGCAAATATCACCTTTATTTCCTCCACATTTTCTAGAAAGCTAAATTACACTGATAAATCAGCATTGCTAAACAGGATATAAACTGCTGATTCAACTGATTGGTGCTAACATTTATCATCATAACTAGAGATTGCATGTCATGTATGCTTAGATAGGAAGCAATATTTTCTGCAAAAAAGGGAAAATGCAAATAATTCTTTCCAAAAAAAGGGAAGAACATCAGAGAGTTCCACAGAAAATACTCTTACAGTGGAACAGGATTGCACACACAGAATCTTGTCATATGAAAATAACAAGGACAAAACTCAGGAAGATGATGATTTGCAGCAATGTGTACTTGTGACACCACACACCACTCCTTTGTGTGCCTTGCCAGCTCTAATGCTTTGACAAGCCTGTGCCAACAATAATGATACTCAAGTGCAAGCATGTAATGACTTGATGGTTCCAGGAGCTAGAAGGACCAGGATGGAAACTAATGAATAATGAAGAGCTTAAAGATTTTCCTGCTGCAACTCTTGAGCATTAGACGACGTCACATAAAAAGTGAAACAATATACTCTTAACGCAGAGACAGAGAACTGATTGAAGCATAACAAACTGCATTTTTAACAGAATGGTAATTTAAAAAAATATAAATATTTAGGTTAAATGTTAATTCACAGTAACCTTACTACACAAGCCAACTTATCCAGATGTGCAGTCAAACTGAACTTGATCTTGCCACTAGCGAAGTTAGGAATAAATTTTAATATCATAACAGTACTTGAAATTAAAAAAAAAATTATTCTAGAAGATATTAAAGAGTACTTTAAATACAGGATAGCCTGTATAATAAGAAAATGGTTACAAAGTATCTATATATTTGGGTAATATGTCAACATAAGAAGGTAAGTGTAGCAATTTCATTGACAGTTGCTTGCATAGATCTTCAAAGCAGGTGAAAGCAAAACAGTAATAAAGATCAAGAGACAAAGATAATGTTTCTTGATGATTTACCTATACAGCTGCTGGTGATGAGTGTCTAGATACAGACAGCAAAGAAGTAGGTTCTGAGCTGGACCTAGAAGTCATAGTAGCAATCTTCCCTCCAAGCTATGCCCTAATCCTGATCCCCAAACAGCACAGTTGACATAAAGAAGACATAAGTTGACTAAAGAAAATATTAACAAGAAATTATGCTTTTCCAGCAGTGTAAATAGTTACATTTTTAACTGTCATATAATACTCTTAAATAATTACTTGAATGAGAGCTCTGGAGATTTCATCATTCAGAAGATTTTATGGGACTGCACAAACTTCATTGTTATAACAAAGAGAACTCAATTTTAAAATGTTCTGATAACCCTGTAAGGGCTTTCATTATGACAGCTGTGAGAGCAAAATAAAAATCTGGGAGAATATCTATGATGTCTCACTGCTGATACACGGGCAGGATGCCTCACCCAAATGGGAACGTGAGGATACACATTCTATTAAACTCACTGGACAAGAATCGATCTCATGGATGAACATCCCTTTTATCACCAATAATATATTACCCATGTGATTAAAGCTACTGTTCCTTTTTAAATCAGATGTTTTGCCAAACACTGCTGCCCAATATCATCTGCTGTTCCCTTCATTAATTCTGTGTCTGAAATTGCTTTCACTGACTGCCTTTTGGCACCTGGGAGTTTAGAGAAAAAGCACTTCCAGCTGGTCCCTAGGTTGGAAGGCACCTGCCACAATGCTGATGGCATTCCAGTGAATTAATCCAATCACAGTAAGACTGATATTCAGCTGCATTTTGCACTGGAGACATTTTAGGAAGCAATTCTGGCTACTGATAGAATCAATATTTTTGAGGACAGAAACTGGTTTAGATAAAATCCATACGAGAAGTACTTCAGCTGAAACATGTGTGCCTAAAGATTAATGGAAAAGGATTATTCAGTCCTGTTTCATTCTTGGGCAGCCCAAACTACTCACAACGTAATTTGGTAAGACCTTGTAGATGTCTGAATGCAAGAAGAATAGACTATAAAGTCTATAGACCAGACTATAAAGTTTGGTCCTCTGATGATAAACTTTTTTAATCCCACAGTCTGTAGTTTAGGATGAGGAATAGTGATTGAAGCTCTGGGGCCCCCAATGTAAGAAGGATGTGGCCTGCTGGAGTGAGACCAGAGGACCACAAACATGATCAGGGGGCTGGAGCACCTCTCCCAAGAGAACAAGTGTAAGAGAATTGGGACTGCTTAGCCTGGAGAAGGAAAGACTCTGGAAAGACCTTGTAGCACTTTACAGTACGTAAAACAGACTACAAGAGGAGAGGGGCTTTTTATAAGGACATGGAGTGATTGGATGAGGGGGAATGGCTTTAAATCAAAAGAGGTTAAGTATTAGGATGAGTTTCTTTTACTATAAGGATGGTGAGGCTCTGGAACAGGCTGCCCAGATAAGGTGTAGATGCCCCATCCCCGGAAGTGTTCAAGTCCAGGCTGAATAAAGTTTGGAGCAAGATGATTTAGCAGAAGGTAACCCTTGCTGTGGCAGGGGGGTTTGAAACTAGATGATCTTTAAGATCCCTTCCAACTCAAGCCATTCTATGATTCTATGAATCCATTCTCAGCTGACAGATGATTTTTTTGTCTTCAAGTCATGGAAAAGATAAACAGTAGCTGAAAATTGTAGCTAATCTTCTAAAAAAAACAAAAAGGAAGAAAACAACCTATTAGCACTACTGCTTCACCTGCCACTCAACATAGAATATTAAATTCCATGCATCTGTTTGCAACATTTCTGGTGAACAGGAAATAGAGTAGTTATTAGTGTTCAGAGTAAAATATAGTTCCATATCAAATTAATGTCCAAGTAATGGGATCCGTTTTAAGTTCTAATAAACACTGCCTCACAAACCTATGACATTAACATTACGTCTGAGATATGCCAAGGAAGTATGTGATGGAGTTATGGAAGATGTCCTTCCATTCAGTGGTCAACGGTGCAATCAGTGAAGTTAATAGAGACTTCGGGGTTCAGAGTTTCAGAAGGTAGTCAGGTGAACATAAGGCAGAATCATCTCCAACAGATCTCATCAAAAATTAAAAATTTATCATTAGGCTTAACTTGATTCTTTCACTATTAATGAAAATAAATATGTGTCATGCTTTTTTCATTGCATATTTTTTTCTGACCATTCATTTGAAAAGATCTATCAGAGTCTAAAAAAAATCATTAATTCCTTTTTCTACACTCCAGAAACTATTGTGAGATCTATATTAAACACAAATAATTTGCACCTAACACATGTTCTGCTTATTGCTACAGGTTGAACAGAGCATTGAAATGAAATGTCAGATCTACTGAAGTTGCTGCAAATTTTGTTTCAATTTCCAAACAGAATAAGAGACAAAATCTTTTGAGCATTTTCAAAAATGGAACCACATTGCAAAAGAGAGCTGAGTATTTTTGTCTGTCACATTCAGTTGCTTAGCATTTGGCTACTGGCCTGGATTATATCAGCATTCAGCTTCAAGTCCCTGTTCTCCTTCAGTCACAGCATTATTGTTTATCCCAAACCAAGCAAAGTTTTCCTACACTCATACTCTTGGTACCAAATTTCCTTGTTTTTTTTCTATAATAGATTATCCTCAAAATCTAGTAGAAATCAACAACCACATAAAACATTTCACCTTTGATAAAACAGGCTATATTGCCATAATCCATTAAAAAAAAAAAAAAATTCTTTCCAGGCCTATTCACAACAGCATGTTCCTGGCTGGCTGCCCAAAACTATTATCATTCTATTAGTATTGTTTGTTTGTCAGATTTCATCCAGCTAACACATGCTAAAACTACAGCTGTTCTGTCTACATTTGGATTTTAAATATCTGTTTTATTATTTTTTCTTCTGCCTCTAGATGATGAAAAGAGGGAAAAAAATTTCTTCAGTATAAAGATACCTTAGATACGCAACATTGTTCTTGGGAGAATATGAACCCTTCACTCTACTGGAAATAGGGAGCAGAGCAACATCTTAAGAGATAAGGTACATCACATTAGCTCAAGATCTACTGAAATCTTTTCAAAAATACTTTTTTTTCACAGTCTGAAGCTGTGAATTAATGATTTGTTTATTTCTTCATTCCCTGGTTTCAAACCTAAGCAAGAAATCCCAGATTTCTCAGGCTAAAAAGGTGACAGGCTCGCTATGCAATGTAGTAATACACAAAGATACCATTTATTCTAAATGGAACAGCATAGCTCAGAGATGACTTATCAGGTCCTGGGAGCAATACCCCCATCACTAATTCTGTACTCAGCCTGGGCTAATTTGCCTTTTCTTTCAGCTCTGTAACTTTTCTGATATCTCAGCACTGCATGCTGCAGTTACACCCCACCAGAAGTGCTTAGGGAGTAGTCTGACATCAGTCACCTGGAACTGTACCTTTAATACTGGATAAGAAGAGCTGTGCTACAGAAATCAAGGGCTTGCTGGAGGGGAGATGTTGAAAAAAAAAAAAGGTAAAAAATCAGGGAGTTTTTTTGCCAACAGACGTTGCCAGCAAAATAAATTCTTCTTGCCCAGCAGCAAGGGCAACTTGGGTTATATTACCACTAAAAACCTTCAGCAGAAATGTCAATCACAATTATGATTATAAAATATTTGGCATTAGAATGTCAAATGTGTCGTTAATCCTCTAAGAAATAACCAAGATATGCATATTTTATGCATATTTTCTTAATCTGCGGTCAGCACTGATTTTAACAAGATGCTCTGGATGGGAATCTACATGTACAAAACCTTTCAGCAACATATGCAGCTAGGAGATGCTCATGCAAATATATTCAGACAACCTAAATCAAAAAACTGTCAACTTAAAGCTGCGTTCTGTGTTTTTTAATCTGTAAGAGGTTGTAAAAAAATCTAATGAAGCATTATAATACACTTTTATGAAATAAAAAATGTCAAGCAGTCTTGGCTCACGTACAGTTACAAAACAAAAAATCCCCTCTCGAATGTCACCGAGTAAGTGGAAGAAGCCATGAATGTTTCTTTCCAGTGCTGATGGCTGCAGGACATAACCTAATTGTTGCCTGAGGAATCCTCAATGTGTTCTTCTCAATACCTATGCCTTGCAGGTCACTTCAGCAGTTACTATTAATTTAATAAACGTTTCCTTATGCCTGCATTTGATTTTAAGTACAGTACTTGCCCCTGGTCTTTGAATGTATGCTGGGTACAAAGCATTAAGATTATCTACACCATTTAAGATTATGCACACTTCAATTAGATTTCTCAGCCATTTTTCCTTAGCTGCTGCCATCGCCCTAGTTCCTGCAGGCTGAAAGCTGAATGTTTTCTCTAGACCTCATTATCTTTTTTGTCACTTACTCCATAAAACTGTTCACTACGATCCCAACTATTCCTGAAAGTAGTCCTTATCAGCCTGGTCTTCTTAGAATATTTTCCATAACTTACATCCAAGTGAGCTAGAAACAGAACTAAATCACTCCATATCCATATGCAGTACTAAAGCAAATGTACTCTTAATTTTTCACATGCAAGGAAAAGCTTTGTGCTCAAATCTTTGTCACAGAGCCAGGAAAGTGCTTGAGAATATAGTTTAATTTTAAATATTTCAATAGTTTTATTGATTTGAGAGAAGGAACTCATATATGAAAAGTCAGATGTGCATTAGTGTTTGGTACTGCTTATTAGTTTTGGAAGCTGCTTTAAGTACCATCTCTCCTAATTCAATCTCATGTATTTCATTATTTATTACTCACTTCTACGTGCAGTGAAAAAATGCAGATTTCTCTTGCCTCTTCTCAGCTCTCTTATTTGTGACAGTGTTTTCTGAATTGACATTTATTTTTATACAACATTTCTGACCAAGTTGTTAGTATTTGTGTGGGGAGGGTTTCTCTATTTTGTTGGGTTTTTTACCACATATCTTAATGGCTTTGTCTACTTGGTCTCAACAGTTCACTGACTTGGCCTTCTATTATTTTGGGTACTACTGAGTTATTTTGGTCTTTTTCAAACCCTGGTTTTGGACATATTCCTGAAAAATGTGAATTGGTCTGCTATTTTTACTGCCTCTGCATGGGACAAACTCATGATGGTACAGACAGCAGGGAAAATGAAAAGTATCTGTGACAAGTGACCAGTGCAATTCCAGAACTGAAAATATAAACCGTTCATATTCACCTGAAGATTCAGAAATTAAACTGGTGATCTGTATTGCTTTTCCTGAGGAATTATACATTATTTCATACTAATATAGTTTCACTATGAATTTTGAAGTACCTCCTGCAGTTAGAATAATCTCAGCTTCATCAAAAAAATATATATCTCAAGAGATGCACTAACAACCATTGCACTGTGCATCTGGGTGAAAAACAAAATAAGATTTCTTATATTCACTGTCTGTTTGACAAGCAGGTTATTCAGAAATTCTCTGAAGTTGAACTGCTAAATTTCTTAAATGAACATCGAATTTATTTTTCACCCTTTAAATATAACTACTAAAGGGAACTACATCTTTAATACAACTCCAATAGGAAGTTTTTACACTTATCCAATAGGAAAAGAGAAGGCAGTGACAAGTGACAGACTAACTCTGTGACAGTGCTGTAGTAAAAATGAAGGTACTTTTCCTAATATGCATATGGTGCCTTTGCAGCTAGTTCACAGGAACCACTAGAAATGAATATGGCATTATTTTCTTTTTTTCTTTTCTTAATTTGTTTACCATCAGATTCATTCAGTTTACCATCTGTAAGTTACTGGATTTGACAGCTTTTGTTTCTACATACCAATAGTTTATTTATTCTCCAGCTTCCTGGACTTCTGATTTTCCCCTTACAGAGAAATTCAGATTACTCTGAGCAGAAAAGCATGTCCTAGAGTACAGATAAGGAGTGATCAGAAGGCAGTCAGCTTGCATACAACCTCTTGACCCATTTCAAAACAAAATTCTGTACATAAAAAGCAGGGAGGAAAACCTATGAGGAAATTACCAAAAGCAAGGACTGCATAAGACACCATGAGATAGACAGACAAGAGAAAACAGAAGAGGTGCTGCTCACGGCATAGAAACATTCAACGTAAGGGGGAAAAAAGAAAAGAAAAAAAGGTTAAAAAAAAGGTAAAAAAGGAAAAAAAAGGTGAACAGTCAAAACCTGGACAGACAGCATGGGCAAATGAAGAAAAATTAAAAACCTGTGTCATGTGGACATCGCAGACTGAAAGTAGAGGATAGCATGTGCTTTCCAAGACTTTTCTTAAGTTTACATGAGAAATTTTACATCCCAGTATATTTAAAGAGGTGTAAAACTTCAAATTTGATGTGATTTATATTGGTATGTCATAGCTTACATTGACTTGGTGAGGGTAAACCTTAAGATGAGATGAATCACCCCCTAGAAGCACCTGCTACTAACCACTGTAGGCACCAGTGGGAGACTACAGTGATTCTATCAGATGCAGCCAACTACATTGCACTTGGTCGAATGAATCCCACAAAAATTATCAGATCTATACAGATATTAAAGCATGTGAGGAAGCAGTGAGCCACCTAGAAGTTGGCCTCCTAACCCTTGAGGATTTTTAGGTATTTGAGCTCTTTAAAAGGTTAAACTAAATGGTTAGTAAATCTGACAGTGCCTTAATTCTTCAGAAATCATAGTAAAGGAAAATACAGATGTCACAGAACTTTCAAGTGGTTCCATATCTTCACTGTAAATTTCTTACCATAGTGCTAAGACTTTAGATAATTGAATTTTCACCGCCATTTCTCTCAGTGAGTAAGTACTTGGAGATTACTTAAAAGTACTTGGAGATTCAGGTCAGGTGTTTCAAAACAGTTTTAACCTTGCTCTTACCACATATTTCATCATAGCATAATACTTCCACTTGTGCATAAACTGTCCAAAGCAGCTGATGGGGCAGCTGTTTACTTTGTTGAGTAAGAGTCGCCATTTGAGCCAGTGATGTTTTGTAGTGCCATTAAGCATGTTATGCCATCCTGTGCCACACCAATATAACCTCCCTCTACGACCAACAATGTCATTTACCTTAAACCTCCAGCAATAGCCAAACGAAACAATGCCCACCTACTTTCAAACTGCTCCCTTCAGGATTTTGTACATACATCCACACAACCAAGGCTGTAGTTGGACCAAGACCCTGCTATATCCCAACTGCTGCATGGAGCTCTCACAGTCAGCCATGGAGGTAAAACTCTCACTGTTCATTTTCTGCAAGTCCTGCTTGACCAAAGATAAGCGCAACACAGTAGAAATAAAACAAGAAATATATTTTAAATTACTAAATCGAAGAGAAGAGGCAACAACTTTAACCTAACTCTTTCTACACTAAACCACAAAGCTCTGCAGAAGCAATGGGGTAAAATTGAGGGGAAAAGGACACTGGACAGATACTGCAAACAAATCCAGTGATTTTTGGTTCAGAGATTCAGAAATCATTATCTCCCTTGACAGCCAGCTAAATATGCAAGAGAGGCAGATAGATAGAAGGCTTTCTCACAGTTCTTTGCACAAAATGGTGCACCAGAGCTATGAAGTTTGCCTGGATATTATAGGAGCCACCAAAAAGTAGTGGGAGTCAACCAAAAATACATGATCTGGAAGTGATTTGAATTAGTGGGTCCAAGAAAAAAAAAATGGAAATATTATACTCTCAGTCCCTAAACTGGATGTTATGTTGTTGTCAGGACATCATTCAAATTGCAGTTGTCTCAAGTCCTTTTGTGCTAGATGCCTAAGTTCAAGTTACTGGTCAAATAAAAATAGAACATCCTATTGCTGATGGAAAGGATTTTTTTCTGTATTCACATAGACTTTAAAATAACTCAGGAATTTTGATGCCATTACTTATTGATATTATTGAAAACTCATAAGCTATACATAAAGATAAATACACAGTCTTCCTGTGGTGAGAGCCTCTATCTCTCACTGCCAGTAAAACCATGCATTTATTCAAGTTCTGAGCCTACGGGACTCAGGTCAGAGTAGTTGCTAGAAAGGAGTTGGTCAGGAAGTGACAGGGAAGGGCAACATCTCCAAAAGGAATATTACAGCTTCTGGGTATTTGTAGTTTCTGCATGCTTATTTCAGAAAGGCACAGCACTGCTTCACAACAGCTTTCAAAGAGTGAGAGGCCACTTCAATTTTTGGGGGGAGGCTGGGAACAGACGCGCACCCTCTCTCTCCCATAAGTCTTCCTACCTCTCCCTTTTCTCCTGCAATACACAGTATCTGCTTCCTACTTGAGGCTTGCAATACAAAGGCACAAAAAAGCCATTCCTCTGTTTGTGGCATGACCTCAACTCACCTCCTGCTGTTCTGCTCAGAAGAGGCAAGAACCAGGTCTTCTCTGGAGAAGATGGGATACAAAGGTGAGAGTAGAACACAGCAACTCAAAGGGCTCAAGAAAGTGGTGCCTGCCCTGGTTGACCTGTCCCTTGCCTCCTCTGCAGCAATCCCTCTTTCCCTAGCCCCCACCTCACCACTCAGAGAAGGAGCAGACTCCAGCAGGACATATGTCCCTGTGTTTTGAGAGTTAAGGCAGGCACCTCTGCCCTTATGGCTGCCACCCACCCAAACCTGGTGTTAACAGAGGCTCAAGCTGCTGCTGCAGAGCACAACTGGGATTAGTAGTGAGAGCCTGTTACCAGTGGGTGAGCCATGACTTCCAGGCATTCTTGGGAAGATTCTGAGTCTTCAGGCTAAACAATCACAACTCTCTCAGGGTACCATCATATGATAGATGCCAAAGTACTTTCATCCTTGCAGGGGTCTTTGCTAGACTTGCTCCAGTATGTTCATGTCTCCCTTGTTTTGGGGAGCCCAGTGTGGACAGACCACTGCAGATGTGCTCCAGTCAGGGCTGAACATTTAAGAAGACTCACTCACTCACCTCTCCTGATCTAGTGGTAACACTTTCTCTAGTGCAACCTGGCTTCTCCTGGCTGCCTATTTTCCAAAGGTACTTTGCTGGCTCATGTTCCACTAGGTGTTCACCAGGGTCCCCAGGGCCTTTACTGGAATGTGGTTTTCCAGACAAACACCACCCAGCCTGTACAGATGAGTACCTGGGATTTCTTCCTCCCCAAGGGCAGGACTTGGCATTTGCCTTTGCTTGGCTTTAGAGGAGCCCTGCTGGCCAAGATCTCCAGCCTTCTGACGTGCCACGGAATGGCAGCACAACCCAATGGTACATCTGGTGTACCAACAATTCATCCCGGTTTTTTCACGCCTGCAAATCTGATGAGGGTCTATCCTACTCCATCATTCAAGTGATTACTGAAGATGTTACAGTTATTGGCCCCATTTTCAACCTCTGTGGTCTAAACACAATATAATATATTTTAAATGTTTACATGCATACTTTTTTGTCATCTTCTCAAAATATTCTTGATTAAAAAAAAAAAACCTGAAAAATGCCACCAGTGAAATAAAACAGTCATAAAGACGCCTTTCAAGAATGACTAAGGTGCAGTTGCAACTGCAAGTAGCACGTTAAAAATCTGAGACAGAATATGTACAGTATATACTTCTATTTTCTTCTCTGACAACAAACTGATGGTAAAGGAAACACATTATTCCATCAGAATTATGTCCTCCAGCCCTATTATTTACTCAGAGTTATACAGAAAATATCTTCATTTAATCCAAACTAACCATGTGCAGCCTCATCCTTTGCATGATCTCTGTATATGCAGTTACTGTGCAGTATTCCAGGTTCAGGTAGCTAGCTTAGTGTCTCATTATTTAAATGGCTGTCATTGAAAAAACAGTGTTACTTGAGTCACATAATTCCAACACATGATTTCACAAATGCAAATTCACAAATCCTACAAATGCAGCTTCTGCACTCAGAAGCTGCCGTGCATCTAAGAGCTGTGGATAAGAGAGTAGCTTTAGATTTCACTTAAGATAATCAGCCATAAATTTGTTATCGCTTCACTCCTCTTCACGAAGGCTTGAGAGCTGACAGTCTGAGGAGGTGAATGGGAAAAATCCACACAACATTCAAATTTGTTCATTCAAATTAATTCAATCAAGTTATTCACAAAGGAAGGCAAACACCTACACAGGGATCCTCTTTGCCTGAGATTTATGCTCCAGTCTGAAAGAGCTCAGCATGTCAGAGCAATGGCCATACGAGGTCTGTGTCTTCTCTCTCCTAGGTCTCTGTGCTCTTAGATTTCTGCTCTCAGCCACTGCTAAGACATTTGCAAAGGAAACTTCCAACCTCAAGAAATTTGCAGCTCATGAATTTATTTGGCTATTTCTGTTGCCTTTGGATTTAATATTCCTAGCACCTTTTATTTTTCTCTTCCATGAATTTATCTAATTCAGCTACTTTTTGAAAGTGAAATTTTTGGCCCACATAATACACCACATTAGAGATGCACAGATTAAACAGTTTACTTGAGGAACCAAGTCTGCCACTTGATTTTGAATCTGTTGCTTTCATGTTTCATTTTGTGCTGCATAATTCTTGCTTAGAAAACACAGTGAATAAACTACTGTCTTAGTAAAAGTTCACAGGAGCTCATGACTGGCACCATTTTAACTGCCTGAGCAATAGTACTTGTTATCTTATTCTGTGTATTTGATAAGAAGGCCAGGATTGCAAGATCTGAGTACAGCTGCTTAGCAGCCCAAGGATTAGTAACACAATTTTGGCAGAGACAGTGGAAATATTCCTTCTACAAACAAAAAGGTAGATGTTCACAAGTAAATACTGGATTTTGAACTGTTACAATCCGACATTAATTAGTAATTTTGTGCATCCAGTTGGCAATGTTAGGGGTGTTTTCATTACTGGACATTGGTTAGTGGTGAACCTGGAGGTGCTGGGATAGCAGCTGGATTTGATGAAGAGGTCTTTTCCAAACTTTGCAATTCTATAATTCTATGATATGCATGCCCTAGGATACCTACAACATACAAAATACTGTAGGACAACTGACCTTTTATATGCATACAGATTGAAGTCTTTAAGGCTTATGGTTCATTACTAATTCTTCCTATGCTCACTGCAGCTTCCCAAAGAAAGAAGAAGCAGAGGGTGCAGCTTGCTGGCACAGTGAGACAACTCTGGCAATTCTTAGTTGAAGCTAAATCTCTAGTCCTTAGGCAGCTTTCAATTACAATAAAATAGGAAATAGCATGGAATTGCTCCCAGGACAAAAATTTTATAAGTGGTTCCGTAAAAGTCTATCTCCACCCTCTGGCAATAAATAAAGACTATGTCCATGCTCAGAATCCAGCCCCCTTCTTTCTTGAAAATGCAAGGACTGCTGTAAACTATATTAAAAAAAAATTCTCATAACGAAGCTTACCAGCAAAACTAACTATATGGACATTCTAAAATTCCTCAGGTTTCATCTTGGCAATTAGATTTCACCAGAGGCAATCAGAAAAGGACAAAAGAGAAGATGCCGTGGCTGCTGCATTTCAGGATGTGTGGCTGTTACATGTATTGCTGGGGAGCCAGCAATGCTCGCCGCCGTCAGGAGCCCTGGAGCTCTGTCAGGCACCCGGCAATGCTTGGAGCCAACACTAATCACTGACTTCGGGGTTCACAGCTGTTACAAGCAGTTCCAGTTACTTGGTGGTGCTAGTAACAATTTATTTCACTTAGCAACAAAGGTTGGCATATGAGTTTTGTTGCTCCTAATTTCTAAGGAGCTTTTTGCCAATGCTATTAGCTTTTACAGTCAGCTGGGGTTATAGTAATGGAAGACTTAAGCACTTTTAGGACCATTTCTAACAGTGGAGCCTAACAGCAAAGACTACTTTGGCTACAATTACTGTGCACAGAAACATTCCCAACACTTTGGCAACTTTCCTAATAATAACCAAACGCCTGATAGCACCTACAGCTGTGGAAGCATTAGTCAGCGCTTCAAAACGCCACTGCTATGTCAACAACATGTACAGAGTTTAGCAAGTCGTTCTTACAATACCAGGAGATATTCTGCCAGAGCTCTGCGCTGCAGCTAAGTCCCCCAGCAGGGTATATTAGCTCAGGCTCAGCACCACGTGAATAAAGTCACACAGATTTTGAGCAATGTGAAAATATTGAAAGCTACACTGCAGTGAACACAGGATGCTGAGAACACAGAGAGAAGCTCTGCTTCTGAATGCCGGAAAATGTGTGTAATGCAGCAGAGAGACTGAGTAGAACATTTTAATTCAGACATCACTGTTGTTAGTTGTGAAGATATCTGCTGTGGGTTGTTTATTTTTAAATCTAAATTTTTAAAAAGCAAAATGTTTTAAGCCTTATAAACATGTTGTTGATTTGCCCCATGATGTCTCAATAAAGAGATGTCCAAGGAAATATTAGAGTGACTTAATTTTCAAAAGTATTATAATATGAAAAACATAGTGTAATTCGTTCCCTGAATCCTGTTATATAGAAGTATTATAATCCTGTAATATAGAAGTATATTTTAACATTATCCACCTACAGATCAGGAAAAAAGCCTGCCAAATCCTTCCTTCACTTCAAGTTTCACCATATCTACCAATTCCGGGGGGGAAATTTTGAAAATGTTTTCTATTTTGTATTTGCAGAAGACAAATTTCTCTCTAAATTAAAGAATTCCAGTGAAATTATTTACCTTAACCCTTCTTAATATAAAAAGTGTATTACATGCAATTTCCTCATGTCATCTTGAAAATGCTTAAACATTTTCTTCTGCAAGTCTTTGTTTAGCTTGGTTTGGATTTTATATGTTATACTCCTAAATATATGACATTAACACTAGTGCTTTGAGATGCATTGAGATATCTTATAAAAAGCATGGCTAAAGGCAATTTTGATTTACAAAAATTTAGACAGATATTGAAGGACACAATTGTAGTGCATAACTGTTTTCAATTTATTTTTCTTTTTCACTGCTGACTTCATCATAAAGGGCAAATCATGCTAAACCAGCCAGATCATCCTTTCTGATAGAAAACAATCTTTGTATCTGAAGGAAAAACAAGGGGAGTGACACATCTCATTTTTAACAAGATTTTTGACACCATCTTGTGACATTTTGTAAGCAGGCTAACAAACATTCTAAGCAGACTGAACTACTATTTAGTTGTTAAAAAACCAGTAGGAAGGTGCAAAAGAAAATTTGCTATGAAAATTTCGCATGACGTCATACGGTTTATGCTGTTACATACAGTCTATTCCAGCTGTGCTACCTTATGGACTGAATGATGACATAACATGTAAACTACTACACTTGCAGATAACAGATAAGAGGTGATCCAAGATACACAAATGCAGTTAACTAATTCAGAACAATAGAAAATGCAAGAATTACTCTGGAGAAAACAGGATGAAATTTACTAAGATGAAATGAAAAAACTTTTATACATTTCAGAACAATGACACCCACCAAAATAAATAATAATAAAAAAAGTTAAAAACCAACACGTTAGTCTTGCATGGAGAAATAAAAAGATCTGAGCATATCAGATTTTCACAGAGTTGAATGTAAATCAAGAATGGTGTTGTGCGGGACAAAGGTCATGCTGCTTTGTACGAATGGGAGTGTTCCCCAGCAGGAGAGAAGTTTGTCCGCTACTGCTGAAGTATGGCAGTACAGGAGCCGAGCCTAGGAACATGTTGTTATGAGTACCAAGAGGAGGAGAGGTCAACAATTTCTTTTGTGCTGCTTTCCAGAGCTTATGCATAAGATCAACACAGAAAGTTCAAGCAATCCAACTACTTAGATGGAAAACACTTTCAGCTGATGGCATGCAGTCAGTATAATCTGCTAACAACCATATAAAATTAGACTTTGTTCATGAAGCCCCTTTTCAGCAATTGCAGGATACCACACAGTAAGAAGAATCTACAGAACGTGCTCCATTTAAACCAAACCCACAGAATATTCCCTATACACTTCATTAAACTGAAAACTTGTAGTAAAACCCCCTTTGACTCAGCAATGATTTGCCACAAAATGAGGGCATAGAAAGATGAGAAACACTGCCAGTGCCTTTGACCTACACAGAAACAGGGGATTTATTCTGTGAAACTCCTAATGACCTTTATTAGAGTTGTTGAAACTGGTGGCCCCACGGAGGCGAGGCTGCCCCAGCTGTGTGCCCCCAGGTCCAGCCAGTAGCAAGGCTGGGCAAGTATTCCACATACGGGGAATACACACATATGCGTATATTCGTGCACATGCACACATGTTTTCCCTATATAAACACACTTACAGATTCTGCACACAGCCAATAAGTACTCCCAATCTCTCTGCCCTCACAGCCTCCCTTGATGTAGGTCATCTCAGACCTTCGCTCTTTGGATGTTTAGAAACTTCTTTAAAACCTTCAAATCTAAATGCTCTGTGAATACTGTACATGCATTTGCTCTTTGAACAGAAGGATAACAAGCATCAAAGCTAGTTGGAAAATATTTATGTACTTTCTCATCATCATTTCACTAACAAGTTATAACATTTTCCCCCCAGGAATCCCTCATTCTCTTATTCATCTCTTGGGCTGTTCCTGTCTGAATGGTGTGAACATCTTGGCCAGATTTTTGCAGAATGTTCTGATTATTTAATGAGGTATTACCCGTATCTTGTACCATGGTACTCACTGTGTTCTGTTCCAATCAAGAGCCCCTTGCCATGACTAAACTTAATCATGTTTGCATACACATCATTCTGGTGTTTTACAGTCACAGGTGACTCAAGCCCTATGTCTATGGCCGAAATTTTTGTCATCAGTTTTGAAAAGCATAATTTGGCACAATGAATCCTTCCTGCACAACTTCTCCTTCCAAAAGTACATCTTTCCTCTGTAATTCAGCAAGAAAGCTCTTTTCAGCAATACAGTATGTGTGAGCAGAGGGGGAGGTAGAATATTGATATTCATTGCTATTATGGAGGAAGTGTAATTTATAGGGACGGTCTAAGCAATTTTAGTTTATTTTGGAGGTATTCTGATATAAATCAGAGTAATCATTTTTGCTATTTAGTAATGGCCATCAATACAGCAATGGACTGGTACAATTGGTTTGCCCTTTTAAACTTATGTAAGTTACATATATTTATATAATATATATGTATTTGTCTTTACTAAGTTTAGCTTTGTTAATATGCACTTAATCATGCTTCTAACTAAGATTTCTTGACTTTACCAGATTAAAAAAAAAAGGTTTATTTTCTCACTCCACTTAATTGAAAGACTGAGATTTTACAGAAATACTAAAAATTGTTACTGTTGGAACTGTTTTAGGGTTGGGTTTTTTTCCCCAAATCTTTTTATTTTACTTTTAATAAATCTTTTCAATTTCATAGAATCATAGAAGAACTTTGTTAGGAAGGAACGATAAAGCTCTGGTTCCAACCCACACTCCCACGGCCAGGGATGCCACCCACGAGACGAAGTTGGTCACAGCCCCACCCAATCTGGCCTTGAACACTGCCTAGGACAGAGCTTCTGTGGGCAACCCATTCTAGTGCTTCACCATCCTCACAGTAAAGATTTTCTTCCTAACATCTAACCTAAATCTTTTCCCTTTTATTTTAAAACTGTTTCCCATTGTCTTATCACTATTTGCCCATGTAAAAAGTCACTCTCCCCCTTTTTTTCGTGTCTGGAAGACTGCAATGAGATCTCCCTGGATCTCAGATTCTCCAGGTTGTACTTCTTCAGCCTGTGTTCACAGGAGAGCTGTTCCAGCCTCCTGATCATCTTTATGGCCCTCTTCAGGTCCACAATTTGCCTGCTAATAATTTCCTTCAGCTGTGTAACCACAAGCAGAAGTCATTGAAGACTACAGAAAATACAACACTAAGATAAATAATTTTTTATACTAATTAATTACAAGTGACCAATTAGAGGATCCATCAATTTCATTTTGTGGCACCAAATCAAATGGCCCATGTGTAAAATGAGAAGAGTGCTTCTTGTGGAGACAGAAAAAGAACTAGGCCATTAGGGTACAATCTGTCCATGCACAAGTTCTAGTGAGGATAAAGAGAAATCTGTCTAGTATTCAGTATCAAAATCTGTCCTAAATTTGCTTAATTGCTTCATAAGTGCCATTGAGACAGGAAATGTAGCTGCTACTGCAGTAGAACAGCAACGAAACGAAAGGCAGAGAAGGAAGACAGTTATTGAGTCTATTTTTAAGTGTGAAAAATGCACTCGCATAGTACAATGATGCAGACATTCAGACACACCAGAATGGAAATGGGAATAGGGCAGGGAAAGAATTGGCCTGTGCAATATTTTAAGATGATGACAGCAACCCCAGACCCATGGATTATAAAAACACAGTGGATAAATAGGTTATAAGGCTTAAAGGTTAGTAGATGCACCCCACAGATAATATTTCATGTGTAAAATATGCTTTTGAGAATTTATATTACATTGCAGTTTTAGAACCAAAAGGTTACTGTCCTGTGTGTTCACATAACTTAAAGACTACCAGTACTTTCCTGAGGTCCTATTAGTTGGAGAAACAACTGAATGCACTACTGACAGTGGCTCCTCTAAATAAAAGAACCATACACTCTTTTATGTCCTATTACAGTGACAGAAAATTTTTAAAAGTATGCCTTCAAAAGCCAGGTAGCCTCAGAAGAGAAAATGTATCTTTTTTTCTTTACTCACAACAGGAGAAAGATCACTGTAAAGTACACCAGGATCTGGCAAACCACTGGTATACTGGTAGTTCTGAACTCATAGAAACATTAAGGTTGGAAAAGATCTCTAAGACCATCAATTCCACCTGTTAACCCAGCACCATTGCCATGCCCACCACTAAACCATGTCCCCAAGTGCCATATCCACACACCTCTTGAACACTTTCAGGGATGGTGATTCCACTACTTCACTGGACAGTCTGTTCCAGTGAAGAAAATTTTTCCAATATCCAATTTTAACTTTCCCTAACAAGACTTGACACCATTTCCTTGTGTGCTGTTGCTTGTTATCTGGAGAAGAGACAGACCCCCTGCTGCCAGGTAGTTGCAGAGACTGATAAGGTACCACCTCACTCTCTTTTCCTGCAGGTTAAACACCCCCAGCTCCCTCAGACATTCCTCATAAAACTTGTTCTCCAGACCCTTCACCAGGCTCTGCTGCCCTTCTCTGTACACACCTCAGCATCCCAATTTCTTTCTTGTAGTGAGGGGCCCAAAACTGAACACAGGATTTGAGGTGCAGCCTCACCAGTGCCGACTACAGAGGGACAATAAATTAATAATGATGCTGAGGGGGAAAAAGATTAAAGTAGGGAGTTCAAAAGCATGCATGTTGCAACTGAACCTGCAGAGGGACTACCAGTTTCCATCAAAGAAATGTGAAGAGTAGCATTTACCTGACATATTAAAATGTTATATTCACATTAACAGATGACTAGAAGAAGACATTTTAATGAAACACATTTCCATCTATTTTTCTTTTGTTTTCAGCAGGTTTAATGTTTGTATGATGTTAATAACTGGAAAACAAGTTTTCCAGAAAGCAGAGGAATAAATAAAAAGGTCACACCTCCTCCTCCTACCTGATAAAAAGCTTGTATCAATCATTATTAGCTGAAATTGTGACCCAATTAGACTAGTACAAATCATGCCAAGCTACGATGGCAGAAGTGACTGATGAATTTCAGCACAGAGCTAATCCCCCCCGAAATGGATGGATGGGCATGGTGGTGATGCACTGTAATGCCAGTGAAGCATGTCCAACTACAATTCAGAGGGACATTTAAAGCAAGAGAAACTATCTACTGAAGACAGGCCACAATCTCTCTGTGGCTATAGCAAAATGCTTCTCCTGAGTGGTTTACAAGGGATGAATCTTGAGTGGCATTAAAAAAGCCAAGTATTTATCATTAACAGAAATATTACCTAAAAGAAGGCATTTTAGCAGGTAACCTATTGCAAATTGTCTACCACTGTGGATGGGAGGTTTAAAAATCAAGTTTATCAATAACAAACCATCAGTAATTTTTATAGTACTACCAATATCAAGCACCAGAAAACTCACTTCTTCCCTTTTTAAATTAAAATAACATTAAAAAAGCAAACACATATTTGTTTTCCCTTTTTCTATAAGGTTCATAGTTTAAACCTGACCTACTTATTTAAAAAGAAAAAAAAAAAAACCAAGAATTTATTTTTATAGGGAGGATGGGGATTCATTGTATAACAACAACAATGCAGGAATCGAGGTGTTAAGTAAAACTCCAAATATCACAAATGTTGCAACTAAATCCTGAGGACTGACAGCTTAGTCCATGCCTCCAGGGGAAGTGGCAGCTAACTGGGGGGTTGCAAATGAGGGAGTTTGTGTACCAATGAGAATGTGATGGCATGTACCAACCAGCTTGTGGGTGATGACTCAACTAAGTTTGTTAATCACTTACTAAGAATAAGTCCCTAATTAACAAGATAGTGTGAATGCCAATTTTGGCTTTCCAGCAGTCACCAAATTACAAACCTAATGTCTATATTTGAATAATAATTAAAAAGAAAATTAAAAGGTGTTGGTTTTTTTTACTCTTAGATAAGCAATAAAATTTAACAGCAAGTTAACTCCTCTCTTTCTAAATAATTTACCTAGATTTCAGAGAGGTATCTTACTGAAATAAAAGAACATCCTTCCATGGATAACATCCTATTTGTAAGCTCACTGAACCACTAGGTTGAATCCTGCAGGGTTGGCAGATGAGAGCCTGCTTCCTTCACACCTGCCCCAAACCCTGCATCAGTGGCTCTTTCAGATTTAGCCACAAATTATTGTCATTTCAAAGCAATTCCAGGTCCTGAAGAATATATTGAGGTAGCAAGAAATCATAGCAAAATGGAAGACCTTCAGTCAGGAGCAATTCAGTTTCTCCTCCTTTGCAGTGTTCTCAGAAATGCTGCCATGCTTTGGGAGACCCAGGAAAAACAGACACAAATGCCTTCAGACTAGCAGTTCCTAATCCTGTTGTGCCATTACGTGGTACAGAACACATAAATGGTCTTTGGCTTTCAGCAGGCAGCACATGGGAGAGTCGGGCACCTCCGGGAACCCATTTGGTTTAACTATCAGTAGCCAGAGGGAAATGACAAGCAGGAAAAGCAGGTATGTAACTTTGCCTTTCTGCCCAGATTATAGTTATCCTCTGTAAGAATAGCCTAGAAGTCAGGATTCCCAGGATGTATGCCCCTCTTTAATTCCAAGTATTCTCACCTTCCCCTCACACCATCTGAGATATCACTGTAATGACAAGACCACAAGTGCATCAAGGAAGGGTGCATTGCAGCAAAAAGGTCATCACAAGCCACGTAAGACTTCATGCCTCCCTTTCTTGGCCCACTCTTTTTATATCTCGGAAGAAATTGTGGGAAACCACTGTTTCCATAAGCCTGTCCACACTGATGTGGTGGACAATTTCACAGCATGACTTCTAGTCACAGCTGTCAGGAGATTTATGCAAAAAGTCAGTTTCAAGCAGGAGCCACATGTGACACCTGAGGTCACAGCAGTTCAGGCCTCTGTACAAGCAGAAACATTGGTGCCAGCAACAGGTAGGGACAGACAAACCAACTGGACACAGAGACGCCCTTGAAAATTCACCTTCTAAAGCTTTTTTTTAGGTGCTCAAAGCCTTCCTACATCCAACATGAGACTCACATGCTATGCCACATTTGAATTATCCCATAAAATTGTTATAACTAGTTGTTTCGTATCATCATTGGGTTTCTGTTGCCTTGGAGGGTCTATCAGCTAACTGGTTATGTCAAGGACAAAGAAAGAGGTTTGGCCATTAGCTCTCCACTTGGTTTGCCACGAGCACTTCTGCAGCAGTTGGCTGTGATCTTGAAACTAGAACCATGAATTCATGTGGTGATTAAGCAGATTGAGGAAAATGGTAACATTATACTCAGCAGAACATACACTAACACATTTTCCACTGGAGGATTTCAGTTGTGACTGCAATCCTCTTCTTTTGCTGAGAGAAGTTTGGGAGGAACACAGAGTACAACACTTGCTTGGAAAAAAAGTTACCTGACTTTTCAAACATCACTAAAATGAAGCTTAAACTTGTTTTTGTCCACTTTACCTCTCAGGTACTACCAGAAAAACCCCTAGAGACTCTAACTTAAGAGACTTAGAACAGAGCCATACAGAGATGCTGTGTACTGTCAGTATAAAAGCTACGGACAACACCACCTGAAAAATACATCTAGAAGAAAGCTGAAATTTTCCACCTATTGGAGGAAAGAGACAATAAATGAGACACAGGAGGAAGAAATTAAATGATAACCCAAAAAATAGGATCGTATAAGAATACTATCTGGTTTAACAAATTCTATGCAAGAGTAAATATGGAATAAAGAACCTGTTTTTTTGCCAAGAGGAATTTGTTTCTATGTCCTTGCTGCGAATGGAACTTCATACAGCAAACAAAGCAGAAATTGCTTGGGAGATAATCAGAAAAATTAAATCCTGAAGAATATAAACCAATGATTGCAGACTTTCTGTTAAGTGAGACTAGAAATTAAAATAAATATTTTTCCATGATAGAAAAGAATAAAACCATTACGCACATGCATCTACAAAAGGAAAAAAAGCTCATAAAGAGCCTTTAAATATGCAGGAATAAGAAGGAATTAAATCAGGTATTGGAGAACAGTGTAAAAGGAGCAAGCCAGAGAATCCCACACTGGGCTGGAAGGGATGTCAGCTCTCCTGGCAGACAGACTGCTCTATCTCTAGACAGTCTGACAAACCATAAAGTTGGAAAGTTGTTTCCTTCTCACTGCAGTGGCAGAAAGATCCTGCCTCTGCTCTCTTCGTCCTGACAGTTCCTTCATGCTGGAAGCCTCTCTGCCTTCTTCCTTCTGACTCTTCCTTGAACAACTTCAGGTTTTAAGATCTTTCTTTGCAGGTCAACCTTTCTGGACGAAAGATTATTCTCATCACTCACCTCTGAACATGAAACCTTCAAGTGTCATGCTCAGTTGTGGACTGAGGCCATGCAGGATTGAGTGCTCATCCTATTACCACATTTCTCCTTGTACTTCTCTGGGTCAGAGAGCTGAGCTAATTCTTTGGGATTTATGATGTTGTTTGCTTTACGAAGGTAATGACAGGGTCAAAATTCAAACATTCCTTGGTGAGTCAAGCTGTGCTAATTAGCTGAACACAGAAAAAGAGAACTGAAAATGCTCACGAACTTGTTACATTTCTGGACCCCTTGAGGACATTCTTGCATATTTCTTCAAAAGCCAGCATGTTTCTTGATGTTTGTTGGCATTTTTGTTTCCAGTTTTAAGTGTTTCACATTCCAGAATTGCCTTTCATGGCAGAGAAAGTGGCAAACCAGAGAAAACTTCTCAGTGGCCTCTTCTCAGTAAGCAAAGCTAACTCAGAGGGACAGGGAGTGGAATTGTGGAATTCTGTCTTATCAGTATAGGATTATCACTTTAACTATTCAATAGCCTTTGAACACAGATCACACACATTAAATCAACAGATAGCACTTGGTAAAAATGGGTGGTAAGCAAATTGAAGCTCAGAATTAGAACTAATAAGCAAAATCTCAACAAAATGAAGCAATAACTTGCAACTAAATCAGGAATTCAAATGAAATATGGGCAAGCTATCAAATTTTCAAGCAAAAATAATCACCTGCACAAACATAAAACAGGAAATTAGTGCTTTTGCTGAAAAAAAAATTGGTTCAGCTTAGGGAATAACACTTTAATGAGGCTGTAGATCAAAGACAGTATGTCCAGGGATGAGCATGAGAAAGGACCAGACATTCAGAAAAAAACACCTTTAACAAAAAATGGGGTTTTAACCTTGCTGAAAAGAGGGGATCTAATAAGAATGTTTAATATAAAAGCCTTCTTTCATAAAGGCAGCAAGAATAATCTTTACGCTTTTTCAAAAGGAAAGAAATAACTAGTTTAGTTTGCAACAAGCAAAATTCTGGTTAGATATTATGAAAAAATCCTGGTAACCAAGCACTGCAGAAGGCCAGTTGCACAATCACCATTTCAGAAAGCTTTAAAAACAGATTAGTAAAAGAACTTTTCCAATAATAATAGAGATAAAATTTCTTTAACTTAATGTCTTTTCCAACTAGGATTGTTATGGTGACAAGATAATGATTGCTGATTTTTTCTCTATTCTGATAAAAATATTACAGAAATATATTAAATTTTATTAAAGAGTGAATATTCCACTGGATATATAGTCCCAGCAGATTGCAAAATTAATAAGAAACTGAAGTGCCCAGACACCACAAAACTCTTGGGGTTTTATAATGAAGTGAATCCTGTGACCACTTCTGTCTTTGAGGCTTATGCCTCTAAGTTCAGCTCAATCACTAACCCAGTCTGAAAATATTGTTCATACCTATGCTCTAATTAATGCTCCATACAGACTATCATAAGTCCTTTCTTAGAGCTGAGAAGCAAACATTGGGGTATCTTTAAAAAGAAAAGAAATTGAGAAAGTGTCAAATGAATAGAAACGTACTACATACAAATAGAAAGCTGAAAAAAACAATTCCGACTGATTGCAGTCTATGCCTGATGTAAAGTCAAAAGAGCACCAAAAAAACGCCCTCAACTGCCTACTTTTCCACTTCAATATTGTCAGAAATCCAGAGAAATACTATCTTTTAAAATTTAAATCCCAGATGAATGAAGATTTATATTTTCATCACTTCCATTTCTAAGCATAATCATTTTGACAGCATAGGAAGCAAGATATAAGTTTATAAGTTTAGTTAGTTTCTATAATATATATATATATATATCATTTTCCTCAGCAGCAGAAGCCCACACTAAACACAGTTTACAATCTATCTTTGGGCAGTGCTTTGGCAGCATTTCACCAATTATGTCTTATCTATGTTTTATTTCTGTATCACTAGGTAAACCAAACTACTTCTAAAGGAATTGAATATTTACAAATACACAGCAAATCTATGAAAAAAAAAGAAGGAAAAAAAAAAAAGAAAAAAGAAAGAAGGTCTGTTTATGATGTATAGCAACTGAAAACTCTGAAAATGTGCAAGTACCAAAATCATGGTATGGCAGATTTTATAGAAAGTTTTTTTATTATCAGTTTTATAAAAAGCACTTCTGCATCTTAGCAAAGTAAAGGCACATTCCCTTGGGACAGAAGTAGAACAGCAGATTTTGCTTTGCGATTTGTCTGGGGTTTTGTTTAGTTGGTTGGTTTGATTTTCTTTTTATTTTATTTTTTTTGGATTTCTTTTAGTTTTATGATCTTTAAAAGTTTAGTTTCCAGTCTCAACTGCAACATGTCACAAGGATGATACTAAGGGCAGACACACTGCGATCAGTATCTTGTTGATACCTTGTGAGCAATAACTGGTTAGGCTTTAATTGAATATATAAAATAGGTTACAAAAAGAAGAATTGTACCAAATATTTTCTTCAGCTTTCATGTTTTTAAATCTGAATTTCTTTTTAAGCAAGAAGAATAATAAAGAAGATTATTACCAATATGGCACTGATATGATTGGTAGTCACTGCAGATACACTCAAAAAAATGTCCTAATTGCTGCAGATTTGTTCAAATACATTAGTCGATGTAATTGGTCTTACAGAACATATTTATCTAAATGTGGATAAAGACAGTTTAATATGTTTTCATCTGATGCTGTAAGGGAAGTTATTTTTTCAAGTGGTTTGGAAATAACATGCATGTTTTACTTTCCCATCTGCCTGTGGGCGTGAGCTGGCATTTGCTCTACTGGGGAGTCTGTGGTAGCCCACTGAGTTGCCATCAGGACTGCATAGAATGTTATGTCACGTCAGGCCAATAGTAAATGCAAATAGACTTTTAATTAAAAATAGCAAACCCAAAGATGATACTTGAATAAATGTATGCAAAATTATTAAACACATATACAAAGAAATAATCCATTGAGGTACAATCAGGACTTTTTTTGGTGGTTCTGAACATGGAAGCATAGGGATTTTTATTTTCACCTATTTGCCCATGTTTGTCTTCTAAGCAAATTTTCATTAAAACTAGTGGACAGAAGTAATGTTGTCTGTCAATTAAGGCCAAGGAAGTAGACTGTCCATAAACCCCAAAATCCATTTAGCCCTCTTAGAACCACAAAATACTTCCCCCTATTTCATTAATGCCTGCAACATACTTGTTATTTTCAACAAGCAATAGCAAAATATATGTTACTTCACAACATGTTACATTTCCCAAGACTTCCTATTCCTTGGCATAAAACTCTCTAACAGGATTGGTATATTTAACTTTCAGGCATCTTATGATTTGGGAAATTTTTCTGCCAAAAATGACTGCCAAAGTAACACTAAAGGCTTTGCTTTAGCCTGCAGGCTTCATGCATATGGGACACATATTGCTTTTGATACTTGTCTAAGACAGTTCCTTCTGTATGTTGTCATTAGCTACTGGTGAAGCAAAATAAATGTCTGCAGAAACTATGTATAGATATGTAGACAAAACACACACACAAAATCCAGCACTGCAATGGGTAAACACCAATCCCTGATCATTAAAGTGCAAGACTGAGCACTGAAGGTCACCATATGCCAGCACTTCATGCTACATCATGACTACTTCTCCACACACACTCAGTGTGCTGATGGAGTCTGTGCCTCCTGTGATACCTGTCCCTGAGAAGACTGAAGAAAAAAAAAAAAATTGTGTGCTATTATTCCTGTAAATCTCTACTCATATTGTGAGTAGATTTTCATGATTTAAACAAGGGCGCTATTGATAACTTCAAAAACAAAGTGGACAAAATGTGATCTTGTAAACTTGATTTCATAGTAAAATAATGAAATATTAACTTTTCTCTATGGGATTAAAGTACTAATGGATTTCTACTGAAATTACATCTACACACAATCAATCATGAGAGTCAAATAACTTCACACAAGACTGCAAAATTTAAATAAGTAATATACAGACTTGGGCAGAGTATTGCCTTTTCACCGCAGCAGATTTCAAGACAATTTCAGAAAGACTGAAAGACCTTGACTTAAGATTAATAAGTAGCACTAACAGAGCAGCTGCTTCTGCTTCTGTGGTGAGAACAAAAGAGATTAGAAAATCATTAGACGTGATTTCCCTGAGAAGTGAACCCCTGTACCTGTATACACTGTGACCTTTGATAAAGAAAGAAACAATTAATTCATTGGAGTTATCCAGAATGTTCATGCCTCTCCCCAGACACACAAAAACAACCAGTTGCTGTTGAATGTTGTGTCTGGATAAGGGCACTTCCCCCAGGTTGAACAAGAAGAAGGCAGAACCTCTCCCACAGTGATAGGAGTACAGGACATACAATGCTGCTTCTAGCACACTACTGGACAGATCTACAACATCTTCTCTTAGAGGAAGTGCTTTTAATAAGAACTTGAAAGAAGGAGCAACAGAAAATTACACGACCCCCATCAGAAGTTCAGAAGGTGTATGAAAAAGGTGAGCTGTTACTGAAATACTTCAGACTCTGGAGTAATACTCTGTTCAACATTTAATTACTATCTTATTAACTGGGTGTAGAGCAGTAATTTCAGAGGCGTATAATCACAGAATGGTTTAGATTAGAAGGCACCTAAAAGATCATCTAGTCCCAACCCTTCTGCCATGCACAGGTGTCACGGTTTAGGAAAGGTTTTCCCCAATTTAGTACTCCCACTAAAAAGACCACAAGCTGCTTGCTCCCTTCCCCCTCCAACTGAAACTACAAAAGGTAGAGAGCTAAGAATAATTTACCAGAAACAACAATGAGATAAGAAAATTAAGAGTATCAGCAACAATGTAATAACAAAAGCTGCAAGAAAAAATAAAAGACAAAAAGTAAAATAAAACAATACTGGACCATTTCGTCCACCAGGTTTTCTCCCTCTGAAAGGAACACGCTTCTCCCTGGAAGCCAGAGAGCGCCCCTTTTGCCTGCCCCAGCAATGACATGAGGCAGTATCCAATAACATCTGGGTCTGGCCATGCCCCTCTCAGCTACTGGAAAACATTAACCCTGTCCTTGGCTGAAACCAGGACACTAGAGTCACCTTCCATTAGATCAGTTTACTCAGCACTTCATCCAACATGATTTTAAACACTTCTGGGGATGGGGCATCCACAACTGCCCTGGGCAATCTGGCCCAGTGCCTCACCATCCTCACAGTAAAGAATTTCTTCCTAATATCTAATCTAAACTAAGCTACCTTCAACTTTTGGAGGTTTATTTATGAATTCCTTCCCTAAATATTTTTTTTCTCAAGATTATCCTAACTCAGTATGTACATTTTCTTCTTTGCTATAAGCTTTTTGAATAGTGATTAATTAGGCAATGATGATTTTTAACTTCTTTTTAACCATAAATATTATACTTGCCATTTAATGACAACCTGTTTGTCACTTGTGGTAAAGAGCTGGTTCGAAGGACTTTAAATTCCCCTTTTCCTTCCCAGATCCAAGCTGTTTCTTTACAATACCCCCTCCTTGTTTTCCAAGGCCATCCACAAATAGGTTTTGCTCACTGCAATATGTTTTGATATGTCAACAAAGAAACAAAGAGGGCATTGCTATGCTCTGATCCTATTCATGTGTTGTTTTTGAAGTGCCTGAATAAATGTAGCATGATAAGGACTTAAAAAGACTATTCCTAAGCTCATCTAAGTGCTTAATTCAGAATCTTTATTTCAATGCAACCAAGCCTGTAGAGATAGAAACCAAAATAAAGATTAAATATATTCACATATCTGAGTTTTCTTCTGTGCAGATACTATATTTCAGCAGATGCTGTCAAAAATGGCTATATGCTCAAAAATATTTTACTACTATATCACTGTAAATATGTCCTACAAACTTAATTACTCATGGTGCAACTTGCAGCCTTTCCATCTTGGGGGCATCTGTACGCCCATCTCAGCAGATAATATCTAGATCTTTATGAATTAATAGTTCAAGACTTCCAACCAGCTATACAGTACTTCTCTGTTCATTGAAAGCAATCATACCCTTGCAGAAAAGACAGTTGAATGTATCCTGAGCTGCATGGTTTTTTTTCAAGCATTTGTACCTAATTTTTAATTTGCTAAATTTACTTTCTAGACGATGCATACCTGTATTTCTCTTTATACTTTAAAGGGCCTTACTTAACATCTTTCTTTGTATACACTTCTAAGGCCACAGAATAATTATCTCTCAATAGGCACACTGATAAAGCAAGTACTTTCCTCCACTTCTACAGAAGATCACGGGAAAAACATACATGATTTTAAACTGATTTAAAGAAGACATGACAGTCGTGGTTATAATATCATTGAGTAGAGGACAAGACAAACTCTCCAGCTCAAAAATCAAATTATTTTCCGTTTCATTTGAATTGTTGCCGGAAGCAGCATAAAGAATTTCAATTCTTAAAAATACTTCATTCAGCATGAAAGGAAATTTCTTACTTCACATTCTCCTTTCCTAAAGTACTACACATCATTGAGAAGTGCATACTCAAGAAAATGTTTAGGCAAGAATACTGGGAATAGACATGTAAACAGATATCTGTCTTCCTGATTCTAACCTATTTTAGGGATTTTTAGGTGGAAAAAATATCATACATATGCTGCAAAAAGAACAGTTCCGATGAACTCTGGACATTCTCTAGGATGTGACAAAACTCAGTATTTTCAAATCAAAAAGACTAAGAAATGTCTGTTTTTTACTGGGAACAACGACTGTCCAAAGACCACTGAGGAAATTTTCTGGAAACCACCTCAGAAAACTGTGAACTTTGAAGAACATACTTTTACTAAAGCATAATTCATACTTTCTTCAAACCAAATGGCTTGTGACAAGCAGAGTTGTCGTGGTTTGACCCGCCCTAGGAAGTGAGAGAGTTGGCTCCGAGATCGGCACGTTGTTAAACCAATGAAAGCTCATGTCATCTCTGGGAGCACACGTTTCAGGAGGAGAAGTTGCAGGGGTGGGCTGCTTCGCCTTCTGGCCTTCAGAGAGTGAACAGGCTCCTCAGGCTCCCCTCCTCCTCCTGGCTGTGGAGGGGGCAGAGAGGCCTCCCCTGGCCTGGGCCAGCCATGCGGCCTGGGCTGGGGAAAGCCTGGACAGCAGCATTTTCCAGCTTGCCAGCACAGCTGTCTGAGCTTCCCTGCTGCTGGATCTGGGCCAGCACAGCTGCCTGTGAGCTCTGGCCTTGGCTGAGCCCCTCCCTCAGGCCAGAGAAGGGAGGGAATGGAATTATGTAGCTCTCCAAGCCTGCCGAGAATGGAGGGGTGGAAGATCCATCACTGGGTGCTCCCAGAGAGTTCAACCAGCGCCGCTTTAAATCTGACATCAAGAACTTTTCATCAGCTGCGGCTTCTGTAAGTGATGGGAGGGACTTGTGATGCCAGCAGAAGATAAAGAAGAGATTGATGGAGTGGCTTTTGGCCGAACTTCTCTTGTAGTGGCCATAGAAACTGAATTAATGCTCTTGTAATTTACAGAAACTGTGTTAGGGGGATGCAAGGTGGGCACTGTGTAGTAGAGATGCCAATGCAAGAGTGAGTGAACAGAGGAGGATTAAGAGCGTGTGGTGGTGCCCTCAGAGAAGGCTTCTGTTCTCAAAACCCTTTGCCCCGAGGGAGAAATGGGGGGTGGGACTTGTGTCCCAAAGGCATCCTTAAAAAGGGAACCCTACAAGCAGGTTTCGGTCCATGGATGGTGGTGAGAGCACCATCCATGGAAGGACTTCTCAATGGCACATTTCCTCTCTGTGGGGTGGGCCATTTGTGAAGAGTGCAGGCCACAAGAGACTGTGTTTCTTGTGGGAGTTTCTATGGGGCACAAGGAAGACTCCTCCCCCTTAATAAACTAAAAATGATTGTTTTAGAATTACTAAATTAGCTGGGAGTGCCAGGTTTTGTCTCAAAGTTTTGGTAGAAATTATGGTGGGGGGAGGAGGAGTGGTTTAGAAGGTTTTTCATTCTAGACCTTGGTTTTGTTTTTTTCTTTTTTTTTTTTTTTTTCATAGAGTGTAAGTTAATAAAGTTTTTCTTTTCATTTCTAAGTTGGAGCCTGCTCTGGTCTGCTCCTAATCCCACTCACAGCATCTTTTTAAGGAACTATATTCTCATGGGTGCACTGGCATTAGGCCAGCGACTAAAACCCATGACAAGATTCTTTGAGTTTCAAAGCAAGACTAGCAAAAACAAAATTCCTACTTGCTTTTACTTCACTGCAATGAAAATGTTATTTGTAAGAAGCAACTGTCATGAGACGTTAAATTCATTATTGGATGATTCAGGGAGATGAGGTGAGGAAGGGGAACATTTCTGGCCCATTTAGAGATATTTTCTATCTAGATAAGAGGAAAAGCAAAACATTGCATTAGTTACCTTTATGTAACTGAAAGGTCTTATATTTGCCTAGCATATGTTTGATGATATACATAATATGTACACACACATACGTATCGATTATATGCAACATGGCAGCATTATCAGATATAAAGATACAAACAATAATAAATGGCCAAAGTTTCTCATTCTCTGTTGTACTGCAGATGCTCAAAAGTCTCCCTAAACTGATATATTGCAAAGGTTTCCAAACGTTTTTTCTGCCTAAGCAGACTATTTTAAAGCTTCTATTGAAAAACCTAGTCTCCATGTAATTCCTTCCTTGCTGTTAGAACAATTAAGAGATGCTAGTACATTGACTGTAAAAAAATATACAGCTTTCTTATAGCTTTTGCATTGCAGTATTACATCCATGACTGTGAGACAGAAGTATATTTCAGTTTTAAGAAAGATATCATGGAATTGCCATGATGCTAAAATGAAAATTAAGGATGAAAAGAGATAGGGGAATATAATGTGATTGGATTGAAAAAAAAAATAAACCTGGGCAAGGATTCAGATTTATACTGCCTGCCACACAAGCATTGGTAACGCAGATTTAAATCTGATTCATGTGCATGTTTGTGTGGAATAGCCCCTCTCAGATGCACAAAACCAGGAGCTATACCCTAGGCACAGGCAGCATGCACGAGAGTACAGAACTGAGAACTGTTGACTCAGGCAGCAGGTCCAGCTCAGGTCCCCAGCACACTAAAACACTCCTGGTGCAACACTGAGCCTATTTAGGCTGCCTCTCAATAGGAAATACTCTGTGGGGAAAGCTGCATGCTGGCTCAGCAAATGAGCAGCTCTGCCACTCCCTGCTCTAGAATGAACAGTATTCCTAAGACTTTTAGACCTCCAAGATGGCAAGGTTAATCCTAAAAAGAAGTTGGAGGAATCAAGATGCAATCAGGAAGGATATCAAAAAGTTTTCTAACCTCTTTTTGGCCTTCCATGAGGGAAGAACAGGACAAGCCAAGCATACAAGACATTAAAATAAAACCCAACTAATTCAACAAAACAGAAAGAGCAGACACTGTGGCTCAGTGGAATCCATGGTTGGGAAAATCTTATTGACAGAAAGATGAGCTGCCAGGACACAGCTGGTGTGGAGAGAAAACAGCATTGGAAGGGCAGATCTCCAGGGGAATGTCTACAGGGAACTTTATGCAACATAGAGTTACAGTCTTCTGGATGAATTGTCTCTAATATCTCAGGGGACAAAACCAGCAGTCATAAAATATCCTACCACTCTACTGGTGAATTTACTATTATGCCATTTTTTATTAGTTGATTTTACTTCTCTCTTTAATACTACATTTAGGCAAATCCAGATACTTTGTTTTCTTTAGCCATCTCTGCTAAAGGGTATTTAATGATGAAAGGACCACTCTGTTCTACCCCTCTGGTTGTAGTCATACTGCAATTACCTTTGTCTTTCTTTCTCTGAGCTAAAGCATTTCTGCAAAATACAGTCATCAAAAGTGTTGTTGATGCAAAATGAAGTTGTTTAGTTATTAAGGATACTTTTAAGCAATTCAGCATCTATTATCATTAATACAACATTTTTAGCTCTTTTGCTTTCAGTAATGGATTACAGATCCACAGAGGTTATAGACAGAAAGCCTCAAGTAGTTTAACACCTTTTCACCTGCCAGCAATTTTAGACATGTCATGTAGGCTGCAGGGATGCTCAGAAAAGTTATGCAATTTTCCAAGAAGATAATTTTGCTGAAAATACACTTTCCATTCAGGGAGATTTCCAAGTCCAAACCTGGGTGGTTTCCATTGCTCTGAAAGGACCGGGCTGGATGACTGCAAGTCACGCAGCAGTTATAAGAATAGCCATTACTTGTATAAACAGAATACTGTGCACCTATTCCTTAAGCTAAAACAGTATCTGAAACCTATTCCTATTTTATTTTAAATCACATACTTATGGTATGGTCCTCTTGACAGCTGATCAGAACAAATCACTCTCTAGGACACTGCCAGCAAGGTTGTAAATAAAAGCAAACACCAAACATATTAATAAGTGTCAACCTAACTCTATTAATTGAAAGAAGGAAGTTTCAGAAAGTGACAATAACAAAGCAGTGTTTAAAAAGATCATCTTTCAAATTTTTCCTCAGTGACAAGATGAAACCCACTGTGTATTGTACTTCAACATTCCATCTGCTTCACATGGAGTATTCAGTCCTCAAGGTCAAAATTAAGGTTTTATTTCATTTCCAAAGTGAGGTCATGGCATGGGATAAATAATTATGCATTTTAAATTGGTATAACTACTTCATGTTCAAAAACCACCCCCCAATTAACAACATTTCTTGTTAATGTGTCAGATTTTATTCAATATTTAATTTGAGAGAAAACCCTAAATTTCCTAAATATGATTTTCCTTTCAGAATTCACTTACTTTATTTCCATCAAATAGAGCAGAATGTAAGACAAATAATTTTACAAAGGCAAAACAAATTTAAATATTCAAGAAATTAAATCTATTCTACCACCTGATTTTTTTTTTAAATCATTCCAGCTAGTGACATATTATAGTCTGAAATTTAGGATTTTGCAACATCTTCATTTAAGGTTTACCTTTATTCCTCTCTGAAGCATGTAAAATTGTACTCAAGTTTCAAATAAACATTTAAAAAAAAATCTTTCAAGTGATTGCTTTTATTTATATTTTGAATAAATAATTTTTTTCCAGTATTAAATACAAACGAAAAACTTAAAGCTGAAGGAGTATCCATTGGACCTAGCAATACCCAACTATGTAATAAGGAGGAACCAGGATGAGGCAGGTGGTTGTGCTGCTGGTGGGGTTATGGGTGTGGTTTTCTAGGTCACGAGTGTGAACGATTCTGAAAAAAATCTTTAGTTTGGAGGCTGGTATTTTGTGATAAAATCAAGCACTGTTGCCTTGTCTTATATGGGACAGTTGTTTTCTTTCAGTTGACATTAATTGGTGGAGTTGTCCAATTTCTTTGTTTACAGAAAATAAAAGACACTTTGAGCTTCAAGCTCAGATGAGGTTGACATGAAACATGAGTTGACATGAGACTCCAATTTTAAGAGCAGTAGTTTTCCATTTTACTTGATGTGTGTTTGCAGAATTGTAGAAAGGAGACTTCAACTCCTTTGAGATCCAGTTGGGATCAACGGAATTCTAGTATAGACTCTAGAATTGTGTTCACAACAAGGAAATGGTAAACGGAAAGAGGACTCAATAGAATATGCCACTTAAATGTCAAGAGAGTGAAAATAAATTAACATTTCTGAAGAAACTGGGCTGCAATAAAGATGGACTTTGGAGAATAAGTGCAACAAAGGACAAACAAAACTAGGGGAACATCTCTCCTATGATGAAAGGCTGACAGACTGGGACTGTTCAACCTTGAAAAGAGAAAGCTTGAGGAGGAACTTATGACTGTTAAAATGCCTGATAAAAAGGAATGAAGAATGAAGAAGAAGAAGCAGACTGTTCCTAGTGGTGCCCAGCGTCAGGAAAAGGGGCAATCTACAAAAAATGGAAACACAGCAGGTGCCATGTGAACATGAAGAAACACTTCTTTCTTTGCTGTGAGGGTGGATGTCCAAAAGCTGTCAGCTCATGGTCTTGGTTGACCGGCTCTGTGTGACCCTGCTTGAGCAGATGGATTGAACTGGACAATCTACAGAGGCGCCTCTCAGCCTCGCCCAGTCTGTGAATCCCAAAAAGTGACTGGAGTTGTCAGACGATAACTCTACAGCAACAAGTCAGAAACTTATCGGCCCATACCAAAGGGAAGGATAATTAGTGAACTGGTCTCAATTTTTAAATCAGCAGGTACATTATTAAAACAGAAGCTATAAATGTGTTACAAGCATTACTGGATTAAACAGCTTGTGTTACACAGTAGGCAAGTCCAAGTGATGATTAACTATCATCATTCTACTGAAATGCATGAATTTCTTTGTCTATAAAAATCTTCTAGGCAGTGTTTTAGGTTAATTTACTCCAACTGAATCTTTATTTTCTAAGAAATCAATTTATTCAAAGACAGATAATACAGAAAATGTCATCTGACACATGTGGCTAAAATTCTGGAGTTCTAAGCAGCTTTTAAATTCTCACTTCTGAGTTCTTAAACCTCAGAAGCTCCTGTGACTCCAGAGGTTGCTTGATCACAGAAACAACAACCATAGCACTAGTGCATCCTTTATGTTTACAAGGTAAAGGTAGAAGCCGTAACACTGATATAAAACAAATTCTTACCAATAAAAGGAGATCAACCATCACTGATTTTTTTCTAGAACAAAAGTCAAAACAATATAACTGCTCTACAACTTGTATCTTAAAACAAAATGTCCTGCAGCCCCACACGAATCGTTTGCAGTGAAAAAATATATTTAAATGAGGTAGATGCCGCTTGGAGTTGTTAGAGACTGGGTAAGAAAGTGAAAAGTATGGCAAGAGCCAAGCTGCATGCAAGGGATGATTGTTGATAACATACTGAGAAGATAGTTTTCTTCTACTTCATTTGCCAAGACAATACAGTTCCAGTGACTATTGCTGCTTAAAAGGCATTAAGAAATCATACACCTGCCTGACAGGCCAAACACACCCTTTAAGGTATCATCCAATTTACTAGCTTTGGTGACCTGAATTCAGAAAAAAAATCACACTTTGCTAGTCTTGAAACATATCTTGTTGGCTGCGACGTTGAATGACTTTACAATTGCTACTGCAGTTGCAGTGATTTAAATTCTCATTTAACTGACTCAGTTCTCCAGTACTACTTTTATCTTCTTCTAATTGAACGTGGCAGAATATTCAGTCTACACTCACAGCTGCACAGGTGATAGTATAATAACATGCCATAATTACATTTTACTATCTCAGTTGTTATTAGCACTTGTATTCAAAGTTACACGTATTTTTGAGCTGTCAGCTTGCAACAGGTGAGAACATCTGTGCTAGTAACTGCCTACGAGCTGCAGATATCTATATCAGCTTCGGAGGTTTTTTGCAGTGTTTCATATAACATCATAAACTACATTTCAAATGCTTTCATGTCAGAGTTTTCAGGTCTCTCAAGAATTTACAAAATTGATAAATAATCCCTGCAGACTTCTCTGTCCACATAAGATAACAAATGGTGGCATAAATATTTTCATGTTAACATGGACTCTTTAAGTTCAGTATATCAGTACATCAATAATATTTGTGCATGGGAAGCCACATCCATGTAGTAAAACCAAACAAACCCTGCAGCTCTAATTAGGTGTATAGAAATTTTCACTCGAAAACATTAATCATTACATGGATGTGAGAGGTAAACTTCTGCAGATGTCACATTAGTGTTTAAGGGTAGCCAAACATTTCAATGGAGTATTATGAATTTCTAGAAAGATCCTAGCATAAAACAGAGGACATCCTTATGACCGTTCATTTATGTTCATGATGTCACCTCAGCTGGAATACTGACTGTCTCCAGTTCTCATTTGCATACTTCAAAAATGAAGTAGTAGAAACAAAGTAGGTACAGCAATGGTGTGTGAAAAATGATCCAAATCATGGCATGATCCCCACAATGTGACACTAAGCACACCAATGAGAAATACAAGTGAGTTTGCAAAGGATCTATGAAAACAAAAATGATCATGGAGAAGGTGGTTACAAAGAAAGTGGAGTGCGGGAAAAAAACAAGAGGTAAAGTGAGAAAAGGACAACAGTTCCCTAAATTCTCACGATGAATACTTTTGGTATATACTTAGAGACGTGATCACAAAATGGGTACAGTTGGAAGGGACTACACTGGATCATTTGGTCCAACCTTCCTGTTCAAGGAAGCATCATCCTACAGTACACTGCACAGAATTGCAACCAGATGGTGGTTCTTGAGCATCTCCAGTGAGGGAGACTCCACAATCTTCCTGTCCAATCTGTTCCAGTGCTCAGTCACCCACAAAGCCGCTTTTCCTCATATTCAGGTGGAACTTCATGTGCATCAGTTTCTGCCTGTTGCTCTTTGCCCTGTTGCTCAGCACCACTGAGAAAAGAAGTTCCCTCTCAGCTGTCTCTTCTCAAGCCTGAACAGGCCCAGGCCCCTCAGCCTTTCTTTATAAGAAAGATGCTCCAGTCCCTTAATCATCCTTGTAGCTCTCTGCTGGACCCACTCCAGAGCTCGATCTCTCCCTTGTACTAAGGAGCCCAGAACTGGACACAACACTCCAGACGTGGGCTCACCAGGGCTGAGTGAAGGAGCAGGATCACATCCCTCAACCTGCTGGTGTTCTTAATGCAGCACAGGATAACACTGGCCTCCTTGGCCACAAGGGCACTGGAGGCTCATGGACAGCTTGTTGTCCACCAGGACCTACAGGTCCTTCTTTGCAGAGCTGCTTTGCAGAAGGACAGCCCTCAGCCTGTACTGGTGCCTGGGGTCATTCCTCCCCAGGTGCAGGATTCTGCATTTGCCCTGGCTGAATTTCAGACTGTTCTCTGCCCATGTCTCCACCCTGTCGAGATCCCTCTGAAGGGCTGCACAGCCTTCTGGGGTACCAGCCACGCCTCCCAGCTTTGTGTCATCAGTGAATTTTCTGAGGTGGCACCTGCCCCTTCATCTGAGTCACTGATGAACAAGTTTAACAATACTTGGCCCTGTACTGAACCTTGGGGGGCAGCACTTGTGACAGGCACTAGAGCATGCCACTGATTACAAACTCTCTGGGATCTGCCTTTCAACCAGATCTCACTGTCCACTCAGACAGCCCACTGGTCTTCCAAGGGTGCAGTTGAAAAAGACCATTGTTTATATGATCCAATCTTTACATTTCCATAGAGGAAAAATTGAAAAAGAAAAAATACAATCCAGCATCAAGCAGTTGAAGTAAAATCTCATCAGATGTGGCATTTCAGTTAATTTTGTTGGTTTTTTTTCCAGTACGTCTTACAGTATAGGACACCACTGTACCTGTGAGCTACAACCCCTCAACATGGAGGAAAGAAAACTGGAGAGAGAAATTTCCAGAAGACAACAGTCCTCTTATTTTTTAACCTTGTGGTTATTTAAATTTATTCCAGAAACACTCAGTAACATGGGCCTCCCACTCCCACTTCCTGTGCAAAGCCCTAAGCCAAAGCCAAGTGATGCCCTTCCGTTGCCCTAAGAAGATCAGCTCCTTTGGACCCAGAAGTGACTACCATCACTTATTACAGCCTTTTCTGTAGGAGCCAAGTGTTGTGTTAATGTTCTGCAGAATTTCAAACGAAGGGCAAGTTCTCATCAAAGAAATGTCGAGTAAAATAAATACAGTTCATACAACAATTTGCTTCCTCTGCTGTGAAAGACATTCTCATACCATTCAAATCAAGGTTTTTCCATTAGAGTTTGCTCATCTCTTCTCTTTCAATTCTATAAAAAGAGAAATCACTAAGAAGCAGCTGCCTGTTCTTCAAGAGCAAAAACCTGCCACATAATCTAAATTCTGTTTTTCTTGCTACGTAAGCATTTTCATTTCTTGACTTGCATTTTAAAATCATTTAGCAGTAAACGTACATTAAAAAAGAAATCAAACATATTCCGTTTTCCACACAAACAATCATGGTAAGTGGTTTAACACTGGAAAATGACAAAATGCTTTTGGTATCTACAAGCTAACTGACCTCAAACTAAACCTTATGTACTGTTACACTCTAGAGACTTGGTAGATACCTGTCTTTACCTACTTATTCCTGTCTTTATCTGCTTATTTTTATCAATTAAATTTAAAGCAACCCCTGCTAAGACATCCTAGAGTAAATGAGTGCAAAGCTCATGCAGATTCTTTGTAAAGTTCAAATAGTGCAGATTACTTTATTTCTAAAGCTCCTGCAATGCAGAAAAGTGCAAACCTCTCAAAAAGAACCAAGGCAGAGGATGTGTTATACTTGTCATTGAGCTTTTCAGCACTGAAAAGGGTTTCTTGAATATAGAAATGTGTGGTATAAATTAAATGGGGTTTTTTTCTTCAACTTTTCAACCTGATTCACATTAAAAAGGTCAGAGGTTCATTGTCACTATTAGAAACTCTTTTCTTCATAAGCACCTTTTAAAATTATGATTATTTTTAAATGAAGATGCATCCCTGTCTTTTTCTGCCTTTGCTAGTTCTGCAGAAACATTTGTGCACTTCAACAGGCTTACTTGCAGCAACAAATTTTTTTCTGGTTGACATTTTCCCCAACTTTGAGCTCTGTAGCTCTTACATGGCATACATCTTGAAGCATAAAGTTCTTATTACTAGTTATAAACACAAACACATTTTTTTCTTAATTAAAGGTCACATAAGGAGTTGGGAGACAGTTCTTGCTTCCCTTTGTTCCTTTATAGTGCTTAACTGTATCACATATTACCTTTTCTTCTCATAAAAGTTGAATAACTCTGATTCTTTTAATTGCTTATGTTTGTGACTTATAATCTTTCCTCTTTTCTCTTGGAGATGTTATTTAACTACTTCTGTTTTATATGTACCTATCTACTGTTGTAGAGTTATTTATTCCATTTAGTACCAAAAAAGGTAATTAAATTATTCCTTTAAAATCAGAGTGCAAACACTACCAAGAGATTAAAAGTCTGAAGACTGTAAAACTAGGCTCCATGAGTTATGCATTTAAAAAAAGCTAATGATCTGCATCAACTATGAATGCATCACTGAAATCAAAAAGCTCTATTTCTATTTTTACCACAAAGTCATTGACAGAATAAAGAGTCTAAAAGTAGTGCAATATTCATGAATGATTTAGTATGAGGAAAAGATGCCGATTGCATCAAGATTCAGACATCAGCATTTGTCAGCCAAATGGGACAGAAAGCTCCTTATAAATGAATCCTTAAAAACAATTGAAATAGAAAATGGAAGCGCTATCAACATTTTTCATTCATTATCTATAGACAACTGAAATGTCTGGTATGTTGTTCTTGCATCTCATAATATATTTTCCTCTGTTTGATGTATCTTATCCTGTAAGACACAGAAGGATCTCCCTAATGTGAAAGGAATAATCCTCACCTGAAAAAATCTATAGTTTAAACATCCTCTACCTCCTCATTCACTGTAGAATCATAGACAAAAATAAACCCAAAAATTGCATTAACTCCTCTTCTGTAGAAATCTGAGCATGTGTTTCAAAAGAATGGCTTTGACTATACTGAAGGTGACAATTTAGTAGCACATTTCGTAACTTTATAATTTCTGACATCTGGTTCAAGGTATTTTAACATGTCCCAGATAACCTGAAGTAGTTCTTTTAGGGCTTTTTTTTCTGGTAAATTTTTGTTCTGTTTGCTTTCCATTTAAAAATGGGAATTAGAACTGCACATTTTATTCTAAAAAACATTTTTAAATTACTTACTTGGCAGCTATAAAATTTCAAAATTAAACTGTTGATGTAAGTATTATGCATGAAACTGTATGTACTGATGAAAATTATCACACAGTGCTTAACTATACTCCAATGAGGTGTGCCTTGAAAAAAATCAAACCAATCTGGATGTAACAAACAAACTTAAAAATAAAAATACACAAACCCCAAAGAAAATCTGTTGCAGAAAAATCTGTGAATGGAAAAAATTCAGCAAAGCCATACAAGCAAAAGTAGTTCAAAGTGCAGTATCTATGATATTAGGATAAAATGAATTCCATGCCCAGAAAAGGGGAAAACCAGACATCTGAAATTCCTTGAGAAAGCAAGGGGAATTTTAACAAGATAGTAAGAAAAAAAAAAAGTGACACGGTATACCTGACCCATTAATTTAAAAGAAAATTGATTTAAAAAAAAAAGTATTTAAAAAAAAAAAAAAAAGCATTTCTACCTTTTATTTAGGGACAAAGGAGAAAACGATTGCATTATATCATCACTATGAAATTTTGGAAGGAAAGTAATTTTTCCTAATACCTTGATCTACGTTAAGACTTACGAGGTTAAAATGGAAATGCTTGAAGAGAGTTTGTAAGGAAACCCATAAAAAATTGCTGAAAACATCCAGTAGAGTAACAATAAACAAGAGAAACACGCAGTCACTTTTGGATCTATCTAAATGAAATATCAAACCCTATCTCAACTCCTGCAATGCGACACTGGGCAATAATCATCAGATTCAGTGAGTTTTACGAATTACTTAAATCTAACAAGACCTTTCTCAAAGTTCATGGTTTACATCAGAGGGCCTATTAGTTCTGTCTCATCATGACAGTTTCCAGTTATCTCCTAAAATGAAAGAAATCTCTAAAGAGAATAGCTATAACTTGATATCCTTTACCGAACCAACAGTTTGAAGATGAAATTATTTCACTTCATAAGCTACAGCTGAGGTTTTAAAATAGAATCCCTTCTGCTCCCTGTAGTCATTAAGGTCAGTGATTAACTTTCCAGCAGCTGACCAAAGGGATGTTACTTGTCAGTCTGACTGCACTGTGATTAGCACCAAGACAGAGCCCACTTTTTAACTGTAGTCATTTGTGTTGCATGCTCATTACATGGTGACAGAAATAGAACACTTCAAAATAGAGTACTTCCATTTACATCTTTTAGCCCAAAACCACTATTTTCTTACCTTCCAGTTCTTTTCCAAGACAGCTGAGGTGACATCCTCTTACCCCCTCATAAGAAGTGTGACAGGTCTCCATTTAATACTACTTACTGTAGTAAGATGGCAGAAAACAACTACATACGGAGCAGCAGAATTTGCAGGGTGTAAAATCTTGAGCTTATTCTGGATAACTCCAAAGCAACAATGTGTGCAATTGTGTATAAATTCTTATTTCAGGCAAGCTGAAGTGTGTTATTAAAGTTCCAGTTTTTATATTTAGTTTCTATACAACAAAAGAGTGAAAAAGTTTCAGAATTACAGTGAACTTTCTTATTTATAAAATCTTTAGCTTGCTAAAAGTCCTGCAATGTTCTTCCATTTCCATTTAATGTCAGCACAACGCTTGTTCCAGCGATACAAGTTTCCCTGGACTGCTCTCCAAAAAGCAATGGCTTGTTTGAAACTTCTGAGTGACTCAAGGATATTTGGAAGTTCATAATCAGGAAACAATCCACTTTTATTTATGTGAAATCAGCTGCACCATAGGGCACCTGAGTTATAGTAAGCAACTAAGTAATGCAGCTAAATCACATCAATATGGATTAAGTGGAAATTAATTTTATTTATGACAAAATTGAACCTGAATATAGCGAGGTTACTTCAGAAATAAACTTGACATGGCAGAAAAAGTGTGGGCTTAAAAGGTACATAAAAATAAAGCTGTAGGAGAAGAATTGAAACATCCATAGGTAAAATTGCAGTATGCCAGAGAATTACAAAAAATTACATAAAACAATTTTAGGCAAAACCCCCTACTGATTGCAGATAGAAAAAAACAAATTGCAGTTCTGCAAAGCCACTTTTCAAACACATTTTTCAACTACAAAGAAGTAATGAACATTAAAGAGACAGGACAAAGATGACAAAAAGGACTCTGATGTTGAAAGATATACTTCCTTTGGTTTATCAATTAAAAAAAAAAAAAAGTAAACAGTAGGTTCTGATATGAGAAATCAACAGACCAGAAATTCAAAACACATATAGCAGCACGTTTGCCTTGGTAAGAGAAAGCTTTTAACTAAACATTATGGTGCAAAGAATAAAACTCTGCACCTAGTATTTAAAAAAAAAAATTAATTGAATCAGGAGAACAAAAATTACATTATTAAAAGAAAAAATTCATAAGATAAACACCAGCACAGATACATTTCTACAGAAAAATTGAAAGCAAGTATGTCAACTCTAGTTATGTTGTATTACAAATACATCATACCTATCTTATTGTAGAAAATTCAAGTATTATGTGCAAGCGATGGCTGATTTTTAATCAAATACTGAGCATGAATCTACATGGGAGGTGTTCTACATGTGTGCCAAACAGGTTTCATTTTCAGTGGCACTTTCAGGGGTTGTTTTATATTAAATACTACCAACTGGGTGTGCAAACTACAAAGAGTGCCAAGCTCCTTGCAAGTTCCTCTTAAAATGAGCAACACGCAGTGAGAGGCTATGTAGTGTTTTACTGCCTTCCTGAAAATGATCTCTACATTTTTCTCAAAAAGAAATTTGGAAATAGTTTTCAATGATATTCCCATATTAACTGAAACACTTATAGATATTTTGACTAGAAGCTAAAAAGCTTTAAAAAAAAAAAAGGATGAAAAGGTTGTACAGATGGAAGGTGAATTTATATCACAGAAGAATCTCTAACATGTTGATATAATTAAGCCTCTCTAATGAGTTAGAAATCCAGACTAGTCACAGAAGCTATTTTAGTCTCTCTAGCCTTCTTCTGCAGTCCATGGGGAAAGACTCCTCTTGAAGGCAACGCCTAGCTCAAAGGCTGATCTTGTTTCCTAGAGGGCAGGCTCTTGCTCTCTCTTGCTGACCGACCACATAAAGAAATTAGATCAGATATTAAAGGCATCCCTTTGTTAATGAACTCACTCCATACTAAATTGGTGTGTGGAAAGATTGGCAAGAATAATTAATTTGAGGAATTACATATTGTCCCGGCTATAAATCTTTAGTGAAATGTTTTAAGTTTAGACAAGAAGCCAGAATATCTGTTAATGCAGCATCAGCAGCAGGTTGGAAGACTTCTTTCATGGTGATTGAATAGTGACATGTTTTGTTAAACAGTAACTAAAGCAAAATGAAACTACATTCTTACACAGAAACTAATACCAAAAACTTGTCTTTATGCTTGACAAATATTTATCATTTGAAATTTATTGAAGGCAAACCAAATTAACCCTTAGAAATAATTTTATAGGCATTCTAGTGCAATGGTTTGTTAAGATCTGTTTAGGCTTTATAAAGTGATGCAAACTAGCAGAAATACTCACAAGAACAAAACACTACACCAGTAAGAAATTATTATTGCAGACACGTTTCAATGGCACTCTTTAAAACTAAATTAAGAAGGTGTGGGAAGGGAAATTGTAAGTGACTCACATACCCTCCTGTCTAAAAAAAAAAAATTATGAAAAATTCCAATGGGAAACACCTTTCAGGACCACTGATCCTGAAATGTATTCAGATTACAGTGAGAGGGAACAGTTTAATTCAAAATCTAACTAGCTTCTGGACTCAAAACCAGAGCTAAACCTAGAGGAGATTACTCACAAACTGGTCTGAGCAAACAAGAGACAATGTTAGGTATCAAAGACTGGCAACTTGCTGAAATAGCAGCCTGTACTGTAAGGTTGTACATCCTCTCTTGCTGCACAATTAAAGGACAACTAAAAAATCCCCAGGCAATAATGTTACTTTGCATTTTTGAGGGAATGTTGTAGGCAAAAATAACTTGTGCCATCTCCTTCAGTGAGGGAGGGACTAAAGGAAAGTGGTGAAAGGTAAAGAGAGAGAGAGATCACCAAACCATCAAATGTAAGAACTTATCTCAGAAGTTCAGCAGGGAAACTTATCTCTATCTCCTCTGCCAATACGAAGCAATGGAAAGAGCAAATTACATTCAGTGCAGAACTTCGGGAAGGCCAGTCTATGCCTGTGTGCTGGCCAGCACTGAAAATCAGCATCAGTAGCCAGAGGAAGGAGGGAAACTGAACACAAGTTATGCCAGTCAATAAGGTAATGATGTGGCAGTGGGACTCATCTCTGAAACACACACTTTTTAAATCCTAGTACTGACAGCACTTTTTCTGAGGAAGAGGAGTATCTGTGTTTTACTTACATGAACATATATGAAAGTAAATATATAATAATATTTTACCAACGCTTTAATAACAACTGTGTCTTAAAGCTTTAAAAAATAATTTTGTGGTACTACAGTTGCAAATCCCTACAGAAATAGAGGCAGCTTAATTAGAAGGCTAGGGGGAAAAAAAAATAAAAGAGCTACCCCACAGCTCATGGCCCAGAGGAAAGTCACCTTCCTTCATATCTACCACACTGGCTAAATAATAGGGAAGTAATTTTATTGATGTTTTATTACCTTTTAAGAGCAAGCACCAGGACACTGCTCTCTCTCCAATGTCCTGTGTTACTCAGGAGTAAAAATAGAAATTCTCGACCCATAGGAAGCTAGCCATAGGTATGGATGAATTAGTCAATATCCACAAAGCATATTGAAGGTCTGGTTAATGTCTTTTGCTCTGACAAAAGTTTAAATAGTTATTTTTATTTGTTCACCCCCAAAATCTGACAGGTAGAATCTGCCAAAACCTCTTATTTCTTCCATTTAATTCTTTTGCAGCAAATGGCAAATATCTTTATTCCCTGAAGGCAGAAAACAGCAACATCATCACCAGCACGGGCATTATGGTCCCAATTATACATTGCACTGCTATGCCTGGCAGAACTTGGGAGCTGTTTGGTGTTCTTTTGTCTTCCTGAGTTGGCAGAAAATAAAAGTCTGAAACATGAATTTCCCTACCCTCAGTTAATCTAATTGGGTTGTTCACTCATTCTAAATGTTAGCATTAACTGTTCAATGATCCTATTTTGGAAAGTAGTTGTGAGAGGAAGTGGAACTGAAGCACAGGAGGATCAGCTGGGAGTTCTCAAAAGCAATAAAACACAGAAGGGAAAAGTAAATGAGAAACAGAGGATGAACTGGAAAGAAAATGCTAAGAATGCCAGAAAAAAGACAATAAACAGTAGCTCTAAAATTGGCTTTCCAGCTCTTGGTGACATTCAGTCTCACTGAGACATTTATTCTGGATACTGTTAGTACATTAGATATTATTGTTTACTTTAGCTTCTTAAGAACTTTCTATTGGCTTTACTGGGAAATCTGTTATGGGTCAGAACTGGACAGTTCCCAGGCTGTGTACAAAGGTGGCCTTCCTTTGCAGATGTGTTCAATACCAACTTCTAACGCAGAAGGCCATTTTAGTTTTTGTTAAGTGCAAAAGAATTATGAACATTTCCAGTGCTCTGAGGTTCAAGTCAAGTAACACATGCTCTTCTGAAAAAAAACCCCAAACTTCTTGTCTGGAACCTACAAGAGCAGAGAAGGCATAATAAGCTCTTAGCTTTTGGGGGCAAGTTGAGATAACTGTGAGAAAGAACACTCTTACCTTTGATGAGACAACATGCAGGAGAGAAAGTAGAAAACTTTATTACTTGTAATGAAAAATACAAAAGGGCAAGCGTGGTTTTGCTGAACCTGTTGCAAAATCCCTACTTGGGACATGTTACTGGTACAACAATAGGAGGATTCTATAATGTTTGCTATCAAATTTATTTTTGACTAACAGCACTAATCAGAGATTAATCAACATGGCTACTAAAAAAGACAACTGCTTAATAAGCAAGATGGAGAAACTGGGCAAAGCGTTTCACATGAATGAGCAGCCAGCTTCTTTCAGATGAATTGTGTTACCTCAAGGAAAGCTGTGGCATTACAGCCACATTTTGTTTCTAACATACCAAAGGAATGAATGACAGACACTGAAAAAGAAATTATTTTATCACTGCAAAATCAAAGGAGTTCCAGCAAGTAAACCTTAACTAAGTATGGCAGAGGAACAAGGATAAATGTCCTCATCTGACATTGCACTAAAAATTTTTTTGACTTCAAAGTTCTTCAAACTTATTAAAAGAAATGCAGAAAAAGCACAGCTCATCTTGTTTGTAAAGAAAGTGTTGATTGTCAAGGGAGTATCTTTTGGTACCTTTGATATCAGAAATGGAAACTTTATACTTCAAGTATTTAGATGCAGCAGAGAAAACAAATAAGGTGTTATAATCAAGGTGACATACGTAACCTGTCACCTGAATGCACAGCTGAGTAAAAAAGACAAATGTACTTTCTCACGGTAAAAATTTCTTGATGTTAGAAAAAGGAAAGAGAAAAAACATGTTCAATAATTTTATATATGAAGAGTATATGAGATTCTAAGACTACAGATTTTTTTACTTTAGAATTTACATGGCACTTTTTTGCAAACAGGTATGATTAAAACCTTTCTAAATTCTTTCAAACTCTTTGAAAGTAAATCCATTATATATTCTGGTGTTTTCCTAGCAAGTTGCTTTTCATTTTTAGTCTTTTTCTTGCTATAAAAACCCTTTTTGAGTTCTGTTTTCGCAGCAAAAAGAACAGCAATACCTGCCTAACCTTAGTGTAGTAGCTACCAAACAGCTTTTTTAATGGCAGATGCTGAAATTGACAGAGGAATTGAGATGCTTTTAAATCTCCTTCTTACAGAGAACATAATTCACTGTTTGTGAAGCCCTTGTCTCTAAGACACCTAACAGATCTAGACAACTTTCTTCTTCAACTCTAGCCATTAGAAAGTGATACAGAGAAGAATCACTGTAACTTGGGTTTAAAAAGGGGCTAACACTGTCAACAGTGACCACAACTTTACTCCTTTTCCCAATAACAGCTGGGGGGAAAAAGGCATTGGGAAGAGACAAGCAAACAGAAATATCTCTTTACAGCATCCAGCTTTCACCTCTATCCATCAGTGGCCTGGCAGCAAACAGTCTCTACAGGGTTAACACAGAGGACATGTAGGGTGTGAGGCCTGGAGGTGCACCAGAGATCCCCACATCTGGCTCCCCATGTGAGATGGACAAGAGAAGGTCATTCAACACCACCCACACCAACCTCCAATCTCCTGTGATTCACTTGGATCGTACTGCTCAGAAAACTTCCAGTCTTAGCAAACCTCACACAACTCTTAGGAAATTGAAGCTGGCCCTGGCATAGAAAGAAAGTATCTCCCCATATATACATTTGAATTTTTGTAGCTGACAAGGGATCACATTAAGTTTTGTCTGCTAAGTCAGAGAAGGTCAGTAACATTATAAATCAATGCCTTGCATACAAATCAAGTTCTCCAAATCTTTATTCAATCTCTGAGAAACTAGATTGAAGAAAGAACACGGAAAAATTGCCAAGATGTTCCCAGACAGATACAGCACCATTTTCATAAATTTTAATTTAAAGGTCTTCTAAGACATATAATATTTGAGTCCTCAGACTATTATTCTACAGTTCTGCAAGGTACAACAGATAATCCAGTAGTTCTACTTGTGCTGGAGTCAAAAGTAAACCCACCTTCTTAATTTTCTATTTTCTTCCATTTGCTTTATTAAAACCATGCAATCATGTGTTCAGTTCATCTACCAAGACTCCACAAATGACTTCAAAGTCACTATGTTGAATCTTTACAAGTATTTACACTTGATATGCAAAATGTATATAAAATTAGGACCTATTTTATCACTTTTATTCAAAAGTAAGCTTTCTACTTTGTAGAAAGTATTACATCAGTATTGTATTACATCAGTAAAACTCCGTCTCTTTTCCATTAAATAATTTTAGACCCCAGAATTTCACACATATATGTGGGTGATGTTCAAGCCAAATTAGACTTGAAAAAACCTACCATAGTAGAGAATGGGAAAGGCAATGACATCAAAAGCTACAGAAAAGGAACTTTACAAAGAACACCAAAAGCATGAGAATATACTTTTATATATTGCTGGAGAATATTCTTTTAGCATGGCCTTCAGTATGAAAAGGGGTATTCTTGTTTTAAAGATCACAAGCATTTCCTTTCACAATTGTCCTCTGTCAAAGAATGATGCAAGAGAATTTCCTCTTATACCAAAATATTAAGTCCCATAATGTTGGACTATAGCTCAGCAGTTACCTAATTCCTCTCCCTCTTGTAATCACACACTAAAATCAACAGGCAACAAGGAAGATAAATAGCAGTGAAGAGACTAAATTTGTAGCAAAAATTGGTATGTGTGCTCTGCATATATTTGCCAAAATGACAGCTCTGAATGGTGCCTTTTCTTGCCTTTTCCCATTTGTGTCATGTTGGCTTGGTAATTTCTGTTCTCACTATTTGGCCAGCACGTAGGCTGGATGGGACCTCTGACGTCAGAATCCGGCCCCTTGCTATTACAGGAGTCTTAATAAAAGGTAGGTCCAGAGCATCTGCAGAGAGCAAACCTTCCAATTTTCAACATGAAAAATGTCATGTAAGCTTAAACTTTTTTTTCCTGTTTGCAGCTGACTCTTGCAAGATTTACCCATTGAGCACTTCAACTACATTACAATGCATGGCTCAAAAAAGCTGGAAAGCAAACACTAGTGTTAGGCTTGCAGAAGGAACAGAAAGGGCTGGAAATGTTGGCCAGTAATATCAGTCACACAATTTAAGCTTTTTGTTCCAGAGATCCTTACACCACATGTTGCACCACAGACTTTGGGCTACAGCAGTACAGACTTGTCCAGATGATGAAGAAAAGCTGCTCTAACAGCCCTCAAACTCAGCCTCTCCTCTGGCACACTGGGAAAAGCAGGTTCAGACAGGGATTGTGTGTGATGTGGCCATACCCCTTGGAGAACACATGAAAGCATTTGTTGAAAATATAAATATAAATACAAATATGCATCTTGTTGAGTGTTTTCAGCTATGAGTCATATTTTTTATCTTTGCAAGGGACATAAGTGAGAAAAAAGAAGTGTATTACTTAGCAATAAAATAAATTGATATTCCTATGGAATTCACTGGCTACTGCAAAATACATCTGCTATCAGAGAATTTGATCCCATTGTGTAGCAGAATACAAATTACCTTAAGCACATTTTAAACAATGTGTATTTAAAACTTCAGTTCATAAATTGCTTGAAAGATTTTCAAATCACACATTTGGATTACCATACTCTGACCAACTTATTTATGAGCAGCCATCATCATTCAAATCAAAGCAATTCCTAGTCAAAAACCTGGAGGATCATTCTGTATAAAAACAAAACTCCCTTCCTCTCCACATACATATAATTTTGTACAACCAACATAAAAAGACTCTCCAGCCTCCGTTTTTATAATGCCCCAGGCAGATTCAGACAAATCAAACAAAACCAAAACCCCCACAACAATAACAAATACACTCTCCCCGCCCTCCCCAAAACAGAAAAAATACCAAACACACACCCCTTCAGCATATAGGAAACACATTAGAAATTTGCAGGCATTGTGACTTTTTGATGTCTTTTTCAATATGGACCACTACAAGGAAATATTTAAGTCTCTTTCAGAAAAAAAATCACCACTGTTTTGTTTCTATATACAAATAAGCAAATATTATGCAAAAGAAGGATGCTAATCACAGTGATAAAATGTAAAAGGAAAAGAGATATAAATGCTGTCTTAGTTTTACTCATAGTGATCTTGAGAAGATTATGGAAGAAACAGAGGAAGAAAAAACAGGAGTCTAGCCATAACTATTTGAAACAGAATCATAATTTCCCATGGACAGAGAGCACAAAGGAAAAGATGTCATGGAATTAATGGAGTTGAACTCTGTTGGGGATTTAAATAAACATATTTGATCATTTAATTTGATTGTATGACCTCCCACTGTCAACAGGGAGCTGAAAGTTCTTGAAAATAGTTTCTTGAAAAGTTTACTGGAAGTTCATAACTACTGAAATATTTGATGTTGCCAAAATAAGCAATTAAACCAAGGAGCCAATTCACCAGACTTGTTAATGATCAGTAGAGTTGAGATGCGTTCATGTTCCTAATGATGACAATGACTCTTGTCATTCAGTAATTTTCAATTTGCTTATGTGTACTTACTGAATGCTGCTAGATCCAGTAGTGCATAAAAAGTTAAGCATGTAGTTGTTCTCTTCACTGAATCAGCACCTTACATAACAAGTTTATTTTTATCAGGTGCATATCAAAGAGTACAATCTTCAAGACAACTTTGAATTTGAATGCTGACAGCCTGGCTTCCTTGACTTAAAATTTTCCAGGCTTTGAGGCTTATTTATAGAAAAATTACAAAGATAGGTATGTCTTCTGATTGACTAAATGGAATGAATCAGGTAATAGAATAATACTTGTTTAAATTTTGTGTCACAAAACACTGTGCTAGAATGAGAGATTAATTTTTCTCTTAGCTATTAATTTGCATTGCTTGTACACTGACTTGTCTGATACAGGCAATATTTTGTCATGGCTAGAAAACTGGGAGATAAACTTCAAGTGAAAAAAAAAGTTCCATGACTTTTGGTGTTTTTCTGTGTAATTATCAGTAAATGCAAATTCCATGCCTCAATTTACTTATTACCAGAAAAAGTTTTAATTACTTTTAGGCATCACAGTCTACTCAAATATGACTGATTGTCAAAAGCTAAAATTGGAAAATTGAGATTTAGTAATCAGCAATATGGAACATTGGTAGTTCACTATTGCATGTCAACCAAGCTGCCGGTTTAGATCACCAGTTTAATAAAACACTGTTTCCCCTGCTCCCTGTGAATAGCCGATGTGGATAAACAAGAATCTGCTGTCTGTTTTGGGCCTTTCTGCCTGAGGGAATGAAGCTTAGTTGGTTCAGCCATATGTTTATGGGGTTGTTCTCCAAATCTCAAAGATACCAGTTTTCAACACACTTCACACAAGTTCTTGACCAGGTGGAGAAGGAAACTCTTGTCAACTTCCATCAAAGAGAGAAAGGCTGAAACACTCACACAGCCCCACTTGTGTTACTGCTGAATTCACGACAAAAGGGACCCCTGAGGATCAAAGAGGTCAGCTCCTGCTTTCAGTAGGGTGTTCTAGATGAGGCAGCCTGGGCTTGTGTGTAGCTAAAATTTGAGCTCCATGTTGGACAAAGACTCAAAACCTCTCTGGGAACCTGTTTGAATCTCTGATCATGGTGAAAAATAAAATACATTTCTTTATATCTAACCATGTTGCAACTTATATCCATTCCCACTTGTCCTACCATCATATACCTTAGAATGGAAAACTTGGCTCTACAATCTCCACACTTTTGATTAAATTTTTCTCATCATTTGGGGAAAACCCACATTTTTTAGTAGCAGCTATAATAGGAGCAACTTTCTGAGACAAAACTGATTTAAAAAAAAATTAAAATAACCATGTTGTATCTCTCTGAAAATTATGACATATGAGGTAACAGAAAGGAATGCAATATCAGTTTTACTTCATTTCAACCCATGGCCATGGTTTGGCAAAAAAGTTCTCTCCATCTCTTGAAAATTCAGTATAACTATACTATATAGAAAGAAATTCTTATTCCCTTGAAATTGGAAAGAATAGAAAACAAAACAATGTTTTAAATTCTGGGTTCTTTTCTTTTAAAAGATTTTGAAAATGTGTGACACTTTTACAGAACTCTTTCCCCAAGGGCAACAAAGTGTCAGTTTGTAAGTACCTATGTATTAAAAGATTTTTCAGTGGCAAGCAGCTTCTTGACAGACAAAGGCACAAAGATAAATGACTGGAGACTGAAGCTAAGCAAAGTCTGACTGGAAATATTTTCAGAGTGAGTGCAATTAATCAATGGAATATCTCACTTAAGGGTATGCTGGATTCTCTGTAGAACATTTTAAATCAAAAATGGATGTCTTTTATAAAGATTCAGTCCAGCTTAGCCATAAATTACTAGGCTGTACAAAGATAGCTGAAAAGTAGCTGAAAAATTTTGTCCAGAGTTTTAATTGCACATCAAACTATATGTTAGAGTTGCCCCTTCTGCCTTGAAGATTTTGGACTCTGCAAATAAATTCGTTTCAACTTCTAGAAAATAGAAGTTTCAATAAAAGTTTTTAAGGCCTAGAGTAAGAATGAGGAAAGCTTTGGATACACAATGGGATAAGCTCCGTGTGACAACTCCACTTATAGGGTCTCTTGTCTTAGCTCTGTGAATATTTAGAGTCCTGATTGCAAGAGGACTCTTTGGGATTCTAAACATACAGGAGCAAAAACCAGAGAAACCCAACAGCTATTCAGGAACAGTATTTACCAGGCACATGTGATGGCAGAAGGCATCATCCTTTCAGTGCTCCAACACCTCCTTTGGCAAGAGCCAAAGCATGGTAAGTGACGACAGTCGCAGGATGCACTTCAAAACCATACTCCAGATCTGAACTAAAATGCTACTTTAGCTATTGTCTTAGATTCCTAGCCAGCTGGGCCCAGATGCAGACAAAAAGCACCAAGGTAATTTTCCTTAAAGGGTACTTCTATGTCTTCACAGCTGCAGAAGAATCTGTTACATGTCTGACGCCTTAGGACATAGAGACAAGCTTTTCTTCACAACACAAAAGCTAAAAAATTATTAATGATGGAAACAGAGCCTATCTTTTTACGTGATTTAAGGAAATGATATTAAAACATTTAATAAGATTATTGCTGTTTTAATTTAAGAACAAAGTAAAAAATACATTTATATGTTTCCTTGATCTCTCTGCAAGGTATCATGATTGAGAATATTTCCTTCCTATCTTTGCCCAGAAAACATCTTTACATGAACACATTTTCCAGTTGCAAATGAAAAATATTCTTTTTGTTGAAAAAGACAAGGAAGACATTTGCTTGCCTCTAGACTACACCCAAAAATGAGGATAGTAATTAGATTTCTTCACTGTGGATTGCTGACAAAAAAAAAATCTATCAAATTACTAAAATATCTGAGCAAAGAACTTATTAATCATGGTTGTTCTTTTTTTTTTCTTTTGCAATTACTTTATCTTGTGTACAATGAACTGTTAATAGCCACTACAATGATCTTCATGCAATTTCCAGAAGAATAATTTCCCTCTAATACTTTTTCCTTGATTTAAGCCAATAAGCAGCTCTTTCCATTATCAAGGAAGGCTTTCTGATTTTTTTGTAAAATGTAATTTTCCATGTTTCCATACTATAAATGATAACACTTCAGTCTTCCTGTAAGAATATCTGTGTTCAGATAACTTGTAGATGAGACTGCACTGAATAATTTTGAGGATCTGGAGTGACCTCATATGTGTGGCACACTGAAGTACCGCCCTAGATTACATTTTCTTTAACCTACAGCTTAGTTTTAGAAAAATATTTGCTCTTGATCTGCTAGCAAGGTAGAATTGAATGAAAACTTCCGTAAATTGTTATACTAAACATATATATATATATAAAATGTATATTGTTATATTAAATATATCTTTTTGTATTTATAAATATTTTAATTTATAAATATAAAATTTATATCTTATTTCTAGCCTTATTTTCACTGATTTCAAAGCTTCCACTTAAAATTGTCCCTTGAAGTGGTCAAAAATTTTTATACAGTTCAGGTGACAAAATTTCACCATCATATGTCTGAGGGTTTGAACAGAATTCTTGGAATATCTCATTATTAGGAGTCCTTTTTACTGCATTTTAGCTATTTGCATAGTTGTTCCGTGAAATTTTGGTTACGGGTACCAAGACTAGACACAGAATTCCTCCTAAAAATTCCCCTATTTGTCTTCCTATCCATCCAAGAATCTAATGTCGAGTGTGGCAGACCAATTATCTACCAAGATTGTTTTGTTTGTTTTCCTTTTTTAAGGAACACTGCTTTCCAGAAGAGAAATGTTCCAGAAGAGGGGAATACAAAATCTATGCAGACATGCTGTTCTCTCACTAATCGAGATCACTCTGTGCTAGTGACTTGGTTCTGTTACTTACAATTCCCTAACATCTGCAAGGCAAATGCCTCTATTAATTAGAAACTAAATCAATTTATAAACGTGTGGATTTTTTCCTCAACAGAAACTATAAATTCCAAGGAAAAGGAGTTTGGCAGGAGGTAATTTTTCACAAAACCACAAACATCATTTTTCTCTTATCTTTGTCTGCTGAGTGTAAGTCAAAAATCTGTATCACATGTTCTGTTTTCTGGGACTGACTTTAGCCTATATAAACTCAAACTATCCTTTACAGTCTTTTAACATATAGTGCAGTGTTAGCTCCTTTGAAGTTCTTTGGTGGTCCAAGATGATAACATTCATGACAAACACTTACAAGGTTCTTTGATCAGTTTGTCAGAAAATTCAAATAGAGATTTATTTAAAACAACTTGTTCTAAAATACCTAAGAATCATTCTCACAGGTTACTGCAGAAAAACCTACAGCATTTTTGTTGTCATCTGTTTTCCCAAAACAGACTTAGAAAGTACAAGAATATTAAACACTTCTTCTGTTTACACATTGCTATTGACAATACTATTTCCTCCTAACACTGATATAATTGGATTTCTTTACTTCCTGATTTACCTAAACACATCTTATTGCTCTTCTCCTTTGTCTTCCTAGAATAACAGAATATTTTAGGTGGGGAGGGACTTCCAGAGGTTGCCTAGAACAAACCTTTGCCCAGAGCAGGCCTAATCACATCAGATTGCTCAAGATCTTATGTTCCAAATGTTCCTACCTGCTGATTTCCATCAATTGTTATCCCTTTTTTCTTTTTAGCTTTGTTTTCATTAAATGTCATCCAGTATGCCCGTTAGTTTTCCATTTGTTTGGGTTTTATAATCATGACAATCTGTAGATGTCTGGATATGGAGCAATATTGTTAAACAACTCAAATTATAAACTGCGCTAATTTAAACATAAGCCTAAATTCAAGTCCTTTTTCTTTGTTGTTGTTGTCAGAGAAGTTGCTATTTCTGCCATATTTAATCTAGACTGAAGTCCTCTATCATGTATCTTCATTTTCCCCTATATATATAATAACTATATCTTGAGTTCTGCATTTTGTTTTCTACCGTGATCTAATAGTTTTCTGCGAACATCAGGTAGTAATTTCATACTGATTACATGCTTCATATTTCTCTAATCTGACAGTAATCCCTTAAATGTTCATTTTCTTTCAAGAGGTCACTGACATCACAACAAGAAATGCTATTTTTGAGTGCTCCCTCTTGAGTTTTGCCCACTTAATCTTTCCTAAAGAGGCTATGACTGTAGAATTTAACACTCCAATCATGTCAATCTTTCCAGCAGGATTAACTAACCTATAAAATTTAATTTATGTTTATAGATGAGGAATTATAGTTATTTTCATCTGAAACTCAAGTGAAACCAAATAAAGAATGTTTTGGCCCCGTGCAAAATATAATTTTGCATTTAAAAGGTACACTTTCTCTCTTCCATATATTCCTCTTCTATTTTAAGTGCAGTGATCTTCAGACCATTTTTGATTAAACACCCCTTGAGTTCCCATTCTTGTTTTAGTGGGGAGGAAGCCATACAATTTATTCAGTCTCTGCTCAGGACAGAAAGCAGACACTGTTCCAATACCCTATTCCTGAACATTTCTGCCTGTTCTCTTTTTTGGCTTTTGGGCTTGACAAGATTTTTTGAAAGGTCTTTTAAATTTTACTGACTGTCATATCTTTTGATTGTCAGAGCCGCTTGGTACATTACAATGAGGCCCAAGAACTTTGCCTTTAGAACAGTAGCTTTAACACTTTACTAACCACTAAACATGATTATGGCAAGACAGAGCACCTTCCAAAGAACTATTCTATTATCTAGAAATACATGAAGCTAAAATGAAGTTTCAGTACTCTAGCAATTGCCAAGAATGCCAGCACCTTCAGAATTATATATATATAATGCATGAGAGATGAACCATTTTTAGTCTTTTAAATCTAATAGGCACCACCATGGTTCAACAATTTCAGCATCACAGAAAAAACAAATAGTCCAACTTCCTGCTCAAAGGAGGGTCAACAAAGGTTGTTTGTGTTTTAAGAATTTGGTGTTTTAGAAATGCATATTTATGCATCAAGTCATATTCAATTCAATATTCAGAGGGTATAGCACTCTGTTTCATTGTTATTGCTTTAAAAGCCTGAAGGAGGATTTGGGGAAAAAAAAAACAAAACCAAAACCAAACACTAACAATAAGTGCATACTGAATTAAACAGGATTAAAATAAAATCTGCTCATCATTTTTAGTTGATGAGGGAACCTATAGAGATTTCAATCTGTCAGTGGAATTTCATTGCTATTACTTCAGGTTTTTACATCTACAGTAAAAAAAAAAATAAAGACTGTGGGCTACATTCACAAAATCACAGAATAGCTGAGGTAGGAAGGCAAGATAGGACTTAGTCTGACCTCCCTGCTCAAACCAAGGTCTACTTGTACATGTCGCTCAAGGCCCTGTCCAGTTACAGTTGTGACTACCTCCAGGAAGGGACTTCTACAATTTCTTTAGGTTTGGTCACCCCTACAATGACATAGAATTTCCTGATTTTCACGTTGTGCCCATTTCCTCCTTTCCTGTCATTGGACACCACTCACAAAAGTCCAGCTCTGCCTTCTTCACTTCCTCCATCAGGTATTTATACACATTGGCATGATTCTCCCAAACCTTCTCCTCTCCAGGGTAAAGAGTCCCAGCTTCCTCAGCCTCTCTTCACATGGTAGACACCCCAATCCATTAACCTTCTCTGTGGGCCTCTGTTAGATTCATAGCAGCACACCCACGTCTCTCTTGTACCAAAGAGCCCAGATCTGGACACCATTCCAGATGTGTCTAGAAGAGGGGAAGGATCACCTCCCTCAGACACAACCTGTTGGTTACAGTCTGCCCAAAGCAGTGAGGCCAAGGGTCCCAAGTTTCTCCAAGGATGAGGACTCCACACCATCCCTGGGGAACCTCTTTCAGTGTTTCACTACTCTCACATTAAACAAAATTTCTCTGCCTTTTTACTCAGAAGATCCCGTGCTCTAATGTTAAAGCATTCCAACAAGGAAACATGTTTATGCCAAAACCAGAGAACGTACCTAAACGGGATCTCATTTGCACACTGCAAATGGAAGTTTCATTTTTATGGCTCTGGGTAATTCAAATATATTTCTAAATAAAAATTAAACTTAGGACCAAGTAGAGATAAGACATCACTGTATAATGCTTGTAACCTCCAACAGTACTAAGATATGTCTCCCTGAGAGCAGAACCTTTCAAAACTGGTTTATGCAGAAAATTATTAAGAATTTACATCTTCATCCAAGGAAAAGTTATATAGATTAATAAAAGCACAGAATTATAAAAACTGCCATATATGAGATTTTAATTTTGAGCAATGTGATCAAATTATGCCTATTTTAATGAAAACTTCAATATTTTTAGCTCTGAGCTGCATGTTCTATACTTTTATAGTGTAGAATTTTATACTTTTTATGATCAAAATAAAAAAAAAGATACTGACATAGAAAAAAAATCTGGAGGTTCATAATTATTTAGGCATAATTAAAGTAGTGCATTGTCAAAGTAGGATCGAGGAATCACCACACAAAGACAAGTATCTTCAAAAAGAAGATACCTAGTCTTTCAATTTGCTTGAAAAAAGCTTAGAAAATATTAAAATTAAATTAATTTTTATTAATGTCTGTGTTTTTTTTAAAAATAAGGAGCACATATTTCTAGATTCGGTACAGAATCAATCTGAGATAGAAGAAAGATCTCTCTAGAAAAAATGTGGTACCTTTAGAATACTTTCATATTGTATGTTGTGATTCCTGAATCTCTCAGGCTCAGCTTTTGGTAAAATATGGAAGACATGATCTGTGTGTTGAAGCAGTGGAGAACCACTATAGTGATTCTTGGGATCTGTTCTGGAAAAATTTGCCGTGCAATTCTGAAAATTGAGTGTAATCAATATCTAAATTGTATAATATTCTTCCCCTTTAAGGACTTTTCAAAAGTTATCCAACAGTTTAAAGAAAACCTGAAGATTTCTCATACTACCTGAAAAACCCATTCCAGTCATTTGTTCCTGTAAGACAGATAATTTGAGTGCCCTATACTGAATTGACTCCAGAGAACTGACAGTATTCTACATGGACGTAAGTTCAGACATACCAAATGTCACATTCTAAATGTCATAAAAATTAAAGCTGACAAGATCAGTCACACACTCTTTAAGCAGGAACAGAGATGGATTGTTTCTCTATACATATCTAGAACGTTTGAAAATGACCCCTAAGCTACAATCAATAAACCAGCTGGTTTTTTGTTCCTGTCCTCACTGTATGTTTGTGTTGTACACGGTAACCTCAGGTAGTGTAGTGAACACAAACTCCATTATAGATGAAATTAATTATCCCAGTACCTACAAGATACATACTGCACAACTCAACCTGTGGGAGCTGAGTCTCAGAAGAGCACCTTGAATTCTGTGCACATTTAGCTTCCTTATAGCATGAGATGAAAACTATGGTGGTGCAGAAAACAAGAAATACACTAAACAGGGCATGTTTAGCACATTTCGAGCACTTGGGGTAATGGAGAGTGCCAAATCCTTGTTCTGCAAAGACCATCCACATCATTCACAGCAGCAGATCCCTACACCATCCATGCAGATCACAGGCTGAAGAAGAGCACTGACACTTGTCCCTCCAAAGCAGCTGTCTATAGTTCATTATTTTTATCTAGACACATTGGCTGCCAGAATGTGGGAGCACTCATATTTTAGAGTCACTGTAAGTCCTGTCCAGAAGGAAGGAAACATAGATCATGGAACCACAGAATAAGCTGAGTTGGCACAGACCCACAAGGATCATCGAGTCCAACTCTTGGCCCTGCCCCAGCGTCATCCCTAAGAGTCACACCACGTGTCTGAGAATCTTGTCCAAGTCATCCTCAGGTTGTTGCACTGACACCATTTTTATCATCACCCTAAGTTCAGGGTGCCAACTACACCTTCTCCTACCTCAGGTCAGTGGAGCCTCACTGTACACTACACTCACAAAATATTCTAAATGTTTGTTGACCAGAAAAACAGAGCATGTGAGGGACAGTGGCTCCATAGCCTACTGGTTATGGCACTCTGAGGTGATTTTTACTGTCTTAGGAGAGAACTGTAAACCTTTAAATTTCTGGGCAACTCTTCTGGCTGTTTTATTTCCACAGTAAAACACCAGCAACCTCGTTACTATCTTATCTGCTGGAAACATCTTAAAAGACAACTAGAACATTGTGTTAAGGCCTATTTCTGCAAGTGACAATAACCTGCATTGATTAGAGCAAGGCTAAATAAAATGCACAAATTCGTACATATCCAGTACCTGGAGCCACCTGAGAAAAAAAGGAAACTGCCTTATCCTAAAACATTCCTAAAATCAGCCAAAATCTCCTTGAAAGTGATTTTTTTTTCAATTGTTCTGTTAGTGTTCAATGCCTAGTACTGGCTTAAAACCCCAGTAAAGACATACAATGCCCTCTCTACTGAGCCCATAAAATTGTTATTACAACTCTGAAGAGATTTCTCCAGATGACAATTAGACTGCAGAGCAGGAAAAAGGATTTGGTTAATAACTTTTCATTTTGTTCATTACAGCCACTTCCACAGAAGTCAATTGTGATGGTAAAATTAGAACTGCAATTTTATATATGGTGATTCAACATAGTGAGCAGTTGCAGTATGATGAAAGACAGACATGGCTTCAAAAATACCTGGCAAACACATACTCTGGGAACATCAGTGCTTTTTCAGAGTAATGGAGTACAAAGTTGGGCTCTTAAGCTCGCTGTGCAGCACACAGGGAGAGTAAAGTGCCTCAGGATGTGATTCAAACACATCAGGCATGCTAGGCATGGGGGTACTTAGAGCTAGAGCAATGAGCCATTCCAAGTTGAGGAGTGCATCTGAAATCCCACCCTCTGCAGGGCCTAAGCAGCAGGTTTCATAACTTCATGCCCTTGGGACCAAGTCATGCTCTGAAAATGTGTACACTTTATTCTTTTACACTCTTACATTTTCAGGTAAATTGGAAAGGTGGGTATGCACATTATTCCATATAAATATTGTTTAGAGCACCCGAAGATAAGTGGAAATCCATCCCTTCTCTTCAGGGACCTGGGTACTCACACAGAGCTTATCTTTGTATCACCAAAGAGGAAGCTGAGACAGTACCACTTCCAATCCTTAGAAATTAATTTCACGAGTGTAAGCACTGAGGCATGACCATCTGAGACAGTTCACTGCACCTTTGATGTTTTGTGGCAAGACAGAACTGCCTTCCTCAAAGGCCAAAAGCAAAGGAGGTACAAAACCAGAAATTGTAACATTGGCCACAATAATCTTGATGACAATTCAGAAAAGTGACATTTGTTTTGATTCCTGTTCTGGTTTTTGGGGTTTTTTTTTTGTTGGTTTTTTTTTTTTTTTAATAATAAGTAGAAATTGCATAGAAATTGCAGTCAAAACTCCTGGCAAACTCAAAAGCAATGTCACTTGGGATGGGACCCCTCCTGACAGAACCCAGCATGGCATGGTGGTGGTTCACTACCAAGAAGAGATGCAGAATAAGAGATATTTATACTCTGAAGCTGTGTAGGATCAAGGGCAAAGTCTGATGGTAAGTTTATGAGATACTGGGCCTGGAGGTGTCCTCATATAGTGGGGTTACCAAAACTCATTTCATACATGGACAAGTCTGATGCTCTATAGAATTCAAGTGATGCACATTTCATTATTCATCTAGGGAGCTGAGGCAATAATATTGCCCTGGCTTTTTGAAAGTACACTTCTTATAAATGGAGCTTTTGGGGAAAACACCCAGGTAGGATTTATGTAGTCTCTGGACAGGTAGCTAAGGCTTCCAAAGTAGCACTCTCAATCACCTATTCTCAGTAAACATTAACTCTAAGATTTACTGCCCAGCAACCTCTTCCCTTTACAACTCTGTTAAGCATGTCATATTCTGTGTGAATTCATTTGTGACTGGAGGCACAAGCTATCTTTCCAAGGTGATTATAATACTGTAATAATCTGCCTGTAAAACAGTAGAGTATCGGGCAGCAACATTTAAGGTTTCATTTTCCTTGTTCACATAACCAGTTAGACCATTGAACTAACTACAAGACTCCCCCCTGTTGGTTCATCTGCATTAATAAACGTGGACTTCTGGACATAAAAATAAATGCCTGCTGTTCAAACGAGCAGTGTGCAAGCCATGACTAATTGGCAAAGTGCTGCCTTTAAGCCCTCCTAGCACTGCTTGTGGCAATGGGAAATAGAAAATGAGGCTAAGAGAAAGAGCAAAGCAAAGAATTATTTGTACAAAAATTACTACTCAGTTTTGCTGTCTTCTGTTTCAATGCTTTAATTAAAAAGAAAAAGTAACCTACCTACATGCCTTTTCTTAAAGCAACATTCAGTTGCAGAATCCTAGATCTCTTATTGTGATCTAACAATTGTGCAATGAATTGGAGACAAGTCAAGCCAGTGCAAGCACACTCGTTATGAGAAAAATTTGTGTTTTAATTGAAGATTTGCCTCCTACCACCTTGAGTACAGTCTATGTATAAGAGGACTCTAAGATTATTATGGCTGCAAAAACTGTAGCTTGAGGTCTCAATTGGTAAAGGTGAGTAGTCAGGCAGTGAAACTCAGGGCCCCATAGTTGCATCATTTTTCCCTTTGCTCTAACAAAGGGAAAAGATAAGAAACCATTGTCTGCATTTTCCCACTTCCTCCCAAGCTAAAAATCAGCATAAAGACAGGATTCTATCACACAGTCATACAGACTTTCAAAAGCAAGGACAAAATCACATTGCTCACCAGAGTTTTCACAATGACAACTCAAAGAACTCATAATCAACTTTAATGTTAATTTCATTAAGCATTAGCAGATTTTGCAACTGCAACTTTACTGAATTTTAATAGCTAAGACATGAAAATTTGAAGAGACAGAATGAAATTTGCTAGGGAAAAGTTACTTCTTAAACTTTGTCTCTATAGACAAATTTCTTCCAGGCTAGTCTGATTATAGTCCCTAATCTGTAGTTCTGGATTTCTGCATCAAGATCCACAAATAACATACAGTATTTTTCTATAAAAGTAAAGTCTTTTTTCTGGCCCTTCCTTCACTTTCAGATTTGCAAATCAGATTATTTTTTAACTTCTCACAAGCAAGCAGAATAAAACAAAACAGGTAAAGGGCAAAATAATAGAGCAGAAAATCACAGGTAGAAAATTTCAAAGCAGGCTGCTTATGAAGCACCCACTTACACATGCCAACCATAATTCTGAATGAGAATGATTCCTGATGCAATGTAAGAGAATGCAAGTACATTTATCAGTGCCCACCAGCAATAGACTGAGCTATAAAAGAGACTGAGGACAGTTTTAGAAAATTTTAAATAGATATGTGTGTGCATGCATACATATACAGGTACACAACCTCATTATTTAATTTTCATATTATCAGTAAGAGCTAAACATTATACTGATCATCTCTATTGCTTGCCCAGTCACTCTGCTTTTCTCAGCAGCATTCTGAGGCTTGAAAAAAGAAGCACCTAAAGTTTGCTTACCAGACAATTTTTTGAACTGACTGTTTAAATTAAATGAGAGACGTGAGGAAAATGATCACTTTAGCAGAAGTATGTCTTTATAGCTAAAAGCCCCATTATTAGCAAGCATGTGTTTGCTACTTTCCCAGAACTGATCTTTTACTTGCAACTACAGATACTCCCAAACAGATCAGTGGATCCAATTTGTGAGTTTGTTTGGAATGACAGAACGGTTTAGTTTGGAACAGACCTTAAGGATCACCTAGTTCCAAACTCACTTTCATGGACAGGGACACCTTCTACTAAACCACAGGTTCTCTGGGCAACCTGCTTCAGTGTCTCACCACCTTCACAGTAAAGAATTTATTCCTAATAATCAATTTAAATCTATCCTCTTTCAGTCTAAAGCTGTTACCCCTTGTCTTATCTCTCCATGCTCCTGTAAAGAGCCCCTCTCCCCTCTTTGTAACCTCCCTTTAGGTACTGGAAGGGTCTTAATAAGGCCCTGGAGCCATCCCTTCTCCAGGCTGAACAACCCCAGCTCTCCCAGGCTGTCATCACAGGAGAGATGCTCCAGACCCCTGACCATCTTCGTGCCTTCCACTGGAAAAATGCAGAAAGCATCCAGCTTTTGATTGGCAATTGTAGACTATTTCAGATCAAGACTGTCATCACTCTTCTACAAGCTTTTCAAAAGGGCTATGATGAAGAACTTTCTTGCCTTTTTTTCATAGAACAAATTAACTCTTGATTTATGTCAGGAAGACAGTGCTTAAAATGAATACAAAATTGTAGCTCCCAAGCACTTCATGCAATATTTTAGACTGCTGGAGACCTGCCACTCCCCAGTCACATGCATACTTATTCCCTTAGCTGAATACTGAAGGACTTAAACAAACCTTCCAGAAGCTGTGCCACTAATCTTTTTACTTTCAGAAAGCACGCTGACATAATGAATCCACATCCTGATATACACTGTGCCCTCACAGTGGCTCAACTATAAATACAGAATTTTTCTAGTTTAGTGTTGCATCATAACACAAACAAAGCTCATAGTGGTTACATTGCCAATCCTGCTACAATTTATTAATCAGATTGTGACAGGCTGTCTACTGGATAACAAAGTCTAATGGACTTCTGCAAGGTAAGGGACTACACTTCACTGGAAAAACGCCTTCTTTTATTTGAGAATTAGGAGAAGAAGGTGTTATGGCTTAACACAGAGTTCAGAAATTTCAAGCTACACATCTAAAAATGAATGAAATAAAGGCAAAACAAGAAATCGAAATAAATCTGGATTTGCAACTGCAGTTTGGAATTAAAATCCAGACAGCCAGAAGAGATTCTGAAAGACTGGAAAGGTGCAACTGTGGAACTATTTTCTAGTGCAAAAACAAGTTTAGACTCATTTAGTTAAGCTATCTATAGCTGTAAGTTTTAAATGTGATGAGAAGGAAAGGGAAATAATATCACAAGTCAATGCTTAAGAGCTGTGCAATATGTTCCTCTTCTCAGTGTAATCCTAGGGCCAAAGAAAGCTTCTTATTCCAACCACAAATGGTTTCAGTAGCAATTTTGTATGCAAGGCTGTTTTTCCAACAGAGTCTGGAGGTCCTTAAGCTATGCTGATCATTTCTGTTGTCTCTGACACTGAGATTCTAGTTTTTCTATGTGTGATTACTAAGGCTGAAGGAAATGAAATTGCTTCCAAATCACTTCATGTTGAATTAAAATATAACTATGTTTTGTTTAACTGGCCTTATTTTTCTCCAGTTGTTTCAAAGCTTAACTGATGCTTAGAGAAAGCATGTAGCAAGATCTTCAAGTCCCCAGAAACTGTTCTAGGTGCATTCAGTACTGAGAATACAAAAAAATAAAACAGATGCCATCCATATAGGTTTCAATCCTAGATGAATTACATACTAAGAAGTCCACAGTGAATTTTAGAATCATGCCCTTAGAACAGCTTCTATTATGTGAGAATTTGTACCTTTGCATTTGCTTTTCTATAAACATATCACCATTGAATTACTTCTTTAATGGAGCACAATTAAACTTTTTCTGGTTTTAAAGGTCAATAAATATTTTATTTAAATTTCTAATATTCATGACAATGATTATTCTTTTTCTAATTTCTTGGTGCATTAGTTTGTTCTTCAATTTATGCCCAGGAGGTGTTGATGCCAAATTTGTATGAATTAGGCTATTCCTCAAAATTATTAAGTAATTAAGTAACTGCTGCCAAACAGCATTCAAGGAAAAGCAGGTTAATTTACCACATGCAAATGCTTTCCTTGTTCTGTAATAGAACAGTGACATTAAGAAAAACATTCAAATGAGAGAGAATGAAATGAAAAAGTGAATTTAAGGCTGTGGGAGCCACAGTATGAAGCAACAAAATTTATCATGTCAATTTTGCCTTGACTTAGATGTCAAGCTGTATTTGTTAGTTGCTAGTTATTATTAGTTGTTGTTGTGTTTGCCTTCTTACAGTGGACAGGTTTGTGTGTTTCCAAGGACAGCAGCTATGGCAGAGGGTGCCACTCCACATAAGGCCACTCAAGCCAGGCTGGTCAAAGGGACTGGAGAGAAAACAACCTCAGGGCTTTCCAAGCAGGCTTGGAAACAGCCTGCTGTTGAGAAACAGGCCAGCAAGCTGGTTTTGTCGAGCACACTCAGTGCTACTTGTTTAAGAAACAAATCACAGTAGTCACTCTGACAAGTAGCATACCAAAATAACCAATTCCAGCTTTGAAGAAATCTTAGGTCTAGTGAAAATAATCCAAAGAACAACGTTTGGGGATTTGGTGGTAAAAGAAGCTTGAAACTGATTTCCTAGAATATTTGAAATATTGCAACAGTCAGAGAAATATAATATTATAGTCTAAACATTTTGGAATAAATTAATACTGATTGCCAAAAATCAACCCAAAAGTGATAAAGTGATTTTCAGTAAAATAAGGTAGCTTTAAATCAAGATAACCTTTAAAGAAAAAAAAAACCATATACAGATGGACAGCTAATTAGCATTTGATCTCCCTGAGATAGCTTTCAGTGAGAGAGAAACAAGATTTGTAGAGTCAGGCATAGGGGAAAATGCTAGAGGCAGCTCGAAATTCAGTGCTGCAATTGCTGAGAAACTATAAAAATGTTCCCACCAAGCAATGGAAGATTCTTGACAGGTTTTTGGGTCACAGAGTAATGAAACCAATGGGATTAATGAATCAAAACGTGATTCTTTGGGCTGGCATAACTGTGAATAAATCAAATATTATCATTAATGGGGCATTAGTGTCACACAGCTACATTTACACAAATTGAATGACATTTCCCAGAAAAAGTCAAGTGAAAACACAATGCTAGAACAAAATTTAGCAGTAATTTTGTCCTATGGGTTAGACCATTAAAAAACCCAGACATCTGACAAGGTACTAGAAAATGTGTCATAAAAATAATTTCAAATCTGAAAAAGAAATAGGTGTATATCACAGTCATCCTTATTCAGCATAAAGAAGATGCTGAACTACAAGTGATTTTACAAAGAAACAAACCTTAAGTCTGCCTATCATATCGGGACAGGGAAGAGGAGAGAAGAAGAAATGGGAAGCAAAGTTGTCCCTCCACCTCCCCTCCTAAAACCCCTCCAGAAAAGGCAGCAGCAAACAGCAGCCTGAGGGAACACTAAGGGATACCTTTGTAGCAGGGAAGGAAGCTCTGCAATACCTCAAGGTGCAATACTGAAACATTTTGGTAAGTAAGATTCTGCCTGGCAAGTCTAACCTAGCTGTGGGGCTGCAAAAGACACATGAGAAAAGACTTCAAGCCTGTTTTACAGAAATGAACAAAATAGGAAAGAAAAAAGAACAACCGAAAAAAAATCCAGCAATACAAGCAGTGAGACAATAAAAACTTACAAGAAGAAAAAAAGACCCCCAAATACCAAAGTACACAGCTGTTATTTATTCTAATTATAAATTAACCTGGACATTTTAAACACCTTACCAATAATGTGAGTTAACATTATAACACAAGGCTTTGAATTTGAAAAAAAAAAAAATCAATACTTATGTATTACATTGTGTGTTTGGGATATTTTTAATGTATTTTACTTTTGTTCAAGAGACCATTCAGATTCAGACAGAGGGAATATCAAAATTGTTCAGAATTAAATGTTTTCCCAAGAACAAATTATACTGCAAGGCAAAGTGACACCCTTGCCTTTTCAGTGTGTGTCTGTTCCTGAGAGCATCATTCATTCATTTCATATTATTGATCCAACACTAAACAAAAGTGATTGAATGAATATGAGCAAACAGCTAAGAAGAAGAAAGATAATAAAAAATGGGGGGTTTTTTTTCTGCCAGGGCATGCAAATCATGTTAGAATAAATATACAGGTTCCATCTTGAACTGCTTTGACCTAACTCTAGAGGTTTATTAAAATACCTTTATTCACGCTTTATGTAGTGAACTGAACCTTAGACTTTAGATCAAAGGCAAAACCCAGACTACATATTGTAGTTTTGATGTTTTCTGCAGGACAAACAAGATGAAAAAGAACAGCTAATCATATTTAAATAAAAGTGAACACTGGATAGAAGCCAGTTTCAAACAGGTTAAGCCATAGAAATCAATGTCATACATTTAGGCAGAAGGTGAAAAGAAGAGAAAAGAAGGTCCTACTGTATCTTTCACTGCATTTGAAATTTAGGACATGCACTTCTCGCCATACCTCAGCCTGGAAATTTTCTGAAATTTTCAATTTTAACTTTGAAGATCACGTTTCAGCTCTTGACAGCAAAGTGATGCCTGTGTTTCCCCCAGGGTACAACTGCAATAATGCACTGGGACTCAGCATCCTTGTGAAAGAACTTTTGTCACTAAAGTAATTCTTTTGCCCTAGACCAGTCTTGCCTGCTGTACTGCCACATCCATTTCTCCAAGGTGAAAGGTGAACATACAACTACTTCCTAATCTGTTCTATCTTGTGCATGTATGCATCCGTCCACACCCTGAGACACTCAGCCTAATTAGCAGGTATGGCACTGATGATCTGTTTCAACTCCCCATGCATCTTCTCCTCCAGCAGCAACTGCAAATCTTCAGGAGGGTTCATCAATAATGGCAGGGCTCCTGCTGGCAACTTGTATCAGGGGAGGATTTGCTGAATTAAAAGCTCTGTCTCACTCCAAATTCAACACAGCTTCTTTCAAATGAGGAGAAACTTCACATGAAATTCTGCCTGAAGGTCAGACCTACTGTGTTTTCTTCCTGTTCAGGAGCTCCTGGGCATTCCTACAGAGAAGTGCAGAGCAAAACTTCCTTATGTGCTCAGCTAACTCCTGAAAGCAGGACCAGAATGTCCTCAGGTCTGCACCTTATATAATAAGACTTCAAGAGGTGTCTTTCCCTCATGTACTTCATCTATTAAAAGCACAATACAAATACAGAAAATCTGTAAAATCCCTCCAATCCCAGGAGAAAAAAAATAGAAAAGTGAAGGAAAAAGAAGAAGAAGATTACAATAGTGAATTATGGGCCAAAAAGACAAAGATTCTAGTTTGTTGGTGCATCGGGTCATATTCCGGTGGGAAAAAGACTTCTCCAAGAGGGACTGCCTGCATCACATAGATAGAAGTAGCTAATCTTCTTAGCCAAAGACTAGTTTAAATGCCCTTTTCATTACTCAAACTAATAATACATGAAAATTGTGCAGTGAAGGCAAAAGTAGCACAAACTCACTGTACTGGAATAAACATGATGAAGAAGGCTAAAAAGAAAAGAAAACACCACATTCTTTTATCAAATGTTTATATGTCCATGCTGGAGCTCCAGGTTAAAAGTATAAGAATTTAGAAAATTCAGATATTAACAAGAAGAAATTTGATTCAGTGGCCAGTATAGAAATCTCTGTGATGACATGCAGTACTTTTGTGTTAAACCACATCATTTTAACCTGAACATAGCTGTGAAATTCTGTGTTAACAATAATTTCGATGAGTAACAGACACTTAATAAAGCCTGGTTTCTTACAGACACGTGTCCTAGGCTTCTACAAAAACACAAACACATATCTCAGTTCCTACTTCATACCCTTTTGGGTTTCATCCTTCCTCTGTGTTTCCTCCATTTTTTTTTCTGCTGGTTTTTTAACAATCTTCTCAATCCAGTCAATTCCCTTTCCACACACAGCAGCTGGACATGGAGGACAACACAGCACAGCTGGCCCGAAGTTCTCTGTGCTCATGTTGCAGCCTATTCTTCCTTCATATGGATCCCTGTCTGCTGAAGCTCATTTTCACAGAAATGTACAGAAGCTAGCAAATTTTTGGGAAATCCCTTGTTAAAAACTGGGTTGCAACTGGCCAGTGGTCAGAAATTTCTAGGAGGAACTGACAGTGCAATCAAATCAGCCTTTTTTCAAAGGAAACCAAAAACTAGAAACATCACCAATTTTCTTGAACACCAGTAGCCTCTTCAGTAATTCAGAGATGGGCTCTTGAATACCTATGGACCTCTGGGACAATAAAACAAATCTCGGGGTAGGATCTTTAATATCCAATTGCATGAGCTGAGAACCAGGAATTTTCCCTTTCCAACACCCATTTTTAACACAGGACCTCATCCCAAATTAATGTGCCCAAGAGTGAGCAGTAATACATCATGATTAGGGTACCTATATTTTTGTTAGGAAACTTTCCAACATGAGATGCTGAATCCAAAATAAGGTTCCTCAGTTTTGGATGTCATTCCGATCTAATCACTGTATAGCCTGAAGGAGTTACTTGCCTAGAAGCCAGCAGTTATGACTAGATTACATAAAATATGTAGAAACAGAGGATATTCTGAGGAAGCACAAACATTTATACTTTGTTTCTGGCAGAAGCTTATTTCCAGAGTTAAATGAAATTGTGAATGAACGGGCTGTAAGAGAACATCAATGGCACAATGGAAGAAAAAGACAAATCTCCAAAAATTGAGAAGGAGTTCCACAGATTAAGAGAGATGACCAGCATGGTCAAAATCCTCATGCTGATTAAATTTTTATGTTAAAACAATTAGGAAAAGTGAGAGATGGCAAAGAAAAATAGGAAAAACAGCACTCTATATAAAATAGATACTTTTGCTGCTGTAAGAAATTCACATGCAGATAACAGTTGATGGATATACTGAAACAGAGGAGGAAGACTGAATAGCTAACTCTCTCCTCTGTTTTACACTAACTGGATACTAGCAGAAATGCTTTGATGTGCAGAATAAAAATACATAACTTGTCTTTTGCAAGATATTAAGAGATACTATTCATGATTCTTCTTCACTTTTTAATTGCCTTGAATTCACATTGGAAGAGAATGGGGATAAGAGTAATATGGGAGAATTTGACATTGATGTATTCCCACTACAGAACAGCAACTGCCCAGTATTATGCCTTCATGCCTTTAAGGCCCACTCTGAAAGGCACAGGATATTATTGGCACTTTTAAACTAAAACACCAAAGGTTCAAACTGATTCCACTCCACAGCCTGGAGATCAAAGACACACATGCAGCCTCCAGCCCACATTCAGACTGTCACTCAACAAAGGACCGCTGGCACACAGAGATTACCCACGGAGAGGCTTTTAATTTGAGAGGCTAAGGAATGGGTGCCTGCATTTGTCCTATTAAGAATATCTGTTCAAATAACATTTTCCAAGCTGTGTCACCTAGCATACCTCAATGAAAGTCCTTCAGGATGGCATAAGTCTTTGCAGACTAAAACAACTTGCTCCTTTCACAGATATGAAATGCTCCATTAAAAAATAATTAATTTTGTTACAGTAAGAGATAATTAAATCAACCAGCAGTTGAAGGCAGCTAATTGAGAACACAAATTCCCTTTCTGCTGCTGATCATAACTAAACCAGAATTTGTCAAGATGGAGAAGGAAAAGTACCTGGGTTTTTATATGACGTGGAAATAAGACATGCCACCTTTAGACTGAGGCTTTATTCAACCTCTATAATCTTCCCTATTTCACATTGCTGCAGGGCGTCAGTGACCTGATTTAACCAGTTAAGTAAAAAAGACACTATCATTATCAAAAGCATACAGTAAGGAGAGTAGAGACTGAAGTCGCCTTGCAAGAATCTATTTCCTTTCCCTCATCACTACTGTAATTGCCTGAGTAGAAAATGCAATATGAAAATTTCCAGCACATTTATACTCTTGGCTTTTTGTTTCCTTATTTGGTTTTGGCAACTTCTTATTGTAGAGTTCAGACAAGATGCAGAAAAGAAAAACTCATTCAAACAGAGGAAAGGCAGTCACCCAGTAACTTGGGAATCAGGGCTAAAAGGCTTTCAGAATGGTTTTTCAGTCAGCAAGCCTCATATTGTATTTGCTTAGGAAAATATTTTTTCTTTTAGTTGCTATATTCTGGTATTCTTCTTTTATCCCTATTTTTCCCAAGACTATCAGTATCATCCTGCATTTCTTTTGCATGTAAGAGAGTCATCACTTTGCTGAACCTCATGACACCTGTGTAAATCAAATGTTCCTGCTACAGCTAAGAGCTTTGTTTTCATGACTGCAGGCACAAGGACAGGGACAAAGATTGGGAGTCAGACATCCAAATGCAAATCCTCTATTCAATAATACAATGTCAGGTTAGTTTTTGTCTCTTCGCTCTCCCTGACTGCAACATGAAATGACTTCATCGTCATCATGATTTCATAAAACAATTTATGTGAGTTTGCTGTGATTCCTTGAGGTGAAGTTTCAAGTTTTGAGGGAGGACAGCCTTGTGTCTCTTCAGGCTGAATATTATCGCTCCACTTCTGAGAACCACAGATTTCTATCTTCTCCTTCTGTTCAAGTTATGCTTTTAATCAGAGACACTTATGACAGTGGATCATGAGGAGTGGAAGGATTTATACTCTGTTTCCCCGCTATCTTATACATGCTACATCTGCTGATTTGCAGATACACACATTGCTGTCACTATATGACATAACACTTTCACAAACGGTGATTAGATTATTGCCATTGCTGCTATACCATTTACTAAGCCTTGCCACACTTCCCAGCCATGCTGTTATTTGTGTTTTTTTCATCATTCAGCCAATCAAGATATAAAACCCGACATAAAGAACAGTTTTTCCACATGAGGATTTATCTAATGCCCACAGCATACTAAGCCCAAGCAGTCAAAAAAACCTTGATGAACTGATATCATAAATAATATTTAAGACATAGTCACAGCCATAGTGGTTAAACACAGAGAAATAAATGCTCTCTGGTAGCAATATTTCATACCATTCTATAATTAAACAGATATATTTACAAATTCAGGAACTTAAAAGCTTTCTAATCACCCTTCCTCAGATTGAACAACTTGATTTCCAGATTGTATCAGGCAGAACTTGAATACAAATAAAAAGATTTTTAGCACAATGAAATCCAGCTGTTTAAAACATCCTACCTCATATAGAAATTCCATGTGACAAATTCCAAAAAAAAAAGAGCTCCAGCCACATACTTCATTATAGGTCATGAACTAGGCCAATTTTAAGATAGAGTGTTAAAAGCTAGTTTCAAGCTTTCTGTTATTTTCTCCATACTCCCCAGAGACACACTATTATTTGGTTTCCACAGAGGAATTGTTTTTTACATCCAAAAAAAAAAATCCCAAAGCAGAAGAGAACAACATCTGATCTGACAAGCATTGCAAACACAGTTAACAAGCTACTTTAATTATCCTCCTAAGATTTTCCCATTTGTACTCTGATCATCATCTTCTTCACAAACTTAATTATGCCTCATTTGTTCTTGCTGCACTACTCTCAGTGAGTATTCCAGGTGGAAAAGAGGAACCGGTTTGTAACTGTAACCTCAGGTAATTGTTATATATTTTTTATTTTGCTATAGAATAACTTAGAGTTTTGAAGGAAAAAAAAATATACAGGAGCATCTTTGGGCAATATGAATATTGAGTAGAAAGCCAGGGTATTTCTACATTAGAAAAGCAAAACTTAATGTGAGCAGCCATCCATCTGAAAATTATCACTAGTCAGATGATTGAATAAATGAAGAAAATCATGCTGTTATCATCTGCATTTTAGAGATTAGTATTAATAAATTCTGATTCCTCAGCAGAGGAGACCTTTCCACAAACTTGACCTTTGAGAAAGTCAGAAAGAAGAACAACTGGGAATAAATGTGCTTCGTGAGTTAAATACTGAGACATGAACCCAGTCACTATTTAGAATTTATGCACTTCCAGTACATTTAAAGTGCATAGGAATTACTGCATTCTGACTGAGTAAATATCTGAAGTACTATAATCTAAGGCCTGATGAGTTGTTTCTTCTAACTTTTCAAAAGTCCTAGGTTTGCACCCCTACCATGCCTGAACTTGATTTCACTTAGGTTGCTTTCTGAGAAACGTTTTTTTTTTCTTTAATTAACTTACTGAGACACATGACTGCTGCCCCAAACTCGCAAGTGTTTTTGAGTACAATGAAATGCTAAGCCTTAAAATCCAGAACTATATGCAAGTAACTAATATTTACACATAATTTTGGCCTTCAAAACTGAAACATAAAAATTAAATAAAATGTTAAGCTTTAAAAGCATCAAATCTAAGTTTCTAAAATTTTAAAAAAGTCCAGAGACACGAGACAGTCAGCATTAGAATATATTCCATTCCATGCCTTACCTGAACCAAATTCCACCCCTTTAGAGATTCAGCAATGATGGAAGTAACTGTTGCACATACGCCACCGAAAACCATCAGATGATTAGGTCCATATTTTATTGCATCGTAGAAGGCTTTGAGTCCTTTTGCATTGTCACACTGGAAAAAAAAAAAGGAGGGAGACAATATTCAATGCTACAAATCAATTAACTAAGAAATAAACCATTGAGCAGTTCGGCACGGAAATAAAATCGAGTTCCACAGACACACACATAAGACCTAAACATGAAAAATTAGAGCACTCTCTTCTGGACTCCTAATGAGCCATAGTAAAAGAACAGCAAAACACCTCATTATGTTCTACAAAACCAGAATTTTGGTACCACTATTTGAAAAATAACAAAAAAGTCCAGTAACAAATTGTTGACAAAAACATTTTCTACATTTAGAGCTATCATTTCCCAGAGCAAAATTTGGAATGTAACACAGGGCTTCCATAGTTGGAGGAAAGTATCACACTACTGATGGTCTCCGTAAAAAAAGTTCTGTTTCTAAAGAAGGCTCCTAAGGAGCTTCTTTAGACTTTAAACTTCTACTTAAAGTCCAACATCAGTATTCTGTGCAAAAATATATAGCAGAGAGCCTGTCATTTAGAAGTATAACACAAAGTCTTCAAAAGAAAACAAAATATTCTTTTGAAGTGCTAACAATTAACTGTTCTGCTCTCATAGCTCACACAGCTTTGAGTGGAAGGCTGGGCTAGATGACATTCTGAGATCCTTCTAACCTGACCTGTTCTTGGCTTCCCTGATAATTAGTTTGATCATTATTTCAGGTGTAAAGAATTTTACTGTAAAGTAACACTAGGACTGAAAATTAAGAAAAAAAAAGGCTCATGCTAGTCAGTATTGCAAAAGATATATGAATCCTTGAATAAAGTAGTATTAATCATTCATAATAACACTAATTCCTGAGCTTACAACAGGGTATTAATAAATTAAGTAAGTGCCTGAAGGTAAGAATTTGATTCCAACCCATAGCAGTGCCACTGCTCCACTAAACAGCCACTTCTTTCTTTTTTTGAAGGAGAAGTTTTCTACCCTCTTTTGCCTCCTTTACAAAATCTTCCTTGAATGCATTCTTTATAAGAAGTATCACACACCAGCCTCCAATATTTCATTATGACTATTCAATAAAACAGTTCATTTACTATCAGCATCCAAGTAGTAATTGTATTGCATTCTGCAGAGAGAATAAAGATTTTGACTAAGAAGTTTGGAAGCTTATATTAATCTCCTTACAGAATTAACATGCTAGAAGAAAAAATATTGTATTTGCATTCTATCTGCAAGAATAGAATTCTTGCTCCCACATATTCAAAAGGATACATATATTTAATGCATAGACTCTCTTAAGTTGCACAATATAGCCCAATGCTTTCCTTCTTAATGCAGAAAAAACCCAAAAACACTCAGTACAGCAGAGGCTCCTCTCTCAGTTTAATGTGCTGGTGACAAGCTCACATTGTGAGGGAACTAAGGCTGTGATCACTGGAAGAAGGAGCATTCTCCATTCTTATGCCTTCACTCCCTACTTAAAGACCAGTTTATTCCAAGTGCAACCAGAAGGCTCAGCTACTTCTTGAATTTATAAGCAGGCAAGGACACTAGAGCTTTAGGTATCTGCACTTAATTGACATTTAGCCAAGTCTTTTCCCTCATCCACCTTATCATATGAAGCTGCAGCAGAAGAGATTGCTGAACTGGTTTTCATACCAACTTAAAACCAGTTAATATAATTATTTTTCTTTTTTTATTAGATCACATTTAAAATGTATCACTAAACAGCAGTTTGAGAAGAATAAAAGCCGTATATGAAATAAAAATTATGTTAATAGTAAAATAACTGTCTGGAGTTGCAGCCTATGAAGGGCCACGTAGAAGAAATATTGTGAATAAATAAATGGTGAAGACTTATGGCATGTGATCTGAAGTAAAATTCACACTAAAACTCACCCTTACATCACAAAACACTGATGCGTTTTTAACTACTATTTGCCTACAAAATCTTTCTCACTGCAGTAAACTTAAGAAATTATGGGTTGCAGTAGGTCAGCTTGCTGGGAGGTCCAGAATTGGTATAAGGTCTTTCTTTCTTTGATTTTTCATGGTTATGAATATATTACCATGACAACAACGCTTTTTCAATCACGCAGCAGTTCTCTTGGGAAGGTATGCCAAAATGTTATGTTAACCTCCCAAAGTGAAAGGTCCATGCTGCCGAGATATATTACTGATCAATCAAAAGTATCTACAGTAACACCTGGGCTTCTCTTCGATGTGTTCCAGTTAAAAGCCTATCATGTTTTCACCTTTGTACTTTCCTCCTGACTAGTCTCAGTTCTCTCTCTTCTAGGCCACAATGAATAATTAGAGTCTGCCTATTCCTTGACACAAACTGTCCCAATAGTCTAAAGTATGTCTCAGAGATAAAGAACAAGAATTTAATACTGTGGCTGGCCACAACTGGACAGAAATGAAAGGAAAAATGAGAAAGATGTGAGAAAGCAGATTTTCACATTTGTTTAATGTCACATTTCACAACATACACTGTGTATAACATTCTTTCCTGCAAGCAACAGAACAGTCTGTCACAAGCATTAAAAAATAAACATTCAGATAAAAATAATAGCCCTTCCAAGCCAGACAGACAAGCAGGAGAAAAGGTTTCTTCCTGCCTCCAGTCTGATGAACGTACCTTTAGCAAGCTCCTGAAACCTTGTGAACAACTGGATTTTGTCAGAAATCCCAGGTGGCCACAACCACTGCTCATGGTCTTTAATTTCCAAACTGTCCTAGGTTACAATATAAGATGTGCCCAAAGTATGTATTCTATCCCCATCTTCATGAGCTGTTGAAGCCAGGTGGGGCAGTGTTTTCCTTATCTTTTGTTAATGAGCCTAACAATGCCTTGCCCATAACTCATGGAAAACTCCCTCCGGGAGCTATCTCTGTTTAATGGGCCATCAAGGACCCACTACATGACTCATAGAATGAGATCAGCCCATTGGGAGATGCTCTGCCCAGGGGGAGGAGCCAAGCATTCCCACCTGGATCTAATCCGGGGTTTGGGACAGCACAGGCAGCTTTTACCCACTGGACTTCCAGAGCAGACAAGAGCTACCAGATGTTTCTACAGGATCAATGCTTTGACAAGACCATTTCATCTGGACTGCCACTACCACCCTAACTAACAGGGTGTCAGGTTGTATTCTGACTCTGTCAGTGGGGTTTTTTTGTACTATTGAATTTTATTTTATTTTACTTTCTTTTATTTCTTTTCTTTTCCTCTTATTAAATTGTGTTTCTGACTTAGAGTCTTTCACTGGTTTTGCTTTCAAACCAGCACACAAACCCTACATATGTAATCGCAAAAGAGGCCATTGCTGTTGAAAGATGACAATCACTGAAATTCCCATCATGTCACCATCAAACAACTTCCTGAATTGTTGTCTCCAAGTGACTCCAACTAGGTCCAGGAAAAACCCTTTGCAGTAATCTATTCATAGGACAAAAGAAGACTGCATAAGAACCAAAATCCACAACAAAAAGCAAAGGCTAGAAAGTCCTGGCCACATGTAGATGACAAGAAGCTGACTGTCTTACTAATTTTAGCATGACTGACAGCAATAAAGGGGAAAGAATCCCTCATAAAAAGTCACAAACTTATATAATGAAAATTATAATCTGAAGGAGTCAACAGTACTTTTATTACCAGGTTTTTATATTTTGCCTACTTGTTATCAACATGTCTACTACACTGAGCTAAACTGCAGCCAACTCACTTTCAACCCATATATAAACCAGGCAGCTATCCTGTGCCCCTGAGCTTGACTGCCCATTGAAACACTGACTGTGGTTGCAATACATTTAGCAAAACTAGAATTTCAAATACATGTGATGTCACTTATCACAATTTTCTTCAGGAGAAGGGGCTGAGAACCACCTACCCCAAACACATTAATTGCTATGCTCAGTCTCAGCCAAAAGCCAGCAATAAGCATAATATAAATAGCAAACATACATATTAATGAAATAATTGCATTAAGTGTACCTCTTAACACACTGACTTGATACAGATTACCTGGGAAATTCTCAAGGGAAAATACAACCAAATTACTAAGCAAAGGTTTGTGACGTGTCCTGCCTCTTGCTGTGACAAAGACAGCTTAATATCACAGCTAGCATCTGAAAAAGTGTGCATAGAACCATCTATTTTAATTAGGAAAACTAGCCAGATGAACTGCTGCATAGGAGAGGAGTCAAAGGAATTTGTGGGTTGAAGTGTTAACCATCCTGAATCCTCTTCAGAGGAGCAGCTGACAGATAAAAACTACAATCCTCCTCTGAGAAAAGGATCTGAATACACAGGGAGAAAGAACTGCCTGAGGCATTAGGGGTGCACATGGAGAAGAAACATTTCTAGAGAGAACAGCACAGCAGCTGAATACACAGGAGAGACCTCCAATCTACCCAAAGGCCCTCTGCAGCTGAGAGAAAGGATGTCCCATGTGAAGGCCGCACATCACTGAAGTCAAGAGTAGCAGCAGGACTGACCTGTGAGGATTGTTGGCTGCCAGGAAAGCTGTCTGGCAGACAGTGAAAGAGACTCCAGGGTGTGCACTGAAATCCTCATAGCCATAGGCATAACACACAGCAAGTCCTTGGTGCACAAAACAGAAATTTGTATGGCTCTTATACAATAAAAAGTTTTGTCAACTCCATAACATGGACAGGTTTGAGTAATTACAGGGTGAGCACAACAGCAGATACTTGCAATTCAACTGATCTTGTTGGAGTTGCACAGCAATGAGCATTGTAGGGATGTAGTCACGTGTGATTATGGTTAGATTTCTAGCTGTTGGATAGCTATGCTGAACTGTTTCTCACCAAGCTGTATTCTGGCACAACTATACTTTTTCTGAGTAAAAGTGAACATGAGGAACTATTTTGGTGTCTATTGAGCTACTGACAATTGATGTTAGAGAGCCTTTATGAAAAGAGGGACTAACAAACAGCTGTCATCTGCATAATAAAATATCCAACTTTATCAAGTGATATCAGAGCTTTCAGCAGCACTCTGCCCTAAATTCTCATAAATATATAAAGAGACTTATTTGAACAGAGAGAACGAAGGTACGAAGCTTCATTCCTATCCTCTGCAAAATCTTGCTTAGAAACTAATTCTGTGTTACAACTTCAGCTCAAATGGAGCTAAGAGATGAGGAACACCAATAATTATTTTAATTTAATTTTCATTGACTTCTTTATAGTCATCAATAAATACAGACAGTTCAGTGAAGAACATATCGACAACTGCTCAGAGCTACAAAAAATGTCAATCAAGTTAGCAAACTCTGCCTGCTTTATATGGGCAGGGCATGCTTCCCCTGAGGTTTCTCTCTGTTTTCAAGTATCTGCAATTTAAGTACTTTAAAAGCCAGCAATTATATTTTTGCATTTAATTGCTGTCGCTGGATTTTCTTTCCATGAGTTTGTACAACTGCTCTTGGAACCTCCACTTTGACAACCACAGCATCTGTTGACAACATAATTATCCATTGAAAGAAAAAGCACTACCTTTCAATTGTTCTAGAATACTTCACACTGTGCAAAGTAGGTGTGAGATGTCTTGCCAGGGGGCATTATGAATGCTAAAAGTTCACAAATACATGAAATTAAATTGGACTAGTTCATAGATCAAAAAAACAATTCAAAACTTCTTAATGGATAGATGGCAATTTTCTCAGGATACACCTGAATCACAGATTTTTGGTGGCCAGGATACTATTTAAGGGAAGCAAGACCAAAATCTTGCCCTTTCCTGCTGATTAACTGACAATGCTAAGTACTTGCATTAAGTCTGGTCTGAACTGCTATAGCCATTCCTGTCTTCTGCGTTTGAAAAACAAAAGCAAACCCTTCCAAAAAGTACACTAAACTTCTCTATCTTAAAACTGGAGTTAACTCAGTTTGGGCTCAGTTAACTCAGCCCAAATGGTGGGCTTTTCTGTATGATTTTTCTATCATATTTTAATTTAACTAAAATATGCTATCATATTTAGCAATCATATTTGATTTTACTTTGGAAAGACTGGAAACAGCAGAGGAGGACTTAATCTATTCAGTGAAATATCTCCCAGTAAATTAACTCTCTTACCTTGACACCTCTTGACATACTTCTAGACTTTATCTAGCAACTTCTTTATCTGATTCTGCCTGCTGCACAGCTCACAGAATGTTACCTCAAAGGTACTGGTGCTTGGCATCTCATTTAGCAGCTTATATTCTCCCTTAGGTGTCACCAGCCTCTTTAATCACTGATCTCAAAGCAAAGGGGACCACTAGTTCCCCTGTCCCCTCATTTCCTAAGAGCCTGTCTAAACACCTTTTGAAGACTCAGCCTCTTGCTCAATGACATTTTCTTTTTACTCAGTTCACTGTTTGGAGCTGAGTCCACCAAGCAAGATAAACAAAGATTTCCTGTCTCTCCTTATAAGAGAAGTATATTTACTTTTCCCAATAATACTCTTTTTTTTATTATATGACTTATATTTTCAGTCTTGTTACTATTTCTTGGAGTATATAACATTTACACTGAACGATTCCAATTTAAGAACTGCAATATTAAATGGAATTGGAATGTAGCAAATAGATAAATCCTGTGCAATCAAAACTGACTGTCTATGTTTCCACCCCGATTAAATATGCAGTAGTAGCAGTGATCAATATGACTTTCTCTTTTCAGAGTAAACTTGCATTCAGCTTGAAAGGTGAAGTCTTTCCTCAAACAAAGGTAAAGCTTTTCCCTGATGTGTGACTGTAACACAGAAGTTCAGAAGATCATCAAGAAACATTCTGCGTATTTGTGATATGAAGATCACTCCCTTTTAATAATGCAACTATTGGGCTCATGAGACAAGGTTTTGGTAGCAGAGGAGCAGCAGGGGTGACTTCTGTGAGAAGACACCAGGAGATGCCCCCACATTTGTCCCCAGAACTGGCAGCCAGTTCTGGGCAGCTCCAAAACTGCCCCCTGCCCAAAGCTGAGCCCATCAGTGTTGCTGATGAAACTGTGATAACACCTTTAATAACAGGCAAAAAAAAAAAGCACTGCACAGCAGCTGTGAGAGAGGAACAAGAAAAAAAAAAGTGAAAGCAACAGCCCTGCAGGTATCAAGGTCAGTGAGGAAGGAGGGGCAAGAGATGCTCCAGGTGCTGCAGCCCGTGGTGAGGCAGGCTGTCCCCCTGCAGCCCATGGAGGTCCATGGTGAAGCACAGATCCACTGTTTCTTTTTTTTTTTTTTTCTTTCTGGCTGTAGCACTAATCCTGTGCAGGAGTTGTTCAAGTTGTTCAGCAATGAAATTCGTAATTGAGGTTACACTGGCAAGGATGTCTGTAAGAAGTTGAGCAGGAATTTAAAACTTAGTATCTTCTTGAGAATTGCTAATGGAAAGCTAACATATGGGCCTTAGAGAGATCCTATTGTGCACAATTAACAATTAGTCAGATCCCACAGTATAAGTTACTGAATATTTTTTCATTGTTCTGCAGTTGGGCCCGTCACCTTACCTGAATCAAACTGGTGTTAGTTCAAATATTCTTGGACCAGAGGGGATTTTATAACATCTATACGGTATTGGCTCACCCAAAACATACAGTCCATTTTATTTAACTTACTCACTTCTGCATCAATCTAATAAAATATTACACAAGATAGTTTTACAGATGCTCTTAATTAGCAGCATTAATTGAAATGGATGGATGTTCCCAAAAGCAATGTCCTCTTAAATCAGATTTTTTTCCAAGTATCCTTAAAGCTGCTTGTGGATGTTCACATTCACAGTTTTATGGCATAAACATACAAACCACAAAACTAAGTCTCAGTACTGCATAGGTTTTTTCTGACATTCTGGTGCTCAAACACCTATCAGATATTTTTGAAAATTCATTATTAACAGGGAGACCAATATTTCGATTACTTCTTCCTCCCAACCTAACCTATATTACTCCATTGCCATTATGTTTTATGGAAATAAGTGGAATCATGGAAAAGTATAAAATTCCAAAGGAGCAGTAAAATAATATATTCAAACATATTTAGAAAACTAATAATATATTCTGGTTTTGAGAATAAACTGGCCTGGTTTTCTCTAGCTATTCCAATTTTTACCAAGAAGTTCAACATTACAATGGTTTCTAACAAAACAAAGAATTATTTCAATTATTCAATAACTGAGGAAAAATATCTTCAGACTTTATTTTTATCAAAATACTTTTTAAAATGCCCCTTTGAAATCAGTTATGGTTTTGCATTTAAGTAACCTCAAAAGGTGTTAATTGTTTCAGACACTTGAACCCCAAGATCATTATCACTTAAATTTATTGTTGCAATCTACTGACTATTTTGTTGTCTCTCAGACATGTGCTGTAGTAGATTTACAAGGTATTTGCTGGCTGCTGCTCAAGTACAAAATGGAGAGCTAAAGGAGACAATACTGGCAGGTTCAACACAGAGCCACTAATGTCAATTCTTCAATTTTGTACTTGTCTATTTTTTTTCTTTCATTCTTACCATATGTTTTAGTAGTCACATTCTATAGAAATATTTCTGTTAGATTTCCTTTCATTCCCTCCCCTGTGCTTTTTAGAATATAAGGAACAATTCAGAAAAGTGAAAGGATGTGTCATTTTAATATGACATTGGATTTTGTTTCCCAAATCTAGAGTATGCAGAAGATATGACTTTTTGCAAGAACAATCAAAAATAATAAATCATACTTCATTCTATTTTTTTAAAAATAAATTTTCTGAAACGGCCTTTAAAGGTATAGTTTCGGCAATTTTCCCCTTTCCTTATGTTTGCTACTAACTACATATGCAGTTTTAATAGGATTGGGTTTTTTTCCCCTAGGTAATTTTGGGAATAGGAAAATCCCCTCATGCAGGGAAGGGCACGATCTCTGAACTCTTAGTGCCTCTTTCAATACACTGAAAACTGTTACATACTAAAAATGTGTAACACCTTTAAACTGCAGCAGTGCTTTTTGCAGTAAATAAAATAAAGGACTGAAATAAGAGAATAAAAAAGGAGAAAAATCCAAATTTAGAAATAAAAATCATGAAGTTCTTGTAGGTGGAAGAAAATAGAGATGTACTAGAGCAAAACATTTAAAGTATCACTGATATACATGATAAAATGCCTGGCACCTCTCTCTGCAATAATGAACTGCAACTGAAACCAAGAATGGAGCGCAAAGATATTTTGAAAAATCACTTGACCTCAGCAAGCAGCAGTTGTAGGGGAAGACTGGTATATGAATTTTTTCTTTACCATGACTTACTTACTCATGGAAAAGGCTTTATTTTTATAAAAGGAGTAAGGGGCGGGGGGAAGAAAGAAATCTTTCTTGATACTTTTCTGACATGAAATTAAAATATTATTATGAGGGTGAAGAGATATGAAAAAAAAACCCACCAAAATCCTTCTGGTTAAGGGTCATGTCAAAAAAAAGTCTCCCTTTTGTGCCTCTGCCATATGGCAACAGGGCCCATATCTCAGTGCTCACAACCACAGAAATTTCTAAATAAACATTCACCAGGGACGACAAGCGCACAGATGACTCCAAGGCCCTTCAGAATTGTTCTTATAACTTCTGAAAGTCATTTACCTGGAAAATGTGAGACAATCTCTTAAGTTATCACAAGGAAGTCTGTAGCATCCTTGAGAATATATTTGAATTTTAATAAAAGGTCCGAAAGCACCTGGCATTTTTGGAAAATATGATGAAACTCTTCTGCTTTAGAGGATGATATTCAACATCAAGAGTGCTTAGTGGTACGTGTAGCTCCCAGCATGACTTTTCTGAAAGAATATTCTTTGAAAGGGTTTTTTTTGGTTTGTTTGTTTAATATATATTTTTTTTAAATTCCCCAACAAGAACTTCAGAGATTCAGCCAAAGATCAGAATTAAAATACAGCTGACAAAGTAAGAGCTTAGAAAGAGTGTAAGGAATTAAGAGTAGCAAAAAATAATTTTTTTGACTCAAAGGTCAAGAAAATCTGGTGTAATAGCCTTCATCACAAGTCCATGATTTTTAATTAAAATCTTTCTGTGATGTAAAATAGTTGAACTTTGTCCATAGCGAATGAAACTCTGCTAAGCTAATTTATCTAATGAGGAATAATGTGTGATCCTTTGGATAAACTACCATTAAGTTAGCCTTTAAAAGTCAAATGAAATTCATGGTACGCTTTAATTTGGCTTGAATTAACGTAGCATGAGACTACAATAATTCACCATTTGGTAGAAGTCTTAGGCTGGAAATGGATAGAGTACATATCAGCACAGGTAATGTCATATTCTTTTTCCCCCTTAATTCCTGCCAAGAGAGACAACATGGAGAGAATAGAGTTTTCTTTCAGCAGCTCCTCAGATGGGATGACATTCAGCCTGTGAGTAGGCACAATGCTTCACAGTCAGCAGGTATGAAAAACCCCCAAAATCCCAGTGTCAGGTAGGAACCTTGCTAACAAAAACCTAAGGTGCCACAGACTTATCTGCAATGGAGAATTGACTCAAAGTTGAGCCTGAGAGGCAGAGGAAAGAAAAGGATCAGCCCTGGAAGTACAGAGAGATACTGGAATGGAAACCTGTTCGAAAAGGTTTCCAATTTCATTAGCTCTGTAGGCAAGGTTGTCACAGGTATTACTTCAAGCCAAACTTAATTTGTTGTTTCCCTATTTAAAGCCTCTCCTTGATCTAATTGAGTTTTATATTCCAGGAGAATAACTGGTAGAGATTAGGGACCACTTCAAAAACTTGAAGTGGTGGATCTGTCTGATATGTGGTCCTGTCACATTCATGCATGAACACTAAATTTCAATAGCTTTAAAGCTATAAAAGCAACATACTGCCTTCATGCTGCAGATTGCAACATGATTAACAAACAGCTGTTCCTTTGCAAGATCAAGAAAGGGTAGAAATAAATCCTCACCATTCACATTCCACTGCATGGTACGGGATTTCTACAAGCAAACTGACCAATTCTCTTTTCTTTTTCTTATAACCCTTACAGAAAATCTTAATTAAGCTTGCCAAGAGCAGGGTCTTACTCACTTTGAAGTATTGACCCTTGGGGGTTTGCTTCTTATGCTCCCCCCACAAAAAAGGCCATGTGACATAAAAGTGAAATAGAGCTCAGCTGAGTGCAGGTGAAATGCCCACAGAGAGCACAACTCAAATCTCCAGTTGGCCCTAGGTCAACCACCCAGATGCTTAAAAGCAAATATATTCAATGCAAGTCTGGAAACTGCAAAATCCAGACCAGAGGCTAAGGTCTGCTAGCCTGCCCATCTTAGCATAATTAGGTCACCCTAATTCTCTTCCTTTAGTTTCCTAAGTGTGCTATATACTTGTGACACACTCATAACAAAATTTGCTCCTCAGCTCCCTGCCTGCTTGCCACCCAAGACGAATGTAGCAGCCCAAGAGCTGGTTTCTCTCTGTGCACACTATCTTCCTTCATAATAAACCGCAACATGAACTCCCTCAGACATTTCTCACTGAACTGGCAATTCCTGCTGGCTGTTTACCAAGCTCTACAGAAATCTCACTGACACGCCACTAAGAACTTCCAAACTACCAAATCCTCTGTCATCTGCCCAGTTGCCTTCACACTGGTTATATTTGAAACCTCCCTGACTGCTGCTATTACTTTGGCACGTAATGTTCTGCTAGGCACAAGCAAAGCTCACATGCATGAGTAGAACTCATGTCTGTGTAAATTGACTTTTTTAACTTGCCTAAACGCCACTAAAAATGGCTTGGCTAAACTCTAATAAACTGTAAATGACTAAACTCCCTGAATCATCATAGTAGAAAATTCACTTACTAGTTTAGTAACTGGATAGAGAAACGTGTAAGTTTTTCGATCTGTCTATGAAGATAACCCTCCCTTAAAATCTCCACGATTTTGTCAGGCCCATTCAGTCCTAAGCTGCCCAGAGATAAAAAATAAATTAAAAAATCATGCAAATATCAAGTTCCTCAAGACAGCCTGCTTCCTCTGATACCATGTACTCCAACAGAGCTAAATTGCTTTAAGCTTATACAGGGAACAGTGCAGATTCTTGACATTCTTTTGCCAAACATGTACTGACTGTCACCCAGAATCTCAACAGGCTATAATGGTATAAAATACTAATAGAATGATTCTAATCATTCTGTCAAGCATGGCTGACACTACATTATCAAGTGAAGAAAAGTACTCTATACAGCTCTGGATCAGTTTTATTTTTTTACACTGGCATCATATAGGTAGAGGAAGTAGTGTGCATGAGTTAAAATCTTCCTACAATTTTTTAGGAGACAAACTGAAGGAAAATATGCAAGTCCTGACCAGGTGAAATATTAAATTGACAATGACCTTGTCCAAGGAAACCATTCTTAAAACAAACCAGTGCTATGAATACCTCATGAGATTTCAAATGTCTTACTTGATATGACACTCAGAGTGTCTCAAGGGAAGGAAAGAGGTTTATGTCATTAAGTCTTCTAGTACAAAGTAGGGGTGCAGAAAAAGAGACCTAAAAAGGTTTTCTGTTGGTTACAGGAAACTGCATAAAAAATGGCAGCTGTGGAAAATGTTGGTGCAGGAGGGAGGCACAACATCTAGTTCAAAACCAGTAATGAGAATATATACTAGCAAGACTAGGATTTCAAAGCTTTGATGAAATGCAAGCAGAAACACTCCAGTGCTAGAGACCAGATGACACAGTAGAGCCAAAAAAAGCATTCTCTACTTAGGTTGTGGTCAGAAACGTACCACCTGGCTGGCACCTTTCCACAGCCCAATTAGAAGAGTTTATGCAAGTGGCTCCCAATTCAGGTAAAGCAAGTTGACAAATTACTACTAATATTTACAGTTGTTTGAATATGTCTGCTGACCTCACCTTGAAATGGATGAGTTCACACCATCCTTTCCACTTTGTCAAAGCAAGATGTGTACATACATGTTTGTGCCAGCATGTGCATGCAGGGGCAAGGACAGAGGGAGGACAGCAGCCTTGCTGCTGGTTGCCACAGATATTCCTGCAGCCCTGATTTGACTGGTATGCTCTGAGGGTGAAGGATAACACAGCAGTTAAAAGGAAATGCTCTTTTCAAACACCCCATATCATGGCTTCAAGAACAGGACAGTTTGTCAGCAGAGTTCCACGTACTGATCTTAAAAAAGACATCCACAAGCAAACAATGCAAGCAAAAAAACAACAACAACAAAAAACCTCATCACAAACAAACTAATAAAGCACAAACAAATCCACTCCAGCCAATGGAGCTGGAGGCACAAGTCAACTTGCTGAGCTGAGAAGCACATGGTGACAAAATAACACCTCAGGTTCGGTTCATGAAAACTTGGAACAGCCCATTCCTCAGGTGCAGTGGAGCCTGTATTCCCTAGAAACAGTAAAACCAGTGGAAAAAGAGGGATAATTTCTTCCACTGCCTCCTACTTATACTGCTATATGCAAACTGATGGGAGACTGTGTGAGTACCCTCTTCCAATGTGTTCAAAATGTAGTTTAAGCTATTGTAGGAGTTGGAAGATAGACTCACACCCACAGCAAAGAAGAAGAGAGAGAGGCAGGGATATGTATGAATCACAAATATTAACATGGACTTGGGTGGCATGTGATGTGTTAGCATGCAAACATCTCAGAGTTGGAAGAGGGGAAAAAGTGTCATGTCTCCCCTAACCACAAAGGCTTATTGACTTCTTTTAGCTCAGAATATTTCCACAGATATGCAGATATGACAAAACAAGTACACCTCCAGATTTCAGAACTCCTCATGCTTTAAATTAATTATGATAACATTACAGGAAGGAAAATAGAAAATTTGCCCACCACTTTCTCCACTGTGTTGCGACCACTTCTGTGAATTTCCTTTATTCATAAACTATGAACAGTCGTGTTCAGCCATAAACATTAGGAAAAAATATGAACATAATTAATTAATTGAGATCACAATAGAAAACAAATATAGGAAAATTAGACTACAAGAGCTATTTGCAGTGTTACTCAGAGAAATTGTTTCCCAAGTTTGCATTTTATTGTTCAAATCAACAAACAAAAGGCTTTTCAGCACTCAATATTAGGTGCACAGCCTACTGATAATCAGCTTCTGAGTGCTGCATACTTTTGCTCTATGCAACAACATCTGGAAAACAGATTAGCCTATACTAAAAAAGTGTTAGCTCTTCTTTTGACTAGTTCCTGACAGTTGAAAAGACTCTTTATAGTCTTATTTTGATGGGTTTTCAACTTGTTTGTGCATTAATTCTACTAGGTGTATTAGGAGCAACTTATACTGGTCAGCCCTGTATTCCTCACTGAGTAGAAAGAATTTACCTTCTAACCCATGATTTATCATTGCTGATAAATTAGCACATGCACCTTGAAATGTCATTTGACAGTCTAGCTTGGCCTTTTCAAAACCATTTAGCACCATTAGTTCCTGTACCTTCTCATATCCAGAAAATACTGGATAAGTTCTTAATTACAAATTCTTAGTGTCCAGCAAATAGGGTGCTAGGATTCTAAATGCCACTTAATCAAAAATATGTAAAACAATATGACTAAGATATGTAAGACCTATATAAATTAAGCTGATATGAAGTTTTAGTGCAGCATAAAAACAACCTTTAAAACCAAAAAAAATCACATTTTTATCAGCTATCTGCATTAAAAGTGGCACAATGCAAATAGCACTGCTTTCTATTTAGAAATAATAAATCAGAAGTGATTTTGGCACAGCTTTAATCTGTTATAAATAATTTAATTGCCTTCCATTTGGAAATAAACCCCATTTAAAATCCCACAGAGTTTCTGTAAGCATTTCTATTAACATTACTCACTCTGTGACTTCAAACTTTTAGAAAATATTTATAGTTAAATCTTCAAAAAGGTATTTCTTCTGCTTGAAGCAAAATATTTATTTTTCATGGGATGATTCTATTCTTTTTACTACAAGCCATCAAAACATCAAAGCATCAAGGACCAGAGAAAAATGTACCTTTTTTTTCCACTTGATGATCTAGACAGAGGAACGTTTCTAATTTAACTCAAATAGTTTCAGGATTCCTTTAGCAAGAAAACAGAAGTGTGCCTTGTCCTGTCTATCTTGAGACTGGCAGTTAAAAAAAGAACAACCTCTTCTGAGTGGCAAGACTGGACTACCTCAAGCTGAGAAGAGACACAAACAAGAGGCTCTAAATATCAGCTAATGCTGTAAACACAAAGGTCAAAGTCAGCTAACCCTCTTGTTATGTTGAGTCCAACTCCTGCCAGCAAGTGTTTGTCAGGCCTATCTTCCTTTTTAGACTTGAATCTAAAGGCTCTTAACTCCTTGACGCCACTAATTTCTGAACAAAAGATTTTGGTGATATACACACGTAAACCCCTTCCTTTAGAGTCATTGATTAGCCCTATAGGAAGCCAGAAAAATGGGTAATATTAGCTTGGAAAACTGGAATTGGTTACATTAATGATTCAGGTACTTCTTGTGAAGTTTAGAAAAAATGCAGAAGCTGAAGGAGCCAAAGGGAACATCATGGCAACCCCAGAAACTGCGGGGCCAAGTGGAACAGGACAGAGGCCAAGATTTCCCTTACCCAGATCCCCAGAGGACACTGCTTCTTTCTGCTTCAGGGAAGCTGCTGGAACAGCAAACTGAGGTCCTTTGCTCATGACTCATTTACCTGAGCTCAGCCAAGTCAAACCCTTATGTTTGTACACAGGAGGGCTGCACTGCCCTTCACTGACAAGCCAAAGGTGTGCGTCAACAGCACCCTCATGAATCTCATCAAGGCAAACCCAAAGTCTCACACGTAGAAGCAAAGAGCCCCGTGCAACTGTTCAGGCTGGGGACTGACAGGCCAAGCAGCACCCTGAGGCAGGGCACGGGGAGTCTGGTGACAAGAAGTTGAGTTCGTGTCAGCAGTGGGGCTACGCAGTAGTGAGTGCAGAATGCCCTGCACTAGCGAAAGCACAGCCAGCAGTTTCATGGGACAGACTTTTAGTCATCATTGTCAAAGCTGCATTTCAAGCAGCCTGCTCATTTTTGAGTCTTTGGATACAGAGGAAATTCTGATAAACAGGAGAGAAACCAAGGAGAAACATCAAAAGGGTGATGGAGCATGTGATGCATGAGGAACAGCTGGAGAGGCTGGGCTCCTTCAGCCTCAGCAAGGGAAGGCTACAGGGGCAGCCTTCTAGTCCCTAACGGGGAACACAGATGGAGGCAGACTCCTCACAGACATGCAATGAAACAACGAGAGCTCACAGTCTCAAGCTGCAGCAAGACTGATTCTGATTTGAGAGGTAAAAGGGCAAGTTGAGTGATCAAGTATTGGAATGGGTTAACCAGAGAGCTTGAGAAAACCTCTATCCTTGGAAATTTTCAACACCTGATAGTTCAGCGCCCTGAGGAACCTGAGAAAGCTTCAACATCAGCCACTTGGAGCTTAGGACGCTGGACCCAGTGATCCCCAGAGGTCCTTTTCAAGCAAAATTAATTGTGATATTTCAATAGCAAGTTGCCACAAGAGCAGAAGCAAAGAAGGGCAAAATCAGCCTCACAACACCATATCTATTCACAGCAGTCTCTGATGCAGCACTAATTCCAGCCAACCCAACAGCAATTCCAGCATCAATTTAATAAAGTCTTTTTTTAAGCAGTACCCATGAGTACTGAAAATACAGTGTTTTCAATTCATTTTTGGAATGAAGCTGTGCAGATAAAACTTTTGAGCCTAAGGTTTGTATCACATCTTTCCATCACCAATAAGGATCACTTTGCAATGGGAAAGCAGAAAATTATTTGGGCTAGCATTTACTTAAGACAGCAACTGAATATATATATAGAAAATGATTGAGAAAAACCAGAATCATTAATCTTCATGTAACAACAATTTGGTCTCTGGCTCTCATGAAAGATTTTATTTGAAACCTTTTTTTTTGCTTTTTAAATTACATTTCCATCATGGTTTGTTCTCAGTCAGTATAAAGAGTATTATTTACAGATTGTTATGGATAGTTAGACAATTGTTTTTCTTGTACTAATAACACAGTTTTGCCACCATTTTTCTAACTAGGTTAATTTCAACGTGTCTAAAACCTTTTTTTAAAACATCTTTTAGTCAAGCAAGTGATATCATCTCTCAATATTACATACTATGTTCACCCAGCAACTTCCAATGGGTGAGGAAAAATACTATGACAATGTTTAGTAACCCACAAACACAGGATGTGTCACCTTTTGCCAAGGTCCCAGAATAATTCCTGGCAAGTCAGAGTTTATGAAAGCTCAGTGAAAGCTGTGATAGTAATATTCCTTTATAATAATTTAAATATTGAAATTGTGTAATGATGTAAGGTATTTATAACTTATTGTAATTACAGCTTCTCCTAGAAAACACCAGATTGTCTAGGCTATATTCCTGGAAAGAAGGCATCTGCTAATCTTGGTAAACAGAGCAGAAAAGTGGGATCTCATTTAGAATAAATATTCCTAATACCCATTCATTGGTTTTGTCAGGACTGTTCCTTGAACTGGGACCAGCCCCAGAAGTTGCCAACATCTGCTGCATCCTGTGGAACCAAAACCTGGATCCCCACCACTCCCCAGCTGTGGGGTGCACAGTGTATCATACTGGAGTTACTGCTAATCAGCAGACAAGAGAAAAGCCCTTAAATACAATTCCTATTTCATTATTAGGATCATGTCTTTTAGATGAGTACTATACTCTAGGATCTGTGAAAATAGTGTTGGGAAGATTTAGGTTAGAGGTAACAAAATGGTTAGGAACAGAGAGATGGTAAAATTAGGTAAGTTAAGAGACCCTGAACCAATGCTGGCAGACAAAAATGTCACTGAGTGAATCTGTCCTAAAATGCTCTTCATCTAAATTGTGATTGTGAGCCCTTTAAGGACAGATCTCATTTGAATGACTCCCTTTAGGTAATCAAATAAATTCTTTTGGTTTCCTACCATCTGTTTAAAATGGGAAGGGAAATGGCAGATGTCAGTTGTGTGTGAAAGAATGTACTATCATGTGGTGTTCCCATCTCTTCCCTGAGTACTCCTTAACCCTAGCTCCACTTCTGCCCTGAGACATCCCAATTACTTTCACTCCAATCCTTCTCCTTCACACTCTGTTGAAAATCTTTCTCCATTCCTGCCTTCTGCATACTCTTTCCCTAGGGCTAGGCTTACAGATCCCAACTGAAAAAAAGCATAATCATAATATTTTCTGATAAAGAGCAACAGACATAAGCCTCTACCCATACAGCTTCTGTATGCTTTCCTGTGCATCCTACAGTCTCCTCTGTATCCCAGCTCCCCTAAGACTTGATCCCGAGCTCAGACCTGTGCCCAACCTGATACTCTTGGCACTTTATCAATACTTCTGTCCTGCCTTCCCAGTGACTACTGCCATCCCTCTTCAAAGGGTACAACCTGAGACATCTAAATAAGCAGAAGCTTTTCATGCTACTGCAGCAGATCTACGTGCAGGAAATATCCTCTGAGAAACCACATCTGTGATGGAATTTTGAGAACTTGTGAAATATTTTTATAAGACAGCCTTGTCATGCTGCTAATTTGGATTTCTAACAGACATCCAAACTTCTTTTACTGAGCGTTCTGTATCATTTTCACTTGGGAGAACATCATGTATGTTGCCTCATTACCGTATGTTCTGTTATTCAGTGCAGTTTACACTAGGCTTTTTCAGATCTAGCATTCTCAAATGTTGGCATTCAAACAAAAAGGAAGTGGTCCAACACACTGCAGTATCTGTACGAAAAATGTATTTTTAAAGATATTTGAATTGGAAATTTTTTAGTATAAGGAGATGAAAACCAGGACATGCTACCTATTTTTTTATATAATACTATCAGTATGATCTTTTCCCTTTTTTTGTTTTCCATTAAACATGACTGAGATGTTGGTCCCAAATATTCATGACATTCACATACTCTTAAGTGTTACACATCTATGTATTGATTTGACTGATAAATTAGCAATACAAGGACCCTCAGGATTGTCAGCAGACAATTAACTTGACAGAGGACAGCAGCATGCAGTAGCTGTTAATAGCTTCTGTTCAACTCTTCCCCACATCCCACAGCGTTCAGCAAACATTCTAAGACCAGGGAGGGAGAAGAGGGAGGGAAGCAGAGGGACAGAATCCATACCTAGCACTTTCTCATGTGTCCTATCACCCACTTAGTGCAGGTAATAAAAGGTAAAAAACGAGTCATTATTTAATGAAATTTTTAAAGATCTTAAGGAGTATGGCCAGTCAGCAGATGTGCAGCGGAAGAGTGTGGTAAGACCAGCACGAAAACCCAGCCTGCTAAACTTCAGCGTGTACATTTATTTGCCTGAATTATTTTCTGCAGGAGACCAGGGGATATTGTTGCATTCCTGATCCTCATATTGATCTGTAGCTTGTCATTAGGCCATTCATTTTATTTCTATATAGGCTCTGAACTGGTAAAATCCAGTCTTTGTTTGTGAGGTGAACATGGTGGATTCAAAGTCCACAAAGTTATACGTATAAGATCCTAAATCATTGCTTGACCCAATATTGTGGTCAGCAAACTCTAGAACAAACATTTTTCTGGGACCAGAGTAGAAGATAAGTCTAAAATGCCCAGAATTTTTAGTTAATTGTAGTGATTAATCACTGTCAAAGTTAAATTCTGTTCACACACAAGAAAACTGTTTAGTTCTCTGCCAGTTACTCTTAGTTCAGGTGGTAATGACTTGTACTGGGCATTTAAAGCCTCTCCTTTTTAAAGATGATGTTGTCTTGTCGAGAATTTGCTCTCTGAATTGTTTGAGGTAGCAAAAAAATACATTTCAACCTATTGCACAACATCATTTATGAACAGTCAACAAACATTGGGAAGATTAGGTGCATCCAGACCAATAAATCTACTGATACTATTCAGAGACTATGCTAAAATCTCTTCTGGTAAAACAAGAGTGAATGCGAGGGGAAATCACACAATTACTGATGCTTGACATCTAAGTGATGAGCAGACAATGAGAAGGTTGAACTACTGTCACTCACTGCTCCATTTAGCTGTCTTTAAGAAGAATGCTGTGAGGACACGCTGGGCAGCCTAAGAAACATGAGAGACTCAGAAGACCCAATCTCACTGCCAGAGCTACCACTCTGCCACCTCTGTACACACTGGACGTGCACAAGGAGTCATCTGGGGCTGGGACAGCCTGCCCAGGCTGGGAGGGATGAACCAGCTAGCACCACCAGAGGAAACAGAGGATACTGCCCCCTCATCGCCTTTCTTAAATCATGAACACCTGGGAACTGGCATCTATGTTCCTGCTCTTCCAGGTCTGATAAATTCTGCTACTTCAGTGTCTTGTGTCCAGCAACACTCTCTGGGCTGAAAGCCAGCTGTGTGCACTAACAGATGAGAGGGCCAGTCGCATCCTGTGGCTCACCAAAGGAGTGTGGCCAGCAGGTTGAGGGAGGTGACCCTCTACTCTGCTCTCACCCCATCTGGTGGTCCTCTGTACAGACAAGGCACCTCATCTTTGAAGACAAGCTGAGAGAGTTGAGGTTTTTCAGCCTGGAGAAGAAAAGGCCCCAGGGAGACCTCTAGGAATCTTCTAGTACTTTAAAGGGGGCTTTTAAGGAAGAGGGGGAGACACTTTTACACAGCAAGTAGTCGTAGAAAAAAGAAGAATGGTTTTAAACTGAAAAAGCAGAGATTTAGATTAAATGTTAGGGAAGAAATTCATTGCTCAGAGAGAGGTGAGGCACTGGAACAGGTTGCCGAGAAAAGCTGTGGATGTCCCAGCCCTTCAAGTGTTTAAGACCAGGTTGGATGGGGCCCTGACATAGTGAGAGGTGTCCTGCCCACAGTGTAGGGAGGTTGGAACTAGATGACCTTTAAGGTCCATTCCAAACCATTCTATGATTCTCCTCACAAGCAAAAGGCCTTCAATAAAACCACCATAAGCCTGTGCTCAAGGGGGCAAACTAGAGCAAATTTTTCATGTAATCACTATCTCCCCTTAGGATAGTCTAAATGCCCATACATTTTACGGTGAAAGTTATCATATATGTAGGCAGAGACTTTGATATTTTGTTCAGTCTTTAGTGTCATGGCACTTGCCAAAAAATATAAAGGTAGAGCAAGCAGAAAAAGCCTAAACCTGAGTTGTTATAACAACCCACATGCACTTTCTCCACCCCTGCCCTTAATGCAGCCGAGAGTACGGCTTATCCCCATGACTGAAGCTGAACTAGCAACTCGCCACTGATGAGAGCAAGAGGTGCTGACCTTCTGCTCCTGCCACCCTCTCACCTAAGGCTCGTTTTGATAGTCATTTGATCCCACAGTGAGTAGACTGAAACAATAAAAGAGCAGAAAAGTACTCAGGTGATTTCTTTCCCCCATCAGTGAGTTAAACCATCCTACCACGAAATCAGGGGCAAGCAAGCGGAGCAGGGGGTGCAGGGAAGGCACCAGAAATCTCCCTTTCTGCAGCAGCAAGACCCTGGCTGGGCTGGTTGTGCTGTGAGCTCACTCTTGATCATAGCTGCAGAGCTGCCTCCCCAGGGTGCTTTATAACAAAGGGCACGTCTTAGCATCTTCTGAGGCCTCACAGCCGTTCTCTTACTCAGTTGCTGATTTTCCATTCTTCCTGTCCTAGTTTCTTGGTTTGTATGCTCACACACATGCGGAACCTTCAGCTTAAATTTGTAATAGAATAATAATCATCATCATCTGACTTTCCTAGGTATCCATGCATCTTCCCACCACATCTAGGTATCACTGTGAAGCAGGACATTGAATTCCACTTACATCTAGCTTGACTAAAAGATGATTTAGCCTGCAGCTTTAAGATGCGTGACTGCGTACACATCAAACGTGCAGTGCATGGTAGCCATTACCACTACCAACAGTATAGGGATTTCTTTTCCTGGAAGCGTTTTCAAAAATCTCATATTGTGGCTAAGTTTGTAAGTGACATTTTTGAATAGTTCATTATGAAAGCAGTTTCACAAAGAATTCTTTTAATATTACATATACATGCCAGAGCCTCCTCTTCCTTACAGCAGGGTTATTTGCTACAGTTATTTCATTATCTTCAGAAGACTTGGTTCTAACTATATTAATTTAAGTAAGTTCAAAAGTAGGCCATGCAAACAACATGAAATATGGGTAAAGTGCAAAAACTCTTTAATAGTCTCATTTAATTTGACATATAAAATAAATATGGATTTTATTCAGAGGTGCATTGTCATCTTTAAAAGACTGCTAATCCTAGAAGTCATTTTACTGAGTCTTTGGTTGGTGATTTTTAAGCAATAATTTATTTCAATTAAATGACAGCATCTTTTAATCACGGGAAGTGTCTTGGCAGACAAGCAATTCTGTCTTTGGAGCTTTCATACATTTATTCATCTGCCTAAATTTCCTAACACTTTGGAGTTCAGTTGAAGTTTCATCCTGAATTAATGAATTGGAGAAAGAAATCTGTTTTGTTACAACACACAAGAAATGAAACAAGAGTAACGTGATAACTTCAAGCCTGAGAAAAAGCAGATGCAAACCCTCTGTAATCATTGGCCATCCACCTTCATGTGCCAGAGTTAATACTAACCCACAATAGCTATGATTTTTCTTTCAGTGAAACCATAGATTTCCCTGAAAATTATACAGATGTCATACAAAGCTGCTAGAGTCTTTCAAGCAAGCAAAAGTGTTAAACGCTGCCGATGCAGTTAAGAAGTATCTCTGTGCCTGGGAGATAATGTTTAATGTCACTTAGTCATCAAATCAGGCAAAATAATTAAACGCATACCTCGGCACTCACAGTGATCTGACCATTCCTAACAGGGCTGGTGAACAGGAAAAGCCCTGCTCCCTGACACCAGGCTGCTGCCAATGGCTGGGCCCTGCTCTAATACTCCATTTTTGAAATTTCTCTGCCCACATGTTGCTGGGAAAACAACAACAAGGCCTGAAGCTTTCTGGTACTACATTTTTCCCTGTTGTATTTGTCAACTTGGAAAGAGCCTTAATAACTGCACTTTCTATAAAGGGATATTTCCATTTGGCAGAGGAGCTGCTCTTGGACACCGGGGCATACTCTTTGTTCTGATGGAGTGCATCAGAAACCACTGACACCTCCTGGCAGAGTTTATCACATTTGTTTTCTTCAGCCAGGAATGAAGAGAAGTTGTAAGTTAAAAAACTATGCCAGCCACTTAATAAGAAGTTTCACCTTATTAGACCACATTACTGTAATTATAAAAATTTCATGCAAACTCCCAGTTCCTGGCCTTATTAAAATCCTCTTTTCATATTCTATACCTGCAAATTATTGATCCACACCAAGTAGTTGCTGTCTTATCTTGCCACCTCCCCAGAACATAGTTAGGAGATATAAATAAAAGGATTTAAAATGCGCAAAAAATCCCATGAAATTGTTAAGCGCACCATAGGATAAAAGCATTTAACAAGGTTCTCTGACCACATCGCTTGCATTCAATCCACAAAGAAACCTCCTACTACTTAGCCTAACAGTCCAGTTTCTATTCTGATCCACACATCTGTCACAAAAAAAGGAATTAAGCCAATCTACCATGAATTTTGTCTCCTCCCTGAATCTAGGATTTAACTCCAAGGTATGTGCAAATCTGAGCACTGTACAGCGCTGAAATCCTGAAATGTGTCAGGTTCATTATTTAGAAAATTAGAGGAGCAAGAAATAGGTGCTTAAATTGCTTGACACCTTGATGCCGTGGTTTACAGATGAGCTATTTTAATTGTGGAAAGAAATTGGTACCATATTACCTGGAACCCTTGCTACACCTAAATAAGCTATGGGAAATGATCTTAAGGAAAACTATGTTTTTAAACACAATGTTCAGCCAGTAGATAGTCCAATAAAATTTTACATTAAAAAATATGTCACATGCTATGACACAAAGGGGGGGGGGGAAAGAACAAAAAACAAGGAAAGAAAAAGAACAAAAAAAGTCATCACCTTGAGAAACTGCTACAGAGTCTGAAATTTAGACAGATCTATAGCTTTCGTCTAGCATCAAGAAGCCATAATAAAGGGATAAAATATTAGACCAGTAATTGGTATTCTCACTTTGGTACACTTATATCAGACTGAATTAGAAACTGCAGTGCTGAATAATTCACCCAGAGGGAGGCTGGGCACCAGAGCAGGCTCCCCAGGGAAGTGGTCACAGCACCAAGCTTGAGAGAGTTCAAGAAGCATTTGGGCAATACGCTCAGGCACATGGTGTGACTCTTGATGTGTCCTGTGCAGGGCCAGGACTTGGACTCAATGATCTTGATGAGTTCCTTCAAAATCAGCGTTGCTTGTACACATACTTTTTGGGGGGAAACACCTCAAAATGGTACATTACAGAATTTATAATAAAATTTAGGTTGTACTGCATGCATTTGATCTACATCATTCTGTGTAGTACAGGATTATTTCATGAAAATATTAATATTTGGCAATAGGCAGATTCTTCTCCTTTACAGTGTAGAATTGGCAATATTTCAAGTCATTTGTTTTCCTAACAGTTACATAGTTTGAATGGCTATCTTATGCAATATTTTCTGAATATATTAATACATATAAATAGCTGCAAATTCCACAAATCATGAGGTTACATTTACTCATGTATCTTGACATTTAGAAATTCTTATGCATTCTAATTACTTTTCCCTCTGTACAACATTTAAAGCATCTCCAGAGATTCCGCTATGATTATTTTCTTACATATCAGGTCCCATTTAACAAATTTCAGTAACACCAAAAAGACCCAACGAGCAAACAACCAACAACAAAAAACCCCCCACAAAACATAAAAAAACCCCACCACAATCTCTGAGTAGATTGAAATGCATGATTCCAAGCTTGCTTAAACTGCAGTAAAAGCACATCTCCCAATTCTTTCACAACAACAAATTACATTTGTTTTTACACTGCTTTAGCCTAATATTAAATATGGATGACAAGGAATAATTCCTTCAAGAGCACTCCATCTCTCATTTCTGTCACTATGTAAGTCAATCTTACTCCCATAGAGAATCAGGCAATCACTTGGTTCCTCATCTGCTACTGCACAGTACCCATGAGGCAATCACAGAAAAGGCCTATTTATACATTAGTGGAAGATTAGATTATTTCATCTGTGCTTTGGAGCAGGCATTTCAATTGGGGTGCTCTCTTCATTTTTCTTACATTCTTCCTTGCTCCTTAGTTTCTTGCAGAGAGAAAAAAAGCTCCAAACCAAAACCACAGCACTGTTTCACACAAAACCCATGGGTGTGTATGTTCCAGAACCCAGGTACTGCCACAAAGCCCATAAGCAAAGTGTCAGTATAAATGGAATTCACTGGAATTAGGCCTGTAGGGACCGATCTTCAACTACTGTCAAGTGCTTTTCTATCCCAATGAAGTAAGCTCACACTAATGGTTTGGTCTACCCTTTAGCCATCCTAAACACCTTTAATTATGCAGTGAAAGGTCACAGAATGATAACTGGCACAGCTACTTCGCTATCTTCCCTGAAGTCAATAATTCTCAGCCTATTTTGCAGCTAGATGACAACTCCTCATTAAGTAAAAAAACCTCAACATCACTTACTTCTCTTGATCTCTTTAGAAAAATTTCTATTTTTTGAATACTTCAGGAAATAACTTTTTTCTTGATCATTAACTTTCCTTTAAAATTTAAGCTACATATATATATCTCCAATAACATTATAGTATATTAAGATAATGATAGTATGCAATATTTTTACATGAAAACTGCAGAATACACAGGATAGAGTGGTACCCATTAAAAAGTGTTTAAGGTGGCACGTTTCAAAAATGCTACAGACTGCTTCCATGGCAGTATTGTGCACACATTGTTACTGTACAGATCAAGACTTTGGCACTCCAGAGGGCAAGAGAATTGTGCAATGGCAGACACAACTGCCCCACAGCACAGGAATGAATACCACACTGGCTAACAAAACAAGGAAGCAAAATACCACCCCTTCAAAACCTTCCACAATAAATCCACGCCTTTTTAGCCTTATTTATGTGGCAAGTTTTCACAAGCATTGGTCTACCATTGCATTGGCTCTTTGCACTTCACCCCAACCATGCAGCAAATCTCTCCAAAGTTTATTTGGTCCTCTACTACCACCATAAAAGAAATCTAGAAATTTATTTTTTTCTATCTAGAAAAAAATGAAAAAAAAAAAAAAAAAACCAACCCCACACCATTTTCAATTTAATTCTGTAAGACATTCAGCCAGTTACCTTACGATGGATGCCGTACAAAACAAGGATGCAGTGTTACAACATGCTGAAGTTGGTGGTCAGTATTTTAGAAAATTAAACCTCAGTTTGTACTGATTAATGTTATACATGTGCGATACATTAATTCTACATTAATCTTTTGAGCAGACCTAGACATCTATCCCTTAATCCTTAAAATTAAAGACAGAAACAACACAGAGTTTAGGACTGTGCATTTCTCCCTGACAACAGATCCCTCAAACATACTGCTTTTCCTGGAGCAGTTCTCTAAGTCGTATTGAGAAACACAGAATGTTTTCAGTGAGCAACTCCCAGTCCCAGAATTACCTGCCAAAAGGGCCGTCTCAAAAACATTTGTATTTTGGATCTAAGCAGAATAGAAGCTAAGACAATGTTCCTCCAACTGCCTCCTCGCCCCTTTTCCTGAGGCTGTGTTGGCCTCGTTACCAAGCACTCCCTCTCCCACCCGGCGGATGCCTCACATCACCACACGGCTCTGGAACATATGGCTCAGGCACTTGGCTCTGGAGCTGCCAGGCACACACAGGGAAACCAAAGTAGGTTAACTCTAGGAGACTGCGGGAAACAAATGATAATATCAAATAGACTTAAGTGAGTAAAATTGATGAACTCCACTACTTCTCTTAATAGCATTGCTCTGATCTTGTTTAAGCACTGAATAGATGCACTGACCTCTGCCTGTTTGTTCACCCTGAAGGGCAACCACATGAATATATCCCTCAACGGAACTCTGGCCTATTTGCACACTAGGGGTAACCCTTTTTCCAATAAAAGATAAAAGGATACTTTGTTGCTGAACTTGATGCATTTATGAAAATCTTAACTACACCGCCATTATTTCCATTTACTCAAACAAGTTATTTTTATTTATAAATATCAATGTGAAACTCAGTTCCCAAGAGCCAGGTACAGGCAGGCCATTGCAAAGGTTAGGAAAATGGGGTAGGAAACAAAGAAGTCTTTTGACAGCCGAGCTCTATCTAGAAATTTGTCATAACTGTGTCTCATCTCCTTCAGTTTCTAGCAATGCTTGGATCCACTGAGACCCCAGTGCAGGACAGCAACCAACACAGAACAGAAGGTGAATGTGTTTGACACATTTCAGTCTTCAACACCCTCAGAGGACTGTGTTACACAGAAACTCTGTTTCAACATTACAATTCACTAGATCATGTCCAAATTATATTAAGGTATATAAGTACATAGTATGCACTTTACATAACACTAAACTAGAGGTTAAAACTTGGCATAGATCTAGTACTACCAGTAAGAGGTCAGGCAGGGAACTCAGGTGGCAAGGAAACTGCATGTCAAACATTTATCAAATGGAGTAAAACCTCTATTTGTATCCTTGTATCCAGCACCATTTAGCTGAAAAACAAGTCTGTGTTTGAGTCATGCCTGCTACTTCTGACTTGTGTTTACTGTCCCACTGTAATCCCCAGTTCCAAATTCTATACTATGTACACTCATTCTCTCCCAAAAATTGTTCATAAGCTTATCAGTAATGCATACCAATGTCAGTTATTTCATTTTTAAATGCCCAAAATGTCTCTCTTCATTCTCCTCTCAAGAGCACTTTTTTTTTTTTTTTTTTAATGTTAGGAGTAAATGACATTTTAAGTTTGTTTTGAAAGTGTAGGGGCAGAAGCTTACTTTTGACTTTTACATGAAGCTTACACTCTACAAAATTTAAACACACACTTCTGATGCTATTAATTAAACAGCATAGACCTGTCCCATAACTCAAAATTAGTATTTATATCATGGAAAATAAGAATAGCTAGAGAACCTAGGTATCAAAACAACTTAAAAGACATAAATCTATTGCAGCTGAATCAAACAGAGCTGTTTCAGAAAGAGAGGGGCAAAGACATCTCCCATTCTTGTCACTTGTAAGAAAAAAAAGAATGCTTAATGAACAGACTTTTTTTTAAGAAAAAATTAATTTTTACCTTGTACTGTGTTATGCAAGATAACACAATTAAACTGCTTTATTATAGTTGAAGATGTAATTTTTTTTTTTTTAACATGTCTTCTCAATAAGATTAAACCATCTCATTACTCATTTGGATTAAAATATCCTGATTTACAAAACTGAAAAAATGTTTTTCAGTGTGCTCACAAAAAGCAGTTCCAAGGTTATTCTATGACAAAAGACTGCAGCCATACCAATGAATTGGCATTAGGTAACAAAATGGAACAGGGACAGAGTTCTTTTGTACATTAAAACTATAGTGCCCAGTTAGGAATTGACAAACGTACAAAGGGATGAGATAATTAACACTTTTTAGTTCGCTTTTTTGGTCTCTAAATTACAACCTTCTTCCTCATCCTGGCACACTGTTAAGATTCATTTTGTTCCTTCAGTAAGTAGATCTGAAGCAGCATTCCTGACTATGTCTTTATAAAACTGGAAGCACTACAGATGCAAAAAGGCCCAGGTCAGTCCCTGTCACTTAATACGTGACACTACACACTTGCAAGACAGAAGTAGTTGCTGCAATCTTAAAAATAACTGAACCAAGGCCTGAACCTAAGGTCTTCCACATAGTGGAAATGAGAAATTGCAGCTGGGCATTTTTAAAGTATCAGATTCACATTTTCAGAAGTATTAGAGATGTTTGTTGCCTCTACATCTCCAAACTGACATATATGAGGAGCCTGATAATCACTAGGCTAGGCCTCTATATGTTATAAAATAAAGAAAAATGAAAAAAAATTCTACACAATCCCTGAACATTTCCAAAACACCAGAAACCAAAAACAATTCTTAGGAATACAAGGTTCACATTTTTAAGTCACACTTCTTTCCCAGTCCCTATGCTCAGCATTTGCAATGAGCAAGTTTCTAATTCCACACATAACACACCCAATAGCACTCTTTGTCTCCATCTGCTTCTAGTTCTAGGTTTCTTTGTCCTCTATCACATTTCTATTATGAATAATGGGAATTCGAGTTTCTTAAAGACATACTAGAATGGACAAATATCCTTAAAGCAGAGGTCCTGTTTGAGGTAGACACTGAGGGCACTAAACACACTAGATATTGGACACATGTAAATATTAAGACTTAGGACTAGACAGTCTTCTGCTTCTAGTTGCACTGACAGATGTGAATTTGTCCCTCTTAATACATTAAGTTACGCTGTAAAGTTTAAATCTGAATTTAGGATTTTACATCTTACAACTAATTCTTCCTATTGGTGAAGCAAAATTAGGCAGAGGACTCTAGTGGGTTTCTTGAAAAATTCTAGGGTATTTTCTTCTCCTCCTCTGCCCTACCTGCTAAATGAACACAAGAAAGATCCTAAGGGACAAGCTCTGTTGATCTCTTGAGACAATTTGATTCTCCCATTGCTCTGAAGGAAGAAATGGGTCACTGGGGGCAGACCACCCAGGCAAGGGACTCCTTTGGGACTGATGGCCATTATTCCCTTCCTTTGAAGGCAAACACGTGCCCTGCAGCAAAGGGCTGCAGTACACACAAGCAGGCTGGTTATTATCCATTAGCTGGCATAGCAGCAGCCTGTCTCCTCGCCTTGGTGCTGGGACAGGAACTCTGGCTCAGTAGCTCATGCTTTTTACCCCAGAGCAGCCCTGGTTTGCACCCCAGCTATGCAAACCTGCTCAGACCGGGCTTCACAGGATGCAAACACACCTCTGAATGCAGCAGGCACTGACACATATATAATTTTATTTTTCTATAAAATTTTTCTAGCCCAGAGCTGACAACTGGACTATATAATATAGCTGTATGTGTTGCATATGTAGGTGAGCAGTAATTTACAAAGCCTTCAGAATCTACAGTGGGGGGACTAGAGCCAGATGATTTTTAAGGTCCCTTCCAACCCAAACCATTCTGTGACAAGTCAGTAAAACAGAAGTACGTGTCAAGTTTGGAGTTCATTGGTTGGAAACTGAGGTGTAAATATTTAAATATCATATTCAAATGCGAAAACATCAAATACAATTTTAAAAATTACCTACCAAAATGTTTCCAGACACAGAAAATAACCCAAAAAGGACTATCATGTGCATCTTGAATCATAACATTTGAAAATGATTAATTCATTGTGCAACAGATGCAGAGAAAGACTTTCCATTCTCATTACTACTGTTATTTTAGAAGCCTGTCATAGGGGAAGGCTAAATATTAGCTTCTCTTATTTATCCCACAAAACAGAAGGTATAAAGAATAGTCCTGTTTCTTTACCTGCTATGTCTAGATAGAATTAAATGACATAAAGAACTTAAACTCCTGAAAATTTTTATTTCCACATTCTGTTTTGAGCATCTGGATTATTTGGACTGTTCCACCTTTTAATAGAAGATTTTTATATTGCAGCTAATGATTTTCATTGCAAACCTGGAGATGGAAAATACTTTCTTTTTTAAGCAATCATTCTGAAGTATCTTTCAGACTGTATAGATATACCAAGCAGATCAGAACTTACCCAGTATGTGAAGAATGTCACACTTTCACACATGTTAATAATATTTCTAAATTATGTCAAGCTTGAACCTGAATTCAAAGACATTCAGGGTGACTAATATGCCCGACACAAGAAGAGGGCATGAAATGCAGAAATTAGAGATCGAAAAGACAATGCTGGAATGTAAATTTATTTATAGACTGATAGCAATAAAATGCTATATAAATGCTAAAGTTTAAACTGATTGATTTGATTTTAAAGCATCACTTATTAGACTGTGTTCATTATCTGTAAAGGCAATTTACATCCTTAAATGATTTGCATGATTCAAGTATATCAAGGTTTAAGGACAATTCTCTTTTTTTTCCCCTAAAGAGAATAAGCACAATATACTGCAAACAAGAAAACCAGCCAAATTACTCAGTCTTCCCTTCTGTGCAAAAATGTCAGTATTATTAATTGAGGATTTTTATTGGATGTTTTCCATATGGAGATCATATAGATGAATTAGATATGTACAACATTAGCATTTATTTCATTTTACACTTACTATGGTTGTCATATAAATCTTTCTACAAGATGTGTTCTTATGGACACTGAAATCTCATTGATGGAGGAAATACTCCTCTTATTTTGTGTCCTGGTAATCATCTATTTCTAGAAAAATCTTATTTATAGGACGAGTTATAATCACAGAATTGATTGGCTGAATAGACATGTCATTATATAGTGCACATTCCCCCTGCGAGTTATTATTTATTAATAATTTCAGTCTTTCAGTCTTCAGGATTTGTAAATTGGGGTCTTTCCCTAATGCTTCATCCTGGGGAATGATATACACATGTTCTGTATCACAATGCAGCTTCAAAGAAGTATATATTAATGAAGTACTGACATGGCAATTCTTGCAGAAGTAAACTCGTGTTTGAAATGCAGGGTTACCTGGTATACATGTGATACTGGTTCTTTACAAAAACAGAAAAAAAATTTAAGAAAACCAAACCTGAAAATATTTCATTATCATATCAAAATATAAATACAATTAAAAAACACAGAAACAAATCTCACTTACTGTAAAATTAATTTTAAAAAATCCCTGTAGTTGTCATAGCTTATAGCTTAATGAATTGGTTCTCTTCCTTTAATTTAAAATCAAGCATGAGATACATAATCAAATGGAGACGCTTATACATTTTATTACTATATTAAGGTTAAGAAATAAATATGCAAATATGGAATTTCAAATTACTTTAGAGACCACGCAAGTAGGCAAGGTTTATAAATATGAAAGGAAGTCACCCATGGTAAAAACCCATGCAGCTCTGCTGACATTATTCATAAATGTATATTTTTAGAAATGCATTTATACCACTTCTGTTAACACTTTGGGTACCATACAGTACAAATTCCTACTATGCATTTTGCCATACCAACAGTCTTCAACAGGTTCATTCTTTTCAAGAATTACCCTAAACTGTTGGTTGTAACTCCTCCTTTCACTTTAAGATGAATTTAAAATTTACCACTATTTCCTTGTGATGGATTTTCCTTTCAGTACTATCTCTCCCTCCTCCGTACTGTTCATTGCTTCTGTTATTGTTTACAAATTCTGGGTTTGTGCTGACTATGACTGAAACCCAGAAAGGATTATTCTGTTCCCAAAACTAGCAAGTCCAAATCCTTCCCTGAGGATCAAATCTGTCAATCTGTACACCAGAAGTGTTAGCACTGATTTTCCTCTAAACTGAATGCATTACAGCATTACACCCAGGGAGAATTTTTTTACCTATAGCAAAAGAAAAAAAAAAGAAAAAAAAAAGAAAAAAAGAAGAAGAGGAAAAGCTCCTTTTTAACGCCCAGGCACAGAATCGTAAAGCTTTGAGAAACATCACATCTTGCTCTTTGCTTTTCACTTCTTGACTGACTTTCGGAACGTACCACTTGTTTTCTGCCTATCCATCCTTGTCTTCATGACCCTTTACCATTTTGAATTCCTACACGAGTATTTTTACATTGGATGAAATCTAGTGACCAGGGAGCAGGAACAGGCAAACGAGAGCACTCTAGTGCGTACGGTGAGACAGCCCCTCAAGCTCAGTCACCTGCCAAGTGGGCAGCATGTGGGCGCTGTCTGGCCACACACAAACTCCACACGAGCTTCTGCTGCCTCTTCCCAAGGCATGAGGGAACATAAGGGAGCTGGCAGTGCTCTAAAAGCCAAGCAGTGATAAAATCCCAATGGACGTGAAGAAAGCTTGAAATTATATTTTTCACAGTGCATGCAGAGGCCAGGCAGAGTCACAGAAGGCTCAAATCTCCAGGATACCAGGCTTAATGAAGGATTTTTTCTCACAAAGTTCTAATTAGATTGTACACATTTAATGACAGGTTCACTGTGGCTACTCCTTTTCTCCCCAATTATATTACCAGTTACTGAATACCACAGACATTTCTTTCATGGGGAAAAAAAAATCCAGTAAAATGTAAGGTATCTTTGAATACTTGCTGAGCTTTTCCCATTATTTGTCCTACCACTAGGCTACTAACACCACAATGCTGAACAGCCTTATCTTTTTGTAAAACAATCAAATAGCAAAATTATAGCTTTGCAGTTCTGAGCAGACACACTGATACAGTGTAGAAAGTGAAATCAACTTCCTTCCTAATTGATTCTGTGGAATCTCTTAAAACAGAAATAAAGAGGAAAATAACCACAGTGGGAGGTCTCATTAAACTTTACTGTGAGCTAGCACAAGGTAAAAACCTATAAAGCTAATATACCATCTGAAAAAAACCCTCCTTCTGATCATTGTGATCAGTGTGGAATTCCTTCTAGTTGCATTACTAACCCTTCCTCTTGTAACTTTAGAGACAGTAAACAACCCTTTACACTACTCCCAAGATAGCCTGCGCCAATCAAACCACAACACTGAGTAAGCTCAGAGTTTTTCCACCACATCTTAACTCTTAATTCATTACTTTCTGGAAAACAAAATTGAAATCTTAACTCTCTTGTCAATGCCTATTTGCAGAAGTAAATTATGAAAACTTCAACTGAAATGCTGTCATACCCTGAGAGAATTACAGTTATTTAGAAGTGGCATGCCAATTAACCATGTTTGTCAAGACTGTTGGACAGGAGGTCACAAAGTATTTCCTCCCCTCCTTCCTCCCACCTTTACAGTTTTAATTCCCAAAGTGCTCAAAGTCCTTCAAAATCCAGATCTCTTTGAGAACACAGATATTAACTGAGATTGAACAATAAGGAAACATGATCATTCAGTGACATTATCAAACTGCTGAACATCACAATAAAATATGCAAGACAAGCACAGCCTTAGGATTTACTGATTGAAGATATGAGGCAGTATATTTACTCCAGAGCATAATACCTACATTCTTTTCTCATAAACTCTGTAGTGGTGACCATACGAAGCCTGGAAGGAGCACCTTTCTTACATCTCAATTATTCTTTTTCATGCAGACATGAATCTCGTGGAATATTTGATGACTTAAAGCAAGGAAGAGAAGTCAAAAGGGAGTAACAGGACCCAGAGAGATCAAGGAACTGGTGACAGCCATCACCACTGCAAGACTTTAAGCATTAAGACACCCATCCGCTGTGGACTCACAGCAAGGAGCTTTTCTCATTTCTAGAACTCTCTAAAACAGGACAGTTTGTAATTTAGGGACTCCAAAGAAATACTTGGGGACCAACCAATGAACTGCCTTTGCTCCTCTTCATGTATGAAAGTGATTCACACCTCTTCTACTCTCCCATTTTTGCCCAAAGTCCTTAGGTGTGTCACAGCATATGTTGTTTTCTGTTGATCACTTGATTTTAAATGGTGTCTTAATTCTGATTTTAAATGGTATCTTAATTCTGCATTTTCAGATCTTCTGTTGGTTGGGCTAGGGAGGTAAGAAGGTGTATGTACATATGAATATCTCCTTGGAACCTTCCAGCTACCAACTTCTGTGCCCAGAAAGTACCTAGGAGCCAGACAAGCAGATCTAACCCTCCAGTTTTGAGTAATGAACACACCTTGGCTACACCATCAATCAAGTCATGCTTTGACACAAACAGTCTGCCAAATCTCAAACCTCTCTCCTTTGATTAAGGTCATCAAGAAGGCAGATCCATTCCCGAAAGCAAATGCAAAAAAATCTCTGCTGATAAAGTTTGCAGCTGACAGGAAAGAAAGATGAAACACAGGTGAAATGTTAATGATAACAGCTCCACATAGCTTTCTTTACCATAGAGATGGGCTGAAAAGGATGAATTTCAGTACTGCTAGAGCAGCTTACCTGCCACACAGACAATAATACGCCCTCTGCTCAAGGAGAAGGACTGCACTTAGTCAGGATCAGACTTTGGGACCCATAGGGAGCACCCAGAGGACTGGTATCAGCTGCAGAAGACAGGACCTGCAGGTGGAAGATTCCTACACATGCAGACAATGCTTCGATGCCGTTCCCCACAAGGACAGCATTGGAGCTCCTCACAAATAAAATAAGCAGCAGGCAGGAGCACTCAGCGCTCACTCAGGGAGAAACAGCCTGCTCTGGAATGCAGAGGAGAAAACTACTTCCCAAATCCTGCTGCCAGAGGAAGGTTGTGCACAGGAGCTCAGGAATGCCGCTCAAGCTGCTGGATGCTGTGGGTTTCTACAGGATACGGAATGCATGTACCATATCACACTAAAGTGAGAAAGTCGAGGAAGATTTCTTTAAACAAAGTGAGGAAGTCTCTGCATCAGACCCTTCCTCTCATAGGGGTTATAACTGCCCTGACATCTTCAGCAAAGGTGACATGGCAGGACACAAGCAGTTGAGAGAGATTTTTGGAGGGTGTAGAGATAACTTGTTGACATTGGTACAGGATGGGCCAACCAAATGTGATGCACAGCTGGACCTGCAGTTCATTAACACAGGAAGAACCAGGTGGGCATGAAATAATCAGCTGGAGCATTGGCTGTCACAACCTTGGAACAGGATTCAAGATCCTGAAAAAAGTTAAAAAGTGAAGTACAGACCGCAGATCTGGGAAAATAATGAAGTAAATCCTCTTGAAACACATTTCTGGACACATGAAAGAGCAAGTGACAGGGAAGAGTCAGAATGGGTTTACCAACAGTAGATCCTGCTGGACCAACATGGTTGTTCAACCTCAGAACCCAGAGGAAGAATGGGTGGGGTAGCATAACACCAGGAATAGAACAAAACCCAAGAGATTTGTCTGTGACAATTTTAATGGCATTATTAGACTTGTTTTTCTACAACTAATAATAATTAGATTAATGATCTTTCCATTATATTACAAATAATTGCTTGACTTTATGAATATAAAGTGTACGCCTGTTTGCTTACTTACATGCATCCTCCTTACCCATAACAGGATTTTTGGAGTAACAGACAGTCAAAGTGTTTCAGCCCCAGTCAACACAGGCCTCTGGATCCATGGCACTTGAGTTGCTGGAGCTGCAGATTCCCATGTCACCTGTTTGCCTTAGCTTTGTAGGAAGCACAAGTGAAGCATTTCCTTTGAGTCTGCCTTTAAAAGCAAAAATTTACCAGTTCTATACAGAATCTATTAGATACTCATCTATTAGCATAGATGAATCTTGCAGATGCAGATGATAAATATGCACAGTGTATTTATGTATGTATATTATCATTTCACGCAAATTAAAACCAGCCTTTCTCACATTCCCAGAGTGTCCTTCTAGTTTCCCAGCTGAATAGGAATGCCTTGTGCCCAGAACTGGGCCACCTGAGCTGCCACCTGCAAGGGCAAGCCAGGACAGAGGATAACTGAAGTCAAGTAGAGCAAGAACAAACTGAAAAATCTGATGGCATAAGGTTTAGTCATACCCCTCACCCCTCTCACCTCTAACTGCAAGAAGAAAGGGACAAAGGGCCAGGATTGCAAAGGAATTGAGACAACAGTGTCACAAGGTAAAGTGGCTGAAGCCAGTTTGGGCTCCCAAGGTGAAAACCTCCAAGTCCAGCTTGTTCTGGCCTGCTCCTGTGAGCAAAGCTCCTTGTTTGCCACGCGTGACTGCTCCTCCAATTCCTCTCACCAGGCTCCCCTGGAGATTTCCTAGTTGCACCCCTTTCCCTGATAGGTGCAGAGTGTGCAGCCTGCCCTTCCAGCAGAAGGATCTCCTCCACAGCTCGGAGTGCAGCAGCCAGCACCTAGGCAGTGCTCCCCTGCTGGTCTAGTCCTGTCAGTAGAAAATACCGTTTTTCTTGCTTTTTTTTCCTCTCACCCCCCACCTTTTTTTAGTTTGTTTTCCCCTTTCTTTTCTTCCTTTGAAACACAAAACTGAAGCAAACAATACTACCGAATAATTGGTCATCATGAAAGAGTTGGGTATCTTTTGAGTACACGCTGCTAACAAAAAGTGCAGAGAAGCCCTCCAATGCAGGCGGTTCACAGTCACCCAGTTTCAGGATATGCACGGTCTACACCAAAAGCTGAAAGGATGTGCAGATCAGCTTTTCATCCAGGTGTCACAAGCCTCTGAATAATTCCCCCTGATGCGACAGGGGCTTACTTTTGATACACAGCTTTTTGAATAGCTGACAGCCCCATCAACAGAGCACTGTCATTCTGAGATTGCACAAGTGCAAGCACAGATGCAGTTCTACAAAAAACACCCTCATCTATTTGCTTTTTGAGCAAAACAATTTCTCATAAGAATATGCTGGTTTATATATTTCAAGACTCTGAGCATTCTCTACCTCCTGCCTGTTACCCAGGGAGACTATATGATGGCATGGTCACCATGGAAACAGTGGACAAACTTAAGATGTTTTCATTGCTGTAGATAAAAGCCATCTGCATTATTTTTTTTTTTTTCATTTCTGTTCCTCACACCACCAGCTCAGGCTCCCAAGCCAAACTGTGGCAGCTGTGGTGCCACCCTGCAGCCAAGAATCATGTACCATTCCCAAAGCAGCATCCCCACGACATCCCTGGGCTCACAGGTGGGGGACAGGGCAAACCTCCTACAGGTAATAACAGAATGTGTTTGCTGCAGCAGCCACCTGCTCTCCTTCCTCCCCCACCTCATAGCAGCCCACTTGGAAGATGTTTCTGAAAGTTTTTTGACCACATTCCAAGCGGGAAAAAAGTACACAATTTGCCTAAAAAGACCAAAAAAATGGCTGAAGAGGATTTTTGTAGGTTTTTATCCAGGTGTCACAAGCCTCAGAATAATTCCTGATGTGACAGGGCCTTATTTCTCATACACAGATTTTTGAATAGCTCAAAGTCCTTGACTGTGGGTGTTTGACACTAGTGGTATCATCTCTCTGTTTATTCAGGAATAATCAGAATATGATCAGAAATGTATAAATAATTATGTTCATGATATATGACATGTAGTAAGCAGTCTTGAAGCTGGGCTCTTTCTCCGTGGCTAGCAAATACAAACACATTTTCCCTTAGCAGTTGGCCAAGATGACTGAGTACAACCAGAAATATCTATTAATTAAGCATCAAATTAGGTTTCTGCAGTGTTTTCCAGACAAAAACTGGATGTTCTGTTACACATAATTAATTTGCTGGAGGTTGAGCTTTGGATTGCTGTTCTTGCCAGTTTTTTTGCTTTTTAAGAAACTTTAGGATGTTTCTGTTTTTCTAGTCATTAAGCCAAATTTGTGGCATTGCTACATGAATATAACCTTTCCAAGCACTAAAAAATTGTTGTAAAAAGCCTATTTCTTCACAATGGCACTTCAATTAAATTGACAGACATCTCAGAGAATGCTTCTCAATTTCAACAGTCACTTGTAATTCTGTTTTAATCTTTCAGTGAGTAGAAATGTACTGTTTAATGTTACATGCCTGCTATGTGCTTATACTCACTGTAGCCTATAAATCCTCTATCTCCTATTGAAACAACACAACAAAATAATTTTATTATTGGATTTTGTTAAAGTTGGGAGCTTCCTACCAAATTAAAAACCTGCCTATAAGTTAAAGACAGTCACTAAGGAGGCAGCTGGTGTTTTGACAAATCAGAGTTTCTTCCCTGCTTGTTTACAGCCAATTCTACCCTGCACAACGGTCTCCAACAAAATCCTGCCCCAGGCTGTGATCAGGACATTTCTGAAGCAACTCTAATAAAACAGACTTTATTTTTTTTCTCTTATGCTAAGATTATTCTTCCAAATGTCACATCACTCATTATTTTTTACTTTGAATCTTTTCCAACTTCTTTGCTGAATGCATAAACCAGAACTGAGTATACTCTTGAAGTAAAGGTCTTGATATTCAATTAAGAAAAAAACTATAAAAAATTCCTACACTTGAGAATTACAGATGTTTGTTCAGCCTGTCCAGTGAAACCCAAATCCTTCTTTACTCCTGTCATTATACCCAATATCCCACTGATAATGTACACAAAGCAGGAATAGTTACAGGTGGCAGCTCAGTACTCTCAATTAAGAATATAAGTAAATTGCTGCTAATTGTTTTTAGACCCCAACTTCAAAACACAACTAGTTTCTTTTAAGTTTAAAATTTATTACTTTAAATCAGTGAGACAGCCTGAAATGAACTGGCAGCCAAAATTATCTAACCTCAAGGTAAGTTAGTACAACCTATAGAGAAAAGATCATCAAGATTGAAAAAAAAAAAAAAAATAGAAAAATATTTTAAAAAAGATTTGCTACTTCCATACTATATTGTTTAAATAAATATGTAAAGAAAATATTAAATCTCTAGTAAGATGTAGCATTTTGAATCACATAAAGAGTCCCTCACTGGCAGAAACAGGACACTGGATGCTTTGTGTTTCCCGAACTGCATCATAAGCACACAGCATTCCAAAAAAATTGAGTAGAAAGAAAAGAGTGGCAAGGCATGAGCAGGTCTTGGTCAGTCTGTGACTTTAATCTCAAAAGGCTCCTAAAAGAATGTGTCTTTCTTAAGCAGGAAGGGATCAGAAAAATGAAAATGAGACTCTCCACTAGATTTTAAGAATCTTTCCTCCAGAAAGGCTCCTAAAACAAGAACTGTTCTTAAGAACAAATCAGCTCTCCTGCAATGTTACCCATCCAATGTTTTTGATTGCTTACTCTTTCTCCAGTGTAGTAGTTGAAAACAGGGACATTAATCATCCTTTTTGTGGGCAAGATGCAATAATTATGACCATCTTCACTAATCCAACCTATAAGCTTACTAAGTGAAGGAAACCTATACAGGCCAGAGTAGGCAGTCATGCCTACTCAGTTTAAAGATCTCCTTCCATTTATCTCATCAAAGATGAAATCAGGAGGCATTTTGTCACCATTTGTAAATGTCCATAGACCAGAAAAGATTTATTTTTAGAGACCAATCTACCAGCCAGAGTTTAATGAAATCTAATGGCTGCATGTTGCATAATAGTATCATATGGTGTTTTTACAGATTCCCTTATGTACTGTATAGAGCTGTAACAGAAAACACAAGCTTATGACTCCCTCAGTGCAGCAGAAGCAATATGAATATTTGAAATTCAAACATTTATGATGAGATTTAGTTTGTGATTTGAAATTCTACCTGTCATTAGAAGTATAATAATCTCTTGCTCTTCAATAAAACCTATCAGTGTAGAGAGGAGAAATTATTTTCTTTACAAAAATTCTTTGGGATATAGACTTAATCAAGGCAGCTAAATGCTTTCTCTGCAAATTTGTTTTGCTGTAAGTCAAAGCTATATCTGGAAGGCCAGCTGTGGAGAAGCAGTGTATGGAAGGACTTGATGCTGCATTTTGGAAGTTTGGCAAGGTGCAGAGCACCAGCAGCTGAGCAGGATGGGACAGGCACAGGAGCAGGGTCAGGAGGTGACAACCAGGCCAGGAAGAAGAAGAGAAGTCTTTTTAAAGTCTTCTCTTTTTAAAGAACTATCTTTAAAAAATATGAGGTTAACCAGGCAACTGTAAAAGTTAAGGACACTGTAAGTCACACCTGGAGGCTTTAATCCAAATAAAATTATGCGTACAGAAAGCAAGATCCCCTGCACTGGAGGGTCTTGCAGCAAGGTGCTTGAGATGAACTGTTGCAAATAAATTACTGGATAAACACCTCTCTTTAAAAGACCTTTGCCTCATTTTGTAAGTAAAGATGCTCTTGCATCCAAAAAGATATTCATCTATACTGCAACTAATTCTGAGAAAGCAAAGGACAAGGATGAGATATAATAAAGCATTGTATCACATACAATATTAGGAACTAGTGAGACATACATAAAACCCAATACTACTTAGGAGAATACTACTTTAGCCCTAGTATGATTAGTACTGGTACTTCTTTGTACTTAAGTGCATAAACTAAGTAGCTCTGGGGTGAAAAAAAAATACCAAAAAAAACCCCAAATTATTTTTGTCTTTTTTACCTGAGATATATAGATGTTGTCACCTTTATCTGATTGCCAAACTGAGTGCTTTTAGCCAACCAACAGGTTTTTTCTGTTATCAGAATGTATTAATCATTTTGGGGCTTGCTTGGTCTGAGGTACCACTATCTCCTCCCTTCTATTCTTCCCAAAGAGCTGGAGCTTCTCTGTTTATCTGCTACTACACCTGAGAAACTGCTAAAGCAGTTCACCTTTGCAAACCACCCCTCCTGGAGTTGCCCATGTCTCCACAGCCACCTCCATTCTCGGGATGATCTTTACATCTATCTAGTTTACAAGCAAGCTTTCAGAAGTCTTCTAAAGATAGACAGCTCTATGTGTCTTGAAATACAGTGCCATTACTCCCAGTGATAATGCTGGCTTGTGACTTAAAAGGACAGTCAAGCCTTTAATCCTTTAAAATTACAAGATGAAAGAGAGGATTGAAGCAATATTTTCAAAAATGTCAAAGTGATTCACATGTCTAGTTCTCTCCTGAAATTTTGAGAATGTAGGCTTTAAAGTTGCTTAACAACTTATTTTAAGGGACCCAAATCTCTAAATAATGATAAGTATGCTCCATTTATGTAAAAATGAAGTGAGAGCATGCTCAGAACTAATTCTTGAAAACATTGAGATTAAAGGAATCAGAAGATAGAGAAACAGAATTGTTCTGATTTTTCCAGCATGTCAGTACAGAGCAGCCTGTATGTGTTTCTATAATTAGATCTCTCACATCTGATAGAAATGCAAATTGTTTAGAAGCAAAAATGGTTTTCTTTTTATATTTGCCATATACATATTTATTTATATTTAGAAAAAAAAATAGCGCTACAGTTAGAATCAAGTTAGCCCATTGCTGAGTACTTAAACACCAGGGAGATGGAGAATTCTGGAGGAAAAAAAGAGAAAAAAATAGACACCAAAAGCAACAGGAAAGAGGAAGGAAAGAGGAAGGAAAGAGGAAGGAAAGAGGAAGGAAAGAGGAAGGAAAGAGGAAGGAAAGAGGAAGGAAAGAGGAAGGAAAGAGGAAGGAAAGAGGAAGGAAAGAGGAAGGAAAGAGGAAGGAAAGAGGAAGGAAAGAGGAAGGAAAGAGGAAGGAAAGAGGAAGGAAAGAGGAAGGAAAGAGGAAGGAAAGAGGAAGGAAAGAGGAAGGAAAGGAGTCATATTCTTTTGTAAAACTTCTTTCTGTTGATTTACTGGTCCCTCCTAACAACAATCAAGATTAGAGAACATATAGCCTTCAATTGTGCCATCTGCAAGCTCCTCTGGCCTAGCTATCCTTTAAACTATTTAACAGGACTCTCATCCTTCGCTTCAACACTCCTATATCTGCCTGATGTAGAAGACAGTCTGCCCGGTCTTTTAGAAATTTTCCCTTCCAATACCCATGCCAGTGTTTCTTTACTACCCTAAATGCTGTGCTGGACTAATTATTAAACAAATCCTTGCTGCATTGAAAGTCTGAGTTTTTGACTTCCCTTTTGGTGACTGTTTGGCTTTATGCAGCAGCAAGGAATGTATCTGCTATTGAACCTTACAGTTTCTATCACTGTAAATTAATTAAAAAAAAAAACAAAAAACAACCAAATATTTTAGCAGAAGGACTGTGTGTAGCTTATCACTGGCTCTTGATGAGACAAGATGTGATAATAATAGGGAGCTTCAGGGTGCCAGCAGCACTGGGGCAATTGTAGACCTACAGAAGACAGGAACTATCCAAATCTCATTACTTGTCTACACTCCACATAAAGACAAGGCTAAGGAGAAAGCAGTTATTTAACAATTACCCTACATACTGCATTTTTCTTTCTATGTCTCAAAGGCATTCTGTTCTTTTATATACAAAAGTAAAAAGCATATGTACAGCTCTTTTCTCCCACACGTTTCTAACCAGTCTAAGTACCTGGTTGGATCCTATCAGTTTAACATCCAGATTACATCTCTAGATGTCACAAAGCTTTTGTCTATTCACTTCTGCAGCTTACCTTTAATGGATCAACAAAAATTTACTAGGCCTACAGGCTGGCTACTAGAAGATAATGACACCTTAATATTATATAAAAGCCACATGTGCTGAAAAGACATTTGCTTTTTATCTCTCACAGGAAATCAAAGATAATTAGGCAATCAACATTGCTATTTGAACAAATGGAAAACAAAATAAAGCCCAGCAATATCATCCACTCCCCAGAACTCTTAAATTCTAGACAGAATAATGAGTTTTAAGAAATTTCATATTCAGCTGATTTCTATAATCAACAGAAGTTTTAAAATAGATAAATTCCAAACTGTCACTCAGAATAAAAGGAGCCCTATTTCATATATACATAAGTAAGCATAAGTAAGCATGTGGTAGTTTGTTTTGTCTTTTTTTCCACCCATCTCCACAATAAAATTAAAGCTTTTTGTTGGAGCTATTTTTAAATATTTTACTTCATTACTTCCACTTATTTCCATTAAGCAAAATTTTTCTTTACTCTGCCTAATCCAGTTATTAAACACACGTTAAATTAAAAGGTTATTTAAGGCATTAGGATGGCAGAAAAAAAGACTGACGAGAACTTTGTACGTTTCCTGTCTAAATTTCCATTTGCATCACATTTCTATTTACAAGTAACACTGATGGTCCATCATGACAGCTCTAACTAAGGTAGGATTTCTTCTTCTTAGGACAAACAGGTAGGCAATGACTTTGGGTTTATTTCATTCCAAAAGCTACCCTGCTTTTGTGGGTGGAAGAGGCATCTCTTCTCTTTGTAAGTTAACATTTCAGCTGCCAGGCTATATACAGTGGTGCTGAACTCTTTTGCCAGGACTTTACAAGCTGGATCATGTCTGTCCTAAATCACGTGCGGTCAAGGAGCAAGACTTCACCCACAGGCTAGACCTCAGCTTGTGCAAAGGAGCAGAGGGAGGGAGGACAAATCCTACCTGTGAACACACCAAGCAGCAGCAAGTCACGTCAAAGCTAAAGGAGTGGAGGGGCTGCAGCTTATTTCTGGAACAGGGACACTAAAAAATGGAAAGCCACCACTGGAAACCAGAGTGGATTATGTATTCTTATGGAACTTTTGAGAAACATAAGAGCTCTGTTCCACCCATAGTTTACTGCGTAGGCTTAATTTAGCCTTGCATAAATTACCATCTGCAAGATGCCCCTAAACATTTTTTTTTTCCCCTTGAGTTTGCAGTTTTCCACATCTAGTTCATTCTGGGCAATGTTAGCTAGGCTAACATTTTCCCACCATGTTTATTAGCTGGCATTGTTTCAGAATCAGTGCCAGTTTGTTCTCCAAGTACAACATTGCACCACAGCATGATTTAAGAGCAAAATTGTCACACTCCAGACCAACATTTTAAATGTGATTTAAAAACCTCACGTAGTAGATCGGAATCATCATGAGTAAAATCTCTACAGGAAATTATAGACACTAAAAGCTTCAAGGTCTTTTGCATCTTGTATCTTTCTTTGCTTTCATAAACACTCAATGGATGTCACTTAGCAAATGGCAGCAAATAATTGTTCACAGGTCATCTTCCAGACAAAAACAACCCAAAACAGTGAAAAAAAATCCTAATGTAATTTTTTTAACAATGTCACTGACATATATGGAATTGCATTCTATAGAAGAAAAGAGCTATCAAGAAAAATGAAGTAAAAGACCCACAATTTTGAAAGACAGGTTAGCAAGCTGTTTTTTTAAGTATTCCATAAATTGCTAGTCTGAACTGCAAATACTTATTGCTAAGATCTCAGTGCTGACAGCTTAAAGTCAGCATTTGGAGATGAATCCTTGAATACCATATCCTAAATGTCATTGAGTAACTGACAGTATGCAGCAACTCAGAAGCAGGGCTTGGCTAGTGAGCTTCAAAATTTAAAAATGCCACAAAAGATTTAGTTTGTGAGTGTTTAACAGAGATGACTTCTGGTCTGCAATAATATAGCCACTGTGCATGCACTGTTTTAAGTAGCAGATGAACAGATACATCTTCTCACTACGAAGGGCATGACTGGATTTCAGGAGGAACTGAGAAGTCTATTCCCTACCTATTACCATAAACACATCAAAAATACACACCCACTCTTACAAGTCTATGAAGGCCATTTGTTTCACTGGAAACCCTCTGACAGCAGAGCTCTTCCTAAGCCATCATCTAAAGTACAGGCTCCAGTCAAATAAAATTTCAGTTGATTTTCTGATACTTCATCTTTAATAGGTTAAAAATAGCACATAAGCTTAACACAAACAATATCCAACTGATAGAAAAGTAGCATATTTTTCATTTGTCTTATTTAGGAAAAGGAAAAAAAGAAAAAAAAATTAAAAAGAAGTCCTCCTCACCAACTTGCTTAGTTTGGCTACCCACCTAGGGACTCCTACTGAAATCATAGTTCTCTATTTTAATTCAGTAAGAACAAATGCAAATTTTACATTTTCAGATCTATAGACATAGGATAAATTATTATGCCATGAAAAAACAAACAAACAAAGGGGCAGGAGGCACGTGCTGATCTCAGTTGATCATGCATTTTATGATTAATTAAAAAAACCAAACACCAAACCAATAATAGAAAAGGAAGACTATTGTCCATAAGATAATCAGATAAGTGCTTTTGCCCTGTGTGGCACTAGCCAGGTCTTTACCAGCATCCTCAGTTGTGATTGCTAAAACTAAAGATATATCTAGGCTCTTCACAGTTAACCATTGGGTAAAAAATGGGATCAAGTAGAAGACTAAAAAGTATAGCTTGTAAGGGAAGGTTAACTGTGTCAGGACAGCTTGCCCTGGAAAGTGAAAATTGGTAATCATTCAGTCATCATGCATCTAAGTGGCAAATTAAAGCAGCTTAAGGTATCATTTTCTCTTTCACATCTTCTAGCAGTAAAGTATGGGCTTGCATCACAAATTTAAGGTAGAAAACGTTTCCTGTTCTCAACACTGCAAGCTGGAATATATGACTAGGAAAGGATTTGAATCTCCATCACAGGAGGTCTTTCAGAATAGGTTAGACAAAGGCTTCTAAGAAATGACAGTTACAATCGATCCCCTTATATTTGGATGGATATATGGAAAACACAGCCTCTCGAAGTCCTTTCAGTTCTCTCCAATTTACCTGTCAAGGATTTGCAGAGTTTACATCACGAGTTTAACAAGAATGTCTCACATTTTTCCCATGCTGGAACCAGCTTAATGGCAAAGTATGTGCAGCTTTCAAGAAAATATTACCCAGGCAAATTGGGATAAGAGACGATGAAAGCAGAACTAAGATTTGCCAACCAAAGGAGCAGGCAGCAGTATTGTTTCACCAACCAGTTTACAGTCCACAGCAAATGAGCTTGTTACCCAAGAGTAACAAAAAGGTGAAGGAAAACATTTCAGATCTGTAAAGAGGCACCAGGGTATTAAAAAGCTCCTTTCCTCATTGCATCCCAGCTGCCTGCTAGCAGCACTACAGGCAGATACAGAGAACACTGCTGCAATGCTACAGGACACCAGTAATTGCTCTGAGTACAGACCAGGGCTGAAACCTGTGAAAACCATGAAGCTCAGTTTGCCAGTGACTGACCTTCAAACCTTTGGCTTTGGCAGGGACAAAAAGCCTCTCAGGCACAACCATGAACAGAAAGAAGAGACAACAGGAATGAGAGCAGCCAGGAATTTAAGAAATTTTACAGGAAGAGTGTGATAAGGTTTCATTTGAAAACCAACATGTAAAAAAATGCCATACGCTGACACAGTATTATACACATTCCTGAGCAAGGCTGTAGGTGTAATAAAATATTTTTGTTAATCACTGTATGTACTTTCCATTATAGCTACCAACAATCTGTGTAGCTTCTGATCAGATCAGGGCAGATGAAGCTCTACTTTAGGTTGAACTGGGTCAACCCAAATGAATTGATGATGACTCATTTCAGAGCACACAGCTTAGCAAAGTAAAAAGCTGGTGGAATTTATTCTCCCATCTGAGATAGTATTATTACTATTACTAGGAGTTAGAAAGTCTCCTTCATTTGTACTCTACTGAAAGCATGCAATCTTTCTTGTGACTCTGCTGTCCCAGTTTCCAGGTATTGTCATCCTGCTGCATGGGGTGATGCTTGGAATCATTTCAAAGCTGAAATTCAGGGAAGCAAAAATCCTGTGTTTGAAAACTGAGTGGTAGGAGGACTCCAGAACAGTTTTCCAGGGTTTATGATGGGCTCTGCAGAAAATTGCTGAAGCATACTCAGTTTGCTGCTAATTAAAAAAGCTGACTATCTTCTTGGAGACACACAGAGCCAATGTTGAAAATAGTTTTCTTCTCTGGTATAAAGATACCCATGCATGCTTTCATCTCTTTTCGCTTTATGTATTGTGTAATAGACAACAATGAACTTGACTTCTTAAACTGCAAAATCCTGCTGATGTTCAGTATTTGCATTGTTTTGTCAGTAACATGAAAAACTGTTCTGTTTTAGTAAATATTCTCTAGAGATTGTATTTTATCGTGCACTGGGTTCATAGGATAACTAAACCTACAGTGACTTTTACACTGATAAGGTGCATGAAGCTAAAAAATTCACTGCATCAATCTGCAGACTGACACCACAGTATTGTAGAATCACAGAATTTTTGATTGGAAGGGACCTTAAAGATCATATAATTCCAATCTCCCGGCTGTGGGTAGGGATACATTTTACCAGTTTAGAGCCCCATCCAACCTGGCCTTGGATATTTCCAGGGACAGGGCATTTGCAGCTTCTCTGGTCTAAGTGTTCCAGTGCCACACCATCCTCATAGTAAAGGTATTTTTTCCTAATATCTAATCTAAACCTACTCTCTTCCAGTTTGAAGACATGCTCCCTTGTCCTGTCACTACATGCTCTTACAAAAAGTCCCTCCCCAGCTCTCTTATAAGCCCACTTTAAGCACTGGAAGGCCACAATTAGGTCACCTCGAAGCCTTATCTTTTCCAGGCTAGGAAAATCCAATTGTCTCTGCCTTTCCTTATAGGAGTGGTGCTCCATCCCTCTAATCAACTTGGTGGCCCTTCTCTAGACTCACTCCAACAGGTCCATGTTCTTCCTGTGCTGGAACCCCAGAGCTGGAAGCACTCTACCAGGCAGGGTCTCACCAGAGCAGAGCAGAGGGGCAGCATCCCCTCCCTTGCCCTGCTCGTCACACTGCTTTGCATGCAGCCCAGGACACCATTGGCTTTCTGGGCTGCAAGCACACACTGCCAGCTCACGTCCTGCCTTTCATCCACCAGCAGCCCCAAGTCCTCCTCAGCAGGGTAACAGAGCTTCATAAGCTGGAAGGGGAGAGCAAGAACTTTAAAATTTCACATTGGAGTCTGACACTTGGGTAGCAGCACAAGAACCAAACGTGGTTGCTCTGCCCCAAGCTGGCCCTTAGCAAATGCCCAAGGGAGCAAGACAAGAAGGTGCAATTTAGGTCTTCCCAATAACACTCTGGCTTCCTACAGAAACCCGCTCTTATCAGCCATTCAGTCCTCATGGTTTAAGAAACGGAAAAGGGAAACCGCAGGTACACGTCTCGTTCTTACTATAATGAAGATGGTAATTTCCGACAGCCAGGGGAAATCTTAAATCAGTACAGGCAAATACATCAAAACTCACCTTCCAGTTTCTGAACTAATTGCAATGCAAAACTGCCATAACATCCTAGGCACAATCAATCATAAGCAGGCAGACTGCAATTAAATACATAGATACTAATCAGAATCAGCTTCAGAAGTTCTTACATCAGCCTCAGCTATGCAGAAAAAGGAAAGTGCAATACTTCAGGGATTCCTTATCCTTTCCTAGGTCACTGTTTCCCCTCTAACATTTTAAGAAATAGAGAAATCCAGCAGTTCCTGTTTCTCCGCCTGTCACTGGAGGTGACCTTATTTGACTATCACATCAATGATTCTTTGATGTGTCTCTGTCCCTACACTGTCCCAATAATAGAGCAAAAACATCAGTAACTACAGAAGCTAGGGAAAACCATTATGCCATGTTTTATATACTTACAGTACTTACTTACAGTTATTTATAAGCTACCACTGACTTTTGAAGCTCAGTCTTTGACAGTGCTGCTCACCCAGGGCTACCACAGGGGCCTTGCATGAGAACTCATTGCTCAGAATATTCTGTGTGCACTTACAGACTATGTTAGAGCCCATGACAGTACAAGACCTCTCTTTGCACTGTGATAAAGGAGTTCACACCTTCTGATTTACACCACAATAAGGCAGCAGTAATAGAAGTGAAGCGAGTTACGCAACATGGAGAGACTGTGTCTGACCTTCAGCTCCCAGTATATATTTAAACCATTTCATGAAATTCTGAGAGGAAGACACAGGGAAAATGATAACCACTCTTTGTTCTATCCTACTTGATTCAGCACACAGTCCTACCATATTCTACTTCCATGAATTCTCTTTCTGTAAACTCAACATTTGTTTAGACTAAAAACAATTAATTTCTTTTGTGATTCCTCCGCGAGTTCATTATTACAGCATCTACATGCATAACACATTTTCATAAATTTGTTTTCACAGCATCCATACAGCAAGAAAAACTTATTAAAAAAAGGCCTAGAGAAAAAAAATTGAAAAAATAAAGAAAAACCAAAAACCACCACACACTTACTAATTTCGGATACTCAGTCTGAAAGTGCTGAAAACTGCTTTTCAGAAGACTTGTTTCATGATGCTCTTCCATGTTCAAAGCCCAGCTACTATTAACTCCAGCTGCAGCTGCAAGTACTCAGTGCTTCTGCAAATCAAACAGTGAGGTCGCAAGTCAGCAACCCAGAAAATGAGAGCCACCTGTGAAAAGCTCTGTTCCTCTGCCGTGACTGGCACAGCAATAGCTAAAATGCTTCTTCACAGCTGTTCAGCTGTGCCTAAGGCCAGGAAAGATAGCTGTTTGTTTTATGAAGGTTTTTCATTTATTATTTTATTTTTAAAGAAAATAGTAAACTACTTTCAAACTCAGGTTGAATTCAGTTAATGAAGAGCTTGACAAGAGGAAAAGCTCTACAGATGTCTTCCCTCTGAAGGTCACCTGCCTGAGAGGTGTGGGTATCAGCAATGCAGAGACTTTGCCTGGCTCTCTGTCACCTGCCATGTGACCTTCCTTTCAACACGGAACCAGATTGTGAAGGAGTTCATTTAAGCTGGTGGAAGTAATTAATATTTCCTGCCTGTGAACAACTTCCCATTTCAATGCGGAGTAGCAGTAGTCTGAACTGGGGGGAGCCCAGGAGCAGGCGCTTGGATAGCTCTGCTGGCTGCTTGCCTGCAGCATCTAGGGTCTGCTGTACCCAGCAGGATCTGTGCCAGCATCCAGGTGCATGGCTTTGCTTCAACACAAAAATTGCACTTGGGCCACCTGAAATTGTGAGCTTCAAGAATTCAAGAGCCACAAAAACTTGTGTTCAAGATAAAGCAACGACTAAACTAGTCTTTTCCAGATAGATGCTCACTGAGAGGGCTCCTGTGATGATTCTTTCTCTCTACAAGGAGAAAAAAACCCAGTACAATATTAGTTGGATGTAGTGCCTGTAGAGGTTTTTAGACCTTTTTACAATTCACCCATGATTTTTTTTCTGGGTGATGTTCTTCATTTCATGATTGCCTTCAAAATACATCCATGATTTGATTTTCATTTTCATGCATCATTTTTGCCAAGCCTCAAGCCTTAGAGCATGTAGCTATCCTCACAACCAGGCCATAGGAATAATTCAAATTGTTCCCTAAGGAATAGAGTTTAGTGTTTTTTCTTTCAGAATTATGGTTGTAGAGGAGCATGACTCGCACTTCCATTATATATAACCTTTCTGCTACTCACTGTATTTATGTCTCAGCTATAAATCTCTCATCACTGTCATTAAGTGCTGGCCAGTGCCTCTGGCCACACACAATAAGGAGACATAGTAGTAAAATTGAGCTTACTTCTGGCAGCATGCTGAAAGCAAAACTTTCAGGGGGAATTCTTTTCTGCTCAAGTAGCTATTTGAAGCTTATAAAACTACATGATGTTATCTTTCTCCCTTCTATTTCCAATCTCTTTATTAATTCCCTTTTTATTCGTAGTTAGATATAACAAAAATTGTAAATACTGGTTGCATAAACCACTCAGACTAATGAGCAAAGCATTATTTAATGCTAGGAGGCTTCTGTCCTCTACATTAATCGCTTTCATAGAGGACATATTTGTTACTTTTCATGTTGCTTTTACTGAAATACTTTTACTGAAATATATTATAAAAGATTTTCAGTTTGCTTTATTCAGCTCTTTTTATGATTTTTCTTACTTTTGTAATGGTTTTATGACTACATCTGTCTTGGTAAGTTGTCTTCGATGACTTCATTTGCCTTATCTTGTTCATCTTGTCTCAATCCATATTGCTAGGTCGGTGCTGAATCAGTCACCTGTGCATTTGAATCTGTCACTTGCTCTTTGCTGCTAGACACCAGTCTTGCATGTGTGTCTTCTTGTGCCCTTCACACCTTACCTCTGGTTTTAGATGCCAGCTGCATCCTTGGTTAGCAAGAATATTTAAGTCTCAGGAATCTGCCTGTCTGTACAGCAATATTTGGTTAGCTACCACTGGCTTGATGCTTGCAGTCACATTTTCAGCTGCTGCTGGCTTCAACTCTTCATTTGCTATAAACAGGATAGTCCATACACGGTGTGACATGAGCTGTGCTGGAAGGCTGCCTTTGCCTTCTGCTGGTGTTTTTCTCTAGTCTAGTAATTCTTTCTACACACTTTGTTATTCTGATATGCTCCCACTTACCTATCCCTCTCCATCTGGAGAGGGGGGGATGCGGGTAGGGAGGGAAAAACAATAAACCCTAAAGCCCAGGTTTTTGGCAGTCCTGACAATTCTTTCTGCCTTATCATGGTGGAAGCTGTGCTGCGAAGAGGATTAGATGTGTTCAAGCTCATGACAAGAAAACTGAGGCCCATTAACTGTAATAACACTTGACACCTGTTGTTCATTTAACTATCAGGTTACAATCAAGAACTTCCTCAGCCAAACATTATAGTGTCATCTGTGTTTTTATCTAAGCCCCCTGAGGCCTCATACAACAGAACTGTCATTGGTACTATTACGGCACTAGGAAGAAAGCAAAATGCCCTTCAAAGCTACTTATATCAGCCAAAAGGCATCCTGAAGGTCCAAAAGTTGTTTTCTTTCTAAACTGGTGTTTGAAAATGTCCTGAAGGGAAATATCTTAACACTGAGGCTCTTGCCTGTGTGACTGCTAGCATTTTTAAAAATTTCAATTAGGAATAATTTAATATGCAGTGAAAAATCAGTGACTCAGTAGCTATGAATTTACCTATGTTTCTGTAATAGTTATTACACCGCTTATTGCCTCTGGTGATCACATGGTCTTATTTTAAAGTTTCTGCTTCCCCCCAGGCTATCAGTTTGGTTTGATCTCTTCTTCCAAAGACACTGCTGTCACAATATTTCACAGGGATGATCTCCAAATTACATTTTCAAGCAAATCACTTCAAATCTTTGCCTAACGTGTCCGGTTTTTTATATAAAGGACACCTAAATTACAACATGAGGTCATAAATGTTTCCATATACAGCAGACATACATCACTATTAAAGTCACAGGCTTGGGTATGCCTCTAGTACTGACATTGGACTATTACCCTACTCTCCCCAAATTCTGGCAGATATTTATCTCATAACTCTGATGTCCAGATCTCTATTTGTAGAATTACTTTTCCCTCTTTGTTTCACAGCTCCACCCCAAGGAGCAAGAAGCTTGTGCAAGCTGAATTCATTTGCCATGTAACATACACACTTCATGTTTGCTTCTGCTAGTAAGGGAATCGCTGCTTAATCCAGACACTGCACAAGCAGAGTTACACAGATGTCATACAAGGTCTGGCCTGCTGAACAACAGGATTACCAGCAAGCAAACTGTTTTCCTATTGTGTTTGCACAGATTAGCCACATTGGATAGAGCAAATAGCATTGCAAAGCAAAAACAAGTTGTCCAAAATAGTTGAGTGGCTTGGATGACAGTAATTGCTTTAAAGATGAGTTATTTTTTCAAGGTAAAAAGAAATGCTTATAAAACTATTTTAATGACTGTAACTTGACCTCAAAATTTGCATCTGCAGTAGTGCAACTACAATTATTTATTGACTTATAAACCCTCATTTGCATGACATGTATATTCATATATTTTCAAAAATATGCTGAAATGATAAGGAGGAAAACAACAGGCAGCATAGCAGTGTTTTGCACTCCAAGAATGTAAACATCACATTATCCTAGAAGATAAACATTTACAAATAAACACTTGTTTTCCTTTGGGGAAAAAGAAAAAATTAGCAAAAAAATCTCAAACCAAAATCACAACATGAAAACTCCCACGTCTGCCTTGGTAAACTTGGTTCATCTGTCCCTCCCACCAGCAGCTTGTTAGGAACAGAGCCATCCTGCTCAGGTCAATAACCTTTATTAGACAGCAGCCATGATAACTTGGCATGACAAATGTAGCTTGCCTTTGGTTCATTTCCAGCTGGAAGGTGACAATTTTCCAGGAGTTTCAAAACCAAGTAAGATCTTACTAGGCTTTCAATCTCATCAGCAGAAAAAATTTAGAAAGCTAAAGTTAGGTCGACTGAATCTGTGTAGCAGAACATTTTTCCACACATGAAGAAACACTGAAACCATGTTAATTTTAAGGTGGGGTGGGGCTCAGGGTGCATTATCTTCTCAGTCCTCTTGTGCTGTGATTTCTGGTGGAAGGAGAACTGGGAAAATGGCTCTGTGTACTTTACCAGGCTATCCCATCTGTGCAAATGTAGTGCCAGTGCTTGAGCCCAAAGCAAACACCCTCGCTGGCTAACACACAGCCTGGGAGCATGTAATGCAAGCCCTTTCCAAGAGGTGTGAGATGCTTCATAAATGAAAAGCTGTGCTACTTTGTCACTTGTTTTTCCCCAGCATCTAGAGTTAGCTGCACTTTTCATGGCCTCGGAAAACAGTCAATCAGAAAACAGAAGGTTGAAATGGAGAATTCATGGAATAAACTGAAAAAGCAGTATTTAAAAAAACCCAAACCACTCTCCCCCCAAAAAAAACCAGCAAGCACAAAACCAAAACACACTAAGAAAATGTTTTTAAACATCAATAGTTGGTATTGAATTGCAAGCATGCAAACTTTGAATGTGAAGATACTCTTCCAATATTAATTTTTTGGCTGATATATTCAAATTCATCCAGCTGAGCTGCATTGTCTGTCTCCTGGGCAGGGGAAGGGAAAGATTAGCCCGAAAGCTACAGGGAGTGCTACATCTCAGGTAGAATCTATATCAAGCATTCAAAATTTGAGTAATTTTATATGGCAGAGAAAGTGATGATAGATGCAATTTTCTGACTACATATTTAAATTATTTTATTTTCATGACTGGCATTGGAAGTGTTAGTACAACATACTGATTTCAGAATTACATTCTGGAAAGAAATAACAGCTTGACACTGATGCCCTCAATCATTGGAAATCATCAAGATAATTGAGAGAGACAACTTCTGAGTCTGCTTCAAATTTATTATTCTCACAGCAGCAAACGTAGGCTCATCCTTCCTTCACAGCCCAGTTCTGGACAACTGAGTGGCTTTCTGAGTTGCAACAAACTGTGCACAGCCTTCTCTACCTGTAGGGAATTATTTCTGCCATTTGTGTCACGAGAACATTGGTCCCTATTCTTTCCCACTGCCTCCCCAACGCTTCTGGTGCTCCGCAGGCTCCCTTGCCTCCTGCTGCCACCTTCCCTCCAGGCAGATCTCTGTTCCCCTACCCCAGCAGGAGCAGCCTCCATTTCCAGGTGGGTCCCACCCAAACAAGTCCTTCTAATTAAAAAAAAGAGACAAAAAAATAAACAAAAAACCCCTAAAATAACCCTCCCAGCACTCTAAACAAAAGATGCTATCAGCCATGCCTCTCAATCACGTTTTGTCTCGTCTCTGTCTTGCGAATTACTTTTTAGTCTGTCCTTGCAAATGAGATGGTTATTTTTCTTTACTGAACCTTCCACCTCATCCACCCAACCCAGAAATTCAACTTTGATTTACCCCTTCACCTCGTCTTCTCCAACACTTAATTTTCTATTTCTGGTCCTTCCTTACCCTGCAGTTTTTTCTGCACAGTATTACTCTAAACTTAATCTTCTTTTTAAACAAACTCTTGATTATACTGGGCAATTCAGTTATTTCTTTCTGTACATAAGGGGTTTTTGTCACAATTCTTGCAGGAAGTGAGACTGACAAATAAATAATAAAATTTCAGTAATGTAAAAAAAAAAAATCTTCCAGAAAATTGTGGGTTTTATGTGTATGGGGGAAAATCTTTCCCTGCAAAACTAGAATTTTTAATTATTTGCTTCAAATCCAAAAGGGTAAAAAAGTGTAAGGTAGAATTTCTGCTTCCACCCTCCTCTCATCAAGTACGTTATTATATTTTTATACTGTTACATCTAGCTCCTGTTTATCACTCCCCAAATAATTCAATACATAGTTAATGCATCAAGTCCTGTGTTCACCCTGTCAGCAACAGAAGCTTTTTATCCCCAGTTGTCATTTTCCCTACAAAACTCCTCGTATGTCCACACACTGTGTTGCAAAAAAAGAAATCCATGCACAAAAATACCCTCTTTCAAGCACACCCTTTGAATCTATCCCAACAGGACACTTACAAATCCTTACGCACCTGTCAATCCGTTTAACTTGTTTTCTTACACTAATTGCTTGTGCTTTTCTACTAGATTGGCTGCCTGCCACTGTTATCATACATCTTGTACCAGGAGAACAGGATTTATGGAATAGGAACATCTCTTTGGTTACTGAAGTTGCACCACATGAAAAAATTCTCTTTAAGGAGGCCTCTTGATATGATAACAAAAAAAAAAAAAAAAAGAGAAAAAACAAACAACAACAACAAAAAAGCATTTTGGACACTAAATTCTAAACTGTGTTCTAATTACAAGCATATTTTATCTGCCTCTTTATGTCAAGCTGTGTTTCATAAGCCCCAATTCTGATACCGTTGTTCACAAAAAATACATTTCTAAAGGAAACCAATAACCTTTGAAGTTGAATTGAAAGAAAAGGACAATCAAAACAGAAAATATGTTTGCACATTTTTATTAAAATGAGAGTTGCTGCAAACGTCAAACTGGACAAAGAACTTCAAAGAAAATAAAGAGAAAAAAAAAGCCGTTATAGAGGAGATTATAGTCAAATACAAATTATATATAGAAGCTTGCACATGACTTACAGAGTTTGGAATTGGGTGCACCTGTTTTCATAATATTCTTATAAATTGTAACATCCACTGTATAGAATTAAGGTGAGCTCCACATTAACCATTTTTTGTGTCATTTCGAGTAATTAAAAATACATTTTTAAAACAATAGTCCCATTTAATCAGACAACTAAAAATGGATGTCCAAAGTAGTAGTGAAGTAAATCCCTCATACCATCTTCAGTATCTTTGTGAAGCCACCAACAAGTAATTTGTTACTATGGAAGGCATTCCACCCTCACATATCTCCCCTGTGCTGTTCTCCCTTCAAAAAGCAATGCAAAGGATGTGTATGTGGTGGATACTCATCTTTCTGAGTCCACTGCCAGAAAGCAAAGATGAAACTAGCCCACAATCATTTTTCCATGTTGCTTTGCTTCTCCAGCTCAATCAAGCGCAAACTTCACCTTAAATTTGAGAGAAACAGGCCTTGCATCTTAAAGTCATTTGTTATGATTTTGATAAAGAAGACTCATGCATTAATTTCACAGATCCACGTAGTACTGTTTATGCTGGCAAGACATCTTGGAAGCATAATCTGTTTTTTGTAAAACTTGTAAGAACAGCCTTATTTCAGAAAAATTATCTTACCATATTTCTCAAACATTTCTCAAACACTATGACATGATGCAATTAGCCTGTAATATAAGTAGATGTAATTAGACAGTGAGAGGGAAGATACTATTCTCTTCTTTTTGGCACTATATCTGGAATACTCTATGTAGCTCTGGTTCTCCAGCAAAAGTCCAATTGCCAGGCTGGTCACCAGCCTGGAGCACACAACCCAGCAGAGAGAAGCTGAGGGAGCTGGGCTTGTTGAGCTTGGCTGAGTGACAACATAACAAGTACTTGAAAACAGACTACAGAGATGACAGTCCTGGCAGATAACGTAACGGTGGGTGGTAAAAACAGCTGCACACTGCAGCCTGGGAAATGCATCAAGACTTCAGGAGTAACATTTTTGCTAGAGCAGTAGTGGGTCAGGTGGCCCAGTGAAGCTGCAGTCTGCACCCTGGAGGTGTCTGAGGTTTGGCCAACTGAGCCACGACAAACCCTCTGCAGCATGGGCAGAAGCACGGCGTGGAGCAGGGAGTTAGCCCAGATGACTTTGTTATCTAATGGCACACAGGTAGGAAGACTCAAGAGAATATTTAGATCCTTAAGAGGTGCTTATAGAGCTTGAATAACAGTTACACCTGGAACACAAATGTTCCTTACCTTTGACCAACACTACACATATACTTCTAAATGTGAATACTATTTAACTTTAATAACTCTGATTAAAATTAAACTAGAATTTTTTTTTTCTTGACTGAAACTGGAGTTAGACACCTCCTCACAGTGATCTTCATTCAAAAAGATTTAAAAAAAATATTTATAGCTTTCAACAGTAGTACATTCTGTGAAGACTGATTCAGAGATTTACATAAGGGGGTCTACTAACACAAAGTCAGTTCTCATTTGCATCTTCTACCTTCAACTGCTTTAATGTTCATTCTTCTTTTTAAAGGTAGGTGCATGTGTGTGGAGACAGGAACTGTATTTCATTCCAAGTGCACCCTGGCTTTGCCACCCATATGCTATTCAGAATTTAAAACAAACTGAAACAACATAACAACCCACTGGCGAAAATCCAAACAGTATTCCTTTGCTATTTATAAAAAAAGGCTAGAAAAAATTAAGAAGTATGTGCACTGCCCCTGGATAAGCAAGGAAAAGATCCATCATTTTCATATTTATTATGAATGTGCTACTCCCTCAAACAAAACAAAGCATAAGTACACAACAAAATCCTTCATGCCAGCAGTACTGAAGGTGGAAGAAAGTACATTTCAGAACTGTCTCTGGCTAATATGTGTCATCTCCCCTACTTGTCCTGAACTTTCTGCTTTTTTCCAGCTCACGGAGTCTCTGCTGGAATTATTTCATAATCCAGGTGATCCAGGGGTTTTCACATTGCAGTGCATCTTAAAGAGTGTTAATACACATAAAAATACTTTTTTGAGGGGGAGAAGGAAATCTGCTCATCAAGGGAGACCTAGAAAGGTCACCTTTTCAAAGGAGCTGAAGCTATCATTTCCATATCTGATAAACACTTTTTTATAATTTCTGTATTTTTTTTTTCTTTCCAGTATCATTTCACTTGAGATCCAGAAAACAAATTTTGAGGGAGATGACAGTTGTCTAAGAAGCACAGTAAAACTTAGCAAAAAGTGATGCGAGGAGATGGAGCTGATGCTGTGTATACTAGGCGACTCACAACTGGTTAGATAGTCACTAGCTGTGTGTAATGATGATGTAATAGTCTTCCTGACTTACTGTGCTTCATCACCATGGATACAGAAAATGTATGGATTCAATTTTTGGGTTTTTTTAATTATTATTTGACCTCTAATATGCTTGCTCTGCTACACTGCTGAAATAACAGAAAGTTCTAAAACCTTGTGGCAGTGAAGCTGACAGACATAATGATGGAGTCTGATGCAGAGCAGTTTAGCTGGACATTACCAATGAACAAAGAAGGAAAAAAATCCATGCTATACTTGCAGATACTCACGCAAGTGCATGTAAATGGCTCCTTTTCCATACATTTCTAGAATTTATTTTTCAAACACTGTAATTTTAATCAACATTATTTCAAGAGCAATCTTGATGTTCCTTGTCAGGCAGCAACCTTTCAATATTTTCGGTGGCATGCACTAATTAAAACTTTTTAAAAAAGTTTATATATAATATATTATTACTATGTTATATATATAATTATTCTAAATATCTTTTGTAATGATCTGGAACCCTATGTCCCCAAGATACACCTTTGTCATCGACAAACAAGGATCAGCTCTTCTGTGGGTGCATACATATACATATTTTAGCAAAAACAACAACATTTTTATATTGTATATATTGCTTCAGAAATGCAAAATGAGACATCTACTTGGATGATGCAGGAACTGGAGTACAATCCACTTAATGCCATATTTTATCACAGTGTAATTTTTTTCCTCCAAATTAATCTGATGGGCAATTCCAGCACAGAACATGAATGCAGCAAATTACCCCACCTCCATCTTATATAATGGAGCAAATCATTACCCACTGTAAGTGAGTTTTAATTTGTCACAGTGGAAGAAGACAATTACAGGTCAATCTGTCAATGGAGTAATTTGAGGAACTAAAACTAGTTGACCTTTCTGGTACACTCTTCCACGACCAGAATCCCTCTCCTGCTAAGCAGCAGCAGATGGCCAAAGCTGAGTGGTTCTGCTTCCTTGTGTAAACCAGTTTGGTTTTTGGGGTTATTAGATATGTAAAGAAAGAAGACACAAGCAAACCCTTATTTAAGAATCCCAGCCCAGCACCCAAGCACTTTTGCAAAAGGGGCAAGTAAAGGTCACACTGAGGTCATGTGTGGCTGCTCCAAGGTCACCTGCAGCTGCTTGAACTCCAGCTTTAGCCTGGAGCATCCATGCCAAGGGAGCTACAGAAACGCTCCTCTTGACACACTGCCTGCCAGAAATGGCACGGCCCAGTGTTACAGTGCAAGAACAAAAATGGTGGAAGAGAACATCGTGATCAAAAATGTAAAAGCAGGAAAACATGAAAAGGCAAAAAAGCATGAAGTTGAGAAGATGAAAGAGTACATGAAAAATTCATTTCATAACAATGACCAAAAAAAAATTTCAACACAAAACCTGAGGTCATGGAAGAAGAACAACAAAAAAAAAAATCTTTAAGCTTGGCTAAATAGTCTTCTCTTACACATAATCAAAATAGAATCAAAATAGGGGATTTGGAAGAAAACCCTACAGTAAAAGTGTTACTAGTCAATTCCCAGAACCAAGAAACAACAACAAAAAATTACTTCTGTCTTCATATAATAAAATACAGACCCTGTTGGTTTTAATCTGCTCAAATATTTTATTCATGAAAAAGGAGCAACACTGGTGCAATAGAGGAAAGTTTTGCAGAGGAACACTTATGCTACCCCAAAAACTGTATCTTATTTTCCACTCTAATATTCTTAAGGCACGTGGTCTTCAATACGAGCAAATCACTTTACTAAGCTTGTACATACCTTAGACATGAATTTTCTGGAATGTTTATGTAGTATATTGTATACATAATTTAAGTGCATGATAATATATACTTGTATCTTAGGTTGCCCAAAAAGTACCCCATGCTAAGAAAAGGAGGTAACTTTTCCCTAAGTCTACAGTTACTAATCATCTAATTTTTTTTCTTCTTTAAGCATGCTGCATTTTTTTCATGTTAGATGAAGTTATGTTGCCACTTGGGCAAATAACATTTTGTTAACATGCTTGTCGAATATATTTTGATGTCAAGCAGAGCAGGTTCCCTAAAATGACTTGTTTAACAAGAATTTGTATTCAACAGTGCTCATAAATAAACAGAGCTTTAAAAAATCCACTCATTAGTGGTGAGTGGGAAGCCACTAATTCCCTATTGCAGGTCCTAAGCCAACAATTCTGGCTAGTTTTGGGCTTTCATTTTTAAAGCTATTAAGATTAATCCTTTTGAAGTAAATAAAGCATTTCAAATGAATGTATGAAAACCAAAAGAGTGAGTTCTTCATTCTGCAAAGTGCTTATGCACTACTCAAAGTTTTACCAAGAAATTAAAATTTCTTATCAATTTTGATGCAATTTTCTTGAAGATGGCCAAATAAGAAACTGATTATCAGCATTCCTAGTATTCTTTGGACACACACACCTGATGTGAGCACAACATAAGATTAGTAAGGAAGTAGGCAAAGAAATTAAGGTCTTGTATTTGAACCGCTTAGCTCCGATGCATGACCTACAGACTAGCATTAAGTCCCTTGTTTACACTTAGCCATTCGTGTAAGAGGCTAATCTGACTATATTCACTTTTGGCAAACTCTTCCCAGGCAGATGAATGGATTTTCCAGAAGGAATTGTTTCCATTCATAATCTGCTGGCAATATTTTCTAGGTCAAAGTCCAAAAAAGTTTTGCTTGTTGGAATGATGCAGCACCTTAAACTAATGCTAAAAATTCTCATTACTATTGACTTTATATGGCATTGTGATGCAAATTATGGCTCTGCAGAGTGCTCACAAACTCTAATCTCACTAATTTCTCTTGTGCATGCCTAGGAATTTACATAGTGTAGATCAAAAAAGTGTATCTGTATTAAATTAAATTTATAAAGCCAAGGTCCAAGATAAAATTATCAAGCCTAATGTACGTTGCATCTGGTCTTGATAATAGAAACCAGAAATAGGCTACAACATAAACTTAACCCATTATATAATTAGCAAATGTGGCTTTGGGGAAAAAAATTACTGTCAAGCACATGGGAAGTTTGTAAGCGTATATATGTGTGAGTATACATATATGTATATGCTTGCACATATGCAAACAGATGAAGTACTCAGTCTGAAAATTACGCAAGAATTATGCAGGCAGTTCATGTTACTTTAAGTAGAAAACTTTTGCCACACAAGTAGGAATTGGAAGAGTCTGTTTCAGGTCTTCACTTCCATAAAATTCAGAAATATTGCAATTGCACAACATTAAGGCAATATACACAGTCTTTGTTCTCTAACTTAGTTTTCTTTGCACAAATGAGACATCTGCTTGGAGGAAAATGGGAAAATGTCACTTTTAATAAATATACAATGCCAGTGGCAAATTAAGATTGTATTTGACAATGTACAAAAGTACACAGGAGGCAAGTTTGTTAATGTTGATTATCTTCCAGATCTTCAATAGATTTTCAGCAGCCATTAAAATAGTCATCTTCAAATAACTTGTCAGGGGAAAAGTAAAATGGCTATGTGGAACAAATTCCTTCACATGAAGATTCTTTTTACATGGTTTCCTACCCAGTATGATCAGTCTTTTTACAAGAGGAAGAAAATGGTTTGGATCATGTTTCCTATCACCTTTGAAAATATCATTGAATATATCATCGACAGTATCCTCTTAATGGTCAAACATTGTATGTCATCCTATAGTTCTTATTTCCCAAACAAATGCACTAAACTTTGTGGTTTAAATCCTGGGTCTTGAAAGCAAATGTGTACACGGACTTTAACAGACTATGCAAACACAAATTATGCCATAATCTTGTAACATATATTGAAAAAATTATTTACAGTTCGATCTGAAAAAAAAAAAAAAAAGAAAAACCATACAACCAGAAAACCAGCACAAAGATTGTTATTATTGTTCAATAAGTTACACCTTGAGAACAGAGCATATGTATCTGTGAGGTCTCATTATGCTACAATGCCTGCCCAAGCCACTCCTCCATCGTCTACTAAAACTCTTGATCTAAGCTTTAATAACATTTTGACTTTATAAAAAGAACTCATATTTCTTGATTGCATTAAAACAAAAGAGCAGGATGAGAAAAATGTTGAAAACCAGTTCCAGTTCCATATCATCTGTGTGTCTGGGCTCAGATCTCTCCAATCCAACCAGGTGCAGAAAACTACAGGATTCTGTAGTTTTGCCCACAGTATACCTGACTTGCACTGAATTTGCTCCCAAAGCAACAGAGAACAGCTGGGGAAAAGATTTCCATTTGGCACAGAGCTTGTCTGAAGAGACTTCAATTTTAAAACCACTCAGAGAATATTCTCAGATCAAAATAGAAACCTACATTCTCAAAAAAAGACTTCCTGGACATACTTAAAATAGAAAGAAAATGGACAAGTTTTCTATTGCTGACAGATTAATTGTTGTAAGAACCCAGCACTGCAACCTGCTGATGTAAGTGCTCTTCTAGCAAAACGGTGAGCTTGTATTTCTGATGCCAAAGATCAGGTTCAACCTTTGAAACAGTCCTGAAGGAAGCCATGCAAGGCAACTGCTGAAGAGAAGCCTACTGCCCCCAAGGGCAGGAATAGGTACAAAGTGCTCCTGGAAAGTTTTTAACTTGTAGGAGGGTGCAACGATGCAGACACTTTTGGATGCTGCTGGTACTGTCAGACTTGCCTTCTGTTTTCCTGAGTTTTGGCCTCAAGAGTACATCCTTCCTGAAAATCAGTGGACTATTCATGACCTTCCCACCCTTTTTCCATCATCAGCGCACCCCTGAGTGACTGAGAAATTAGAAGTTTAGCTTAGGTGGTAAAAGACCTATTTTGGCTTTCTTATACCTGTCTTTAAAATTATAGTATTTTGGAGACCATGCCTGCTTCAAAATGCAGCAGTCCAACTGCATACATATGTAAGCCTAGTTCTGGTCACAAAACCAAAAAGAATTGTAATGACTTTTAAGCAATCCTTCTGTGCTAACATACACATCCAGAAATAAAAACATTCTAAACAAGCGCCTTAGAGGTCTGAAGCCACCTCTGACATTATATTACTATTATTTAATGATATAAAATTAATTATAAATGAATATAAGTAATATAATTTTATATAATTAATTTAATTATATAAAATTATATTACTATTATTTAATTTTATACACTACAATATAGAACACCATATATGATGCATATACCATACTACTATTATATCTTCTGCAGTATCAATATATTGGTGAGAAGACAAGACATGATTAGGTGCATTATAAAAAAAATTGCAAGCTTTTTTACAAAAATAAAGTTGATGAGGGCAATGTAGCAAATGCCTCTTCAAAAACCTCTGGCTGTTGTATCTACTCTGCCCATTATGGGTGAAGAAGCACTTGGACCTTCTAGGCAGCTATTTGGCAAACCTCTATATATTTCATTTAGATAATGCTTTCCATGACTTTCCATGCTAAAAGGCACTTCTATGGAGATGTACAAGGTGGTGTTAGGTCATAGGTTGGACTCTATAATCTCAAAGCTCTTTTCCAGCCTAGTTGATTTTGTGCTTTTGTAGGACTCAAAAAGGTGACATAAAGCTAGCCCTTGAGGAAAAGAAGCATTCTTTTTTTTTCTGTGTCAGTATAAATATTGATACAGATAAGCCAATCTAAGAAGATCAGATTATAAAAAATACTCTGCTGTTTCACACCAAAGAGGAACCTGACATCTCCATCACCCACTAGCACAGTGAATCTCAGTGATGTCATGCATCAGTCTACATAAAACATAAACCTTCAGCAGGGAACCAACAGTTGTCTCTTGTCTCTTTCAATGAGGGAAGAGACAAGGCACAGATGACTTCTTTTTTCTTTTGTACTGGTTTCAGGAGATTTTCCTTTTGCTTTGTTTTAACAAGTGTTTCTTATTGTTCATTCACCAATGACACCATGAGGACACATGCCAAGTGTCCAAGGCACTATGAAATGCTGTTCAGGAGCAGCAACACAAAACCACCTCTTCAGTAATGTTTGTTTGGGACAGAGCATTCATGAGCTGCATGAAAAGAGAAGGAAGGCCTCCTGTTGCACCTGTTCTGCCAGGGATTAGGGGTTGAGAAGTAAGAAAGTAAGTTCAGGGAAGGATGCTCTGGCTTGTGGTGGTTTTGCATGACTTAAGAACAGATGGAAAATCACACTAGTGGAGCATCACCATCTGATAGCGTAGGAAATAGGAACAGGTATGAAAAAATATGCAAAAGAAGAGTGAATGATAACTAGAAATTTGTCCTAGGTTCTCACTTGGGATCATTGCTTCTCTCCAGCTCCGACACCTCTGCTAGCCAGCTTGGACTTTTCCAGACAGAAACAGAACCTTTGGTTTTTTGTTTGAGGAGCTGGAGTTCAGTGCTTACAGCTGGGAAGCAAAAATTGTGATTGCTACAATGTGCAGTGGGACCACACCTTTTATTTTATTATTTGTTGTTCTGGTCCTCCTCTTCAGAGACCATAAGGGAAAATCAATCTAGTGGGACTTTTTTACTTGACAAAGGGCTTTGTTCATGTTCCCTAGAAAGATCAAAAACCTCTCTACATGGGTGAATACAACAGGCACTGCTTGAAAGGCATGGAATTCTCAGGTATCCGGTAGCAGCAAAGATGTACAGGGTAAGTGCATGTATCTATTCAAAACTTGGGAACAGAGCTGCATGCAACACAAATCAAAGCAGATGCATAGAACCTCAGAGGAGTTAAGTCGGGAGGGAAAGAGAAAAGAGATAAAAACGTTTGTATGTATTTAAATAGATTAAGCTGGGCAAATTGACAACAAGCCAATATACACTTCTGGAAGTGGCTGGAAGCAATTGATTAGAGGAAAAGGAGGGAAGGAAAATCAGAAATATGCAAGTACTTCCAGGATACGTGCATTCATGTAACAAGACTGAACAGATGAGGAGAAGAAAACAATTTTCCAGAGCCACAAAGAAAATCATAAGAAACGTGGCATGGCTCTACCTTGACTGGCATGCTACATCAGAAAGTTAAGAAGAAAAAAATTAATTTATACATTTTCTATTCAGGCTAAAATTTCCAGACCAACCCAGGCGTGTGTCGGAGGCCTGTCCTTTGTTTTAGGGGCAAAACAGCCCCTAACAGTGCTCCAGACATTCTTTCTATGGCAAAATCGCAAAGTCATGACAGCCTTCTGTAGTCGAGGTTTTTCTCTCAACTTTGTACCTTTCTATGGTCTGTTTTTCTTTTAACATCATGGCAGGAATGACCAAGAACTGATTTCATGTCCATTTCCAGAAACAGCAGTCCAGAATCTTATTAACCTATGTCAGCCATGGCAAGGGTTACACATTCGTTTATTTAGTGCATTTATTTCTCAAAACCAACAACTGTATTAAAGAAACAAGAAAAAATAATACTGCTAGAGATGTTTAGTTTATAATACTGAAAAGGTGAACATATTTGCTGATCAAAATGTTATCTTTGGTCCACTCCTCCCTCCGATGCATTGTCTCAAAAGTATGTTATTGATTATGCAAACATTTATACTAGTGTTTTGTTACACATACAAATATAAACCAATATATTTGTTCATATGTGTAGATACACACATTTTCTTCCATAACAATCTAGGAGCTGGATATATTGCTGCAGTGCTAATGGAAACACACTGTTCCTTCCTCTTCCCAGTTTCTTAGTTCTAGCAGGAATCTCTCATTTGACCTTCAGCAAGGCATTTCAATTCTTTGTGCCTGTGTTTTCTCATCTGTAAAATTAAGGCTATAATACCTACCTACTTCACAAGAGGGACAGTGTTAAATTAATGCATTGATGTCTTAAAGTGTTTTCAGACAAATGGATCAAACCCACTACAGAATGTAAGTTATTATTAAATTATGCTTCACTGAGTTAATGCTGTTGCATTACTGAATCTGATTATATAAGAAAAAATATTCAAGTGATATCTCTTGGATATTTTTTTCCAAGAGGGTGAAACTGATGTTTACAAGCCTACAGATGGACTCAAAGTCTTATTTTGGAGAAAGAAAGACGCGAGGAAATCCAACAGTCAATGGAAGTGAAAGAGTCCTGGGGAGTGGATGGTTATGAGGGTGTTTCAAGAAATTGTAAGGAGAGCAACTTGTGAAGCAGAAATTATGTAGCCTCTGGAAGCGATAGAGTCTCTGTTCATCTGTGTGCCAGTGGGACAGGAACACCCCCTCTGCACCATCACGTTAACTGCTGCCTTTGGCCTCCACTCAGAGCAATGAAGTACAAGATCTGCAGCGTGGAGTTGCTTTTCCGACCACCTCTCAGGCACAGGTCAGATACGCCTTGAGTCTGTTGGGTCACGGCAGCCAATCCATCTGGGATGAAGATGGCACATAAAAATGTCAGTTGTAAGAAAGGGGGATTTATTGCAGGAGGGTTGTTCATACCTGATGCCTCTCCTACATCTCCTCTTGACCTGATGCGCAGATGCCTGGTCTTGTCCTGTGACCTCACATCAGGATCTTGTTGTGGGGGGATAAGGGGATGTAGTGTTTGGAGCAAGAGCTGCAGGAAGATGAGAAGGGTTTTTGACAGCATGTTGAGTTGCATGATGTACTGGTGTTGATGCCGCTGGTCCCAATGCCATCAAGGCATTTCTTGTGGATGACAAGGAATCTAGGAAAGTAGTGATTAACATGCATATCAGTGTGATTGACAATCTATGTTGCCTGCTTTGTGCTAATGTATTGCATGGATAACACCTATTCTAGGCATACCAGAATCAGCATATAAATTTAGAGCACAGATTGAAAACAGAAATATTTAGTATCTTTCCCAGATAAACAAATAAAGAAAAATTGTTTGACGGATCTATCTGCTCAATAGATCACAAAGATCAGATTCTGTCTGGTGACAAAACATTTTTGCCGTGCAGGGTTCAAATGGATACAAGGCAACGTTCTTCCAGGTTTCCCTAAGATCAATTCATTTCCTTTCCCATTCCTCCATCCCCAATTTATCACTCCAAAAGCAAGAAAAAAATAAGTACAACATTAGGTTTGATAACCTTCTGATAGTAGTGTGCTATTAAATATACACAAATCAGGGAGCTTGGAAACATTTAAGCCTTCAGATCTGCCAAGAAGACTGAAGCAGAGGTTGCAAAGTCTAAGGTTGTATATATTTTATGTCCTTTCTGACACCATGCTGCATTCATCAAAGCATCTTTTCTCTTTTTCTTTTTCCTTATCAGATCTGCAGAGGCTAGACTACATGCTTTATTACTATACCAGTCAAAGGTCACACAGTCTTCTGAACAACAACGATGTCACTTTAATTTCTTGAGAAAAATCTTCCTTGACGTGAAAACTTACCACAAAAGCAGTTGTGCCACTTTGTTTGTTTGAAGCCCTGCAGAACTGCTGCTGTGTAAAATGTGTGCAGTAGCTCCTAGGATTAGCTCTGTGTGATAATTCTAGTTTCTGCTGGTATTACACACAAACATTCCTTCTCAATTCTCTTCGCCAAGGCACATATAAGCCTTTCACAATGGCATTATCTTTTATCATAAATATCATTTATCTTTTAATCCATCTCATGTTTTAGAGAATTGAAATCAAGTGCCTGAAGTTGATTTCATAACAATCTTTATTTATTTGCTTATTTGGCTGACTAGTAATTTTTAAGTAAGTTCCTAGTATAACTAACATATGATCATCCAGAATCAGCCTCCTGCTGCCAAAAATTATCCGTGTTCTTTGATTGAAAGATCAACCACTTCCTTTGGCATTTTTATGCCAAATGTTAACTCTGGATCCCCTTTTAGCAGCAAAGAAGTAACATTTCACAGTCTGTTACGCAGGGAACAGGCTACTTCTGCATGTAATTTCAATCAGATGATTAAGTGTAAGGATCTGAATAACCATCTTTCTGAGTGGTAAGCATGAAAATGAATTGTCAGAATATCCTCAGCTAGGAGACCACTACTGATCACTCCTGCACCAAAATAGTTTCCTTCCACCTCTCATTTTAGTGATGCCATATCTTCTAATACTTACAACTCTGCCTTACAGCAAGGCTAGCTGGAAGACCAATGTGATTCATGTCTGAAAGCCATTTACCCAAAATAAACTACAGGAAAATAAAGTATGCTCAGAGGTATAATTTCAGACTACCATTGTCAAGGGAAGATAAAATATGTAAATTTGTATTTCATTTAGGAATAGTGCAGCAATCAATGTTTCCAGTAATGTTTGATTCAGCAGGCTGTTGCAGGGAAGTGGGGCTGTTTAAGCAGCAAGCTAATTTCTGGATATTATTTTTATGCACAGAATATAATACCTTATTGATTATCATTTGGCTAATTACAAGGCCAAGATGAAATGCCACTGTGTGTGAAAGAAAAGGTATAAAGAAGGGAAGCAGGAACCAGACAGAAAAATTAAGCAGATACAGTGAAAAGTAAGGATGTCAAGTCCTGAGCAGAGTGAGAATGCAGGGATTGCTGCCAGAGGTGACAGGAGAATGAGAATGCACAGAAAGGATGATCAGCCTCTAAGCAGGTGAAAGTGTATGTTCTTACTATGGAAAGGTTTTTTATTGATCTAGAAATGAACTGATTTGAGAGCTTTCCATGTTTCACTACTCCTGACACACAAAAAATCCCACTATATTTAATACTTTTATGTTCTACACATTGAAAAGTCTGTTCCAGAGGTTTAGATATTCTTCCTAGCTATTTCACAAGGAGAAAGAAGAGGGGAAGTGGGGTTGTTTGGTCTGTGTGATGCAGCAAGTACATTTCTACTCCTGACATTTCTCTTCCTTTGGCAGCTTCCCCACAGATCACCGTGTGCATGGAGAATACAGAAGCAGCAGGGCAGCACAGCACAGCAATCACAAATCTCCTGTGTATCTAAAGCTGAGATAGTATCTCCAGCGCTGAAACTAAGAAACTGTTTCAATGACATCTGGCAGAATTTACCAGATGTTAATATGAGAATTCATGCATAGTAAGACAGGAAAATCACACATCTTCAGTGAATGAACTGTACAACACTGAAGAACTGAGAAAATGCAGCAGAAGTAAATTGCAAAGCAAAGAAAAAAAAAGTAAGTCCCTCATACAGCCATTTTTCAAGCATGCTTTGATTTAAATGAATGTTATAGCCCTTTCTTATCCATTGACAACTTCTTGTAATATTTTAATGAATACAAGGTAAGTATTCTTGCCTATGTAAATGAAAAATAAATAAAAAATATATATGAATGAAGATTTAGGGATGTGTTATAGCCAATACATGACAGCTGGTGAAGAAAGAATTGATAATCCTAAACCCTCCCTAATCATCTTTTTGTTTAAATAGATGTTACTTTGTCAGTAATGAACAGATATATATAATTCTTTATGTACAACTGAGGAAAACTGTCAAATTAAGTCACACACATTGAGGACCTATAGCCAAGTAAGGAAAGTGTTTATCAACTTTGTCTACTGCTAAAGCTGGAACTCTGCATTTGTCTGCACTGAATGGTACCTGTTTCTTCCAGACTGTTTCTCCAATCCATTGTGATCATATTCAATTTTAGTTCCATCCCCCAGCTAACACAAAGGAAAAAATATCAACCCAGACTTAGAGATTGTGTCCTGAGCTGCTGTGCAGATGTCAGATGGGAAGAACATCTTACGTTTTTAAAGTTCTGTCAGAAATGTTCACAGATTATGGCCCCAAGTTTGCCTGTTTCTGACTTTCAGAAGGACTTAAAATGTATTATTTAAACTACTCAATTCACTTCAATAGCCATGGAAGTCCTTCTGCAAAAGCAACTTGAAGCTGCCGGATACCACCAAGAGTGAGCTACCAGACACATTCCATGTGGAGCCTTCAACAAACAAATTAAGCAGCCATTGCTCCCACAGACTCTGTTTCAGACTGATCATTCACTGCACAGGACATACCTATCAGCTTTCAGGCTCTGGCCACACTGTCAGAACTTCCTTGACATGATTTTGTGTTTCTCTTCTGTCTCATTGATACATCCCTGTCTCACTCTCCACACACTGCCCATACAGGCTCCTACCAGGCCTGTTGGGTAAAGCCATTGCTAAGTTCTCATCCCAAGGCGTTTCAAGGAAGAAGAGTGTCAGAACCCACCTCGGATTCTACCAGACAATGGTACCACCAGTGCCAGATGCACCTTCTGTGGCCTGTCAGAAAGCCACCAAGGCTATTTACCCAGGCCACCACTTGCAAAGTGGCACGTACCTGCATCATGGGCTCCCCTGTACAGAGGAAGTGAACAGTATCCATCTTAAGGATTTGAGATCATGGGGAATTCGACACCTGCTTCTCTTCAGGATTGCATGTTGTTTGAGAATATATTATTGCTGATACTACTATAGAAGTAGTACTACTAGCACTACTCCTAATACTGCTGTTACTGCCAGAAACATTAATTATGTAATATTTATCTCTCTTTATACTGAAATGTCATTCTTTCAGATTTAAACCAACCATGACTTCCAAACTGGAGACCCTTTCATAATAAACAGCACAATCATTTTCTTTTTCCTTGGCCTGATTTTCAAATAATACAGATATTTTCACCTTTTCTTCCTGATGTAACTTACAAATTCTGCCCTAAAAACATTTGGAGACTCATAACTGTGATTTTACCACTGTTGCTAATCTTACATATAGATTGACATTTGAGTCAGGTTTAATATAACAGATGAACCCAACTGCTGACTGGTTCCAGTTATGTTAAGATGTTCAGTGACTTGTAAAAATACTAAAAAAATTACTTCTCTGGCAGGCTGAGGAATTAACACCATACTGAAATACAGACCTCTTCTCACGTAATTTTCTTTGTTGGGGAGATCTTTTAATCCATCTGTTATTAACAGTTCTCAGTATAAAAATGGAATTTATGGGATGTGGCAAAAGGAACAGGCCATATGGGAGGACTATAGGAAAATCGTCGGAGTAGGCAGGGATGTGACAAGAAAGGCCAAGGCCCACATGGAATTAAGTCTGGCAGAGGACATCAAGGACATCAAGAAGGGTTTCACAAATACATCAGCAGAAAAAGGAAGATTAGGAGAAATGTGGGGCTGCTGCTGATTCAGATGGTTGTTCCAGTAAAGAAAGACACAGAGAAGGAGGAAACGCTGAATGCTTTCTTTGCCTCAGTCTTCACTGCTGAGGATGGCTCTCAGGAGTTCCAGAACTCTGGGATAAGAGAAGACTTCCCCCAGGTTGGGTTAGAGATTAGCTGGGCAGACTTAACATGCATAAATCCATAAAACCTGATGGGATGCTCCCATGAGTTCTGAGGGAACTGACAGATGTTGTTACTCTGCTGTTCTCCACCACTTTTGAAAAATCATGGAGAATGGTAAAGGTGCCTAATGACTGGAGGAAGGCCAGTGTTACTCCCATCTTTAAATAGGGCAAGAAGGAAGGCCCATGAAACTACCAGCAAGTCAGCCTGACCACCATCTCTGGAAAGGTGATGGAATACGCCATTCTGGAGGTCCTCAATGACCATGTAGAAGAAAAGGTAATCAAGTAGTCAGCATGGATTCACCAAGGGGAAATCATCCCTGACAAATCTAATAGCCTATACTATAACACAGCATGATGGGTTGATGAGGGGGAACAGTGAATGTTGTCTATTTGCACTTCAGCAAGGCTTTTAAGACCATCCCATAAAATCCTCGTAGGTAAACTCAGGAAATGTGGGTTTGATGAAAGAACAGTGAGGTGGATCAAGAACTGATCAAACACCAGAGTTCAGAGGGTTGTGATCAGAGAATTAGAATCCAGCTGGAGGCCTGTAGTCAGTGGTGCTCCCCAAGTATATTACTGGGTCCAGTCTTATTCAACTTGTTTATCAACAACTTGGACAAAGGGAAAGAATGCAAGGGATCCTCAGCAAGGTTGCTGACAATATGAAACTGGAGTAGTGGCTGATACACCTGAGTGCTGTGCTGCCATTCAGCAGGACCTTGATAAGCTTGAGAATTGGGCAGAGGGAAACCTAATGAGGTACAACAAGGGCCAGTGCAGGGTCCTGCACCTGGAGAGGAAATCCCCAAGTCCCAGCACAGGCTGGAGTGGGACCAAGGAGAGCAGCTCTGCAGAGAAGGACCTGGGAGTCTTGCTGGATGACCAGCTGACAATGAGCCAGCAGTGCCCTGGTGGCCAGGAGGGCCAGTGGGATCCTGGGGTGCATTAGGAAGAGTGTGGCCAGCAGGTCAAGAGAGGTGATCCTGCCCCTCTACTTGGCCCTAGTGAGGCCACCTCTGGAGTGCTGTGTCCAGTTCTGGGCTCCTCAATACAACAAAGACAAGGAGCTACTTGAGAGGGCTCAGCAGAGACCATAAAGATGATGAGGGGTCTGGAGCATTTCTCTTATGGAAGAGAGACTGCAGGAGCTGAGACTGTTTAGTCTGGAGGAGAAAATACTGAATAGGGCATGTCATTAATGCATGTAAGTATCTCAAAGGCGATGGTGACAGACTGTTTTCAGTGACAGAATGAGGAGCAATGTCCATAAACTAAATAACAAGAGAGTTCCACTTCAACATAAGGAAAGGTGGCAGAGTGCTGAAACAGGTTACCCAGGGAGGTCATGGAGTCTCCCCTTCTGCAGACATTAAAAACCCATCTGAACATGCTCCTGTGTGAGCTGCTCTGGATGACCCTGCTTTGGTAGAGGGGCTGGACTAGATGATCTCCAGAGGTCCCTTCCAACCCTAACCATTCTGTGACTCTGTGATTTATCTGCCAAAAGACTTGTGACACTGAGTGCAAGAGTTGTGAACAATTCATTCATTTCCTCAAGCTTTTGCAAAATATTGATAGCAAATGCGTGTTTGCTCATAACTGATTAGCATCAAATCATTTTAATTTATACTGTTTCTACAGAACTCAAGTTCCAATCCACATATGGATAAAAAGAATGTGATGTCCCTCCTTGTCTTCATTTCATTATGCACTTTTCTCCCTTGTCTTGCCATCTGTTTCGGTGTTGGGGTTTTTTAAGCTCTACTATTTCACACTACTAAGACTTTGCAAATTTCAAACTGAAAAAGGAGTTGAGTAACATGTGTAATTTTGACTCTTTTACATGGTTAAATAAAATATTCAATCTTTAGCAATTTTAATTATCTTTGAGGTTTTCTATCAAATAGTATTTTCTATAAAATCTAGTAACCTCATACTTAGTTCTTACACAGAGGTTTTCACCATGACAAAACACGGAATTATCAGTCTGCCAGCATTTCAGATATTCCTGAAATTCCTCAGTGCTTCCCAGGCTCAAGTTAGGTCATCTTGCTAGACAATCATAGACCACAGAATGTATGAGTCTGAAAGGGCTATATGGGGAATCACCTCGTTCAACCTTGCTCAAAGCAGGGTCAGAAAAACTAACTTGTCCAGGACTGTGTCCAGTTATGTTTTGAGAATGTCCAAGGATGGAGACTGTACAGCATCTCTAGACAGTGTTCCAGTGTGCAACCACCCTCACAGTAAAGTAAAAAATAGATTCTTATATTCAGACAGAATTTTCTGTGTTTTACTTTATGCCCATTGCCTCTAGTCTTCTCAATGGGCATAATGAGAAAGAGTCTAAATATTTCTTCTTTACACCCAGCCATTTATAAACACCAATAAGCTTTCCCTTGCCTCTTCTCATCAGGATAAATAATCCCAGCTCTCTCAGCCTCTCCACATATGAGGAATCCTTGTAGACTTGCTCCAGTCCAGTAAGTCCATATCCCTGTTGCATCAGAGTATCTAGAACTGGCACTCCAGATGTGGCCTCACAAATGCAGAGTAGATAAGAAGGATCACCTCCCTTGACCTGTTAGCAACATTCCTCCTAATGCAGCCAGACTGATGATCATGGGCAATCTTTACACGAATTAATAATGGAAACAAGGAGGCTGTTGGCCTCCTTTGCTGCAGGGGCACATTGCTCATTCTTGGTCAGCTTGTCCACCAGGACCTTTAAGGCCTCCTCTGAAAAGCTGCTTTCCAGCTGGTCAGCCCTAGTGTGTACTGGTGCCACATGTTAACTGCTCCCTGTGACAAGAACTTTGCCCTTCCCCTGTTGAACTTCGTAAGGTTCACTTTTCCAGCCCATCCAAGTCCCTCCTTGCATCAAGCCACACGCACCTGGTTTATCAGCCATTTCTCCCAGATTTCTCTCATCTGCAAACTTGCTGAGGGTAGAATCTGCCCCATCACCCCAATCACTAATTAAAAAGTTAAGCAGTGCTGGACCCTGTATTGCTGCCTGGGGTTCACCACTAGGGTCTGATCTCCTGCTAGTCTTCATGGTGCTGACCACTGCACTTTGAGCCTGCCAGTTCAGACAGCTTTCAGTCCACCTCCACAAGCCCCTACTTCATCAGCTTGTGAGCTCCTTGATCACTTACATTTTTTGGAAGTTATCACCAATGCCCTCCAGAAACATCCTGAGCTGCTCATGCCCTTCTGTGCTGTCCCTCCAACAGACATGGGAGTGGGACAAGCCACCCATGAGACGAAGAGATGATAGCTCAGTATGGTAGTTGCACTTTACCTTCATACTAGTGAGTCACCAAATACCATCTGCTTTGCCTTCCCTTACATGCAGTATTTCAAAACTAAACTTTGAACCACGTTTTGTATGTACTGTGCTCCAAACCACTGAACTATCTTGGTAACCCTTTACTGGACTCACGTCATTATGGCAATGTCTTATACTCAAGAGCCCTTTCAACCCAACCTTGCTGAGTTCCCTCTGCCTCCAGTCATCAACCACTCCTCCAGTCCAGTGTCATTTACAAACTTGAGATGGGTGCACTCCATCCCATCCTCTTGGTCAATAATATAATAGAGGAATTACACAAAATCAGCTCCAGTGCTGATTGATCACCAAAGGACACTGCCCAGTCTTTTCAGTCTTTTGGAGGGATATATTTAGTTAGAGGGCTAGGCTCTAAGTGACATGCTTTAGAATTGAAAGAGAGTGTATCTTTTTTTTCCTTTTTTTTTTTCCATTTTCTGTCTCTGTATTTTTACTGACCCATAAAATTCAGTTAAAATATATCATTACACTGCATTTCTGTTTTCAGAAATTTTGAGGATTCCGATCAACTTCATTCTTTAATAATTATCTGCTCTGTTCTACACACAATTTCAACTAATACTTCTGTTTCAGCACAATCAGACCTACATGAATTGCAGTTACTGGAGGTAAATTTAAAAGCTTCTTAAGAAATACATACTCAGTGTCTTATCATTATAAAGAAGAAAGCTAAAATAAAGTTGCAGATAGATAAATCACATTCATAAGTGTGAAGTTGTTAACAAGGTAGATTTCTTCAAAGTCAAACAGAACAATAAAAATAAAATTTCTACTCTGCACAGGACAAAAAGGCAGGAAATTAAATTTCACTGCAAAAGGGCTGACAGGCACTATGGTCCTTACTTGACTGCTATACATTATGAATCTCTTCCTTATTTTGCTAATACCATCCATTACAGATGTTGAAAGGTCATGAGTCAGACTCCAATATAGCATGAAACTGAACCCATCATCACAATAAATTCTTATTGCTTATTTACCTTTGGATTTCAGAATGCACTCCTATTACCTTTTCGAGTTTTACTCTGTAACCACATAAGAGACCGCATGTCTATTTTTAAATGAAAGCATTAAAGTGGCTTCCTGACCATTCATCACACTACATTCCTCACCGCCTCCAGTACTCACTTCAGAGCTCTCTCCTACTTGTTGGCTTTTTTTTTCCTGTGTGCTATGGAAAGTGTCCAAGACATCAGCTTCATTTCAAGGACCCTGTGTCTTCCCACATTTCCTTATGCACCAAAAGAGCCAGATTCAAAAGAAGTGAAGGATGATCTAGGGCAACCTTTACATGAAATAATAATGGAAAGAACCATTTTATATATCAGTTCAAACAAATTAGAGGAACTGGTACATGAAAGAACTGTCTGGGTGTGACCTACCTGCACATTATGCATTGGGCAATGCAGGAAGTGGACTGACAGTCAAGTACGACAAGCAATACCAAGAATCTATGTGGATATCCCAGTGAAGCCAGAAACCACTGTCCTGAGTTTCTGCTTGTGGTATCTGGGCCGAGAAATATTTCATTCAAGTAAAATGCAAAAATAAAAGAAAGTTTGGGGTTTTTTCTTTAGGGGAATTAAGTTGAATAAGTCTACTGAAATGTGATACTTGGGATTGACCCCGTCTTTCAAATCAGATCCCAGCTGTGCAAAGGCATCTGCAGGCCTTCGACTACATTCAGCCCCCATCTCTGAATCCTTCTAATTATACCTGTATTCATATTTATGATGGATTACATCTAATATGTATCACTGATTTATCTAATATCTGTGTATAATATTGTATCCACAATTTTCCATTTCATTCGTTATGCATTGCACTTTGATTTTAATGTATTTGCTTTTGTGATGCATCTGCCCACTGAGCGGGAATTTTAATTGAAAATTAAGCTTGAACTCACTTAGAATATTTGAAATTTAGCATATCATTTTATATTATCTTACCAAATTAATTACATATGATTACATATGTGTGATAAGACAGTCTGAACTATGGCTGAAGTATCACAGTGATGATAAATGACAAATTGCTAAGTTTGGGAAAAGTGACTGATTAGACTGACAGAGGATCAGTGTTGGAACAGTCCTGTTTAACATTTTAATTTTTATATTGAAGACATAAACAACTGGTTAATTTGCTGAAAATTTGCAGATGCTATTAAGCTGGGTGCTACTGAGAATGCTAATGAAGGCAAGGAATTTAGTTTAGAAATGTGTTTGGAAAATAACAAAAGAGATCAAATTTTCAAAGATGTAAAAGCATTTATTAGTAAAAGCATCCTGCAAAATTAAAATATCACTCACAAAACCAATCTGAACACAGCTCTAGAAGAAGCACTGGAAGCAGAAAATTAGATAAATGTGAATTCTACAGTGGAAGTAAGGAGAACACATATTAGGTAACACAGGCAGCTGCTGTGAGGTAGCAATCCCTGAGGCACAAAGATAGGTTGCCATTAGTGGGTTTATTTCTCAGATGCTAAATGGATGGTCTGTCATGTAAAAACCTAGGTAGTATCCAGGCATTCCATTAGGACACAGACTTGAAGGTGTTTCCCAGATTGGTTCATGAATAGGTAGTAGTAAAAAAACCTATAAATGCAGACTTTTGCCATGCAGCTGGTCAACAAGGTAGTGATCACCATGTACCTGAACAGCACAAACAACAAATCCCTTTCTGTATGGCCAGATGCATAGTGTGATTCATTCGACCAAACTTGGAGTTATGCTAAATATTATGGGTTAGTATAGACAGTGGAAAGAAGGAGACTACCACAGCACAGGTTTCATTGCATCCTAAAGCAGACATCTAAATGTCTTGACTGTAAAGGCTGACCAACTCAGACACACATATCTAAAAATAGGTGAGATGAATCAGACATCAACTTTGCATCCATTGTCACTTCTCAGTTCAGTTCAGCTTTGATGGGCCCTATCTATACATGTGCATCCTGGTTATGGATCAGGTCTTAAGCAGGGAACTCTGGAAGACCAAACTAGCAGTACTCATATAAAACTAAGGATGAAAGCACTCTCAATAACCATCAAGGCAGAAAACTCCACAAGTTAAGTGCAAATAAAAGTTATGGGGACAAGGAGAATGGTCTTAAGCCAAAGGAAGGTAGATTTTAGATTAGATAGTGGGAAGAAAATCTTTACTATAAGAGGGTGAGCCATCAGAACAGGTTGGCTAGAGAGGTTGTGGATGCCCCACTCCTGGAATTGTTTGAGACCAGGTTGGATGAGGCTCTGAAACTAGTGAAAAGTGTCCCTGCCCATGGCAAGGGGGTTAGAACTAGATGATCTTAAGGTCCCTTTCAACCCAAACAATTCTATGATTCTATGATTCTATTATTCTATGAATGGGAGATTTAGAAATATCACCTAATTTTATTACAAGTTTTCTTGCAAAGATTGAAAGAAATGTCTATAAATCAAAAGAGCTCTCATACTGGACAGCTGAAACACAAAGCCAGCAAATAGTCATTTGAGTTTTGTATTTGTAACTAGCCACAGTGCCACACCTTCTCCTTTAGTACTACATAGCTACACATATTTACACATACAGGTAAACAAAGTCAAAGGTAAACAAAGAACAAAACATCTGTCATATTGTTTCTGCTGAGAGAAATGTGTATTTATACATATAGTGTTCTGTAAATAAAGATTAACAATCTTGCAATGATATTTGAAACACTGTAAAGCCTTAAAATATCCTCCATTTCTCATGCCAAGTTTTTGTCATCAAGGGGATGGGTTTAAAACTTCTTTTAAGCAGAAAAGGTCATACTGTGATTCTGTCTATCAAGAATATTCAGAATGGGACAACTAGAGTCTAAACTCCTTATATTTTATGATAGATACAGCCTGTGTCTCAGCATTATGCGAAGACAGAAGAGTAAGTGCGTGCTGACAACTCAAGAACACAGCAAAATTTCTAGAGACACTTTTACCTTTGTATGCAATTTTTAAATAAATAGGGCTCTTCCTGTATCAGATACGTATCCCATTTGCTTTTTGGACCTCCACAAGTCAGAAGGAACAGGAGAGCCAATTGCTATGGGAACCATGCTTCTACAATGTGGGGTTAAAGTAGGAGTGAAGTAGGGGAATGGAGAATGATGATACTCCTCTTTTCTCTCTCCAGAAAGCTAACTTGATGAATGGTGTAACTCCTGAAAATTCTGCTTTGCAGCAAGAAAATAAAAGCACTTCCTCTGTTTATCACAGCCAATAGAAAGTGGCAAGATGAACATGATCCACAATCAATACACAGAGATAACACTGTGATCTTAAATCTAACAGAGACCATTATATATTACAACTGAAATACAAAATCAGCAAGGTTTAACCAGAAATAACATGTGAAATTGCCTATTAGTACAGCTTTGCAAAAAAAATGCAGTAAATTCTCTTCACCCTTGGATGACTCTGAATAAAAATTGTACATCTTTCAAAAAGATAAATTACAATTCTGAGGGAGACTGGTGAATCTGCTGCAAGAATCCCTTGATGGATAGAGTAACTGGTCCATGGAAGGCTAATGAAGTCAAGATTACCATATTTTGTAAATCACTCTACTGCTAGGTTTTTGGCTCCGTTAGGACAGCCAGCGGTAATACCAAAAACTAGGCAAGAAGTTCTTGTCATAAGCATCTCCTAAGACTTCTACCACCGTGACAATCACTGCCAAGTTTAAAACCATTGCTGATGTACCAATATCTACACGCAAGCATCCCTTTCAAGGCAAACATTTTCTTTGTATTTCATTCATCTAGTTTTCTTTTCTTGGTATGGAGGTTGTGCTTCAAAAGAGAGGCTTTCTTGATTTACCATACAGAAAGTTCTCTGCATGACCTCTTAATAAATAGCTCTTAGTCCTAGGGATAAAACCTGGCATATCACCTGGCTCTAAAGCATGTCTGTATTATAGTACCACTTTGATTGCAGCTACCAGCACACCAAAGTTAAGAGAAACAACCCTCTTGACTTTTATATCTTCCCACTGCATTTCTACCCACCCCACAAATTATATGTCTTACTTTATTAATGCTGGCTTTCAGGTTCTGGGGAGAGAAGCTTACACTGAAGTCAATTATTTTGGCTGGGGCTATGGTTTCTGTCTATGCAGACCTAAAGATCAGATCTTTTCAAGGCACCTTTGCCTTGTCAGTTTCAGTAAAACCATCCTTCATGTAAATAAGAATTGTATCAAGAGTATTTTTCCCATTGTTATACAAGTACTTATATGATTGCTTTGATCAGTAAGGTTTAAATAATTTAATACGTATCACATAAATATTATAAATGAATTCCATCTGTCAGATATTCATGTGAGTTTTCTTACGTATCAAGAAATTCTTGCTTCTGTTAGTTTTCTTTTTAAAAATAAGGACATCATTTGGAACAAAATGGTAAATGCATTTAAATATCCCTGCTTTCATAATAAAAATAAACAAATATTTATTGGGAGATAATTTAATCACAAAACCGAGAAAATAATCAGAAAAATCTCATGGTTTTCCTTAAATGACACATTTAACATAGTTTTCAGAAAACCTTCCATTCCAGCCTCAAATCTATTAAATGCACTTAAAGTACTGTTGCAGTACTTGATCCACTCAGCAACAAGAAGCAAATTCCTAACAGAAATGTGAATAAAAATTCATTTCTCTCTTCTTCCTGTTGCTAAATACCTCTGGAGTTAACATTCCTCACTACAGCTTCAAGCTGCACTTCTTCCAATACAGCACTCTGATCACATTTGTGTCTCTAAACTTCTTGTGGTTTAGCTGGTACTAAGCCATGCACTCGTAAAGGATTCCTGTGCTTGGAAGTTGCTCATAAGACATCAGGGTGACATTTTTCCTGATCCTTCTTGTTTTAAAACCCTGTGAAACGCCCACTCCCTCTTCACGACATTTCACTGGCCTCCTGTTGATGACTCCTTTCTCTTGGATCCCTGCCTCTCTGCTTACTGTGGGCACATGAGAAATCACAGAGCACCCGGAGTCAGTGGTCATGGCAGGAGAGAGGAGCTCTGGAACAGTGGTGATGGCAGCCAAGACAGAGCATGTGCTAACTGAGAGCAAAAAGACCCCAGCAGTGGGAAACAAGGGTAAGAGCCACAAATGGAGGAAATAGGCAGCAGGACTGAGTTCTTTGACTGATGGACATAGAAGGCCTGGAGAATAACTAGAATTGGGTATGAACACCCTCAGAGAACAGTGCTACATTCCTTCTTTTAAAAAAATTCCAGATTATTTCTCTATGTTCAAAATATTTACTGTGCATCTCTATCAAACAAGAAAATGTTTTTAATGGTATGGTATCAACTGGTATCAGAGAAGTGAAGAGATGGTACCTGAAAGTAAAAGACACTTTTAGTTTAAAAGATTGCCTATGCAAAAGAAATTAAGAAAGTTTAATTGTGATGCAAAGCCAAAATGTCTAATCCTTCAGTGGAACTACTCAAATCAACCAAGTGGTCTTGCCACCTTCTACTTTGAAACGAACCCTGGTTTACTTCTCCTGTACTAGTCGTCCAGCAGGTTGCCATTCTCAGAGCAGTATGTGAGGCTGCCACACTTTAGCCTAGCTACAAATGATCCAGAACTTAATAACAGCCTCTGGGTTTGGTTTTTTTTTTTAATTCTTTGCCTTCACAAGGCCCCTGCATTGTTTCATCACTGCTTTGCAATGAAAGCTAAGGAGATTACAAGATGTGTCTGAGAATGACAGCAGAGTGGAGATGTCACAGGTGGTATTTCTTTAGAGACTGCACAAGTGACAAATCAAAATCAAGCAAATTGCTCCAAAAGCAACACTATTCACCAGAGACTTGGATCTATTCAAATATAATACACCATAATAAAACCTTGAAGTTGCCCTAAACAAAGCATACTTAAATGCATTAACTTTTTCAGAATCTGACTGTTCTCATGGATCTCCCTTTTTATTTTAAAATTGAAAAAGAGGCATTTTATGACTCTTTCACACTAAAGATCAGAAAACATATATATGTAGAATTTCACAGAAGGAAAACATCCATGACGAGGTATGAGCAGGGAGGTGCAGAACAGATCCAGTGATTTGTGAAGTTTGGCAAGTGGTTTTCATGTTATTAGGAACAGCAAATCACAAAAAAATGATTCAAATTTTGATTTTTTTTATTTTGAATTTTTTTTAAATTTGAATTTATTATTAATGTATAATATAGAGAAAAACACTGCCATCTAAATTGAAACTAATTTTGAAAAGAAAATACAAGAGCATGCAATTTCAAAAATTTTGTCAAGACTATCTAAACTATCCTTCCTTGATTTTTGAAATTAAGATGTGGTGATAGTAACGTGGTTTCCCAGTGTTTGTGATTGTGAAAGAAACTGTTCTTCACATGAACAATTCTCCTCACAATTTTCTCCTTATACAGGTGCTGAAAGCAAGACCAGAGAACAGGAGATGTTTCCGCAGCATCATAACATTTCACCCATGAAAAAGCTGTAATTGGTGAGGCCCTCCCCAGCACAGCCCCACCGCCTGTGGCAGCAGAAGCCCATCCTCATCTCGGGTGAGGGACAGCCTGCACATCACAGGGCTGGCACAGAAGAGCTGCCTGGTGTGCTCTCCTGGCCACTGTGCTGCCACCACCCTGCTTCCCCACCACCACAGGACACTGCTGACCTGGTTTCCAGGCTTTTCTGGCTAGACATGAGAGCCCAAAGAGGAGTATTTTGTAACCAATAAAGATGAAGTGGGGATGGTGGGAAGTGAGCTCTCTGGACCATCTGCTGAAACCCACAGAGAGCCAGAGGTGACGGAAATGCATTGTTACAACAGGCTTTTACATTAAAATTCCCCCAGACACTTAGGGTAGTCTCTAGCTGACGTCATACAAACCTCCACATAGGAGACATCTGCATCTACACTAACCAGCTGAGGCTCCCTTTATAGTTCACAAAAAAAAAAAAAAATAGGCTTTCTCTAGTATACAGGTTATCTTAAAAATAGTCACCTAAAATAGATTAGATGATTTTTTCCACATAAAAGTGCCTACTCCTTGATGGCACAAGAACCCTGGCACACTAGCTGAAGGGAGATATCCCCAGCCCATATTTCCAAACCCAGGTCAGAGGAAGTCCAGAGCCCTTCTGCCCTGGACACACCCAGGAACATCCCTGGCCTCACAGCACCAAACCCCACTCCTGCGCTGTCAGCCCTCATTGGATTCATCAACCATCTCCTCTGCTCAAATTCCTTATGGCTCAGAAGCAGTAACAGGAAAACAAAAATGCCAAGCCCAAGTCATTTTTCTCACACCAGATGTCTGCATGTACAGCACTCATATGGGTTAAGGTGCATTAAACACAGCAGTTTCAAAGGCCTGAAATAAATGAAAGGTGACACTAAGAAGATAGAGTAAAAAGACAGAATTACATCCGTGAACAAAGACTGAGTCTTTTGAGTTAAGAAAAGCTACTGTCTTTCTGCTATATGAGAAGTAACTGAAATAACATTTAGGAAGGGTTAACATAAGGTGGCTGTGCACCCTTTGTACCACTCTGAACCCCTTGATGCACTGAAAAGTGAAACATTAGAATAAAACTGAAACTAGATACCTTCCATGACAGTTCAAAACAGGAGTTTAGCCAGGCTTATCATCATTTTTCTTAAGTATATGATTTGGAAAACAAAGAGATATTGCCAGGAATCACAATTAAGGCTTATTTGGGGTTGAAAAATATAGACAACATAACACTTTTCTTCCTGTTTTCAGTTAGACTTTCCCAGTAATAAAAGTGACAATTTAAGAAAGCTAAAATTAGCATTTTGACAAGTATTTTATGATTCACAATTTTCATGCCTACAATACTGTACTGAGGAACTGCATTCTCTGAGAGGCAAAATAGAATATCTTGTTCATGTGAATGTTAGATGTCAAGAACTGATTTACCAAGTACATGGTCTTTTAATAACTTCCTAGGTCACCAACTGTTTCATGAAGCATCCCAGAATGTAGGAATGTGCAAGGTGGAGTTACACATTGTCTGCAATGAGTTGCACACACAAAAACCAGTATCTGCTTTGTCTTATTTACAGAATAATACTGGAAATGTATCCTAACATCACTGCAAAATGTCTATGCTTTTAAGTAATTAATATACATGTACAACCCAAAACCAGTGTAATGCTTCACTTTATTGCATCTTAAGCCTGAAGCAGATTTTTTTCTTGCTTGGGTAGGATAAGTAAACCAGCATGCCTTGAAATTTTCACTTTAGAAATAATTTCCTTATCAATGTCAATTTCAGTGACTGTTCCACTGCTGTGTTGTACAGGGTTTGGGGGAGGGGAAGGGTTTCCATTTGCTTAGTAAGAATGAAAATATATGCCTTTAAATGAGCTGACACACAGCTATCATGTTATTGTGTCATTCCATTACAAAGGAATCAGTTTACTAACAGAGAAAAGACAACCAGCTTTTAAGTCACACAGGGATATGTTGTAGTATTCCTGTCAGAAATTATACGCATTAGGATAGACTCAACTAAGTGTCAACTAGCAATCTGAGTGCAAATCAGCACTACTCAGAAAATCCCAGTGGTAAAGTCTACTGGTTTGCTCAGGCCATGCCCTAATTACAGCATGTAAACCTTTCTTGTTAACACTATTGCTAATAAAGCCCTGGCTACACATCCCGTTAGCCGGCTACTAACTCAGAAAACCAGGTAAGAATAGAAAAATAACTTTGAAGAACCCACATAGTGCTCTTTACACGACAGTAAAACTATTTTTAGACTTGCTTAAGCCTGTAAGAATCCACCAGCCTGATCACCCTGAGGACAGAATAGAAAGGGAGACTCCAGATGTCAGCCATACGGTGAAAGACAGAAATAAAGTGATACTCAGACAGCTCAATTATACCTGGCTGCCCACCCCCATGGGTGAAAATCTCAAGGGCATAATTTCCCCTACTGCACTAAAAAGCTGCTCCATGGTTGGATTCACAAATCTGCAGAAGGCAGCTTTTCTGCCTTCCCACATCCTTTGTCCAACATTTCAAGGATTTGAGCTCTCCGTATAACCCAGGTTCAGCCCTCCTTCAGTTACAGGCAGGGAAACACACCTCCTCAAGCTGCCACTGCTTGGGGTGGCTGGAATAGAGAGATACATCAGTCTTGTTAACAATGTCCTTCTGCTATGAACAAATAAACATTGCATACATAGATGTACCATTTGATGGATAAGCAGCCATTTACCGAACTACAAGATCATTTTCATTTCCTGCTTTTCATTCTTAGCGAATATTTAAGATTTTATTTTACGTGGAAGTGCTATGTCACAAATTTTCAAGGGAGTCCCACTTAAAAGGAATTGACAACACAGTAATTAGGAAATGCACATTTAATCATGGGAGACCTGAGAGACATCATTCAAAGAGAGCATTCCACTCTCAGCTCAGTGCCAAAGACACCACATTACAAAGTACTCTGCCGAAGAAAGTTTCCCAAAGGCTCCTGATTGAAAAAAGTTCATTTAATACAAAGAATTCAGCTCTTGCAAGAATGCTCCCCTTGCCTTTTGATCACCACTCGCAATCTGGAGCAGTGACAGCTTAATTAGTTGAAATAAAACAGTAGCAAAGCCAAAGACTGAACGCCCTGCACAAAATAGCCAACATTTGGGCAGGGCAGTGCTCCCTCCTGGGCAGCAGAGAACCTTCAAAACTCCAGGGGCTCATGGCAGAGCACAACTCTCCTCCCTTTGCTCATGAATGAAGTTAAAACACTGTTTCCAAGCCCTATGCATCATCATATATTGGGAGTCATGATCTCTTTCAATGTTTTTATTTCAACAAAAGCAACACAAGTACTTTTAGATGTAACTTTTCTCTCTTCCTAGTGAACAATGCCCAATAGTCAGTTATCTGTCCCTCTCATGGCAGATCTTGCATCCAAAGTCAAGTATCCGTATTGTCTACTTGAAAGGAAGCTAATCCAAAGGCTGTATAAGGTCCGCAGGTCTAGGCTCACAGCATTAAAAAGACAGAATCAGCTCTCTTGCATTCATACTGTCCCTGAGAAACAATTAAACACAAGGACCTCAGCAGCATGTCTGTAATCAGCACTTAAAACTCAAGAGTGTGTACTCTACTCTCAGAACCAGGTAGAAAAATCAGAAATTTTTAAGGATCCACATTCTGTTAATCTCTTAAAAGTCACCATGACATGTCTTTTGCCAGAGGTTATTATAATATATAATTATATTATATAATAGAATTATATAAATATAATTATAGATTACTTCAATATTTTAATTCAAATTGAGAGGTCAGTGCAACAGAGCTGAAGTTCTGCAATTCAAATCCACTGAATATTTATGTGGGGAAAAATATTTTGGAGTTGCTCCTAGAACTGGAAACCATGTAAACACAATTAGCAAATAAACATCCACCTCCAGAAAACTGCCCATAGCCCAACCGAAACACTGAATCTGTGCAAATAAAAGCAGGTTTTAATTGCTGTCCACACTTTCCACTTATTTAAGCTGAAATGTAACAGAAATGTTACTCTTTTTACATGAGAAACTAAGAAATACATGTTTTTCAGGACTGCATATCTATAATTACCTTTCCAATAAGTACATACAGACAAATAAATAAAAGAATGAATTGTATCAAAAGTAATTTACAAGACAGGTAGTTTCTTGATGAGAACATGCAATTGATGCATTTGTGTTCCATTATTAAACATGGAGGCAATCCTCAAGTAATTTTATAGCATATGGCATCATGTTTGTTATATGTTAAGCACTTCAAAAATGATACATAAGTGCTTATGAACCAAATACACTATTAAAATTACATTCTAATTTCTCCCTTGGCTAATTTTCCAGAGTTTCAGAAGAAGACATATAATAACTTCTTCCCATTATATAATGCAGCACAACTGTTATTGGTGTAATAATGTCAAATTTTAATAACTTCATCGTAACAGTACATTCCACGTTTAAAGATTTATAGATAAGCAAACATGTTGAGACACACTACTCTGCAACTTCAAAATATTAAGCAGCCTGTGTGTATGAGTCTGAAGGCATCTGCCCCACCACATGCCTCTGATGCGGGAAACAGAAATTCCTATCAGTGACAATCTCCTTAAGAATATGTTTACGGTCCCAGATCACCCTGATATGTGAGCTCCTCCTCTTAATCGTATCACTATTCTTCTGGCCAGAATAAAAGACAGGTTTTAGGAACAGACTGCCTTAATTTCTGTACAGAAGATGAAGTGGTATCTCAATTCTAGAAGAAGCTTCTCTCAAATTTGAAATTATACCATCTCAATATATCCAGCTTCTCAGAACTCTCATCTCTCATATCAGCCTTTAATTTTTCCTTAAACAGGCAAAACTCTACACCACCACCCTGCTTTGACAACACAGGACACACTGCTCTCCTGCTCATGCAGAAGCAGGAAGAGAAAGGCAGTGTCACTGTGGAAAGCTGGAAGAGCAAGATGCAGAAGACAGTGCAGAAGAATAGAGTGACTCAACAAGCCATGGATTTGGGAATCACTTTCTGGATGACCTCAAACACTCCTTAAGAGCCACAGGTGTTTGCCAACCCCCCTAATTTGCACACTCTTTACTCCTGCTTCTAGCACCAGTAGGGCACGACTGCACTGCAAGATCCACATCACACCCAAGAGCCCAAACATTGCTGGACAGTCACATTTGCTCTATTTCAGCAGCGCAGGGTTTGACAGGAAGGGGCTCAGTCACAAGCATTCTGGAGCGTGCTCACAGAGGAGGCTCAAACACTGCACAATTCTACACCTACATCCATTTACCTGCGTGTCATGGAATGATACCTGGAGCTCATAGTTCTTCAGCATCCATCTGTGCTTGTATAAATGTTTCAAGGCTAAATGGACCGCGGGCACCACGTCTGCCGTCAGGTTTTTCTGACCAATCAGGCAGCTGTTGGGTAAAAGCCCAAGAAGAGAGAGGCGAGTCCGATTCAGTTCCTCAGAGCACTTAATTATTAGTAACATAAACAGCATCAGAGTGTCTAGTTTCCAGCTCCAGAAAACCATCTTTTTTGATGCTTGTCTTCTTTTTCTTTCTCTTCCCCAGCCATCCACAGCCCTGAAGAGAAGGCCTTAGATTCTCTGGTTGCCCGACATTTTGCGGCTTTCCTTTGCTTCAGTCAGCTGTGTCCCTCTAAGAAAGCAGCTAATTGTTATTAAAGGATAAAGACCTCTCTACGACTGGCTTTTCCAATTTGGACAGTAATCCAGCTCACAGCAGTGCTGTGAATCAATACTTCACAAGAATAATCTCTAGACAAATTGCTCTGCCAAATCTAATTTTAAACATGTGTCATTTTAAACATTCTGTAGGAGCAATATTCAACCATAGGTGACAAATCAATACACGAACTCATATGATTCCTTTGAAAACAGATATTCTAGGGGTTGATCAAAGTGGTTGCACACTGAACTCATATTTGAGTTGCATACAGTAACCTGTACGTCACTGGGTCAGAAGATTGCTTCAGTTTGTTTTATCTTGCACAAACACATTTTCTATTGGCTTCATACACATCAAACAGAGAATATGAAGTCTTGCACATCGATAATATTTTATACACTTCCAGTGCAAAAGCTGCATCAGCTCAAAACTGTACATCCTCTTCCTGGTTCTGCTTTTTGTCAGAAAACCCATTCTTGCCTTAAAATCAGTGGTGGTTTTGAGACAATTCAGCATTCAGGCCTGCTCCTCTCATCTACAGGCACATAGCTTTTGACAGGCATTTCACATATTGTTGTAGCTGGCTAGGTAATTTCAACACACTATTTGCAGTCTTCCAAGTAATATGCCAGGCTACGAAATGGAACGGACGCTGTACACGCAGAAATGCAGAGAAAATTGTAATGCTGGAGAAAATCTTCCCTGCTGCTAATCAAAACTTACCAGGGTGGGAAGGGATTAGACACAGGATCACCACAGCCACAGAAGAACCTGCACCTCTGCTCCCCAGGACTCTCAGCCCACCTCACCCCTCGGACATGCAGCATCTTCCCTGCCCCTTCCACAGCAGCAATGCCACTGTTCTTATAGAGGAAGCCACCGGAGTGGCTCTCCCCCAGCTCTCCCCATCCACAGGAGGCCCCCCACACCTACTGGAATACTGCCATAGGCAAGGAAACACAAGGGCCAAGCCCAGGGGCATGGAGAGGAAGGAAATCTGGGAGATGCTTGCTTATTGAGTAGAAAAAAAGCTCTGATTTTCAGCAAGTCTCATTATATAGGCAGCTGGAAAGCAAATTGCTTCACCATCTTGTGGAAATTCAAGGTTTCAAAAGAATTCCCTGTGCCAAGCTGGGATGGAAACCCAAAACCTCAAAGGTTTTCATGACTCAATAATCTGGAAGGAAAACAAATGGAAGGGCTCATAAGCAGAAGGTTAATTTGGTATAAATCAAATTTGAAATTATATGTTCAGAGCTTGGCAATTTATTTTGTGAATGGCTGACATTTAAAAAAAAGAGAAAGCATTAGTTTGCTGCAGAAAGTAAGGGTAGCTTGTCTAATTTTAATTTTAAAAACACAGTGTTCCAGGTCAACAAATTATTCTAAAACTGACATGCAACTAAGAAGTTTTTACAGAAAATCTAAATTCTAGTTATAAACATTCTAATTTATAATTACAATATATATGTCACATGACATGAGGGCATGTAAGTAAATAGATAAATAAAATTTAAAAGAGCAAAATAATAATGTATAAATAAGCAAAAAATTTGTACCTTGAGCCCAGCAAATAGCTCCAAGCAGGACATACACTCAATTAATCACTAACTGTCCACATTGACCCTTCTGCCAACACACCTGTGCAACCTGATGGACAAGAAAAGAGCCCAATGCATTCTTATACACAAACACAAGGTGAAATAGAAATACCCTTGCTTAGGGTGGAGAAAAAGTCTTGCATAACCTTTGCCTTTTTTCATCACCATTGCCCACAGTCAGAAAGCAGCAAGACTGAGTGGAGCCCTTCATGTGGGGAAGGAGATACTGGTTTTCTTCCTGTACAAGGCTATGGCCAAATCAAATGCAGTAAGATCAAAATTTATTATGGATATTTTCTAGACCGAGAAATTTAACACATTGTCTGGGCACAACACTAAGTAGGAAGCACATTCTGATAGCACAGTCTGCATAGCAACAATTTAACACAATGACTTAATAGGTATTTTCCATTCCTAAGCCTTATGATTCTATAATGTGATTACTGAAAACATATTTTTAAAACTTTTTTTTTTTAACTTTAGATGAAATTCTCTCCTGAACAGAGGGCCAGTATAGGCCAAGATGTTGCTTAAATCCCATTTAATACCTTTCTTAGAGGCTTAAATGGGATTTTGTTGGTGAATAGTCCTTGGACCAGCCTTCCTTACCAGCATTGACTACACTAATACACATCCTTTCCAGCATTGACTACACTAATGAAGAGGAGAGGAAAGCAGGCATTCATGCTGCCAAACCTCAGCAGCTAAGGTGCTCTGAACTCGTCTTCTTCCTATGCCCAAATCATCTCACCAGCTAAGTGAGAACATGGGGCTCCACCGAGTCATAGCTTTGGCTCATAGGTAGGTAACAAAAAAATGTCGTTTGACTATCCAATACCCTCTTCAGGGTTCAAAAAGACACAAATCTGCCACCACACCTCACTGAACCCGTGTTGCTTTGCCTGTGCCTTTAAATTCATGAGATGGCAATGATAAATCAGAGGCTATGAAAAAAGTTTCATCACAATATGGATGGACACACATTTAAGGGTGAGTCGCCTTATTCTATAGATCCATGACCAGCTTCAACCTAGACCTGTCTTTTTCTCTTCTGGTGCTACTTCTGTGTGCCCTCAGCATTGCTGCATTTAACCCGTGCCTGGCAAAGGAGCAAACAAGATTATGAACTAGAGCAGCCTCCTGTCACTTGTGTCCTGGACATCTGCTTCCTGACAAAAACACTTAACTATCTAACCAGACAATTGTTTCTTATATAGTATTTTCATTGCTAACTAATCCTGTAAAATTGTATCAAAATAAGCCTGTGTGTTTTCATATTTATGAATAAAATAGCTATATTTGCCATGCTCATGATTGATCATACAAGTATAATCTTCATCTTCAGAACAGTTTCTCCTGAGGCCTAATACCTACAAAAGCATATAACTAAGCCTCTGTTACACATTTGAAGATAGAGTCTTTCAAGTGACTTTGCCCAACACTCTCAAAATTTACTACTAAAATATAACAACAGTGAAATTTTAAGATGATAAATCAACTCACTGCATCTTACATCCACTTCTCAAATGTGAAGCTTTTCAAATAGCACTAATCTGAAACTTGATTTCAGTGTCAGAAAAAGAATGTCATTTGACTTTAAACACTGCCTTCTACACTCTTTTGGGGAGTTTTACCAAAGTTCAATCACTGTTGTTCAGTACATTAAAGTAGCTTTTGCAAGATTTAGCTGAAAACCTTAGGACAGAGCTGGTGACCAGATGACTCACTGTTGGCATCTCCTTTGTGAGTTCCACACAAACTGAGTAATATTCAGAGAGGGAAACTGTAGGAGGAAATTGTGCTCCCTTGTAGAAGCACAATCCCTGAGAACTTAAAAATAGAAAAAATCCCAAACACCTGGCATAAATGTGTCGTCCATAGCCAATACTTTCCAAAGGCAAAAGGAGAAATCTTTTCAGTGTTGTCCTCCTTGCCACATTATTGTCAAATTTTATAGCATTTAGGACTTGGTTCTCAATCCCCAGATCAGTATTTCTGAACTGTAAATCACTTAAACAGTTATTAGTTCATGTAAAACTTTGATTATAGACTGTATTAACTGTGTTAAAGGCTGGCTATATATTTAAGCTATATGTCACCTCACACCTCCCACATACAGCTTCCTCCCCCTTGAGTAACACCCATTAACATTTATAGGATGTTCTAATCCCAGCCTCACATGTTAGTTTTTTTCAAAGCAGGTTATCATTCACCCTTTCTTGTCCCACGTGTCTCTGCTCTTGTTGCTGAATCGCTCAGTGTAATTAGAGTACAGAGCACTTGCATATCCTAAGAAACTTTGTTAATGTACTGGAAATCAATACATTTATTGTGGATGGCAACTCCTGTTCTGACACTGAGACTAAGCCTCTACCTACTGCCAAAAGCAGCTTCACTATCAAGACACTATTATCTACTGTTACATGTCCCAGCTTTTTAAGTAGCTGCTATCCAGATAAAATTATTTACCTCCCATAGCATCATCCAAATGTGCAGGCTATCTACATCCACCTGTCCTACCAAGTCTGACTAGATTTGTTTGTAGCTAGAGAGAGCAAATGAAAATTTAGTTTTGCCTCAAACCCTAGTGTCTCACTCCTTGTGTGTAGGCTGCAAATCTCACTGCCTCCTTTCCCTCTTTCCCAGCAGCACAACAGAAAGATCAAATTAATTTCCTCTATTCTGAACTGAAGACTTGAAGAAAAGAGATAAAATTACTAGTATATACAGCAACGATGAGATTACTCCTGAAGTAATAGATGAAATTCTAGTGGCAGCACTTTTGAGAATGAAGATGATAAACTGCAAAATGATTGAGAATAAAGACACAAGAACACATAAAATGCTGCGGAAAAAGAAATCAAAATCAACAATTCATTCTATCTAGTTTAATGTTCAGAGGTGGCTTAATCTGTAACTTGGTTTATAGTGGATGAAAAAATGATTTCTAATAATACCAAACTTTTGAGCGGTTAATGAAAACACACTTTCTACCCTTCGGTAAACTATCCCCTTTTAATGAAATCACCTTCGTTAGATCTAGTTAAAAATGATCTGGTTTGGCTGCTCTAACTACTGAGGGCTTCTGCTGACATTGACGTAACACCTCCTGATACCCACCAGTGACAGAATCGTGCCAGCCATACAGACCTGCCTTGAGTAACAGGGCCCCAGGGACACAGCACTCCCACCATGTCACTCCTTTTGTTTACTTCATACAAGCTGTTATTTTTGCCAAGGTCAAACACACTGTTTTCAAATATGTGTTAATCATAAAAATGACTACTTTTTGATTGATTTTTTTTTTAAAAAATACCCATACCTTGCAAATTTCTCAGCTACAAGATCCTTGAGATGTAATAATCTAGTTTTAAAAGATATTTAATACTGTCATTGATCCTGAAAGCATTTCTATCCCAAAGGCTGAGTGAAATCAGCATTTTATTCCACCAGGCAATTTGAAACTGTAAAGCAAGTAACGATGAGTGCCTTTGTTTTTAATTAAAAGTGGCAATTCTAGGTCTCCTCATTTCTGCATTTTCATAGGTGGGCTGGCTTTCTAAAGTGCTGAGCATTCAGCAATTCCCACTGTTGTTGACAGAAAATGCAAATCACTCCCTGCTTTTGAAAAGCAAATCTTTAGTTCAGGGACCTAACTAGAAAGTCTTTGGGAAAAAAAAAAAAAAAGTTATGTAGAGCTGATACAATTAGCACACTTCACAGCAAAAAAATGAGGAGCAGAGGGGAGCTTGGCTAACCTTAAAGATGCAAAACTTTCTGTATCACTTTATATAGAGGCAGCTGTTAGAACTTAATTCATTTTGCTACACCGCAAAAGTCTTGCTCCCACTAGCACATCCCTCCAGATTACATTCTCACCAACAACACGGAATTTTGTCCTGCTTACAATTCTTAGAAAGAGAGAAAGTGGATGGGGAAAAAAGAGAGGAAGTTGGCTTTTTCTCTTGATCAACCTCCTGTAAATTATTAATACTTCGGGATCGCCAAAGTCACAGGAGAAAACAGAAAGCAAAACCCAAGGCACTTTTACAGAACTTTAAAATTATATCGAAGACCCCACAAAAACAGAGCTTAATATTTTTATACCATATATGTATACTAAAATATACCTACACGGTGCTGGTGAGATAAACACGAGTGCACATCTGAATGACAATGCTTGAAAAATGTTACGCGTTGTATTTTATACCACACTTACTGTTAGTCTGTCAAAAATTGCCCCTTCATATAAAAGATAGTAAAGAAAGAGATTTATTCTTTGCTAGAAAAACACTTAATTCCCTGTGAAAACAGGAGCAGTAAACAGTGGAAAGGAAGTTAATTAGCATCCCAAAAGGGGCCTCTTACTACTTCTCCCTGGAGGTTTTGGATGTAAAATGGTTACTTAGACACCTATTGTGTGTATGCATCTTCACATCATTCTGTAGTTCAACGAAGCTGCAGAAGAAGCGGAGGCCTACCCTAGGTAAATGGGAAATTAGAATACATTACTTTAAGAGAATAAACGATTCAACAAATAGACTCTTTTAGAGATATGTGGTAGTGGTTATTTGATAAATAAAATAAACGAGATTATGGAAATAACTTAGACACAATAAATTCCTCTGATGGGGACTTTGGCAAAAAGGGTCTTACAAAAAAGGTGGGGGAAAAGAAGAAAACCAGTTCAGCCAAGAATTCAAAAAAGGTTCTGCAGAACCATCTACTCAGAGACAGAGCACATGAGCCTGGCAGACTCAGCATGCAAAAAAAGGAAGCATACAAGGTTTTCACATAAAGCCTGTGACAATCTGACAAAGTGAAGAAGTCTTCTGATTCCATCAGGATCCAATCCATCAGAGGACTTCATACAAGGGAAGGATCCCCTAGACAGCCATGAAGTCAGAAAGCCTTGATCCCCCTCTTTTGCTGGCGACATCCCGAGCCTGTAGATGGCAAGGTATTGCAGGTAGGGCAATGTATGTAAAAAAAAAAAAAAATTGGAGCTGCTGCTCTCACAGCTTCAGCTGCTGCAGGGTCAGCAGAGTTTAAGCTGGAAATAACAATGGACCTTTAAAGGGATTTCTGGCAAATCACAGAGAAAAACTGTCCAGGGACAAGGATTTTGGGGGATCCTTACAACAAAATTGAAAGGTTTTCTAAAGCACATGTTCCAGTTTGCAGCAGAGCGGGCAGAAATCCCCATCCAAAATACATGGTCTGTATTGTAAAATGTGGATAATCCTAATGGTCCTCTGATCTTAGAACTCATTAATTTTTTAAGGAAAGTACCATGGCCATAGTAAGAAACCTAAGTTTTCTAATCCTATCACTCAAAGTCCTGGTGTTCACTTCAATGCAATTAGTCCATTATCTGAGCCTTCATCTCTCAGAAGCCTCAGTAACAACAATTTGGACAACTCTGCTGAATTAGCCCCCATATTCTTCATTCTTTGTGAGTCTAGTTTTCAAGCAGAAGGTGGATATTTGTCTTGAATTTGTTAGCTTTCTTCTTTACATTTGAGAAAACTTATTTGAAAAATACTATGCACGAAATTGTCAGAAATAATGAAAAATTAATGGCACAGAAATTGAACATCAATCACTGACTTAGCAATGAAATTACATGGCTATTCCATCACAAGGGGAAAAAAAGAAATTTAAAAAAGTGTTTGCCAGTCAGTATGTCCGATTTCCACTCAGCAGGCAGTATCAAGCAGTCCCCACATCCAACAGATCTTACCCACAGCAAAAGGCTTTGCAAGTAGAGAAATCCCTACTTAGCAAAGAAGGCATTTCCTAAGTGTCAGTGGCATGGCAAGGGGAGACACTGGGTGACTGAAAACCTATTCCACCTGTTTGTAGGGGCACCACCTTCTTTAAGTCATAGCAACAGTGTCCCTGGACGAGCTTGCTTCAGGAGTCAGGCTACCGGGCCATTAATGCTGGAGCCCGAGAACCACAAAAGTACTGCAAATCTCACTTCTAGCTCAGCTAGGCCCACGAACCAGAGAACAGTGCATCTGGCTGCTGAAAAGTTTGAGGCTCTGTCACTGACTTGTTCCAAGATTCCTAGTACAAAAATAAATCTGAAAAAATGTGATGTATGTGCACTGCACCATCTCAGTTTGGAATCCCACAGTCTGAAATAGGTTTCCTGGGATATATGGGGCTGCTGCCTATTAACAGACATCTCCACAAGATTGAGTCATAGCTGTGCTCACTGATCTCAGTACAGATCTCTGCTAACCCCAGCTACCCCAACCATTATCCAAGTCAAAAAGAATCATGGAGGTTTTTCCCTGTTAACTTCCATCACTTGATTGCTTGAGCCAGACCTCTGCATACAATGGTTCAACCTTTCCTAAGGAAAAGTATCTCCTTTCCTGTCATAGCAATGGATTCCACTTGAGTTTTCATGAAAGACCTGTTTGATTCCCAGATTCTACAGTTTGCTCAAAGCCATTATTCTTCATTATTCTGTTTTATGCCATGGGAACATCCATAAAGCAATGAAATTGAAAGCAAAAAAAGCTTGATATGCACATGTATCATCATACTCATTATTAATGGAAGATGGTGTTTTGCAGCCTTGACATGCAATGCTATTTATGATGTAATTTCAAACAGGTATATGTATTTAATTAAAACAAAATAAATAGCATATCAACAACTTTCTTTGTGAATGCCATCATTAAATCTCTCTCATCTAGCTCCCTCCTTTCTGTTTTCCTCTTGCAAATATTTTCTTAACAGTTATCACCAGGATATTACACCCCATCTTTTCCATGAACTTGAGTAATTTACTCTGGTTGATAATCATATAAGAGGACAGGGCCTTTCTACTCTTTCTTCAAATGCAAATAGATACTACTTCCCAGATTTATTCCAAAAAATAGTTTTTCCGTGCTGATGGAGTGTGTTTGGCATTTGAATCAAAAGATTCCATAACAGTGTGTTTTGCAGCATGCATAGGATAAGTTATACAAGAAATTGCAAGACATATGCCAGAAACTGGCTTTAATCTCTTTGCAGAGATATTTAGAGGATATACATTCTGCAGGTCTGGGATCCGCACCCAGAGGAGTGGGTGCAGTGAATACATGATTTCTCTCCTCTCCCCACCCACATCTTAACATCAGCGGAGAAGCCAGCATAGAATTAACATCAACACTTAACTTTTAGATTATTCCCTCCAAGTTTACAAAACTCTAAAGCAAAAGGAGGTTATGTCTTAACCAGAGTCATGTTACACGGAAGTCAAAGGGGACACTGACTATTTAAAGTATGTCCCCTCCACGCAGGGTGTCACCAGCAGAGCAGACAGCGACTGTCACCATACAGGCAGCGTAGTGCATTTTAATGCTTCACTCTCTGCAAGTATCAGACAGCACAAGCACTCGGAAATATTTAAAGGTAAGAAATTACTCAGCTACCTCAACATATGCCAGACACATGCTCACCTGACCATACAGGAACAAATGTCTGCCAGCTCTGTCTGCTGTAAACTGGACGCTCTTTCAGACCCTGACATCTCCTGTGTATTCAGCCGTTACCCTCGGACGACCACAACACTGCCTTGCCTGTCCCACTGTGAGCAGTCCAGAAATCAAAATAAGGCTCCAGACAATTTAGTGCTCAGAGCACCCACAAGCATGACAGGGCTCACGCTCAGAAACCCCATTTGACTTTGGTACATCATTCTTCCTCTTGCAAATCCAGGCACTGTTGGAGGGACTCGGATCAATGCCCAAGACAGAGGGCCTAACCAACACATCACAGGCACCTCTTTAGGGGGTGGGGGTGCCCCTGCTCAGGGAGGCATTACTGTTACAGCAATGGTGGAGTTCTTCAGGCAGCAACCAGTACTGTTTGTCCCTCTCTGAGGACCACCATGTGGAGCTCCAGTGGACAGACACCTCGTTCTGTACCACTGACACAAACCTGCTCTCCTGTTTCCAGAATGCATTCCCCATACTGAGTAAAAGTGAATAGTTCTCTTACTTCCACTTGTAGGAACAAGACATGAGTGGATTTTATTGACACCACTCATAACTGGACTTTCTGGAAGAGGCATCTTTATTTGGAGGCTCAGGGTCATTTAAAGCTTAGAATAGCTGCTAAGCATGACTCAGATGGGTGCATGGCCTTTCTTAAGCTTGGAGAGTTTTACTGAAAACACATGCACTTTTTTAGCAAAAAAGAAGAAGAAAACAAAGATAAAGTCTACACATACTACACCTAGACTGTAATTTCTGATCAGATAAATTAGGAGAGGCACTTCCTACTTAGTTACAGAATAGAAAAAGGCAAATATGTATCAAATATCAATAAGCTCACATTTTCTTTCAGATTTTGTGGAATCCTGTGCATTTTCCAGAGCTCACCCTTCTATGCCAACCTACTATTTAAAGGTATTAGAATGTATTATTTCACAAAGATGAGATTATATCATGATTACCACAAGGTATTTTTTGTAGTTAAGAGAAAATGAAATAATCTCATCCCCCCCAGTACAAATATTCTTTCCTCTTTGTGATAATATACCCACTTCAGAAAGATTTTTTTTAACTTGTCAAGACTCACTTTGATCTTCAGAAACAAGTGCTTTCTTGACTATACACTTTAAGATTCAAAACAAATATGTACTGTCTGTGCACCACTGCTTCTACAAGGAATCAGAAAATCTAGTGCATATTTGAGGGAAGATGTCCAAATGTAGAAGGACAGATATCCAACTTTGATTAACTTTCCTTGCCTTCTTCCACAATGCCTCTTCCTCAAGTAACTATGTGGTCAGTTTTTCCCTGATGCAAATCAAATACTGTTCAAATTGATAATAGGGTCCACTAGAATGATAGGTTCCTTTATTTAAGGGTTATTCTGCTTTTTTCCTGCTTTTTTTTCGAAAAAGATGTGTGTCAGGGTGCTTAAGCTGAAATCATCTTTCCTGATTTACATGTATCTTGAGCTATTAGAGGTTTTTCTTTCATTACTTTGCGAAATACTTCTTTGATTTTTCAACTAACTAAAGCTACAATCATAGAGATGGAAAAAAAAAAAGAACTATTGTATCATGGTTGTTGATCTGAAGCCATAAACTATCAAGCACCCTTAACTTCTAGGACTTGGTCCAAGGGCCGCTGGAATCAGTGCATTACTGCCATTAATTTCAATGGGGTTTGGATGAGGTTCTTTAGAGATGATCACTTTATAAATTCTTGAGTTTCTAAAATAACACAATTATGAAATTTTGCCCAAGAGTCTCATCTACAGAGAGAGACTGCCACTCTCATTGAAATGAACAGCACAAAGTAAAGTCACTTAGACCAGAATTCTGCAAATGCCTACATTTGGGCTTCATTTTATTGGCTGAGTCTGCATAGGAATACCCAAATAGATAAAGACATGCCCATGAAGTAGTAAAATAGACTGGATCAGTATCACAGTCCAAGCACATTTAAAGATCAAAAAATACCCAAAACAGAAGGGTTTGCATTTTTATATGTGATGTAACCTGTGGTCATATTTCATAACAAAGATGTAATTCACACAATCTAGACTGAGAAAAACTAAACATTGTACTTAAGTGCTTAATTCAATTTAAATGCTTTGAAAAACACTAGAGCTGCTGCTCGTGTCCTCAAAGGTTAATGAGTTCAAGTGCTGACAAACAGCAGTTGACCTTAGAAGGCATACTGCAGTTCTTCAGATGGTTGGTCAGAAAGTAAAGGCATTATGATGATTACTTTATGCAAACCAGAACTATCAAGCCAGCTAGAATATTCAGTTCAATCCTGGCAGAATGAACCTGAATGCATAATAATTTTTTTTAAAAAAATAAGTCTGTTTATTTTCATTATCGCTTTTCACAAGCACTTAGTTAATGCACTACGGAAAATTGCAATACAAGAATCAGACTGCAAAAGTGAGGGATTTTGGAGAGACATAAGAGAGAATACATGAGCTAGTAAATCACTGCCATAGATTTCCTAAGCATTATAAATATACTGCAATTATTTCTCAAGCTATTAAAGAAATCCCATGTGTTCAAGGCTCTACATTCTCTCTTTCAAGAGCCAACAATGTCACAAGCACCACCTGTGAAGCCCTGAGAGGGAGACATACTCCCTGGTCTCTGATTATGCAATGATAAGGATCCAGGCCCTTCAGGCATATCTATTTATTGGCAGCCTCAGAAAACAGGCTGAGAATCAAGTGGGCATGATGAGCTAGCTACCTTCCTGCTTACCGTAAGTGCACCGAAGGAAAAAGGTAATGTCTGAACCGAGTGAAAAAGTTTGCACTGCCATTAGGTATTTAATGGCTATTCCAGGCATTAGCCTATTCCTTTAGGGTGCAGTCAATCTAGCACTCTTCATGGACACTAACTTATTTACTTGTCGCTATTAAGCACGCAATAATGATCCAACTGTACTCCAGACATATACGTTCGCCTGGCTTAGCATTCCATAACCATCCATTTATTAATTGCTTAAAAGCATTCAAAGCAACATAGCAAGCTGGCAACACAACCCTGATTTCTTATGTCCCTGGAGTACAAAACAGTAAAAATGCAATTTTTAAGAAACTGATACACATTCCAGAACAAACAGAGTAATATTTTTCCTGAATATTTTAATGGTAACTACCTAGTTCAGAACCCAAAATCTCAATTAAGAAAATCACAATATTTTGACTGCAAAACGTGCAGCACTTTATTGATTAAGATGATACTGTATGAACAGGGGACATTCTGCCTAGGCTTCTCTAATTCCTATGCATATGTTATTTTTGTAATAATTCTATCCAAGGGAAGAACTAATACAGAATAACATCATGAAAACAGAATTAGGAGAACTCTGATTTTTTCCTAACACGCATCCCACTTTATGAGACAGGTAATGCCATTCAGAAAATCCCCCATAATTCTTTTCATTACAATTGCAGAGTTCCCTGAGATTCATTTTTTTAAGGAAACAAGCAGCTACTCTAGGCTGATCTCGCCTGTATTCCCTGTCAGTATCTAGTCTTGTTCACACAACACAAGAGCATGGCAGCCTGCTCCTTCCTAAGTGACATCTTCAGCAATATTGCCCTCCATGCATTTCTGCTCAGATATCTAAAAAAAAATAATAAAATAAAAATCAACCCACCACTATGACAAATTTATGTCAATAAAAAACAGCCACCCTGGAAGGAGAGGCTTTTGGTAGTCATTTCAGGGCCGGAAACACTGTCACGAAGCAGTACAGCCTGTCACTGCCGCTCTCAGCTTGCTCCCCCCGGACCATGAGAACCGAGGGGGAGCAGACAGGGGCTTCCTTAAATTACAGCCGGGAAGATTTTCAGCAGTCACTTGCTTTACTGGGGGTTGTCTTGGAAGCGAGCCCCGGCCGCCAGCATTACACAAGAAGCGACTGCCATCTTCAGGGGAGCCCCGGTACCGGACCCGCGCGTACCCTCCGCAAACACACAGGTACTGAAGTTGTGACAAAAACCGGGGGCACTTGCGGGCGGGTGGTAGCGGCAACCAACTCGACAAAGCCCTCGCCTCTCTCTCCCGGGTAAAGGGGATGTGTTTCCCCGCTCAGCAGGGCGAGCGCCCTTTCCCAGCCCTGACGGCCGGCCGCCGGCAGCGCTCCGGAACGGGGGCAGGCATCCCGCCGCGCTGGCGGCGCTCCGCGGGGACCGGCACTGCAAATTTAGTTCTTCCCGAGAAGCGACCGCCTCCGCGCCCCGCCGCCGCCGCCCGCCCGCCGCGCACCCCCGGGCGAGCGCTCAGCCGCTCCCGCCGGAGGGCAGGGACGGGGGAAAACTCAGCGCAACCCCGCGGGAGCCTCCCCGCCTCCTCCTCAAGCTACGGCTGCGATCGCTGCCCTCGGCGTCCCGTCGCCGCCTGGGATAAGCCGGGCTGGCGGCGTGAGCCCGTTGGCGGAGCCGGGGAGCGGAGCGCCCGGCGTGCATCTGTTGCTGAGCGGGGGGCGGCTGGCACAGGGACGCGGCCGCGGCTCCGCTGGGCGAGGCGGCTTTCCTCCCACCGCCGTGCGTGCGCGCCAAGGGCAGCGCATCCCCGCCACCGCCACCTCCGAGCAGCCCCGCCGCCCGGGCACCCGTCCTGGCCCACCCCCGCGCCGCAGGCGACTGTCGGACAGGGGCGCTCCTGGGGCGGCGGGCCGAGCCCCCGCGGCCGGGGCAGCCGCTCCTGGTAATACCGGGAGGGCAGGATACGGCCCGCCGGCTCCGCGTCCTCCCCCTCCGCCGCCGGTCTCCGCACATCTGCCGGCAGCCTGCGGGGCCGGGCGGGCAGGGCGGTTCGGAGGCGGCGCGCACGGCCCCGCCGGCAGCCGCAGCCCCGGCCCGGGCGTCCGCGCTGCCCTTGCGCCCCTGCACCCGCAGCGCCCCGGGACTGGGCGGCGGCGCCTCCCCCTGCGCCCGGCGGCGCGGGGCCCGCGGCGGTCCCTACCTCCGTGTCGTAGAGCAGCAGGTCCAGGGAATAGGGGTTGAGCATGGACTCGTTGCGGATCTGATCCATGGCCAGCTGCACGGCGGGCAGCACTCCCCGGCCGATCCTGCTCTTCTGGTCGTCGGACTGGCTGAGCGGCATCAAGCCCATGATGGAGATCGGCGTGGTGGCGTTGGGGGGCAGCCCGGCCGTTCCCCGGGAGCTGCCCCGCGTCCAGCCCCAGCCCGGCGGCGCCCAGCCCAGGCACAGGAGCAGCAGTAGCATGGCAGGGTTGGAGGTGGCAGCGGCCGGTCTCCGCGGAGAGGGATGCATGCTGCTGGTTGGGGAGGAGGAGGAGGAGGACTGAGGGTGGGGGAACGGGCTGAGCGGCGGAAGAGAGCCGAGCCCCTCTCAGTCTGGGCGCATCCCCCGGCGGCAGAAGCCAAGGCGGGAGGAAAAGATCTGCCTCTCTCCGCTTCCTCGGGAGCCTCGGGGTCTCCTCTCTCTTCCCCCCCCCTCCCCTCCCCTGGCAATAATCCTTCTGGCAATGGCGCCTACTCCTTCCCAGGTCTGCCAGCTGCAACCACCAGGAGCAATAAATAAATAAATAACCACCACCACCACGCACACAGATACGCTCCCCACCACCCTCCTCCGCTCTCCCCGGCGGCACAGCAAGGGAGCGGGACCTGCCTCTGCCTCCCCAGCAGCTGTCCCCCCTCTCCGCTCAGGGAGGGACAGCACCTCTCAGGCGCGGGGGGGGGAGCCGAGCAGCCCTCATTGAACACCTCCTTCCTTCCCCCTCTTCCTCCTCCTCCAAAAGGGTGAAAAAGAAAAAAAAAAAAAAAAAAAAAAAGGGATGATGCTCCGGCAGAAAACGCCGAAGAGGAAAAAGCCCCCCCTAGAGCCGGGGAGGCGGAGGAGGGGAGCGGTGCCGAGCCGGGGCGGGAGTGCTAATGCCGCATTCCGCGGGAGCCGGGGCAGCCCCCGCCGCGGGCGCGAGGTGCCGCCTGCGCCCTTCCTCCGGCTCGGGCAGAGCCGCCGGGCGGGATGCGCGGCCGGGGGGGCAGAGCGAAGTGCGCGGCGGCGGGGGCCGGACCGCGCTCCCCCTTCACGGCATCAGCGTTCGCCGCCCGTGGGTCGGGCACCTTCTCCAGGTGGAGCCGCCGAGGCGGGCGCGGGGAGGCGCGATCCGCGGCCGCTGCCCATCGGCGGGCAGGGCGGGGAGGCCGGCGGCAGCCGCGGCCCAGGGCAGCGTCCCCACGCGCGACCCGCCGGACACACGGAGGGGCCCCGCCGGCAGCGCTGCCCGGCGCGGCGGGCTCCGCGCACCCTCCGCGCCCTCCCCCGCGCACGGGCGGCGCGCACACGCGCTCCCACTCGGGCCCGGCGCTCCCACTCGGGATCGGCGCCCCGCACACGCGCAGCCAGCCCGGGCCACGGCAGCGCTGCGGCACGCAGGAGCGGGGCGTTTCGCTACAGCAGAAGCCGTGGGGTTTTGGTGGGGTTTTTTTTGTTGAGGGTTGTTTTTTTTTCAAACCGGTTTCTTTTTCCCGCAGAACTGGCGGGTTTTTGGGAGCCTGACACCGCTCGGGCTCCCAAAAAAAAAAAAAAAAAGAAAAAAAGAGAGAGAGAAATTAAGGCTGCGGCAGGACTCTGTACTTTCCCGAGGGCTGTCGCAACCCTGTGAATAGCCTGTGGGAAGTGAGCCCTTTCCATGCCCGTAGTTGTCTCCACATCTCAGTGGCTGTGGTGCATATCCCATAGACAGCCCATGGCTTTTGCATTGCTCCCAGGCTATTTTCCCACCCCAGGGAGCACGTTCACACTGCCCACCCACATCCGTGGTCTGCAGAGTCCCAGAGCAGCAGTTCACTGATCTGTTTCATCTCAGGTAGATCCCACACAGGAGGCGGTACAGGCAAAATGCAAAACTTTTCTTAACCCTGCCTTAGGCACCCCACTTTCAATACATATTCATAAATTTCCTGAGGTCACTCCGAGCAAACCTTTGAAGATCAACCTAATACATCTAATTTATATTACACAGCAATGGCAGCACGTCTGCAATAAATTGGAAAGAATTTTCATGGATTAATACAATCTAAGATTGTAAGATCTGACCTTGGGCTAAAAGCCCTCAACTGGTAATTTCATGACACTTGTTGTGTTACAGCCTTTCACTCAGAATGACACCCAACAGTGTTGACTTCAAGGCATCAGTAACGAAGAGTCCGTCACATCTCTTGATAAATCATTTCGATCATTAATTAGTTTGCTAAAAGGTGCATTTCATATTCAGTATCAATTTGTCTTACTCCAATTTCCAACCACTAGTTCTCATCATACCTTTATTAGCTTAAGGGGACGTACTATCAGTGATCTTCTCCCACACACAGGGGCTAAGATTAATCACATTTTGCTTTTGTAAAATAATAAGGCCAACTTTCCCTCACCTCAAGAATCATTCCTGGAGGCACTTCCAATGCACCTCTCCTTTTCCCATATGATGCTGAACTGGCGCTTCTGACCCTGTGACCTGCCTGCACTGGGCCATAAGCTGCAACCTCAGCACCAGTCAGTTCCATAGGCTGGGCAGGTTGGCAGGTTGGGAAACCTAATCCCTACAAGGGAGACCAGACAGTGTGTTGTCTTTGTGGGGATGTCTCTTTATGAAATCATCTACACCATGTTTTGAATCCATATTGCCTAAAAGCATCACCTGCCTCCTTACTCCTGTGCACTTGGTCTGGCACTAGAATAAATCAAACCATGAGCTTTCTTTGTGCAAGTGACTTGTCCAGCAGTTTGTCACCTGCAAACTTTCCAGCAACTCATTTTCTTCCAGAAAATTGATTATCATAACACCAAGAACATTCCTAGGATGCCAACAGGAATAGGTGCCATATTGATTTTGTGTAATTCTATTTTTAACCAGAATATCATATGCTAAACGATGTTTTGCCATTCTCAACTTGATATGCATGTTTTTCTGTCAAATTTCATTCCACAGGAAATCTTTCTTCACTGCTTGTATACTGTACCATTCCGTGATTTCCACCAGTACTTGGTTACTAGAGCTACAGCTGCTTGGATCAGTTTGGTGATCATTTTAAAATACTGGCAGTTTATTAAAATGCACACTCACATTGTCTCTGGACCATCATCAGCTTTCCAAGATTTGGGGTTTTTTTGGAAGCAATTTTCACATTTTTGAGAACTCAGTCTTTCTGAAAGAAAGCTTGAGGCCAGGTTGTGTGTTACAACAGAATTAGTATCTTGGACATTATTAGCGACTGCTTGACATCCTTCTTTACTACTGCTGCAGCAGCAAATGTCCCTTTGTTAGCTGAAGATTGAAATGCATCTCCTTGCTTTCCCAGCACAGGTCGGAAAGAGTTACTGGACAGTTCCACTCAGTGTGAAGTTCAAGGCTTGCCCTCATGTGGGAGGCAGAGACCAGCTGACACTGGTGTCCCTGCAGTGCACAGGGAAGGCCAGTGCTGGAGAGGTAGGGCAAAGAAATGCATCTAGGAGCTGCAGAGGTCTGGAGTAAGGCTGGATATCATTTAAACCAAGCAAAGCTGCACTACAAATTGCACTTTAGTATTTAACACTTACAATTTAGTATTTAACAATGTGGGACTTCTGACCTTAATCTGTTTGTTGCTGCACTCCCCACCAGTAAAACAGGGTGCTTGTCCTTCATGGTAATACTGTGAAGACAGATTAATAAGTATTTGGGAAACGCTAAGAAACGGTAGCAGTCAAGTTCTATAAAAACAACCAACCAATCTAAAAACAAAAAAAAAAAAAAGGAAGTAACTCACACTAAGAAAATAACTTTTATTTTTTCAGTCTAGAGATTTGTTATGGGGATACAAATAAGGCCATATATTGAACAATGAGGATTAGTTAAAGTAACCCTCTGAAAATTCTTCCTGTGTATCAGTGAGGCATGGAAATGATAGTTTCCGCACCTTTTGTAAAAAACAACAAAAAACCCCCTCAACAAAAATAAAATCAATCAAACAAGAACAAACAAAAACCCCCAAGCACCGTCCCCAAAACAGGGAATGTATTGCAAGAAAATCAAGTAATTAAAAATTGTAGTGTAATAGACACACTGAGGCCAACTTTTGATTTCACAAAAATCTTTATTTCTGGTACCTAAGTATTTAATTTGCAATCTGGTAGAAAGTTTCATGTTGTCCACATATGTTTTCAACATGATTGTATGCTGCAGTTATATTTTGTAAAGCCTGCTTCTTTCCAATTCTCAGCACTGAGAAATTTCTTGTTTCTTAGGCACTATACTGTGTTTATGCATGACAGATGCCCAGGTAACAGTTCATTTTAAGTAAAAGGAGGGCTAAAGGAGAATTGCACTGAAATGCTTATTAAAGATTGTGTCAGACACAGCCACTGGTCCAGCTGCTTTTTTTTTTCCTTAGAAATCCTCAGAATGTTTTGCTACCATCAAATTGGTAAAAGTGCATTCCCTAGGATGAAATCCTCTGAAGCAGCACATATCCTTTACCTATTAGGCAAAAAGGCTTTATATTCTGATTTGGTGGTCCACATCAGACACCCTCTGTTTATTCCTTGTTGGCTAAAATATCAATTCATAAGAATTGTAAAATCTATTCTCTTAACTCGAAAATCAAATGTCACTTTCTTCCTGGCATGTTACCCAATCATTTCAGTGCTTCAATCATGTGAATCCTTCAACCATATTTCTGTAAAAACACTGTCAAGTATCTTCCCGCTAATGATTGCTTCCAATTTCTCAGTTATTACTAAGTCTTCTCACAGTGTATGCACAATTAACAATTTTGTTCTTTATATATTTATATTTGCTCATCACAGAGTACCTAATTAATTAATTTCACATTTAAGCATCTGTACTGGTATGACTTCCTTGACCAATTTTTCTTCAGTTGCAAGTTAAATATCTTCAGACCATAGATAAAGCAAAAAAACCTCAGAAAACTGATTTTTCCCTTAACACCAACAAATAAATTGCACCTGCTGCAAGTCCTCTCCCACTCTAGGAGATGGTTTGATGCTACACAAAATATGTCATGCAGCCCCTTAAGCCAGCAACTCACTTCCTGTATGTACTTTCCTGTATATTCATCTTCTTACTACTTTTAGAGAGGTCACTGAGAAAGTCCTGCCCTGTTTTTGTCTCCAGCCACCTTTGCAAATCCTGGAGCTATGCAATTCCCGTCAGTGCTGACTGGGACTGGTCTAATTAGGTTTCCTCTATTCATAAAAATATCAGTGAATAGCAGATTAAAAAAAAAAAAAAGAAAACTGTTAATCTAAGCATAGTAATTTTAGTACTGCATGTACGTGCATAATGTTTTTGCTCTGTAAATGAGAAATGTAAGAATACTGCAGTGCTGTAATTTGATCTCAGCTATTGCTGTTGTGGTTCAACAGAACAGGGGAGAGCTCTCCTATCCATCTTTTCCTCCCTCCCAAGGGCTTTCCCACCTACCTCAGCTAACTTGCTGGCACGAAGGTCCACATTTGTTACAAGAGTATACAGCATTCTCAAACACTGCCAGAAAACCTGCACAGTTGCAAGAGTATACCCACAACTGTATGATCCTAACCCTACAATCTCTCCAGGCACCTTGATTGCTATGTCTTTATATCAGGGTATCAGGACAAAGCTCAGCTAGCTTCAAGTTAATCTCCAAATCTAAAGGCCTTGAGAGAGGCAAACGAAGTTAAAAGAGCATCAAACACTATCACTGTGCAAGTGCCCATGTTTTCATAAATAGGAAATAGGATCACAATCTCATCAGTCCTGGTGTTATCAACCAACATGAATTTCCCCTTGCAGTGTATCTTACCACTTCCTATAAATATAACAAAAATTGAACACAGGTTTGAGTCTCTGTTTTCAGCAGAGCCAGTAAGGAATACTATTTCCAATTCATGTTGACTGCTGCATGTACGATGATGGCTGTTGTTCCCAGGTGTTTGTGCATGCTCTAACAATCCCCCAACAAAATGGTTCAGCCAAGGCTGCATATACAGAGGTTTTAGTGGTTTATTTCTTAGAGGGAAGGTTCATGTACTGTCTTCTGTTGAAGTGAAAATCCAGTAAGTTTTAGCCCATGTTGAAGACCCACAATTTTTAAATGGAAGGAAATTGGTGAGTGAATAAATGAAAAAAAATTCAAAATCATTACCTGATAATTTCAAATAAATATGATAATTCGGCACCTTTCTGAAAAAAAAAAATACAGGAATAGAAAAACTAAAAAATAAGCATTGGTTTGTAACTGAAATCCTCCAATTTTTCCATTTCTATGAGACATCCAGCCCCATCTCTGCTCAGGAGAAGTCCAAAGTCCACAGTCCATTCCTCAGCAGGTAGCCCTGACCTCCTGCAAAAGGAAGTCTGGATGTTAAAGGAAGACTGAAGATCTGCTTCATGACTCAGATGCCTAATGGAGTTGTTCACCCTCCAAACCTGAAGCCAGACATTAAAACAGCTCCAGTGTGCTGAGAAGGAAAAAAGGCTATCAAGGAATAAAAAATGGTAGGTAGAGGGCTGAAAGGCCAACACAGAGGGAGCAAGCTGATGGCATTGCTAAGGTCTGGTGTTTGCTTTTGAACACAAGTGTGTTTGTCTAGCAAATATGCAACCCAGGCTAGCAGGTTTGCTGGCACATGTGAAAACATCTTAGCTGGAGGAAGCCAAAAGTGTCAATACTTTCCTCTAAACAAGGGCAAAGTGAAAAGATGTATAGAAAATAATTTCCAGTTACTAGGTTTCACTTGCATACCACCATCTGATGATGAAATCTTGAAATCCCAAGACTAAGAAAACCTCACTGAGAATGGAGGTCAGTGAGAGATTTGGCTATGATTCTAGTAGCTGGGCTTTTATCAGCTAATAACACTATTCAATCAGCAGTCAAGAAGGCAAAGCAGAAATTAATAGAAAATCCTTGCTGTTCTCTCATGCAGCCACCCACTTCTGATTTGTGGCTCCACAAAGTGTAAACCACTGTGGCTACCAGGTGAACAGAAGCATTACTGAGTTCAGGAAACAGAACTTGAGACAGCATAAAATAAAGCTGTCTTCTCCCAAGTGCTGTAGGGATCTGGGCCTAAGAGATCAGTGAAATGATCAAATGAAAACCACTGACCACAAGGAAAAAAAAATAGTTGATAAGATATTTCCCACTCTACTGAATCACAAAATATTTTATTTATTCTAACATCAGTTTCATCAGTCCAGCCCACAGAGACAAAACTTCAAAGGTGCTCACAAAAACATTCTATCTACATGGATAAGAAAGACCTTGGAAGAACCTATACATGTATCTCCTACAGGCAGAAACCCTCCCCCCACACCCCAATCATATAAATAGGTATGCCAAAATGACACGAGGTTATTGGGATTCAAAGAAAACGCTGAACTTTTTTTTTATAGAAAACACAAACAAAAGCAAATAACAAAACACATACCAAACTAATCAAAACATATGCCAAGACTTCTGAAGGGGAAAAAGGTTGAAATTCTCATCCTTCTACACATAAGTATTCCTTCATCTGACAGAGAAAGAAACTCTTCTTATGAGCTGAAACCCTTCTAATCAACATGGTAATGCTGATGGTCAATGGCCAGACACATTGCTATACACACACTCCTTGTTTGCACCAGGGCACAAACCATCCTGTACTGGTGCAGATTACACCCCATGTTTTCAACAGGACCATATGCAGGGTCAACTCATCTAAAAGGAGTTGTCAGACAAAATGCAAGTTATACCCCAAAGATAATCCTTTCTGTATTAATATTAGCTGCAATTCACAGAAATCAGTTGCAAAACTGTTTTAAAAATATAATAGTTTTTGCATGAATCATTTAAACACTTAAATTTTAAAATTTATTTTCTCTAACTGTAATTTTGAAATTTTTACAAAAGAATTATTGGTAGGTCTTATCTTGAAAGTTTTATGCATATTGAAAATCCACATAATGTTAAAGTTGGTTGTGCATTCTAGGACACAGCCACACAGCAGGGCTAAATCTAAATAGCTTTTCCCAATGCATCACCTTTAAATATTGTTCCCTTCTGCCTTTAAGAAAGATGAGAAAATCCCCATTTTACCCCCAAACCAATCTTCAGCATGATTAGAAACTTGTCAAGTGCCATGAACATCTAAAATTGTCAGAACATTTAAGGTATAGTATTGCCAAGCTTGTGCAATCTGTATGCATCTAGATTGTTATTTGTGCAAAAACATGCAGACACACTCTGCCTTTGTGTGTAAATCCACATTGTCTTCAGTGAGGGCTTTGTGGTAGTCACTTAGGGCAGAATATGGCCTACATTTACCTTCTTAGTATTTAAAAGATGAGAATAATTATTAACTACCATCTGTTAAAAGACCCGACTGCGGAATGTTTTAGTAGAAAAATAAACACTTTAAGTTATTGACAGATTAACATTAGTGCAATTATTTTGATTTCCTCACTTCCATACAGTAGATTAAAAAAATATATTGTCACTTGTAAAAAGGACCTAAGACACTTCAGAAGCAGTTATGTAGCTGCCAAATAAAGAGGAAAGGAGCAGAATCTGTGGCACTTTATGAAGCTCTCGGTGCCTTCTAAAGCTCCAGGAAACAAGATCCAAGGTCGGTGCCTTCTAAAGCTCCAGGAAACAAGATCCAAGGCTTGTCAACTAATTACAGTTCTTTCCATACAAAAATATAACACTTATGAGATTTTCAAAAGGCTGACTAACTGCTGACTAGAAAGAGCACATTTTTTTTTGTATTCAGCTATATCCTAGACAACATCTGGATCAACTTCTTTCTTTGAAGAACCATTTTTGGTAGTCTGAGTTGGTACAAGGTCGTAACAATGGTGCTGGGTTCCCATTGTAAGCGTTTGCCTCGGCTTGTATGCACTTCTGGGTTTGTGGGTGAAACAAGGTACCATCCTACAAAAGACAGAAATAAAGCTTGCTTTTCAGGTCTCAAAAATTGCAGTCACATCACTGTGTTTTAAAGTAACAGAAAACATTTGCAACAAATAAATATCCCACATATCCTTCCAATGGGGTTGTGCGGTAAAGCCTAATTTAAGGATGTCTGAAACTTTATCAAAAGATCCTGCTTTTAAACTTACCTAAACTGACATCAGCGTTGCTTTAGAGTGACTCATGAAATGACATCTCAGCCTGTAAAGGATGTGCTAACATTTGCTTTCATTGCCTTTTGTTACTGGACCAGAATATAGCAGAAAGTAACTAAGCCAAGCACAAGCATTACCCAAATTTATCAATTTGTTGCACATCTTGTAAGTAAAAGGTAAACATTGTTTATTAAGCATAAATGTTGGACAAACTTTTAGAAAAAGTTTTCCTGTCTTTTCAGAGGGTATATTTTTGGTGGAAAAAGCAAAAATATCTAAGCATGCCCCTCGGCTGCAAGATGTGTGTGGAGTTCACCTGCTTTGCTGAAGGGCAGTGCAGCTGCCTCAGAGGTGTAAGGTCTGACAGGCCTCCACAGTCAGATTCCCTAAAGAGCACATTTTGAGACCTCAGGCCCTTTTTTTATGGTAATCTCCAGTTTAAGTCTCTCATTCCAATCCAGGAGCACTGTCAGCTAGGATATCGAGCTGCAAAAGGGCAGCGTGGCCAGCCATGGAGGACTGCCCTGATCTGAGGCCATCCCCTTGGCCTGGGTGACAATCCCACATGGAAGCAATTCCCAAGGCCCCTGGCAGCTTTGAAAGCAAAATGCCAACGCCTCGTTTCTGAGTGTAACCCTGACTCCTGTGGAAATCTGCTCCTTCCGTCATCAGGAATGTTGCACTTAATTGCATCCTGAGCCGCAGCTCCTGATGCCCAGCAGTGCGTGCTCACTCACAGACTTGCTGACAGACTCAGCTGCTGAATTACTTTCCTGCTTCCATCATGATAATTCAGATTTTAGAGTGGATTAATCAGTATCCATCTCACTCATTTTCGACTCAGTGTCCACAAGAAGTCAGTTCTTGCCAAACTGCTGGGAAGGCTGTTCTAATCTTTGATTATGCTCCATCCATAAGGACAGCTGTCTGACAGTGCTACGCACAAAGCAAAAGAAATGTGGTGCTGACACCTCACCCATCACTCGCCTTGAAAGGTGGAGACTGCTGGTTTTGATTTAGTGCAGCAGCAGAAAAGGAATTGGAGCAGAGCAGTATGATCAAATCACACAGAGGCACAAAGTGATCATGAGAAAGAACATTTAAAGTAATTCCAAAAGTCTCAGATGCTAAAATTAATGGTTAGGAATACAGTGGAAACAGATACATTCCACTAATTTTTTCATTTTTTTTCATTTTCTCAATTTGAAATTTTCAGTTTTCTCAATTACTTCTTGAAGTGACTGAAGATCCTTCAATATATGTCATCTTAGGGATTAATGTCTATGACCTTGAGGAATTTTGTTAAAAGTCAACATTAAAAATGAAACATCGTATATGAAGTCAACCTTTTAAACATTTTTATTTAGTAATATCACTATGAGCTTCAGTCTGGACTAGATTTAGGAAATGGACAGTAATCGTAATCTTTTTTTTTTAGGAAATGGATAGTAATCTTCATCTTTTTTTTTTTAGAGTTTACTCTACTACCTGTCACTGGTGGTAGTATCAAAGTTTGACATTTGTCAGCCATGGAGCCTGTAGAAATGAGATGCATTATGCAGACACATTATGTAAATATACCATTTTGATATATTATGTGACCTTTTCCCTTAGCCAAATAACAACACTCCAGAACCTGACCAAGGGCATAATTTTTCATCCAGCTAATTTTCTCTCAGGCATCCAGGAGCCTCTTTACAGAATCAAAACTACTAAACACAAGTTTTTCTAATATCATGCAGTGGCAGCTGCTTAAAAGGAGGAAAGATCACAAAGTAATGGTGGTGTGTGAAGTATTGGGGATATATGGTAATATAAATACAGGGAAATAAGTCAATGGAAAGAAAGCAGAAGTAGGCAAGTCATATGACTGCCTGGGGAAGGGTTATATTGAAGCACCTCAGCCTCGGGAGAAGACAGTAGGGGTGATATGCAAGAGAGAATGTTCCCGACCTCCTTGATGTTAACAAGTGTGCTTTCCTTCCTCTCATCTTCCTATTCTTTATGACTGGAATATTCTTTGTTTGCTAGCCTGTTTCTGTGTTCAGATATTAAAAGCCAAGATAGCTTATTTCTCCCAGAGACCTGAGTCAGTGTTGTGGCCTGCACAATGCATATGCAGTAAGATAAAAATTTAAAAAAATCAACAATTCTCCTTCCACCCACTCCCCCCCCAAAAAAACAAACCCAAGCAGGCACACTTACCTCCCTGAAAATAAACTTCTGGTTTTCAGGAACACTCTGGGCATTTTCTTGACACAAGTACATTGTCAAGTAGTCAGTGCCTGAATCGACTGCTGCGCAGACTTCCGGTTGTCGTGTGTTGTAGCGTATTTCATTATGGGATGTGTACTCAAAAAACTACAAACCCAAGAGAAGAAACAAAGGACAGCAGTCACTTCATATGTACACAGAGAGTATAAAGAAGCATATACTAAGAGACTATAATTAGGTTAATGAATAAAAGTTGCTGCTGCGAAGGGAAATTCTGCCAGAAATATTCAAGGGTCCTTAAGTTCTGCTGCTTACTATTTTACAGAAAATCAATCTCATCACAGCACTGCTTTACTCTTAAAATGCATGAAATGCTGAATAAGCATCCTAGAAAACAGGCATTCCAGCATTAAAGAATTTCCAAAATTAAACTGTAATATTTGACTTTAACATTCTAGGCCCTCCTTAAAAATAGGATGGAAAATAGTTTCTGGTGTGACATTATGCCTTCTTAGTTCAGTCATCACAAAGTAATATTACTTTTAACTAAGGAGTTGCTCACTGCATAGTTCAAATGCAGTTTGGTCCAGGTTCATTTCCAGTAATAATGGTCATTTCCAGTACTAAGGATGAACGGTGATGAGCATTTTGTTCTATAAAGTTTTGAGATATTATTTGAAGTAGATCAGTTACAGCTGATTTTTTCATGTTTTTAAACATGAAAAAAAATTTCCTTAAAGACAATTTACTATCCTTGCTTGTTGCACAATATTCTACAGAAGTGTTATGAACATGCTCTGAATCTCCTGGCTTCTGTAAGCAGTTACGGTTGAAGACTTCCTCAAAATTTTATACTTATTATGGACATTGGCCAACTTTTGGACTTCATTAAAGAGAAGCAGAGTTTGAGAGTTGTTTGTATTTAGCAAGCTTATAAATAATTTAGATGACTATAGTGCACGGATGTGTTTAGATCTGATTTAGATTATACTCAATAAAGTAGAGGAGAGTTTTATAAACATCAGAAAATTGCTTATTACCCATAGTACAGCTGCATTAGCAGAGACCAATAAAAGGATGAGGGAGAGAAGGAATCCTCTTTTCTTTTGTTTCCCCCCTGGAGACCGTAAGGCTTTTTGAAGGGAGTTGTATCAATTCAGAAATGTATATACTTGAACTTACCACAAAAACATCTTGAACAACCATCAAGGCTAATAACCTTGAGGAGTTGGAAATGGAGTTTCAGTATAAACAGGACAGTGCGATTACAAAATCTGCAGCCATCCATTTCCAAGTGTAAGAGCTCTGATGACTACACTGATAATAACTGTTTCATGAAATCTGCACCTCCTATTATCACAATCAGGAATTTCTCTGTCAAGGTGGCTGTCACAGCCATACACTGACTGATGCTGCCCACTGCATCACCATGTGGAGCCTCATGGCTTTTCTTTTCCAGCAAGGATGCAAGTTACCAACCCTGCTACCTGCTTGCCACCATTCATTTGTGGTAAGCCACAAAGGGAAATGAGTGTTTTGAGAAAGCAACATCAGGTTTGAAGTCTCCCTGCTGACATAAGACCCCAAAGACCATGATTTTCCCTTGAAACCTATTGCTAAGATCTGTTCCTACAATGTAGGTTGCCTTATGCAAAAAAAAATCTCATCAACAGCAGAAGTAAATTGTGTGAATATTGGTCCTTTTATTATTATTATTAACTCTAATAGGCAGCAGCTATTCCCTGGCCTTTAGCTCTATTCCCAGCTTCAGTATCTGATTGACACATGGAAAACCCACTACTTTGGGTGCGACAGTGAGCTACAGAGACATGCATTTTAATCCTATGGCGTGTGAATAAAGAAAAAGCCTCACTTCTGCTCAGCTGTGTGTGGATGGACAATTTTTACAGCTGCCACTTTCACAAAACCATATTTAGAGCCTTGCTCGTTAGGGGATTTATTAGATATAATAACTCTTGAGCAATTTGTATTATAAGTGAAAGCCTGCAAGCTGCTGACTGTACCAGATGCATCAAGAATAAATGGAGCAGCTACTAGATCAGAGCACTTCTTACTACTGATATCTTTCCTGAATGGTCCATCAAGGACTTGCACCAGATTCTGAAGAAGAGCAAGTAAAATGGTTAATTTCTGGATAACTTTAGGGAATGAGGTCTTAGTACTAGCAACCAAGCATTCCTGCCTTGTTGCCCAATAAACATAATACAGTTCACTACCCTATACTTCTTCAAACTGAATAAATACTTCAGGCTTTGGGCTCTGGTAATACAGGAAACAAGTATCTTCCTCCTCAAAAGATTAAGTGTTTTTTAGTTCTCTTTACTTGCATTCTGTCAGCAGAAAGGAAGCATTTTCAAACTAATCCATGGCCAAGTAACTAGTAGCCTTACTGCATTTCTTTCCTTCTGAGAATCAGTAGATTCCCTTAAGTGCTATTGTAGGAAACTTGATGAGCCCTTTTTCCCAGTGTCTCTGGCTTCTGGACAATCTACAGGATATGCCTTAGCTGCATCAATGTCTCTATGGTACTGGGGCCAGCAGCAGATTTTGGCCACCTCACTGGACCCTGAAACACACTCTCATCCTTCCCTGCACCTGGCTACTGTTGTTTTGCATGCAGGAAAAAGTTTGCACTTAATAGGCAGAACCAGCAGCGAGGTTACCAGGTCTGATACTCTTTTGCAGAAAACCCAAGGGCTTTGCTTCCCTCTCGCTATTTACGTCAAATGTTATCACTCCAAATGGGGATTCTGGGAAGAACACTGTCAGTCAGGGTTTTCCCATCCTCTTATCACATCAGGTTGATTTCTTGCCATCACATATTGGTGCCCTCTGTACTGCTTCCCAGCCATACCTAGAAGGGCAAAGGACTTTACTGGTATTTAATTTCAAAGCCTTTCATTCTCATCTGTGGGGCAGATACTCCCACAAAACAGAAGCAGCCTGAGGTACAAGCAATCAGTAGCCAGTGTTTTGCATATTTCATACCTCTCTTCCATATACACTCAGCTCTTAACGCTGCAGTGTTATCCTCACCTTCTTGTGATAGTGAACATGCTAATTTAAAAAAAACCCTCCGGTTATTTTTCTTATGCTCACACAAAAGGAATAAAGAAAACCCTCTCAATTAGACCATGGACTCAAGGAAGAGCAGCAACAAATTACCAGGAACTTTAGTTTTCTGAGACTGGTTTTACTCACTGAGGTGTAAAACATAAGCAGGTGCTGGACCTTATAAATAACCTAGAGCACAGAGTTCACTCCTCTTAACATAGTGCACACAGATATTCAGAGGTCACTAAGAGGAGATTTGTTTCCACTTAAGAGTTTTGCAGTTGTCCCTACATAAACAGCCACCTGCCTGGGGTGAGGGACAGGGAATTACAGCAAAGCTTGGAATGAGGGTTTGCTGCTAAAGTTCTATATAGGCAATGAGTGGAGTGATGAGAACAAACTCAAGGAGAAAAGGCAGTAAGAGTTTGGGATTAGGATGGCAGATTCCCTTCCAAGGGGCCAAAGAGAAGTTAAGGGCTGCCTGTTGTCAGTAAGCATCTCTGAAACTCTGTGGTTGTTGATACTAGAGGATGACCAAACCTTGCCACAATCATTTCATCAGCAGACAGTGATGGATGTAAATGTGGAAGATTTGACTGTTTTGGTCCTGACAGTGTCACCTGCCAAGGAATTCACACCACAAGGAACAGCCTGCTACCTTTTCAGAATGATTGTCAAGAAGGTGGTGGGATGGGAAAGAAATGGAAAGAAATGTCCTGCTGGTAGGTTTCACAGCTATTTGTGAGCCAGAAAAAGGAGATGCAAGTCCAGCAACTCCAACCTCGTTTCCCATCTTACTTGTGTTTCTACATCTTGTCTTATTTTAGCCTTCCTCTGTTCCCTCACCCACAACTCTTCCTGCTGTCCACTTATTCTCTTGCAACTACCTATCACCCCTAATCACGCCCCCCTTTGCCAGCTGGTATCTTGGCTCCCACATTCAGTAGCCCTGCCCCTTTCCACTAAAATACTCTCCAGTGACTCTGCTTGATTCACTCCGTGTCCTACTCTTTCCTCTATGACACATGCCCTGCTCATCACCTGTTGCTCAGCCTCTGTCCCAAACTACTACTGCCATTTGTCACCTTGGCCCTTTCTCCCTGGCTCTGGCCAGCCCTCCCATGTCTTTTTCCCATTTCACTAGTCTTGTTTTACCCATTTCCCATGTTTGGCCTTTCCTCTTCAGGCTCTGCAGTTCTCTTGAGTCATCTCATATTTTCCTTTATTGCAGTCAGGTGGTTTCTTCATTTGTCCTTCCTCCTCCTGCTTGGATGCCAGCAGAGGGAGCGGTTTGCACAATTCCCAGTGTTGCTGCTTCCAGCCTGGCACCTGCTGCCACAGGTGCATGGATGCACCACACTATCAGCAGAGATGGGAGAGCATTCATACCCAGTGATGTGGTACCTTGCAGTAAATTCAGTTAATCTCTCAGTGCTAGCTAAAGAAAGGATAACTAAAAACGTCATCTCATGACGATTCGTCTCTCAATTGTGCTTCTCTTTTGCTTTCACCTTTTATCCTATGTCTTTACTCTTTCTTGGGGAAAGGGATAAAATTTAAGCTAACTGTTTTTGCTCAGAGAAATGCAAAAAATTACAACCCCTTTCCTCTCTGTAATCTACAATACAAGGAAAAATAAATCTATAAATACCTTTGGCATGTTAGCATGTAATCCTATACATGAAATGCTTCTTAATCTACAAAAGCAATGTTACTTATAAGAAAGTAACTTGACTGGGTTATTTGATCAACTTCTCTTCTATATAGATCTATAGAAGTATTCTTAACTTGGTCATGAACCTGAACTGAGGGAGTAAAAGGGGTGAGGTGGGGCTTAGCATAATTGGAATACATCTGTCAGTATTGAGATCCTTTGGCTTTTATGGTAAAAGATTCTCCCCCTGCCTTCCCCTGCATCTTAGCCTTAAGGACAGAAATATTACAAAACTTAAGACATAAACCAGACATGAGCTAATAAATAATACTAAATAATAGTTATAATACTTTAGGCAATAAACATGCTATCAGCAACAAATGTATTTCTTTTTAAGATCTGAGGTACATTGCTTTTTCTTTCCCCTTTCTCATGTAAAGTGCAATTCATATTAGAAGCTTTCTCCTAAATACAGACTTGTTTTACACTCCTCAAGCTTTTGTTATTTTTATTTTTAAAGCAGAGTTCAGAACAATAGCAGATACACTGCTTAACTGGTACATCTCTGGCTTCTTTCCAAACTTTGTTTTCCCTTTTTTCCTTTTTCCAAACAATCCTAACTGAATGTTTGGATTAATTTCACTTAAAAAGGACCTAAACAGTCAAGCCACCCAAGCTGTCACAGGGTCATGTACAAGAGGTCTCACAAGACCTCTGGTACTCGGCACTGATGAGACCATATCTCAAGTACTGTATTTACTCTAATCTGGGTTAGAAGCCAAAAATCAAGATAGACAGGCAAGTACATGCCCCACATCAAACACCAAACTTCAAATCTGGAAGTTTTGAGTGGTCATTCAAAATTATGCAAAACAGCCATTCTAGTCTGGCACACAGTGCCCCAAAACACTTTTACCATGGCATTATGCAGAGAGGTTTATAGGCATCAAAACTAACCACTGCTGCACACAATTTCAGTCAACATGGAGAAAGCAAACAGCATTTTCAGCTTCAGAAGTTAAGACAGCAAGAATGAAAGTGTTAAAGAGAACCCCTGCTCTCCTGGACTGTGGAGCTCAAGCCCAGGAGGACATTTCTGTAGAAGGACAAGAGAAGATGTGATCAAAAACCTCTTGGGTAGTTAGACAAGCACCACAAGGAAGACACAGGCAGAACTAGGTGAGGTTTCCAATGTTATTAAAGGCTTTAGAGGCATGGACAGATAAAAGCTCAAAGGGCTTTTGGAGATGAGTGAACACTGGCCTATGAGCACTATAGCTGCACTGATGTGCTATTAACCCCTGCTAATGAGCTCTGTGGAAAGACATGATAAAGGTATGCATGAGTTGCCTGGGCTGGTGAGACATCCTCAGAATGAAGAAAATCTGACCTGAAGATACATAAAAATTAAAAGCATTTAGTGCAAGAATCAAAACTAAGATCACCTTACTGTGGCAACACATTCTCTCAGCCCTATTGCAATGACTTTACCATACTTCCTTACATTACAACCATAAGTGCTAGTGAAAATGAAAGTAAAACATTATTCTTACCTGATTTTGTCCCATGCCATGGCATGGGTAGAGTATGACCCTCTGCCCAGTTACTTGATGTTCATTTGTAGGGTTATAATCAAAGCAGAAGTTTTCCATTCCTCTATTCTTCAGCTAATCAAAACAAAAGAATGTTTTAAAATATTAGTCTAAAATAAGGAAAATGTTCTGTAGTCACTCTACACCCATCCTGCTGGGCTCTGAGATCCATCCCAAAGCTGGTGCAAATCAACTGGAATAGATCAAAGGGATGCAATGGCAACATCTCTCAGACTAATGTGAAATAAAACTGCACCATCTTGACTTTGAGCATTGAAGCAGCCAGACACGATGGCTTCCCCTAGGAATGACAGTGTTCCAACGTATTTGCAAAGGAACTGGGTAGAAACTCTGAAAAACTGTGTTGAAACCCAACCAGCCAGCAACTCATGCAGAACAAAAGAGTCTGCCATGCCTTTTTCCCCCAGGATCTACCTGCTCAATTTTCTTATGAAAAGATGACTACATACTTTTCTCAGTTTGTCAAATGGGAAATGTTAGGAGGATTTGTTCTTGAAAGGACTCCAGTACTCCCTCTTGAGGCACAATAAGAAGACAGACTTTAGGATCAGAAACCTTGAAAGTGGGTAAAATGTATCTTTGGAAAGAGATGCTAGGTGTGATATTAAATGCTCTTCACTCATGTTGCTGATCTCTGACAGAAGAGGAACATAACTCTTAGATTAAATTTTAAAATATTAAGTTAGTTAATTTTAAAAACAACAGGCTAGTTAACAAGGATTTGTATTTAAGCATTCAGAAGGCAAAAGTAACTGAAACTAAGTTAAACAATCACATAACAACCACTGATTCCTGGTATTAGCCACATAACCAAATTTGAAATTACACAGAGCAGAAATAGGTTCTGTAAACAAAAAGCTGAATGCCCCTGTTACTGAGTGTAATTATATCACAGACAAAAAGAATAAGCAGAGTAAATCTCAGAAGAGTTAGTTCAGCAAGGTGTAATTTCACTGCTCTTCCCTGCTCATGATAATCGTATCCTGAGTTCTTAATGTGGAAAATGAGCGGACACACAGGGATTGCAGGCAGCTAAAACTAAACAAACAAGACAAACCCTACAGGGCCTAAATCCACCACAGAGCAAACCACACAAGTTGGAAAATTAAATACTTGTGTTCTATATATGTTTGCTTTGCCAACTTCTACTTTTAGTGCTACCCAACATCTTCTTTCCACTGCTTTATGTTCACTCCCACAGACCACTGCAACCTTCCTTGAACAGTCAAAAGAAAACCTTTTGTTTACCTTCCTAATGGGAGGCAAGAATTACACTTAGAAAAACAGGAAAGAGAAGCGTCTCACACAGACTATTTTTAACACTGCCATGGAACCACATAAACCAAACAATAACCTTCTCATGTTTCTACATTCTACATCAGGAAATATCAACTTAAAAGTCATAACCACTTAAAATGGTAATTTTATCTCTACAGTTGTTGTTGTCAGCAGCTGTCTTCAGGACCAGAGGATCTCCCATTAGTATGTTTCATAACATATGATTCTGCCTGACTGTCTACTGGCTCCAAGGGTAGCAAAGCCCTTATCCATGAAGCTCTTCCAGACAACCCAATGACTTCACTAGTGCTCTTTGCCATCAGCTCCTGGCACATGCTCAAGCGTGAGCTCCCTTTTGGGAAGTTTTTAATAGTCTGTTTGAAAATGCCCTATACCCTCAGAACTACAGTAACTCTCCTATGCATGTTACTCAGTGCCCAAATACACACGACAAGAGATGTGTAAAAGTTTACTAAACTTAAGCTTCATTTCAGGTGGTTTGAAAATGAGGCTGTGCTCCAGGATGTTACCACGTATGTTCTCTCCTTTTTCTCTTTCATGCATAAATGCTTGTGATGCATGCCGACATCTTCCTACACGTACATGGTCCATATGGATCATGTGGTTCTTTTATTTTGTCAGACATTGGTCGATATGCCCACACTTCATGAGGAAGCCCAATAGGTATTCAAGACCTAATTAGTAGGAATAGTATATTCTAAGCTTTTAAATTACCTGATCTGAAATGACACAGAAAAATTTGAAAATCTGACTGCAGCACCATTTATTAAAAAGGAAAGAAAATAAAAAAAAACCACAAAAACCTCACAAACCTGCCCTCTGTTCCAAGTCAGAAAAAAAGCATGAGAGAATTTGTGAAATATCTTTTTCTCTTGTTAAACGAGAATATACTGTTTAAGTTTCTTTTATGTGCAAGAGCTCTATCAAAACAGTGATCATCCACTCATTTCTGAAGCTATTTATTCCCACATCCACCATAAACAAGTCATGCAATAAGAACAAAATTTTCTCTGTGACTTACCTTAGTTCTTTATCAGATTGCTGCATTAGAGAAACAGAAGCAAGAAAAAATGTTGATCACCTTGCCTTTGAAACACATTTTTCAGATCTAAAACAATGTACCCATGAAGGACTATTGGCTGTGGTTTTTTACAGCATTTGCCTTCTATTGAAACATTGCTGGTGTTGCACTACATGCCATTTAGTTACCACTGTTTGGAGGCTGAGATAGTAAAAAACACCAGCTACTGAGATATTCACCATAGACCTTATCCCTTAATTCTAGGAGATATTTAAATCTATTGTTTCCTAATATCTGGACATTTGCATATAACTACACAATACAGATGGCATTCTATGAATAATTCTTAGTTTGGGTTTGCATTTTTTTAAGATAAAGTCCATAGTAAACAAACCATCAACAACAGATTTTTGACATTAAAACTTCATTACATTGGTTGATAAGTATGGCCAGTGGAGCACTGCCAACCTTTCTCTACATCCACAAAATAGATCAGAATCCTCTTTATTCTGCCAGTGGCAGTGGTGCTGATCCATTAGTGATACAGACAGATGATAAGTATGAATTTGCAGCAAGCCAAACAGGCTTCACTAGTACTGATCAAACATCAGCTTTTACCTCAAAGGTAATCCAAGCAGTCACAGGGAATGATTCTACTGAGTGAATGCTATTTTTGTATCACCTGTTAACTTCTTATGGGCAATGCTGAAAAGATCATACAACACTGATGACTAAAATCCTCTGAAGGAAGGTGACACACCTGTTGGATTCATTGGCTCAGCAAGTCCAGATCTCCCTGGGAAGCTCAAAAACGTATAAGCATGTGGTTCAAGCAGTGGTGTGCTTACTACCAAACACTTGAATGTCTCCCAGTTCCCTTTTAAAAAGCATCTCCCTAGCTTTCAGAGGCTGTACAGCCAACCAAGTGGTGCATATTTTCTTGTGATGGGCATAAGGTCTCCAGGTCTAGTCAGTCCTAATCTTGGCTACCAATTCAACCTCAAGTGGCAGCTCTACAGATTGGATTATAATGCAGTTTTAGAGGTATACCCTAGAGAAGGGACCCTGATACCTCTGAGAACTTGGAGCACCAGTCATGCAATAATATCTTTGATTTTGTAATTTAAACCACATAGCTACCTTCTTCTGCAAGCCTGTTCATAAATATCATGTGTTCTTCAGCTAATTTTAAATAATGGTCTCTTTCATGTTGCAGCAAAACAAAATTCTTCATCATTTTAAAGGCATAGTTTAAAATCCTCCTTCCATTTTTTTAATATCATATCTAGCCTAAATTAAAAGAAAATTATGACTGAGCACTTGGAAATGAAGATGAGATGGTCTTGGAGGAAAATGGGGAAGGAAGCTGTCAAAAGAAAAATTCAAGTTTTTGATTTCCCAACTGATTCAGTCAGTGACAGATGCCTTCACAGATAGAAGGCAGAAAGAGAGACCAGATAGAAAGTTACAACACAAGACATCTACCAGCTTAGTTGCTTTACATTCAGCTGAAAGAAATATCAGCTAGAAACTGAGAAGAAAAACTTATCATGTCAGAACATAGTATGGTCTCACTGCCAAGTGATCAAGCTTACGGAAAATAAGAGTAAAATCCTGATTTTTGTGTCACCACTGTGTTTTACAAGCAATCTTGATGCCAAATTTAAAGCCAAATTCACTGACTGACCATAATCTTTACCCCTGGATATGCACCTCAATGCCAGCCATACTTACTACATACCTTAGAAGAGAGAAGAGCCCTGACTATTCCCTTGCTTTGCAGTCGTGCCTTTCCACAGCCACTGATAACATGAAAATATCACAGAGCTGCCCAGCTGCTCTGTCCTCATCCAGCTGCACAACGCAGCGATATCACCACACTAATATGAACGCACCAGCTGCCTCAAAGCTCTTCCTACAGACCACACCATTCCTTCCCAGGGTAGTTAGGAGTTGTAAGCTGACCATGTCTCTGCTGTCCAGATGGGCAATCTGTGCACAGCTGGGCCTCAAGTCTTGTTGCAATTTCACACCTACCTACTGGTAGGTATTCTGCCAGTAAGTGCATGCTCAAGGACAGCCAGATCAGGTGCTATGCCAGAAAAAGAGACATCAGTGTGCTACACAAGAGCCTAAAAGGTATTATCAGCCTTTGCAGAAGTGCTGACATCTTATTATTTTAACCCACTGAGTGTCTACCGGCTTCACTTTCTCCTGCCCCTCCAAAGAAATTATTCAAGTCAGAAGGTTCATGTCTCACAAAGTTCCAAAGCTGCATGAAGCCCGAGGAGAAGCAAGAAGATATTTATCTCATTTATAGGTCCCAGGCAGTTTGCAGGAATGCAATCATATCTCAGGCAAAAAGGTTCATAATTCAGTATGTTTAAGTAAAGTTTTAGGCAGCTAACTTTTTAGACAACCAAGCACAGTGTGGATTTTATCTATATATCAAGAAAAAAAATGTAGCATAAGAGGCTGCTTGTCAGTGCACAGCACTGAATGCTGCTCAATAATTCTTGACTCTGTTTGAATAAAACATGGCTGACTTATGGGTAATCTTCGAAATATTTTCAACTTCAGTTCAAAGGTAAAAATATTTTTAAGGGAGGTAAAAAACCCCATATTCCCTTGTATTCTCTTTGAACAAGTAAATAACCTCACCCTGAGCTGAGCTGTTATCAAAGCTGACACTTTTAAATACAGTATTTTTGTGAACCAGGAAAGCACTACGCAGCTAAGGCGGGAGTACAGAACACCATCAGTGATTCATTGAAGCTAGCAGATGGGACTTGATATCCACAAATCAGCTGAATCAGTAGGTGTTTTTGCACTCTCAGTTTCTCAGAGTACAACCATATTTCCATCACATTTTAAATTCTTCCTCCCCCCAAAAAATTGGTGTCTTCTCATTATGCTCACAACTAGATGACAGCATTTATGAATTGTTTTTAGAGAAATATGTAGAGCATACCTAAATTACACTCTAGATACCTCAAGCAGCTCTGAACAAGAATAATTATTTCTAGGTACTGTCATCTCCTTGCCTGAAGATGACAATTAAATCATAAAAGAAACTGCACAAATCCCTTCTCTTCCCCAGGAGGCTGAGGGACTATCACTGGCACCAGTCTAACCCTTTCTTTTGGAGGGAGAAGGATGGAGGTGGAGGGAAGGATAAAATTCCTGAAATGCTCCTGGAAGGTAAGTCTTATAATACCTTACTGCTTTAATTGTCTCAGACCTTGTCAGTAGCAATCCAGCACAAAACTAAACCAGTGTTGTACCAGGATTTGTTCAAGGTACTGGATAGTGGTGGGTAATACCTTTCACACCAGTGATCACACAGAGATGCCACCTCTCCTGCAAGCTCTGAGACAAATGGAGGAGCATGGCAATTCTCCCAGAGGCTCCTAAGGGCTTTTCAGACAACTGCTGCCCTCCCTGTGGGAACTCCCACAGCTCCCCAGGGGAAACCACAGCATTTCCACATTAGGATCCTTTTCATTCAACAAATTACAAAGCTATTAAGGCAGACTGTGAGGAGACTTGGTTCCTGAATGTTTTGTTATGTCCACAGAGATCAGATTTTTTTTCCTGAAGGAGATACAGCAGAGGCTGAGTAACTGAAGGGCAGATGGCAGCCAGACAAGGGCTGGATGTGATGCAGCAGTGTGGGAATGCAGCTTAGCTGGATCTGCCGAGCGATCAAGTTACCAGCAAAAGTACTTTTAAGTCAATGTGGCATTTGGTAATCAGGAAGGTATTTGATACATCTTTGCCTGGTGGAAAGGTGCAGTTTTGTGTTCCTAACATGCAGCAGGTAGCAGGTATCTGGTGATTTTTCAGAATAAACAGGTATTTGCTGCATCATCTCTGCCTTCATCCCTTCCAGATGAGATTACAGTAATGTGATATACACAGAGCTATAGTTTATGTTTATTTGTAAGCTGCAAAAAGCATAAAGAGCTGTCAACTCTTAGAAGAGGATTCTGATATTGAACGCATTGTCTGTGCCCTTGCTGGTCTAAACTGACCTCCAGATTAAAAATTAACATGTTGGTTTAATATACAGGATTCCCTGTGATCTGGAAGCATGTAGTGCCAGCTCTCTTTCCCATCACCAGAGCATCATAGTTTCCATCAGATAAAATGTATGAACATATGTTTCAAAGCACACTCTTTCTTTTCAATTTAACAAGTAAAATAAAATATTTTACTGTTCTCTTTTTTTTGTTATGCAATGTTACAAACCTTGTCCTTTGCTGCCTTTGGAGTCCCAAGATGTCACTTAGAAGGAGTAATACAGCAACATTATCCATTCGCCTGCTCTGTCACAGAACTCCTTCATAAACAGCATTCCCTTAAATAAAGATTCTGATAGAAACCACATTTTAAAGCCTACCAATTTTAACTGAATTCTACCAAAATCCCAAACTGATTTAGGCAAAAAAACACTTTCACACTGACTTAGTAGGAGAGCTCAGAGAACTGCAAGCAGGCTCCCTTCTCAGCAGCCACATACCATTCCAAAGAAGCCTGGTCTGTCTTCAGGTACGTGAAGTTCTGGATACACGTTCTCCAAAAACCATTTAAAGTCCTTACATTTCAGCTTCTCTCGTAGAAGCCTCCTTTCTGTCACATCTCCATATGGTTCCTGGAGAAAAAAAAACAAAAAAGAAGAAAAGAAAAAAGAAAAAAAAAATATTAAAAAAAAATCCGGAACAGATGCTCTCTTTTAAATTAACTGTATACATTATTAGGAACCGTATGCTACACTGATGAGTAGGACTTCTAGCCAGGAAAAATCACCATGTTTGGGTGCGGGATTTGATTTCATTATCCTTACATTTGTTAAATGTTGACAAAAAAGAATTGGAACTGTGCAAGTAAAACTTTAAAATATTCCAGAAGACAGTTTGTCTGAGAAAACTCCCTGAATCTGCAAGTGAGGAAGCCCTTGAATACAGATTGCTGGAGACTGAAAAGGCTTATTGGAAAATAAAACTTCTTTAGACAGAGAATTGAAAATCTCCAAAGCAGTGAATGAACCTTGAGGGTTTTAAGTTGTACCACTATCCATTTGCAAATTACCTGTACAGTTTTACACTTAAGTGATGAAATTTTTAAAATCTGCTAATGCATCCTTTGAACATCATCATTTTGGAGGGTGGGGAGTATGAAATCTTAAACCTCCAGAGAAAAGCTTTCATTGCAGACTTTTCCCTGTCTATGGATTGGAGCAGAGTTCATGTCTTTTTATGCCTGTCTTCAAAAACCTATTTTTATATTGACTAGGGACTTCAGATAGTCAGGCATGAGATAGCATTTGCAGCCCCCAGATATTTACAGGTCATTTGATGCACTCTTTCTTCAAACTACAAATGTATTTGCATTTCTCAAAGCTGTAAAAGAAAGCATGAAAACACAAAGCAGATGTAAAGCAGAGGCAGAGATGCCTGAATAAACAAACAGCGTGGCATATTAGTGCTGAGGTCTGAACATTAATCTTGAAGTGAAACTTCATGGAACCAATTTTTGCAGCCACAGCATCAATCACTTTCCTGTTACGCTACGGAACTGAATATTTGGGTTTGATGAAGTAAAAAGGTCTGAACTCAACTGCTGCAACAAGTGGTGTACAGAGTATTATGGAAACCAAAGTTCATTGGCAGCACCTTTGATATGGGGAAAAATAACCTGCATGAGTTTCAGCTTATATCCACTGTGTTACAAAAAGCCAATACATGAAACTTCCAGTACTAAAACACAAATATCCTTTAAAGTTAAAGCTGTCATTACAAACATAAGATGTCCAGCACTTTACAAGAAAAATTGTCAGCATTTATTGCACTTTCTGTGTATGACAAGCTGAAATCAGCCTGACATTGCCTATGGGTGAATCCCATATTTCTCTCCAAGTCAGACTCCGATAATAAAATCTGAAAGGCTTTTATGATGTTAAAGTAAACCAATTATTACAAATGTGTGGACTATAATAACCTAATTACCCAATTTAATCCAAACAAACAGAAGATGAAAGCTAACCAAATTCATCTTCTCCAGCATCCTCCAGCGTATCTTTTAAAAGCCTAATGTTTTCAAGGGCAGTTTTCCCCTGCTGTGTCTATTGGGTTGGCCACTCAAATGAGTGTGAGGGTCCCTGTGTCCCACAGGTCACTCAGGTCTGATCCAGAGCAGCTGGAGGCAGATGCCCAGCAGCCCATGGCACAAAACCAGAAAGGTAGTGTTTAGAAAACTTTTCATGCAAAGAGATCATGCTGGGGAGATCAGGCACCTCCAGAAACAAGCAACAGCAGACAATGATTTCTCTGAGGCCTGAATTTTGGACCTTGTGACAGGTTCATTTAATTAATTTCTAGACACAGTGAGGAAATTTCAGTGATACTGCTTTCCAGCTTCAGGCCCCTCACAATAAATATGTCCAAGTTATAAATTTGCACACGGCTTTACTGTTTTGACATATTCAATTTTCACAGTAATAATCTCCTGAAAAATTCTGCAATCAATGATGTTGTATTTTCATTGAAATGAAAATAAAAACATTAACTTAAAAGGATCTCCAAAACCAACAGAACTGATACTTGAAACATTTTATTAGGAACATTTTCATCTGAGTTCCCATGACTGATTTTCATTAATTTAATCTTTTCAATATTGATTTTGGTTTCCTTTTTTTTTTTTTTTGTTTTAACTAAACATGGTGCAGCAGTAAATCAAACAGAAAAATCTATTTTGTTTTACATCAGTTCAAAGTTTTACAATTATCACAAGACGGGTAATTTTGCTAGATATTATTACCATGCTGTTTATCTGAAGGTCTACTGTCTATTGAAACTTGTTGATTTGCATTCATTAATTATGTAATTCTTATTGAGATTTCTGTATCAGGAATCCTGTATCAGGAGTCCTGTATCATTTCACAGAAATGCACATTTTAGGCTAAACTCCTTGCTTTGATGACCCCACTTCACATTATTCTTTCATTAATTCATTTAATATTGACATAGATTGGGCCACCTTGTACTCTTACAGAATTTTAAATTTTTTTCCAAAGAATTAAAAATTATACACTTATTCTATGCCTGGGAGAAAGTTTCAGAAGGAATAAGAAATAAACATAAAAAGCACTTCATGTTAAATATTAGCTTAGTCAATAGTTAGCAGGCTGAAAACAAATTCTACTGAAATTCCAGGAACAATGGAGCTGAACTCACCAGGCGAGCGTGTGGGTTTCGGTGGTAATAAAGTTGTTTATATTCATCCATCCACACTTCAGCTGCACGCACACTGTTTGCCAAAGCTTTGGACCGTGAGTACGGAGCTTGTTTGGGGAAAACGTGACCTACATGGGAGCAAGGATGGATCTCAAGACTTCCTCCACACTGCCATATCTGAGCAAAGAATTGACATCGTGTGTATCATTAATTTGAGTTTTTTGCAAGCTCAAGGATATAGTAACAATAAGCCTGTGTAAGAATAACACCGTCTCAAGAATACCACACCATACTACAAGCAACACATACAATAATTTTGTGTCTTATTTGATGACTAAACTGGATAAAATTACATCCTTGTTGCTCTTAGTAATTCGCTCTGAGTTCACAAGGAGATAACCATATCTCTGGTTTTATCTGGAGAGCAATATTCCTTTCTTAGTTTTATTTTCTCATAATAAGATGTGGTCTACAATATAAGTTATGCAGGCATTGTTAAAAAAAAAAAAAAAGAGAAAAGAAGCATGTTTCTTTTCCAAATTAACTATGTAAATAGCTATCTCAGAAAGAAACCAGTAGCTGATAACTAATTCTTACCAGAAATCTATATATCTATATATCATCTATATATTCTACTGGAAAGCTGACTTGACGAAACAGGTAAGCTTGTTATATCATCGAAGAACAGTCAGTTGTATTCCCATTTGTACATTCACCAATCTAGAAGGGAGGCATAGGTGCATGGTGATGAAATCCCACTAACCTTTTCATTGGAAAGCTGGGAAAGGTACCCCAGACCCAACACATGAAAAGAAAAAGCAAAGTTCTATAACTTATGGTGGTCCAACTCAACAACGAAACAACCACCCCAGCTAAACCAATACTCCTGCTTGATGCCAAGGAAGTACTTGCACCTGAATGTGGAAGTGGCAGAGCTCTGCAAAGCATCACTCTGCCCTTGTGCTTGTGCTCCTGCCTCTCTGGCTCCCCAGGTCAGGAATATTGATATGGGTGAATATTGGGTACAGCCCATGAGATAAAGTCCAGAAACAACCATCAAGTGGATCCATTAGCCTCCGTGCTCTGTATACACGTTTTTGTAACTACATTCTTCTCCTCTGAAAACCAAGGACTTTTGGCAGTTCATCTACACAGGCACTTTCCCATCACCCATTCTGTTCTCAGGTTTGATTACTTGAAAGGAAAGCACAGCTAGGTATTTCCTATTCAATATTGTGTGTGACCACAGCATGGCAGACGCCCTGTTTATGAAGGGTGCCTGAAACAGGGTTCCTAAAATTTAGTCAGGTGGGAGGAAGGCAGAATATGTTGCTGTACTTGAACTAACTCGAGGCTGTCACCAATGGCTCTGATAGACTTTCCATAAAAGATTTAGAATTCTCCTCATGTATTCAACCATGCATAAGTGGCAGCTCATCATTCCTTTGTAAATGGAAGACAAAGGAAATTAGCTGGGATAGGCTTATAGGGTAGAGGATTGCTCCCTGACAACCTTCTCGTATAAGACATACATTTTTAATTACATGTTATTCAAATGAACACAGTAGGAGTGAAAGGTATGAGGTGGCAAATAAAAGCTCTGCTGCTAACAGCGTCAAAAGATCAGTTGGTGGGACTTTACCCATCTCCCTCTGGGGGTTTTAGGGATCTAAAAAGATAAAGGCTTTCAGCTCACACAAGATAGGACTTGGTTTTAGACTGCTAACTTTTAGGGTTTTTTGTAAGTTACTTAGAATTTCTCGCAATTTTCTAAGGTTGAAATTAATGAGTGTCATCTCCATTGGTTTGGTTTTGGATAACAACATCGGACTTTATGCATGGCACAATACTGTGTTTAATTACCAAAATGTAAGCACTCTAATGCATATGCTCACTTTTAAAACAGAGAGTTTCCCTAAAGATGTAAGTAATTCATTATTCAACTATAGGGCGTACTGGATAATTTTACTTCATGGATTTAAAATTTTCATCTCCTGTTTTTCATGTGATATCTCTCTCCTATTTTTTGCTTCTCTTCAGGGAAGCAGTCTGGTTGTCATTTGAACAAAGATGATTAAAGGAATTATACAAGAAATCTAGAATTCTGTACTGGTCTTTTAAACAATATTTTCTTAGATAAGTTACTCTACTGACATTTTGAAAGCTGCTATGAAACTAACTATCCACTTTCTCTTTACAACCTCCTTTTTCGAGATTCGTTTCAAAACAATATTTTTCATAATTATTATTTCTATGTTCAAGATTATTTTTTAAAGCTGCAATTTACCATTCAAGATTTGTCAGCAAATATTAAGAGTGATAAGTTTATTAGTTTAACAATTTCCAATGTTATATTCCACATAAGAATTTTTAATTCATCTTTATTGTTTAGATCAATCTACTTTTAAATAAGATATTAGGAACAAATGATAAAGACTACTGAAATAAAAATGTAGTTAAGAAGGAAGAACATGCTTCAGCTTCTCCATGATAAAGTCTGATTTCAAAGGAATGAAACAAACTGATCATACCTCTGTTAAACTGATGACAAAATTCCATAACAGCTGAATTTTAAATAATTAAAGTTATCTAAAAAATAACTGTAGGTTGCTAAGCAATGCTCATTAAATTCTAAGTATTTAATAAAAAGAGTAAAAAAATTATCTTGTCTTCCTATTACATAAGAAAATTGAGTAAACTTCAGCTAAACAATTCCTCAAAAGTTTTATTCACTTTCATTTTAATGGAAAAAAAATGACCTCTATATAAAATCAGCTACAAATGAACAGCCATAAAATAAAGCAAGGAATTTAATAGAGAAACTAAAGTTGATTACTAAATGCTAAATAAGTGGCTCTGCAGAAGATTCTCCATAAAACTAGTTCAACCTTCTGTAACAGAAAAACACATAAGGTTTCATGAATATTTTCCAAGTTCACGTACATGCAGACCTGTTTCTTTACTAGGTCTGGATAACTCACAGCTCTCATTATAAAAGCACACATTTTTCCTTCACTTCAATAAGAAAACAAGGTGACATTCCTTTTTTTACTTTCACTTTCATCTTGATGCATGCAGACTATCGGCATATTTTCTTTTGTTTTCAGAGACAGATGGCAGCATTATGAAAACCCACAGAAAATGTTCAGAATCTCACCTTGGGATTGCCATCCCTGCCAGGGTCTCTGGACAATTGACCTTGTGCTGGGCCAATGAATGCTAGAGAATAAAAGCTCTACCAGCTCATTCTAACATTTTAAGACTATCTGGAAGAAATTATAAACAAAAAGGATGCTACATCCTAAAAAAGGGCAAAATGTGGAAAACCCTATGTTTCTGCTGCTCTCTCTGCTACAATTTTTTCTTGATGACTTGTGGCTAAGCCCCCAGTGTGGTGCTCATGCACAATCTGCTGGAAGCTAGGTGGGTAGAGAGGCACCTCAGACACATGGACTCATCCTGGATACTCTCAACGCAAGACAGAGTTCCAGATCCAGAACAAAACAGAAACAATACAAAAATACTGAAAAAGAGAAGACCCCAAGAGTTCTGATTTGTATCATCCAGGCTCATGGGCAGTAACATTTCTGAGAAGAAAGGCCTTTTTGCACATGGTAGGTGGAAGGACAGACCACAGACATATTAAGCCTTGGTTCAGAAACAAATTTGCATTGCAGCGCCACTTGCAGGACCAAGAGCAGAGACAGGACAGAAGCTGCAACTAGATTCCCTTTGCTCTGAGTACAAGAGCGAGAAGATGAAAGAGCATGTTTTGAATACCTCAGAAAGAGGAGTTTCAATGCCCATTATGCCCATGAAGTGAAATTTTACCCAGCCAAATAGCATTAAGCAATACAAAATCAAGGTACATTGACTCAATTCTGCATTCAGCACGTAGCCTCCATCTCTCTTAGTCATCATGCTTTTAGCGAAAGCTTTGTCCTTGTTGCACCTCTCAAAACCACAGAGAATTTCTTCAGCTCAGAATAATCGAAGTGCAAGAAAGAGGAAGCTTGAGAACAAGTCTTTTCATGTCTTTGGGAGAGAGTGGTGTTTTCAGAGAGGAGAACAACAATAAATTAATTTACAGTGGTTTTGAGTAGTTCTGCTCCTAATTTTCAGGTCTGACAGATCTAGAAAACACAAGGACAACAACGCTAACAATGATTTATCCCTTCTGACCTCTTGGAACACTACGGGCAGCCAAAAGAACACAGTTAAACAACATCGTAGCACTCTGCTCTGTTCCACAAAAATCCTCACCACGCAGGCACAAGTACAAGGGCTCCAAATCAAACAGAGCAAAGCATGTTGCGTACAAATGCCCAGATGCTACTGGCAATCTGCACTAGGAAAATTGGCATGGCCAGGCATATTCATTGGCCATTGCACAGCCTGTCTTGTTTAAAACATTTGTCTCCCAGGAGTCGCTTGATCCACCTGCATCTACATGCTGGCTTAGCCCATTACAGAGAGTTTGTGCACTCTCTCCTGGAGACTCTGCTGCTCCCTGTGTGCTTCTCTTGTGTGCTGGGCCACCTCTGATGCTCCCTCTGTCCCATGAGGAGACCACAGTCCTGCATGCTGGAGGCGTAAAGGCACTGCTCACACAGGCTGCTGCACCCCACAGAGTCCTGGCTCAAGGGAACCAGTAGCATAGAAAATGAGGCGGGCTGCCAGAGCTTCATAGAGGTCAATGGCAATGGAAGGTTGGGTCTAAAGCAGCAGCTGGTACTGGGGCATTCCGAGTCAAAAGGAAGGGGTCAGGCTGTCTGCCAGCCTTGGTCTCCCCAAAGAGACTATAGGGAGACACAAAGAGCGGAAAGCCAAGAACTGCATGTCAAGTGTGCCATGTTAGAGGTCTTCTTCAAGGAGTTGAAGTTCTGGATACACTGGAACTGGAGAGCCCTGCTTCAGAGGGTCACAGGGCTGATGGAGGTGGGTCAACTGCTTTGTGCTTCAGGTGGAGGCCTGCTGCACTAGACCAAGACTATGAGTAGGCTGTGTTTGGGCTTACTGCCAGAAACTGTTCCCTAAGTGAAAAGGAAGGTGGTCATGAACTCAGATCAAACAGCATTTTCAGCTAAGAAATCTCCCTCCAGAGAGAAACCATATCAGTTCTAGGCCTGTGCTTGTTATCATTCCTAATAATTTTTGTTCCTTATTTTTATACCCTCTTTTCTATGATTTCTGCACTGCAGGCAGCAGGAGATTGGAACAGCAGCCAGGAAGACTCCATGCTTCTTTGGTTAACACACAGACATCCAGAGAGACAGTCTGCTGATGTCTCCTTTCTCAAGAAAGTGGTTTTGTAACATTAAAATGTTACTTAACCTTGAAATCTGTTGTCACCTGGTAAAAACACCAAAAACCCTCCTGTACCACAAGTCAATGACTCACAGAAATGCAAACATGACCATCAAAAATAACAGTTGCTGGGCAGAACAGACAAAGGTAATCCAGGACAATAAGTTGTGAACTCCCTGAAAGCCAAAAACAGCCCTGCAGCATCCTTCTTATGTCACCACTGGATGGCTTCCATGAGCTGTGTGATTTGGGGCAAACCATAGGCAGCCAGTGCTCAGTAGGAATCACCTACAGCAGTGGTACCAGCTGAGCAGAGGAGAACACTATTTTGCTGAAAAGTCTGGACTGTCCTGTGTCTCCTTTCTTTTCCTGCTGTAAATCTTTTTCAGTACAGCTATCTGACTCACACATGAGCACTTGGTCATGCCTCCTGTGGGGTACAACTCTACAGTTACTGGAGATCTTCCCTCCCACCTTTTATAACCTTTGTACAAATTTTTTCTCAGGTGAAACAGAATAAAGCCTTAAAATTAGTACAGGGGCTACCTTCTCCTGCCCCACTGGGAACTGCTTTCTCCATCAACCACAGCAAGAACTCTGAGTCACATCAAAGCACTACAAATCTTCCCAATGACCTCCTTCAAGCTGCAGGATGTAAACTTCACCCACTAGTATCACACCCCCTTTTACATTCTATACTAGAGCTCAAAATAAAGACACGTTTTTAAAAATTGATTTAAAATGGCGTTTTGGAAGAAAAGTACAGCTATTCTGAAGTGTAATAACAAGATTTATATAAACACCTTCCAAAATACTCCCTTCTTAGCACTTGCTTACATTATAGCTACCTTATTAAGTTAAAGGGCATGAAGAAAGAAATAGGAACTTGTTGTATTCTGAGGAAAAGAAACTTTCAATTAAGCCACCTACCCTAAATGAGAATTCAAGGTTTTCTCCTCCCCAGACTTCCATTCCTGTGTCATAGGAACCAAGATAATCAAAATACTTCTTGCTCACAGAAAATAATCCACCTGCCATGGTTGGAGACCTAAAAAAGAGAATAGTAACTCTGAACTGAATAAAAAGAAAAAATATTAAACCAATGCAACAGATAAAAAAAATACAATACATTTTTATTTTCTATTTTTTCAATATTTTCTGCGTACAAAGTAACAGTCAGAAATTTATTAATTATTATAAGCCATTTGAATTTAATTTTGTAATAAAAAACTGTATCTGAAACAAGTACCAGAATGTAAAAATAGTGTGTTAAAATATTTTTTCCAATTGCAGTGTCTTTGTGTATAAATGAAGAGACTGTTCACATAACAGAACATCAGCTTCTTTGTGGCAGAACTGTATTAGTCGGCTCTGAAATTCTGACTGCTGTATCCTTATCTATTTTACTTAAGCAATAATTAAAGAAATACTTGTGCTTTAGTAATTAAAAAAAACTTTCTTGATCCCACTAATATCAATTGAAAAAACTCTCAGACTTTAATTATTAAGTAAATATAGCCCCTAAAGAAATCTGTTTTCTTTCTGAGAAAATCTACCCATCTGTATATTCTTAAATTATTTACTAAGTTTAGGGAAAAAAAAAAATCAGGAATCATGACTGAGTCCTCATTGAAGATCACAAGGCCAAGAGTGACAGCACACTTAAGGGATATACTTCCAGTAGGGTAAGGTGTGTACATATACATAAATTTGCATTTGTCCAATATTGTTCCTTATTGTTTACAGTCTTAGGATGACTCTAAAGTGCCAAGTATATAATGCTGGTTAGAACTAAGTTCAGCTGACATCATGTGAATTTTACTAAATTGCTGTTGAGGTAAATATTAACAAAAGCAAGATGCATGATCAATTACTCTTAATCTGTCAAAACTAATTTTACCAGCTATCTTTTTGAAGCAACACTGTCTCACACTGTCATATGTTGTTTCAAAGAATGGAATGAGATGAGACAAGACAGAAGGAAAAATAACAAACTCCATAACCAGTGAAGTCCTTCTGTCTCCCTCCAGATCTCATCTTTCTAAACCAAGCCATTTGTGACACCACTTCCAGCACTGCTGCTTTCTCCAGACACTTGTCGAGCTTACAGTCCTCAGGCTACCATGAAACTTTATCCCTCATCATTTCCCTCTTGGCATGTCAAAGACAATTTTTCTTATCATGAAGGAAAAAAGCATCATATTTGAACTAAATGTTTTAAAAACATTTACTGTATTTGGAATTTCTTCTAAAGAGGATGTAGACTAATACATGCTGAGAAATACTCAATTACTACCTCACTTTTCCCATTTAAAAAAAAAAGTTCATTCAGTTGAGGATAAGTTCATTGATTTTTGTGAAATACTGGGTATTAATATCATAAGCAACTTAAAAAATACCGAGAAAAATTAATAATTCCATATTTTTATGATCTATACAATAACAGATAAAAGTATTAACAAAATGACTGTATTAAAAATGCCAAACAGGTTAATTTACTACAATAAACTGCTGAAATACAGCAACTTCCATAGCAGATGAGGCTAGGTTGAACACAGCAGATCCTCAGCTATCAAGACCTTGTCTACCGTTCCCATTTTCCAGATGCCTTGTTGTTTTATTCTCTTACCTCTCCTAAACATACAACATCAAATGACAAATAGTACCATTTGATGGCATCTTGTCTTAAAATAAAAAAAAACTAAAACCTCTTATAAAGACATTGGCCTGAGCTCTGCAAGTTAGCCCTTGACAGAAACCATGGTGGATAGAGCTGTATTGTTTCACCCCAGGAAAGAACTGGCAAAATGGTTCATGTTTGAAAATAGCACAGTGAGCTACAACTATCATTACAGCACAGAACGAAATCTTGAAAACTACTTTTACCTTCTTACTGGTTGGTGATTTTTTCCCCGTTTTCATCGTTGCCCATGATACATTTTTTTTACAACACAGAGCTCTTTGCTTTGCATAGAGGACATCCTCCAGTATTAGTTAATCAGTTACACTCTTTCCATGTGCTGGTAAGCATCTGTAAGAGTTTGCCTAGAGGAGTCAAGAGACTACTTTGCAATAAGTTTTCCATATGGAAGATTAAACAGGAATGTCAGCTTTTAGAGCACTATTTTTTCCAGGAGCATGGTAAACAGGAGCTTTTTTGAAAAAAATGACTAACTAAACAAAATACGTACTTTTTAGTAATATGTTCATTTCCCAAATGTCTTTCAGTACCTGGCATTTTCAGGTGAAATCAAAACCACATTCACAGTTTCATAGGATGCATAAAAATTAACCTGATCACGTCGGTCTTGGACTTCCTCCGTTTTTGTTCTCTTTCAGGGGTACTGTGCCAAGTGAAGACCAGCCGCCAATCAAAGCCACCAATCTGTGGCTCACCAGCATTTCCCAAGTACTCAAATGTATTCCAGTCAATAACATCAATAACAGGGCAGACAACAGCTGTTTCTTCTTCAGCAATCCTGGTATGTTTTTAAAACAAAAGGGTGACTTCCATTAGAAACTTCTCTAAAGATAAAAAAAAAAAAAAAACCCAACAAAACGCCTAGAACTGACAAGAGCAAATAATGCTTACAATACCAAACATGAAGTTTTGCTCCTTTTCAATTCATGCTGCAATAACAAGGAAATGATAATACAATAAATACAAGAATAACCCCCATTTTCCTACTGAGGATCATCAGGAGGATGTATCAGGATGGACTCCGCTGGCAAGCATCAACCTTCCTGAATGGTGGAAGCAAGATATGCCAGATGGCCTGAGATAACACATTCAGCATCTGGCTTGGCTGCCATAGCTGCCATAGCACCACTTTATCAACAACAACAAAAAGTTGTCCATTTTCTTTTGTATAGGTAGCTGTTTTAGAGAGCAGTTTGATTGCATAGTTTTGCAATGATGAATAATAAACCAGCCACACTCTTGGCCTTTGGAGTCATGGCGGTTCTTGTAACTGTGATCATTTGCAAATGTGGTACTGAGTACTGCAACAGTATCTCAAAAAAAAGCCCTGAGCTTAGAAAAAACCAAACTTGCAACATGGGAATTAGACCTCCAACAATGAAACATAACTGAAGGAGGCTTCCAGAAACCCTAGCAACATAGGAGATGAAAAGGAAAAACAAGATAGCGCTGCAGAATGACATTCCTAACACCAAGGGTGATCTAAAGATAGTCAAGATCTTTATCATTCTAAGAATACATCAGAGCTGATGACATTTCTTGCAGGTCTACTTCTACAAGGAGATAAACCTCTTCCTCCCAATTCTCAATATCAGGAAGGGTTTTCAGGATTCTTTTCAAAAAGGATTCGTCCTTACAGAAGGCATTTGGATTCCTAGCCTCCTCTTCACCTTCTAGAAGGGCCACCCTCAGTACCAGGAGCAACGTCAAGCACAGAAGCTCAAGCCAAGGTCTTTCTCCTAAATCACTGTTTAGCATCTCCCCTATTCTAGTGTTAGGCACCCCTTTGTAGTTCAGTGAAATGAAGTAATTTGCTTGACTTAAAGATGCAGGTATGCACTTTAGCCCTGTATCTTGTATTTACATATTTCAGAGGTGAAGGAAAACCGAATACATTATATTGTCAAACAAGTAAGAGGTGCAGCGCATCTGCCGTTCAAAGGGAGCTCATTCCTTATGGGATTGTTAGGCTAAAAACCTGCAGGCTGACCAAGGGCTCATACTGTGAAATTAGAGTAGCTTGTGATAGTTAAATGCAGCAGAGAACAGCAGCAATTCCAAAGCGGTATTGTCTGAGCTGAGAAAGACTGCCTTAAGTGTGAAATGGCCTCTTGTTGCTGGAGGGAATATGTGAAACAGCTGTTTTCTTCTTTATGATCTCCCGTAGAGACCTTGTTTGGTAGAGCACACAAAAGGGCTTATACAAATATTGTTATCTCCTGTCTCACTTGCATAAAACTTTGTACAAATCCTCATTGTACAAAGCAATGAAAATGATACACACAATACAGAAGAAAAGAAAAAAACCCAGTAAAACGTAAAAATACTTTGCTCCTCCTGTAACAAGTAGGAAAATGAGTAAAAAGTAGGTAATTGGAATGTGATTTCAATTATGAAAGGAATGAAGCAAGTGAAAAGCCATCACCTTTTCTGTAAGTTAAGAATTAACTAGATGGTACAATGCACAGGCAGCTTACAAATACAACTATGTTTGCACTGCACTGTTGTATTGCTGCCATACATTTGAGTCAGATATGCCGCAGAAAAACCCCTTAGAGATGTATGTCTGCATCTGCAGCAAGAACGGCAGGAATTCCAAGAGAGGGCTAACTTTTTACAGGTGGTGATTATTGCGTTTAAAAAAATCCCAATCCTTCCTCAAGATTGCCATCTAGTGGTGCGCTAAAGAAGTGAAGAAATCACAGAACCCTCTCCCCCGTCATACACTTTCTTCAGGGGAGAGTTGTTAAACCTACGCTTATGGTTTGATGTTTATCCCTTTTCCTTTCTTCACACTATCATAGTTAGCCCACACTTACCTGGAATACACTCGGTGTGAAATTTAGAAACAAGGTAAGTATGACTATTTTAAGAAAACAAAAAAACTGAAACAGTATTCTAGATATAATTTCAAAGTGACATGGGGAATTTGGGAACAGAAGCCCCACTAGGAATCAGGAAGACTCGCACACATCAAGACACTATCTGCTTTTGGAAATCTCTCTCCAGTTTGTAAAAGGCTGCTTCTTCTGGTCCTTTTTTGTAGTCTACAATACCTGGTGGGAATCTTAACAGGAGCCAAATCAAATCACTGGCCTTGAGGAAAGATTTTTTTTTCTTATAGTTATGTTTTAAAGAGAGCTGGTTTTCTATATACAATATTTAGGAGGTCTGATTGAGGTCCTGTATCTATCAGTATCTGCTAATGGCATCCAAGGAGGTAAACACATGAGCTGTTAGCAAAAGGGGCAAAAGCAAGAGTGTCTTGCTCTTGATGCAGGTGCTCATGATGCAGGTGCTGTGGTGAGGTACCAGTGGCTGAACCCATAACAGGAAACGTGCATGGCTGCTGGATACACATGGGTGAGGCTTCAAAAATACAATAAATAGTCTCAGCTGTAACAGAGGGCTAGTGTTCTGGTTTCTAAGGGTTTTTTTGTTAGAGTTTTGGGAAGGTTCCTTGGTGTTTTGTTGTTTGTTTGCTTGGTTGCTGTTAATTAACAGAAGTTTTCTGAGCAGCCTGATGGATCTGCAGAATAGACAAGAGACTACACAGGCATGAAGTAGTGTGCCTGGACAAATGGTTTCCAAGTAAGAGTCAGTGTTGACATAACATTAACTCCTCCCTATCCTACACCATGATCCTTTATATCAGAAGCAGTCTGGAAAGGTGGATTTGCTCAGGACTAAGAAGATGGGAGTTTATTGACTTGTATTCCTATCTGCTTATGCAAACACTGCCTTGCAGGGCACACATGTTCCCAGACCTTCTGCTCATCCACCACTCAGGCTGACAGAATAGCCTCCTTTACCAAGGTAGTTTCAAACCTGGGGGTGTGGACTTGTCTTCTGAAACCCAAAACTTCCTATTATCTGAAGAAAAAGAGTGGTTTGGTCCTCAGGACAGGAAAAAAAAAAAAAAAGAAAAAAGAAAGGAAAAAAAAAAAAACCAACCGCAGCAACCCGCCATGATCTTTCACACTTCCATTTGCTTCCCACAGCCAGGAGACAAACACCAAACCCAAACATTCACAGTGCCTCAGGAACCAGACTGCAGTAACCTTTGGTGAACCATGAGTAATTTTTCCACCGCAGGAGTGGGCCAAACTGTCTCGCCCCTTCTTCTCCAATGAGAGAGAAGACCAGCCCAGAGCATAAGCTCACCTTGCCAGCAGTGGCTCCAGCCAGCCCTCATGGCATTCACAGTGGCAGTCCAGGAAGGTTAGGATATCTCCTTTGGCCACAGATGCCCCCAGCAGCCGGGCTCGAACCAGCCCCTCTCGCTTATTTGCCCGGATAAGACGCACCTTGCGTAGGCCGGCCACGTAGTTTTCCAAAGTCTCCTTTAAATGTTCTGTAACAAACCAGAAAAAGAGGGAATGATATAGTCTGAAATTATTTAAGTCATGCTATAGGAAGCTCTCTCCTCACTGCATATTACTTGTAGTAGGGCTCTAATGATGGTGGTATTTTGAATTCAGATTCTGCCATACATGTTTAGAAAGGACAAAAAAAGCACAGAACTTGGAGGGACACAAATCACAGTTACTTTTAAGAAATTAAACGCTTCACATTTACCTCTGTAATACATTCCCAGATTGATAAGCACTTCTCAAAAGTTACTTAAGACTTTCTGTATAGAAGTTTTATTCTTAACACAATTCATGTGTGGTGGAAAATGCCAGCATTGCCTTTTTGTGCTGTTGTTCAAACAAGACCGAAGAACTAGGTCACTGTCATTATATGAGACACCAGGGGAGCATTGGTGAAATCGAAACTTGCTCAATTCAGGAAACCTGAAGTGCTCTGATCAGACTGTAGTCTATCTATACACACAAGCACTCATGTTACAACACAGCAAATGTGCTTCCCCATTTCAAACTAAATTTGGTCCATAAGCCAAATTTTTCACCGGCACAATAGAAAAACCTATTTTTCAGTGAGAAAAATAGATTTACAGTTGTACAGTTTTCTGGTATGTGACCTGAAAAGCATAACTTTTTCTCCTATGAACTGGCTGACCAAAAAAACCCATCAACAATCAATATTATTTAGACTTATTCTTCCTACCTTTGTCACTGTAATCATCTACAAGGATAATTTCTTCCAAAAGTATATCCGGAGATGTCTCAAGAACACTGTGAACAGTGCGCAGAAGCGTTGACCAAGCCTCATTATAAAAAGCTATCACAACAGAGGTTTTTGGCAGACTGTAATAATCATATTTCTTCTCTCTGCATCTGTAAAGGGGGAATAACATTTAGTACAAGTGCAAAAGCATTTATTAATTTTCAGGAAAAAATTCTCAAATCCATTTGTATGCTAGTTACTAACTGCAAGCAAGGACACAAAACATATCTTAAAAGAATTGCATGTGTGTGGAAAATTGTATGAGAAGACATTAGGAAGTTGCTTTTACAGAGGTTCCATTTCCACAGAAGGATTATGAATAAAAATCTGCAAAAGGTCTAAAAAGAAAAATAATAGGAGGTATTCTAGGCTGGTGTAGCTGCGGCAGCTGTCTTTGCACAAGTTCGAATAGAAGAACAAGCAATGGCCAAAATGTGCCTCAGATTAAAGGAAAAAAATAAATGTAAAACCTAAGTGCAGTATAAACAGCAACATAAACTAGTGATAACTGTTGCTTTGGAAAATAGAACAAGTGCTCGACAGTAAAAATATAACTGTGAAGGAATAGCAACATATAAAGAGAAAAAAAAAAAATCAAACAACCATCAACAAAACTGAAATGTATGTACACTAAAGCAGAATTTGGAGAGACCACACAACTGGCAAAATCTAATAGTGAAATCCACAAAAACCTAAAACAGATATAGAAATGCATGGGTTTGGCTCTATGGAGAGCCAGAAAGTTTGCAAACCTTTGGATTAAGCTCCAGAATGTATTTCCTATAAATATATATATGAACTTCCCCAAATGAACATAAGGATGCCAAGAAACTTACAGCTGAGCCAAATGTATAAATTCTTACAAGAATCCCCTGGTTTAAAAGAATTTTAAAATAACGATGGCATTTTCTACAATTGCTCCTCCTTGCTTAGAGCATTCCATATTGGCAGTTTTTATTGCCTGGAAGTCACCGAGGCTTGTAAGGGGCAGAAGGACAAAATTCAACTTCTGTAGACTGCTAAATCACAACAGATACCAAAGCAGGTAGGACATCCCTCCAACCAAAACATAACAGCAGTGAGTCCTCCAGAACATATGCTGTGGGGAGCTGAAAAGGGAAATTAAAACTGATCAGTAGAAAATGTGACAGGAAAATCCCTTAGGTCAATTTAGGGGCACAAAAATTCCCCAAAACACTAAGAAAATGACATTAAAAGTAAACTGCTTACCTATAGCACATTGAAAATATTTTAACAAACTATTTAAGGCTACTGTGTGTCTGCAATTAAAAAAGCCTTATAGGTGTCTTTGAAGATTAGGCAGTATCTATTAAGATCTCTTGTACAGAAAGAAAAAAAAAATTTGAATCTGATTATGCCTAAAATTAAATTCTTATAAAGAAAACAAAAAGTCTGTAGAGTAGTTCTGAAATAAATACGTGAAAATGAGGAAGCACAAAGGACAAATGACATTCAGGCAAAGGAGGCACCCAAAGGCTGCTTCTCAAACATGAAAGGAATGCCATGCAGCAACACCCATATATACATAGGTAGGTGCACACAGACACACATGCTGATCCAGTGAAGTACAAAACCGCCTGTCCCTCCTAGCTGTAACTTGTCCTGAGGGGCTTTCACACAGGGAACTGTCTCACACCAGCACCTGGTGGCAGAATTGATTTATTTAGCCAGACATTCATGTATTGACACATTAAAAATGAAAAGGAGTGGTGAGTGACATTTTAATTAACCACTTTATTTTTAATGCAGAAAAACCCACTGTATGAATCCAATTTTAGAAATACATATTTACTTTAGCCTACTGGAAAACATTTCTGCTCAGTACTGCCAGGAAAAAAAAAATCCATATATATATATGTATCAGTCACTTGTACCAGGTAATTTTGAGTTCATTTCTTGATAGGAATAGAATCTCTACACACTCATTTTAGAAAACTGAAGGAAAATATAAATAAATAATAAAAAACCCCCACCAGGAAAGCATTCTTGAAAAATATGTCAGGAAGATTCATGGAATAATAATGCTGTATTCCATTTAAAGAAAGGAAACCCAAAAGGTCTAAAGAAGCTTGTAAGTCTAATTATAGATTAAAGACTTCAACAGATTTGCCTGAAATTACATGCTGGAGATGGGAAACATAATTTGGCACAGAGCAAGGCAATCCCCACACTGTTTGTGATTCACTGTGCATTGCTGCCTCCTTCCTTGAGCATACCTCACACTGCAGGAAAAGGTCAGGACATACCAGAGCACACATTTCTTAGTTTTCCAAAGTCAAGAAAGAGGCCAGCACTAAAAAATTTTATTTACCAGCTCTATGGTGGAAGGCAGCACAGGAGTGCAGAGAAGTGACCTGCCATGGTAGCAGGGCAGGCTGCTGGCCAGCACAGCCACCCTGACCTGAGCAGTACCCTGATACCCTTATTTAAAAAAAAAAAAAAAACACAAAAAAAAAAACCAAAAACAAAAACAAACAAACAAACAAAAAAAAAACAAACAAAAAAAAAAAAACCAAACCAAAACAAAACAAACCCACCACCAAAAAAAACCAACCAAAACCCAAAAAACCTCCCACATTATTCAAATTCTGTGCAGATTTGCGTGTTTATCTCAGATATTATTTCCAAGACATTTCTTGCATCTCAACTGCTAGCAGTCTCAAATAGTGTTGCTAAAGTGAAGCACACTTTTCCTTATCTTTCTGTAATGAAAGAGTGTTGCTAAGCCTTAAAAATTAATCCCATTTGGGAGATTACAAAGCCAAAGCATTTAAACCCTGGAAAAATTATAGCATAAGAAAATCTTTAAAAAACTAATGAATCCCTGAAATGGAAATGCTTGGAAGTGTTGCTGCATAACAATTAAGTAGCATGCATATGGACTCTAAACATTACCACTTCACAAGATATAAAAACTTCAAAACCCACTAGAGAGTACGAAGCCTGAATTAAAGCCTAGTGGTCATAACTCATCTTTTCCATTTCTCAATTCCTGTTTACCACAGAAACACCTTAGCAGCCCATCTTCTGCGTTCACATTTGCAAACTTTTTTGCAAAAAATATACTTTTATTCTCCATGTGTCAGCCAAGTATCCCAGCTCCTACTTTCCAAGTGAATCATTTCACTCCTACTTCGGATTATTCAGAAAAACAAATGCATATCAATTACAGTATGTCATTAAAATGACAGCAACTGGTGACAGCAGCCCCAAAATATGTTTTTGCACACACTGGGAACCTATATTTACACATACTATACTGCAACTTGCTTTTGGCTTCTGAGTAGGGTGTTCTTTAGCGCTGCCCTCAAACCCATACCACCATCGTTTTCCGATAGAGATGATCATGTTAAGACAGGATTAATTGCATCCCACATTATTCATCCTGAAAACTACCTGTCACCTTTGAGCTGATCATCTGGGCCCTATAGCTCCGTAGAGACAGATCCAGAAGGCAACTCACCTCAGCCTCCTTAAGCCATTGATCCAGCACAGCCCAAGAGACCTCAATGGGTCCCCACCTCCCTCTTGTCTATAGAGGTTTGACTATAGGTCTGACTGAGGTGCAGTTGCTTAACTTTTCTATTAGTAAAGTTAAATGACTATAGGAATCTACCTATGGTCCCTACCACGGGCTGTGATACATCACTTTAAACCTAGTCATCATAACTACCAAATGGTTGGTAAAAACATAACACAGACATGAGGAAATTAGTTGCCTGTAAGCACAACATTTCCAAGCATGGGAAACAAGTGCAGATGCATTTGAAGTCCAGCATTCTTTCATTATTCTTCTTATCTTATTCAATCACAGGAACTTTACTGTTTTGTAATAATTAAATGTATTTTAAAATAAACGATTACCTAAATTAAAAGTGGCATGTTGTGCATGTTGAGCAGGTTCATTTCTTCAGAGAAGTACACATATCTCTAGTCAACCTGATTTTGGAAACAGTTATCAGGTATCAGGATCACTCACTGAGGAAAAACCTGTTGCCAACACATCCAAGAGGCTTTTCTAGAGGCAACAAAGTAAATGCATGTGGTTTCAAACAAGACTCAGATTTCAATGACAAACACTGGTATATAATGAATAATAACCACAACAGGTATGGCAATGCAAAGGAGTGACACCTGCTCAGTCTCTGCCCTCTGGTCACTCCTGCTCTCTGCAGATTCACTAGAAAATGCACAAGCAGAAGCCTTGTGCACAGCAGAGTGACACTCAGAGAAAACATGGCCAGGATTGTCCCAACCATCTTCCAAGAAGCAAATGGGGACAATACACTGTTCCAGCAGAATCCTGCTTCTGCATCATCCTTCATTTCCCTCAGGCACTTTCTGCCACACTGGGTGGGTGTTCCAGAGACTCTCCTAGTTGATCACTGTGGTATAAGACAGGCATAAAGGAAACAAAATCTTTGTCTTCTGGCATTTCTTATCAATTTACACTGTAAATATAGCCAACATCTATATTTTAGAATGTTGTCAATATAGACAACATCTTTATTTTAGAATTCTAAATGTGTTCATCCATAAATCTTTAAATCTTAAGATGGGAAGAAAAGAGAAAATAATCTGGTATGTACCTAAACACAAAAGTACGTTCACTATGTACCACCTTTCCTCTGTGTTTCACTACAAATTCTACTCAAACATCTAAGTCCACAAAATGCAAACTGAAGCCAAACATGTAAAAGTGTTTCATCATACATCCGAATTCCTGTGGGTTTTTGGTTTTGCCTTTTTCGCACTGCATGTTTAAGTCACAGCCTAACCAAGAGTAAACAGCTGACAAGTTTTATAAATTAACCTTGGAATCTACTACACTACACAGCCTTCTGCTAGCAGGTTTTACAATAGGTTATTTATTAGAAACTAAGGAGACATCACTCAGGAAATGCCTAAACAAAATTAAATGGGTTGTTTTCAAGAACATTTGTGTCAATTAATGTAATCACTCAATTTATTTCTTTGTAAAGAGCTGTTTCTCTAAGAGATGTGTATCTATACACAGGGAGAGAGAGCATGAATGTGTGCACACTGGGCATACTGCCATGAGTTAATTAGGAATGGTTGCTGACATGCTCTTATTTAAGACTTTCACCACAACTGTGACAATGATACAGAAAGGGAAAATAGACTTTCAATTTCCAGATTTGATCTTCTATATGCACAGTTACTTATATTTTAAGGAAAAAAAATTAAATGTTCTCTGGGTTTTCAAAGATTTGTTAAGAACACAAACTGCTCATAAATTATTTAATGCTTTCAGAAGGTATACTGTGTAAGTTTTGGTTTTGAAGTTTCAATGTGAATGCCCTGGGCAAGTTCAGGATTGCTCAGTTTCTCTCAAGAAGTGCAAAACAGCACATGTCACTGCTGAAGCTGATTTATCATGATTTATATGACTACAGTAGGTGACATATACACCTCATCCCAGTGTCACTTGGAAAACACTGCCAGGGTTCTACTTCAGGCTGGCATTCACATGCTGGGCTAGGAGCCAGGTTGGCTGGGCTTGCTGTGATGGGCCATAGATGTGCTGACTCATGACACAACCTCCTTTCCTCTTCCTAATTTGAACAGTTTAAAACACTGACTTAAAATGCTCTTTCAGCAAGAGGTGTGCTCAAAAGTGGCACTTTGCAGGCTGTAAGTAAATGAGGCTGACAGGGATGAATGGCAGCACCCATGGGCATCTCAATCTAGCTTCACCATCTCCATTCCCACTCCATAAACTGCAGGGCAGCAATGTGGGCATTAGAATCTGCCAAATATCTTCACCCAAGAGAAAACCCCTCCTTCTCTCACCTTCCCAAAGCCATGGCAGAGGACACAGCAGTATTGAGATTTTCTACCCTCTTTTCTACCTTTGTCAAAGCCACAACTTGGGGTTCTGCATGTGTGTCCACAAGCATCCCTGCAGAATGGCACAGGTGGCAGCACGGGTTTCTAAACCACCCCACAGAGTTACCAAGGCTGTGCCCTTTACTCCAGGCTGAATATAAAGTTGAACATCCACTCCTCTTGTGGGAGAGGAACCTATGGATAAAAATGCAGCAAGCGAGCCAAAAGCAACACCACCCAAAGCCTGGGATACAAAAGTGCAACATTTCTAGCGGAATTAAAGGATTTGATAATTATTATTCTTTATCTCCTCTAAACACTACTCAACTTTACATGCCAAATTTATTTTCTCACATAAGACTACCTGTCTTACTTACCTGTCCAACTGTAAGTTCAGGGATTTCTTCTTCTTTTTTTTTTTTTTTTTTTTTTGATTAAAAAAATAAATTTAAAAAAAAAAAAGTTTTATCTGGGCATGGAGAGGCTCCACCTGGTTTTACGCACCTACACAGGCCACAGGTGCTCAACTATTGCAGAAAAACGAACTGACAGTTTACAGAAGGTGTGTCTTGGTGTGATTAGCCAAGCAGGTAGCAGCAAAGTGCTGATAACTGCCAGAAGGGGCAGATTATTCAGGGCAAGGCTGGAACACTTAAGCAGGTGAGTTCAGAGTGCTGGCCTACATTTCCCCACTGCCTGTCCCAGCCCAGCAGGCTGGCTAAAACCTCCCTAAATTATATCTGCTGAAACAAACTGTGTTAGAGAAAGCACCCCTGTACAGCCAACACTGTGATATAATCAAGTCTCTGGAAACAGAGGCTGGCTTGATTGTGAAACAATTTTCCAGGTTATTTCATGTTCTATGGAATGATTCTCCCAACAACAAGACGTTCTTGACAAGACAGACTGCCAAAAGCTGTCTTAAGATTTCAGATAATAATCGGCTGTGCTGTCTTGTGTACAAACATTGTAAGAAGCAAGCAAGAAAGACAGTAAGTCTGAAACAGAAGGAAATATTTGTTAAGAAGTTGGGGGTGGGCAGGAGGTGGGCACAGAAAGCAAATCTGTGGCTTTAAAAGATTAAAAATACATTAAAAAAAGCTATCTAGAAAGACCAAGTAGGAGAATTGACTAAATTTGTATCCTAAAATCCACAAATTTAGGAAATCCATAGAGCCTCCTAATTCCAAATTGTTAGAGAAAGGCTACAGAAGTCCCTAACGGACCCAAATTCTGGATATGCAGATGAGGAGGAAATTCTGCATGTGACAATGGGGAAATGCACTTGATTTTTGTTTTATTTTGCTGACCTGAAACAGTGGTTACATTTTGCTCAAATATTTTCAATCTTCTTCCAAGATAGTGAGATACATTTAACCTTTCCACAGAGACATACTATTTCCTATTCAAAACTTTATTTCCTATTCAAACCTACATTCAAAACTCAGTGAGAGTAATTTGATTCAGGACAAGGAAAAATATTTTGGAAAGCAATAATTGAAAGAAGCTATTGTATTTATCACTACAAATAAGGTGTGGATGTACCTGATCCTTATAGACAATTGTTTACAATAAAGGCAGTTTTTAATTTAAAAAATCATTTTTTGCTTATTATCAATCACAAATCTGGGAACTTTTTCAATTAAAAAATTAAATTAGCTGAAACCAAGCAATTATCTAAATATAAAAGAAGTTGAGGAAGTCTACCAGAAGCTGGAAAGAAAAATAATCATGTGAGCTCTTCTGGAAAATATTTGCTGGGGGTTGTTAAAAGCATAATGAAAAAGAAAAGTGACACATTTTTACAGATGACAGGAAACAAAAGTAGCAAAATATCCTAAATATCAAAGCAATACTGGAAGTATTGCTTCATTTTGTACTCTTATAAAATGCAAGCCTTATTAAAAAATAATCAAAGAAACAATTATAATGAAGAATTATTTTTACTCCACTTCTGTATGAGGAAAGAATTAAATGTCCTAGAGAAACATTGCTTTGAAGGTCTAAAGCCTGTTTATATATGAAGGATATCCTGCCAACTAACACTAAAGTAATGACTAAAAGGTATTATGATTAATGTAATTACTAGTAAACAATTACATATTTCTGAAAAGCTCAGAAATCAGCCCAAAAAGTCCTAACACCAAACAAGTGACCACAGTGTTACAAAACTATTAAAAAATACCAAACACACTCTTAGGTGTTTAATGCAAAGCCTTTGCCTGTAAGAAGTAGTGTGCTGTGCCTCCTGATCAGATGCAAAGCATGGGAATACCTGTGCCAAAGCCAGTGCTGGGCATAAGGTGCAACATCAGGTGCACGTTTAGAGGGAAGGGATGTGCCAGAAAGGTCAAGCTGCTGCAGCTCACCTCTTCAAAGAGTTCTATTTCCTATATGCACTAAAAAAAAAAAAAAAAAAAAAAAAATCACTGCCTTTAGGAAAGAGATGAAAGAGAAGCTCCTGGGTGAAGTCAGATACTTACTGTGGGCTGAGGAGGGAAAGACTCAGCTGCTGCGCCTTTTCCCGGAACACGGTCAGGTTAAAACTCCTGGCAGGAGTAGCTGTGATTTTTGGAGTAGAAAAGGAACCAAAACCTAGTATCAAGACTTATTCTGGAACTTGCTAGCAAGATACTATCAGACAAACATCCTGGTATAATTTAGTATTTACAACCCAGAAAATGAAACCAACCACAGAGGAAAGAGAGATGCTCAGAGAATCAAATTCAAATATGGGAACAAACAGGAAAAACAGTTTTGAAAGACAGAAAAATCTTAGCACAAGATTGTTATGCTAAAGTCAAACATAATATTCCCCCAAAATAAATAACATTATAGGTATAAATGATGGTGACAGAGGAATTTGAGCATTTGTGTATATCTAGCTATCTATACAAAGATACTTAAAGATATATGCACAGATGCTTAAACATACACATAAAATCACACAGATACAAAAAAATATACAAAGAATCTCTCCAAAACACAGAAGATTACCTAGAATTAAAGAACAAACCTCTAAAACTTTTTTTAATAGCTGAAAAATACTATGCAGACCACATTCAATATTCTGGGGGCTTTTGTGGCTACTTAAGAAAGATAGGAAAGAATTAAAAATCCATTTCCTTGTGATCACAAGTAAAATGAGCCCCAAGGGCTGAATTAGGCTTCTACCACAAAAGAAACAACTTGAAATGCTGAGTTGGCACAAAAATGCCTAGTCCTGACTTGTTCCTTTTGTACCAAGAGTCAGCCAAAAAGCAACTTGTGTGCTTTTACAGAAACTATCCCCAAAATAAGAGAGCAATGCATCTCTACTGTAATATAGAAAGGAAGGAGGAAAAAAAAAGGTAGAATGTCTAAAATCTGGAACAATTCTTGAAAATAGCCCTTAATCTAAAAGAACCCAAGTAGAAAAACTGGAAATGTATTTCTTACACATTGTAATAAGGTGTAAAAGGCTAAGAGAAGGTATCAGTTGTCTGCCTAGCCCTGCAGTCCTGTAAAATAAGCACACAACGAGAAGCCCCATGGGACACAATGCAGACCTGTTGTTGCACGGGGAGGAAGGCAGAGCAGCAGCCAAATCTCAAGGCCCTGAGCTCATCACACCACACCTACAGGGCATCAGCCCCAACAGGGTCCTCAGTAAGTCAAAGTCTGACTGACAGAGGCCACTTGCTGGTTTTAAACCTCCTATAATTGTTGCTCCCTTCATGAGTACAAACTCAAGAAATGAAGGGTAGATGTTGGGAAGACAAGCTGGGCCATCCAGACAACCTTATGATCAGGGGAAAAAGAAATCTCTGTGGCAGTGATGTAGCCTTGAAAGAGGTGTTCAGTTGTTGAATCTCCATCCTTGGAAGCTTTTGAGAGGTTGGACTAGACACACCAAAGTTTCCTTCCAACTTCCATCCTTCTCTGACCCTATGGCTTATTTCACTTCTAGCCTGGTACAAACTGTACTGTCATTTAGTAACTTACATTCTTATCCATAAGATTCTTCCAAATGGACATTTTAATAGATTGTTTATACATAATGTTTATTCCTTTATATGTATACTTTCAATAAAACTAAATAATTCCTGTGTGATGAAACAGATGATCAGTTGCTGATGTCAAGCTTAGACAGTTAAAGGAAGCAGAAACAGTCTAAAGGAAACAATAGTAGTTGTCGAGTTCTTTGGGTCTGTGGGTCAATAGAAACAAGATCAATCGTCACAAAAAGCAAGTTACGGTGGTGGGAACAAGAAGGAATAACAATTGTCTGAATATTTTTACTGTCAGGAATATATTAGTAGGAGAAAGGTCTAAATTTGAAACTTCCTGGAGTCACAGTCAAATATCATCAATCAATACATTATTTGAGCGAGTAATCTCAGCCAAACTATTCTTCCTGTAGAGTATTACCAGACAGAGATATTGGCAAATACCTGCCACACTTCTGTTCCCATAGCAGGTCCAGGATGTACAACACGCAGCAGTAGGAAAAGATTTTGGCATCAGTTTCTGATACAGCAACACCTTGTGCAATCATTTTGCATATCACATTTAATAGCTTACTGATTCAGATACTCTCTATCTTATTTGCAAAACTCTAGTTTTCATTGGATTCAAATGTTTTCACCAATTCACACACAGAGATCAGGTTCATTGATCAGTGTGGGAGGACATTAACGTCAAAAGGAGCAGTGGGGCATCCAGGTGGTGGTAATGTTGTGTCTGTTTCCCTTTTACTCTACCATTTTATTGGTATCTAAAATTTCCAGATTGCCTCCACACACACACAAGAATATGCTGAGACAGACCAAAAGCCCATAGCCCAGAACAGAGTCTCCAAGCATAGTATCTGTCAATATCTCCTGAATATTTGATTTAAATTTTCTAGTGGATAGACTTCCTTATGCTTTACAGTAAACAGAGTTTTGGAAATGGGAGGTGACAGAATTTGTTTTATCCACTTTCATGAATGAACCATGTATTGCAGCAGCCCTGCAGGATGTACACTTCCAGCAAGCCACCTGTCTTTCAGGCTGAAGGAATGTAAATTAGTCACTTCTTTATGAAAGCCATGCTGTAAGTTGAACAGCATTGAGTCCAACACAGATTTCTGTGGGACTTTATCAGTAGACTTCACTCCTTAAAACAAACAAAAACCAAAACCAACCAAACAAAAAACCTGAAAAAACCCCCAAACACAACAAAAAAACTCAAAACAAATGCTTCATAGTTTCAACTCAGTTATTTATAAATGCAAGGAATTTCCACATTATTTCACAGTCGCTTAAGGAACTCATCAAGTAACAACACATTTCTTTATCCATATAATTATGACCTTCCAAGAACTCAAATTTGTGAGACACGTCATCCTTGACAAAAGCCTTGTTGGCTTTCTCAACAGATCACACCCTCTGATCTGTTACTAATTCTTTCCCTTACCACAGTTTGTAGATAACTTGCCTGGAAAAGATCCAAGGCTTGCCAGCACACAGTTCTCTGGTTCTCTTCTGGGACTCCACTAAAAAAATGGTGCATTTGTCACCTTCTGGTATTCTGGTACCAAATTTGTTTCACTGAGCACATCTAAAATTTGGCCCTTGCTTCATTTTAGTGGACTGCTGCAGCCTAGTTGCTATCTACCATTACTACTTATTTCCCATCATTGTAGCCTCACCCAGCACCAAAATGTTCATTAAAGGTCATAAATAGTCAAGCATTACCCACCTTAAAATAAATAAATAAGTTTTCCCTAGACTTGAGATTTCAAACTGTATAACCTCTAATTTTGGAACAAAGTGCAATGTATTTTCTATGGCTGTAGGCTCGGTGACATGTTTTTCATTTTTTTTTTTTTTTCTTCAATCTCTTACATGGTCTTCCTTCTTGAGAGAAGGAGTTAACACTTCATTGCAAATTTGCCTTTGGGAAAGTTTTTTACATTTGCTGCATGAGTTGGAGAGATGCTCTGTGACATTTTTGCCATAATTTAGATTTAACTAGACACAAAGGCATGAAGCACCTGCCAACAGTATAATGCAGCCCCAGCTTCAGAAAGCAATTATCTCTGAGATTATGTCACTGATGCTGCTGTGATTCTTTCGGTTTGGATATATTTTGTCATTTCAGCCTCTATATATTCAAATCAAAAAGGGTCTGCTGTTGTAGCAAAATCTATTTAAATTATTTTCATTTCTAGAATAGTCACCCACATCCATCTATAATGTCCCCTATTCAACAACTGTGACCTTCCAGTTCTTCTAACATCCTGTCATAGAGAAATGGCAGAAGTCCAAAATAACTCATTGAAATGATTTAATTCTTCCCATGGAAATGAAACTAAAATGGTCCTTTTTGACACATCATCTACAGACTGCTTGTAAGAAGGGAATAATAAGTAAAACAAGCCTAGCATCAGGCTTAAACTTATGATGAAAAGGCCTTGCATTTGCACTGCAACTTTTTGAAAGCCATCATAAGATGTGTTAGATTCAGCACTTACAATTAGAGCTGGTGAAACACTGGGCAGGACACACCGGCGTGAAGTGAATGCCCAGGAGAGTCAGAGCCCTGCTTTTTCCACAGCTTTTTGCTACCGTATCGTACAAACCTGTTGCAACGAAACAAACCAGCTGAAGCCGAGCTCAAGTGTAACAAAAGCGAGGGCTGAGAGGAGTCAGCAGCAGCCGTGGCTCCATCCCATCCCCTGCGATGGCTAGCCCTTCCTCTCACCGGCCGGCAGCTCACTCACTCATAGGAGAGCCCAAGACGGTGCCACACTGAGTATTTGCGTAAGGGCAGAACAGTCAGACCTGTTGTGCCACGTTGGCTTCACAGCTGCACTGAACTTTGCCTGTAAACTAGAGCCACCTCATCGAACCTATCTAACCCTTCGTTTACAATTGCCTGCGCTATTATCTGCCACTGGTGTTATGAATATAAATGTAATTTGTAAACTTAACTTGTCCCAGCAACTGTGCATCCCGGATCAAGCACGGTCCCACTCCAGAATAACATTCATTACCCACCCCTGCGAGCACCATTTCTAGCTCACTCCCGGTAAAACTGCTGATTAAACAATCTCCTTTAAACTATGTCTCTTAAGACATTTGAATACAATGCATAGCTGAAGTCTGGGAAGTGTAACATTTGTAAAGCTGAGAGTGACTGAAAAAGTATGCTGCTGCTGCTGCCCATGGTGACTTACCCAGGGGCCAGCAGTAGCAGGAGGGGACAGCAGCAGGAGAAACACGGCAGAGCAGCGTAGCTTGAGGACTGAAAACACGCTACCAGGGCTACGTGGGAGAACAACCTGCACACGCACCACCAACACGCGACTTCGTGCTGCCTGGCAAAGTCACCAATCGACTTCACTCTGAGAGCGAACGCTGTGATTCAAGAGCGTTCGCGACGGAAAAGTTTCCTAAAGCCTCCACGCTCCTGAGCGAGAGGTACTCGACAGAGACACGACTACCCCGCGCTGAGCGCTGTCAGGACACTCCGGTTTGGCGGAGCGTCTCTCTGAGCCACAGCAGCGGCAGACACGGCTCCTCTGACCCGGCCCCACCTGCCCTCGGCGGTACTCACAGCGGGTGCCAGCGCTCGGGCAGGCGGCGGTGCAGCGAGATGCGGTCGCTCAGGTAGATGTTGATCTGGTGCCGGCGGATGCTCTCCTCCTGGCGGCGCTTCTCGGCCGGGCTCAGCTCCAGCCGCACCGCCCGGCCCAGCTCCCCCAGCGCCCCCGGGTCCAGGGCCGGCTTGGCGTACACCGGCCGCCGCAGCAGCTCCGAGTCGGGGGACGGCGGCTGCGGCGGGGCGCGGCGGGCGGCGTGGCGGGGCGGCGGGCCGTGCCGCCACACGAGGAAGCCGAGGGCGGCCAGCAGCCCCAGGGCGAGCAGCGCGCCCTCGCCCCGGCAGCCCCGGCCCCGCTTGCCCCAGCACATCCCGCGGCCGAGGCGGCCGGCCATGCCGAGCGGACGGCGGCTGCCGTCTCACGGACACGGGCGCGCCTCCGCCCCGGGCAGGCTCGGCGAAGTTCTCACGGACCTGCCCAAGCCGCGACACCCGCCCGCCGCCAGCGCTGCCCCGCCAGGAAGCCGGCACGGCTCCTCCGCCGCCGGCTCCTCCCTCCTCCCCGCCCCGCCGCCGGCCAGCCCGGAGGGGCGCGGCGCGGAAGGGCCGGGCACGGGCGCTGCCGCGGGGTGGGGAGCGGTACCCAGGGCAGGGAACCCGCCAAGCTTGTCCCCCAGGGGTGCTGCGCCCCTGCCGCCCTTCAGCCGCCTCTCCGGGAACGATGTCCTTCGGTTTCCTGGTGGTCGGAAGGCTGCTTGGTCCCCGAGGGTTCCAACAGCCCAGGGAAGGGACACGGCTCCAGCCTGCTCCGCGTTCTCCCTGGGGACACAAGCGCTGACCCACCCCGGGGCAGTGAGGGAGTGGAGGCCATCCCGGTTCTGCCGGATCACACACAGCTAGGATGTGGGGAGGAGGGAGGAAGGCATGTCCCCTTTGCTGTCACTCCTCAAGGGAAAGGTAATCCGATTGCCCTGAAGCTTGTGGGACCTTCATAAGCACTGGTAGCTGCGTGGCAAATATGCTGTTTCCCCAATAAGGGAAAGTTCTGCTGGCACAGAGCTGCCAGCAAGCTGCTTTGGCCATTGGAATTGATTGGGATAGCCCCAAGGCTTGCTGTCTACGGAAATCTTCAGAGCTGCCGAACAGCATGGGAGGTTATTTCCCACAGAGGGACTAGGAAGAGCTTAGAAGTCGAAGGAACCAAATTGATAGGAAACCAGGCTTCATCCATTCTGCTGCCTCTAGAACAGCATGTGCTTCAGAGTAGAGCAGAACACAGGCCAAGAAGCTATAGGCATTAATGACAAGCTTTTTTTTGCTGAAGAAATGAGTGTTCTTCGTTGAAAAAAGAAGTCAGCCAATGTGGCCTCGAGAGAAATCCAGAAGACTTGTGAAAATCCCAAGTTTATTATACAGATAATGGGCAGTCCATTCTATGACTTCACAGAATCATGGGGGAAAGAAACAACGGTAGAACTAGTTAGAACATTCAGATTTGCTTCATACCCAAAAGCATATCCATACTGCTTGTTTTACTTCAGCCCCTAAGAGTCTTAAGCTCCATCTTCCTAAATTTGTGATCTGGAGGCTGTGAGATTACATGAGAGTTCCTGATTTTGCGTGTGAAATTTTTTTAACATAAATGTAACAGCACTGGACACAGTTTCTCTCTGACATGCAGCAGGGAGCTGGATTTGTTCTTGAAGTGTCATTTGCTCCAAGCATTTTCCAGAGACTGTTCACTGCAACATCCTCTGCTGTTGGAGGCCTGTCAAGACCAACCCAGCAGAGGAGTTCAGTCATGCCCAGAGAGAGAACTTCAGCCCAGTACACAGCACTGGGCGGTGCTCACCTGCACTACTGAGGAGTGAATGAAACTAACACTGAGGAAGGGAAAATATTTCATCACTATCATCAATTTCATCACAGAGCATACAGCTATGAGCTCTTTCTCATTTTACATGATAATAAATATTGTATATGACAACAAACGCAGACTCAACTACTGTGGAGGCCATGCTCTGGACAGAAGGGTGCTGAAAATGACTGATTCTGATTCTGGCAAGCTAGTAAAAATCAAGTAATTTAGGTGGATTTGCAATGAGTGTGTGTATAGACAGATTATTTATTATTCAGCTATACAGCTAGCTATCACAGGTAATTATACAGGCATAAAATCTAGTTTCAGTATGCTTTGTAGGCAACTACTAAACATCCGTATGTTGGACATGAGAATTTACATTGCATATAAAGAAAGCTGTGTCTAGCAAACTTTGGGTATGAAGAGTCAGGTGGCATCAGTTATTGCATGCCCAGTGTTTGCTTTGTCTCTTTGCTCACCATCTTTCTGAATAAAGGAAGCCTATTCCTAGAATGAATCAAAGGAGAAGAGATCCTCCTGGACTCCCAAAAGAAGTTACTGAGGAGATCGGGAAGAGGTAAAGAGCAAAATGTAGGACTAAGAGTTAATTAAGAAGAGTGAGAAAAAAACAACCAAAAAAAAAAAAACCAAAACCCCACCAAAAAACCCCCAGAGAGTTCTTCTGCAGAGGTTCTTAAATATTATAAGAATCTGTATTTCATTTAAGTATTTTAAGTATTAGAGCAATATGGAAGAAGCACAAGAACATGATCACGTGACTAAAACAAGTTCTGAAACAAAAAAAAAAAAAAAAGGAAACAGAGAACCAAATATGACAGAACTGCACTCAGCAGTAGTACTGCTCTTACAGCAAAGTAATGGGTGAAGACTTTCTGTGATCACCATTGCAGTGGGGACTGAAAGTATTGCTAGTAAACAGAAGTTCCCTGAGAATGACGTCTAAACACATAAACCAGAGGAAATTCATCAAGAGAAAGCAGAATCATGAGGTTAATGTAAAAATCATAAAGAATTAATTATTTGCATTAACAAAGAAGTTTGTACAAGATGTAAAGGATATGAAGGCAAAAACATGTTTTCTCAAACCTTTTCACACATTTCTGGGATATAAATGTGATGAGAAGACTGAACATTCTGAGCTGAAATAGTTAAGGTGTAAAGAATTCTCTCTGAACATACAAATAAGCCCCAGAGGGAAAAAAAATTCTACAATTAATAACGTAAATGAATGAGTTTACTGTTAGCCATAAAACTTGTAGCAAAATTTTCATGGAAGAGTTCCTTTTAAGAAGTTCTCTTTTTCCTTTCAGGTTGAATAATAATGGAAGTTAAAACAATTTGTTATGATTCTTTACTGTCTAGTGAGTTATAATTTCAGTTGCTTAAGTAGTTTCAACAAAGATAAGTAGAGTAACCAAACAAGTAATATAAAAGCTCTAATTATTTATCTAGAAATATCTATTGTGTCCTTAGTTGTCCAAATTAAAACAGAAGATGGGTAGAATAATCAATACCTTTGAAAAGTTTATTTTTAAAAATGGAAAATTTTTTCTTCACCTCAAAAAGTATTCAAAATATTAACTAAACCTTTCAAAAAGCACTAAGAGAAAAAGCCTAACTACAACAATATGTAATTGCCCATAAGAATTCACATTATAGTGAATGTAATAGCTGAAATTAAGGGTGTATCTGGTCTCTCTGAAATCTGTTTGAAATGCAGGTAATATATAGTTCACCTAAAACACATGAGCTTATTGAAGGAATAGGTTTATATATAGGGAACACCTAAAGAGGTAGGATTAACTATTTGACTATATAGTATAGTTACTAAAAGGTATTCTTATTTTTAGTGATGACATATACATTACAGAAAAAAACGGAGCCATTAAATTTTGCAAAAGATTTAAAATTTGCCTCATCCAAACTTCTCCTTTTTTTCTTTTGTGTGTAAAAAGCAAAAATCTACAATGGAAATAGAGTGGGAAGACTGCATTTTCAATAAGTTAAACAGCTTCCTAAATTCACACTTCCAGCATAAAAATAAAGTATCAACTAATATATTTCAAAATAAACTTCCTAGTTTTAGAAAAAGCCAATGATTACATATTCTAAAGAAAAAAAAATCAGAAGAATATAATAGGAAACATGATGTACAAATACTTTGGACATAGACAGGAAATTTGCTTAAGGAGAGAAGGAATCATCCAAGTTATAAAACATATCCACTGGAGACAGCATTGGACCTATGGGGTCATTTTTCACCATTGTTTGAATTGGGCATAAAATGGCACTGCCCTGAAACACCCCCCAGGTCTCACCTTGGCTGATCTTTCTCTCCTTTGTTAGAACAAATATTTTTTAAATATTATTATTCAGCCTATTGTACTACAAGTGCCAAGGAATTTATTTTTGTAAATGTGTTTGTATTGAAAATCTCTTTATTTGAGGCAGCTGCACAGCACGTGCCAAACATTAAATGAGCTGCACCCTGCTTCCCCAGTGCCAAAGGGTCCTTGGTGCTTCAGCAGAAACCCAGTTTTACAGGGTAGGCTTTGGGTCAAGAGGGAAGCTGGGTGTATAGTGCAGAGGCAGAGAGATCAAGGAATCGAGATGAGAGGAAGAACCCTAAAAATAAAACATATTAAAAACACAGACTTGATGGCTGTGATAGAAACTGTCGCCTATTTCAGGGATCTTCTTTCAGGCTGATGAATGGTGTGAAATTCTCTTAGTGACAGGTCAATAAAATGAGGCAGCATTCAGTGGATTACTTGGGCAAGACCTCAGCTGTACCAGTCTGCAGATCTCTGTAGAATATGTATGTGCACATGTACATGTGTATGTGTACACATACATAATACACACGCACACAAAATGTCTTACTCAAAAGGTCACATACAAGCCAGGACAGCTTAAAGACACAGAACATGCATGTCAAAGGCATCAATCAATACATTTGCTTGCTATAGGTATGCATTGTTTGCATGTAATGTTTTTCTTAAGCTAAATAGCAAGCATGAACTGCAGGAGTGGAAGAGATAACATACATAAAGGAAACCTAGGCCAGGAAGCTTAAGTAAAATTCAGAAAGTATTGGAACAAAACTGCACTTCTGTTCACAAAGTATGGTATGATGTGACATGTTAATGAAGGTATGTTATGTTGGAAACCTGACTTATTTTTCATACAGTCTCATGCAGACACAATGAATTAAAATACTGAGCTGCAAATACTTTTTGAAACTTTGTCAAAATTATGGCATATTCTGAAACATATAAATGAAGCAAATTCCTCATAAAGGTATAGCAGCTGGTTGTAGTAGACAAAGTGAAGACCATGGTTAAAATTCTGAAACAAGAAGTCAAGCAGGTATTACGTCGTGAAATTAATCCTTATCACCCTACAATGTAGCTACTTACTACCACTTAGTTTTTAGTAATTTTTTCAAGGTTGTGTCTGTTTCTGTGCCTGAAAGGGCCATAGTTAACGCACATAAGTCCAGTGATACTGGGGAAGCATCTGCTTTTCTGTGATGGTATTTCTAATATATTTGTCTTCCTTTTCGTTAAGGCAGAGATAAATGTCATCACACAAAAGAAATACTAAAAATTTCTATTTTCTTTTTCTCAGAGTATGACTTTCCTGTGATTCACATCAGTAAGATTTTACAGTAGAAAATAAGTCTTTTTCCTCTAAAATTGCCATGAAAAAATGCCATCATACTTGGGGATTTGAGATGCCACCATCCTCAGACTTTGATTATGCAGATTATGAATGAGTCAGCTGTTTCTAGTTTTATGGATTTCTTGGAACAGATGGCTCGACTATTTGTATTTTTACATTTCTGAGAGGCTTTTGATTATGATGGCAGTTTTACAGTTTTCCGTATTACATGATCCTGAATTATATACGAGGCAGATACTTGCTCATGTGTCATGGTATGTGTCCAAATATATTACATCCTATTACTACTGTAAGAGCAACAGAATTTCTTGTCATATTACCTGGCCAATTTGTAGTTCTACATCATTGCACATTTGCCATATTATACGTACTTTACTAGTTCCACAGGTACATTACATGCTCTAATGGTTTCCTAGGCTTTGTTTGGCAAATGATGAGTCCTGAGTCTTGAAGAACAATGACTCTAAGTCATATATTTTTCACTGACTGGACAAAGAAGTTTGGACAAATATTCTGAACAACTAACACACAATCTGCCGTTGAGAATCTTGGTTTTATTTTGTCCCATCTTATCTTCCAACTTAAGTTTTCTCCATTTTCTTATCCGAATGAACTGTTTGAAAGGCTTAGGTTGTTCTTTCATTGGTGAAGAAATCAAGTCCTGTATTTTCCAAAGAGCATGATACTGCATCATCCAGGAGAATATTCCATAGCAGTTTATTAATTTCAGAAGAAATTTGATTTTTTCCTCGCCTTGATTGTCAGTCAGTGACAGAAATCCCTGAATGATCATACCAGTATAAATGCCTAGGATGCCAAATGAAGATCATAATGACCATCAGATGACAGCAGCAGAATTCAGGACAAATAATTTTCTCTCATTTTTTAAGCCCCATCAAGTATTTCTTATGTCTTATAAAGTTCTTAAAATAAGTGTTGCATCTTTTGCTGATAGGTTCCTAATTACATTCATGATATCTTTGTCAAACCATTAGTAGAAGTTGATGGCATAATCATCAGCTACATAGCATAAATTTGTAGGTTCAACAAGTTCAGTAGCTTATCTCAAAGATAAACTGGAGTGATCCTGTCACTGATTTGACTATATCCGAGTATGCACTTTGATATGGTAAGTATGACCCAGATTTCTTCAATCATGAATAATGTATTGCATTAATCACTCTTGCCATTCCCTTATTCCAGGCTATGAAATCTTAAAAAGAGCGAATTGCACCATCCAGCTTTATTGTCAATGGCAAGCTCCTCATACTGTTGTAATGTAAGGATGGCTGTGGGCTGTTTTGCCTGGATGAAAATTCTCCCTAGTCATGCATCTTCACTCAGATGATGGCCACTGTAAGCCTCTTTACGCTTAATGAAATTATTTAACATAAATGTAGGTGACACATATTTAAATATTAACACATCTATAATGAAAGAAGTATCCTTGAATATGTGCCCTGTCCAGGAATTTGTTCTATTATTTCTGTAATGACAAATATGATTTTTTTTTCCTATGAATGGTACTTTGCCAAAGGAAAAGTGTTCATAACTGCAGCCAAGACTCTTGTTTGCTGTAGACTTTCTCCAAGTGTAACTTGTCTGGCCCTTTGCCATGTGGATTTGCCAGTGTATCAGAGCCAAAAAGCTGTATAACTTGGAAGATAAGAATGCCACTGCCTAAAACCAGGGGATTGCTACATCTTAGTGGCATTTGGTAGTTTTTATTTCTTTTAAGTTTTCCAAGTCTTCTCATCCCCAAATCCTCCACCCTGTAACAAGTGCCCTGTCCTGCCATTGAAGTCACTGATTTTCACAGACAATTTCCTGTCTGAATTTACAGGGACATAACATGATATCCTTCAATGACGAAGTTCAAAATTTTTCTTTTCTGCCTTGCTTTAGATGTTGTAAATCAGTTTAACCTAGAAAAGATTTCAGGATTTCCTGGGGGGCTGAAACTGAAGAGAAGACACACAAGAAATGCACGTTTTATGCACAAAGATTTTAAAACTGAAAGACTAATCAACACTGTCAGGAGATGGGAAACAGATGTTTGTAGGGGAAAAGATTGAACTTCGAATCCTGTATCTCATTGAAGGGAGAGACCGCTTTGGAGCTAGAGGAGACACAAAGCAGGATGGTGCAAGTCAAGGCTGCAGTATCATGTAAACGGAGTGGGGCTGACAGAGGGACCGCGCCAGGCTGTAGGAAGTCGCGTTGTGAAGCAAGAGAAAGGGATTGTTGTGTCAGGTGAAAGGAGCAAGCCCCGCAGCGAAGGCCTGCTGCCACGACCCTTGGCAGACAGGCACGTAAAGCGGAGACACTGAATTATTGTGCGGCAGTCGGTAACGGCGCGGAAAACGGCCGCAGCCCAGAGGGCAGGACTCCCCCGGCGAGGGGGACAGCAGCCGTGAGGACACAGGAGCTGGCCGGGCGAGGCGGGGGGCACCGCTGGGGCTGCCTGCGGGGCAGGAGAGGCGGCGACACCCTTGGCCCAGGCTGAGATAACCCTCGCCGGCTCCGGGGAGCGCGGCCCAGCCCGGCTCCCCCTTCTCGCCGTGCGAGAGCGACCGCGGCGCTGCGGCCGCCCTGGGCCGGCCTCCTCCTGCCGGCCGAGTCCCCTCCTCCCCGCTGCCTTCCCGGCGGCGGCGGGGGCGGTCGCGGGCGGCCCGGCCGCTCGGGGCCCGGCAGCGTTGCCCATGGGGGAGTGCGGGGTGCCCCCGCAGGTCCAGCTCTTCCTCCGCGCCTGCGAGCAGGGCGACTGCGAGACCGCCCGACGCCTCTTGGGGCTGCCCGGCGGCGGCGGCCCCGCCGACCCGGCGGCCCCCTCCTCCTCGTCGTGCGGCCCCGAGGAGACGGCGGCAGAGCCCCGCGGCGAAGCGCCGTCCCCGCCGAGCCCCGCCGTGCCCGTGGACTGCACGGACGAGGCCGGCAACACGGGGCTCCAGTTCGCCGCGGCGGGGGGCCACGAGCAGCTGGTGCGGTTCCTGCTGCGGAAGGGCGCCTCGGTGCAGAGCAGCAACCACTACGGATGGAGCCCCCTCATGCAAGCGGCCAGGTACGGGGGAGAGGGAGGGAGAGAGCGATCAGGGCCGAGGCGGGGGACTCCCACCGCCATCCCGCCTCGCCGCGGAGCGTCGGCCTAGCCGGCGGCAGCCCCGGGGCGGGGCAGGGAGGGAGGGCCGCCGAGGCTCTGCCTTCCCCGCCCCCAGGCTGCCACGGGCGCTCGGCTCCCTCGCCCTCCGAAGTGCGGTCCCCGGGCCGAGGGAGGGCGCCCGGGGGCGCCGGGCAGCTCTGGGCGAGTCAGCGTGGGAGACTGGGCGGGCGCCATGTTGGAGGCCGCGGTCGGTCGTCGGCGGCGGAGGCCGCAGTTGTCCCGGGGGGTCGGCGTGGGTGAGGAGGGGCTGTCCAGTGTAGAACTGGCTAAGGGTTATCCTGGGGTATTAGAAACTTTTCATGTTAAGAATGTGGTGTTTGAAGCAGTGCATGCGATTTCTTGGTTAAGCCAGCGCAAAATTGGAGATAACGTGAACACAAAACACTGCTCTCCTCCGTGACAATAGGTACATGCACGTAGCCTTACTTAATTTTCCGTTTTTGTTTTTTTTTTGTATTTGTGACTTGTAGAAAACGCCATCTGATGTAAAACATGCTGAAGCAAACAGAAACAATTAATTTCACTTTCCCATGTTTGCCTAGGTGGCTTGCTGGAGGATAGGGAAAATCATTGCTGAAGGTTTTTAATGGCAAAGCGGTTGTTTTCTGCATCGGTGATGCTTCCTTTGCGTAACCCACTGCTGGGCTGTGGGAGGTTCCCGTGTTGCTAATGCTGGTGTTGGTGCTTGTCTTTATTCCTACAAGCACACCTTGGGCTCACAGACGTGTTTTGCAGGGTTGGAGGGCATTGCTGTCCTTTAATAACTGAATGTTTAGTCAAGAGAAGAAATGGTTTTTGTTGTTCTGGTGGGGTTTTTTGGTTTTTTTGTTGTTGTTGGTTTTTTGGGGTTTTTTTGTTTTGGTTTGGGTTGTTTTGGTTTTTTTTTTTTGTTTGTTTGTTTTGTTTTTTTTTTTAATTTCATAACATTAAAATACTTGGAAGAAAAGAATCTATTTCAAAGTCAACATTTCTCTTTTCAATTAATGGCCGCAGAAAGTTCCCAAAGAATGAGTCACACAACTGGTTTCCCAGTAAGAACAAGGAAGACAAGGTTCAACAATTTGGTTATTTTATGATGATTTTAAAAAAAGGGGAAAAATTGCAGAAACAGTTTTAGATTTTTTTTTTCCCTTAATGAAAACCATATGCTCATTCCCTAAAAACAATGAAGTCAGATGATTATAACCCTCTCACTGATTTCAAGAAATTACTGGTTGACATTTGAAAAGTACTGTATAAATTGATGAAAAGTGTAAAGTAGAAGAGCATGTTTCTCTTTTCTTTTTAATGGATAACCAGAAAGGAAACACAGTGTACAAAGGTAGGCTTCAGACTTATGTAGCTGTTTAATTTTCTGGCTGTGATTAGCTCTGTTGCAACTGGACAGGAGGTAGCATATATGCATACAATTAACCGTGTGCAGGGGTTGCAGGCTCTAATGAGGTGATGCAGTGAAGGGTACCAGGCTAGACCTAGGGAGTACACAGGCTCCAGAGGCTTCCTCCTGCAATTATGGAAGGAAGCTAAGGACTTTGGGGCTCGTGGTTGCTTTAAGTGGTTGGTAGCATTGTTTGGGGTTTCCTCGACTAACCTTTGCTTTGCTGTAATGTACAAAGGCTGCCTTCAGGGTTGTGCTAAGCACAATGTGCATGAGCATATAGTAGTGCATGATGCCTGCAATGAGAGCACGATGCACACACCTTGTCAAGGTATTGTATAACTGTCTGTGGCTTGCGTGATTGTCTTTTGCCTACTGGCAAACTATCAGAGCCTCTGATAGTCAAGTGATATCAAGAGTGGGTTGCTGGTAAAACTGGTGTCAGAGTTCAGTACTCTGACCAAGTTCTCATAGTAATGAGGGTACTTAATAAAGATCCCTGGAAACAAACTGGCTTTGATCTGTTAATGTGATACAGCTATGGAAGTAGGAGGATGAAAGTGACACTTGTTTATGGAAGTTATGAGTTTGTGCCCTGCAGCAGAAAATGAGGCTGGCACCTTGCTCCCTTGAGCAGACCATCCTCTTCAATAGGTGCCTGCTTTATGAGCATGGTCATTGGTACATGTGGAATGGTTTAGTTTACAGTCCTCAGCTGATGATTACTCTCCTCCAGCAAGGTGCCCATTGTCACATTCAGAGATATGTGTATGATTCCTTACAGTGCACATATTAGTCAATAGGCAAATTTGGTAACTAAGTTTTCTAGGTTCAGAGTATGTTGGTTTTTGCAATCCAAAGTGTTAATTCTCCTCCGTATCTCTTTCTCCCAAGGTTTGGACATCTAAGTGTGGCCCACATCTTGCTGGAGAATGGTGCTGATCTCAATGCACAGAACAAGTTAGGAGCCAGTGTCCTCACAATGGCCTCCAGAGGCGGTCACGTCAGCATGGTGAAATTGTTGCTGGAATCCGGAGCTTTTGTGGACAATTACGACCATTTTAGCACAAATGTACTTAACAGCAGCAGAGACGACCTTCCCGATATCACTCCACTGATGGCAGCTGCTCAGCATGGACATGAGGCAGTGGTACATCTGTTGCTAGACTGGGGAGCTGATTGTAACTACTCTCTGAAGACAATGGGCTGGAGTCCTTTAATGCTGGCAGCTGTTAGTGGAAAGGTGAGCTTGGCACAGCAGCTCGTGGAGAAAGGTGCCAATCCTGATCACTTGAATGTGCTACATAAAACACCTTTTGAAATCTCTGTTGGCTTCAAACACAAAGACATGAAGGACTATTTGGAATCTCTCACAACGATCAGGCCTCAGGCAGGTATGGAATATTACTTTTTTGTTTCACTTTCTTGCAGTTCTGATTGTGTATTTAGAAATTGAGGAGCTTATTTTGTATGGGGATGATGTTTTTTTGTAATTTGCAGCTGGATTTTGAAAATGTTAGAGTAGGCACACCTACTTCAGCTGAGATATGACTGCCTAATTTCAGCAGATTTTTCCCATGTTAGCAGGATAAGATTCCTGTCTGTATGTGGCTGTTTTGGGGACACTTTTCAACATATTTATGCAAGCCAGCAATGGGAAGTGTTTAAGAAGAGGGTTTGGAGGAGCTGGATTTTCCAGCTTTGGACTGCTTGCTATAAAACATAAGGATATGGCTAGCTATGGAAAGATCATTTTCCACTGCCATGTGGACATATCCAAAATTATTGTCTACATTTGATGTCATTCCTGCAGGTCAAGCTTCCCTTGTACTTGAAGAAGTAAGAACAAAAATCGGACATCTGTTTCTGCTGCACAGAAGGTGTTAACTCAGATATTGACTTCTAGTTTAGGTTGTAACTCTAGAGCTTTCATACAGCCATGCTGCCAGGCAGAACTGAGTCATTGTAGATGTTTGCTCATGACCAGTCTCTTGAGGACCAGACATCAGCTGGTTACAGTACGCAGAATCAGAGATCCATGAGATTCACTAGTGTCCATGTGTTTGCATGTGCAGGATGTACGTGCAGGCAGAGTTGTCCTCATGAATCTTGAAAACTTTCTGTGGTCGTTCAACTTAAAGTATTGAAGGACGCTGTGTAAGTGAGGAGGCTGGACTTGCTTTAAAGCAGATTAAAGTTTGTCACCTGTGCTGAGGGGGAATTTCAATCAGCGGGAGAGTAGTAACTCATTTGGGCAGAGAGGGGAGTAAACATTACTCTTCCACACAAATTTCTGCATTGGTTTTTGACCATACCTCAGTCTCCTCCTAGCACTGGAATCTTGAATATGCTGTGAAGAAAGATCATTTCTGTCATATGGAAGACAGCAAAAAAGAAACTTTTCTTCTGATCCATTGCCATAGATAGGGTGAATTGCCTTCTAGGAGAAAGCAGCTCTCTTCCCACGGCTGAGTAGCAAATTCAGAACTACCTGGAATGGCTTGAGTGTTACCTGTCTTCTGTCCCTGTCCTTACGTAGGCTTGCCCAGATGGCAGTCTTTCCTTCTGGCATCTTCTCATGGTCTCCTGCTCCCTGAAGCTGCCTCTTTTCTGGGGTTTTCATATGGCAAGTATGGAGCCTGGTCCTTTCCTAAACTAATCTTTTGAAATCTGTTTTACAGTGGTGAGCTCATACACCGAGTTCCTTCTATAAGAGCAGTTTCTGAATAAGGAGAGAATGTAGGACCCATCACTCTCTTTCCTGGTCTTAAAATAAGAGTTTCTTGGAGTATTTTGGGCTTTTCAGCAATTGCTTTTGTTCACCACATTAAGGTGACTTCCTTTGGAGTCAAGGTTTGAACATAAACCTTTTCTGTATTTCATAAAAATTCCAGAATTGGGCTCATGAAATTTCTCAGTGTCTCCTCATTTTCCATAAAATTTTGTTACCCCATTGATTCTGTAGTAATAATGTGTCCGTAATATTTTGGAAAATAGTGTTTTCTGGCATGAGTGGAAGGTGAAAAATATGTCACTATTTTTTCCTCATCTTATATACTGTCAGAAGTTTCAAAGCACTGTTAAGCCTAGTAAAAAGAATGATTCTTCACTCAAAATATTACAATTTGTAATAATTAAACAAAAGTTCTTGTTATGGAGATGGTTATCTGGGACCTGAAGAATATTAATTCATAAGTAGCAAGCTGTGTAGTTAAATTGACACTATTATTTTTGTAACCTTTACAAATTAACCTGGAAATACTCAAGAGGAAATAAAACTGGAGCAGCTTGTAAAACTCCTTTTGAGTCACCTTTCAAAATAATCCCATACTATTTGAGTGTTCACTATTGTACAGGGGATCTTACCAGACCACAGAACCATACCATAGTTCTTTAGCGGATATTTTAGATTTCCAGGCAGGAAACAAAAGAGTTTCCAAACACAATTTCCTGATGGAGAATGGAAATTGAAAAGCCTGTGCTGGTGCCTTATTATAGTTTCTAGCTTTAGCTGTGCACAGAGAACTGTACAGGTGAGAGGTAATAAAGAAGCTGTCAATACTTTCTTTGTTCTTATTAAATGTATGCCTAAACATATGTATGCCTAAACATATGTTTTGTAGTACTTTAAATTTTTAATAGTTTTTCCTATAAAAATTCTACTACAAATTTTTGTACTTTTTTGGATTGCTAATAGAAATGTTTCTATTTCTTTCAGATGCAGAAAAAAGGCAACCTGATGTCTTTCATGCTTTGAAGCTGGGTAAGTACTGCCATGATTCTTCCACCCTGTCTAGTTTTCCTAACTTCAGAGCACGTCTGTTTGCTAGCATGGGAAACGTGATTTTTCTGTTCCCGCTTTTCACGTATGAGCTACCAAAACATCTTTGTGGGAAAGCCTCAAGTCTGTTAGATTTTTAGACTGGTCAAGTACACCTCTTGTACTCCTGTGATTTTTGAGATTTATGGATGTTAGTGCTGGGAGAGAAGTAGTATCATAGGAGGGGCCAAATAAATACTGGTCAGCACACTGGGTTTTGGCTTTTTTACTTGGCTATGGATGGCACTGTTAAAAAAGCAACTCATTAGGTTAAGGAGTGTCCAGGGTTCAAAGTAAATTCTGGTGTCACTGTAGGTTCCAGGGTTTCTGTTTAACAAAGTCTGTGTTCTGGGTCTGTGTTAAAAAAGGCACCTGGTGTCTTTTACCAAATTGGAACATACAGAAAGTAGTTCTGTGCTTTTCAATCATTCCTGTTCAAAGAAATTAGCTGAGTGGCATTGGTGAGTGTGAGTTTCAGTGAGTGCATTCAGGTGGCTGCAGGGTTTGTCTGGGATTCTGACTGACTTTCCAAGGAAAATGTTCATGCCTGTGATTGAGTTGAAAGCAGCCTATGCCATGAAGCAGTTTACCATCTAAAGGGTTTTATAAAGGTGAAAATTTTTCCATTTGCATGGCAGTTAATGATTTGCTTGTTCTTGCCCTTGTTCCTGTGGTGGTGCACACAGCCACAGAGATTTTCTTTTTTCCTTTTATCTTCTTCCTTGCTTTTGCCTGCCATAGGATATCAAAAAACACAGGACATAGGTGAGCTTAAGCTCTCTGTTTAAGGTAATCCTGACTACCTCATACTTTTTTTAAAAGCGGTCCTACTTCAAGATCTAGAAAAAAACCCCATAACCTTGTTCAAATATGTTCAGTAAAGTATTTCATACTGCTTTTCCTAATCTAGACAAGAACTCAAGTGACTATCAGCTCCTTTATGTGGAAACCTAAAAATTAGATTAACTTTTAAAAATTGTAAAGATGACTAATGACAACAAACGACTTTACTCTTGAGCAAGGAGTAGGGAAGTTTTGTGTTGGAAGTGTAGTTCAAATACTGGAGGCAGGAAAAAAATCATTTGAAATATAACAGAGTTGAGCACTGGAATAAACTCTTTGGGAGCTTGTGGAGTTCTGTCAGTAAAGATTTTTAGAATCAGTGAACTATCTTTATAAGAGGAACTTAGGGGTCAGTGTGAGAAGGCAAGGGATGGCCTCCAACATCCTTTAGAGTGCCTTTGTACCCACCTACTTTGATTATAAATCATTGATTCTGTGATTGCAGCCTGTGGAAATGGAACAGGGATCTTTGAAGGAAAAATCATGGTGCCTCAGCATCATCAGTTTTCCTTGCATAACATCATCTTATGGCAATTTAATAGAAATATTCCCTATTTGTATCTTCACATGCAGGATGCACTGCAGTTCATACAGCCTTCCTTAGTAGTTCAGTTCAAAAAATAATTCTTGTAATGGGATTGCACACCTTAAGTGTACAGGTAGAGAAAATGTGGAAAATACAGTGCCTCATGCAATTTTATGTAGCAATTTTATGTACTAATTAACTAACATTTAGGTTATGTTTTATCACTGTTTTGCAGGAAACTTTCAGCTGGTTAAAGACATCATTGAAGAAGATCAGAGTCAGGTTAATATTACCAATGTTGACGGTGCATCTCCTTTAATGATTGCAGCTGTAACTGGGCAGCTGCCCCTTGTTCAGTTCCTTGTTGAGAAAAAGGCTGATATTGATAAACAGGATAATGTTCATGGCTGGACAGCACTAATGCAGGCCACGTACCATGGGTAAGATATGTGCTCTCTTTGTTGTCTATCAGTAAAGAAGTTTAATTTTTCTCACATCCCAATAGAAAAAACCCTTTTTGATTGAATCTAAAAGCAGAGAGATCTTACAAGAAATTAAGAGACTTCTGACCTCAGTTCTTCATGACTCTTGCACTGCCCTCAGCTTTTTGGAGCAAATCTGGATCACGCTTTGCTCACCACAGTATAAGAAAGACATTAAACCAAGACAGAATGTCCAAAGGAGGGCAACACAGATGGTGGAGGGCCATGAGGGGAAGCTGTGAGGAATGGCTGAGGTCGCTTGACCTGTTCAGCCTGGAGGAGAGGAGTCTGAGAGGAAGCTTCATTGCAGTATACAACTTTCTCATGAGGGGAAGAGGAGGGGCAGACCCTGATCTCTTCTCTGGTGATCAGTTACAGGACCTGAGGGAGTGGCCTGAAGTATCAAGGTGAGATTTAGGTTGGATATTAGAAAAATGTTCTTCACTCAGAGAGTAGTTGGGCACTGGAATGAGCTCCCTAGGGAAGTGGTCACAGCACCAAGCCTGACAGACTTCAAGGAGTGTTGGAACAAAGCACTCAGAGACATGGTGTGACTTTTGAGGATGGTGCTGTGTAGGGCCAGAAGCTGGATTCAACAATCTTTGTGGGTCCCTTCAAACTCAGGTTTTTCTGTGATTCTGTGATGTTTGGACTTTAGAATGAGTGGATCATTTGGGAACCTGAAGCAAGCTCAGTAAGTACTAAGCATGCTGAGTAGTATGCTTATTTATATTGATAAATACCTTTAGAGAGATGATAAGACTGCAGCCCAGGCAGCCCCCAGGAGCCTTGGTACAGATTTCAGCTTCCATCCTTTGAAGTTTTTCAGTTACTGTGAAAGATACTATCGCCTCTCCTGCCAGGGTTATAAGCTTACATGAAGTTCTGTGAAGCTTCAAGGCAATCAGCCTTCCGGGTGCCACATTTTCCAGTCTTAAAACCATTCCTAAGTTCTCCTCTTCAGCCTTTAGTTTTCATGGATTTTTTGGAAATGCAGCCAAAATAATTGTCATTTTCTGTAAAGCTCCTTCGTAAATCTAAGTAGATGCTTAGGAGTCAGACCTCAGAAATCGCCCTGGCTGGTACTTCACACGTGATATCTGTCATATACTTAACACTGTCTGAATGCAGGATATTCAGTTTAGGAAGCTGAACTTTTCATCTTCTAGGTGAAGCCCTCAGCAAGGTGAAGGTTCTCTTCAGTGGTACTGCATTAATTGTATAAATGCAGGTATTCTGCACCAGATTTTGTTTTCAGTCAGCAGATCTCATTGGACTATGCCAGTGCAACGAAGAGGAAAAATAGGAGGGCAAGTTGTCATTGCCTTGTGAAACTTTTCTGAAGCAGTTCTTGGGACCTTTGTTGATAGAAGGGACAGACATTCCACAGAAGTGCAGTAAGATTAGTTTTTCTGATGCAGCTGCTTCACTTAGCAGCAGTCACCCAGCACACCGCTGGAATAGAAGCAGGCAGCACAGTGATGGGCAGGGCTGCTGGCATGTCCCCTTGATGGTACTCAGTTACTTCTCTTGTTTGTGGAAGCACACATAAAGCTGAGTCCTGCATGTATTCAGATACTGGCTGTTCAGTTTACTGGAGGAGTGGGTTATGAAAATTCCTTTTCCTAATATCTGTCAGTCTTCATACTTACAAAACTTTATTAGTTAATTTTGTTAATATGCTTAACATTTGAGGTAGTGGAATTTTAGGAGTCTTTGGTATTGTTCATGCTTAAGTAAAGCTATCTAAAGGACATTGACTCAGTGAAAAGACCAGAAGGATGTCCCAGCCCTGGAAATACAGGTGTGACTTCTTGGGAACTTGGAGCTATCCATCAGGGACAAAAGATACCCCTAGTTACCCAAGAAGATTCCAGCATCACAGCCATCTATGGAACCCTCTCAATGTTGTCTGGTGTCATAGGTAAGTAATGACAGTAAGACTGACTCCAGGGACATCTGGATCAATAGAAGAGCAGCGTGAATGCTTCAGAAATACAGTTGCTGTGCTAAGTTTTACTATGATGAGCAATCATAGTATGAGTGGTGGTAGTACACTTGAAGTGTACAAGAGCCCTATGTGTAAAAGCCACATTCAGAGTACCCCAGTGTGGGCGGAATACCTCATGTGCATAAATAAATACTTACCCTTGTAATTCTGTACTTTGCATCTGAGCCTTTTTCTTAGCATGGAAAGTTGCAAGTTTTCATAACATCTGGAAACCTTTGGCCTCCACAGAGCCTCAGCTACCCCTTCCTCAGGACCACCAATAGTGTGAAGGGTTTCAGGTTTGAAGGAGGGAGCAGGCAAGGTCTCTCTGAGCTAGAGGCACTAAAAATTGTCTCTGTATGGTCTCAAGGTGCAGGACTGGAAAGCAGGATGGAGGAATGATAGTTTTAAAGAAGAGGGCAAAAGTAATAGGAAATATGCAGAGGAGCTGTGGTGAGAATAAGCAGAAATTTTGTTAGAAGAGGAGAGTAACAGTCCTCCTCCATTTCAGGTTGATTTTGTGTGGAGTGAGTTCAGCAGTGGAAATGCCATCTGTATAAATGATGCCCTGAAGTGGAGATGTTGAGATCCATTTTTCAGCTTCATTATTAGAATTTTCACCTGTTGGTGCTTGAGAATGTTTTTCCTCTGTGTTGCTGATGCATGTCAGAATTTGATTTTATACAAGGTCAATCACGGCTCAAGAGTTTTGTATTAAATATATTTTCCCTAGCTTTGTTTTCTGTTCAGTTATTTTATAGGCTGAACTGAAGTATTGTTTTTAACTCATAAGGTGAGTCCTGCTTATTTACTCAAGTGTATCAGAGGGGAGAGGGGCTAATTGGAACAGGACAGTGAGTGTCTTTCATGCAGCTAGCTTTGGGGAGCTTTTGTTGGAGGTGTTCGTGTTGGTTGACATTTAATGCTGATTGTTTTTGCATTTTAAACACCTCAGGGAAGTGTGTCTTCTCAATTATATAATTTATAGCTGTAATTAGGTGAAGTACTGTTTGAAGTTTGTAAGTTATCTTCAGTCAATTTGGCTTTTCTGTATATAATTTCTTAAATTGCAAGTTGAGAAAATGAGGTTGCATTGAAGTATTAGTGGTGGCATATGATGACTACTGAAATGTCCTTTGTCGTTCCATCTGCTTTTCTGCCCCAGGCATTAATTGCTTTCAGTGGATGGAAAGGTGTTCAGCAACATATTGCAATCACTTCCAAAGGATCAGGTTAAGAAACTGACTATTCAGATTAGGCTTTTAAGGCTAACTTTCTGCATGTTGATTAATGTAATTCATAGTGAGTAAACAGTGACTGACAAAGGACTCATGGGAGCTTTTGAAGAGCTTATGAACAAATTTTACACTAAGTTAGCTGTAGAACATGTAAAACTCATCTCTGATTGAGGAACAATGTTATAAAAGGTTGAAAATGGAGTAGTGGGGGCTTCTTTCTTCATTTAGTTGTTGAGCATGATCAATGCCTTTTTTTCTTCCCTTAAAGAAACAAAAATGTTGTAAGGTATTTGTTAAATCAAGGAGCTGATGTTAACCTTCGTGCAAGAAATGGATACACAGCTTTTGACCTGATAATGCTGCTGAATGATCCAGGTATGCTACTTCAAAATGCTCTGGAGAAATGTACAATATAAACAAATATACCTTCCTTCCAATCTAGAAAATACATTGCAGTTGCTAGGAAGTATCCTCTCATGTCCAGGCTGGACTGGACCAAGAAAGGACACTGTCTGAAAGTGGTGAGATTTGAGTTAATTGGTTAGATAAGTGTATACATTTATGGGATAACAGATTTTGTGCATTCCTTTTGCCTTTGGTTCTGAAGATGCTTGAAAACTGTGCTGTTTGTGTCACCAGAGCCAGCTGAGTGGCATTTGACTGGTGTTCTGTAGTGTCATTAGAACAGACCTATGAGCTGGACCTAGAAATATCCCCTTGGCAGAGCAGCAAAGGGACGGGACAGAGCACAGTACGAACAGAATGAATGAACCTCCTGCTAGTTCTGTGAAGGCTGAGAGGAAATCACACCTCAGGGTTCAGGTTGTTTGCGTGGGAGTGCTGTAGGACAGGGCAGCATGCTTTGGGAGGCTTCAATGAAACACATTTAGTTTTTGTTGCAATTTTTTAACATATATAATTTGTTATTGTTAACCTTCTTGGTACCTGAATTGATTTATCTGAAGCCAAACCCATTACTGCTAATGAAGTCTCTGAATTTACACATTATGGTGGTCTTGGTTACTAGCAGATTCTTTTCCATGTCAAAAGTAGATCACTAATAGTACAACGTTTTAGACAATAAATACAGAGAATTATTTTAGAACTAACTTCTGTGACAGAATAGTTTGTCTTGCTACTTCTTTCTCTCTTGCTCAGTTCTCTCTGCCTTTCTGAAAATCCTCCCTGACTCCTGTATGAAATGCAGGTTTATAGAATTTTTTTTTTAATTTTTGCTTTCCTGTCTCCTGTCATGCTTGTTCTTTTTTTTGTCCTCTTACTTTTTTCTTACTTTGTTTTTGTCCATCTTTTTTTCCTGCCATTTCTTTCAGTCTCTTCATTGTCCAGGCTGAACATCTTCTTTCTCTTTGGGATTTACTTTCAACCAACCTTTCAACTTTTACTTGCAACCTACGCTTGAAGAAAGAATATTCATTTTTCTCTACTGTCTTCTGTGTCAGGTGAGAAAAGGGAGCATCTTAATATTGTTCTTAACTTGTACAAAGTATGAGAGGAGGCAGTTCACTTGGTCACACGTGACTGAGTCCAGCTGAGTAGTATGCTTATTTAAATTGATAAATACCTTTAGAGAGAGAGATGCTAAGACTGCAGCCCACATTGTGGGGAAAAGTCATGGGAAAATAGGTCAAGAAAGAAAGGAGGTTTGGGGGTTCATCTGCTTTGTGTTTAGAGGTAGATCAATTGCTACTTATATGGGATTTACAGGGAAAGTGTCAGTGCATTGGTTGTAATTTGGGAAAGCAAAACAGGCCAAACATTATCTTAATTTGCTTCCTTTTAGATACAGAGCTTGTAAGGTTACTGGCATCAGCATGCATGCAAGTAGATAAAGACAAGAATAAACTGAACAACAGATCATCTCTGCCTTGTTCCAGAAGTAGGCAATCCTTAAATATCCCAATGTTGCCGGATGACAAAGGAGGCCTGAAGGTAAATACATTCATTTTTGATAAAAACTCACTAATTCATGTAATGTATAAGCAGAGAAAGCAATTGCTAAGTGTTTTGGATCTAATATGTAACTGGATTTGTTGGGGATTTGTGTGTGTTTCTGAATTCTTTGTTGACAGTGTGTTCTGGTTTTGTGGAGCATAGCACATATTCAACTTCCTTTTTGTCAGGTGGCAAGGCAGTGGGAAGAGTTTGCATTGAAGCATTTCAGTGCCTAGAAACAGATCTCATGATTAAGTGGAAGGTACCATGTTCATAAGTTTGGAACTCAATTTCCATTATGATCTTCCTTTTAAATCTGGACAGAGGGTAGACTCCTTCATAGCCATAAATGTTAACAGGCCATTGACGTTGAAAATTAAAAAGATCATAGCAGAGATTTTAATAAGAAGAGTTGTGTAGGAGTATGCACTTCAGGCTTACATGTCTTCTGACATGCTGTATCCTTAACTCAAAACTGGTGGTGGTCCAGTAGGAAACAGCATGGAGTTAGAATAAATGTGTGCCAACTAAACAAAGATACTGCAACTTTCGTTGACTGTTTGCAAAAGAGAAGGAAAAGGAGTTAGTTTTGTTGTTGTTGCCTATTTCCAGGCATCAGTTTATTTCGGTGAATAATCTTCAATTATGGTGTACCTCAGAATTTTGTGGAGTCCACAATGTCCTCGTTTTAGTATAAATATTACTGGGATCTTGAAAAAAGTCATATTAATTTCCAGGCTATTTTTGACATGAATTTTAAAGACCATTTAAAGCTCTGCTTCAGCTCAAATGTGTTTTGCAGTTTTAACTATGAAGGAACATGTGGTTGTTTTCATATGATTATGCTATTATTCAATATGATACAACTTCATTATCAATTTAGATGGACCTATTTTACTTAGATGGGAAATTGTCAGATTAGCTTTTGGCTTTATGGAATACAGATTGGATTGCAACCCTTGAAGTTAGGACACAAAGGCTTGAATTAGGGTCATAAAAGATTGTGAGGTGAAAAAAAAGATTTGTCAGTGATAAGGATATACACAAAAGTATTGACACAACTTTAATATTCTGGAATATTTAAGTATTTGTTCTCAAAACTACAGAATATTACAGTGCTTACTAGTCACAATCAAGCATTTTTTCAGCAGAAAGTGTGTTCTGTTTAGTTCTATAATAAATATAACGTGGAAGCCTATGTAATCCATTCTTCCATCACTTCTTAATGCTTTACTAATCAGCCTGCCTGACCATGAGTATCTTACATATCTTACTCTTCTTACAAATACTTTATTTTCAGATTTTCTGGCTGGGGGGCAATGTCATAACAGTTACTTGATTTTACTTGAACCATATCCTTCGCAGGTGTTTGATGAATGCTACATGAAATAGCAGTAAAAGCTTATTAAAGTCAAGCTGCATTCCAGCTACTCTTCTGCTCACTTGACTCATTACTCTGTCAAAAAGAGATTCATTTGGTAGAATTTACTTTAAACAAACCTATGCTGGCTGTGTCTTATGAGCTGTGATGACATATGAAGTTTTTTCAGTTATGCCTTTTCATGTTAAGCATTTTGATCAGTAAATTTTCAGATTTTCTTTTTTCAGTGATTGTATATTTGCCTTTTGCCTGATTTCTGTAACTTCTTCCATACTCTTTTACTGAAGATAATCAGGTAATATTTGTTCAGAGGTCACATTGCCTATAATTAATCTGGTTTTAATTTGTGTAAGCTCATTTAAATACTCTTACTCTGTTAAGCAAATGCATATATATTCCTGCCTTCCTCCTGTTAATGGTATTCATACTAAAATGCCTGAATACAGGTAGGCTGCTTTTGAAGTTAAAAAATAAAACAAACCTCTTTTCAGTCTCACCTCTTTGATTGCTTTTGTCGTTAACTAGTAGACTTTTTATTTTGTGATGTGTTTCTTTCATTTTTAATTTCTGCACAATATGAGCCCTTGTTCCTTTACCTGCTGATAATGGAGTGGATATTCATGATCTTGTTCTTCACCTCTATCACACAAGGACTGTTAACTGCTTTGTTTCTCACCATTTCATGGCCTCTGTGTGAATCATCACATGTGGGTAACCAAGGCAACCACCAAGCCACAGCTAAAATGCAAGAAGATTTATTTTGTTACCTCAACGACAAGGCTAGGTGCCAGAGACACACAGGGACACAGGCTGCAGTAGGCTTAGTTCATCCTATAACAGAAGGCTTCCTGTGTGTCTGTGAGAGTGTGTTATCTCTACGCAGGAATTCTACTTCTACAATCAGGCAGTGAACAACACTAGGCATAATAAATGGAGTTTTCCACACCTACATTTTTAGCATTCCCAGCTGAAAGGTCACTTTGAGCAGAAACCTTTCTCTCCTTCTATTTGATTTTAACCTTTCCTCCCAACACCCTCAAAAACAAAGTTGTCCCTTTTTCATATGCAAAAATTTTATTTCATTTTTTTTCTTCCTGCTTGTTCTTCTTCAGCAAGTTACACTCTTAATATCAGTATTAGAGCAGTGTGAATTATCACATTCAGTTTCTATTTTAGATTAAAATTGTTTGAGGGCAGAGATTTCCAGTTCTCCCCCTTACTCTTTAATTCCTAGCATTGTTACAAAATTGTTACATTGTCTAAGATATTTCTGAAATGGCAACACTATTTTTCTATTTCTTTGATACTGTTGCCTTCTCCCACGGCTACTAGATTTTAGCTTTTTTATAGACGCTATTTTTAATCAGAAATGAATTTTTGTAACTTGAATGCCTCAGTCTATTTAAAGCCCTTTACTACAGCTTCTGTACATGTGTGATTTGGTAGGGGTATATGGAGAGGCTGCAAACTCCTGCAAGAGCAAACTGAAAGCTCTGAGAGATCAGACCATCATACTGTGAACACCAGAAGACAAGACAAACCTTTCCAGTGTCATTACTTTCTTGCCAAAGAGCAGTAGTTTTTTGTCTGGTAACATAGTGGCTGTACTTACTCCATTTCAGGGTAGTTTGTGGAGTGAGCATATATTAAGGAAGCAGAAACACTGTGAGTAGGAGTAACAGAGATGATGGGCGGTTAGAAGTGATCTTACAGAAGCAAGGTAGCTTCAGTGACCAAAACCAAGAAGTGCAAGCACTCTCTTTTGTAAGCTCATTGTACTCTGTGTTAAAACTAGATGAATTTCCAGTTCCTGTTGGAAAGTAAATAAACGCTGAACTGTGGGTTTTACTGCTTTCTCAGAGCTATTTGTCTCTCTTGCCTTTTTTCATCAGATGTTTCTTGCTGAAAGTAATGTAAATCTTTATTAGTTGTGACACCAAAGAGATACAGAGGTCTGAGAACTCTATACATTAGTAATGCTCTGTGCAGATCTAAAATGTTTTAATGGTCTTCTGCTACAAGGGTAGAGGATAATACACAGAGGATAAGTATAAGAAAGTTGCAAAGACATATATCAGTGAGTAGCTGAAAAATATTAAATGCTGAGAACAGAGCAGAGTATGTATTGTGAGGAGGGATTGTTACCTGGGTTTGCTATCACCTAAAGCTACCCTGATGAGGTGCTGTCACTTTAACATGAGTTTTTAAAAAAAGTGTTCCAGAAAGAGAAGGAGAAACTTTACTAAGAAATAATCAGAATGTACTTATAATCTGATTTACCCAGAAGCCACATAATTTTTTGTGCAAATGGCAAAGATTTTTTGTATAGTCTAGAGAAATGTCCTGCTAAAGACTTGAAGCAACTTGCACTATCTGCCTGTAAAAATGTGCAAGTCTGTGAATATTTGAATAAATTTTATTTTAAGCAAAGATAAGTCCTTCTGCATAACAGTTTCCACGTATGTGATATCTGTATGGATGGAGGTTATAGGTACATAATCCTAAGGTTCATGTTGTTTTCACAGCTGCTATTTCCTTGCCTTGCTCTTTTTCAGTTTATAGTCTTTCCAGTCTGGTTTAAATTATCTGTATAACAGCACTGTATGGATTGTGGATCTTTAGTTTGACAGGAATACTATCAGAACTCTTTCAGTTTGCCACTGATTTTGAAAATCTTGATGAGAAGTTTTGATGCAGATTACATAAGCTCATATGCACTTCTAAACAGTAGAAAATAGAGATGCCACTTGTTGATTCCAGAGAGAGTAAAAATTGATGGTGGAATTGGAAGTTAATGGGAAAATTAAATATTTGCTATGTAGTTGCAAAAATTACCTATTCAAACTGCCCTAATACTTCTATCTACTTTGGTGTTCCAGATACTGTGGAAAAACATTTTAAAATATTTGCCAGGTGAAAAATAAGGGAAGAGATAATTACTACACATACAACTCATGGTGAGGGATTCTGTTGGTAACTGCAAACCACTTTAACATTGCTTTTTAGTTTATTTCAAAAACTCCGTGGTAAAATTATCACTGCGGTAAGGCGTGCTTAATTATACATTTCTTTTCCTCTTTTTTTTCTTTTAGTTGGAACTAAATTGTTGTGTCTTCTTGTCAATCTAGTCCTGGTGGAGCAGGATGTCCAATCGATTCCGCAAGCTGAAGTTGACTCAGACATTGCGCCACGGATTTCCTTCTAATCAGTTTGTGCCTTTTCCGGATGAGACCGAACCGTCATTAAATTCCACTATAAAAGTAGCCTCACAGAGTGATACAGACACCCCTGGAAACCTTGATGCTGCTACAGCTTGGAACACAAATAACAAAGCTAGTGGTAAAGGTGGAGCTGTCTTGTGGGCAATGAGCTCTTGTGGGGTAGTCAGGGTGATACTATTTCTGATTGATTGGTTTAGTTCTGCTTTAGCTTAACATAAGTGAAAAAACGTAACGTATTTGTGGTCTGTCAAAAGAGAGATGTTTGTACTCACTGTTGATCATGCTGAGTGCAGCAGCATTTATGCAAAAAAATACTAATATAACCATGTTACTATTCTTTAGTAAATATCATTAAATTCAGACAGGTCACTGAGAAGTGTTTGTATCTTCCATAAACTAATTCATGTAATGAAAACCAATATATTTAAACAAATAAATAAGTAATTCTGAGAAGAAAGAGGAATTGGAAAAGCCCAACTTGTAAAGCACATCTACTAAAATTGTACAGTTCTCCATGAAAATCCCCCACTGTCTGCAATGCAAAGTAAGACTTGGCTTAACTTCAGCTGAGGTGCATGACAGTGCTACTAGAAATCTTCATACTGTGTGCTTACTGAGGGTAAAGCTGTTGATTGTTTAAAAACAATGAGCTATCCTTAGAAACTAAAGTAGAAACATGTAAACAATAAAACATAATTTATTTTTTTTTTTCAGGGGCCAACATTGTGAAAGGAGGAAAGGACGATGAATTATTGACAAATATGGTATGTTGCAGTGTTCTTGGTGTCTTCAGCCTTCAGAGGGTCATGTAGCTCCCATAATTTTTACAGATTTTTGCCTCCTGAGTCACTTCTAGAAAAAGAGCTTGTTTATAGTCACTAGACAGGAATGGACAGGCTTTGATACACCAGTAGTTCTTAGACTAGAAAGTACTAAAAGTAGTGTGATATAGAAGCTGTACTGACTTTTTTCAAGAGTTACCCATACCTTTGTTTGATCAGCAATGAAATAGTAAAATAGATGGAACAGGTGCTTATTTACTGACAAGCAGTATGAAGTGAAGAAAACATGGATGGAACATGGTAAAATGGAGGTATGAAATTCCTAGTAGAGACAACCATGGAATATTTAGTTTGGGAGGTGTATTTGTGTTATTCTATTTCTTCTTCTGTTATGCTGTAGGTTTATATTCCCCTGCAGCTTACTCCCTAGTGATGTCATTAAATTTGGCTTGTTGTTATCTTTATGTTCTTTTGTAAGAAGTTTGAGTTCTTTTGTAAGAACTTTTGATATGACTGACTGAACTCCAGGGAGCAAAATCAGTTGTGGTGTTTTTATCTCTTTCTGCAGTACCCGTACAGCAGGAACATGCAGTTGCTCACTGTTTCTAGGCATCCTGTCTGGGAATACAGAGAGGACTACATTGTTATTTCTTTGGAAATTGGTTGTTATTCTTGTTAAAGTCGACTTGAGCAATATTTAGCCCAGTAAAGGAAGAGATGGTTTCTGCCACTTAATGAACTATATTTATTGTATCAAATGAATAAGCATAATACTGAGGGTTGCCACAATATTCACTGGTTTCTCTCTGTTATTATGTGTTGTACTTCTCAAATAGTACTTTTGTGTCCCATTTCTTTTCTGTTTAAATGTGTTCTCATCTTTTTTCTTAACTTAAAATTTTGAAACATCACCAGCTCCAAGTAATCTTTCTTAAGAAGTGACTCTCCTCCCTCTCCCCTTTTCTTTGTTCCCTTCTCTCAGCTGAGGAGTAGTGCTCCATTCACCAGGCTGCCCAGTGATAAGCTGAAAGCAGTGATACCACCTTTCTTACCACCATCAAGCTTTGAGCTTTGGAATTCTGACCGAACCCGACTCAGCAAAGATGGCAAAGCTGAACAGATGAGAACTGCCTGGCCACAGAGAGCTATCAAGCATGATTTTAACAGCAGTGGGAACTCTGATATAGTAAGCAAACTAAAAGTCTGTGAAAATACTGTATTATGCCTAGGCCCTGTTGACTGGTGAGCCACTCTGTTTCTAATTGGAAATTACTTTTAACCCACTGTCTCAGCAATGGCATGTCCTTTTAAGCAGTGTTGCTTGGGAAGAATGCACCTCTGTATGGAAGGAACATAATGGAACAAAAATTCTGCATGAAATGAAACAACTTGGTTTGGTTTGGTTTTGAGGGGTTTGGGGTTTTTGATTTTGTTTGATTTTTTGTTTTGTTGGGGGGGTTTGTTTCTTTCGTTGTTTTTTGGGGGGTTTTTTTGCTGTTAACCAGAACCACCAACAGTGTGGTAGAAACTTCTCTGATTTGGAAAAAAACAGGGACAGAAAAACAGAATTAAAATTGCTCAATTCATAGGAATTGAGCAGGAGGGAAGAAATATCAGTAAGACCAATGTACAGACATAATATTCTGAAAGATTAGTAATAGATAAAATTGTAGCAAGTAGTGATCAAGTGGACTTGAAGGCACACAGCTTTAAATTGGAGGTACTGTAAAACTGTAAAAAAGTCTTGATTATTTCTGGTTTTTTATAGAAGAAGCTTGCCTGATTCTACAAAGTTTCCAGTAAAAATGCATACAAAAAAAAAATAGGTGGTTTGTCTTGAGATAGGAAATTAAGCAACCTTGACAGCCTTCCCTTTCATAGCTGGAGAAAAAGAAGTGCTTACTTCCCTAACTGTAGACTGTAATAGCTAGATGTAGAGAAGACTAGTCCAGAACTGTGTTTCAATGTCAGTTCTAGAAATGGGACAATGAAGACATTTAGGAGGAATTTTTTTCTCTTTTCATTTTTTTTAAGTGGACATTAGCTTAATACCAGTTGAGGTGATTTAGGTGGAATAAGGCAGACTATTAGAAGGAAAGTGACATAACAGGAAGATAAGTGTTTTTCATCCCAAAAAAGATGGTTGTATTAACATAACTGGATAATTGGCATGTGTATAAAGTGAGGAGCAGGGAAAGGAGGAGAGGACTGGCCATCAGTCCTTCTGTGAGGAAAGAAGGATCTTGCTAAAGGTATGGGAAGGAGGGAAACAGTAAGAGATGGAAGAAGTGACTTGAGCAACCAGATAAGAAACGTGAAGAAGCTGAGCTGCAAAAGCGCATGTGTCAGTGGCAGTGGCCAATGGTGTAAAAGCAGAAGAAATGAAGGAGGATGTGGCTGAGGATTTGGGTAGTGTATAGCTAGATCAGTAGTGCCTCAGTTAATAAAACTCAATAAAGTGGTGCAGCTGGCTGTTTAGATTGCAGGGAATATAAAAATACAACTGGTGGAGAGAAAGTTTATATCACTTCTTTCAGCTTAGTATGTAAGAAACAGAGATATGATGAATGGGAAGTTGGTAGCTGTTTTGTAAGATGGGAGAGACAAAGCCAGGATTCTGCAGGAAAGAAATTTCACATGTGATAATTTTTTTTCTTCCTCACGGCTCATAATACTGTGTATATCATATCTCAGGTGTATCATATATGTTTGTTTGTGTTGGCCAAACATTAAGAAGTATTTATGGCTTAATATGGTGTAATTTCTTTAATTGAATAAATATATTCAGTATTTATATATTTATATAAGTACATATTTAGTGTATATATGTATATGTAAAGTAAGTTTCTTTCTGATATCCCCTTTTGTTCTTCAGTGCAAGTTTCAGAATTTGGGATGAATAAAATAGCAGTTAAAGTTTTCTCTTTATTTTTCTCAATCAAGAAAGAACAATTTATTTTTTATTTTGCTTTCCAGACATCTGTTAGCAAAGGTACTAGACCCGTCAAATTACCAGCATTTGCAAGAAGACCAGCATCTCCTTCAAATTCCAACAACTTCAACCATTCTCCTCATTCTTCTGGTGGATCCAATAACATTGCAGGAATTAACAGGCATGGAGGAGAACTGCATAACAGATCAGGTGCCATTTTTAATAAGAAAGCAATTTGTATCTGGTTCAGTTTAAAAATTAGTGTTTGTGATGATGGTAGAACATATTAAACCTTTTCTGACCACTCCTACCATTGTAGAAGCAAAGCTTCTGTAAATTTAGCAGACATAGGACTGGACGTAGAACACCTCCATAAAGGAACAGGAGCCTCACATCTGTTACAGAAGTTTCAGGGGTCAGCCCATCTCAGCCACATTTTACTGGATCCACCCATGGTGGATCAGATGGATGCTGGCTCATTGCACCATGCATGTCATAGAGCTGAGTCCTATGCATGTTGCTTACTTTTTGCTTTAAAATAAAAATCAGTTTTCAATTAAAACCAAAGCTGCACACATTGTACCTGAGAGTTGTTGAAGATAGTATGGTGAAGTGGCTCATGAAAGCTATGTCCAAGGGTATGAAAGGCAGCTGTGTGTGTGAAGGGCTGGCTTCCATCTTCTGCAACTGATTTCTGTTGTTTATTCTGGAAGCTGCTGGAGAGATCTGAACCTTGGAATTGTCTCTTGCTTCATCCAGTCAGTTTTTAAATAAAAGTGAATGTTTGAAAGTTAACAAACATTTCAAAATTATGGTTTCCTTTATTTGGTTTATTCTATTTTTTGTTCTAGGTGGCAGTGCAGATAATGTTTTGTCTCAGATTGCAGCCCAAAGAAGAAAAGCTGCAGGCTTACCTGAACAGAAACCCAGCCAACAGCACAGTCCAGTCCAGTCAACTCCTTCATCTGCTGCGTCGGATTTACAGTGTGCTCAGATTGTTGGCAATGGACATGTTGTAAAGGTAACAGGGAATGTAAAATTTTGCACTTCTAAACTGGCTAATAGGTCATATCTCAGTCATGGGTGGCTGGTGCACAATGCTGCAGAGCCAAAAAAGAATGAACACTTGTTGTGTTAGTGGAAGCTTTTCAGCTCTACAAACCTTACTTTTAAGTGCAAGTCCACAGAAGGTGAAACCTAATGATAAAACATGATTTTACTTTATTATTAATTTCACTCTATTTTAAAAAACAGTAAATGTAATGCTTGATCTTAGGGTAGATCTGCACTATTACAGTTTCTCACCATTTCTTTCTATGATCTAGATCCAGTGTTTTACGTTAGTTATTCCTGCATTTTACCCTGAACTGGTATAGTTAGTTTCTCTAGCTAGTTTTCCTTCAAAGGCCCAACCTGAATGCAGAGCATGACATAATTTGTACCAGGATATGCTGACCACAACAATACATACGTAACCAGTCTGCTCCACGAGGTGCTATTTTTAAACAGGTCATCACCAAAGTCAGGGTTTGCTCCTGAGGTTGTACTGTCTCTGCTGACTTACCTGTCAATTCCCTGGAAAAGCTTTACTCTCATACCTGCACATTTTTGTGTGTGTACTTTGAAGTCCTTAACTGCTTTGTACAACATTTTTGATGGTTAAGATTTTAAATCTTCGAGATCTGCAGAGACACAAATTAGAAAGCAGCATCATAACAGAAGATGTGACACACTATTGAGAAATTGATGGGTTTATTTACATAGGGAAACATTACATTTCAGAAAGCAAGAGGAGGAAAGCACATAATTTAGGGTTTATGTTTCAATGCCTAGTATTCTGGAAATGTTAGAATATGTGAGCAAGAGCAAAATTTCTCTAACTTACTCTTATGTAATCTCCAAGCAGCTCATTTTGTTTTGTTTGTTTTCTTTGCATTTTTAAGTGAGTTTCTTCAAATTTTGCCTGAGAAAACAAAAATGACCAGAGTATAAAATTAATACTTTTGCAATCTCATTCTGTGATGTCTTATACAGCAACAGTAAACAATATTTATATTTAATCAGTACCTAAAAATTATAAATGAAATTGCAAAATTGTTCAGAAATTACATGGAAATTTCTGAAGGACAAAAATCAGAAAAAGAAAAGGTGCAACTACCAATGCTGAAACAGTTTCCGTGAATAGTGTCTCTGATCTGTCAATTCTGATTCTGGAGGGACTACTGGCTGCTTTTCAAAAATAAGATTGGGAGCTAAAATTTCTAACACAGCTGGACCACCGGAGTCTGACCATTTATACCAATTCTTTGCCATATGGTAATATTTCCTCCCTTTCTATCTTGTGTAACTGCTCTCTGAGTTATAAATAATCCATCTCTTTTTCCTGTAGACAAAACCCCTTTATCATCCTCTTCCCTCATTAAAGGCTTCTCTGCAGAGCAGCTACCAAATACTTTTTCTTTCAGAGGTGGTCTGACCAGTAAGTTTTAATTAAACTCTCAGCATGTCCTCTCAACTTGTTTTTGGCTTGGAAATAATTTCAGAAGAGCTCCTTGTGTGCCCCCCCAAAAGACTCATTTTTCTCCAGTTATATTAATCATCCCACCAAGAGATAATACCTGTGCCTGTGAGCTTTGGGCTGCAGATCCTGTGGCCTCTTGTTGCAACAATGCTGCCACTAAGACGTTTAACTACTGTTTCCACACACAGTGGGATACATTAAGGGATAAAAGAGTAGTGAAGTGCAATGTGCTGCAAATCATCTTCTGGAAAGGCTGTTCATTGTACTATTGAAAAGACTTTTAAACAGCATTTATGCCACTGTTTTGGAAAGGCAACAGCTTTTTCAGTGTTCTTTCCTTAGATGTCTAGACAAGTTTCATTGTATCCACCAGTAACAAAACATGCCGTAGTGTGGATCTCACTATAGATACACAACTGAGGTGATTTTTTGAGATTTCTGTTGGGAGAACACAATCGAATACGGATCCACACAGGCTGCAGAAGCTTGCAGTGTGTTATTGTAATCAGCAATGTAAAGATGGAAATTTAATGTCTATGTCCATTGAGGAGTGGCTTGTGTCCTCCTATTAGGATCATGCTGTCTAAACTTGGAAATAGCTGATCTGAAAATGTGGTGATATTACACTGATCAGTTTTACAAAACCTACCATGAGGGATGAGATGGTGCAAGCTTTAAAGAAAAAAAGAAAAAAAATTAATAACATTTTACAGGATGATGTAATTTAAATAAATGCAGACAGTGTGCTAGGAAAGGAAGACCATTCTGCAACACAAATGGCCAGTAATAATTTAGATGGAAATTTGGGACAGAAAGTTGAACGAGTTCATGATTCTCTTCAGGGACCTCTCAAGTTTGTATAATGCTACATTGCTTCTAGTCAATTCAGTGCAGGGCTAAGGAAGTATTACATTCTGACATAGGAAAGAGTAATGGAAGAATGTTACTGCTCAAATGAGTTTTATCTTTTAAATCTGCATCTCTTTCATTAGGTAGAAAAGTTCTATTTATGCCACAGCACAGAAGCAAAACTGTAAAGGCAGGAACAACCATTGTCGTTCTCATTTATTGCATTGTTACTCAGATCAACTTTTTTATCAGTTTATTGTAGTAGCCTGAGTGACAAAACGTATTTAGAATTAAACTCCGAATTCAGGAATTAAGTAAAAAATCGCCTTCTTTTTGGGTCATATAGTGCAGACTTCAAAATGTTTATGTAGATCAAAGAATTTAGGAGATGAGGTGCATTGACTGTTTTTGGAAAAGACTGTTGATATATGTACGTATATATATTCTTATTACCCATTTTAACTCATGTATTTTCCTGTTTTCTATGCCTCCAAATGTGTTAAATATTTTCAAAATTCTTAATAAATCACTTGACTCCTGTTAGGTAACAGTAAATTTGGGGGTTGGCTGGAAACTTCCATTCCAGTGCAACAAGGGGTTTAATGTGCCCAAAACTTAGTTTGTGCTTGCTACATGTTCCTGGTTGATCCAGCATGAAGTGCTACTTTAAATTAGCATCTCATATGCTTTGAAAATCATTATTCGAGACTTAAATCTCTGAATGAAAATCCCTATTTTCAAGTCAAAGTAATTTACTTTGTTTCTGTTATTAAACTGTTTTTATCTCAACTGCAAGTTTTACTTCTGCTTCTGCCCATTCTAAGGGAGATGAGAGATGAGTGAGAAGCTGTGTGGTGCATAGGTGCCACCTGTACTTAAACCATGATAGCCCTTTTAGAAAAAGACTAATTGTAGTGCTTATAGGCTTTTATTTATCTACTATTTATCTACTGTTGCTTTACAAGAAATAATTTTCCTATTACAAAATTACAGCCTTAATGTATTTTTACATTTACATAAAATTTACATTTTACATTTACATACAAAAATACAAAAAAATGTATTTTTCTTGATAATTTTGAGGAGAGAGACTTTCATCTGGGATAAAATCACTATTCCTCCAATTATTTCAAAATAGATCAAACAGAAACTTCTAGTTGTGACTACATGCTCTCAGAAATGATATACAACTTAAGTAATATTAAAGCATCATGTATAGGTAAACATTTTTAATTACTATTTTTTAACTGAAATGATTGCATCATTAACTGCAGCAAAAACTGGAGATGAATAAGAGACCTCCATCTGGGACTTCATCTACGTCTAAAAGCACATCACCAACTCTCACACCTTCTCCATCACCTTCCCCATCTCCTAAGGTTCAAAACGCAGAGTCTTCTGTCTCTTCTTCTCAGAGACACACCAAGAGCAATGGCTCCAGCAGTGGTACTATTACAGAGGATGGTGAGTAGCTCACTGTAATTACAGGAGATTCATTCATCAAGAATACTATGTATGTAAAGCTATAACTATACTGGACTAGTGTGTATCTGCAAGAGAGTGAGGTCTCTCTTCTTTCTAGAAAATATATTATGGTGTTTCTTACAGTGAGATTGGCGTTCCTGCACTAACTGCATGTTTCTCTCCCAAAACCTGTGATTATTTCCATTTACAGAGAGACTGGTATCACCTCAAAGCTAGTGTAGCATATGTAGGTAGACCACTCCTACATGGCCACATTTTCCCCCTTCATTGCTTAAGTTCTGGTTTTCACCCTTTGCTGAGGGTACAAAATGCACTTTTACCACACTAGATTTTTTTCTTTTCCTTAGAAAATGCAGGGAAGCACATCACTACAGAGATACTTTTTTTATCCATAGCAAGTCATAGTTACATAAAGTTGATTAAGAGCTGTAGTGCATTTATTTTTTTAAATTGTGAAAATAACCTTATTACAACCCCTTTTTAACTTAAAGTCATAAGAAGGAATGATAATGTTGTTACTTTTCCAGTAAGAATAATACCTTTTAAATTAGACTTTCAGGTCTAAATTACAATTTTTAAAAAGTCATTTTACTGCATAGGAAATCAGATATCAATAACTTTGTTTTCTCTTGTAAATATCTCAAAAAAGTGAAGAAAATAACATTACTCAGAACCTTTTAAATAAGAAATGGAGGCACTTGGTACTATTTTTGTTTTGTCTGAAATTGTCTGTATTGATTTTAATTTATTTTCACTTAGGCCATCTTTGTCCATTAACACTGTAATTCCATTTGACACTGAAGACAGGTGATACTTGACCCTCTTTCTGCCCTCTTCTCATGGCTTAGCTGTAACATATTCTAGTGATTGCTGGAGCAAATCTTTTCACATTTAGTGCCATTTTATAATGATGTCTTGATAACATAAGAGTTGCTGATTTAGAGATGCATAAAAGGAAGAGAACTCACAGCTGGTTAACAAGGCAAGTTCCCCAAGCAATCAGCAGCTCTCATCTCACCCAGTGAAGCTTGGGTTTTCTGTCTGTGCACAAATGCCAGGATACTGTGAGTTCCCTTGTAGCAGAGAAAAGGTTGTCAGAAGCACAAGTAATTCTGGGTTGTGTTTGTAAGCTTTTGTAGTTAAATGCTCCTTTAATTCAAGGGCTTCTCTTACTGGGGTTTGATTCAGCAGCAGCAGCAGTACAAATGCTTATATGGTGAGCAGTAATCAGAAGAATAATACAGAAGGTCTGCAGTGTTAACTTCTCTTTCAAGTAAACTTAAATAAGTTAGAAAATTGATTTGCATTGACTGTTTCTGTGAAGGAACAGTAGGCAGCAGCGTTCAGAGGTGTTCTTTGTTTCTTTTTAGGCAACCACTTGGTGGACCATCAACAGCTTAGCCCTGTTATGAGAGCCAGTGATGTAGAGAATCATGAAAGACGAAACCATGTGAGAGTAAAAGAAGTCTCTGAAAACTTGGAGAAAGGTAATCTTACCTTACTACCATAGAATAGTATAAAAGGAGGTGCTAAATAGGAGTAACATGGCAAAAGCAGTAAGAGATCCGAGAACCTTAGCTTGCTGCAAGGATGGAGGTAAGGAGACAAGGTAAGTGTAGAGCAAATGAGTGGTAAAGCAAAGGACAAACATGTTAAGCAAGAGTTGTAAAACTGAGAGGTTTCAGGTTTTGTTCAGCCTTAGTATAATAATACAGGAACTGGAAGAAGGGTAGAGGAAGAGAAAGCATGAAGGGCCTACATCTGGAAGTGTTCTCTCTGTGTGAAAGGTGTTTGGTGTTATAGTTGTTTATGATGTTAAGACTGAGCTCAGACACCCTAAAAGTTTCTTCCCATATCATGGCCTACAGTTCTAAGCACACTAATACGGTGAAAAATGAGAAGGGTAACTAACAACCTATAAGAAAAAAAAACATTAATAATATATCTAAGGGTCTTCTAATGTGAATTCTGTTTTCTTTCTCTAAGATGATATTTTCCATCAAACAACGTGGAGAAATTCCCATAATACGTTTTTAAAACTGATTACCTCTTCCCATAGATTTATGTCAGGGTACTAAAGCTTTTAGTCTGAGACCATGTCAACTTTTGCAAATCATGTTAGGCATAATTAACTCCCAAGTTGGTTGAACTTAAGGAAGACTCAACTAGAATTTTTCTCTTCAGTTGTCTTTGGACTCTCCTACATAAAGAAGAAGTCTTCCAGAATAGTACACAGAAGTGTGTTTATCTCAAGGTACTTGATGTTTTTTGAGAAGCTTAGACTGTGAGATTCTCTTTCATGTTTCTAGTGATGATGAAAGAAAAGGGAAAGTCAAAAGAAAAAGAAGTGAAATAAATGAAAGCAAAGTATATTTGGTAATGGACTAGTGATGTCTTTAAAAAGAAAGTGAGTTTATTTGCAGATTATTAAATATAGTTTTGTGTTATAATATAATAATTTGTGTTATTAATTTTGACTTTGAATTCTTAGTTGTACTGACCCCTTAGGTAATTAAGGGGAAAAAACAGTTAGTTACTTCTGACAGCAAATAATAAAAAGAAAACTTTAGCTGAGAGAGGTGGTGTGTAATTAAGAGAGATGATGTCAGGTTATTCTGAAAGTGCACTTATGCTTTTTAGCTAATCCCATTTTAAATAAATAAATATTGAGGATAAATATCCTCAATATCAGCTGATCGCTATGATTGGAAACCTGGCTCATCAAACAGTGTGCACTGGGAGAAGCCTGCCTAGGATAATACATTTTTTGTTTCTGAAAGTCTCTAAGAAAACACTGTAGGCATCTACCTGTTATTAACTCTGCATCTTGATTGAGCAAAAGTAGCCTTTGAAGTGAACAGAAACAGAGCCTTTTTTGAAACTTTTATTGAACATGACAAGAGTCACTGTCAGGTCCCTCAACATTTAATTTCCTTAGACTTTGAGAGGAAAGACAATGTTCAGTGCTCTTAGCCTTGGAAGGTGAGTTTGTAAAACTTAAATGCTGTCCTGTTTTCATCTTAGCTGGACTTCAGCTGTCTGTGTTCAAGATGCCTAGATGTTGGACATGTAAGGAGAAGAGGGTTCAGAAAAACCTGGGTTGTATCACTATTTTGAATGAGCAGGTGTGCGGTTGCTTGCTCTACACTTTGCCTTCCTTGACACAGAAATATGCCTTTCAGTTCCTTGCCTGCTTGAGGAGTTTTGCTATCTAACTTGCGCAATCTGGATCAGCCATCTGGGGCCAAGCCACCTCCATTTTAGGCACTGAAGTGCCTTATTTGTCCTTACTGGTTCAGGTTTGTAAGATCCTTCTAATGAGGTAGAAAGGCCAATACAATGGTATTTATCCTAGCAAGGTAAGACTAGATGGAATTACAGTACATGTAAGTAGGTGAGAACTGAGTAAGCCAATATTTCACTTTCTGATGGAGAATAAATGGGGTTGTTTTTTCTTGCCATAAATGACTATGGGAAGTATAGGCTTCAATATATATTTTCAGTTTATGATGCTGAGGTCATTACTATCTTTTTTAATCTATGGCGTTGATTTTTTTTTTTCTGTTATTACAGATGAGCTGACTGGCATCCTTAAAAAATTGTCACTTGAGAAATATCAGCCTATATTTGAGGAACAGGAGGTATGCTTTTTCTAAAAGATCTTTTTTTTTTACTGCTTTAATGAAAGTAGGATATAACACGTTGCATCTGATTTGTGATCCAGAATCAAGTTCTACAACCATTCCAGGTTGCAGGGAGAACCTTGAAAAATGGACCAAGTGATATTTGTGGCATTCTCCAGAACACTGCAAATAGCAGAGCTTTTTACACTTAACCTACAACTTTTGTATACCTAGGAGGTTTTTTTCTCTCTGTTGTTTTCTATATATGTCTGTATCCAATGTGGCTAAACAGTTCATAGGGACATACTGTATCATGCCTGGAATCACAGCTGGAACCTCATTTTCAGAAGGAGAACAGCAGGGTGTGAGTCACTGAGATGGCTGCTTTATCTTCTTTATCTGCTCTGCATTAAGCAAACGGAGAATTAAATTGGGGAGTGTAGGCATCATGGTAGATGAGAGCTGTGACATTGACTTGCTGAAGGATGCCATGAAAGGAAATGTTGCTGAAAATAAGTAAAATTTATTCATTACAATGTTTAAGGCAGAATCAGATGTAAGCAAATATTGTGTGTTTATTTGGTCAAAGAAAAGGGTAGTGAACAGATATGCACTAAGTTGACATTGCTACAGAGTTCAAAATTCAGCACAAGCTGAGACAATTTAGCTGCATCACAATATATTAGGTTATTATTGTCCCCCTGCATGATAGGCAGGGGAGCATTGTGTAGAAATTAATATGCTTAGTGTGTGAAGGTTATCAATATGAAAAGTTTCAGATATTTGTTCTTATCACAGCCTTATGGATATGTTGTTATAATAAAAACTGATATATGAACAAAACCTAGGTTTTTCTCAGGAGACACTGGAAAAGTAAACACAATATTTTGAAATTCCAATAATACTTAGGGGGAAAGGGTGAAGAGAGAAACCTTAGGTTTATTCAAGTAGCTGCTACTGTAGGCAGAGGAATTTCTGTGGAGAAAATATATTGTGTATTAATAGAACTTGATGGGAAAAAGACTAAAAATCCTTTGATATTTTAGATGTACTATCATGATTAGTTGAATGATTAACAGCAGATTAGAAGTGTTACAACAGAATGATAAAGGTAATTCATAAAAAATTCTTTTTGAACAATATTTATTTTAAGTCTGTACATTTGAAAACCTAACAAACCACTTTTAACCTGTAGTAATGAATCTTTGCAAAGGTAAATTTGTCTTACCTTTTTTTCTTTTATTTCTTCTTTTTTTTTTTAATATGCAGGTGGATATGGAAGCTTTCCTCACACTTACTGATGGTGATCTGAAAGAACTGGGTATTAAAACGGATGGATCAAGGCAGCAAATTTTGGCAGCTATTTCTGAACTGAATGCAGGAAAGGTATATTTTAAAATACTGTACTTAGTAAATTATTTCAAGGTTTTTCATATAATTATTTCAACACACATTTTGAAATTCATTGCAGATGTTAGTTAGAAAAACTAAATTAATTTTTTCCAAACAAAGTGTTTCATGTATTTGATTAGTGAAAAGTCTTCCTTTGTGGCACTTCCTGTTCTCTTTCAATAACTCTTTCCCAGTCTAGTGAACAAGTTACTTGTAAACATGAGCAATATTGAAGTTTCTGAATATTGATTTCAGCAGTGCTAAAAAGAATCATCTGGCTGCAGTAGTGCAGCTCGAGAATGCCGTATTAGAGGAAAGGTGTCCTTTGGTTAACAGGTTTTGATTTCTCTGTGATTAGGTGAATGGCACTTCTCTCATTTCTTACACTTTTATTGCCTTTGAATTTTGTGTCAACATAAACAAATTTGCTAAGAATGGTGTACAGTAAAAAGTGCTTTTTTCAGTGGGATTTTGTACTGGAACGTTTCTTTGACTGGGCTTGCTCATGCTTCTCAGCAGCTTTTTTAGATTTGAGGTCCATTCGCTCTCTAGTGGAAGTTCAGACAAACAAAACACAAAGACAATTTTCCTAAGTCAAGATCAACAGTAGTGATGAGGCTGAGAATTAGGGGAGGTGGATGATGTTCCATACTAAGATATGCCATAAAGATAGGAAGAAAATAATGAAAATGTTTCTATTGTTGTCTGGTAGTCTCAGGAAAAGATTACTACAAGGTTTTCAAATATATGTCTGTAAGGTAAGGATTTGTAATTATTTCTAATAGTATATTTCAGTATAGACATAGACACACATATTTACACATTTGTTGTGTACTCTTAATAAATTCATTTTTTAAACATAAATTTAAGAATACCTGTTTTATTTTATTGCTCTTTTACAGGGTCGAGAGAGACAGATTTTACAAGAAACTATACACAACTTCCACTCTTCCTTTGAGAGTAGTGTCAGTAACACTCGACCGCCAGGTCATTCCCAATGTAAGTAGCACCTGAAGTTAATTGAAGAATGAATTACGGCTTGAATCACAGAATCACAATATCAGTTAGATCATAGAGTCCAACCTATGACCAAGCACCACCATGCCAACCACACCAAGGCACTGAGTGCCACATCCCGCCTTTTCTTAAACACCTTAAGGGATGGTGACTCCATCATCTCCCTGGGCAGCCCATGCCAATGTCTAATCACTTTTTCTGTGAAAGAGTCTTCCTAAGGTCCAAATATGTGGATATTTTATTTAATACTGGCTGGAAGACAGAATGCGACAAGCCAATTAGCTGCTTTCCTGCCTAATGATGTGTGTGTCTCTGAGACTGTAGAGAAGATTTCAACATAAAAAAGTAGAGGTATCTGTAAGATGTTTGTACACCCTTTGTTACTGTCTGAAATAAGGATAAGATTTTTGTTGTTCAATACTAAATGTGGAAAAGGAATGTAAGTATAGCAAACCAGAGTATACAGTATAGTGTCTATGTATATATATGTATATATATATAGTATCAGTGAGAGGTGTTCCTATATGATACATAATTAACTTTTGCATACTCTTTATAGGAAATACTTCAGAATGATCAGGTAGAACAAATATATTCAAGATTTACAATTTAGCATAATGGTTCAGGCAGCTATGTTAATTATATATTTATGTATGTATGTATGCATTTAGTTATCTTGCATAGGTGGTATTTTTATATGATTATCTATAGTTGGTTTCTTTGGAATACATGTATTCCAAACACCAGTGTTATCTTATAGCCAAGCTGGAGAAACTGCCTTTTAAAATGTACTGTCAGTAACTAAAACATACAGGAAGATGTTGCTGACCTGGTAATAATTGAATAAATTTCCTACACTCTTAGATATAAAAACTGCAAATCTCTGTCCTGCCAGCCACCTGAAACAAAGGCAGATAATCATCTATTACTCCAGATTAAAGCATAGGGCATAACCTATTCCCACGTGTACTTATGTGTCCATGTTTTAGTAGAAACAGCAAAAGCCATTGAATAGTCTTGAGAAGTTCACGAGGTTAAAAGTGCTTCTTCAATTGTTTATTTTGCTGCTTTTATCCACTCACAAAATAATTTCATTTGTTTAACATTCATATGTTAAATAATTCAGGTATTGGATGCTTTAGGAAACCTTAATACTGAGCTAGTCCCAGTTGTTCCAATCTCAGTCAGTTGCATTTTACTAGATATGTGAAAGCACATGACTTACTGATGTCTTGGGGAAAACTGGGAGTTTTTGGGGTAGTTGGTGAATGTGGGCTACTTCCAGTATTCTGTGTACTCTGCTTGGCTGAAAGCCACTATCAGGTGTCTCTGTATGCATTGTGCAACTTTCCATTCTCAGCATAGTCAGCATGTGTGGGAACTTCTGGATGTCACTTGATAACATCCCAGAGCTGAAGAGCCTCTTCTGTAGGTATTACTAGGTGAGCAGAAGCTCTTTGGTATTTGATTACATGGTGCAAAGAACTGGAATTACTCAAGAACCAAAGAGACATAGAGATGTAATGTATCTCCAAGCAACTTGCTGATGTTAAGTGTCTTGAAGACATCAAAGGACAAGAATGGTGGCTCAGAGCTGGGGAGAACATCCTTTTGTAAGAATGGAGGCAACAGTTGCTCCTGTTGAGCTTTTGACAAGACACTGCAAGAACGTTGCAATCAGAGGTCTGGCTTTTGGGTTTTTGTGTGTAAGAGCTCCATGATATAATTTGGCTGTGAAACAGAAGCAGAAGCACTAACAGAGAAGAGGAAGAGAACATGTAGCTAAAAGAAGTTTCTGCACCAGGTAAGCTGCTTTTTATTGTAAAAAGTAGCAGTGGAATCCTTATGCATTCTCTGCAACTTGAAGCACTTTCCAGAAATGTGTGATATTTTAGAGGATAAGAGCAGCTGTGCCAAGTCAGATCCAAAGTCCATACGGTCGTGTTCAACTTTTTAATCCAGTCTCATCTGGCACTGATGTGAAGATCTGCTTGCTTTCATTTGCTGTGAACTTGCCATGTCCTGACTTCGTTTCTTTCATCGTACTGGATCAGATACAGTGAGCAATTGTTTCCTTTTCACTGCATCCATGCCACTGACGATTTTACAGATCACTGTGATATTCATTTATGTTCTTTTCCTAGGGGAAGGCTTGTAGGCTGCTTTGTCATTCCCTATACCATAGTTTTTCTAACCTCTTTCCCTTTTCTGCTGTTATCTTTTCAGACTTGGGAGATACCAGCCTAGCATACAGTATTCAATATGTAGGCATGACAGTGTGGTGTTTGTTTTTCAGTCGTGTTCTCTGCTTCCCATTCTCTTGCCTTTTACTAGTTAATTCTGGTACTTTGCTGTGTTGTATATAACTGAAGACTGAATTGGTATTAATTCGAATTACCTCTTAGAACCCAGCTGATCTACTGAGTTTGAGCTCACAGCCTATAATTTTATGTAAACACACATGCATCTTCTTTTTCATTTGCCTTACCTCATATTACTTCATCTTTATCTTCACCAAATTTTGTCGCTATCTTATTGTTTAGGCACAGATGTCACATTAAGTGTTTTTGCCAGCCTTCTGTTTACCTTACTTTTTATTTACATAGATAACTTAGGATGGTTTGTCCCTTCACTCTATATGCCCTTTCAAAATCATATATTGAATATACTGTTCATATGCTGAATATCCTCGTGCAGATCCCTATGAAGTACTAGGGGTGAATCTCTCTACTATGAAAAAAAATCACTGTTTACTGCAACCTTCTCTCCTCTGCCTCTCTAACAGATTATTTATCCATACAACAAATTTTATTTTTACACTGTGGGTTCCTTATTATCTTAAGGGCTAACCTTGGACCTTGTGAAATGCCTTGTCAAAATCCAAACATCAAATGGACCTCTTTATATCTACAAGACTGTTGGCACTTTCAAGGAATTCTAGTAGGTTGGTGAGGCAAGACATCTAAAATCCCTTCTTGATTGTTTTCCACAAAATTTCAGATTGTTACAGTTTCTACTAATCTGGTTAATATTATTGTCCATCTCAGTGCTCTCTGTTTCCCTACATTTCCTGTTGAACCATTAAAAAGATTTGCATCACTGTTATCACATCTCAGTTATGTAACAATTTAAACAACAACCTGTGCTCTGTACACAGCAGTTCAGTGGCTTAATCCTTCTGCTTCTCTAGGACATCTTAGAAATTTGCTATTACTTGTTTTGTGTATTTGTTTCATATTCATTTTTGCTAGTACTTCAGGTTAAGATATCTTGACCTCCCACATAAAGGAGGTTTCTGAAATGGAATCCTTCCTCCCCACCCCATGGCAGGGATACTAGGTAGGCTGTGTGAATTCCATGCTCCAGTCCTTGCCTGTCCTGCATAAGGCAGAGCAGTGTAAATGATTCAGAGGTTACTGGACCTGTAAGCCATTAGGTTTGGAAGCACCGTGAATTCTGAATAGGCAAACAGTACTTGCATGGGGACTATTGCCTGCATCTCTTTTTTTAATGGAAATTAATTGGTCATTTTTAGAAAATTCTGATAAAGTTATTCCAAGAGCGAATGTTTTGGTGGGTTTTGACACTTCGGTAGTTTGGCTACTATTACGTCTTGGAAAATTGACAATGCACCTTGTCCTTGATAAAAGAAACTACTAGGAAGATAATGCTTCTTTTTAGCCCAGTGAACGTGTTCAGCAAACACAGAATTACTGTGCAGCTTCGCCATTTAGAGCAGATGACCAGCCCATGGAGGCATGAGGCAAAATGACTGCTCTAAGGAACAAAATGCTGCTCCTTTGGATTCCAACTTCAGCAAAATAGCAACTGGCAGCATAATGCCCAGCTTTCTGAGAGAATGGGATTTAACAAATAATATTATCCCAGGAAAAGTTCCTGTTTGTGGTTTGAGGTGACCTTTTTGCTTACATGATTCTGGTAAAAAATAAAATTGGACTTTCTGAATGCCTGATTACCAGGATTAATTGTTTAGATTAACTAATATAAAATTATATTTTATATTATATTATAGTGAGGCTGTGTCACAATTCATGCTTCCATTAACTGAGTGCAATCAAGAGGTTGAACAGCTCTGGCAGTGATCTGCAGGTTAATTGAAACAAATGACACCAAAGGAGATAGAGTTGCATTTCAACACAAACTTGCCAAATCAGAAATGGAAAGCAGAAAAAAGGCCATGTGGATTCTTATGGGAAAAAAAGTAGAAAAAACTGGGGGGAGAAAAGCAACTGAAATAATTTCCTCCAGAAGAGTAGACATAAAATCCTGTATGCTAGTTTTAATGGATGTGTTACAAAGTGTTACATGTTAAATCATGTGATAAAAAATGGAAACACTTCATGGAAGTTCCCTTGCTCATTTATGGCTTGCAACAGAATTTGCCATTTCTACAAAAATGACATGAAAAACGCAAGGGAGCATCCAAGGTTTATACTCAGAAGGACACAATCTTTTTCTGCTAGGACATTTCTTAAACTCTTTGTGATAAAACCCATTAAGATTGGTTGGAGGTAAAGCTAACTACCAGTTAACTTAGTTTGCCTTCTAATGCCAAGTTTATTGAAATGTTTGAAAGAAAAAGATTAGCCTTGTCACTTGGTACAGGCCTCTCCCCCTTCTAAACAACACTTCTGATAGGTGGGAAGAAAAGAGAAAATCCAAACATCTGGTAGGAGCAATGAACAAAGGCAAGACATAGATATCAAAAGAATAAACTGTGACTGTTCTCCAGACAGAAGTTTAAATGAAGAGTAGGTATGCCTATGATGAAAAAAGAATATGATGCCTTTCAGTCTATAGGTAGTGGAAATTCTGGTTTTCCAGTTTCTTTGTACATATCATGGTGTGTTATGTATATTGATAGATACATATGTTTCTGCAGATACAGAGTTGTTTGTGTATTTACTTTTCATTTTTGGATTCAGACTCAAAAATATCAAGTGGAAGTTATCCAGAGGAGGGCGTTAGAGATTGAGGAGAAAGAAGTAAAAATAGGAGCAAAATCAATACAGACTTGCATATAAAAATCATAAAGGATACAGGTAATCACTTGCTGGAAAGATGCACATTGAGAAAAGAGGGATTCTCGAAACTTTGTGGCAGTAAGTGAACTTTTCACACAAGTTTGACTTTTTATATCCTTTCCTTACAGGAGATGGCTTAAGATGATTAAAATGAGTTACAGGATCAAACTGTTAGATACTGGTATAACAAGTATATTGGAAGATGTGGGCCTGTTTCCAATAGTTGTGGAATTACTCTCTTGTTTACAGCTGTGAGTCTTGCTGGTTGCAGTTTTTCAGACTTCTTTTTTTTTTTTTCTCTCTCTTACAGCTCCTGGCTGCTCTTTAAAACCACAAGAAGCTGTTTCTTCTAAAAGGTAGCTACTGGAACCAAAGTGGTTTTTTGGTTTGTTTTTTTATGGTGAAGTTTGGTATCTGACTAAGTAAATCCATACAAATCCATACAAATGAAAATTTGAAAAGTTAGTCCTGACTACACTGACATAGGACTTTTTGCAGTAATGTGCTTAAAATGCAAAACCCACAGAAAGTCATAGAAAATAATAAAGAGATTGCTTCTATAGTTCAACCTAAGTGTTGAATTGATCAAGGCATCAGTGGTATGGATTTAAGAAGAGCAAAGTGAGAAGAACAGGAAGAATGGATGAACATGCAAGAAGATGGATGTTTCATTCCACTCTTACCCATAGATGAAGAGCCCATGGTAGACCTATATGGACACAATCAAGAGCAACTAAAGCACAGAAGGCAAGAAGGCCACCACAAATTGTGACACCTACATGGGGAAATACATAAACTGAATATGCCTCTATTGATTGGATACAGATAAAGGAGTCCAGATTGAAAATGTAATGATTTCATGGGAAGAAATAGAAAGAAGTAATGCTGCGTTCTTCAATAACCAAAATATATTTTATCTATTCAATATTATGAGGTTAGAACAGCAGTAAAAGTAAAAACAAAGTACATATTTGTAAAAACAGCACTTTATTTGAGGAATTCCATAATCTGTCACCAATATTTAAACAAAAAGAATGTTAAAATATTTTATATTGTTGACTTTTTTGAGAATAAAACCATTTACTTGATATTGGCTGGGATTTTTTTGAATAGTAACACTAGCATATCCTTAAACATACGTTTTTATAACTTGATTTCATAGCAATTTTGAAATGAAAGTAACAGTAATTACAAGTAAAAATAATTTTCTGCATAGTAAACACTATTTTTGTTAAGCAGTTAAAATGCAAATCATCAGGAATTAAAATACAAGTCATCAGAAGCCTCTGACACTACATTTATCTTTCTGAAGACTCAAGTACTGCAGGTAAAGGCAAGATCTTGGAGCTCCAATCACCTGATTGTGTGCTGTGCTCTCAGTACATAGGTAAATATTTTACCCATGCTCCTTACTGTACTGACATCTCATGGCTGCGTTTTCTGCCTTTGAAAGGAAGTAAGTTGAGACAGAGTCCTGTATTGTGTGTCTGTGTGTCAGCTCTTTAAACTCCACTGTAGGCAGCAGAGGTCAGGTTGGTACCATCACTGGGGCCTCAAAACCCAGTATCTAACTGGGCTACACCAGAAGTTTGATTCTGTTGTCCAGACCTCCACTGGCATTTGCCAGGCCCTAAGGCACCCAAAGCACCCAGAAGGGATGCCAGACATGACACTACATGAGGGTTATGAGCAAGTTGTTCGTTGCAGCCACCTGGACAAAGAGACCATTCAGAGATGGAGACTGTAATTTCCTTTACTTGTCCAGATTTGTCACAGACTTTGAAAGGTGAAAGCCTTTTTTTTTTGTTCCTGTTGCTCTTCACTTTCTGTGTCCTCCTTTTCAGTTTAAATGAAAATCTTTGTTGGCCAACTTTGCTTACCTCATAATGAAAAGTGATACCTTCTGGGTTTTACCAAGGAAGGAAATCTTACAAAAAACAGTTCTCGTTATGATTCAGTCTAGCGTTACAGACATGACTAATCTGTAGTTATTAACCTAAGATTTTGCTGAGACGTACTGTTATTTTACAAGAAGCTTGTATAAGTTTCTTTGAATTTAATTTTCTTTTCCTGCACTTCGAGCATTAATGAAAATCAGATTTTAAATAAAGATACTTTGTTATCTGGAAATGATTCAAGCAGTCATCCATAGTATTTCTCATGCTTCAGCAAATGCCTTAGAAGCCAGGTACCTTCTCAAGGGAGTAACTTCAGTTTCCAGAGTGAAGGGGAACATAAAAGTCTATGCAAAGAGATTTCTTTAATACTGAGATCAGCTTGATTTACAATTGCTTGGCTTGTCTGACTCTGACACTAATAGCCTCAAACTTGCCACTTTATTTTATTTCAAAGCCCTCTTGGCAGTACAAGGGTACATTTAGTGGAAACAGGCTTTGTCCATTAAAACTGAAACTTCTTGTGCTATATTTAAAGCTCATTTGGAACACTTAATTTCCAGTCTCTCAGAAGTTTGTATTATTGAAATAAACTGTTAATGCAACGTCCTCCTTAAAGTGTCACAGCAAGGAATTGTTTCAAAGCAATTCTTGCCACTTGTCATTCACAGCATTCCAGTGTGCATTAAAACTTAATGGAGTTAACACATAGTCATAAAAACAACAGCAAACAGATATTTGAAGTATGATTGCCATATTCCCAGCATTGCATCTATAGCATTTTAATTGGCCTCTTCTCTGAGTTTTTATTCGTAAGTATATACAACACTCTCAAAATAGGTCTGTCTGGTCTTAAGAGGAGTGGGATATCCGGACTGTTAGCAGAGGGGATAGTGCTGTACTGGAGCAGGGTTCTTGAAGGTGATAAACAGGTTAATGTGAGTGTTTGTGGGAAAGCAGGCCCATTCAAGACACTTCCTTATAAATAACATAAAAGTATTCTGTTCGTGTGTACACTTGATATGTAGCTGTGAGTTCTTGTTTTTAATAAGCCTATATGATTTGTCACCCCACAGAATCTATAGCCTTCAATTAGCTGGTGCAGAGATTTCCTGTTTTCTGAGTTGTGGAACAAAACCATTGCACAGATAGCTGCCAACAAAGTGCAATAGGTTTTTGCAGTAGGTCACAGCGGGCCTGATTTCAATTGCTCTCCACAGATTTCTCCATATATGTTTTTTCCAAGTCACTCTCTGCTGCCATTATTTCCTAAGAATGGGAAGAATGAGTAAAAAGAAAACGAATAAAAGCTAGAGATAGAAGCACAGCTACTAGACTGGGATTTCTAGTTTTCTTTTTGGTTGTTTTTTGAATAGTCAGAATTAATATTGAATGCCCTGGGATTCACTTACTTCAGCAGCTCAGGACTCCAAAGCACTTACTGTTTATCACAGACTTAGTTCAAAATCTGTTGCTCTTATACCTTTACTTAGAGCAAACAGAAAGTGTCATTCTCTGTCCTAGTAATTAAATGGTGTATGCAGAGATCCACTTTTCCAGCTGCTTGGGCCACAGAATACAGAACAGAGCTCCAGTTTATAGATGCTCCTAAAACATTGTATCATCTGCTATCATGCATTTTAATTGCTTATTTGGTGTATGTGTCAAGCACACACACAAACTGTAGTCCTTACCAATGCCACAGATACATTTTACGCAATTACAGAATGACTGAGGCTGGAACGAGCCTTTGGAGTAGGTCTTGTCCAATGCCCTCCTGCTGAAGCAGACCACCTAGATCTGGTTGTCTGGGACCCTGTCCATTGGTCTCCCCTCATCCAGTGAGATGCTTTCATAGAAAGCTATCAAGTTTGTTAGATATGATTTCCTCTGTTGTGAACTTGTGCTGATTACTCCCAAACACCATCTTAAATATCTGGAAATTATTTTCAGGTATTTTCTCCATCACATTCCCCAAAGTCAAGGTGGAACTGATAAGGTCCAGTTCCCTGAATCCTCTTTCTTGCTATTCATGAAGATAAGGATGACGTTTTCTTATATTGTGCAGAAACCTTGGCCAATCACCACAGTCTTTTAAAGATAATTGAAACAGGTTTGCAATGACACCAAACAGCTCCTTCAGTATTTGTAGAGTGCATCCCATCAGGTCCCATGGACTTGTCTGTATCATACAACATCTCTTGGAATGCTGTGAAAGGGTATTTTGTCATCTACACGTGCCCCTCAGGCAATGGGTGTTAAGCACACTAGACTGGTTCTTTGGTGGTTTATAGACATCCTCTTATAGTGAATTTCATAGTGGTTTGTCAGCTCTATTCCGAGCATCCCGTCATTTTCATTGCACAGCAACAGCATTCATGGTTACCATTTTCTGGGCATGCCGTGTTGCTTCTCAGTTTACACAGTGATAAACTTTGGGGTTTTCCTTCCAATTCCTTGGACAAAGAGAGTGAACAGTTCGCAGCTAAAATTTGCCAATACTTTTTTGTGTTATCAGCATTCAAGCACATCCAGCATTATGATGAAGTGGGCAATGGTCTTTTGAAATGCTGAGACTTTGTTAGGCTCTGAATATTCTGAGGAAAAGGACCTAGTACATATTGAAGACTGCAGTACACACTGTATTTCCTAGCCTGACATAACTTCACTCTTGCCACTCATCACAATGGCAAGTACAATAAAACTAATTCAAATCTGTGAACAGTTAGGAAACAGGCTATTAGATTCAGAAACAGATAGCAAATCCCGCAATAACAGAATGATTCTGCTTAGTGTAGCCGCAGGTGGTTTCCTGTGTTTTATCCAGATTACAGACTGTGAAGTCATGCTGACTAGTCCTATGATTCAGCCAGCCAGCAGACATGGCTCCAACTCCCAGGGAAACCAATTGCTCCAAGTGCCATTTTCTGCACAGCAATAATTACTTGCAAACAAGCTCCTCCTTACTTCTTCTGTGTAAGGAAAAATGTACCTCCTCAAGTATCCTGCAGTGTAAACTTTGATGATCAAAGATACCAACTTCTAACATTATTAGTGTTAATTCTTTGCTCAGTTTAGAGGACTGTGGTGTTCTCAGATTAGGCAGTGCCCCATGACAGCTCCTAAATGTGCTGGGTTTTGTGATAGCATTGCTTAAACATAATAATGATTTTCTACTTGTGGCAAGATGCTTGCTGAGAAGTTGTAATAAAAAAAGTCTCTTTTTACTTTTCAGTAAGTACTGCACTAAAGGACCAAATACTGGCCTGATTTGTACCTATGTAACTCTACCACATCCATGCTACAGTGGATTGAAGTGCAGGGAACTGAAAAAGAATCTGGGCTAAAATAATCTAGAAATGAAGTATCCCACCCACCATGTCTGGTAGCATAATTTCTGTGCAAACACTGTGTGTGTGCAAGGAAACATAGGTATGTTCTTAGACAAGGAGCTGCAGAATGTGTTTGTTGTGTTGCTTTAGATATCTTTTTAATTTTGTTGATGGCTCACCTCCCTGTTGGCGGCTCACCTCCCTGTTGGCATTCATCATGCCATTGTTTAACACCTTGGAAGGCCTTGCCACTCTCTAGTCTAATGAGTAGTTATTTGATAAATATTACAAATATAAATATTACAAATGTAATGGACTTGTTTTATAATGCCTTTATTTTCTGCTGGATCAAAGCAACACAAAGAACAGTTCACTTATAGAAATCAGGGGACAATGACAACAAAAGAAAACTACAAAAAAAAGTAGAAAACCCTGACCTGGTTGGATATATCAAAGAAACTAAGCAAATTATTTAGCCTGTTTATTATGTGGAAATTAGCAATAGCCTTCTCATATGGTAGCTATTATGTACATGTGAATATTTTAAATTGGGAGAACTGTGCAGAAGCACAGCATGAGAAACTCCTCATTTCTCTCCTGGAGACAACATGCAACATTAGAAGTGCTGCACAGCCATTTCACAAGCAGAGCATGCCAAATGACTAGCAAATACAGAAGGCAGAGCTGATGACAGGATGGAAATCCATACTATGCTGTTTTCACCTTCTATGTCTGGCTCCTCGTGTTACACTGGATTTCTTTGAGTTAACACACACACGGAAAATCTAGATTCTTTGCTTTTTACCTTTAAGATGTCTGGCAAAGACATACCAGTGATTTCCTAGGTGAAACAAGGACAATTCAGGAAGGGAAGAAGAAGAGGAAGACATTGTCCTATGGTTTTTGCATTTTAATATTAAAAATTGCATAGGAAGTTTTAAAACATGAATGAGAGCTATATAGCTATATTTATGTTAAAATGTAGTATTTTTAAAATCAAAACAAACCCACACACATCTAGAAATTTCCCATAAAAACATAAAATAAATGTTTAGTTTCCATTTGCAACAATATTTTTGCCAGCTTTGCTGTCTCTGTTCATGTATCTGCTTTTTTCAGTCTGTCATCCTAGGTTTTTTAACATTCCCCAATGAGCTCATGTTCCCTGTAAGTGCTTATTATCAGAGCCAAGTGCATGTTCCAATCCAGATAATTCGCTTCACCATTGTGTTGCTTTTTTGTTTGACATGTTAGACATGTATATTTATAATGCAATGAAACCTCAAGCTGAGGTCACTGGATGGAAGTAGTATTTATTTGTCTCAAAAGTTTGAATGGAAGACTATGTTCTTGGCATCAGTTATCATGTGATGAGTTTGGGGATGAGTATGTGACCAGAAGGGAATACATCCTGAGTTCTGCTCCTGCTTGACAACAGACACGTTGTGTGATGTTGAGTAACTCATTTTCTGCCAATTTCCCTTCACCAATAGACAGCTGGTAATGTTCCAGCCTTAGCTGGGTATTCCACCAACAACACTGTTAACAGAAAGCTCCAAGAAGAATTAACACTGGCATCAGTAGCAAACTTCTCTGACATTCTTGATATTTTCTGGGTGTTGAAATGAGAGAGTAAAAACACTACAGAAACATTCACAATTGTGTTGGTGCCCACATAGGAATACCCCTATCCTTGGGCTTTGGATCATGCTCCTTCCCAAGATTCACGGTGAAAGCTACAAGAGTCAGCATGAGGTTGCCAACTGCTTGACCAATCTAATTGCCTTCTATGACAAGATGTCTGAATTTGTGGATGCAAGGGCAGCACCTTGACTTTCGCAAAGCTTTTAACACCCTGTCTCACAGTATTCTCATATCCAAGGTGAGATACCACAGTCTGGATGAGTGGATAACTAGATAAAAAATTGGTTGGATGGTCAAGCTTAGATAATAGTAGTAATAGTACCTCCGTGGTTTATCCCGCAGAAACTTCACAAAATTCAGCAGGGACAAATTTCAAGTCCCCCACCTGGGAAGGGAGAACCCTGAATAACAATGCAGGCAGAGTGGTGGGAAGCAGCTCTGTGGAAAAGGGTTTGGGGGCCTTGGTGGACATAAGGCAGGAGCACAGACTGTCTGCAAAGAAGTTGTAGCAGCCAAAGAATGAGAGGAGACAATCTCTCTCCGATCGTCATTTGTTAGGGCCCGCTCTATCCACTCGGGGGATCCACAGTGCAGGAAAGCCATGGATAAACTAGAATGAGTCCAGCAAGGGCATTAAAATACTTGAACACTGGAGCTCTTGCCCTGTTAGGAGAGGCTGAGGGAATTGGGTTTATTCAGCATGGGGGAAAGAGAGCTACATGGACCCTCTGGTAGCTATGCAGCTAATGAAGACAGCAACCTTCTGGTTTCTATAAGGAGGTTGTCAAGAAGTCAGGCTCTTCTCAGTGCTGCAGGGTGGGAAGACGGGAGTCAGTTGTCACACTCTTGAAAGAAGGCTGCCTTTCAGTGATGCTTTTCCCCCCGAAGACAGCCAAGCAGTGCAGCAGGTTGTCCATAGGGCTGCGCATCTCCCACTCTGGCAGGATTTCGAGACCTGAGGGTATGAAGCCCTGGACAGACAGCTCGAACCTCCCAGCTGCCCCTGCCTTCAGCGGGGAGCCGGACCAGAGCACTGAGGTCAGCTGCTGGACCCTGCATCCTCCAGCATGCCACCAGGTCCAGAGGGGTGCACAGAGCATTCCAGGATGCGAGCTGCTACGCCAGGACCGGCTGATACAGGCTAACCGGGCGCCAGGGATCGAGTTAAACACTCTCCACTTTCAAAAAGTTGGAGCCTCCGGCTGATCTCTCGATACCCTTATCTCGGGTTCCTCAGTCTCCGCGGCAGCGCCTTGAATTATTCATTGCTATCGACAATCCCAGAAATGACCGTCCCCTCAGCCGAGGCGCGCTGCAGCACCCTGATAATGATCCCAGCGGAGGAGCGGTGAGAGCGCCGGGCCCGGCCCGGCCGCGCAGCCAGGGGCGCCATGGAGGAGGCCGCCCGCCAGGGGGCGCTGCCGGCTCGGCGTTGGCCGCCGGCGGCAGCACTTCGGGAATGAGGGAAGAAGGGAATGAGGGAGGGAATGAGGGAGGGAATGAGGGAGGGCAGCCCCGGGCAGGTCCGGAGCTGCACCGGCGTGGCTGGAGGGTGGCCGGCCGTCGGCGTGGGCCTTTCCTCACCGAGCTGCTGTGGAACTAATGGGCTCTCCCCCTGGCTTTGCCTTGCCTCGTCCCCGCGTTTCCCAGCGGGGACGAAGGCCTCGTCCCCAGCGCCTGAGGGGTGTGAGCGCTCCGGGTCTCCGAAATAGAGCGGTGGTGCGACCTCCGGCCCTGAGCTGTGCCCCAAGCACCGGGAAGGGCGCTGGGAACACGTCACTGCGGCTGCCCCGGCAGCGACAGCGGGGCTGGGGTAGTGAGAGGTGCCCCTGAAGCGACTGCCAGGCCTTGGTTTTGCTGTGCCCTGAGCAGGGATGGCTCCCCGTGCCCTGGAGAGGGCGGCTGAGGAACCCACCTGCACTGGCACAACTAAAGCCGTCCTCGGAGGGTTTTCTGCCAGCCCACGTAACACAATTGCTCAGTGTAGGCTGATGCTCTGACAGCTCCACGGGATAGTGGGTGAACTCTCCGAACAGACACCGCGATCCAAGCCCTCTCCGGTTTATGTACAGGAGAGGAGAACCCACAAAAGAATACCAGTGAGTGAATGCCATATCAAGTTTTAAGTATTATGTAAAATTGCCCTAGTGCATTCTCTGCTTCAGTCATTATGCTGTGCATTTGCTGTAGAAATAAGGTATAGAAAGATCAAGAAAGGGAACTGTGACAGGAACAGCATATTTGCTGGTATGCTTCAAAACACGCCAGTGTTGTTTCCATTGCAGTCGGCATTCCCATTACAGTGGGAAAAAGTATAACTGTTCTGAACCCTCCAGTCTGAGTATATGTTACTTTAAACCATCTAAATCAAAAATATTTATGGTAGTGAAAAAATCTCTGATCTGCTTAAGTTCTGCCAAATTTAGGTTTGCTGTTGAGTCGTCATTATTCCCTGTCAAATGGTTTTGTGAAGTCACCCAAAATAATGAGATGTCACTTGCCTAGATACATTAATAATTAGAAGGATTTATTGTGGTAGGCATCATGGGAAAGTGTAACTTTCCCATTAGATGTCCTTAATTAGAAAAGAATGTGTCAGATTTCAGATCAACGTAGGGGAACTACAACTATCCATTAAAGAGAGAAGGACAAATAACGCAAGTGACAGCTCTTGCAGAAGTACAAAGATTTAAATACTTTATAAATTAAGGGGATTGAAGGTGCTCATTTTCATCTCTAAAGCTTTCTGACCGTCTTCATCCTCAGAAAGCTGCAGTCTCCAAACTGAATTAAACAATATAAAGAGCAAGTGCTCTATATAAATCTGACAATGGAATATTTGTGTAATCAGTGGTTATTCCTTTTCCTGTCTTTCAGCAATGGCTCCTGAAGGTGGGCCAAACTGCTCTGGAAAGTGCTTGATTATGCTAATATGAAAATTTTATAGTGACAATGGCATCTCTTGAACCACAGGAGCCATAGCTAATACACTTGTTCAGTTGGTGGCAAGATGTGGGATAGAGAAGTGATCTGACTGGCTTTAAGATTAAAATTGGAGAGCTGTTAGGTAATGCTAACATGTGGGAGGCATTACTGTAAATCCAAGCAGAATGAGGTGCCTAACTACTTGGGCATGTGCAAGGAGTTAAGTACCCATCTTTTGTGTCTTCCATTTGGCTCTAGGTAATTCTTCACAGACCCAGGCCAAGGGTTTTACTGGGTGTTACACAGAAGCTAGAAACTAAGTCTTACATTTACTTAGAATCATGAGTGGAACCATACTCATATTTCTGCTCAGTTCTTGGTTAACATTCAGGCATGTATTTTATTTATGCAGTCTTAAAATCATGCCATGAATGACATCAAAGCAAGGATAATTTAAGAAAGGGAAACGTGTGTCTACAGTTTGTTTCAGCTTGCAAAGAGATGATGTTCCAAGATGGGGAGACTTAAAATTTGGCACCATAAGCAAACTACTCAATCTAGGAAATTTTATCTATTAATCCTATGCCAGTTACATAGTTTAAAAAGTTACTATAACTGAAAGTTACTATAAGCTGATTTCTGTGGCCTACAGCTTTTACTACAGCTTTTTCTGCAGCCTCTGTGAAACCAGTAGCGCTGGACCAGTGCCCAACTGACAGGTGGCCACATTACCAAGTTATCATCTTGTTTCCTGCTCTTGATAAGTGTTTCATTAGGGATGGTTTTGGGAGGAAAGGTGAATTTGTTTTTTACGGGAAAGGAAGTCCTCTAACACAGAGGCTGAGCCATATAAACAGGGCCTTGTTAAATAAGCCTTTCAGTTTTACCATTTTGTTGGTATTTTGATTGAAAACCACGTTTCTGTTCTTTTATGAGCTTTTATCTGAAGAATAATTACAATCATTAGATTTGGATTTAGAAAAGAATATCTCTAGTTTACCTGGAGGAAATAGGTGCTCAAAATGTAAGTAATCCTATGGAATTGAAAATGTGCATGTTTAAAACAAAGTTCAGGTAGAATGTTAAAGATTTGATTCAAATACTCTCTTGAAGTACTGTGTGGAAGACTTCTCTTTTCTAAATTCAACCTTTATCACATATTAAATGCTAAGAGTGCTAGGGAACCCAGGGTGTGTTCCAAAGGGATACATAAAAAGCACCTTCCGTAAGTTATTAGCATCCAGCATTTGTGTTTTTAATGAGCTGAAATGAGAAATCTTGTAAACTAATTTGAGCAAACTACAGTGTCTTAGAGCAAGGTGTCTCAAACATCAATCAGCTCTTGAAAGTTTGTTTGTGAGACACTTCTCTAAGAATCTTTCATCCTAAAACTGATACTTAAAAACTCGGCAGTAGATCTTGAAAAGATTCACATGTGAATGCCCAAGAGATAAGTGGTGCACAGTTTTACTGAGGAAAGTGGTATAAATATTCCACTTTTGAAGGCAGGACTAAACAAAGCTCACCTGCTCATTAAAAGGTACTGAAACCTGACTATTTTACATACTGTTTTGTAAATGAGAGTTCCTGAAGCACACCTTTATTTTCAAACCTTCTCTGAAAAACCTCTGGGGATAAGCAAGGTTTGGTATGACAAAGAAAACATTTTATTCAGCTTCAGGAGCTGGAATATCTGCCTCAGGAGAGTGTTACATAGGATGCCTATACATCACATTATCAGTAGAGTTGGCTGTTCTTATAGTAGTAGTATTTTTAGTTTTAAATTAAAATCTGCCTGAAGCCACAGATGAGTCCTCAGCACACTGCTCTCTGACTAAGGATGCAAATCTAAATTGAAACTGTCCTTTAAAAGCCTCTTTAAAGGTAAGCTGTCCACTTGGACTTAGTGAAGCACCTTTGACTTGAGGAAGACTAAAGTGCTGCAGGTGCTTGCACTTTAAAATGTTGGACAAGTTATGCTAGAGAAAGAGGTTGAAGCCAGATCACTGCCTGTTTATTTCTTTGGCAAGCAAAGGTCTTCATATATCAGAATACAATATTAAGGCTTTTGCATCTTAGGAATCTCTGTCACATGAATTCAGGTTTATGAATTAACCTAGCTGTTCACTTTCCATGTGTTAAAATACATGCCTGACTTAATTTTGCCAGTAAAAGCAGTGTATTAAGCACATTATACAATGAAGAAGTTACCCAAACAAAATGGATGATTGGAAATTTGGTTGTTCAGACATATGTCCAAATATGCAGACAGGTATTTCAGGAGATATGAAATTTACCTGAAGCTCCTTGAAATAAAACCAGGTATGCAGAGTAAACCATGTCTATTTTTGGTGGTATACCCCGTACAACAACCATGAATAATTATATATGTCATTACTTATGGGAAGCAATGTATGCTCATAGTCAAAATAAGTGCTTAGACACCGAACATCTTCCTGTTTACTGGGCTTTCAGGACCTTGTTTAGTATGAACAGCTGGAGTGTATGGAGCTCTGCCTAGGGAATGGACTGTGAGCCAGCTGAGTGCTTTTGTGTATCAGTTACTAAGTACTGGGTGATGCTGTAGTAGGGGCAAACTACAGGTGCCATAATCAGGAAGAACAAATGGAAAAGGTCTTCTGTAGACAAAAGACACCTCGTGTTGCAGGCTGTGATTCTCCTGGAGAAACTTCACCCACTTGATATCTTCCAAAGGAACAACACGGATGGACATATGCAATCCTGGAGGTTCCTGGACAATATTCCTGGACAGTATTTCCTGATGCAAATGATAGAAGATTGAGTGGAGACAGGTGTTTTCCTGGACCTCATAGTTACAAATGAGGAAGGTTGAGGGTGTGAAGGTTGAAATCAGTCTTGGCTGCAGTGGTCATGAGATAGTGGAGTTCATAATCCTGAGAAGAGCAAGTAGGGCAAAAAGCAAGATCATGACCCTGGATATCAAGAGAGCAGACTTTGGCTCTGCAGGAGGACTGTTCATGCAGACTCCTGTGGAATAAGACCCTGAATGGAAAAGGGACCCAAGAAAGCTCTTTGATATTCAAGGTTTGCCTCCTCCAAGGTCAAGAACAGTCCATTGCAACAAGCAGGAAGTCAGGCAGAAATATCAAGACAAATACATGAGTTAACCCAGGAGTTTCTGGCAAAACTCAAGCATAAAAAGGAGAGACTCTATCTGAGCATGCCAAAATGATGTCAGGAAAGCCAAATTTAAAATTTGATTTAGTGGAGGATATTAAAGGTAGCAAAAATATGTAGCAGTAGCAAACTGAGAATACTCACAGTACATAATTAGCAAAAGAAGACTAGGGAAAATACATTCAGCCTGCTGCTGAATGGGGCAAGAGCCCTGGTGACACATGACATGGGAGATGCTGAGCTACTGAATGCCATCTTCACCCCAGTCTTTTCCAGAAAGACCTACCCTCAGAAATCCGAGGGCTGAGAGACCAAGGGGAAAAGCTGGAGCAAAGAAGTCTTACCCTTGATGGAAGAGGTTCAAATTAGAAAATAATTAATCAAACTGGACATATGTAACTCCATGGGCTCTGCTGGCGTGTACCAGTCAGAGCTGAGGGAACTGGCATCATCAAGAGGCCACTACTGCTAATCTTTGAATGACATACTCACTAGAAGTGTCTGAGGCCTGGAGGAAAGCAAGTGTCAATTTGTCTCCAAGAAGGGCAAGAAGGAGGACCCTAGGAACTACTGGCTAATTACAGTCTCACCTCAATTCCTTTGCATGTGATGGAGCAGCTAATCCTGGAAACAATTTCTAGGCATATAAAGGACAAGTCATCACTCCAGGGAGTCATGCTTGACCACTTGATAACCTTCTATAATGAAATGACTGCTGTGGTAGATGAGGTAGTGGGTATTGTCTGCCTCAGTTTCTGTAAGGCCTTTGACACTCACAATCCCACAAGATTGTCATGGAGAAGGTGATGAAGTGTGGGTTGGCTGGACAGAAAGTGAGCTGGGATGAAAACCCAGCAAAGTCCAGCAAAGGACCACTAAGGGAATTTTGTTAGCACATAAAAATATTTGAAAGGAAGGTGTGAAGAAGACAGAACCTGGTGGCTGGAGAGTCTCCATCCTTGCAGATACTTAACAGTCATCTTAACATGGTAATGGGAAGCTAGTTATGGGTGGCCCTCTTTGAGTAGGGGGGTTGGACCAGATGACCTCCAGAGGTTCCTTCCAACCTCAGCCAAACTGTGACTCAGTGACATGCTTTACCATGTTTTTATTTTGGGGATGAAGACAGATCAACTAAATAAATAAAATCCATATTTGCAACCCAATGACTGAATCATAAAGTATAAAATGAAAGTGAGGAAAAGAGCTGCAGAATGTCAAGACACTATAATAACTAGGGTTGTACTCTCTGACAACAAGGAGTTTCATTTCTCAATTTGGACTCACTTTGAGTAAGTAAAATGGCTGAGCAATATCCAAAATGATGGTGAATTAAACAGCCACGTGAAAGATGTAATAATTTCTCTGTTATGGAAGGACAATATGTACAATGTGTAAGAGAGGCCAGAGAGAAGAGACAATACTTCCTGGGAGGTCTTGGTGTTGCTTCAGGAGTTCTTACCTGTTCTAGAGGCCTGGCAGAGCCTCTGCTGCTCTTTTTCTGCTACCCCATCAGAGCCACCCTTGCTGTTCACTGACCCAGGAGCTCCACACCAGGATTCTGGAACAATCTGGAGGTAAGACAGAAATCCATCATGTTCCCTTCTTCCATTTAAGATACTGCTAGATACTGCTTGCCAAAGTATTTTACTCTATGTTTTCAGTGAGGAAGAGGTCCAGGGACTGTTGCCAGAGGAAAATTTGTGTATCCGTATTGATATAGGAGAACTTGAGCTGCATTAAGTTTGCAGTCATCTGCAAAGAAGGCCTCAGACCTTAGGCTAGGTGAAGTGGTTAGGTGCAGATGGGGATCAGTCTCAATCCTGTGAGAAATGAGTTTAAACATGCCTCAATCCTGTAGAGCAGGGAATGTAGAAATGAACTTCCCAAAACATTGTGGAACAAAAGAGGGGCACATGAAAAGGATTTTCTTAGGAGCCTGTCTTCCTTTGCATTGATTTGTGAAGTCAATAGCTCCTTGCTCCTCGATGTGCTGGCCAAAATTGGTCTCTATTTAGAGGTGGGGGAAGTTGATGGAAACAGCTAACATGTGCCCAGGCTCTTTTTATCTGCTTGACTGTAAACATCCGTGGATATTAGCACAGTTTGTGTATATTTTTCCAATTACCATGGAAGTGAGCATTGCTGCAGTGTAAGCATTTTCATCCATTTGTCTTTTGAGTAAACCCAAGAAAAATAACCAATACCAGAACATTGAAAACATTGCAAAATCACTAAGTGTTGCAGCTCATACAGATGTCTACTTTGACCTGTTGTAATGCCATAAGTAAAATTCTCAGTGTTTTTGCAGGCTTCATTTACCTAGTTTCATTATCCTTTTAATCAAACGATACTTCAGATGTATTTTTTTCTTTTTTTTTTTTCATGTGCAATATGAATGTGATTGGAAGGGTTGCAGCTTTCTATCCAGTAAATGTGACTTTATTCATGAAACAGCTCAAATATAATTACAAGTATGGACAAAGTCACCAAAGCATTTTCTGTTCCATGTGACCGACAGGGCTGAATCGGCTATCACTGCACTTGATGAGTGGAGCTTCTGCTTTGCATCCCACATTTTTTCAAAGCATAATGCAGTTTCTGTTTCCCTGTTGTTATGATTGTATGAGACAATCTCTAGCTTTAGAAAAGGCAGCAGCAAGTCAGGGCATTAAAATTAAAAGGGGAAAAAAAACCTACACAAACCACTTAAGCACACTCATTATTATGGCCCTTGCTACCTCAGGCCACTGGAGAACTTATAATCTAGTCAGCATTATACAGTTTGAAGTGTTTTATGTTCTGCATGGGAGCAGGCTGCAATTCAAATATCAGTGGCCATGAAAAATATGCACATACGTTTAGTATGAAAATCTCCAAGGGCATAACAGAAGAGACGGGCACATGTAGCCGCAGTGTGATGGAGAATTTCTGTGAATTAATCATTTGGACATAGTTTATCACCATTTTATATTTTGCCAGAGATGCTTCTTCACCATTTGTTGGGAAAACTTATTATACATGCACATCTTAGAAAGATAATAAGGCCAAAGCCTTTGATGCTTAAAGGCAACAGCCTTTGTTAGATTCTGTTATGACACAGACAACTTCTCCACTGACGGAGCCATTCAGATAACAAGAGTAATTGCTTATTTTATCGAGTTTAGGGAATTGTGCTCCATTTTCCCTTCTTGCCTACTACATTAGCTATTATGACCCATCTTCTGCCATAATATATTTAGGGGGAGTGGAGAACGTGCATTTTAAAGCTTTTCTTGAAAGAATAGAGTGCTGTATTTACATACTTCCTTCATTATTCCACAGGGCCAATACTTTAATATATTCCTTCCAAAGAAGCAGAGTGGCATGTGTGTGCATGTATGCATCTCTTTCTGTGCCTTGTTGTTTGTGTGCAGTTTATTGTATGAGTGGGTAGGGGAAGAGAAGAGCTTATTTAGTTGTTTCTTTATAACTTCTTCTGACTGGAGACAATACCATTGTAATTGGTATTAGCAAAACTACAAACGGAGCAATCACTTCTGACGCTTTAAAAGAACTTTATTGACATCTCCAAACACGTGAGGAATTTTAAAGTAGAACTTTTCCATCTGTAAGGCTTGGTCTGATCAAAAGCCTGATAGTAGCTCCAGATGTATCAAATGAGGCTCCAGAACAGATTCCAGCTCCTTTTGGGTAAAAAGGAAAAAAAAAAAAAAAAGGCTTAAGTTTGATTCAGCCTAATCCTGACAAAACTATCAAAAGATAGCATTGCAAGGAGAGAATTAAAAAAAGAAAAATGCTTTCAAAATTTATGTGCCATCCAAGGATATTAAGAGGTTCAAACCCAATATTTAAGTGTAAAGTTTACTATCTTAAAATGCTGCTGTGCTTTACAGTTTTATTACTTTGAAAACCCAGTTTTCTCCAGTATGAACATGTTCTGGTTCTGGCCAGGACAGGGTGAATTTTGCAGCTGCCAGGAGAGGGCATATCTAGGACCCAGAGTTATTCTGTACCACATTTCAGGGGACAAGGGGAAGGGACTCCTCTCTGGAAGGAAGGGCTCTCTTGCCATCAGGGTGGCATGGCTGGAATTACAGACTCCACAGTGAGCATTTTGGCATGAATCACTCTTTTGCACAATTTTGTTATGAGTATTGTTGCTGTTACTATTAGTTTTCTTTTCTCATTGTTGTTTCCAGTAAATTGTTCTTAGCACATTATTCTCTGCCTTTTGTGCCTCCAACTTCCCTCTCAAGTGCACCACAGGGGAGGGGCAGTGGCACTGGTTGGTGGGAGTACTGAATTGGAGAATACCATTCCTAAACCACAACAGACCCCTATAGCAAAGCCATGAAATGGTCAGAATCTGACTTCTGAAACAACAAAACCCAATACTGATGTTAACAGAAGGACACCTTTCAAATGGAAGTTGGGAGTTAAATGGAAACCAAAGTGAGTTATACCTCTTCCACTGTATATAAATAGAATAATTTTCCAGAAGTGTAACCAAATATGAAGGCCTGTTCTGAGCAAATTCCAGCAGCTGTTTCATGAAGGAAGAGTTTGTGATTTTTACCCCCAACAGGACAGGTGCACTTTCACACTCCAGACGCACTTGTTAAGAGGCTGTTACATGTAAGAAAGAACTTTGTGTTCCCTAACTCTTTTTTTTTCCCTGACCCATGTGAGTGCCTTGGTAAAATATCTGAACTGACTCATCTAGCATCCCTACTATCAGCTGGGTAGACTGAATGCCAGCTTTATATCCCTGATGCTTGTTCTGCTTTTGTCTCAATGAAAAGGTCTGGTTAATACATCCACCTTTGTGTTTGTCATATTTAAATGTGCAGCCAGATTCTCTGTTTTGCAAGGACATTTTCTTCATCTTTTGAAGTCACTCCATGAGACTGGTAACAAATGATAGCTTGCCAGCAACGGAGTGGGTATTAACAATGAATTTTTCATAGCAGACATTCATGCAATTGTCTTGTGGCTGACTGAGAGGACACAAGTGTGTTCTACATCTCAGTGGAGCAGCTGGCAAGATAAGGAGAGTGTCTGGATTAATGCACTCTGATTAGCTCCATATAGAGGCAATTGGTCTATGCAGGAGGCTGTGCTGGATTAATGAAAGTACACCTTTTTCAGGAGAGTCTCTCTGCATAGCTCTGTTTCCTATAGATGGACTGACTAATTTGGGACAGCTTATTTATGACTAAACTATCTTCATTATGCTTGTTGCCTTGTCATTTTCAACTGTGAGATTGAGAGTGACATAACATTTCCTCAGATTTTATGTCCTTGGCAAAACTAAGGAGATCTATCCATGTTCTCAAGCAGTTTCATGAAACTGATAAAAAGAGGGTAGAAATTTGATGATTCCTTTCATAAATACTCCATCCCTATTTTTCTTTATAGGGAAGTCACTTCATTTCCTGCAATGACACCTACTACTCTCTACAGCTCCAGGATCATTTTGACTGCAGGGCTGTTGGATCCGGACTATGGTGGGATTCACAGGTAGGTTTGTGCTGTCTCCAAAGGGCTGTCCTACTGCTACTCTCAAGTCAGTTGTATGTACAGATGGTGATCCTGCAAATGGACTTCAGTTGCCCAGCAGCTCAGCACCCAGATACACAATGCTGGGCATGTGTGGTGACTCTGACAAGCAGGACATGCCAGTCTTTCCAAGCATGCAGGCTTTGTGTGTGCAGCAAATCTGACACACTCTGGATTTCACTGAGCTTTCACCATGTGCCCAGAGTGTCTCCTCTGCACCTGACTAGTAAGTCCAGGTTGTCATGCATGCACACAGTAGTCATTTATGACAGAGTTTTGGGCATTTGGCAAGTATTTCAAGCTACTGCCTCTGCTCTGTAGTCCGGGAGAAATCTCCAAATCCCTTGTTTCCTGTGGGACCTGTGGAAACTGCTCCAAGGCATTGCGTCAGGGTAGATCAGGCATGTGGCATCTGCACAGGAGGTTAGCAGATCATCACACAGGAAGAGTGACTGAGAGCCACTCTTCAAGAAAGCTGGACGTAGCTGTTAATAACAGAAAACACTCTCATGTATTGAGATCAGACTGTGTTTGGTCCAGTTGCTTCTTGACAACACTCTGTGGTACATTCTGTATTACATTGATGTCTCCCATGCTTCATCTCCTGGGGAGTCCAGTCATTCAAGTCCTACATAGAAACAGCACTGGTGCTTTTAAGCTTTGTTAAGAGTTAGTTAGGACTTCTGTAGTGGTTTCAGGTTCACCAATTTCTGTATTTCCTGGCCAGTGCACCATTTTGTAGTGGTTTGAGTGCTCACTAGAATTATTTACTCTTTTTCTGCTGTGAGATAGGATTAGCAGAAGAGCAAAGCAGGCTCAAAACTTAAAAGGGTATAAAGACAGGTTTATTAAAAAAACTACAAGAGAGAAAAAAGTAATAAGAATCAGAATAAAACCTTCAAAACACTTCCCCTTCCCCACAACTTTCCTTTCCCTTCTCACAGGCAACATACAGAGACAAAACGTGGAACTCTAGGTCAGTTTACCACCTATAAAATAGTCTTTCATCAGTTCATTTAGACAGAGAAATCGCTTTTGGGCTGCCATGGAAACTTCCCACAAGACAGACAGTTCTCGTGTGGCTTTTAATTCTCACAAAAGCAGCCACCCCGAAATCTGCAGTTGTGAAGTGCCTCCCATATCACGCAGCCTTCCCACAGCTGCATTATGGGTCATGTAACCTCATGGAGTACCATTTTAAAGATGAACAGTTCAAAAGCAAAGATTTTCTTCATCTAAGAACAGAGATCTTTTCTCTTTCTGAGGGCAAATCTTTGTCTCACCTCTCTCTGTTCAAGCTTCTCATAAAATCATGGCTACTTCAATATTTACTTAGTCCACCACAAATGCCTTTGTTTATATCTGCAGTCTGAACACTCTCATCTCCCCAGTGCTTATTTTTCACAATTTAAAGGGATATTCTAGTATATCATAGTCCGTTATCATGGTTTACAAAAGAACTTCAGCCTAAGACTAGGCATCTTCTCATTCTCCTTCCATCTAAGACCCAACTCTTCCTTCACTGACTTTAATGTCTTCATATTGTCTCTCTACAAGTCTCCAATCTGTCTCTCACTCAGAGAGACAGGATTAGTGTTTTGTAAGTTTCATCTGTCAAGGAAGGAGTAAATATCACTTCCAGGTCTGCAGAGGGTCATGATGATCTTTCCTGGGCAGTGGCCAAAGGTGGTAAATTCAGGCTGCTCCAGGCTGGGCCAGGATCTTGCGGGGCCACTCTGCATGGCTGGGCCCTTCCCCGTTGGCCACATGACTTGGTAGTGGTGGCCAGAGCTGTCTGCAGTGAAGGATTCTTCAGAGAGCTGTGCTGGGGGTGAGGAAGGGCCTGGCCCCTCAGCGGGTGCCGCCCGGCCTGGCTAGGCTTCCCAGGGCCGCGGTGGGAAGGCAGCTTTAGCGGCAGGATGTTAGCAGCTGCTTGCGCCTGATCCAGCTGGGACGGGAATTCTCTCCTCCCCTCCTCCTGCCCGGTAGCCGCCGGGCCTGGCCCTGACCTGGGGCCTGGTGGGCTTCCTGGGAGGAGGCCTGGGCCCTCAGCAGGGGTCACTCGGCCCCTGTGGCAAGGAGGGAGCCAGGGACAGCTTACCTCTTCTCAGGTCGGAAGAAAAGAGAGCTTCCTGGGATTTTCTCCAATTTTTAACCTGTGTAATACAGAAGTACATCCAGCTCTCTAATAAGTTAATTAGGTTGTCAGTATTTAAAGCTAGTCACTGGTTGGTTTAATCACAGCTTTTCTTAGAAGAATCACTTCTGTGCAAAACCAGCACAACTTCTGTATCAGGATGTCCTTTCACAACAACGCTACTTCAGGATTGTCTGAAGTGCTGGTAATGCTTAATTGCAGCTACTCTTGGGTTGCCTGAAGTTATCTGGGGCACGTGCTTCACTGTTTAAGCTTTCCTCTTTCCCATTTCCCACTCCAGTTTGCCTCCCCATCTCCTTCCGTGTTGCTTTCAACACGTACTTCTTCCTGTTTGTGTTTATGGCTGGTAGTGAGAGTAAATGAGCAGCAGTAAATGAATTGATTCAAGTAGCAAGCAGTGTGTGACTTAGCAGGGCCAACCTTTCCCAGGCTTCCCAGGACAAGGTCAGGGAGAACTGGGCAGAACTTTTGATGGATAATCCGGGGGAGTATTTCCTTTTGCAGTGCTGAGCTGTGTTTCAGGGCATTTGCAGCCCTTGGTCTTTGTCTTACTTTGATGTAGATTTTTCTTTTTAAAAGCAACGATCAGTGAGTGTATTTTTAACAGGAATCTTGGAGAGTTTATTCACTTTTCTGCGTTGCTGTATCCTTTCCACTTTGTGTCACTGTAACCTTTTTGTTTGGAATATATTCTCACTCTTTCAGGTCAGTTGTCTGGTTTTGGTGCCCAACTTCTGGCTGTTAATTTGCTCTCTGCTGGATCAGGCTGGGTTCTAAACATTTTTTATGCTTTAGAGATAGTTTGGCATTGTATGTTGCTGTTCCTTCTTCTCTTCAAATTAATTAACTGCTACTTTACATATCCTCTGAGAAATGGAAAATCCACATCACTCTGTAAGCTGAGCATGAAGACTGTAGTCTGAGAGAGCACAAGGCCTAATAGCACAGGAAGCCTGTGGCCTAACTCTATTGCTTAATCGAGGTTATATATATATATATATTAATAACAGAAACTGCAGAGGTAGCAGAAATTGCAGGTAGGGACAGGCAAAATCAAAATGGCTCTGGAAAAAGTTATTTTAGTCATGTGGGATTTTTTTTATTTATTGCTTGGGACAAAGTATGAGTGCAAGCTAAAATTGCAGCAGCAAATAACCCCAGAGCATGGCAAGTTATACTTAGCTAGCATTAAGGTAATGTCATGTAGAGGCAGAATATTTGTGGTTAGCTAAAGTGACAAAAATACAGCTGCACTGATATTAATCCTATATTAATCTTGTAAAGAGATGGGATTTTAAGAAGTAATGGTCTTTGGAAGGGATCTACCTGCTTGCTCTGCATAGACCAGTTATCTCTTTTTAGGCATTAACTGAACTTGTTATTCTTATTGATAACCTGACCAAGCTCTATTGCTCACTTATCTCTGAATTTTGTAAGTTTATTTAAAATCCTTGTAATAGCCCTTAAATTATACTGATAATTTGAAGTTCCAGTTTGAGAGATTTAGTGATGTTTTCATAACTGGTCAGTAATTTAGGAGGTGTTTTTAAAGATGCAGCCACTGGCTAAATACTTTTCAGTTGCAGTGGGAACATCTGAAAGGCTATTCCATAAAGCATGGTCCTAATTTAGGAAATAATTAAATGTGTGATTCAAGTTATGTGAGTAGCTAGATAACAGTTGAATGTTTCCAAGTCTTTTGTATATATTTTATTAATATACTCTTTCTTGAAAGACAGAATCCCAGATGGTTTAATTTCATTCTGCAGAGGGCAGTATATACGTACGTGTATCTAATACTTAAATATTTGCATTGCTCTTTTTTAAGTCACTTTCACTTGAAAGAAGCTGATAAATTGTGTAGTATGTAGCTGTTATTCAATATGGCTACAAAATTTGGGTTATTTGCTGAGATATAAACAGGAAAATGCTAATATTTAAAGTAATTTGCTGTAGAAATAGGCTAATTTTAATCTAATTTAATCCCATGTAATTTATGCAGTGCTGTTACAAGCTATAAAAATTAGATTGGAACTGTAAGACATTTTCAAATTCCAAACCTTCTTTTGTTGGTATAGGAGAGTTGTAATAATCTGACCTTGAGAAGAGACTTTATGTATTTGGAACAAAATAGCAACTCTCATGTTTTTACTGTTTTCTAAGGAGTTAATAAGATCCCATTCTGTTGTCATATCATTTATTTTTGTTCTTAATTTCCCTGGCAAGTACTTAGGTGAGAAATGTTGGAACTGAAATGGAGACAGCTTCGGTAGGTCTAGAAACCCTTGAGCTTACATTGCTGGACATCAACCTTTCTAAGGAAATAACTACTGAGCAGCATTTGCACTCAGTGGAATTTTTTCCAATAGTAGAAGGAGAGGAAACATGATCTTGAAGGTGTTTATAGTTTTGGCCTGTATCCTTTTTCTCTCTTCTAGTTTCCCCTCATGCCACTGTGCCTTTGGAACTCCTTTCCCCAGAGAAACACAATTTGCTGTGTATAAAAACTGTCTGCACCACAGTTCTTTCAAAAACTGGTGTCTGTTTGCTTCAGATATTTTATTTTTTGTATTACTGGATTGATGGCTATTGTATTACTGGATTACAAAACCAAACTGGTGATGAATTCTGGTATGTTCATGATTTTTCTCTCCAGGGAAATACAGTGTTAAAATGTGATTTCCCTTTAGCACAGCAAATTTGCAGGTGTCTGTTGAGTTTTGAAAGGGAAATTACAGAGCAAATTTGCGACTTCACGTGCCCACACTCATTTTTAAAGCTGTCACATGAGTATCTGACATGGATGTTCAAATTTTATCTCAGGTATCAGTCCTCATGGAATTAAAGAATTGCAGGAGGAAATGCTATTGAATTTGGAGGGTCTTAGATTGTAACTAACTGTAGTTTAAGTGAGGTAACTGGCAAGAAGATATTGCATAGCCAGCTGTTTCTCATGGAGCCTCAGCTGCTCTGGGATAACACAGCACTTGAGATGGGGGATTTTCAAGATGATTCATACTTTAGTGGGACAAGAATATATTTTATACAGGTGTATAAACCGAAAAGTTTACAGGATTTTTTAAGGTATTCAGTGCTGTTACTGCTACTTTCCAAACAACTGCAGATATTGATATTTACTCTGGTGGTGTCTTTCAAGTAGAAATCTAATTGATTTCTGAGTGTGTTTATTGGCTGTTCATTAGCATCCTCCGTGGATTTTCACTTACAACACTGTCTAGCACAATGAATGCATAGTCCGGTTTGGTTTTGGTTTGGTTTGCTTCTGTTAAATGATGTGCGAATTCTGGTCAGTACTGCAAATCCACCACTTATTTTTAATTACGTTTCCCTAAAGATCAAGAAAAGAAGAAACTGGGTTATTCCAGGTAGCTTGAAAACACATTTTGAACACAGCAGGTATCATAGGAGAAGCAGGGATTCTCTGGTAAAAATGAGCAAATGCAGATAGATATTTGGACTGCTGTATAATTTTTTTTGATGTCGGTTTTGGCACTTGCCTGCTGGTCCTCTCCTTTTCCACAGGGCAATAGAGGGCATTTCCCTGTTGCCCGTGTTAGCCACAGAGACAGGAGAAGAGGATGGTAAGTGACTCTAAATTCATCTTGAGAAAAGATAGATTAAATGGCTGCCTTAACATGGAGCTATTCCTTTGGACCAGGTGAGAAAGAGAGATACTAAGGACTAGCAATCAGGTACATCTGCAAATTGACTGAATCTTCTGGAGGGACCATCCATTTAGAGTAGGTAAGGAAAAAAAATCATGTTCCTCAACCTCAGTGTAAATACAAGATGACTGATCAAGTTGCTGCTGGTGTTGGACTTTCAAAAGAAACACTTGTTTGAAAACTGGAGGAAGTGCCCTCAGATTTACGTGGTTAGTGACTGATGTTAAGATCTTTTTCAGCTGTTGGACAGTCTGAGCTAGATTTAAGGTACCCATTTAATGTGTATCAAATAAGAATTTGAAAACCAAGTCTTGATACCAGCAGATATAAGAAATAAAAATAAAAGAACCCAGCCCTTTGGTGTTACTTTGCTTTCCTTATACATAATATCCCAAACTTGTAACATAACAATATAATGCACTGTAATGTAGTTGCCACAAGGTAGAGCGCAATATTAACATCTTCAAGTTTTGTAGCTGAAACATGCTGAGATCTCAAAGACTTATGTCTTATATTTCATGTTGCAGAGTATTTAGTCATTGGCAAACACGAAATCAGATCAATGTGGAGGGAAAGTAAGGACAGCATAAATTAATATAGTTAAAAACAAGCTACAGTAAGTAGCTTTAGAGTTGATGTCTGACTTGGCAGTCCAGATCGCACACTGGTTAAAGTTTTCTTGTTTAGGGTAGGTTTCTGTTTTGTCTTTAGAGATCCTGATTTGTGCTCTTTATAAAATGCATTATTTTCCAGAGTGATTTTCTAGGGGAAGTCTGGTTTATTTCTTGTACTAACTGCATGGCAGACACCAAAGTCTTGATGCAGAATAATTTTCTTGCAGCCATTACTGGAGTTTTTATGTGAGAGTGAGGCAGAACATGCAAGCCAGAAAAATTTCCATATTGGCTTATGTATGGAGAGATTTGTTGTAGTAAACAGTCAATAAAAAAGAGAGAAGATAACAGAGAAGGACCTGGGATTGAAAGTTTTACCACAACTTCCCTGACTTACAGAAATATAGATGATGCATGCAGTGCTGACCTCTTCCTGCATTTGATGCATTCAGGTTTGATGTAAAAGCCTTAGCAGGGCAGCCATAGGCCCAATCTGCACCCTCTCTGTAGCTAAAGGAGATGTTTTTTTCAGAGCTGTCAAGCTACTGCTGTTCATAAGCAGTAAATTTATACAAATTAATTATAAGAGGTGGAAAAAAGTTGGGTTTCCTCACAGGTAATACATTTGGACTTGAACAATGTGAAAAATTTAAGAGCAAGTGAAAAGAAAGAGAGAGAGCAGGCTGTATTTTTTTCCTTATATTTAATGAAGCACTGTGAATTTCTGGCTCTTTGGGAAAGGTGTATTACTAAGAGTCATTAATGGAACCTAGTCTTAAAATACACTCAGCTGAATTACTGACTGAAGAAATGTCTATGTAAAACTTAATGTTTTCCTTTTTGTGAATATTTTAGAATCTTTAAAAAAATTTTGAAGAAAAATAAAAATCGGTGTTACACTTCTTACCATTTGCTTTAAAAAGGATTTTCCACTTGCTCATTTCCAGAAGGTCATCTCTGAGATGTACAAGCTAGCCCTTCATTTAGGTCTCCTTTTACATTCATATTTAACTTTCTTTCATTCTGTGGCCTTTATTAGCTGAGCTCAAGGAGCTTGTAGCACATTTTAAACAGCAACACTGGGAGGATGTAAATGCAGAATAATGTATCAGGACTCAAATTTGCATGGTCAAATGTCAAAAAAATTAGGCCTTCCCCAGAACCATGTCAAGAGAAATAACATAAGTGGCCAGCTCAACAGCAGGCATGCCATTATCAGTTAGTTCAACCTGTCATCACTGACTGGGAGTGGAAGCAGTGGTCATTAGCTTTAACTCTGCTGGGGAAGGTTGCACTTCTTTTTATTTTATTATATATATTTTACGCCATCTGACAGTATTTCACAGAGCCACCACAATGTTATGGTTTCCTCCTTGACAGGGGAAGGAGGGGGAAGTGCAGGTGAGGGAGTAGAAGAGAACACTTGCAATCATCTGTTGTCAGCCGGAGGAGGCAGGAATTGCATTGCCTATCGGATAAATACTCATTTAGAGTAATCACTTTATTTCAGCCCTGTAATGACATTAACAAGCTTGGAATACAGGGAATTACATGAGTCAGAACAAATAATTGAATATTCCACTGCTGGGAAATGCAGCACAAGTCTGACTTAATGTCATGCCATCTCTGAAGCCAGCACTACCATGCAATTAGATGATAAGCTTAAACAGCATATAATTGGCACTACTAGTATGAAAAACATACTATTAATTGTTAACTTCTTACCTGCTTGTAACTTCCATGAAATAAAAGTATCTTGCATATCTTTTTTAAACAAAAAGAACCAGAGGAAACACTTCAGTAAGTTTTTATGAAAATAAGAGGGGAAGAACTGGAGTCCAGGATCTAGGAGTAACTTCAAAAAGAAAAACATCAACAGCTTGTTTGTAGGGTGGAGGGGGTATGATTTAGAAAGTGTTAGATTGAGAAAAGTATGAGAATTCTTATTATATCAAATGTTACCCTCTTTCATATCCAAAGAAAAAATTCCTCATTTGCCCTTTCTGCCCTTTCTTGAGTATGGTTGGACTTGATAATCCTTGAGGATCCCTTCCAATTCAGCTTATTCTGTGATTCTGTGATTTTGTCAGCTTACCATTTTGTCTGCAGATAGTGTTGCCTGACAAACTCTGATCTCGCAACTTTGAGCCCTTTTTTCAGTCACTCACTGTTCTTCATTAATAATGCAGAGGCCTTTTTATAGAAATATGCCAAAGTATCAAAAACTGCTCTGGGCTCTGGTAAACAGAAAGTTGGATGAATCTTGATGTGATTGATTAACACAACACCTCATAATCTGTTTGTTTTATCAGCAAACTCTATGTTTATTTTTTGGGACATTCTTACAACATCCTGAATCAGTATAATTTTGAAAATTCCATTATTTTAAGCATCAATTAAACTGACTTAATCCTTCAAATTATACACTCTAGGACAGAATATTAAAGGGATTCAGTTGCATATATTGTATGCATTGAATGATTTGATAGCAGTTACCAGGGCAGCACAATTCCTCAAATATGTGCCAGTTCATGTAAAGATTAATGCTGGACAGATAGAATGCAAATGCAAAAGCAGCATCATCTCCATCCCCTGCCTAGATTAGCTCTGAAAATCACAGTCTTATGAAACAGATAACATTAAATTTGCAACACTTGAATTAAACACAGTGTAGGACTTCTCACATTTATTATAAAGATTAAAAGATTATGCCATCTTAAAACTAAAATCCTCTTCTGAATCTCTGGCCACTGATATCGGCAGCATTGGAACTTGCATATAGTTAAACCAATAATTGGTACTGGAGTTGTCATTTGTTTTTCTCATCAGTCTTTCATCAGCCATCTATGACTCTTTCACTGAGACTTTCACTGAGACTCCTGTGGGAGCATGGCAGGCCTAGGGAACAGCTCTTTTTTTTACAGTTGTTTTGTGTGGAAGCCCAGGCCCTGTGTGGCACTTCAGGCTAGCAGGTAGGTTTTTAGTTCAGAAGGATAGAGGAATCCAAGCTGACAGGGAATTGTGGGTTCTGATAAGTGAAGATTTGCATGGCTAGCTGAATCCCAGAGATCTGAGGCTTGTCATGTTGAACACTTATTTCTGTTTTCTTAACACAAGAGAATGACCCCACCTATTGCTTTCCTGAAGATAAGGTATTCTGGGTGATCCTACTTCAGATTATTGCTGGCATTTGGAAAACATGACCCATGTGTTTGACAAGTTGGCTTGAGGAAAAGCTGACTGTAAAGTAGCAAGCACAAGCTTTAGATTAGAAGGTCAGGTGAAATATCTGCTACAAAGGGATGTAGTTGATCCCTGGATGGAATCCAGGTGTGCTGCTCCTGCAGTGGTTTAGCTTTGAAATACTGAAGTTTTTCTAAAAGGACATATTTGGTGTATTGCTACTAATTAGTAATACAATTTTAATTACATTTACATTATGATTTTTACTAACAGATCGCATACTCTCAAGCAATTTCATTTGTTCTATCAATAAAAATACTTGCAGAGCTCTCTTGATTTTAATAATGGTGCTACAGTTACAGAATGCATTTGCAATTGATTTGTTTATCAAAATTTATCTTACTAAAACGATATTAACATTTAAAAACATTGCAATTACTATTGTCAATCAGAACATTTATATTCATCTGCTATAATTTTCTACCTGTATCTATATATATTTTCTACCTGTATGTATTCATTCCAATAAGACTATATTTTTAGTATATTAGTGGTATCCATGAATATGTCAGTGTTTTTTATTACTTTGCTGTTTCAGTTGTTTCACCCTAGAACTGTACTAGCAGTCCTGAAGCAGCAGCTAAAAATGTTAATTGATGCCAGAGTACTAATTTGTGGATAATATTTCTTAAAACCACAAAAACATTAGGAGGTGCCTACTGAAGAAAGGTAAATGAATGTTGCACTGGTTTCCAGGTCACGTTCTATGTATTTTTCAGGTCTCCAAGTGCATCTGTGGTCTTGGCAGCCTGGGTTTAAGGTCAGTGTAGCAGTGTGGCCTTAGGTCTGTCTGCTGCCAAGGAAGACGGAGAAGGAGCTGTGAGAAGTCTTGCTGGGGTTTGTTTGTATTTTTCTTGAGTGCTGTTTTAAAACTCAGACCCTTGCTCTTTGCTGCTGCCTGACCTTTATTGTAGCTATGGCCACATACCCTGTTGAGCCAGACACTGATTTGTGTATTTAACTCCCTGGTTTAGCTGTGGACCTGCCTCAATATTGGAGACCTGTCCATTAGTTTGAAATCTTGCTGCTACTAGACCTGCTTTGCTGTTTCTTTTTGGGTATGCAGATCTGTGCCCTTGTTGTCTGCTTTGCTCTCTGGCTCCCCTTCCTTTATGGAGAAACCCACCTTTTCTGCACCCTGTTGGTCACTTAGCTTTTCTTGAGCCCAAAGTTAAGCACCATGGATCCTGGCCTTTGGATTTCAGAAAGGCCAGATGGTGTCTTTCTGTTCATAGATGAATATACCTAACTCATCCCTTACGCATACCCATGGAACATTCTTTGCGCAAGCTTTCATGGCTGAGATTCTGCAGCCTCTCCAATGTGGAACAGTTATTAAAATTTTGCCTGAAAGCTAACCTGAGTCTTTTCTGCTACCAGCAGAGCAACTTTTATGTGGGCAAAGAGGGCACTGTATTAAACTAAAATAGGAGAGATTTAAATTAGATATTAGGAAGAAATTCTTTACCCAGAGAGTGGTGATGCACTGGAACAGGTTGCCCAGAGAGGTGGTGGATGCCCCCATCCCTGGAAATGTTAGAGAACAGGCTGGATGGGGTTTAGTGGGTGACATCCCTGCCTGTGATAGAGGGATTGGAACACGATCTCTTTGAGGTCACTTCCAACTTGAGCCACTCTATGAGTCCATGATTCTATTGAAGCTGATTATGTTTTGTTTCCCTCTCTCTGAATATGAGAGGGTATTGATAAGGTTATGTTTTACTACAAATCTTAAAATGGTGTTAGAGATTCTTTTCAGTACTTTTTTCCCAAGGCTGAACAATAATTCCTTCCACCTGTCTCCACAGGCCATGTTTTCTAAACCCACCACCATTCTTCTAAGCATTTATCTTTTTTCTCTGCTTTCTTGAAGTATGATTCTGAGAAGTAGCTGCTGTGTTCCATCCAAGCTGACTGAACATGGAATAGAATGATCTTTATCACTTTGGTTATATATATGACAGTCCTACCAGAATATGTTAAAAAAGGTGTTCCTTTCACAACAGCAACATCACCAAGTTCAGTCTGTCAGTTTATCGTCCTCTATGCTCTAGCCATTCAGTTATTTGTATCTTATTATGCACTTCACTTATTCAGGCCACAGTTCTTTGCATTTGCCTGTGGAATGTCTTCCTGACATATTAGGATCATTTTGATATCACTTCAATCTCTGGTGTGAGGCCTTCAGACAAGTGACATCTGCAAACTGGTAATTTGGTTTTCTCTGACATTTAAATTTTAAATTAGTGTGTTGAAAAGAGTTTGACCAAAGATAAATTCATGCTCTATTCCAATTGAAATGTATTACCAATCTAACTTTTATATTCCTAATATGCACATTTTCTATCAAGTAAGTGCTCACTCTATTTTAAATTAATCTCCACAGACTTTGCAAGTTCTCTTACATGACTGTCACGAAGGAAAATATCAAATTTTTTAAAAAATGACTGTATCACATCTGCTGCTTCTCTCTTTCTATTAAGCCAGTTATTCTGTCAAGAAAGATAAGTAGCTTGAACTATACTATAAGTTCTTGATGTGTTGACAAATTCTTTGTCTTCTAAATGTTTAAATGCTGATTGCTGAATAGGTAGTCCTAGGGTCTTGAAATAAGGCCATTTTGTAGCTCCCCCTATCTTCCTTTTCCTTCTTTTTAGGTACTGTTTCTCTTCTGCTACTCTACCAATCTCTCCAAGTTCTCAAAATTTAGTGATTTAGAGATCACAGTGACTGCTAAATGTTGCAGGGCAGACAGTGAGGAGCCAGTTTCTCACTGGACAGTGAGAGAAAACGTGGCAGGGATATTCTGAGGCAGCAAGGATAAGGTACTAATCCCAAGAAACCATTTCCAGCAAATTCTTGAGGTAGAGGAAGCACAGGAGCCATATTGAGCTTGAGATAACAAGGAAGAAGAGGCAAGGAGCTCCTTCTGCAGAAGTCCAAAATAGTGCTAAATTTCTGAAATATGGCTTCTTATCTAAATAATTTCTGCCAGGGTTTTTTGGTTTTGGTTTGTTTGGGGTTTTGTTTGTTTGTTTGTTTGTTTTGGGGTTTTTTTGTGTGTGGTTGTGGTGTTTGGTCTTTGAGGAGAATTGTGTTTGACTTTTGGAAATGACTGACATTAATGAAGAGGTAAACCATTCTCCCTTTAGGGGAACTGAAAAGAAGATTCCTGGTAAAGGAATGAATTGTTCCTCCCTCCTTTACTTCTGATGTTTTTCAGAGGAGAATTCTCTACATGTGCAGTTGTTGAATGTTCTGATTTTCTGCTATTCCTCCACCTCTTCCCTTCAGTAACCAACCAGAGCAGCTTTGCATCCTGCTTATCCTCTGATAATTCAGCATTCAGTGGACTAATAATATGGGTATTGAGGAAGCCTGGAACAGAAAGTCTGCTTGCTGACAAAGCATAAATAAGCTTTAGCTGGTACTTACAGACAGATGTATATAGCAGCTGGATCTGAAAGAAGATTTGGAGTGCTCAGCATTTGTTCGAAGGCTGCATCCATATATGGTTTTCATGTCTGGATGAGCAGCACTTTGTGTTGTCAAATACTGCATGGGGGAGAGAGGGAGAAATTCTGACAGCATTTGGTAGTTAGCTGTGAGCAAGCACTGATGCCAGAAAATATTTCAACATAAAAAATAGCTACATTTCTGTACAGGCTTGAATGAGACCTAAGGGTTCAAAACCTTATCAGATTCTTATTTTCACTCTGCAACTAGTGCAATAGCAGAAAAGGGACATGAACACAGGGTAAGAGTAGTTTTAAATCTATAACTTAAGGTTTCCTTTTATTTGGAGTCACCTATATGGTGTAGTGTTAGGCACGATTAATTATGAATCTTCTCTGGCTATTCAGCTGTTGGCTGTAATAGATTGCTTCTTAAAGACCAAGAGCTTTTGCTCTGCAAACTTTGCTTATTGCTAAGGTGTGTGTGTACGCTCATGAGACTGATCTCATGCCATGTTGTAAGCAGGGAAATGAGAGATTTTTATTTCATATGATTTTTGATGCAGTTGTGGAGTATTCTGCAAGAATGTCGGCATTATATATTGAAAGGTGTGTTATCTTAGAGTGCTGGTAAAGCTGGAAGAGCCAAGTGTTCCAGAGTTCTCTTTGCCAGTAAAGGAAGGAACAGACTCTTTTTTCTTCTTTATCCACGATGGGAGTAAAAACATCTTTCTTTTTTGAGAGAGAGAGAGAGAGGTTAGAGACAATAATTCTAAAAACTTAGAGAGATCTTTAATGAAGAAATTTGAGTGATCCCTGAAATGGCAGCTTCTGGAAGCTGCAGCTTTCAACTCATGGAAGAACCATGCATGCTGTGTGTATTAAAGATTCAGCCAGCTTTTGCCTTGCTGATAATAAAGAAAGATTCTCCCAATAAGAAGTATTTTCCAGCTGGGAAAGAGGAATAATACTTTCATACATTTCCAGTATATCAGCAAAGAAGTATATCAAATTACAACAAAAATATAGTCCAGTTCTGTGATACAAACAATATGCTTGTAAACAGTATGGACCTCTCTGGGCTCACAGAGACTTTGGATACATTTCTGAGGAAGGGCTGGCATTTTCATGGAAATGACAACTTTTCAGTGTCAGACTGGCAAAAGGCTGGCGAGATGAGAAGCCTTCCTGATGTGTTTGCTCAGACAGATGTTTAAGAAGAACACATTTCACGGACATCTGCGTCTCCGTGGCATTCTGAGTTTGTGCTGGTTCATGGCTGTTCTGCCTGCTGGTCCAAAGGAGGCTGACAAGACAGATAAGTGCAACATTTGGCTTACTTGCTCTTCTCTTTCTCCTCACCTCATATTTTTAAAACATTTCACTGGCCTTGAGAAGGCTTAGGACAATGGATTTTAAATCTTGAAGTCCTCATTCTTTTGGGTTAAGTGGTTCAAGTGGATATTTCTGCAAATGTCTGTGATACATCATTCTTTAAAAACCTGTATATAAATATCTTTCATGTCTGTACATTAACATAGGTGCTGCTTCTTCCACTTTGCAAATTTATGCAAAAATATAATGCCAATATAACAAAAAATAAGCCAGCTTTCTTGCTTTCTCTATTCCTCTAAGCAGAATTTTATAAACCATGTCATACTGCAATCCCTGCTATTAATATGTTACCTACAGATTCTGAAGAGATGCGATGTTTGTTGTGTCCATAGTTTCATTAAAGACTTTTCCTCTTCTCTGGTATAGATCTGTGAAACATCAAAACTGCTGATATGTGAGTCATGACTTGTTTTGTTTAAATTATCCCAGGTATTGCAAATTTCATTCTGTGGCAGTGTCAGCTATCAGTCCAAGATTTGTACATTATTTGAAGAGAGTGGGTCTGCACAGGAACTCAACACACATCCATGGAACCAGAGCAAAAGCTGTTCAGAATATAGTGATTTTATTTAGCCTAAAGTCTAAAACCATTATTACACTTGACTGAGATTCAGCTGCCCATTACTGCTGTTCAGTCCTACTGATTTCAGTGTATTTGTGTTATGATGCATTCCCCTTGAGATGCCCATATGTTACCCTAGAAACCATGTTTACAGATTGTAATCCTTTGTACTCTACAAGTTTGTGTAATCAGATTACAATACATCAACTTTAAAGCGATTTCCAGTTTAGAACTGAACAAATGTGAGGCAAGAATTTGGGACCAAATTTCTCAGATTTTTCTACTGACTTGTTGAACAGTTGTTATAGACAAGATATTGCTGTGGTGACCACAAGGTGAATAAACCTCAAGAAGAATTTTGCAGCCTGAAATAGTTGCCTGTTAAAAATACCTATTTTTTCATTTGTTACTCATACACTCTGATGTAGAAGTGTTGTTTGGGAACATCTCCAGTAGTCCTTGGAGTTATAGTTTCTGATGGACGCATAGGTAAATGCTCCCCAAAAATGGATCACAATCAGAATTCAACTCTGTGAATGTTTAGGTGATGATCTATTTACTCAGATGTTAATACTAAGACAAGAGTCTTCCCTCCACTGCCCTTGCAGTTCCAAACAGAAGTAGGATATCCAGAATTTTTAAAACCTTGATAGAACTGGTGTCACACTCTAGGTGAGTTTTAATAATTACCATAGGGCCAGGATTCTAGTCCTTTAAGATATGTACTAATTATTTCTTACTACTGGAAAAAAGAAAAAAAAAGAAAGAATAAAAAAGAAAGAATATCAACCCCCCAAAATTCTGTTCACATTTGAGAAAGCATGTACAAAACCCAGTATTTAGTACTGGTAATTTGAAAGCACAATTTTTTGTTAAAAGTCCATGAGAAACTGAAACTTTGAGGAGGTGGAAATAAAATTTCTAATTAATTCTGAAAGCACATAAAGCACCTTTCTGTGTTTTTACAATTCAAAGTTTAACCTTTTGGGGCTACTGCTTTGTACATAGCCTTTTCTGTTGCTTTCACTGCAGTTATGGAGGCTGAAAAATACCATGTTTCTTTGCTATAGCTCAGTCCTTCTCATTAGAATATGAGACCTCTTTGGGCCGTTATGCTGAAGAAATTCAGGGGCTTTTACCCATGAGTAGCTTTAGAGCAATGTTCCAGTTTTCAGAAATTAGTTTCTCATCAACTCTATTAATTATTAATTATCATCTTTTACAACAGCTGTAGTTTTCTGGGTTAGCATTAAAATGATCCTTACATTGTCTTTCTACAGTTTTGTTCAGCTGATTAACTTGAACTGGTTTATTGCTGTGCCATCCATTTAAATTAACAATCTGCAAAGAAAGCCGATAAAATGCTTCACACATCCCATTATACTGGGGTAGTAGTAGTTACTCAATTAGGCACAGCTACTTCAGTTTCCAGTCTGTTCCTTAATGATCAACAGAACACATTAATTTAAAATATTACTAACTAAAAAATCTATTTAAAGAGATGCATTTTAGCAAATAGAAACAACATTAATGGGGAGAAAAAAAGTTGTTTTACTTATTACGCATTGGACTACAACTCCTAACACATCTATGAAGCAGGACAGTGTTACAAGCTTTCCGGTTGTGACCTCCAGCTGCAAGAGATCACAACTGATTGATTGTCCTTTAACTTTCAGAGGTGATGAACTAGGAAAATCTCTAACACTTTTTCCCATCACATGGATGGGGGTGTGTATGCGGGGAGTTGAGGATAAGGACATCTTGCTAGAAAGTTTATCTAGCATTTGATGTGTTTTGGGAACTTCTGTGAAATAATGGTATAAATAATCTTTAACAGTTATTTAAGCAGCTGCTGTGTTTGCTGTAACAATATTGGTCATAGGAAACATATTTCAGAACCGGGCTTAAAGACAGTTAAAAAGACCGTTTGATGACATAGCCAGTCCTGTTCCTCAGAATTAGCATTTTTTACACACTGGAGAAAAATATAATGGAACATCCTGTAAAACCTCTCAATCTTTCAGTCTCAGGAGCACTACTATAGAGCTGCATTTGTACCTTAATACACTTCTAGTATACTCAGTGCTGCATTAGCAAAATGGCAGCTCTGACCTGAAGAAATGCTCTGTCTCTGAAATGCAAAAAGCATGATTCATTAATAATTTCAGAATTTAAAAAGTGGAACTCCACTCCTTTTTTACAACTCTGTTGATGCTGCAAACATAGGAATCGAATGTGTTGGTACTTCCTACATAGGTGCTACTAGGATTCTGAAGCTGAGTGTTTCTATGAAGATTGATTAAACATCATACTAATTCTGCACAACCAGCATGTTACACAGTTTTTTTAGGTGAGTAAGCCAAAGCATGGAGAATCTGCTTTGCCAGACATTACACAACTAAGTTGATATCCTTGACAACACCAGAAAAAGAGTAAAGTAAGGAAAAAGCATGTGGAAGTGTGAAATTAAAAAAAAAACTTATTTTGCCTCAGCAACTGATAACTAGAAAAGAAACCTATGGTTTATTGGAACTAAAACATATAATGAAATTTTGCAATGAAATGGAAGGAAAAAAATTCAAACTCACTTTAAAAGACAGATATGAAATTTCCTTTTGTGTATTGTGGCCAATATATTTTTAAAGTATGTTCTTTTCATCAAACATCCTATCAAACTATAAATTGATTGGCAGTATTATTCTTCACAATTTAAACAAATCTGTGCTTGTCAAAATAAAGGAACAGAGTACCCTCTGTGATGTAGTATCCTTGACTTCTTTAATCCTGTTTGTTTATTTACACACTAATTGCAAAAATTGATAATCCATATGAGGCCACCTAGGTCCATGCAAACGAGTTTTTACTGTAGGTTCTGATATTGTAAATATTTATTTAGCTGTCTAAGTTACTGGAACTAGCCACTGGAACTAACCTGTAAAGAACAGGTTTCTATATAAGAGCTTTCTGAAGGGGAAAAGACACTAAAAGAAGAGCTATTGGTAGAAAACTTCTTTATAATTTTATTATCCAATAATATGTATATTTTGTATAGTTATATAAATGTATAATAATAATATGATGTATACTATCATCCATGTACATCATGGCATAGTATATTGTGATGCAACCAGTCTTATTTGCTGTGTTCAAAGAGTGAATTGTCAGTTCCAAACCAAGTTGCAGTAACTTTGAAGTTTGGGGGGGAAATATATGAAATACATTTTAGCATAGTTCTGCATTTTCCACTGGCTCACTTTTTAGGTGTTAGACAAATATTTTTGCAATGGACTGATGTAAATGAAATCTCAAACTCTGAGATTAATATTACCTTTATATCACAACGTTGCTTCGAGATTCATATATTTTGATTATTATATAATTGATAAATATACACTGGTTATGTCAGATACTATTATTTTTAATAATAAATAATGACTTCCAAAAGTCATTAAGCTTTTGTCATGCTTTTTGTCCACATGCGTATCTTGACAGTTAGGAGTTCTGTAGGAGATTTAGAAATATTGAGACTTCTTTAACCTGTTATCTTTAACGTTTAAAGATGTTTATCTTTAACCTAATTATCTTTAATGTTTCTGTTACAAATGGACAAGGTGAATCATGCTATGTGTTTTATATTAAAAGGTGTCTGTAAATGTTATATGCTTATTCTCTCTGAAATATTTCAGACTTCATTATCCAGAATTAAGTGGGCTTGGACTTACACTTTTCTCTATATAGAATCATAGATGAATATTGGAAAGAATTACAGTTTTTCTGTTAAAAGGAGGTGTCTGAACTTCTTTTTTTCTTTAGAGTTTCAGTCTCTTTTTATTGTTTTAAAAATTAACCAAAAAATAGGCTTGTTTAATAATTACACTGAATGAAAAGAGCAAATGTAGTTTCTCTGTAGTTCTGTCTTAAAATGCAGGGTTCTGAATCTAGATCTTTGTAATAATGCAGACATTAACAATTGTATGCTTCTGCTAATGAAAGCTGCAGGTATTCACCAGACATACAACACATAAGAATTTACATATATGGATTCAAAATCAGTTAACATGAAATTATTTAAATATATGTATTTTTAAGATTGAGTTTAAGTTAATTTCAAAAGTTTACAAAAGGATGTTCACTGCGACTGCATTAAAATATTACCTCTGTATGAAATATGGATAATATCTGCATTCATAGGCAGCAGAGTTCCTTTAGTCTGTAAAGTAACATCTGCAAATGGATATGTTTTAAGATCTTCCATCTAGTGTTAAAGAGACAAAGTGTGTGTAAATTCAGGCTTGGTCAAGGGTAGGCACACAAACAATTATGCAAACACTCTCATTTGTGATTATGTTCCTTAACTTCTGAATAATTGCAGAATTGTTTATGGTTAGTTTTTGGTCTCATTTGTTAATAATGGCTATTCCCTTCTTCCCCTTGGCCTCTAAAATGTTTTTTTTGCCAAAAGTGCACCATATTTTCTATTGTTACAACTTCAAAATGTCAGGTGTAATGTTCTTGACATTTAAATCATATTAATTTGTATTGTTGACACACATTGGATTACATTGCCTGTCTTTAACAAAAATTACTTCTTTTAATTTTTTAAAAAATTTTTTGAAACTCAAGTAAATGAGATGCTCCAATCTTTTTCTGAAGTAATTTGCTTGATAAATATTATCTAGTCCTGAAAAGGCATGGAATCTATACTACCAGAACTGATGTCACACCTCTTCATCCTGAAACCTGATATAAGGCAACACAACTATCATATTTACATTAGTATAAGCTTGAAACATAATCAGCAATGCAGTCTTTCTCAGAGAGGAAGTGGGACTGGAAAATACATAGAAAAGAAAGCTTTCTGCTAAAATCTGCTGGAGAGAAGGGAAGCTAAATGAGTTAATAGGTATCGGTAACTTCCTGAGACACTGTTCTTTAGCAGGAGAAGTGAAGTCACCAAATTGCATATTTCTTCTGCCCATTTTGTTGCCTTTCCTGGAAAGATTTTAACGTTTTCATCTTGAAGAACCACAAGATGATAGCCGTAATGATGAGACTGTAGATATTTCTTTTGCCATCTCAGTAATACTGTAGCATCTTATTGGTTTATTCCCTATTGACACCTCTTGAGTTGAGGTCTGAAATTTATTTTGATTCTGATTCTTTAGGTTTCAGTCTCTGCTTGATCAGAGATGAGTTTTGCTGGCTACCCTTTCTTCTCGTTGTTTCTTTGCAGAGATATCAAGTTCCTTGAGAATAGACTTAGGCTCCTGTGTTGACATTTTCCTCTCTCGAGTCCAGATGCAGCAGCAACAGTTCCCTTTCTGAAGCTTCTGAAGTTAAATTCTTGGAAAGTGATAGCGTGCATAGACTTAAAATCCTCATCTCCACTGTTTCATAACTTAGCAACGTATTAGGTCTAACATAAAGACTGTTGCTCCTCATGTGTGAAGATCAGAGCTGTTCAGACTAATTTCTAACAGGGAATCTATTGCATGAATTCTTAGGCAAATTTGCAAGTAGCTTGTTTAAGGTACACTTTATTTCATGGACAATTTTGTATGAATAGTCTTGGAGAGTGAACTGTTGAACTGTTTGGTTCAGCTGTTCACTCTGTACTGTTCATTCCTCATGCTGTGCGAGTGGCCACCTCAGCTGCCAAGGACTGAGTTTTCTCCCCGACCACGTGACTGAAACTTTCAAAATGCAATCACAAATTAATAATATATGATGAATGCTCGTATTTGCACATGGTTAGCCTGGTTTGCATGCAAATATTGGAATTCAGATTGCTCTTGGTGCCAAAACCCAAGAACTCTCTAGGAGCTTTCTTCTGAGAATCTATGCCCCATCACTGTTAAGTGTAAATACACTCTCCACCACACCTTTCAAAGTCATAGAAGTTTTAATGGACTCCTTGTTGCCACTTGGGATCCATGTCCTCCGTCCCTCAATCCAATTAATGAGATTGCCTTCAGTTTTGTTCCATAGAAGGAGATGGTAGTAATTGCTCCATTGCTATGGAATATAGGGAGGTGATGGCAGCAGCAGAGATCAGGTGGAATCATGACTCTTTTGACTGGTGATTTCAAGGTGGTATGTTGTATTGTGTTCTTTTGCATGGCTTTGAGGGAGAAATCTGGATGATTAAAAAGCAGTAATGAATTGAATTTTTCTATATCTTAAAATAGATAAATGTATATTTATAAAAATACAGACTCATGTTTTCATAAATATGTAAACAGATACATAGGCACATACATGCATTTGTGTTTAAGGGTATCTCATGGTGGTGAGGACTGAGAGGCTCCTATTGCCCAGCCTTCATAGGTAATTTGAAGTTCTTTATCTTCCATGTAAACATCATAACTGCACTCTCCTAAGTACTGTGTTTTCTCCCTGGGTGTCTGTTCATGACAGTCCTCCTAATAGGCTTCTGGGGTTATGAGTCTGACAGGGACCATAAGGGAAGGTACACAGTTGCTGTCCCCAAATTTGCTGCAGTGTGAAGGTGCTACTTAGGATGATATAGTTCCTGGCGTCTTAAATATAAGCTGATATTTGGTTGGTCTGAGTTGACCTTCAAAAAGCTGTACTAGAAATGCTTCATCCACTCTAAGTTTGTAATTGGTTTGTTTTGGAATGATTTCTCCTGGCTCAGTGCTAGGGCTTAAATCAGCAGGGGAAGCCTGCAGCAAGTTAGAGAATTTCTCGACCAGTTTGAACCTAAACACTTCTGCATGGTCAGAAATCAAGCTTGAGAAAATGAGAGGAAGATGCGTGGTGAGAATTCCATTTGCAGAGAAGAAACAACTGCTAAGTGACATAGATGGGAAGAGATAATCAGAGGTTTCAAAATTCTGGTTCAGTAGTGTGGCCGTTGCCTCCAGAAGCTGGGTATAATAATGTATATAGAAACTGCTTCATCTTTTATGAAAGTTTCACCCTCTCAACTGAAGGAAGTAAAAATTCCCCTGCATGTTCCACATTTTTCAACATTGAGATGTTTTAAGTTGAAAAAGGTAACTGAGTCTACCCAGAACATCTGCATGCCACATGGGATTCCTGTGGCCTTACCATCTCTCTTTACGAAGAAATCTACATGATGCTTTACATTATACATATTTGTGTATGCATAGTGCCAAATAAAACCTTTAATTATATCAGCATAAAGAGGGATACAACAGCTATCAAACATCAAAAGTTTTTACCATCATGTGCATTCCTATCACAGCTATCTGTTGACTTCTTGGACTGTTTTTACTAAGTACAATATATCTATATTCCATATGCAAATTCCACTGTGAGTGATTTGCCTGTTTTGTAAGCTAGACTGCACCTGTAACATGTGGGATTGAGTTAAAAATGACAAGCAGACAAGCACAAGGCACATTATCTTGACAAACTCAGCCTCCGAAAATTAGCCTGTGCCTGAATTATTAAAATAACAAGGAGTATTTCACTCAGCTGTGGAGAAATGCTCCTAATTGTCCACTTTAGCCAACTTCTTTCAGACTTCACGATCGGTCAATTTACAGTAGCGGCTTGCAAATTCCTGAACTCCCATTAGAGAAAAGTGCAACAGCAGTCCAACACACCCTCATTTATTTTAATAACCTGCCAAGCAGACATGAAAATGTTAAAGTTGGAAGGCTGTAACATGACAGGAACCTGACTTGTCACAGCCACATTATAATCTAGTTAAACTACTTTCTTTCTGCCTTTCATGTCTTTTCAGGTAAGTGGAAAACTAATTGTCAAATTACTAATTTTGTTGGCATTAATATCAATACTAAGGCTAGAGAAGCATGAACAGATAAGCCTGTGGGTTTTCTTCGTATTGTGCTTGAATGCTGGAAAGCATTCTGAAAATACAGAAGGATAAAATTGGAGCCCAGTCTTTTATCAACAATGACCTATTTATTTTAAGAGGCATTGAAGCTCTATAAACAGGCTAGTTAAAGTCTCTGGGTTCTTTTATTATTATTTAATGCCTAGAAATCTTGTTTACTTCAATCTTGTTTCCTTTGTGCATAATAGTGTACCTGATGTAACAGGGCCAGTATTCACATCTAAAGTATTAATGGCAGAGTCTGATCATGTAGGAGACTACAAGGAACTGCACTACCAAGAAAAAAGTCTTCAACAATGCCAGGGTCACACTGTCTTTTAAAAAGAACTGTAAGTAGGTCATGCTTCAGCTGCAGGCAGGGTCGAGAACATTACTGTGCAAAGTGCTTGGGATGGTTGAGGAGCTTGTTGAGAGAAGTGGGGAGAGCTCAGGTGACTGAGACAAGGACCTAATTGCAATGAACATGGAGATATGAATCCATGTACATGATGAATCCATCTACAGATATGCTGCTCGACCCTTTTACAAGGGGTTGCTTGCCCTACAGGGCATGAAGGTTTCCAGATGTTTTCTCAGGGCAGGAGAGTATCTATTACTTATGTCTGAAATCCATTCTGTTTGCTGTTTTTCAGGGTGGGGTTGAGCATGGGGTGAGGATGGATGCTGCTTGCTTGCTTGCTTGCTTGCTTATTGTTTTTCTTCCCCATTTGATGATAAACTTTCTGGGGAACTTGGTTTGGCTTCATAAATGTTTGCACAGATTTTACTGTCCATCATGGCACTGATAACTTCCTATGAATAATAAGTCTTCCACAAAGAATACTGATATGCTTTAATACTAACCTTTCCCAGTAGTACTTGAAAGCTTTTCCTACAAAGTACTTGGCTTTGCCTGTATTTCATCTGGAATGGGCTCATTATTAGCTGATGTTTTGTGGGAAGCTGAATGCTCAGATTGTAAAAATGTTATGATTTCTTGTACAATTTGGGACAGAATTTATTTTCCATTGTCTTTTACTTGCTCTTTTTTTCTCTGCTGAAAAGAAACATGCAAAAGCCCATTCTCACAGCCTCAGCATGTCAGTTCTGTCCCAGCAGGAACTAGAAAATGTATAATCAGAAAACAAAAGTCTTGATGTTACTGACAAGATTATCAAGAGTGTGATTGCACTTGAGTCCTATGGCTATGTAAATACTCTCTTGTGGAGAACACGAACATAGGCAAACACACAACAGCACTGAGCACCAGTAGGTCTGAAAAAATCTCTGAAAGATTCTCTACTCCTCTTCCTATCTTCATCCTCTCATCTCTTCTGACCACTCTCATCATTCTTTGTGCGAAATGGGTTGCCAAGGTTTGGAGTAGAACACAAACATTTCCAAAGTGTCATTGTTACAATGAGCAGGAGGAGAAGAAAGAGAGGAGGGAAGCAGGTCTGCTGGAGCACAAGCAGGGATGGGCAAAGCTAAGAGGTACAATTAGCTTTTCAATTCCCAGAAGATAAGAAGTATCATGAGCACACTTGGGATGGTAAATGAGGCAACTGAGGGTATAAGAGCAGCGAAGCAGCACTGAGGCTAGGTTTTACAAATAACTGATTTTCTAGTGTTACTGTCCAAGGAGGGAATGTTTCTGTGTCTCTTGAGAACTGGGTCACCTGAGAACAGCTGCTACAGGGCTTCACTCAGAGTGAAATGGTAGCTACCTTATGAGGTGTTAAATTCTCTTCTGAGAAAATTCACTGGGTACCAGAATGACTGATATATTGGGTAGGATGGAATTTTTGCAAAGTCATTTTCCTGCCTAATTAAAGCTTTTTGAATCATTAGAAATTAATCAAAATACAATGACTTTTTTTGTCAGTGACACTGCCTTTATGTGTGACACATACTCTCCTGTACCTAGTTCTTCCTGTCAGCAATCTACAAAGTACTTATAAATGTGCTTTTTACTTTTCCCATTGTCTGTTTTAAAAATGTCTCCATTTTGGGAGACAAGAAGACATCTGTGAATGTTTAACTTGCCATTAGCATCTATATTTTATGTTTGAAACATTTAAAAGCTTCTGTTTTAAATAAAGATAAACACATCCCTAAACATCTGTGCAATGCATGACACAGAACAATTGAGTAAGCATCAAAGTACTTAATAGATAAAACAGTGCTGGATGTGGTAAAATAAACAGGACTTAATCCCTTTATAACTTGAGTAAATAAATACAGCTTTAATTCAGATACAGTTTTGCCTTTAGGTTGCTCTGTTCTGTTAACACCTATCTGTCAGCAGTAATACCATGTAAATGAGCCACTCTGAGCCTTTCCCCTTGCATCTTGTTTAATCCTCTTCCATTCTTCTAATCATCCTACACACAGAGGCCAATATCTATTTTCATCTTGCAAGATAGGATCTCCTAAGGAATTAAAGACGGTTTCCACTTAGCTCCACAGTAGGCAAAGGCTGGGCTGTGATCTAGGGCTTTAGGGACTTCTCATAATGCGCTGGTGCTCGCTAGATCGAAGAATTGAGTTCTGGCTACTGGATTTTTAATCCTCCTGTGGCTGATGTTGGGCGCTCCAGTGATTTAAGATCTTTGATTGCTCAGAGCTTGGCCCTTTGATTGAGTGAACTTCTGAAGACAGCGTGTGAGTGATTTCAAGTTAGTGGTTTTAAGAAACTACTGGAAAAAACAGATAGGAAAAGCCCTGTGATTAAGATGCACCATCTCTCTTTTTAATTGACTTTCTGAAGCTATCTGATGCTTTACTCTCTATACACAAAAGAAAAACTGTATAGATCAGAATTTGTTCTAATGAAGAACTCAAGTGTCACAGTATTTGTCTGTGCTTGTTTGTAGTGACATGTCTGTTAAAATTGTAGACACTAAAGGATATATTTTAGAAACACACTTCTCACAGTGCATGCATTAGAAGTATCAGCAAATAAAGCCTCAATTCACAGGGCTAAGATAAATAGTTAATATTATTTTGGTTTGTAATATATTTTCAGATACTATGTATTTGGCAGCTGAAGAAGAGTACATGCATAAAGGCAGGTGGGGGTCATGGAAATCTCTTTATCTTGGCAATCTGAAATATTAGCAGTTTGTGAAACTTTGAAGTGACTTTAAAGATGAAGCACTCCCTTACTTATAAAGTAAGACAGTGCCTGGGAGTTGCTAGCCTTGCTAACTTTGCCAGCTGGGAGCTGAATTTTCCTACTCCTGTCTTACTTGCTGCTTAATTGTCAGGTTCACAAAGCATTGCAGAAAGCTGCTCCTTTTGCTTAGTGAGTCAGACAAAGGGTAGTAACCATGTTTCAGGTCAACAACAGCAGTTACAGATATCACTCCTATTCACTGGGTATGTAATTTAGTTCTGTTTCTTAGACCTCTCTGCAAAGACAATAGCATTGGGATCTTCGCCTTACAAGAATTCAGACATTTCAGGCATGCACCAGGAACAGCTACTTGTTTTAAAAAGTGTGATACTGCATCTCTTTACTGACCTTGTAGATAGAGGGGTTTTAGTTTGTAGTTACACTGCACACTTATTATGTTTTGTATATGTTTCTATGTATAAACCATGGGTGCACATCTCCTCATTCCCATGTAGATGTTTATATGAATGTGGTAACTTCAGGAGCTATGAAAATCATTAAAATTTCTCCTTTTGTGAAATTAAGTCTTGTCTTCTCTGGTGAGGGTTTCTCATGCATTCCCTTCACTGAGCTGTCTGTTCAGAATAAAATGTCAGGTTTTCCTCCATGTTTCACTCCCTCGTTGCTTTTGCTTTGTGTAGACTCTTAGCTCACAGTTTTGGGTGCCTGTCTCACATTAGTCTTATGTCTTTCCCACAATTGTCTTTTACAAGCTAAGGTATACAATCCTCCCAGATTTCAGCTTTTGCATTGGAACTGCACTGACTGAAAAATGGGAGTGTTTGATGCTGATACCCTTTTGTTCTGTGTGAACATCCTCTGTAATCTTCTCGAGCTGGCTTTAGGGAATGCACAAGTTGGCTTTTGCACTTGAAACTGGGCTTAGTGAATATGCTAATAAACTGTGCATGTGGGTTTGAGAGTCTTATTCATACAGTAGACCGTTCTACTGCATTTCTGATGGGCACATACATGGTCATTTGGGCATGCTTATATGTGTGCACATGATGTGGGAAAGCTGCATAACCAAACATTGGGCAGTATAACACTGCCTGTATAATCATTCATTAATTTTATTAAAGGTGAGCTGGGACTGGAATGAGGATTAATTATAAAAAGTAAAAGCATAATTAGTAACATACTTTTCCTCTTACAGCTTTCTTTTTCTCTGAATTCTTTTTCCTGGTGCCCTAATTATTTCCCATCTTCTAAAATTCACTTTAATTTCAATTTAACTCTCCCTGGGCATGCAAACTTGACAAGTATTTTTTTTTTCTCCAAGGTTGATTGACAGCAGTTTCAAACCTGTCACAGTGCTAATTAAAACCTTGAATCTGTATTTTTATGAAGCCTGAAAGACTCTGCTGTGCTACAGGATCCAGAATCTTGTGTCTTGAATGAATTTTTTTAACAGCTAATATGGAATCATTATTAGTTGCCTTTCCTCAGGCTTGATATCCAGCTCTCTGTTTATCACTGATTTTAGAGCTTATATCAACAACATGAGAAGTAGAAGTCCTCCCAGTCAATGATACCTGCTCTGTCTAGCCAATGTCATTTTACACTTTGCCTTTTCTGCTTGGCAGAGCTGGGCAGAGTAGGCCCTTACCAAATGGCAGCACAGTTTAACTCACAGCCCTGTGTATTCTTGGGGAATACATGGTAGGAGTACCGTGGTTATATTTTACCATCTGTGGACTGACTGACTCTACTGAAACTGTGTTGTCAGGAATTTTCTACCTTACATTTAGAAGAAGAATATTGTTAGCATAAGGCATTGAGTGCTGTATGCATCCGAATTGGATCCTCATTTCTAGCTTGCAAGCTTTCTGGAGGCCATAGTATTTCCAGAATCTAAGGTAGGCATGTCTAGAAGCTAAGGTAAACATCTGCCACCAAGTCACAATTGTAAAGGCAAAGTAGAATAACAGTCCTTGCATTCTGTTGGTATATGGCTGTCTTCCTGTCTCTAACCCCATATTAGTCACTTTTACAGTAGAGCAGAGAAAATTATGTGGAGGGTGAGGATTCAGCATTCCTTTCTTTGTGGCACTTAGCAGAAATGAGTAACTAAAGCTGTGTGAGAAGACATTGCGCAGCAAGCATGTTACCAGTCCTGGACAGAACACCCAGAACAGGTCTTGCTGCTTTTCACAGTCTCAATAGCACTGTGTTACTTCTTTGTAAGTTCATTCATACAATAACTACTTAGTGTGACAGTCTTGATTATACGAATAAATCAAATTAAACTGGAGGGACTACTTCATGTTTTAAGAATCTGCTTAAATATGTTGCACATAGACATTAGTATAAATAATCTGTATTATCAAGTTTTGGCCTTTTTGGGGGAATGGTTTTTTGATTGCCTATCTGACCATGCCAGAGGATATACTAAGATTTTCTGCAGTCTTACACAACACTTAAAAATGGGCTATTTTCTCTTTCCAATTCGTGACATAAGTGTTTTGAAAGATAGTTGTATTTAAAAGACTTTTTTTTGTACTTTTTAATACAGAGCGATCAAAAATGGAAAATATTACCCTTATTTAATGTAAGTATTCTTGTAGTAAAATGTACAAGAAATAAAAATAGAAATTTCAACACTCTTTTTTTGAATTAAGTCAATATTGCTACAAGTAATAATTCTTGCAGAAACAACTTAAGTAATTTGGCTAAAAGTTCTTTCCTCTATCAGACACTCAACTTCTGGTATGTTAATTTTAATATTCTACTAGTTGTTAGTTCTCCCATTCACCATAGGCCCTGATTTTTCTTTGCCAAATATACAGCCTAATCCTTAGGATCACCTGCTGGAGTAGGTGCTGCCTTTTCAGTGCCTTAGTCCTTTCTGAACATGATACACTGTTAGACTTAGGTGCCTCACCTGTGGGCCTGAGCACCCAGAGTAAATCTTTTTGTCTGAGTGCTTTTTCTCTCTGTCTGAATAGTTACGTTTACATCCTCATCATCTTCCTCCACTGAATCAAGGTCAACAAGACCGTCCAGAGGGAAGGACAGAAAAACAGCATTGTGACAAGAGACAGCAGAGCTCAGTGTGAATTGATTGGTGAAAGATGATTTCAAAAGATCTCAGCTGCTGTAAAAACAGCCAGTAAAAAACCCAACATCTCCAGTTGATAAGGATGATCTGTCTCTTGCCTCTGCATCCACCATCCCATGCATACTTGCTTTATGTATTTAGAATCCATGTATTTCTTAAGTCCCTGCCTGCATCACTCCTTTGTCACAGTAATTTTCATGGGAAAAATTGATATCCATAAATTTGTGAGCTGTTGGACTATTTTGGAATACATCATAAGCATATGAGGGTATAGAGAAAGGAGGTGAAAATGCACTTAGCTATGGAGGGCAAAAAACAGGTGTCTCTGATACAATTTTCCCTTCCCTATGCAAAAATCTTTCAGGCAAAATTATTATAGGGAGCTAACAGTTTTCTTAAGGAGCTGCTTTTACACATGTATTGAGTCTTGGCTAGAGGAGCTATTGCTTGCATTTTGATTTTAATATGAACATCTCCAAGAAATTGCATCTGGTGATAGTAACTGCCTGCCATGGCAGTGATTATGCCTAATTGCAGACAAGAGATATCCATAGATCAAAAATTGCTAACTTGGGTCACCTCTACTCATAAAGATGGAAGGGATTATGTGATTTTGACTCATTTTTATCTCAAATGAGCATTTATAAGTCCCTGAACATCACATTTTCAAACAGAAATATTATAATTAGTTAAATATAAAAAAATTAATTTTATTCCTCCCTTATAAATTATTGATAACACTTACAGTAAAATTGTTCTGATTAAGAAGTGCTAGGCTCTGTATAATGTGTTATAAATACTCTTGCCTACAAATGCTTATAAGGTAATTTTATGACAAGCACAATAGACTATAGCTGGCTACATACAGAATGGGACAGTAGTAGAACATCATAATGATCTTGTTTTGCATGAAAAGCAATAATTTTAATTGATCATGCTCTGGGGCTACAGTTAAAAAAATGGAAATGTTAAATAAGACAAAATATGGTAATTTTTTTTTTCTGAGCAGGAGTTTCTTATCAGTGTGCAGATATTGTAGCATCCCTTCTCTTCATGATGAGTATCAGAGTGCAAAAGGTCTAGCTGATAAAATTCTTTAATGATCCAAAGGTAACTTTGGGAAGCAAAGGATATCAGATATTGGAGGCTAAATGAACTATTGCTCTCTATATAGTACAAGAGGCTTATCTTTCATACAGTGAAAAAAGTGAGCAAAGTTTGAGGCAGAATGACTGTCTATTTAGCTTTATGAATCTGGATCTAAACAACAGGTGGAAAGGAGAGAATAGAGCGGTGGTAACCACTGTGTTTTTCATCTTTTCTCAATGAATTTGTTTTCGTTGTGTTTTTAGGCTGAAAAATAATCCTGCATTATTATTAATCACATTTATTATTACAGTAGTTGAGGGTCAGCCAAATATTGATCCCCATTTTGCTAAGCCCTGTACAAACACAGAGTTGACAATCTAAATAGATGAGTTGAAAATAATGTAGAGCATAAATGACGTAAGCTGGTCATAGCAGGTCTTATCTCGTCAGTGCCACGGTTATTTTTATTATGAGATGAATCTTTCAAAAAGAGAAGCAAAGGAAGTTGGTTAGGGAATGATTGAAGGGCAGTAAAAGGAAGAATGTGGAAAAAGCTAAGTATGGGTTGGAGTCATGGAGCTGCTGATAAATGAAGAACTGCATTGCTGTTAAGAGACAGTTATCTACTATGAAGCCATGTCTCTCCTCCAAAACAGAATGTGTTATGACTGACATCAAGTCTGTGTTTAGAACCTCAGTTGTGCAACAAATTATTGAAAGCAACATACTTTCTTTTGTGTTAGCAGTGTGCAAGTAATTTTTTTCACCCATTTTTACAGCATCATTTGGTAGCATACAGAAAGTTGAAGGGAACCTGGGGCTGTTTGCAGCTTTTCAGCTCCTCTCCACCCTGTTCTTGGTTCCTGAAATAACAGCATAAGCCAGTTTCTAATATTCCAGATCAACTTTTGAGTATCACTATTATTCAGACTAGGGCAGATCCTCCAGACTCAGGCAGACTCAGCCACCAGTAAAAGTCTTTAGGTTTTCAAGTGGCCCGGAATTGCATGGGCTGCAGAACCTTGTACTCTTCAGTCTTTGTGGAAGCCTCTACACAGTGTGTAGCCCACTTCTTGGGAATCCTCTGTCTAAGCATGACATGGAGTCCTGTATCACTTACTGCTGGAAGGAGAGGAAATCCTTAATGTCCAGTATCAGTTAGACACTTACCATTGCCTGTAGTTTTTGTAGTACGTTACTGCAGTAGTGCACTGGAACAGTTTGTCTGGGCAGGTTGTGAAATGCCCATTCTTAGAGAGCTTCAAATGCAATTGGACAAGGCCCTAGGCAATCTGATCTAGCTTTAATGTTAAGTATGCCTTGAACCATATGTTCAACTGCATGGCCTCCCATGACCCCTTCATACCTAAATTACTCTACAATGACCCAAATTACACTGCCAGTACATCTGTAAAATCTCTGGGCAAAAATTCTAATTTGATCATCTTTTAAGTGTTTAGGGAGGATGGAAAGATGAGTTGCCTCCAAATGAAAGCACAGATCTTCCAAAGCTGCATTTGAAGCAGTTGCGGCTGCTCTAAAAGCTTGTCATTAATGTCAGAGGATTTTATTGATTCAGTTTTCTTTTGTGGGTTTACCATTTCTTGTTCATAGAGTTTAAAACACCTGGTGCACAATTCTTCATTAAAGATAATGTCTTATTTAAGGACTGTGATGGATTGAAAGAGTTCTCAAAAGAGCTTAAGTTTATGTGGTCTGTTGCATGGGACCTTTACTGCCACTTCTCTTTGCCTCTTTCAAGATTTCAGGAAAGACATACTGTGTTTTAGAGTGTTAAACTTCCAGGAACTATCAAGTAGTCTTTTGGCACAAAACTGACATCAACTGACAATGGATATAAATTTGTAAAAAAATCTATCTTCATTCTTTCCTCTCCTGAAATAAATCAGAAAAACTTTTGTGGTTTTAACTGAAATAGCTTCAGGTTCATACTAACTGCAGCAAAATTTGGTCATTTATTATTCCCAGCTGTTCAGCACTTGTAGAACCCACCTAGAGAAAGGCAGTGATAAACTGGAGTAAGGTGCAGATGGACTAAGGGATAGCTGTACTTCCCTTCCAACTGAACTCTTCTGTTCTATTCTATTCTATTTTGAAGTTCAACATAGGGTGTAGAAGGTTGGACTTGAGACGTCTTGAAGTCCCTTCTAACCTGAGCTATCTGAAGAACCATTGCTCCTATGCTAAGAATCCTTTTCACAGTGGACAATCCCAAACACTCACAATACGTGTGCTCTATGCGAATGCTCTCCCATGCGTGTCTTTTCCTCTGAGGAGGATGAAGAGAAAAATAGTGGTTTTTTAGATGCCTTCACAAGGATAAATTTACTATTCTTTCTGTTTGACTCAATGGGGACCTGTGAAATCTGCAGTTTCACTGCCTGGGTGAACTTAGTTTCTTAAGTCCCTTGATAATAATTCACCTGTAGATGAATAATTCATCTATAAATTTTCGTCTGAATTTGCAGTTACTATAAGCAAAATAATTATGTGATACAAAATAGATAGTACTTTAGGCTGAACTCTTTGCTAGGCCTATCAGCAATTTATAGGTTCTTACTTGCACCAAGAAAGCAAAACAAAAAAGTAAATTTTGTGTTTCTTTAAAAGCTGTGTAATATACAAATATCTATTTGATAGATCTCATTAAAGAGTTTTCTGAAGGTGTACTAAAAAAGAAGACTTGTTTGGGTAAGATCAAATTGTTTTCTTGAATAATGATCTGAGGGCTCAAACCAGTGTGAAGATGGTTACAAAAGTGAGAGAATGACAGCTTAAGCAAGTGCTATCTTTTGCTTCCTCTTAAGGAACATCACTTGGTGTCATCACTGATTGATTGGTCTAACCGCTGAAACTTAGTCTAAGCAAGCATCTTTTGGATTATCAGAGAGGAAGGCAAGTGACACAGGAGGGACTTAGTCTTTTTCAGGATCCTTCACTTCCCTTTAACTTTTTATACAAAATCATATTACAGGTACAGCAAAGTGGGGCGCAGAATAAGTCTAGTGGCCAAGCTTCAATGAAGAAGGGCAGCATGGAGGTTACAAATTTGTTTCATAGATTTATGAAGAGAGGGAAATGGCATGTTTGATTTCTTTACAGATCTACAGAGTTCCTGGGCTTCTCCTTCCTGAGGGGATACTGAGTTATGCAAAAAGTGTTGTTTAAAAGCACTGAGAAGCTCCAGATTTTTTGCTGTGAAAAATTAAGAACAGTAAAACAATAAGCTTCAGTTACCTAGTTTCAGGTACCTAATTCTTCATTTGACCACCTAAATGAATGCAATTGGTTTCCTTTATGTTACGTAAGTGGAACTTCAGAGCAGATTTGGGCTTCAAATGCCCTTGTTAAAACAGGTTATTCTATTTCATCTTTGTGTACTTGGCACTTGGTGATTATGCATTATTGATCTCTGTAGCCAGTCTTCAAAACTTAATAATTAAGAGAAGTCTTTGTATGGAAGTATTTTTTGAAGGGACTGTAGCTTTGCTCTTTTTAGTGAACTAGAAGTAAATTCTGAATTTGCTTTCTTACCATGTCCATACTCTGAGTCTGTAATAGGCTATTATATGTTTCAAGTTCTTAGGGTTTTGGATATGGTAAGAAAAAATGTAAGTGTCACTTCTGGAGTATACAGTAGGTAGTTTACTTTGTAAAAAGCCAATAACTTGGCTTTTTTCTTCTCCTTCCAAAATATAGGTGACAGGTTATTTTTAAAAACACATCCTAGGCAAGTAATTCAAACCTCAAATTTCTATAGTCCTTTAAGTGTCATTTATTTTTCCTAAAGGCTGTTATCAAAATAATCTAAATCACTTTCTTTCTATTAATCAAAGAATTACAGCACTTAAATTTGTAGTTGTCACTCACATAGTTTGTGCCTAAAGCATTTTGAAATTGTTTTGTGTGGTCTTTTCAATCACTCTGTTATTTTTTCTCAAGACATTGTCAACATGCACAAAGAATGGGATCACAATGGTAATGAATTTCATTCCTTTGGGACTTACAAGGTGAGATGTAATCTGATCTCCAAGGGTTTTAACAAAAATAGTCATTGTTTCAGAAATTCTGACATTAAACACAATCAACAATTACTCAGTCAATGGAATATCTTTCCCAGCAAATTGGAAAACAAAACCAAGACTTTCCTACTCAGCTCAACAAAACCTAATGAAATTCATAAATTAGCACCTTCAAGAAGATGTTTCTACTTTTCATATTGAAAGTTCAAAGATAGGTACCACCTCATCATTGCTTTGGGCATTTTATATTATTATATAGCAGAATTCCTAAAACAGCACCTACGTTATGAGATTAGATTAGATTAGAATGTTATTAGTACCAGGAATTATTTGTTCAAATAGTAGAAACTTGGAAAAGCAGACATTGCTATACTAAAGACCACATGATCTTGAAGTATTTTTGTCTAAAAGTAACAGGGACAGGTGAAAAGTAATGAAGAGTTCAAAGACTGATAGTTTAGATCAATTTACATATTGGAGACTCGTGCATAAAATAAACGTGAACATAATATTTCTAATACAGGATACTGCAAACAGTGTAGTAATTTTAAGTTGATTCATTAATCAGCTGGACATCGTTGAGGTCTAATGTATTCTTTGACTGTGTATGTTCTTAATTAGCTCAAACTGAACAAACAGAATTTATTTAAAGATTTATGGGATAAATAAACACAAAATTTAGCACAGCATCATAGCCATTCTGGGGTGATATAGAATTTTTTTTCTACCTTTAAGTAAGTTTGTTAATTAAACCGTAATCTACAAAAGAGAGGAATATGAATTGTTACTTATTAATTCAATATTATTTTTAAAAGTCTATTTAACAGTTTCACACTTTGCTTAGCTCACTGTAAGTTAATACACCTAACAGAAACATAATTCATAATGAAAATGTAATTATTAATATTTAACACTTAGCATGGCATGGTGATGTGGAGAACAATATATGTAAATTAACCATTGAAGTTCACCACAACTTGTGTAGTTGGACACATCCAATGTACTTATTAGTGACATGTAATCTCCTTAAATTTTATTGGATTAATTTAAAAATTAGGCAATAAAATCGACACTGGTAGAAAAAAACCAAGGATGAATTATGTTTAGAACTGGACAGGCACATCAAAAGAAATAAAAATATAAATTAAGGAAAAAAAGTGTTCTTTTTTTCTTGATTTTATTCAAAGAACAGACAGAACTCTTGGGTAATTTTCTTCACCTTTCTGACAGCCTTGACAGAATTGAATGTTGTGGTTTGATGCCTTTTATTTTAATCAGTAGGACAGCAACTAAGAATTTTACCGATGACAGCCAAAGAATCAGAACAAGACAAGAAAGGTAAATTTCCTCTAGTTACTTTTGTAAAGTTGCAGGCGACTCCGCAAAGCCTTGACAGGTTTTATTTTTATTGTATGATTTTCCGATTGTTTTGTTGATAATGTAATAAAATTGTAGATAGAAGCAATTTTTCCTAGATAGTTTGCACATTTCTTTTAATTCTGAGAACAAAAGTGTATGGAAGCTAATCAATTACTTTGATTAAATGGCTATTTTGGGGAACATTTGATATACTAATGAAGGGGGGATAGTGCCACTTCTCAGTTCTGACTGAGGCACATCACAATCAAAATTTTAATAGCATCTTTTAAAAAATATTTCTTCTTGTTATAGTAGCCAATTTGATTTTTTTTAAACAAGAAAATAATCTTGCTTTTTTTCTTGAGTTCTCTTTTTTGCTTCTCTAATGATACCTTTGATATCTCTGGAAGTGGCTAGAGGGAAAGTGGGAAAGAGGAAAAACAGGAAATGGAAAATAGTCATTGAGGAAGAAAACAGATTTGGTAAACATTTGAATAAACTGTGTTTAGTAGGTGACTTGCATCATGTTATCATCTTCCCACAGAATACCCTCGACTGTTCTAGTATATTTTAAGGAAGCTATCTGAAATCACACAAAGAATTGAGAGATCAATAGACTAGCTTAGTTGCTCAAGCAGTAAAAATCAATTTTGTGGTCTCTTGTTTTCTAAGCAAAGTTTGTGGAATTACACTGTAATTATGGAAAAAGTATGCAAAAAATTAACTTGCATGAAGGACAGAAAAAATGCAACTGTATCCTTTTTCTTTATCACAGAGTACTAAATTCCATTCCTTAATTTTCAAACAAAAAAGGTTATCACTTAAGTATGGTTATCTATCCAGTAAATGAAATAGTTAATTTTCTTGTAATATATATTTTATTTCAATTATTATGCAATCTTTATATAATAATATGTATTCATCTTCATCCTTTATATGTAAAATTGGGAAGAAAAAAGGAAGTGTCTTTGATTACGGTATTTACTCTGATTTGAAAGACAGATCTTTCCTGTCATGAGTGGAACAGATCTGCTGAGGAGGGTAGTGGCCAATTTATTCTGATTGTTTTTTCAGTAAATCAGGACTGCATCCATACCAGCAACAACAAAAGAGAATGCACTGTCACATCAGAAGTCTGGATCTCAGATTGTTGTGTTCAATGAGAGGCTAATCAGTGACCAGGATTCAGGGAACAACTGACTACAGTGAACTCCATTTTTGTATTTCAATTTGATCCCCTGTTGAAGAACATATGGAAGGGTTAAACATGCCTCATTTAGTTTGGGCATGCATCATACCTGTTTGTACATGTGAAATAACAGTTGCTAAGTGGCCAATGTGGGTTTGAAGGATTCTGGATATTTTCATGGTAAACAGTTGTCAAAACTCACATCACTTTTAGGTTCACCTTACAGTAGACTACCTAGCAGATACAGGGTCTAGTCCTTAGGTTGCGTATAGAAAAGGTCTGCTCAGCATTTTAGAGAGAAGATGATACCCTTTTTATTAGGATTATTTTACAGAATTATGACTGGGCCTGCCCAAGAAGAGGAGACAGACTATTCTTACCTCTGTGAAAGGTGAATGCTACATCTGCTAGGTAAATTAGATAGATATTATATATACAGCACTTGCCAATATATATATCATGATCTGCCATTATGTTTTGTATGACTTCTGAGAATACAAAAATAATCAAAGTGGACCCTAGGGGGAGATAGGCTGAGATGCACCTAGTTTCAAATTCTGGCTGGTGTGTGTAGAGTAGGCTGCAAAAGTCCTGTGTGCTTTCAGAAGATGGGTATCCATGTTCATGGCTAGAAGGAAAGCAATTAGAGAATAGTATTAGGATTGCTGAAACCCCAAGGGACTTAGAGAATCATTTGATTTGGACAGAACCCTAAATATCATTCAGTTCCAAACCCCTGCCATGGTAAGGGATGCCACCCACTAAATCAGGTTTTTTAAATCCCCTTTCAATGGGGCTTTGGACCCTTTCAGTGGTGCTCATGATGCTTCTGTGTCTTCAGCTTTGACATCAAAACTAGTGGGTAATAGGTAAATCTAATATTAAAATTTTAGAGTATATGGGGCACTGAGGATATTGAAAACTAACACAAGTTGGATGTCACACTTACATTGCTGCTGCAAGAGAAAAGAAAAAGCTGTGACTCTCTATGGGGGGTGCAACAAGGAAATGGGGAGGTCCAAACCTTTGTTCCATCCATCTACTGTTGTTTTTTTCTCCTGAGAAACTTCTATCCATGTAACCCGAGGGAAGAAAAAGTACAGCAGTGGTTAAGATCCTTAGTTCAAGGCAAACATTTCAAAAATTTAAAGAAGTGAACCCATTGTAGACATCTTTATGTTTAAAAAGTCTTAGTAGGCTTGTTGCTTGTGTTTTGAGAACTTACACTGCTTAAATTAAACTCCAAAGAGATTTTAACAGGATGAAAGATTCACAGGTGGTATTTATCAGCATTTAGTATTAAAGTGGCCTGCTTAAGTCAAGGTACTGATGAAAAGGAAAAGCCAAGCTTGCCTTTTAGAGCTCTTTAAACAAAAAGACTTATTTTGATTGCAACAAAAACACCCATAAATCTATGCACATATATATTGATCTTTCTTTCCTCTTAAAAATGACTCTGTCCCAGTAAGTTGGCATATTTCATAAACAAACCAACAAATTATTGATCCATCATATACTCTAAAAATCCTGTGAAGAATCTAGGTTGCTTTTAAGTTCATGCTGTACCTAAGGGAATGAGAAACTACAAAATGAAAAATAGATGTTTAAAAAGAAACACAAATATTAGAAGATGTATAGCTACTTTTGCTCCTGCATAACCTTTCATTGTAATTCTTTCAATGCAGTTAATTAAAAATATTCTTTATGAGCTAATAGATTATGTTATTTGGTAATATGGTTCTTTGTGGTGACTATTAGTTACTCCATTAATTATTTGTCCCTGCAGATATCTTTGTTCCTTTTTGGCTAATGCTGTGACAGCATATATTTTCTTACACAGAAATCATACAAAATTAGGACTGCCTGACATCTGATTATTGCAAGCAAAGTTATATTCAGCTTGGATTAGAGATGGATTCTGGTCACATATCTTTTTGAAAAGGAAATAATAAAGTAGATTACAGATGTTTATTAGTACTAATTTAATGACCAATTCTGTGAAAAGATAGAGCCAGCTAGATTTTCAGTTCTCCAACCTATCTTTCTTACAGTTTTTTGAGCAGTTGACATGACACAGAGTCACCAGGAGCTTAATTGTGAATGACTTCCTAGAGAGAGATGGCAGCAAGCTGACATGGTCTTTTGGAAAGGAGAGAGAATTAAGGATATTAGTTTGTGGTAAAGTAAACCACTGTTAGTGGCTATTTATTCAGTCACTTATCCATTAACCACTGAGATGCAATTCTCCACTAAAGTGTAATAGTGGGGTTGCACAAGCTGTGACTGTTTTTGCAAAACACTCGTCTTGAAGTAGGTTCAGAAATTCCTGTACTTATGCAGATACCAGAAAATAAGGCTTAGGTACCTCAGTGTGAAACTCTGGTCTGAAAAGTGCTTCCCTCTGAGCAGCTGTCTAATGCTGGTGCTGTTTTTCAGGTAGACCTGAAAGGTCCCAGACGTAATACTTGATACAAACACCAGAAAGATGTTTCCAGCAGGTAAAAAGCACCAAAAGAATTAAATTTCTTTGTAATCATTTAACAGAACATCTGAAACACAAATCACAGAGCTACAAACCAGAGACTGTTATTGTTAGCTCTTTTCTCCCCCTCTCTTGCACCACAGCAGGATAGAGTTGTGTAAGGAAGAAGCCTTTATAACTAACGGCCATGTAAAAAGTGGATTTTTACTGTTTGTATAAGTATTTTATGGCAAAGATTGCATGAGTACTATGAAACGGGAACAAGTCTCTTACTGTAATTTTAAGGGTCAAGAGACTTAAAAGAGTTTTCAGAACTCTTATTTGACTTTGCCAGCCTGTATGTTGAAGAACATCTCCACCTTCACTCTATTGTGCCACTGCTGAGGGGACTGTAGGCAGGCGATTCTGAGCTGTGAGGTTGAACTGGGAAAACAAGTTATCTTTTTCTGACCTTATGGTAAGGCCCAGCTGAAATTTTCAGAGAACTGTGGTTGAAAACTTCCTTTAAGCCAGATACATACTCATTTATATGAGGAGGGAAACATAAAACTTTCCCTCCCTTGTCTGAGTGAGGGGGGAAGTAGAATCTCAGCACAACAAACAGAGAGATTTATTATTAGTATTCACTTCATCAGAGGGATATCAGAATGACTCATACTGAGCTGCTGCTCTGAAGGTTGTTTTATATTCTCAGCCCAGCTGGTCTAAGATCAAGGCTTCTCAAATAGGAGTACTTTACACTCATAGGCTTAACATACTTTATACTTGCACTAACTTTTTAAAAAAACAGGATCCTAAGGTAAAAAAAAAATTGTGAAGCCATAGACACTATTAGCTTTGACATTCAGAAAGTTATATTTAAAATGTATTTGTAGAGCAGTTGCTGTGTAGTCAATGTGCTGGGTATTTAAAGATGATTGTATTATATTTATTTATATTTGTCATATTGGTTTTATGAGACATGATACTTTGAATGATTAGTTCAATACATCACGTATGATAATGTGTGATAATTGTTATGAAGCTGAGCCTAGGTGTTTTTTAGATGCTTTGATTGGTAAATGGGATGAGAACGTATCATAACTCTGACAGAAAATTTAAAAGAAATATTCCATCAGTCTTCCTTCAAAAACAAAGGAAGACTTCTTTGAACAAAAATAACTCAAGGGCTACAGACAATCCAAAATACAGGAAGAGAAAATGTTCTGATAATTGTTCTGCATGAAATAGTCAGAAAGTATAAACTACTTTGTGCTTGATTATTTTTGAGAAGAAATGTTGCATTATTCACAAAGATGAGCAAAGTATTTTTCATGTCAAAGTTTACAATGATTGAGTAATAGTTGTTTACTTCTTCATGAAAGACTGCCAGATGCAGAAAAAGGAATGCAAACATAAGTAATAAAAGTAATTTTTATATAATTAAAGGACACAATTCTTGAAACAATTTTGCTACTAAGAAAATCATGAAACATATGCTACCAGAGTCACTTCTACACAGGATTTAAGTATGACTACAGTTTAGTGAGTGTTCTAAAAGTATGTTTAAGATAGAGAAAAATCTGTGTATTTTCAGCAAAATGCCAGTTCCTTTTTCAGATAAGAAAACAATAATTAACTTGGTTGAAATGTGCATGTTTCTGTATTGCTGCTAATGCTTCAGAACAATTGAAATATGTAATGTTTCTGAAAACACATAAGAATAATCCACTTTCCTTTTTTCTCTAGACAGCAATCAAATTTCATTAGAAATATTTGGTATTGTAATAACTTTAAGTGAATTAGAGGGGTTTCTTGGCAGCTTTTCATTATTTAGGGCCTACTGTGCTACTGCTAATTTGGGGAGGAAAACAGTTCATGATAAATAATGAAAAAGATTTGCTTCTGGCTAATTACTTAGCTCATATGCTGCATAATGCAACAAAGTATATGATAGATTAGTTATCATTTGATCGTATAGAAAACAGAAGTTTTCAATTACACTGTATGGCAACAAGTTTTCTAGTTGCTAGAAGCATTTTGTTTCCCAACTTAAAATATATGGAAGTATTGAGCTATATCACCCTAGGATTAGCTTTATTAGGTTGACAGATTCTTGATTATTTTCAAGCTATTAAAAGTTAGCTATCAAATGTCAGAAGAAACTAGATTTTTCAATTCTCTGAAGATGGAGAAATGGGAATGGTGGATTCACATTTGGTGCTTGAATATTAATTATTTTTCAGCGTATGTTAAAAGATAAATTAGGAAAAATGTAAAGTGTCTCCATTTAATAATATACAATTGGTCTCAAATATGTGACTCCACTTTTTGATTTGGCAAACAAAGCTGTCCTCACCTGATCCAGTCTTCTTTCAGAAAAAAAGTAAAATATTCTCAAAGGCTTGGTAATGAAAAGGACTGGAAATAGAGTGCTTGTCAGGAATATTGGAATGAGATGCTTAATAGAGCATGCATACAGCTGCAGAAGTGTTGTATTAGGAAACAGCATTTCAATCTTTAAATCTTGAGTATGTTAATTACCTAAAACCTGTGGAATTTTTGTTCACTCAAATACAACAGTAAGAATAATATTTCCTTGAGTAAATAGGATTGCTACGAATACAGAAATTTGGTAAACATGGATTCTGCAGAGACTGTTTAAATTTAAATTTTATTTTACTTATACATGACAAAAGTTTTACGAATTGATTTACAGCTCCTATTTGCATGGAACTGCATTAAGCAGGTATTGCTTAAACTTTACAACTACAATACTGAATTGTATGTCTTGAAGTTATAAATTAATATACTCTTGTACATATTAGTTGAAAAATGATACTTAGATTTATATGTAGTTAATTTCCAATGAAATTATAATAGTAATTACCATCTCCATATTCCACAGATAATGGATAGGTATTAATACACTGAGTAATAATATTGTTCAAAAGCCTGTGCCTCCTTTTGTCACCAGTCTTTGAGTGGGAATCTGATTGGCCATTTTGCAATTCGTTCATATATGTCATTGGAGAGTGACCAAAACATCAGCCTGGTTCCTTATTGCCCAGTAAAGATATAGGACTGAATGCAAAGCGTGAGGTTAGTACTTCAGTACCAACCAATTAGTCTAAGGGGAAAACTATTACATGTAGGTGAGATCCATTTATTTAAGAGATCAAAATAATTCAGTCCTGAAAGAATGGTGGGAAGGCAGCAGAGGGAAGCTGTTCACAAGATTATCCTATTGGAAGGATTTTCAGTACATGGGATAATCTGTAATGAGATTAACCACTGGGAGATCAAATTCTGAATGGATGCTTCAGGGAGACAAAATGCCCACTAAAACAAAAGAGAAGTGGGAGGTAAAGGCTACAGGATTTAAATAAAGTCTAGTCCTCAAAGTCCTGTTGTCCTGGCAGTAATAATGGCAAGACTGGTTGGCAGACAACCAGGAGACACGTCAAGTGCTCATCAGTAAAAGACAGTGTTAGGAAAAGGGTTTCTAATGAATGGAGCAATGTGGAGATATAGTAAAAGGTGGCCACAGAGTCTTCTACATCAATGTACAGCTGAGAATCCTGTGAGCAGCAAGATGATGCTGCAAACAATTACAGTACGTGTTACACTTTGTGTAGAGTTACAGAGATTGGATTTTAAATAAGAGCCTAGAATGGAGTACAAAGCTACAAGATGTGCAAAAAATAGGCATCATTTATGATTCAAGCCACACAGGAAAATTGAGAGACATATTTAACAAGTGATTAATTTTTCGAGTAAATAGTCAGTAACCAAATTTTGGAACTTTTTTTCACTGGTGCAGCATTTAGACAAAACAGAAACTGGTTTCAGGGAGGTAGGTATCAGTATGAACATACATGGAATGGAAAGTCAATAAATAAACTTAGCTCAAAATTAAGATACTTTCCAGAAGATTCAGTCCAACTCAGTATTTTGGCATTTCCAATTAACATCAGATGCTGCTAGTGAGAAAGGTTATAATTTTGAGACCCGAAACAGACATAGAGATTGCACTTCCATCAGAAATGCAACTGTAGATTTGCCTCTCAAACTTTGGGCATTCTGCATACTTTGTCCCCCTCTTGGAGCAGAAACTCACTTGAGGCATATTTGTTCTGCAGTGTCATTAGCCTATCTAGTAGAGACATCTGAAGGCTACTTAAAAAAAAAAAAACAACAATAACAACATGGAAGACATTGCTCAGAAAAAGTATTCTGTCTGTAAAGGAACAATATTTTGTTCACAGACATATTTACAGTTCCACAAGTTGTAAGATATATGACTTTTGTTTTAGGTAGAAATTATTATATATAACAACTGGCTAAGCAGCCATGTCTTACCTAGACCCATCACCATGTCTGGTGTCTATTATTCCTCTCCCAGTCTAGTAAGACATGTCAACACAGCTCGTCTGTTGAAATGTCTTGAGCTATTCTGCATGCCATATGTAGGAAAGGATAGGATGTATCTGTTTTCTGTGGCCAGATTTTGGTAGTGGAAGTAGGCTACAGCGGTGGCATTTGTGAGAAGCATATATTTTACATGTCTTAATGTGTAAATAGCAGTGAAAATACAAGTTTAAAGCTTTGAGCAATCTGAATCTGCTTTCCTGTGCAGGTTATCCAGTTATAACTTTACCTGGGAACTGGAGAGTTAGTCAAATGCCATAAAGCATGTACCAAAAAATAAGGCCAATTTTTGTAAAGAGACTTAATTATCTTTAATTAGCTGATGTCTTAGATTTTACTGGAATTTAATAGAGCTTGTCAAATACTTGGAAAGAATTTTCCTCAAAAAATTATTCAGCAAATATTACTATTATAACATTAATTTGTTCAGTGAATGATATTCATCCAGCAACACAATTGGTCAAATGCTGCTAAAAGCTGTTTGCTGAAGCAAAGTTTTGATGAGTAACAGCAGTGCTCTTTAAATAATACATTTGACAAAGACTACCTGACCAGTTCTATTTTTATTAGATTAGAGACTTTGAAGACTTTCAGCTGACCGGCAATGGAAGCTCTAGTTACACAAGACCGATTTGAAACCCGGTTATTTAATAAGTCTTGCTAATACACTGAATTTGGGTATAGTGAATATTTTGCAGTGGTTCACATACCATTAATATTTGCTGAAAGTTGTGTTTGCAGGACAGTTGAATCCACAGATAACTGGTTGTTTTGGCTATTTATTTTAATGCTTAGTAGACATTTTGTCCTCTGACCTTTTTCCTTGGTAATCTGGCTACGTCCTTGAGGACATTCAGGACTTCTGTCATCTATCCAGCAGCTCCAAGAAGACAGTGAAAACTGTTGTATTCTTAATGACTTTTGAAAACCAAGAGAAGCTCTAGTTGTTCAGATCAAGACTAATCATGAGACTCACTTCAAGCTCTTAAAAAACAGTGTTATGGTTGTGGAAGAGTTAGGTCATGCTGCAAACAGTGAGAAAGCAAGCATCATAGACCATGAGATTTAGAGTGACTGAAATTGTGTGAATAAGCAGGTTTAGTATTAGCCTTGTTGAGTGGCCTTGTTTGAGCTTCATTCACTCCAAAACATCAGGGCATTAGGTAAATTGCTACTTTCAGAGCAGCAACAGGTTTCATTAATCCAAGCCAGTTCAGATTGTGATTGCTTGACTATTCAGCCCTCTGCTTTTATTCAATTCAGAAGTCCAGGACTTAAGTTTCACTTCCTACTCTGGATATTCATTCTGCCCAATACTTGGCAAGGGACTGACTGCACATGATATGTTCAAGTAACCCTGCGCAGTCCATTTGAACTACAGTCAAAGATTGTGAATATGACTGAGGAAACTAGATTTAAACTATAACATAAAATAAACATAATAAAACACATCTGGGAAGTAGGGTACTTGGGCATGGATCTATGCCTTGCTGGGCTCCATTACCCAGGTTGTCCTGTTATTACGTAGAACACTCTACTGCTTTAGCCTTATGAAACTATCTAGTGCAGCTGAAGCATGTCAAGATGATCTGTTCTCAGAAGCTGGGCCTACAGGCACATCATCACAGGCTATGACAATATTAACCAATAAATCTGTCCGGCATAACAGTAACATCCTTCTAGGGCTAAAGGATCTGACATTCCTACTGTACATGTTTCCATGGGGTTTACTTTTGGCTGGTTCTGGTATGATTCCATGGTCTGAATACCCAATTTCATCTGGTATGCATTAGGTGTGCTGCTGGGGAGTGAGCACTTTCTAGTTTAATTTCATCCAAATAGACTCTCTGAGACTGCTGCACAACACAAATGAAAACACAGTTACTTTGGTGCATACCTCAATTGAACAAAACACTAACAGACATGCTCCTTATTGCTCATGGTAGTAGGTAGTAGGTGTGTTAGTTTTTAAATAATCATGTAACCAAGTTGGAGTTTTATTATACTTTCTCATTAAAAAAGGCAGGGAGAAAAGCAGTCACATTTTACTGAATTATACCCTTCAGATTTCTTTAAATGAGCTTGCACTGGTGAGTGGGTTGAGCAGAGAGGTGAAGTGAGGTGTTGAGGATTTGAGAAATATATTTATTCCACAAATTAATTAAATTTGGAATTACAAATGTGTTAGTGTTTGTCAAAGCCCCACAGCATTACATATAGTGTTAACCATGAAAATATTACAAATCAGTATCTCTTCTGAACTGCAAAATGATATTGTTAGGCTTAGTTACAATGCCAAAATGAATATATAATTTAAATCCTCATTCCTACAAGTTTTGATCTCTGTTGTTTTTTTTTTTTTTTAATTAACTGAGAAAATACCAAATGGTATGACAAGCAAAGACTTTAAATCTGCACTCCCTCTGGACTATAACAGTTTTGCTCTAACTGCATCCATGAGTTAGAAATATTATGGGTCAAAGGCAGGCCTAGGAGGCCCTCAAGACTGACCTAATTATCTACAGTACATTTCCACTTTTCCGTATCTGGAGGCCAATTAGTTTTCATGCTATGTACAGTGGAGCATATTTTTGTGTCTCTTGTAATCACTTGAGCCTTAAGAATACTATAATATTTCAATATAATAACAGAACATAACTGAGATCTGTGATTTAATAATAGAATAAAGAGCTCAACATCAGAGCTAACTACTATATGAACTACACCAGAAACATACAACTATATGCCTTACATTTTAGACAGAATTTGGGGTGAGGAATAATAAAGGCCAAGCCTCTTAATCTCAAATCTACTTTTCTCCATTTTGGCTGTGTTCTATGTACCATGACAATTGCCATACTGCAGTGTACTAGCATGATAGCCAATGACTCAATCTAATCTAAATGCCTTAGAAAACCATTAACTGCTTTTTTTTCATTATTTTGGTGTGTAAATTGGAGTAATTTAAACCTTCTTTGCCTTTATTCCTTGGTGATGACATTCAGTTCTGATTTTGCACTGCTTTGACATAATGTTATGGATTATTTCAATGTAGAAGAGCTAAAACTTACTAGTAAATCATCCTAGGTTTTGCTCTCCGTATTAAAAATTATGAATCCTTCTAAGTGCATCCTCCTCTAATATGAAGCTGTTTCCTTTCCTTTGTCTTTGGAGTGAGTTGAAGAGGGAATACACACTACTACTGCTTGTCAGGAGTGGGCAGCACCACTTCTGTGTTTGGGGCATGTAAGAACTAAGAGCCAGAAAAAACGTGGTACCCAAAAAGTGGTGGAAGTACTCAAAGAGCCTCCCAAACCAAACCAAAATCCCCACCTCACCAAAAAAACCCCAAACTCAAACCCACAACAAAACAACAAAAAACACAAGAAAGAAATGGAGAACAATAAATTAGGGCGTGAACCAGGGCAACCACATTAAAAGAAACAGCTGAAAAAACATGATGGCACACAAATAAAAGATACAAGGTGGAATTTCTAATGCACTGCATATTGGACTGATGCTATTCCATCAATGGATACTTCCCAAAGCCCCATGTAAAGTTTATCAAGTGTACTTTATATTAGCAGTTGTCTGCCGTGTTCACTGTGGTGACCTAATGTTCTCCAAAGCATAACCCAGATTTTCTTAACGTTCAGCCCACAAAAATTGTCTGCCTGTACATGCACCTTGACTTGGAATCACAGTCATTAAGTGTTATTTTAGAATTCAGTGAAGAACAGTGTGATGAACAGTTGAAATATTTCTTTTGCTCACTGAATACAGACTGTGTGCTCTGTTCTGTTAACAAGCCTGTGGCTGAGCAGCCCATTCTCTTCAGGATCAGGAAAACTCTCAAGGCAGGGGAGAGGTTGTGTATTTCCTTGAGAATAATGTTGTTATGCAGCTGGGAGAGGCATCTGGGCTGTGGGGTGATGCACGTCGGGATGGCTGGAGGTGAGGTGCATTTTAATAATGTGGGATTTGTGTGAAAGGAAAAGCAGCTGAGCTTCAGGTAATGGGAATGATAAGACACTGCTGTGGATCTTCAGAGGGTACTGTGAGGTTGGTGCATGTTAGGAGTTCAGGGCTAAAGGGAAGGGCATCCCTGCAAGGAAGAGTAGAAAAAGGGCTCCACATCTCTAGTTTCAAGCTGCCTTATTGAGTGTTATCTTAGAGCTTTTGCTGTATTAACCCTATGTTTAAATGTGGGTTCCTTAATTCTGCATCCTTGCTTTGGAGAGAAGGATTCTTTTCTAAGTGCATTGGGTACTGGTGGAGCTGGGTCTAATTCTGTGTCTGGTTCTTGTGATTGCTTTGTGGGACTTTGTTTAGTAGGACTAAACAAAGGGACTTTAAAACTTGCTTATTTTAATTCTGGCTAGGTTTTTTACTTCTCTTAAAGCTGTTATTGATTTCTTTACCGTAGCTATTTCTGTTTACTGTATACTTGCTGAAAGAATCAAAATAGTAAGTGAATGTTCTTCAGTAAATGCTCTGATGAATTTCTTCTTCCTAGCTCTGGAGATACCAATCTTACAGAGGGGGATTTTAAAGTTTCTTTTTCCTTTCAACTTCTGAGTGCCCATCAGAATAGTAGTTGGTAAAGAATTAAAAACTAAACAAGTGAGCATACAGAAAATGATAGTTTTTTTCTATTCATGGACCTATAATCTCTATGGGAGAAAAAAGAATGGACTGTTAGAGGCAAAAGCCCCAAAGGAGGTAGCTGCTGGGCTGAAGCAAACACTGCCTAGAAAGTAGGAGATTAGAACCATGTAGGTGACAGACCTTCACCTAGCAAGCTTTATTTCAGTTGTTCAAATCTAGTGAAAAAACAATAAAATTGGTGACAGCTGAGAAAATAGTGACCAGTGTTGTGCTGTCACAGATTTGGTGAAATAAAAGTAATACTAAGAACCTGTGGACTGAATGTTATAAGAACTTCAGGATGCCCAAAGCAATGTATCAGCAGTGCTGGTGAGTCTGAGGTGCTGCATTCCAGGGATGATGATTCCACCACTTCCCTAGGCAGCCTATTCCAGTGCTTCCAAATCCTCCTTTCTGTAAAGAATTTCTTCCTAATAGCCAACCTAAACCTCCATGGATGCAACTTTAGGCCGTTTTCTCTTGTTCTAATAAATGCAAACTTCCAGTCAGACCAGAGCATATCTGAGTAAAATGTAATGCTTTGTGTTAGACTGACGCTTTTTCTGGTTCCTTCTGGCTTTAATATATGTAGATTCTGGGTTTTTTGACTGTACCAGGTGCAGGTGCCCAGATGCTGGGCCTCTGTGAGGAGTGGCTGGACACAGCCCATTCCAGCCAGCCCCAGTGGCTCCACTACAGGGCATGACTAGGTCCTGCAGCCAAGGTGGTAGCACCTTGGGGAAAACCTGGATAAGAAAGGGTGAAAATATGCCATACAGGCAGTTCCTGAAGGTCTTCAGCCCTTGATGGAGCAGTGGAACAGTGTGAGGAGGAAGGGGGGCAGAGAGGAACTGCTGTCTACTGACAACACACTTATCCCATTCCCTCCACTGCTGCTCCAGGGGAGGCAGTAGTGGAGTCTGGAGTGCTGGACTTCATGCTGTGCTGGGGAAAGGGGGGAGGACATGTGAAGTCTTTGTTTCTTGCGACTTGAATCTATTTCTAATTCTCTTTATGCAGACAGGAAAATTTCTGGTCCTATTTTCTTACCTTGTCTGACATCCGATCCACACATTGACATTCAGAAGTGAAGGTCTGAGTATGCTACATCAATCTAGAGTATACTTCTGTGTCATCATCTTTTACAGGGTTTGCTGCAAAAACAACATGCCTATAATGTTTCATTTGGTCAGATTTGAAACACATATCACCTACTGAATTAAATAGGATAAAATATGATGTTGGAATTTTAAGTTCAAGGAGAAGTAACATTGGTAGAGATCTTAATAGAGGACTTGCATAATTCTGAAGCTAACCCAAAACAGGAAAGGTCTAAAGTTTTCCTGTAAGATGATGCCAGAAAAACCATTTCTGTGACTATAATAAAAATGGCTGGAGAACACAATACTGCAGGTCAGTGCATATCTATTATCATGTAGGTAGATGAGTATAACTATAATCTGTAAATAAGTTGGATGAATTTATTTGAGAAATTCGAATGGAATATGAGAAACTGTCCTACCTGCATGTTGTGGAGGTAATGACATAAATTTGAACATGTGTGGGTTTGGTCTTTCCACTGTCTCTTTGGAAGAGGTATAAATACACATTGCTATTGTGTTTTATCCAAGTAGAACCAAAACGGTAATGCAACATGGGCAATTTAGATAAGGAAACCTGATCAGAACACAGTTAAATTGGTAAAGTAGTGATCTTATAAACACACAATGGAAAACCAACCCAAAACATTAAGAAAAGTTTGAACGGGGTTTTAGTTGGTTAAATTTAAGTTTAAGATTTGTTGCTTAAATCTATATGGCTTTCCTGATAAGTGGCCACAAAAGTGTTTGTGACATGATGTGTTCTGCACTCTGTCCACCTCCTGGGCATTGCAAGCAGCTGAGGAAAACCTTGCCTGGGTATGCCTGGCAGCATATTAACCATACAAAGCTTTCCAGAGTCCTTAGGGAAATAGGCTTCTGCATGTTTTAGAGCATGGCCTTCTGCTTCGCCTAGGGCTTCATGTCTGGGGTTGCTACCTAGATGGTGACTGTGGAATCGAGTGGAGAGCTTCTTTCAAATGACAGTCTGCATGTACTTGTGGGCACCAGATTTTCATCTGGCCGGGCTAGACCTGGGAAGTTTGCAGTACTTTTGAATAATAAACAGTGCTGGGCATGTGACACTGAAGGTTATGGACCTAAGACAGAGTATATTATGTTCCAATCATAGTCATTTATTTTACGGTTTTGACACATGAGGCCATGTAAGGTGTATGTTGTGCTTAGTGGCTATTCTAAAGTTGAGTTTCCTCCCCCTAAAAGATAACAGTAATATGTTGGCCAGCTGATATACACATGATGTAGGAGCTGTAGCAAAAGACATTAATGGATATTGGAAAAAGCAGGGAAAAATGGAATATAGGATTCCAGGTGCTGTAAACAATATTAAATATAAAAATATTATTACTATGGACTTGTGGCAATTTTGCCACCAGAGATGCATCTATATGGTATGCTTCTAGGGCATATATTCAGTTTCCAACTTTCATGAATCCTAAAATCCAGCAAATTTTTGATATTATCTCTGTCAGACCTCAGTGGTCTTTGAGGAAGAAAATTCTTTTTAGCACTGTAGCTCTTAGAAAAGGGATAAAGAAGAAATGTTCAAACACCTTTAAGTACCTGTCTCGAGAGGGTTGAGTTTAAACCATCATTTAATCTCTTCTATGCTGAGACTATAGGTCTGAGCAAGAATTTTTGTTTAAAGCAAAATCAGTGAATTTGGACTTCTGTTTTCTGTGAGGAGAAATTAGTCTATGCTTCCAATGGTATTGTGGAAAATAAGTCACCTATTTTGAGAGCAAAAAAATTCAGGATGGTTGAAAATACAAAATTTATTCGAAATAAAGCCAATCTATTCCTGTAACAGTAAAAGGAATAATTTAAAAGGCAGCATCTCAGGATTCAGGCACAAATGCTATCTTCATGACCCTTGTCTTTGTTAACAAAGATTTCCTCTTCCCTTCTCCTTCAAATCTTATAGATTTGTGACTTATCACTTTCTTGTTTTTATGTGACTTTCAGCATAGTTGGACTGTGGAGTCAGGTATCGTTGAACTAACCTGAGTCCCAGAAAGGTGGGTTTTATCTGCAATACTAACCAGAACCCAGCTTCCTAGGGACAACTCCTCTGTTACAATGAGAAATTTTTCCAGCTTCCATAAAGAAACAGAGTTTAGCCATTATTAAAACTCCTTCCTATGGGCACTGCATCAGTATTAGTGTGCTAAACCCCCTTGATATAATGGTAATATATATGTAGATTTCTTGATTTGTACCTAAAGATGACAGACTGCGGAAATCTCTAGTACTTTGTGGCTGACAAGCTGCTTGGGTGTGTTCTTTAATTACTCACAGAGAGGGGCAGTAGCAGATAATATTATACAGTGAAGCAATTGTCAGGTGCTGAACGGCAATAGTGGCACAATAGGGGCTGGTGCTTGAGAAACTCTACAGCCCTTGTCTGATGGATGGCTCCTGGCTCACTGTAAACCTGGCTGGTAAAAATTTACACGTGGGAAGGCAGCCAGCTCGCAGTGTGGAAGCAGCACTAAGGTGGCTCCACTGTCTGTGTAGGTAGGACTAGGAAACATGAGAATGTGTGTCACAGATGATTGTCAACAGCAGAATACAAAAGGGCTAAAGATTAAAAGATAGAGGGGGCTGAGGGATTGCCAAGTCATGCAGGACATACACTTGCTGAAGTGCTCCAAATCACAACTTCTTCCCTGATCTCTATGGCCAGGTCAGGTATTTATGGCAGATAATTTGAGGATGTGCATTAAGTTTGGCTTGTTTCTTTCTTTCTTCTGCCTGTTTTGTGGGCATCAACTTCTAAAAATGCAGTTGTGGCTAAACAGACTTTAAATCTGTCTGGTAGCAGTGACAGTCTGTCTGCCACAGAGGAGGCTTTTTAAAGCTCTGTTCACACTGTACGCATTGCAGGCGTGCTCGACCACAGAATGTTGTTCTTTGTTGACCCCCTTAGTCTCTGTGAGAACATGGATGCATGTGTGGTGCAGAATTGTCCTTGTACTCCTCAGGCTCCTTTCTTCCTAACCTGCTTTTAATTTGGAGCTCTTGATGGCTCATTCACCCTCAGTGACCCTCAGTGATCAAGTATGGGAGTTGTCACAAAACCAGATCCTCCTCTGTAGGTTTTTTAAAGCTCTGCAGAGCCTCTGCAGTGTGTTTGTGCTGGTGCGTGGACACATCCGCCCGTGCTGGCATGCAATGTGCTAGTCAATGAACATGTGTTTTAACAAAAAGTGAGAAAATGTGGTTTACTGTTAAATGTAGCAGTCTCTGAATTGCCAAAGTTATTTCTCCTAAAATCAGTCTTTAAATGCTCTGCTTTTATTTGAAAGAGAATATGAGTAAGGCACATACCAGAAAATTCTAATTGTAAGAGGTTATTATTGAACTCTTTGTAACTGAAATATTGAGAACATATTTGGAAAGACTATTTCACTGAATTTTTGTTAAGTAAAGCAAATATTTTTGGGCTTTTTTTTTTTTAAGCTTTTCAGGTTTTCTTAGTGTATTCTTTTCTTTGATCTTCTTTTGTAATAACATGATAGTCTCACATTTCAATAGAAAAACTGGAACTAAAGTATACATGAAAAAGTCCGTAACAGCTCTCTTGCTGTTTATTTCAACAATCTTAATTAAAGAAAAACCTAATCCTACAACAGACTTGTGATTTGCCTTTTCTTTGAAGCGCAATTAGTTTTCATTCGTATCCCTTGATGTCAGTGAGGAAAAACTATTGGTGGGCGCATCAGTGCTGATGGGGTTCAATTAATATTTTTTCTTTTTTTGCCTGAAACGTATCTCACAATACACATGCACACAGCACACATGCACACACACACATAGGAAAGTAACCTCTGTATTCAGGCTGCCTGCAAAGCCATGTCTAAGTCTCTCTTGGCTGCTAGCCAGAGTCTCTAAAAACCCATTAAGGCTATTACAGAAATTATTTCTCTTCCTTTGTGAGCTGGGTAAATTTCACAGTTATCATTGCAGAAGGAAATGAATTGGGAATATATCTGTCTGGGGATGGTTGTCCCTTCAGTGGGAATTAAGCCAATTCAATGTAGAACAGCAGCTGTATGTGTCAGTGCACGTACTTGCAGGAGAGAGTCAGTGGATGGCACTGTAATATAACTATTGTGCCAGGAATATCCGAAAATTTTAAGTGCTGTCTGGTATTTGTGAATAAATTTATATCTTTGCAATTACAGTCTTTATTGGAAATCAGCTTTTGCTTTAAAATTGTATGTAAACCAATATTTCCCATGAGGTGTGCTTTCCAGATGCAGGAGAAGTAAGCAATTCATTCCCAAAATGGTGCTGCAGCATCACGTATGGCATTGAATGGTGACCTTGTCAGATCATGCTAACAATATAAAAACATACAATACAAATTCAGGAGATTTACAAAGATGGAAGGATTTGGCCTGTGTACTCTTTTATACTTCACAGTATTTGCAGTTGGAATTACCAGTTCCGGGGAGGTTTTTGATCGACATGGAAGTTGGAAGCAGCAGAATTTCCTTTTGATTTATGAGCTTAGGTAAGTACAACTTATACAGTCTGCCATTTCAAAGTGCACAGAGAATAGAATTGTTTCTCTTTTTTTTAAAAAATCCACTTTTTCAATACTGTGAAACTTCAAGTTTCTGGAGCCAACTTCTAAAATACATGGTGGAACGAGTACAGTAATACAAGATAAACCTTTAACTTTGCTCTTAGTCACACACACACAAAAAATCATTTATTTACTGAAACAAGTGAGATATGTTTTCCCAATTTCTTGCTAGTATTTTTATTAGTGATTTGACAAAGGAACCATATTTCCTTTTCCACATCATATACTCTTTCTTAAAAGGTTTGTCTATTTGCCTTTCTTTTAACTCCTTGAAATCTTGGTCTACTTTCCTCATCTCGTTGTCTTCTTGGTTGCTAGCAACAAACAACGGTCCATACAGAAGTTTTTTTTGCTATTTCTTTTAGGTGCTGCAGGCAACAAAATTATGCTGACCATCTCAAATTATATTTGTGTTCCCACTGATCCATTAAGTTTTTCAAACCTTAATTATGACAGTTTCTTAGAGGGACTTGCATGTTCTCCAACCTTCTCTCACAGACTCTCAACTACACAGGACTCAAAGGAATAGAACAGTGGCAACTGAGCACACATGAAGCCCTCACAATTTACATTTTAAAATGCACATGGGTCTTTCCAAAGAGTGTATGTGGAGTGGAGGCTGGTATGAAACCTCTCTTTTCTTCAAAAGGATAGATATAATAGCTGGAGGAAATGAAATGTGTGAAGCACTTAAAAAAAAAAAAGTAGCCATTGGTATGACTTTTTCAATTGCCAAGGTGATCCTTGGTATCATATTTGCCCTGAATAGCTTGTCTTTTTTGTTCTGCCTCTATTTTGTCTGAGCTTTGTCCCTTTCTCTTCCCATTAAAAAAAAATTCTTATACAATTCATGTATCCTTTAAAATAGAACATTTGATTATTTACACTTATTTTCTCTCAGTGTTTCATTGACCTATTAAAGTGAAGGCTGTTTTTTGAACCTATAGTTTTAAAAGGTGTAGTAAACCAGCAAAATTTTCCAAAGAAGTAAGTGACCATCTCCAAATGGTATATATCCAAGAGTTTGGAAGGTGTTTTAAGTATGGCTCAGCTGAATTTCTAACAAACCCAACAAGTTGCTTAAAATGGGCTGTTGCTTAATCTGATCAGATGATGACAGGGTAGAAATTCTGACCAAATCTTTTCAAAAAGGATTCCAGAGGAACTCAATGGGACTACTTGCTGATAAATCTTAGCTGGAGTAACTCTGAAATAGGAAGAAGAGTTGGAAGATAATAATCTATAGCTAATCATATAATTCTGCAAAGCAAACTTTGTCTGGCTACTGTCTTAAAATTCTATGAGAATGTTAGAAAATGAATAGAGGAGATGTTAAGTGTATCTTTCACAAGATGTCTGACAGGGTGTCAGAAAAGATACTGTTCAGCATTTCTACTTCTTGAGGGATTTTCCTAAGGCCCATATTACCAGATTCTGTTTCTTTAAAATTCTTCATTACAGTAGTCAAGAAATGGGATGAGAAATTTTTGTAGAAAACAAATTTTCTAGAAGCTCAGGAGATACAGTTCATGATCATGAATCAGGCTAGCTCAGAAATTGGACACCAATAGAAACAGAATTGTTATTATGCCTTAATATGTCATGATTTATAAGCTATCATGATTTTTAGGCTAGTCATGCATAGTTTTTTGAAGGTTGTGGATTGATACTATCTCCTCTAAAAGAAACCAAGTAGCCGTGAGGCAATGTAATATAGTGGATCAAAAAGTAGCTGAGAGGCAGGAGACAAAACGGGAAGAAATGGTCCATTTTCATCATGGCAAAAGGTTAATGGGCACAAGTTTCTGTACTAGGTCTGCTGCTGTGTAATATATTTATTAGTTATCTGGAAAGAGGAAGGAGAAATGAGGCAGCAACACCACATTAGTGGTAGATAACCTCTTTGTAGGTTACTTGTTAATCAAGTCCAGAGGAGCCTTAAGGAATTTCACAGACTCAGATTTGGTAACTGTGAGGTACATTCCTTTCGAAGAAATAAAAATAAAAATTAAAAATAAATTAAAGTAATCATATACGAAGTCATTGTATCAGCCTGCAGTGTGGTGTTCTGTAAATTTTCTTGGGTATTAGAAAGTCCATCCAGGAAAAAAAATATTGCAGAATTGGATAGACCCAGATAAAAGCAGAGAGAAAGGCTAGTGACATAAATGTATCTGAAGTGATTGTTTACCTGAGGACTCAGATGAGAGTGGAAGTGAAAATGTATGTTGTTGAAAGAGAAAAAAAGAAAAAGCAGAGGCATGCAGCAAAGAGGATAGATCATGAGACTACAGTTTCTCCCATCTCTTAAGAATAAAGAAACACTTCCTAAAAGGTTCCTATATAAACTGTAGAACTCATTTACTCTGGATGAAGATGAAATCAAGAATTTTGTAAGCATCAAAGAGGGAAGGGGCATTTGTATGGTTAACAAGAATATCCAGAGTTATGATAGTAATGCTAAAAAAGAGTATTTGAAGGGATAAAACCCCTCATGCATCAGGATTTAAGGGAATCTATAACTAAAGGGATTAGGGTGAGACCTTTGAGGAAGACAGATTATCCTGCATCTGTGAGGATCTTGTATCTTTCACCAAAGCATCTGGTGCTGGCCGCTGCTGGAGACACTTTATTAGGCCCAGTGGGTATCAAGTTTGAGGCAGAATGGCAAGTCCTGTGGTCAGATCTGGATTTAGCATTCATTGCCTCTGCCTGGGTCTTATTTCCACTACAGTGGGCTCTGTCTTCTATTTATTTACCTCATGACTTTGCACTAGGTCAGGCTCATGTTTCTGATGGTGCAATGTATGTTTGAAATCATTGCAATGAAGAAGATGTGTGAGCTAATGGGCACCACGCAGCTTCTGAGAAACCACTAACATGGGATCCAGAGGGGAGTTCCTCAGTCTTTTCCTCTATTTCTCCAGCTGTAAAATGGAAAACTTAGATAGCTAAGTGATGTCTGTGTCCAGCCCAGGCACTTGGAAGAATTTAGCTTTGCGTAGTTTCCAGTTTTTCAATTTCTTCTCAGTGTCTTAAAGCCAGACAAATACAACTTCAAAACCCAGTATCAAGAGAGTGTTCTAATAAATTTCCCATCTATCTTTACATTGGATTAATTCGGTTGTTCTAACTATAGAATACATCAGTCAGAATTTTGTGTCTATGGCCGTAATTCTATCATAAAATGAATTTAATTTTTATTGCTACTTCATTTGCCAACAATCCTTTACTCCTGTGTCTTCTCTTTTTAAGGGTATTTTACAATAATTCCTGATTAGTTTTTTTTAAATTGACCTTGAAGTTTAGCATTTATTCCTAAATATTAGGAGTCCTGTATTTCAAGCCCCTAAGTTGTCCTATATGTCAGTAAGACTAGAGCATGATTTTGGCTGCAGAATCACAAGAAATTTTTGAAATTCCACTCAAGAGTTAAACAATAGTGCAACCATCATTTTGCATCACATTTTTATTCAATCATATAGCAAAATAAGTTAGTATTGACCAGGTAAGTTTTCTGTTTCTTGGAATTCATGAGACTTTGGAGTGTTGACATCCACTGTGTGATGTGAATTAATTCTAAAGGTATCACACTTAGTGCAGAAGATAATTGTGCTAATTAGGCTTTTCATGAGTGGCAGATAACAACTCATCACTATGACACAAGATCTTCAGATATTGTAACATTCTGTGTATTCTGAAGTGTGTGTACATATCTAAACTGTCCAGGTCTTCAGTCCGTTTTTTTTTTTTTTGTCTCATCTGCTTTAAGATTTCATGGCTCAGAAACTGAGTATTAACCATTACTAGCTTAGTCCTATTTTGTTTTGAATTTTCTTCTTCCCAAAGCCACAATGATTCTAGTTTAAACATAAATATATGCCTTCTTTTAATTTTAATCAAACTGATTAATGTGCATAATGTATTTTTATCAATTTGCCTAAGTGCTTTTACAGAAGCTATTTGTGAATGAATTTGTATATTTACAAGCCTTATCTGTTTTAGAGCAGCAGAATTAGTAAAATTGGAGTTAGTTTCACTTTTAAATCCATTTCAGCTCAGTGGTAAATTTAGGCATTGCAGCTTGCCTGGCAAAAATTTCTGTCTGTTCACTGTTATGCTGGGGTATATGACCATTAAGCACTATTAAAACTGACCCAAAACTCTGTCGTTGGTGGTAAGATTTTAGGGTTATGCAGACTGATTTGCAGCCTCTTCTGCTATGGTTTAAATAGTAAGTATTATATTGTTGATATAACTAATCTTTGGAAATACTTCACTGCTTTTGAGAAAGCCTGTTTAAACCTGTCTTCTTTTCCTAAGTCTTTCAGCTGTTTGATGAAGCCAGATAACCTCTCAGTAGATCAGTTGAAAACTGGCAGAATGATTTTACCAAAAGAGAAGTAACTTCACAGTTTTTACCTTTAACATGATGTAAGGTAGAGCAACGTTTACCTGACTTTTTTCCATTTGTGGAAAGCACTGTATACTGATGAAATAGCTACATCAAAACCATGTGGGCCTAACATGCTTTTTTCTCATCTTGTCTTTCTTCTTTCATTGAAATTCATAATATTTGTGGTTTAGTCTCTTCCTTTTACTAATCTGCAATTTCAGAACCTCTTGCAGTTTTAGGAAGTTGAAGAGTAACAGTTAAGAAAATGAGTTAACCTACCCAATTTTCTTTTTTAATTTTTTTTTTTGAATAGGAAGAAAAAGAGTATTGTAGAAGAATGCCAAACTTTTTTTTTCTCCCGTCTGTGGTATAATTTCAGTTTGAATCTTTGTTAACAGCTAGTTTAATTTACTGTTTGAAAAGTTAAGATGTTTATTGTTCTTGTCAGAATAATAATAACAACAAAACTGTTAAACACTATTTCTGCAGAGAAGTTTTGGAGCCATCCCAACAGTGGGCATCACTGGATGACAGATTCTGTGCAGTAGATACAGGTATCCCATATTTCCCTTGAACACTCTCAGTGCTATGTGCATTCTCTCTTGTATCATCCATATGGCAGACAGTAAATCTCTCATGTAACTCCTGTAAAAATTTCTCCCTTAGCTGTGAAGTCACAATCATCTCATAGTGTAGTTCTTTCTTAGTCAACACTGCTGTGGTTGAAGTGAAGTTGTTTTAATGCCTTCTCTGGAAGCAAATTAAAATAACTTTCTTGAAACATCTTTTCGTAATTATTTTTATATATCATTGAAGTAATACCTAAACTGATATCTCTGAGAACCAAAGGGAAAATAATATGGAACCACTTCCTGAAAACCAAAAGTTAGATAAGGGTTGACAGCTCTTTTGAACTTAAAATATGTGGGAGGATAGGGATGTAGAAAGTGACATATGGTGTGTAGATGTTAAAATGTGTGTCTGACAGTAAACAGCAGTTAGTTACTGTTTAATGCTACTCATATCCTGGTTTGTAAAGATAGTGTTTGAAGGGGCCTAGAGTACCCTGTTATCATTGTCTTTGCTGGGACCATGTTCTGACTCGTGGAGCAACCTTTTGATAACAGGGACTGGCTTATTTTAATAAAGATGTGCATCTCTGTGTTCCCTCAGAGAGGCCAGCTCACCTGTCGGCTACAATAGCATCAGCTTCACTACATGCCAGTTCTGAAAAAGCACAGCTGTTGGGAAAATGCAGGTCAGAAATGCCTCCCAGGATGCCAATATAATAGTACTTCTTTTGGCAAACACTTGTTTTGAATATAACCTTCCAACAGCTCTGTGATCCTGGCTCTTGTGTAGTCCAGGAGCTCTGGGCACCCTGCAAGAACAGGAAGTCCTTTAACCTCACTTCATTGTATACACTGCTGTTATCATGCCTGGTTTGCCCATGCTGACAGTTTTTTGGGACATACAGGAATCACAACTACTGTTCTACAGTTCAGTCCTGTCCTCATTGCTTGTGAGGTAAATGCCAGATTGTCTGTGTGCCACTTTGCTGTTTCTGCCTCCAGTTTCCCTCCCCTTATTTTTCTGGCAGTGGTGGAAAAAAATCCTGTATTTCCACTTTCTTCTTCATTGGGATCCTACATATTCTATCTGTGTTCTTTTCAATCAACATTGTGTGTTTAGGTGGACATTAGTCTGGTATTAATTATTAGTCTAGTATTAATGACTCACAACAGAAAGAACAAACACACACTTCTGGCTTCTGGTATTACTAAAAACTAAATCATGTTATTCGGAACAAATCCAAGCTTTTTCTGTATGGGATGAGTAGACCAGTCTTTGGCCTATCTCTACTTCTCACCTTTCTCAGCTGAGAGCCCCTGTTCATATTTCCTTGCTGCAAGGAGAAAAACTGGCTACATCCCACTAGTGAAAGCCAACAAATATAGAGCTTTCCAAAGTCAACATGAAGATTTAACCTTCGTGGAAAGGTTCAAGGCATGGGAAATTCTATTTTAAATCTGGAGCTATGTTTACTGTGATGAGCATGCTTAAATCATGTCATGGGGCATGGCATGGGTTACCCATTGCTGGTGTCAAATGAGTTGGCTGCAGACGACCCTGTCAGTAGGACAAAACAGCTTGCACAGTGAGCATGCTAATTCTTCTCATATGTTTATGGAACAGTGCTTCATTTTATTGCACCAGATGCAAAGAAATTTGGAGCTTGCTTCATGCTCTCTAACATGTTCCCAGTTTTGCTGTGTGGACATGCTTTTTATCACCTTAGAAATGTGAATATTTTTGAACATATCCTTTTTTCTCTATAAATGTCTTTTCTGTTACTGCCTATTGCCACTTCTGCTATGTGCAGAATTTTCCTGATTTTCCTATGAAGTGGAAAAGAACCTGTGATTCTTCTTGAAGGGTGGTGCTTCAATTATAAAACCATAAACTAAATGAGAGCCTTAATTATAATGGAAAACAGATTAGAATATTGTCATCTGCCTTGCTGGGGAGCCAAGGGGAGATTAAAAAGCCAGTGGCCTAAATTTATGTTATTTGTATTTCTGTGAGTTAAACCTCAATCATGTAAAACAGCCAGTAGGCCTGTATTAATGGGAGAGGCCAAGAGAACTGAATCTCAAAGGGCTGTTGCCCTTAGGACATGGTACATTATGATAATGTGATGAAGAATAATTACCAAATGTGAAATATATATTGTCAAGAGCAAGCTATTCCTAACTGAAAATGAGGATGTGAGAAAGATAGTGAATGCCAAGCAGCCGAGGCTTGATTTCTAAGGCCACCTCCACTAAAGCTGGCTGTTGAGGCATTGAACTGTCCTTCAGTTCCTGCAGGCTGACGTAAATGAGTGGGATGGAGCAAGCTTGTCTTGTTTGTATTGAGGCCAGACCTTAACAGATACTGCAGAAATCATCCTGATGATGACCATTGTTATGATAAAGCCCACTGAATGGCAGTGATGACAAAAGTGTAAGACTTCACCAAATGATATTAAAAGATGATGCAAAATTGGAATGGAAGAATTTATATATGTATGAACTATTTATGTTGGTTATTTCTGACAAAATACATCAATGCCTCCTTTTCTCTTCTTTCTAAGTGTGGTAAGATTTATTTCAACAGCTCTCTTTGTGGCTGTTGTGCATGATGTTTTCTGCGTTAGTATTATGTTTGTCACATGGAGGGTGCGACACACAACATCAGCAGTCCTCTGGCTGCTTTTCATTTCGTCTTTGTGTGGTGCCAGGCAGCAGTGTTTTATCCATGCCCTCTTTTCCCTGCCATTTGTCTTCAGGCAAACCATATTGTATGTACTGAAAGATTTGTTCTTGGCTCTTCTGTCATTAGAGTAACCTTCTCCATGCTGTGGTGTAAATGTATGGCAGCACAGGACAACCTTGCAAAATTGTGACTTCAGTTGAGAGGCCATAGGTGCTCACATGGATGTAACCATAAATACCTAGCCAGCTGAACTGAATTCAGTGACTTTATTTTCATGTTTCAAATTATTCATGAATTAAGTGTTTCACTGGACCAAGGTTTTATTACAGATTCTGATATTATTACAAATTCTGAGTGAAATCTTTCTATAAAAAACTCAGGTAAGATTATAACTCAAAATAGAAACATCTCCAGCTAATGAGGCAAAATGAATTTTTAATGAATTTTCTGTCTTGGTAGAAAAGACTGATTTAGCAAATGGATATAATCAACTATAGACCAAAACTGTTAACAAATTTGTAACGTGCTTTACTTGTTTTCTTTCAAATAACATACTTGTGAAATAAGTCTTCCCCTTGAGATACTATCTGGTTTAGGTATTATATTGTTGGTATTTTCTTAGCTCTCAAGGCTGCTAGCTGTGTGTCTAATTTATATAATATCATACCTACACACTACCAGGTCTTTGTGGGATGGAATTGTCTGCCCATTGTAAAGATGGGGAGCTGGTGTTCAGGTTAGCTTGGTCAAGATCAAGTAGGGAATTTCTGAAGAGAAGACTCCTGACTCTGTGCTTCAGAATACCACTGAAACCACTGCTGTCTCTACTTCATTGCCTATCAGGGCAATAAACATCAATAAATCACTGGAAAGAGCTTCTTTCTGTTGTTAAACTCAATAGCTTCTCATTGCTCCTTATGCAAATTTAGCATCTTAAAAGTGTTTTTGCAAGTCACTGAAGGAAGCAGTTTAATAGTTTGGGAATCTTACCCCTAAAGAAAAATAACCAATACATATCAGTATTTGGTGATCACTAATCTTGGATTGCCCAAATGTATGGACCAGAGGCTAGACATGTAAAATAATGGGACAATCAAAGTAAATGGGCACTTCTGAAAAATACTGCCCTTTTAAAAGAAAGAGACAGAAATGTTTAGGCTAAATAAATACAAATAAGCCTTAAATTTGCACTTCATATTTTGTATGCTATAGGCAAACCCAACAAATGAGATTTTTAAAGACTGTAGCAATTATATTCTTTTACCTCCACCCACTTTTATGTATTTCCTTTATAAATCATAACTGTGTGACTTGCAGCTAAAAGGTTAAACAGTAAACAGTAAAAGATTTTTCCTCTGTTTCTTTTGAATTTTGTAATGGTTTAAACATGAAGGAGGGGTAAGTCATTGCCTGGATCCAATCTTCACTTCTGGGATATAGATCAATTCCTAGAATCATGTTTTAGATATGGTATTAGTTTTGTTTTTCCTGAGTTGGATGGGAAATAGGGCTTTTCTGTTTCAAAGTCTTACAAACATTACCATACAGCTGAGAGAGGTAGATGTTGAATAAAAACATCAAGACACATGAAATTCTGTCCACAAACCTCTGTAAGGAAGTGTGGTAAAGCAACAGTTGCAGTATATGCTTTGGTCTGAAACCATCTCCCTCACTCAGTTTGCCCTTAGGCCAATGTTAAATGCTGAAAAGCCAAATGGTATGAACAGGTTTTCAGAGTACAGAACTGCTGAAAAATAAATGCAGTAAGAAAACAAGATAAATACCCACTGCTAAGAAATGATGATTCTCTAGATTTCCTCAGTCAAGCAATATTTATCAGGTGCATTGATTTAACTAGCGGCTATTGGCAGTTACAAATGGATGATGACAGGAAACAGAAAACCACCTTCATTTGCCATAAGGGGGCTTTTCATTTTAATGTAATGCCTCTTGGAATTACCAGTGTCCCGACTACATTTCAAAGATTAATGAACATCATCTTGTCAGGTTTAATATATCATACTTCTCTAGTACACTTGGACAGGAGACTGTTATCATAGATTCCCAGAGTTTTCAGTGACACTTAGCGGATTTTTTTTTAAACATAAGTTCTGAAAGGAACTAAATATTTAGGGTTTAAAAGAGAGCTTTCATTCCAATCTGGATACATAGTAAATACTATAAAACTAATTTATGTCTGTAGAAAACAAAAGTGACTTAAAGTGTTGTGGGATCATGCAGAAAGTTGCATATAGCTATATCCTATTATCCTGCAAGTAGTACTTTATCATGTAAATATAAGGAAGCAAAAAAAATTGCTCTTAGACATCAAGAATCATGTAATAACCTCATTTAGTCTCATGGGTCTCTTACAAAAGTGGGACTGAATCAAGAAAATGTTTTCTTCATTTTTTAGTATTTGAAGAATACAGTACAGTGGATTAAAAATTTAATAGTAAAAGATGTCATTAATAAACAAATCAAGTTGAAACGTTAGTAATCCAAGTTATAATGATTTAGGCTTAAGTTTATTTTGTTTCAGTGAGTTTACTTCGTTAATCTCAGAAAATACACAACCACAATTTTTTGATATAAACCACACTGTGCTGTTATGATGAAATAGCATAAGAAAAAGAATAATTTTCTCTTTCTTGAAAAAAACTTTGAATTGTAGTCTAGATGACATTAACCATTACTAATTTTTTGACATACATGAAACATACTCCAAAATTAGAAAAATGAAATAATTTTATATATTATATATTTGGTCCATTATTCAGTATATGTTATACTCCATGAGCAAACTTTCTTCTTTTACACTAGGGAAATCTTAATTCTTGAGGTAAAATGAGATTTTCCTGACTTGTTATGTGTCATGGACTTCATTCATAAATTGTTTTACTTGTGTAGAAGCTCACAGTGTAATTTGATCTTAGAAAAACATTTTCCAGTGGATGGATAGCTTTCCATAATTATTATAATAAATCTAGTATTGATTGTGTTTTATATATGTGGTAATTTAATTCATGTGTGATTTATCCATTCATATAGAATGTTCCATTAGCTTCCTGTAACCCATAAACAAAATAACCTATGGAAAACAGGAAAGGCAAATGCTTCTTGACATTAAAATTAGTTTTCACATCAATGTTAAGATTTTGTTTCAGGGTGCATTTTGATGTCAAAGATGCACAGAGCACCTTTGTTGCTGTCTTCTTTTGATTTGTATAAATATATTCCTACTCCTCTTTTAAAATTCTTAGACAAAATCTTAACAAATTCCAAAAGGTAGAACAGTGCATATGGGTAAGGGCAGCAATGGAAACTACATACATATCTTTAAGTAAAATGAAACACCAGCAAATACCAATAACTAAGGTGGAATATTCGTCACTAGGTTCTTAAATTAAGGTCAGATATTTTATTAAAAACAGCTTCCATCTAATCACAATTACCAGTTTTGCCTCAGAAACGATTCTGTGACACTGTACAGCTTCTCTTACACAAGAAGTTGAAATACAGGATCATTGCAACTCCTGATTTTAAATCTCTGAACAATTTTTTTACTTTGATTAGCAGAATATAAACGTCCAGATGAACTAACATTTTTAACTAGCCGGTCTACTTTTTTATGGTAGTCTTGGGACAGCTGCAAAATAGTGACATGCTTGGACTGATTTTTTAATTTTGGCATCTAATATTTTTTGTGCAAAATAAGTTAGAAAACCTCTTTATGCGCAGGAAATATTTTTCTCTTTTTAAAGAGTAAATGTGGTGGGTTTGTTTCTATTATAATTAATATTGTCATAAGTAAATAAAAATGTTCTGTGATCAGAACATCTAAGGCAACTGAAACTAAACAGTCTGCTGTGTTTCACTTCAAAATGCTTGATATCACAACTTTGCTCTAGACTTCTGAAATTGCTAAGGAAATGCTATAGTTAGCAAAAATGAGAAAGAATTCTCAACCTGAACAAGGTGTTTTGTGAGCTGTATGAGAAACAAACTTTGTGAACTTTGGCAACCACGCCTTGCCTTAAATAAGCAGCAATGCAAAGTGAAGTAAGACTGAACAGAGCTGTGCAGCGTGGGAAGCACACAGTACTACTCAGCTTTTTGGGTGGAAAACCACTTGATCATTATTCCTTTTTACATGCCTTGATTTTTAAGAAGACTACTTAGGATTTTCACGTTGAATACCACTTCCACCTTAGCTGTTTGAAATGGATGAGAAAGAGGTATCTGATAATGAATACTCATAAACCTGATTTCTTTAGATTAGGGAAAATCCTAATGCATCAAAATGGGTTTTCATTTTTGCAGTAAATTTTGAAAAACAGCCCATGCCTTAGTAGCAGCACAGGTTTTAGGTAAATATATTGTGATATCTGGGATCAGCTTTTGGGTGTCTCAGAATAATCATGAATTCCTGGAAATATCTCTTAAATGTCATTTATTACTTCTGCTGTGTGAGGCTTGCTTTGCAAGGTGGAAATATCAATTATTTATTCCATTCCATCTTTGTCCAGGAGATTTCCCCCAGTCACCTCAGGCCTTCATCCTTAGCCATACTTCATTCAGCTCTAGTCTGCACATGTAGTGTTATTAGCTGTGATATCAGTGAGGAGCCCCTTTCCTTTCCCTTTCCTTTCCCTTTCCACAGCTGCGACGCTGTGGCGTTTCTCGGGCTTGCGTTACTTATCATCCCAGCTGCAGAAATCTCTGCATGCTGTGACTGGGTAATATTGCCTCCGGGAGGTTTAAGTCCTGCTCTCAGTCCTTCCTTAGTTTTCCTTCATTTGCCAAGGGCAAATCTTGATCTGGTCCCTCTGAGGTGTAAAAAAGGGGTTAAACTTTAGATGTCTATCAACTCATAAACATAACGAAGCAGAGGAGGCAACTGAGTCTTATACTTGTTCCACCATTTCCTTTTCTCTTGCTAGAAAGTATTTGTTCCTTTTACCCAGGAAACTGAGGTTATCTGCTCATATTTCTCAACTAAATTGTTAAAAATCTCCTGTGTAGGTAAGTGACTGTTTCTAAATTTTGTGCCTTGAGCTAGTGTCCTATAAATTCTTCTGGTGTCTTATTGAACCCATTACAGCTTTAGTCATTATTGTCAACCCTCTCAGTGGTGTCCTGAGATGCTGAAGACCTAATTTTGTCAAACTAATTTTATCAGACTTTATTAAGTTTTATTAAAGAAAAAAAATCTTGAAAAAAATATTAGACTTCTACTCTGTTTTGTTTCCTGGACTGATTTTGAAACTGTCATTCTCTTCTGCAGAGTTCTTTGAGATTTTAAATCTGGCCTACAGTTAAACCTTCTGTAGTTTTTGTATGTCTTTTTAAAGCTGAGACATTTTTTTTGAATGCTGGTAGAGCCAAAAGAGTGGCCCACAGGAGGCCCATTTTCAAATCTTTTTCTTGATATTGCCATACTTAGCTGTGGTAATATAAGTTATCTACCTGGGTTGCAGTTCCACTCTGTCTTAAACAATGTTTAGAAACAAGGACTTTCATTGGAAGATCAGTGGGAGCCATGGTGGGAAGACAAGAGGCAACAAGCCCAAGCTGAAACATGAGAGAGTTCAAGCACATATAAGGACAATCTTTTTCCCCTTAAGTCCAGCACTGGATTGAATTGAACAAGTTGCTTAGGGAGGACAGACAAACTCTATCCTTGGCATTTCCAAAATTCAACTGTATAATGTCCTGAGTAACCTGTTCTGACCTTAGAGCTGACCCTGCTTTGAGCAGAAGATTGATCTGTAGACCTCCTTAAGTTCCTTTTGGACATTGGATAAGCAGTTTTTCAGTCCATTTATACATACATTTCTTGCAGAAGCAGGAACTGTTAACAGTTCTTTAAGTTTTTCCTCTAAGGTTTCGTCATCTAGTTGCTAACTTAAACATTGAACTTACTCACTTAGAATTTCTATAGACTTTTGAAAAAATACTAAGCAAAATGCCTTTTCCTTTGAGCCTCTTTTACACGGAAAGCTGTATTAAATACAGATATCAGGAAATACTTTGTTAGGAGTCCTGGGCCCTATAAGCCAAACAAAATGTTCCCAGATTTAGCTCAGAATAGACAAGAATATTTTTATTCAAGCTCAGACACTGCAATGAATAACCTGTGTTGAAGAGTTAAGTATATCAATTGCTTATATCTATACTGTGTACACTGCTGTGAGCCTAATATTAATGGTGATTGGAGTGAATACACGTGTATGTGTAAGTATCCCTAATTAATTTAGAATATGTGACTGTATCACTGCAGTAAGGTGGTGCATTTTGGTGCTATATGATTGTTCAGTGAGCAGCCTCATTTGCTCAAGGAATTGACATTGTAGCATTCTGCTTTCAAATGCATTATCCATCCTGAGCAGAACACAAACAACATAAAAACCTAAGAAAATGATTCTTCCCTGAAAGATAATGCCACATAATTGAGTCCCTGTATAGGTTGTTTGGAGACAGTAAGAAAGAAATGTAAAACAGGATCCCTGAAACTGGTACAGCTTGTAAAATCTTGTTAAGCCATGTTAAAAAAAATACATTAATGCCTCCATTAGAAGCTGCAGTTTATTTATTGCATCCTATTCTCTAGCTCTGGTAGACACAGGTTCTTTTTTAATCTTCCATCCGTCCTTCCCCCTCCCCTTTGAAAGTGCACTCATTGAACTCTTGGCAATTAGTGTAATTGAAATTTATTGACAATGCGGCCGTCTGCTGAAGCTTCATTGTTCCGAGTGCTTAGTGCACAGTGCTATTGAGCAATGCCATGGCAGTGTCAGACAGCTCATACCTTGCTCAATTATATCAATGGACCAGTGACTGCCAAAGGTTCCTTTGGGGGTACGAATGTTACTTAGTGATAAGAGCCTTTCGAAACAGAATCCCTGGGCCCCATCTCTAGTGGGAGATGGAAATGAAATATGTATTTCTCTGCTGTGGAAAATTAATGTAATTGGCTCCCTTAAAAAGCTTTGACAAGTTGACCTGTTTGAAATCTGAGGAGGGCTTATACTGCAGTATCATATTATCTCCAACATAAAACCCCTCCTTTGGTGGCGGTGACAGTGGGATAAAATGGAATTTGGATAGTAATATTAAACTTCAGCTCTATTGAAGACGTTCATATGTTTTTCCATTTATAGCTGCAAGATGGGGTCTTATAGAAATCCTACCTTTTTTGTATTGCCATCTAATTTTTTGTTTTGTTTTGATTTATACTAGTGCTGGAGAGAAAACAGAGTGTGTGAGTAAGATCTCTATACTTAGGTTTTCTTCTAAAATGTCTATTGATGGAAATTTAAATAATATGTCAAAAGAGAATATTTGTTTCAGGCTAATTCTGAAATCAGATTTAAGCTAACAGAAAAAAAACCAATATATTCCTTTCATGCATAAAGGTTTATACACAAAAAATAAATAAGAGGTTTGCACAGCAGTCAAAGAACAAAACTGAATATCCAAATATGCATTTTATCTTGTGTTTGAATATAGATGCATACAACAGTTTTGTCTTTTATTGGAATTAAATTATCGTGATTGAACAGGAGACATTTGCAATGGACCATATTCTGCTCAGGCTTAAGCATCATGCATTTCTACTAAATTCACTTTAAAAGTGTGTTTGAAAATTAGTCAAAGTTCAAAAAATTGGGGTTTTAAAATTTTTTTTCCAGATGATGTAATGACTTGACATTTTATTTAAAAGGATATCAAAAAAAGAAAAAAAATTGAAATGGAAACCTCCACGTATAAGTAAAAATTTTATTAAATTATTATTTATTTTCCTTCTTTTCAAAACCAGAGCAAAATCTATTTTTGGTAAGAGATGAGGGAGTAATTATTCACACCGTAAATTTTTTGCATTACAGTTGTCTTTACCCTTCAGCACACAGATGAAGATCTCTTATTCATGAGAGCTCAGGGAATATAGAATTCAGGTTCTTATATGTGGGGGTTTGGGGCTGTAAAATCCTCTTTTGTCACCTAAAAAGATTTTCCAGTACTGAAAAGAGGCATTTCTGGAAGACTCAAGTACCTGAAGTGGCAGAATCTTGGGTGAGAAAAATGTAAGACAGAAGGAAAGCAGGAATTTAACTGAGATTTAAAAAAAAAGAAAACAAAACAACAAAACTGCAGAAGAGATAACAAGGTAAATTATTTGTTATTACTCTTTAAAGAAGAAGAAAATATACACCAACAAGGAAAAATCAGATTAAAAAAAGATTGAACAACTCTCTTTTGATTCTTGTGGAGACAAACTTGGTGCTTACTTTGTGATTTGAAATGTTTCATCTGACTATATCCCTGCATATTTGCTGGGCATTGCTTCACGCGTTGGAAGAGCACCTTTCCCGGTTTCAGTTTGGATGCCATCAACATTTCTTGAAGGTATCTTTCAAGATGTAGAACTGTTACATCAGGATTAAAACCTCTATCCAGTATTTGGTCACAGACCTAGAATAATTCTACTTTTCTTCCAAAATTACTGTTTCTCAGATTATAGCTCTTCAGAACCTAGTAACAATTGAACTCCTTGATATGTTTCTTGTAGTGATAAAAGCTTTAGAAAGAATTCTTGAACTAAATAATATTCAACATAATTTCAATAATTTCAACATACTTTAACAGTGCCTGTAGTCAGACAATACTTTACTCAGCCCAATACTTCAACAATGTCCGGAGTCAATTATCTCTTATTTCTGGAAAAAAATTATGGCAAAAGAATGCAAGAGTTTAAGAATTAATGCATCAATATTTGAATGCAGATATTTTAAGTGAATTTCGTCAAATAAGGAAATAATATTTTAAAATTATCAATTTTTAGTACTACCAGTATTATTAGCATTTAGTATTATCACAGAATACATTTATATTTAGTTAACTACCTTGACAAACTAGAGTTTTTTATGGAGTATATCTTACACTGAGTTATTTTTTTTCTGTAGTTATCATTTATTTTATGTAGTTTTTATGTAGTTACTACTATTTTGTAGTAATCAAACCCTTGATGGCTGAATGGTAAACTAGTTTGTAAGAGACTAATCCTTTATATCTCATACGAAGATGACACAATCAAAGCTCAATCATCAAACCCATCCTGCAGATCTTCCAGCTATGATCATCTTTCTTCTGTTTCTCTCGAAGATAAATATATATTATACTGAATATAAAGATATATTATACTGGATTATTCATATAACTTTAAATAATTTCCTTTAATCGCATTAAACTTCAGTGAATGTTCTACATGTGATGAATTTAAAGCTTTCATCCTAACTTCATAAAAGTTCTTTCAGAGCCTGTACTAGAGAATGATCATTCTGAATTGCTACTAACTAATGAAGGCATGCAATTATTTTAAATGTTCCTCCAAGGGATTGTCTTGATAAAGTATTTTAAATTCATATATAAAAAATTAATGACAATGTGATTTCAACTTCCTCTGCATCTGGGCTGACTGCAATCATTACCTAGAGAAAATTATTCAGATATCTTTATTAAAAGTATAGCATTGAGCTGCACACTTCTTTGTGCATCATTAATTGCTCTCCTGGACTTCATAATATTGCCATACAGTGAAATACACTTTACCTAATAGTTGTTTAAATAGTCTGTATTTAGTTCATGCTTTTCTTTCATGCATTCTGCATACTGGTAGATGTAAAGATTATGCAACTTGCTAGCACCTTTAGGGGATAACTATGGTCTGAAACAATATATAGTAGGTCTGAAAATACTTTTAAGTACTATTATTTTTTTAAGTCCCTTACTGCTGAAGACGCATTAAATTACTTTAGGCATTTTTTTGGATTAATTAAAATGTCCATGGCATTATCAGCTCAAGAAATGGGTAGGCAGGGAAGAAGAAGGAGAAAGAAAAATTAAACTAGATATGAAACTCTTGTACAGGAGTACATGTACATCTGGAGGAAGAAAAGGATCCCCCTAGCTCTAAACCTGGTTACATCTGTTCTAAAACCTCATAAATTTCTGCTTAGCAGTCCAGCTGGGCAGAATCTTAAAAGAACATCAAATAGATACTCATCTTGATAAAACAATTATGTTGTCAGTTCCCTTGATCAGCACAAGCTTGACAAAGCATGTTCCAAACTTGTAATTTTAGCCTAGAGCTCACAAAACTTGAAGAGGTGATCTATGGAAAGGAATGAATTATCTGAAGATATGGGTTTTCATAATTCGTTCCTTAAGCACCAAATCTTGGCCTGCAGTTATTTGAAAGTTGGGCCGTACCAGCCCTGGGGTGGAGAGGGAGAATAGTATTTAGGCAGTGAATGTGTTTCTGCTCCCAGCTGACAGCTCCATACCATAACTGTCAGCCATGACATCTATCTTAAGAGCATAGCACTTTTCAAGTTCTTTTGTGTCTGTCATTCAACTATGGACATGCTGTGTGAAATTGTGGCCTGGCAGACAAAACTCTTGCTGACTGCCTGGATTTCATGCCCTCCATATGGAGTGGGGGAGAGGCTCTTCCATGTGTATTCCTTTTTGCCAGAAATTGCACCCCAGGCCTGAAAGGTTGGTGTCTAGAATCAACATGAAAGGGGACATGAGTGAAGCAGTTGCACAGTAAAGAGAAGAAGAAAATTTTGTTTGACTCTTTCCTTTTGTGCTTGGACTGGGGCTGGGATAGGAAATGATGCAGTGCTCAATGACAGAGGAAGGAAAATTCTAGGAAACACTATGCATGAGTTATGTGTAACACAGCAAGAATTTATAGGGTGTATCCACATACTTAAATAATGCTTAGGCTTGATTATACATCTCAAAATATGACAATTTTAATTACAGAGATTCTGTTGTATTCTTTTTCTTATCTTCCTTCCTGGAAATAGAAAATAAATTCCTAACAGATTTCAAATTTAAAAATAAAAATCTGTGTTGTTCAAATTCCGTTTTCTAAGCTGAGATAGTTGAAATATTTTCTAATTTTTACTTAAGTCTTATTTAAAGATCATGAAGATGAAATATTTATAGAGCCAATGCAGTATTTTGTGGATTTTGAGACACATAATGTGGTGTTGAACCAATGGCAACTTGGTGAAGAAACATGTATTAGACTGGAGCAGTGCTGAGTTTTTTCCTTGAAGTTTTGCTAGTTCACTGCCTGGTGCTTTTAAATTCATGCTCACACATAAATTTGACACATTGAAGTATTGAGTATTCAGCATTAGGTTTCTGATAGAGCAAATGCAGTCCCTTGGCTGTCCAAGAGTATAAGTGATTTGAAACATGATCACAATGCCTGGGAGACATCTTTCTAATAGGCGCTAGAGAGAGTCGACATTTTTAAAGGATAAAAGCATATGGTAGTCGTACAAGAAGGTGCTCCTCTGAGACAGAATTAACATGAGATATTGATAGTAGTTATTTCAGATTAACGTGTTGCATAGTCATTACTAGTTTCGTTTGCATTTACTTAATGCATTTCTTCCCAGGTACTTACTCACTCAGTAGAGACTGTCTTCTAATAAACACGGTGATGTGTGCTGTTAGATATGTTCTGGCATATTCTCTGAAAAACATGCTGGAAGGGCTGGAGTACTATTGGCTGAAATGAAAAGGCAGAAATAACCTGTTGAGAAATTTAAAAAGGGTTCTTTGCTAAGGCATATTGAAAAGCCTACAGTAAAGCAGCCTAGATTTGTAAGATTTTATCTTTTGGCCTCCCATAAGTAGTTTTGGAGTAGTTTTGCAAGTTTGGCTGTGCCTTTGCAAGCTCCCTTAGAGCATGCCTTTAGAGTGCTCTTTGGCAGTGGAAAATGAGAGATAGAAGAAACACCTTGCAATTTTTACAAAAAAAGAAATTATTTGTTTCGTAAAAGGTTAGTAGCATTAGTTAAGCAATAAGTTTCACCTTCATGCAGGTACTTAAGAAATATTTCATTGGCCTCAAAAACAGCCTGATGGCTTTATAACAAAAATTGAAATGGAAAATATGTGTGCAGATGAGTTTAAACAATATATTGCTATAGAGATAAAAATGTTTCTGCAGTCCTGGGCAGTATTTTAGGTTTATCAAAATACTAAGTTATTTTTTTTGGAAATAGTTACAGTTAAAAAAAATATAAATGTCCAAGAACCTCAAAAAAAGTATACTATATTTAGTGGGCTAATTTTGAAATGATTCTATAACCTTCTGCTAGTGAGAAGGGTTTATTTGTTCCTTTTTTGCCTCATGCTACAGATCCTTTGGAGGTCTGTCCTGAGTTCCTCTCACCTACCCTCTTTTGGACAATCAGTCTTAAAACCCTGATAGCACAGAATCCTTAACTTCTATTTGTTTTCACAGGGCAAAAGGAAGAAGAATTGCTTTCCAGATAGGGAGTATCATGCATTATGCGGGGTAATGCACATTATGGACTGGCAATATTAATAACTGGAAAAACAGACAAACAAGCAACCCCCCCAATATACAATAATCCTCCTAAAACTAAACCAGAAGAAAACAAACCTCAAATCAGCCAAATAAAAAGGCAAAAAAAAGGTACAACAAAAAATCATTGCATGTTTCCTTTTTAGGATGTTCAGGGACATCCTATTGTGTAATAACTGACATTTTGGTCAGTCACCACCTGTGCTAAACAGTGCAGTGTGAAAAGCAAATCTAATGGTATTTATTTTTTCTTAGGTGTTCTTGTCTTTTGTTTAGCTAACTCTGATAGACACTGAAACAGTTTTCTTTCCAGTTTTGTGCTGACAACAAGAAAGCTGTTCAGGTTTGCCAGACAACTACATCATCACTTTTTCTATAACTTTGTGCCATAATTTGAAGAATCTACAGGGTGTGTTTCTTGCCATATTGTAAGCAATAAAACTTAGTGTTTCTTTAGTGTGTGCCTGTATTTGCTATTATGGAGGTGTTGGCAGCATAAGAAATATTGTATATTTTCTAATATTTGAGGCAGTAAGTGTTGGTTTTTTTTTTTTTTTTCAGGACGATGGGTTTTGTTGGGGAAGTCAGAGAAAAATGTTAACTGATTAATCTTGATTTGTAAATTATATCCACTTAGAAAGGTTTTATGTAGTCCTACTCTCAATAAAGTAAGTCACAATGATGATTGCTTTGAGAGAAGGAGAAATAGGCCTTTATATTTTCAGTGTGTTTTCTCTTCAGAGTCACTAGAGAAACAGCAATAGTTTTTAAAGAGGCAGGAGAATTTAGAAATCCCAAAGAGAATATTTATAGACATTTCTTAGTATACAAGATTTTTATATGAATTAGTATAAATAATGCTGGCTTGCTGAGACACGGATTACAGTAAATTTACTGATTTTGTATGTAAGCAGTCTCAGTTATGTAGGAAAACAAATGCATATCAATGTCACTAACCTACTCTGAAATTTTTCCATGTCATTCTATAGGAACTATAAATACAAAGCAGAATGACATTAACCTGATTTTTTTAATACCAAAGACAGCAAGTGGAAAAATGTCATAAAATCAGATTTTGTATGACTGTCACAACTTGTCACCTACGTAATTTATGCTGTAAAAATATGAATAGAGCAGGATGCTATACATGATTTATAAAGATATAAATAGTAAACAGTGCTTGAAATGTATATATTTTTTTATTGCTAGCTATTCTCTACCCCATTGTGTAATGCTGAGAATTGAACTTTTTTCACAATTTTTAACTTTTTTTCTTCAACAAATCAGTCACATTGGAGAGGGGCATGCTGAACTGGCAGGCAATTGTGAGACCAGCTAGATTTCTGTAACCTAACAATCAGGATAAATTAAAGAATCATGTAAATAGAGGCTCAGACTATTAATAGGTGGCATTATTGTCATATTTTAAACCAAAAAAATATAGAAAATGTGGGGGCTTTTTGACAGGTGATATTTTGTCTGTGTTGAAGAACTCTGTGGCTGTACTTTTGGACAGTGTGAATTTCCTGTCTTGAGAGGAAATAGAAAAAGGTATGCTTTGAGGGTGAGAGGCTGGTAGAAGAAAAATATTGTAATTTTTAGGGGGCACAAAGCTTTGTTTGCTACCTATGAAGGTCATCAGTTAGTTGTGAGTGTGCTTTTTTGGTTATTAATTGAGAATGTATTGATATTTATAATGTGAGATTTGGTCTCTGTAGACTGATATACAGCTACTGATACAGTATTGATCATGAGATCTTTCATAGCAGAGGTATCTAGGATGTCAGTAAGTAAAGTTCATTCACTGTAGTTACCATATGAGTCTTATTACTGATTTCTACCCAACCATTAAATGGCTTTGTTAGGCATTAAGAGCAGTTCTTGCTCTTAGACTTAGGGTAATTTCACTAGCTTTACTTAACCAGACTTTCCATGCTGCCTCCCAAGCCACCTTGACTATTATTATTGTTATTATTATTATTATTGTTTATTTTTATTTTTATTTTGGAGTAGGTTTCTTGAGCTAGGGTATCAAACATTGTATTTCTTGGGGAATATTTTAATGTCACGTTATTTCCATCTCTGGGTAATCATCTGTCACTTTAAATACCAGTGTCAAGTAAAGACTGTAAGTCCCTGAGGCCAAAAATCTTATGCTTTTCTCCACTTATAAATTAGGGCACATTAGGACTCACCTTTCTTACAGTTTGTATTTTATCCCATTCTTGCTGCTGATGACCACCTGGACAGAAGGTCTTCCTTGAGACAGCTAATATTTAGTTGTTGTCTAATTTCTGGAGGTGGCAAAGGAGGCTTGGAATTTGGAAGAGTTATTAAGAAAACCTCCTGTTATCTGTTCCATTGCTGCCTCTAAAGGCTTGAACTGCTGCACTACTACATTCTCAATTGCTTGTTCCTTTCTAAGAAACTTCCTTTCTAATGTAGTTGGAAGTATTGCTAGGTTTCAGGAGAGGGGTTATACTACTAAGGGGATTATTCACCTGAGTAGAGGATAGTTGCATGAGGGGGATCCCAAGGTCTCTCTTTTCAGACATCTCTTTAATTTACATATTTGGTGTTGAGAAACCAACCAAGAGTCATTGTGAAGACAAGCTGGAGCTGTTACTGGATAATCAATGTCAGGGTTGATTGGATATTGCAGATTAGTAGAGGTACTAAAATTTTCTCAAGTGTGTAGGCAGTGAACCTTGTGAACTTGTTCAAAGCTGCTTATAGAGGAGACTTTTTTTTTGCCACATGAGAAAAAATGCATGTCAGCAAAATTCAGATGACCTGAAGACAGGAATTTACATGCCTGTGTAGAATCCTAGGATCAATTAAGACTGGAAAATACCTCTAAGATTATCAAGTCCAACCGCCGTCATCATCATGTTCACCACTAAACCATACTCTCAGTTCTATATCCACTTTTATTCTGAACACATCCAGGGATTGGGACTCCACCACTTCCCTGGGCAGCCTCTTTCAATGCCTGAACAACACTTTCCATAGAGATTTTTTCCCTAATATCCAGTCTAAACCTCTCCTGGCACAACCAAGGCTATTCCTTTCATCCTGTCACTTGTTACTCATGAGAAGAGACTGACTCCCACTTAGCTACACCCTTCTTTCAGGTGGTTGTAGAGAGCAATAAGGTCTCCCCTGAGCCTCCTTTTCTCTAGGCTAAACAACCCCAGTTCCTACAGCTGCTCCTCATAAGACTGCCTCTCCTTCAGAGGCAGACTGTTTGCTAACATAATCTCTTTCTCAGCAGATAGGGTGTCTGTCAGACTTGATGTGTTGCATAACTTTGATTTTGGACTCTGCTTTGGGTACCATCAGAAGAGAGAAGTGGCAGCCTCCATGCCTGAAAATACCCTTCATCTGACTGCCTGATCCTTCCAGTTCCTCAGCTTTTGTGGAAGGGACAGGCAGTGCAGGTCATTGCACAAAGCAAATATAGGTCATCTTTTTTTTTTTCTACTAGTGCCAATTCAAGTGTGGGGAGGCAAAGAGGATAATGGAGAACCCCTGAAAATGCAGGAGCAGTAAATATATTGCTCAAAGAGGGGTGCAAAACCATAAGGAACTGTGAAGGTTGTATTAATTACAGATCTTTGATGTGTGGATGAAGAGCCAAGAAGCTTCATGCAGCTAGTAATTAGTTAATTAGTTCAGATTTGATAAGAAGTTGTAAGTTCTATACAACATGTTAGTCAGCAGGAGCTTCTAAAGCAGCAGCCAGGTTTATCTTTGTATGTCAGTCAGAGCTGGCACAGCGAATTGCACACGCCTTCCTTAATGGGAGGTCAGAAAACTTGCCAAATGTGTAATAGAAATACAGGGTTTTTTCAGTGGTATTTCGGCATCAAGGCCATTATTTTTTTTTCTTTTTTTTTTTCTTTTTTTTGACTTACTTAAATGTTTAAGGCTGCTAAGAGTAGTATCAAGAGAAAAAGGCCTCTAAATTTAAGAGGTCTCCTCACATCTCAAGAGGAGCTGAAACAATACACCATTTATGCAAAAGATATTCTTAAGCTAAACATATCATTTTATACAAAAACAGACAGGAGTTAAATACAATTGGAAGGCCTGGCACATAAAGGAAAACATCTGGTTGTTTTTTCAGGTTTCCAGCAGTTCAAGTGTAGCATGGATTATGTTTTGTGGCCAGGGTTCTTCCTTTTGTGAATGTACATGGTGAGAGGTCTCCTTTGCTGCATTTTTCTGGTTGGATATTTAAAGTATTGGCATTGGTTTTAGGCTTAGTGGCATACTTCTGTCCAGAAGCAAAATGAACTGCTCTAATAAATATGATAGAGAGCTTTACAGTAGACTAAGGCAAATAACTGTTTATGAGGAATCTTAAGAGCTGAATTAATCCCTGCTCACTTCCCTGCTTTGCTTTTTGGCTGCTCTGTAGAAAGAAGAATGTTACGTCTGGATTTCCTGAAAAACTAGCTATGTGTCACATCATCACAGGATGTGATGTAAAGATCAACACTCTTGCAGTAAATTATTTATGTTATTAGCCAAAAATTATTTGTTGGTGTTTAAGAGGAATTTTGCATGAGAGTATTAAGAGTGAAGGATACTTCTGTGGTGACTGAATACAGTGTACATTATTTAACCCACCTTCCCACACAATTACACAGTAACATACTGCACCTGTATGTGAAGGAGTTTGTTGTTGCATGAATATGCTAATATGTTTGTCTTGAAGTGCCACAATTATCTCAGCATGGTGCTGAGTGTATAGCCCGTTTCTTTCATACTATCTATACCTGATCTGACTTTTCTATGGAACTTCTCACATGTTCTATCTCAGACATTTAGGGCTTTCAATAATGTTGCCAGAAGACAAGTCAAGACAAATAGGGAGATAACGTACTTTTGTTGTTTCCAGTGAATGTTAATATCCTATTTCTGGGGTCTGGAGAGAGGTACTTTCGAAAGTGTTGCTGTTGTCAAAGGCAAGTTGTTCAAGTGGCCGTTTGTTAGCTGTTCTTCTTCTGATGTTTCCAACTACGTCATTGGAAGGGATTGATAAAAGTGTCTCTTTCAGATCAACCATGAATTTGTTTTCTGACTCCTTAAACCACTGAGGCACTGTTCAAATTTTAGAACCATCATCTAAAAATGTATCCGCACGGCAGAGATGCATACTGGAGGCAGTATTGGAAGCACTGCAGCTACGGTGAGGAGGTCTTGGATCAGTATGGTTTTGATCCCATAGAGACTAGTTGCTTTCTCTACTGACAGAGAAGTTTTTGTTTGTATAGTAAGGAAGACAAAATTAGCAATTCCAGGTTAGCTGATAAACAAGGCTTTAGTGTCTGGATCCAAACTTTTAGCTATTAGTAGACAGGTTGCTTCTCTGGTCCATGATTCACCTGGACAGCCCAGCTGGCTGAGGTGTGAACTTGCCTCCAGCTAGTCAAGAATTGCCCACAAAGGCAAGTTCAAGTCTGCTGTGTTTACCACATGGGGACAGGAAGCATTATACATGCAAATGACAAGGACTGTATTTTTGTGCATTGCCTCTTGTAGGGCTTGTAATTCAGTCCATTAATACTATAATGAAAATCAGCTTTGTCTTCTAGAATGAACATAGGTTTGGGAAACCATGAAATCAGCATTCAGTTTTTCTATGACTATCTGTAGCTAACTAGTACAGTAGTGCTGTGGAGCTCCATTTTACATGTATATTTGGCCCACATTTTGGCCAATTATATAAACAGCATACTAGTTATCAAATTTTTAGTATAGATTAAGCACAGAAGATATTTTGAGCTCTTCTGGAGTTAAGATTTAAATATATATTTAAATGATTTCCCCCCCTGGATCTATGTGCATTTTAGAGGGTTGGTTTTCTTTAGGAGATAATTATAAGTCAGTTTGAATTTTTCCCTTAGGTGTTTTAAAAAAGCTAACACCTACTGAAACTGTATTAAGACCCATTGTCTTCATTGTCTGAATATTTTGTAATCTGTCTGAGCCAATCTTCAATTTAAAGGTGGTTTATTTTGTACATCTAACATCAAAAGAAGTTTCTTTGGTAATATTTAAAATATGTGCTTTGCTTTTTTGTCTCTTCTTTTTTTTTTTCTTTCCCACTGGCACAGTGTTTTGTATGCTAAAATTATTTCAAGGGAAGATCTTTGCTTCAGAAACTCACTCTTCATACATATGCCTGAAGTCAAGAAAAGCATACTACTGTTTATTCCATGAGATCACACAGCCAATTAATCAAGATTTGAATGAGTATCAAGATGTAGCCTTCATTCTATCTGCATATTAACTTTCATTATGTGTAAATCGAAGTTGTAATTGTTAACAGGATAGATTATGCTCCAAAGTTTTTTTCCTATAACAGAATTCCTTCACAGTTCCCCTTATTAAAGCGTACCCAGGGTGATATATTATGTTAAGAAGGTTTAAAACATAAGGTGACAATGACCTTCCCTTTAATTAACTATGATGGAAATAAAGGTGAGAACAATGATGATGAAGCTCTGCTGGAGACCATAAATCATGTGCTGTACTGGTTAGACAGGACACAGCTACAAAAATAACCTTGCAATTCACAGGTTAAATGGCTCTTCCATTGTGCTACATTCACTATTGTTTTTATTTAAATACATAAAGGTAACTTTCATTTTATGGCAGTGTAAAAATTGTCCTTATTAAAAATTAGTTATTTTCTCAATAGGTTTGAAAACATTTGAATATTTTTTGGATTAAACTATTACTCAATATTCCAGCTTTTAAACAGCAAAGTGGCATATGTACCAGTGGAAAGTTGGGATACTTCTGTGTTTTCCTCTATAAACCTGTGTTGTAAAGGGCAGAAGATGGTCTAATGTTTTATTGTAAAATAGTTCTCTATTTCTCCTAAAGATTTTGGACTTTCACCATGTTATATGAGCTTACCAATTATATTCTTCAAGGTCTGAAAACATTTTCTATATTAATTAAGTAGGTTTCAGAAGCTATTACATGCTCTTCACAATAAGACTGCTTCTTTTTCTAAATACATCCCTTTATCCGTGAGTTATAGTCCTCTACCATTTAGTATACAAACAGAGTTTGCAATATAATGGGAACAATTAAATTTGAATTGCAGTTCGACAGAAGTCATAAATACATTGACTAGGGTCAACTACTGCACAATAAATTAAGCAAGACTTCTGTCACCTTGGCTATCAACATTGTTGTAAGGATATTAAGGTCTTCCTAGTCAAATTCTGTTCGATAATCCTGTAAGATTAGAATATATTCGATTCAGAAGCTGCCCTTTTGGATTAAAAAAAAAACAAGCAGAAAAAACAAATGAAATTTCACAGACTATTCTGAGTTCCTTTATGTTTCATATCTCCTGATTTCTCCGTGAAGATGTGCTCTCAGTCTTTGAAACTGCTAAATCTAAATGCGGAAAACAAAGTCTGGTGGAAAAAAAGTGATGAAAGAGTTCAAAGTGGATGTTAACAGGCATTAAGCAAGAATTTTGTGATATTTTGCAACTGATAAGAAAGAGGTAGGTCTTCTAGAAATGAAAATATCTGAAAGAAATGAGTATAATAAAAGCAAGTCCAAAATTAGCTGTCCATTCTTTTCTGTGTTGTAATGCCAGCAGTCATTGCTGGGGTAAGTTTTGGGTGGTAACTTGCTTTTTTTTTTTTTAAATTTCAAGATAAGAGTGTGGAGTTTTATCTTATGCTCATTCCCAAGTGCTTCAATTTAGCATTTTAAGATAAATCATCAGAGAACTTTTGCCTTTTGAAGTGCAGAAACACAGATGAAGGGATCATGGATGGAGAGCTAGGTGTCTGGGAATTAATGTTGATAATGTTGAGTAGACTAACTCCCTAGGGCAGTGAAGTGTTTTATAGTTAAGTGACATTGGCTTAGTTGATTGTCCCTTTATGTGGTTAAAAAGTGTGTAAGAAGGGGAATAATAATTCTTACTGCTTCAATGTGTCTTGTACCGAACACTTCAAAAGAACTTTTTTTTTAAAGTATGCAGTCTTCATTAGTCCTTCCTCTATGTTGGCATGTCGGTGGCAATGTGCATGGTTTTTGAGACACAGAGAATGTTTCTGAGTTTGAAATCAAGTTTCTTTGTGTGCTGGGAAATCTGCAAGTGATGCACTCAGAATTCTGCATTTTTCCCTGGGTATACAGTCCACAACACGGTGGGAACATTACTACAATGTTTGTTTCTCTGGTGCCTTCCTGCATATGTTGAGCAAGAAACAAGAGTGACTGGGATATCATCAGTTCCAAATGTATTAGCAATATTAGGGAAGTGATGAGTCAAGATACCTCCAAATGATCACACCATTATTCTGTACTGGATAGTCCTGTAAGTTAGATGATAATGGTGAAAATTTCTTCTCTACAAACCCTTAATGTTGGTTGTGATGCTTGCTGTTGATCAAGAAATATTACACTGTTGTGGGCAATGATGTTCAGCATTCGCCACAGCTCATGCTCTTTCACATTTCTCTGTACCCTGACTTGAGCAGTAGAGTGCCTGATGGTTCTAACCTTTCCTGACCTTAACACAGACCATGAAGGGGGAGAAATGTCCCTTCCAACTCTACAGGTAATTGGCCCAGAAACAGAAAACTTGTTTTCATGCTTTAGTGTAGCACAGAACAACAAATGTTCATGGCATCTTCTGGACAGGGGAATAATACAAGAGTATTTATTTAGGTTAGTCAGGAAGGTCAAAATATTGCCCAGTCCCCAATGGACTAACCTTGTTCCAACATTTCACACTTAGTGCACCTCAACGCTTTTGGTTGCTATTGATCTCCTTGAAAATCTGAAATTTTTTTTTTTCCAACAAGCTACTTCAGTATTTCCAGAAGAACTTCTATCTCAATCTGCTTTTCATTCTTTGGATCTTATTTTCTCTCTTAATAAATGTTTCCAATGGAGAATATTTTTGTTAAACCAAGATATATACCAAGATTTGTAAAGGATAATTTTCTGGTGCTGGTGCAACACACTCACATGTTTTACCAAAATGACACTTTTTGAGTTACTGGACAAAAATGCTAATGTCAGGATATTGGAGATTTGGTGATGGGGTAAAATGCTGTAATAATGTAGTAGAAGTGTCAAGCATTGAAGGCAGAGCTTGTAATAGCCAGAGACAGACCCTAGCTTGCCTTCTTCCTGCAAGAATGGCAACAAATTCCACAGTTTCAGGCCAGAATGCAATGTCAATTTCCTTAGTCTGATTTTCTGTGAAGCAGCTCGGTCAGTAGTCAATCTTCCATAAACAATAATAAGAGGAAGTCTTTGAAGGAAAATGAGAAATTACTTTGCTGCTGCTATCACTTTGCTGCTTCTCTCGGTGTGTAAAGATTTTGGCTGTTGTAATCCAGTCTTTCTAGGAAATAAAGAAATTTTACCATTTTTATTAATTCATAAGATTGCTTAGGTGGGGTTCCCTCCTATTTTATTGCCTTTTTGGTAGACCTTTTTATTAGAAGAGATAACTTTCTAGAAGATACTTTAATTACCTGTTTTTCATAATCTTGCATTCATGCCCTAACCTAATTAAGTGGTGAAATTCCACATTTACTTGGTATTTCATAGGCCTCCCACAATTCCTTACTAATTTTTTCTTGTCTTTACATTGTCTTCACCTGGCCCCCAAGCCTTTCTCCGTATTTCATTTTTTCTTTCTTATTAGAATAAGAAGTGACTATTATTGGAATAAGAAGTACTTGAAGACTCACAGCCACATTGGAGCCAAAAGTCATTTGTGATTAATGTGCTGAAGCTGAAAAGTATGGTTTTTTTCAGCACTTCTTCTGCCTTCCATATTTTTAGTACAAAGCAGAAGTTGTTAATTTCTGTATTGCAAAGTTAGAAGACAAATGGAAAGTACTGAACATATTATAAATAACATAAAGAAGAGACAAACAACGGACAAAGATCAGAAAAGACGCTACTTCTAAAAGTATCAGCTCAGCTTATTCATGACAAGGAAAGGGTAAGGAAAGAGAGGAGGAAATTGCTGCAGGTTTACTTGTCTAATGACTGTCAGACACTTAAAAAAAGCTCCCATGGAAATAAATAGGTGTACATTTAAGATACATTGTTGGACATGCTAAATCTAAAATAAACATCTCTTATTTATTCTCTGTCAAGAGAGAAATGTTTCTTTTTGATGACTGGGGTTTTGTTTATTTGGCTTCTGTTTTTTTGGGTTTTTTTAATACAATTGAATGGAATTCTCTTGTCTTACACTGGAATCTCAACTTATTTTAGTTTTGAGCAGCCAAAATGAATATTTAAGGGCACATTTAATGTCCAGAAGTTTTTTGGGGAACTTTACTGAGGATCTGATTTGCATCGTGCCATATTTCTTCCTTTGGAAACTGAAAGAACATGAGCTGCATATACAGCTCAGTGGCAGAGTCTGTTTTTGTAGCAGTTTTAATTAAGACCCCTTTTGCATTTGTAAAAGGATGTAGAAATAAATAGAAAACAAACTTTTCAATGCTCAGTATTGGGCAGGCACAAAATGTTATTGAGCAAATTTCAATTTGTTGGGATCCTTCCACAAAAGGGGGTGCCAGCCAGTCACATGCGTTGTGTGCTTGGTCTGCACATCTGCAGGGGACTGTGCACTGCACACCAATTGAGAGCAGATTCTTGGTATGTGACATGCATTTACTCTATGCATATACTGTATCTGCATCCTCCCGATTAATAAGAATGAATTAGATAAAACCACTGTTTTAATATTGGACTAGATTCAAGCACATTTTTTTTCATGTAGAATGTCACTATCTCAGAAATGCTGTTCATCTTACAGAATCCTATAATGTAGGCACATATTTAGGATTCACAATAAAATGAAAAGGTGTTTTTAATATTGTGGAGGAAGGGAGATAAGTATGAACCTTTGATGCTGGGGTTTTTTTGGCTTCTGCTGGGTCCTATTTAGGACAGAGGGCAAGAGGAGCTGATTTCACAGTTTAAAGTCCAGATATCACTGTAAGAAATTTTATGAGTAAAGGGTGATGTTTTAACACAATTAGTTTTAGATTGCACTTAATAATAATAAAAAATTGAGGGTTAGTATATAAATCAACAGGTACATCTTATCCCCATGAGCTTTCTAAAATATGATTGAGTTTGACTGTAACTTTTTCTTTGATCACACTAGGATGGGAAGAAAGATTTATGGATTGTTAATAAAGGGGAAAATTACTGAAATCAAAGACTTTTGAATAATTTCAGATTTCAAAATCAGGAATTCTGGGGGATTGGTAATAAAACTTCTTTAGTTAAGTAAGTGGGGAAATGGGAAAGCCCCACTGACTATTATAGCCTAGGAAAAGGTTACTTTTATAGGAGCTCTAGTATCAAAGTTTCATATGGTTTCCTGACTTTGGGATGCAAAATATTCTAGGCTCTCTAGAAGAGAGCCTTGGAGTTTTTAAAGGAAATTTTGAGATCTGTGCAAAATGTTGTTAGCAAGCCTAATTGCCGCCTAGGTTAATTATTGACAATTTTGGTTTGTATGCTTTTTTTTTTTTTTTCGGTCAAGGGCTGGTAAGAAAGTCAGTCAAGTGGTTTAGAATGAGAACAGCATGATTAGAGAATCCAGTAAATCAAAAGCTCCCACACAAATACTCAGTAAAATTAGCTGCACTATATTATTAATATCTGCCATGGTACCTGTGGGTTGATAGGAAATTGTATTCTGAATCCTAATTACAAAAAAGCCTGCAAAAGAAAACAAAGCTCTGAGTAACTTGAATTCGTGTTTGAACAAGTGAAAGTCAAATCAATTTGACTGGATATTTTTAAAAACAGATTTTACTTGGTTTGTTACCATTTTAATTTTTTTCCCATACTTGGTGCTAATCAGGCATGACAAATAGGCTCACCTTTGAACACACTTTGCACTAATAATGTCATAAAGTAACTCCCTTTAATTGGTACCTTAGGCTACTCTCATCAAACAAGCTCATAAAAAGAAATTAGTGACAGCTTTCACTTCTGCTAAATTTATGAAATACTTCTCATCTATGCCCAGACTATGTGTGTTTGCATTGCTACTCTCAGCCTGACCTTTGATCAAAGAAGCAATATATTTTTTTGTTCCACAACAAACTTGCACTATCACTTCCATTCAGGCATTTATTCTTGCTGTGCATAGCTATTGTAAAAACTTTGCACTTAGAAATACAAAGGTCAGTCCCTTTACCATCAGGGTTACAATTTACTATAATGTAGCAAATATGTTTTAAAGACAGATAAATAATTTTAATTTTATAATTTATTCCAGAATTGATATTATTTGCTTCACAGATTGTATAAACAAAGACTCTCATATGTGCTCATTATTCAAAACTATTCATCCAATAACTTGTGTGGATAATTCTTGTTCTTGGTCTTTAGTTCATTCTCAAGGATCTCATTGTGAATTTTTGATCATCGAAATTCCAGCTCAGTGGCTCATCACCTAAATCATATGGTATGCTTCTGCCAGGATGGAGGAACACAGCCCTTAATTTTCTACTTAATGATTCAGAAAGTGGTGAGCACTTGTCCTCTGAAAGTCAAGGCCCTTTATCAAATACCAGAACTTGAGGTCTTATCTTAGTCATTGGTTTTAGCAGATGTTGGAGGCATTGCCTGTAAATGCAGATTCAAAATTCATTTTTTTAAACTATTTAATTTTAAATTAGATACTTCAATGGATGCATCTATTTTAGTTCTTCTTTTCTGGCAAGTATTTAAGGCAACTAACTGATAAGAGTGAAATTATTAAAAGTATGTTTTTGCAAAACATAGGATCTGTAGTAGCAGAAATTCCTGCTAATGTCCAATAATATATGCTCAGGAATTGAATTATGAAAATAAAAGTTTATTTTCAGCTTTATACTACATAACTGTACAGTCTATTCTGTAACTGTTACAGTGTTGTCTATAATAGGGGTAGTTCACTGTGGAATTTCTGATCTTGATTAGTATCAAATTTCAGAGAATATCTAGATTTTACTTTCTGGATTTTATATGAACATCCTTGTCATCATTAGAGAACACTAATTCTTCCAGTGATAATATGTTTTATCATGTAATTTTGTGTGAACTGCCTTTTGCCTGCACAAGTATTTTTTCTTAGTAATGAATATTTTTAAGCTAAACTTAGTTTAAATGAAGATGTTTTATTTGATCTGTCCATAATGCCTTGATATTAGATTAATTTGGCCTTTTCTAAGCTAATTTATGTCAGAGGTTTTTCATTACAGCATAGAATTTAGAATGAATGAATTTGGCAATCAGTGATGTTTACAGTCCATAGAAATGTGCGTTAAGAATGTGTTTGGAGTATAACTATGCATCCATTTATAAACTGCCCAGGTCTTTTCAGGTGACTTTCCTGTATTTCAGGCTTTCGGGACTGATAGGGACCTAAGTTAGTACACTATGAATGGTATCAGAAGGGAGTTAATGATCCTCAGAGTCCTAGTTCTTCCTCTTTTCCCTCATTATTATAGCAGCAAGAAAGTTATTTTAGTATTTTCTAATTTACCTATCCATCTGCCCTTCTCCTGACAGTCCGTATAGATCAGTTCAACTTCAGTGATACATAAATGTGACTCTATTAACCTCTTTAGGAAAAGACAGTCCCTGTCAAATGCATAAATGTACTGTCAAAGTGACAGGTTGGATACTGTTCTGAATGTTGTTTATAAGATTTTATTTACCTCTGGTGACTTCTGTTTTATAAACTACTTGGTGCTGCTATACTCTTATTTACAGTGTGGATAAACTGTACATCCATCAAATTTAGACCAGAATACATGTCTATTGTTAAATTATGCTATGATCTGAGGAATTTTAGACAGTCTACAATCATGTAAAAAGCATTTATTAACTCTTTATGAGGAACATGTGTATTTGAATAGATATTTTTGTAGCATTCTAAGGCCACAGTGTTCAGAAAGAACAAGATTAAAAGATTTTGCTTTAATGTGAAACATTTCTGGTTGGATTTTAATCATATTTGGAGAAAAGGTGACATAATAACTTTAAAATAATATAAAAATATCTTGCAAGCTACAAGCTATTCAGCATTAATATAGCTTTTATTGTTCTTTTTTCCCCTGTGGATGAAACTTTTACGTAAAATGCTATCACTTTCCTAGTTTTTACCTGATAAAAGTTTCAAGCGTTACTAATCCATTTTTGGGCTATGTGCAAAAATTTGCAAACCAGTCAGGTACATATCTGATACCAGATATGGCAGTAGACACATTAGGGAAAAAACCCTCTCGATAATGCCACAAAATATTATTTCCTAATGTGCTCTGAGGTTTCAAAATTCAGCCATCCAAATATGTGAAAAGTCAGTGTGGAATAGAAATATCTAGTTTTTCATACTGAAAAATTCAAAATATGCAGTTAAATAACAGTTGCCCTTAGCTAGATGAATTCATTTGAATAAGTTCTTTCTCAGATCCAGTAATTCCCAAGTGGGGTTTTTGGTCTGTTTGATTTATGATAGATTTAGTGAAAAGACTGGAATAACTTACCAAATTATGTTTTCCTTTTTCTAATCATTTCCTAGCTCAGTGTTATATGACATGGACTATTTTCCATTGATTAGCACTATTTTCACACTTGGGACCTGTCCTCATCTTCTAGCGAATGGATGAAAGCCACTGAGGGGAGGATGGTGCAGAGCTTCTGCTTTGGATCAGGGGAAAGGAAGAATAAAATGAATAAATTTCAGGTTTAAATTCTCATCACAGGAAGTAGTACCTGTACCTATCAGTAAAGAAGGTGTATGGCAAACAGCTTGAAAGTGACCTAAGTGGTTACTTCCATTTACAAATGTCATTTGCCTCCCAGGGCTGCTTTCTAAAAAAAGAGAGGATGGGAAGGGACTGCTAAACATGAAGAAACTTCCTGCAAAGCCACCAGACTGGAAAAGAGGTAATTTTGCCTGAATCTATCCTGCTTCACTAAGTCAAATGGCTTGAAAAGGTACATTGTACTCTGACGTTTTCCTGTTCTAATTTATTCAGTTGACATCAGAATGTGATAAAGAAACCAGTCAAGGATGCCTTGCTTTGTAAACAATGCAACAGCCAAGTGCCATTAAGGATTTAGAATTAGAAGGTAGTGCACCAATTTCTTGTCTCAATTAACAGGCACAGTCCCTACAGTGAAATCTCAGTCTTTATTAGATATACAAAGAACTAAATTTGTGCTAATTTAAAGAATTTCTCTAAATTGCTCCAGGTGAAAATGGTGTTCTAAAGTTTATATACTAAAAACCTGTTTTTCAGATATGATTCAGTAAAGATTTATTACGAAAGTAGGATATTTGGAATGTGAAGTTAGCTCAAGGTTAAATCTTTCCCATTTCCTCCTCTTATTGAATCTTTCCAGAATCAGTTTTTCTGCTGGGACAGATGGTTCCTTAACTGTAGGGCTGATGCTGCTTCTGATCACAGGGGAAAAGTTTTTTGGAGTAAAAAACCACCAAACAGATGGTGAACATTAAAAAAAGAGATGTTTGCAAACATCCTGATGTGTCTGCAGGACAGTGACAGAGAAAGAAGTCGTCATGGTTGAGGCTGGCATTATTCGTCTGACTGGGAAGGAAGGATTTGATAGAATGGTTCATAGATTTCCATCTTTCCCTCTTTTATGGCAGTGTTCAACTACAGGTTCTGCACCTTAGTAGCTGCGAAATATACCTGAAGGAGAAATTTCTTTCTTCCAAAGCTAGTGTGTTCTAGTTTTCAGGTGGTATCCAGAAGCAGCATATTTGCTCTTTGATGTTTTTTAATTATATGTACTTTAAGTAGTGCTTTCAAAATCCTTAATTACAAGAATTCTTGCCTTAAGTATCTAAAAATTGTTTGACTTTATGAATGCAAATGTGATAAAAACCTTAAAAGTATATTAGCATTCAGAACTGCCATAACCTTGTGTAAATACTGTTTGCAGTGAATATGAAAAAATTTAATATATATAAATGTATAGTGTGGTGTAAGGTGGTCTTCATATGGTGTCACATAATTTCTGCCTATTCTGCATCCCCCACCGTTGTTCACACAAGTGACAGAATTTACACAATTAAATCCATTTATTCTAGTGCAGTACTGTGAGGGTTCTGTATCAAAACTGCTCCTTCATATTCATTATTTATAACTACTTTTTGTCTTTTCTATATTTGTGCTGTATCATACAGAAACTCAAAATACAGCTCTGAGAGCACCTAATTAAACAGGGAAACAAAATCTCATTGTTAAAAATGTTTTGTTTTTCTTTTTTTTTTTTTTTTTTTTTTTTTTTTTTGCTTCTCCTGCTAATGGCAGATACTTTGAATAGTTTTTCTTGTTTTCCATCTCTGGTTGCCTGCCAATGTTGAGGGAAGTGCCTTTTCCCAAAATTTAACTCATTTTCTGAATATGTTTCTAGGTTTATGAAAAATACATGTTTAAAAAAACCCAAGACACACAAAACCTCTCAGAGTAAGCAAAACAATTGCTGATAACTTGTCAGAATGTTGTTTTTTAAAAAAATCTACAACCCCAATAATAATGTGAAGGAACAGGTTTTAGTGGGTTCAGTATTTTTTACTCAAAGCTTGTATAAATTAATACCTTTGCCTCTGCAAGTGTCAAAACATTAATTTGTGTCAAGAACATATGCTTTCAGTACTTAAAACAAGCTTGTTTTTGTGCTGTTGCTCTGCCTTGTTAGCTCTTCCACTTCGATTGTCTGGAAAGGTTGCCCCTCTCTACGATACAGCAAAGGGGCCAGGCATAATTTTGCCATGGATTGAATGTGTGTAGCGAACAGTCATTCCTGGTGGAGAAAGGCTGAGCCTCCTGCCATTGTTCTCTTGACAAATAGTGAGTGTCCTCCCTTTCCACTGTCTGACCTTGACTAATTGTGGAGAATTGGTGCAGCTGTCCCTGGCTTATTCTGTGCTGCAACACAAGGGCATGTAAGAAACTTTAAGCTGCCATCATAAAACTCCGGTTTGAGGACTTCATCACAATGCGTAGTGCTCACTTGTTTTGCTGTGTGCTGTTTAGTTTGTTGCTGTTTTCTTCCTCTGATAGCATGTTTTAGAGTCATGCTGTGTTTTCTTCTAACTTGCACTTGTATGTATTTAAGAAATCTATACTAAGAGATTAGGGTAACAGGATATTTCTAAAATAATTGGATAAAGTCACATGGAAAAATACTTATAAAACCATCAATTAAAAAATGATGTGGAAAATGAAGCTTATCTAGAAAGTGAGTGGAAAGGCATGTTTGTACTTTTCTTTTTCCTTATTACCATTGCAATAAAAATGGTCTCTTTTGGTAGAAATCTTCAGTATATTAACTTGGAAACTGAAGAATACAATCAGAAAAAGAAGTACCATGTGCATATTAATACAGGGATAAAATTTCCTGGTGCTGCTTTTAAATATTAAGCCTAACTGAATAGTTTAAGTACTGTGTATATCAAAGCAAGCAAAGTGTTTTTCCTGTATGTAATTTTCCATAATACACAAAGTGGTTAAACATATATTGATAACAATATAATATGCAGTTAATGTAACTTGAAAATTTTATTAGAAATCTTCTGAGAGTTTTTATAGTTTTATTTACTTAATTAGGGTAAAAATTTGTTTTGTGAGGAGGGAAAATTCAGTGTACCTACACCATTTTAAAGCCACACTTAGCTTTTAGCATTAGGGGTAAATTGACTCATGTTTGAATGGTATATGGGCCTTGCATTTGGGCAAATTTAATTCACATAGAAAGAACTACTGGCTTGATTTATTTAAAACTGAACCTAGTTCAATAATGTTCAGTTTTCAGTTACTGTGCCTTTTCAGTCACACTGCTTCTCAGTGACAGATTCTTTTTATAGAATAAGCAGATTTCTGTTAAAAATAAAATCACACAGAAGTGAGGGGCCTTATTTGTCTGCCCAACATATAAGTCTTTCCAGAATAAAGAGAACTTCTGGGTCCTTGGATTGTGTTACTGCCAACAGGATTACTGTTCAAAGTAGGGTCATGAAAAAGATTAGAAAAATAAATAAAACCTCCACTAGAAGATCTGCAGAAACACAAATTTCATATTTGGTGGCAAAATATTTATTGAAGGAATGCAAGTAGTGGATGAATTTTCAGAAGTGATAAGTATTTGGTGGCTTACATCACCCTGGGCATGTCTAAGTCAAAAAAAGGCTGGCAGTGTAACACCTTACCCCATGGACTGTTTTCCTAAATCTGCTCCAAAGAGTGTGATTTACCACAGAGAATGGGAAGACTGACAAAATTTTGGTCATGAGATCCTTCTCCCACAAATACTCTGCCATTGTTAACCTGCGCAGACAGGCAAATCAAGTGTGGTGCTTGGTATGCTGCTTACTGCAAGGAAAGAGTGGCAACACATGGCCTAACATGCTGCAAGGAGACATTTTAAACATGATTGTTTCAGGTTCCTGGTAATGTGCTAGAAAACAGGTTTCCCTTTAAAATCCTTCATGTCCCTGCTACTCAGACCTGTGCTGGGACAGCCTTTAGTACCACCTTATGACAGGCTTAAAACATTTTCAGTGTTTTTAGGAATTTAGGAGATATCCAGCCTGAATGATATGACTTGAGAAGTCATGACATGACATGACATGAAAAGACTTGGTAGTCTTATGGCAATGTGGTACAACTGTGATGAGCAAGTCTTTCCTTCGTTTGACCTGAAAGCATGATGGCCATTTTTCTCCTCACCCTTCATAAGAGCTCTCTGATGACCTTGATCCCTAATTTTCTGTGTAATGGATGTAACAACCTCATATTACCTGACAGCCTATTTTTGACCTCAGAAAATTATTTGATCTTTAAATTTGGAGCAAGCCATCTTGAGAAATACTTTGACAGATGTTGAAGGTGGTTGAGTCACATTTTAATAGTCCATATGTAGAGAACAAAGTGTGTTTTAAATCCTATAACATCAGCAAAATAAAATATGTATAAATAAAATTGTTACTGTTGTTCCCCAGGAGCAGTCATGTACCAGGGCCCTGATGTACCCATGCTGCTAGAGGTGAACTGATAGCCTATAGCCATTCTGAGATGTGAAGCTCCCAAGATCTCAAACTCCAACCTAGGTACCCAGTAGGCAGATAAACCCTGTGGCCCTGGTCATAGGTCCCATGTACAAAGTCCTTCATCAACAATGCCAGTGCAAGTCCTACTTGAAGCGGCAGGGTGTTGGTTTTGCATGGCAGCATGCTGCCTTCCTGTTTGTGTCTGCACAGGTGTTGCAGGAGGTGACTGGCTCAGGGAGATATTAGAAGCTCAGCGAGCTGTTCTCCCATTTTACATAGAGTTAAAAAAGATAGAAGGATGCAATATGCTCAAAGACAAGGAATATTTTCAATCCTGTTCACACTGACAGTCTAGCTGTTGCAAAGGCATTGCAGGGGCATGTTGGGAATATTGCACATGGATAGTAATTGGAAGGTGTTCTGAAGAAGAAATTTTTAATCTAACTTTGTGGCCAAACACTTTTTTCTGTGGAAATGCACACACTGGATGGTTTTAACTGTCAGAGATTTAGATTTTCTTTTGTGTGTAGATTAGAACATGATTCCTAAGTTGCCATTGTTGTGCTTCCTATCTTCAGGTACTATGTAGATCTTGATTTTAAGCACCGAGAAACAAGCTGACTCTGAAGAAAGTGTGCAGAGACAAAACAGACAGCATGCCAATTTTTTGGCCTTTTTCACTTCTGTCTGCCCAGCAGAGAGCTAACATGTGGGAGAAACAAAGGAACAGAGTGATAGTGTTTCAGTGTTGTGTTTAGGTATGCCCTTGCACAGTTTTCAGCTGTGCCCAGCAGTGTAGTACTGGCTGAATGGTGTCTGATTCAGGCTCTCCTGAATGTTGTTTCCTAGCAGTCTTAGAGATGTAAATCATCAAATGGGGCCTGCTGGCTTGTATCTGGAAAACGGGAGTCCTTGGAATACTTATCTTTTTGTTTCTTCTTAGAGGTTATGGAAGCTTAAGAGAAGTAGTGCTTCCAAGAAAACTTGCAGGTCTAAAATAGTGTCTCTTCTGCTCTTTTTCCCCTGGATATCTGTTCACTAGTTCTTTTCATTACTTAATTTTCTAATATTCCCTCTCTGCTCCAGTAAGAAGAGTCAGCAGGTATTTTTTTAGCTTTTCTAAACTCTCACTTCCACAGGAAGGAAAATAGAATCACTGGAGACCTAAATCAGAGCAGCAGTGAATGCAGGTTATGAGCAGTGTTGGAACAGCTACTGTGTTTTACAATTTGGTACAATAGAAATAAAAAAGCTTTTTAAAAAATGAACCCAATTTAAGTACAGGTTTTCTGTGGCCCATCTCATAAATTGTTTAATATACTAGTAGCTTGCCTGCTTCTGTTCTGAGTGCATGGCTTCACTTGTGAGGAGTATGGAGCAGGACTACAATCTTTGCATTGCAGGACTTCAGACAGTCTCCCCAAATATTCTAGATATATTGGGAAGTACTGGTGGATAATATTCCATAGCTGAATTCTGGTTTTTGTGTTGAATAATCCTCCCGAATTCCGACTGTATCCTATGCATGTGTTCTTCATGTCTGGAAACACAGCCAGAATGGCTTTCAGAATGCAGCACAGAAGCTGAAAACTGAAGAGCTTAATTTTTTATTTAGGAATGAACACTAGCATTAATTAGTTAAGCCTTGAATAAAATAGCAGGTTTTGTGAGCTTATCGTGCAGCTGGGCACATCTAAACTCTCCTATCCTGAGTGTTTTGGAGCAGCTTTATTTATTTATCAAGCAGAAGTGAGAATCAGGAAGATCACATCTTTTCTCGGCTTTACACTGCCTAAAGTGTTTATGGCATCCCATGCACAAAGCAGATATGCATACAAAAGTAGGGATAACATGCAAAGGATTACAGAAGAGCTAGCTAAACTATTTGATTTTCGTATGTACAGGCACATGACAGAACATGACTTTAGCACAATGAATCTGTTTCTTAAAATCCTATGCACCATATTAACTAGAAATTCAAATAAAGCCTTGCCTTTGCTTTCAAACAGAAGAGGGATTGGCATATTTAGATTTAATGCTTCTAGGTTCTCTTCAGGAAAACAAAGCATCAAACAGTGTTGGAGTGCAATTTTTCTGAGTAGGAAGACAGTGCTACTCAGAGACAGAAGACAAATTATTATGTGTCTGGTTTCTGCAAATCTTGCTTCACGGGAATTGTAAAAGCCAAGTGCTGAGGAAGACGTGCAAGGGTTAATATAATTTCCATTCCAGCGAGTTTTGCTTGCCATTATTTTCTTTTTCTTTTCTCCCTTTTAACTGATTCATAGCATAAAATCTTCCTGGACACCTAATTATCAAGCCAGCTCACAGTCACAGCTGTCTGCTTGGAGAACCCATTAGATGCAGCAGTTGAAGCCTCCATAATTCCCCAAACTTCCCGGTTGTGAATATTAAGAAAAGATTTTTACATGTCATATGCAATTCGGAGGTGGTGTGAATGGCGTTGGAAATGACGAGCTCTGAATGCTTGTCCATCACTCCATTCACTGGTTACAGGTGGTCTCATTTTCCACTTTCAGATATCGGCTAGCTATGACAGCAGGCACTTAATTTGCATGTTCGACAGACAACAAACGGCCCTGTGCATGTCAAAATAGGTGGTGATGCGTGACAGTTCCTACACAATACTGTCTCCTCTTTGCTTGACCTTTGACCTCCCTGCATGTCTTCTTTCACAATCAGAAAAAAATGCACTTTTCGTCTTTGGAATAAATTTGATACCAAATTGATTATTTTCCTTTCTTCTTTTTATTCTTCTTTTTCCTCCTCCTCCACTTTTCAAGTATGCATGCATCCAGGCTTTCATCTTAACGGCTACAAAACTCTGCCAGAAGAGTCTCATAAAATTTAAAAATACGCAAGCAGTGAGAACAGGAAGCACCTTGTTAAAATTCATTGTAGTTAAATTGCTTGAAAGTTCTTTGTAAATGCAAATGTAACCTTTAAAAGAGACCTTAAGTTGGGTTAATATTTGTTAAAAATAAGATTTTTTTTTTTTAAATCACAAAAGTGCTTTATATTAATATTTTTTCCCCAGGCTGTATATCCATCTTTATGTGTGCAAGTTGAGTAGTTTAGTACGCATTTCAACAAAACATTTCCCAAGTGTTTTTATGGCTGCTGTGACTTGTACTAATGTTAAGTAATAAGAATTAGTCTTCCAGCATCATTAGAAACACACTTAGAGTTTAGAGTTTTATTTGAGTTAAAATGCTAAGAAGTGATTAAAGTGCAAAAATGGTTGAATGATGGCAGCAACAATGCACTTTATGGTATTATTCGGTGTTTGGTTCCTGGAAGTTGCAGCTTTTTGAGTGCTACCTCCTGGTTAAATCACATTAAAGGCAAAACTAAGGTGAGGTTGTCGCATCTGGGCACGCTTTCTCGGCGGTAAGGCAGCGTGCCTAGGGAGCTCCGATGGTACGAGCTCCTGGTGGGGGTGCGACACTACCCCCGGAGCCCTGGGATTCCCGAGCAGCCGCCAAAGGATCGGTGCACAATAGGAATGGATTGGGCCTCGCTTGCAAGTCCGAAAATCATTTATTGGAGGAACACAAAACATGACATACCTCGAACTAAGAGCAGGGATGGAGACCCCAAACAAAGGCTGTGCTGTAGTTTTTAAGGGGAAGGGGTAAGGGAGGAGTTTGGGGTCAGGAACCAATAACAAAGCAATTGAGGTGGAGCATAATATGGGGTGACAAAGCTCAAACCAACCAGGGAAAACAGAGGGAGGATACAACTTTAACTAAACCAATGGGACATCGAATAAGACAGAAGCTTCTGGACTCAGGGATAGGGTCAGGAAAGGATTGACAGCTAATAGGTGGGGATAAGGGCAGGCATGAGGGCAGCGTGACAAGGAGGTGTAGGAGAGGAGAACAAGGGATCAACTAAGGGTGAGTTGGAATAAACCATTAGGGGTGTTGAAAGTTACAATACAATAGAAAGGGGGTTACAAAGCCTTTTACAAAGCAAAGGGACATAAGAAAAATCATACCACAACAGAGGTGGATTCAAGCACAGCTCAGCATTGCAGAGTTCATCCAAGAACCTGAATTTTACTTCCAAAGATACATGTTTCCCCTTGTCTAACCAAGAATGACCATAATCCTCTCACAGATCTTAGCTGAGCTGTAGCTCTTGTTTTAATTAAGAATTAAAGGATGACATCAGATAATCACACTTCTGGGGTGTTACAAGGCTTGAGATGTGGTTGTGTACCCAATATACCAAGGGTGTGATTATTCTGTGATAACCCCACCCCTAATGAGTCATCCTGTCCGGGCCTCAGTGGGCAAATGGGCAAAGCACCATTTGTTGCTGTTGGCTTCAAGCATCAAACTGGATCAGCAGTGCACAAGCTGATCATAGATGATAATGGACTAATATGTCTTTTCTGTTGTTTTGTAATGTCTCACCTTTATGGTTTTTAGATCAAGAAAAGACTCAGCAAGTTGTAGGCATTCCTTCCCCCACCAGAGTAAAATCTCTTTCATGAAGCAGCACCTGGTAAAATTTGATGCATATGGAAATTCAGTGTTAATTTGAAATATGAGATGGTTGCTTTGTTGTGTAGTTGAAGCGCTTATAGGATTGCCTTGGTGAGTTTGTTCTGACTTTCTTGTTGTTCCATAACAACTTTGCTGTCAGTTTGGATGGTAGCTGAAGCCACCAGACCAGCTAATGCTCCTCAGGAACATTGATATACTTGAACATAGTTGGTCAGTTAAGAGCTTAGGCCATAAATACAATTGGGAAGTAAGTTATAGCATAGAGCAGGGCAATTCTTTCCCTGAAATATATTTCTACAAGTAGTATTAATCATGACATTCACAGGTGGGCTCAGAACCACGTTTTAGGTATCGACTCATGTAAATCCAAGGTGGGAAATGAGGGAACCAGTGCTGAGACATGAGGCAGTCCCAGATTTTAGCTCCAAATGGTGCTGTGACAGAGCTGCATCACAGCACCTGCTCTGTGTGTTTCACTTGGTGTGTGCAAACACTGGTTTCCTTTCAACAGGAAGGTTTGTCAGGAAGATAAAAATGATAAGGAGGGAAGGATGGCCATATTTCCTGTCAGTCAGATTGTCTGCTGATAGCTCAGGAAGGCATTTTAGTCTTTACCTTTAGTCTTTATCTCTATCCACTGGCATTAGCAGAGACACCAACAGAGGAAACAACTGTTTTGCTTAGAGGGAAACAGTTGTTCAAGCTGTGCTGCTCTTCGATGACATTAACTAGTTGGCTGAACTGCCAGCTCTGCTCTAGTCCAGGAAGAGACTTATTTCTGAGGTTAGTTCTTAGACTTTAAGGTCTGATGACCTGTGAGACTGCAGCAGTTTGTGATAGGGGGAGTTTTGTGGAGGAATTGGGTCTGAGTCACCTGGAGTAGCTTGTTCTGGCCATTGTAAAAAGTCTTGAATTGAGAAAGTCTTGAGAAATTCTTGAATTATAGTAGAGTGGAATGCAAGCTCTCACTTTCAAATCTTTTATATATTTTTTTCCATATGTCAAAGCACTGCTAAACAGTAAGGTGGTTGATCAGATACTTTTACTGCTGATCATGAATTTCTCAGCAAACATATCATAGGTGCCAATATCAGCTTAACAGGTTGTCCAAGAGCAGCTGATGCACAGGGTATCAGATACTTCAGTATCTGCCCAGGTAGACATAAGCCAGGAGTCATTAGTTTCTCATGGGACTTACCAAGTGAGGCTCAGGGCTCTGCTAATGGATACCCAGCTTCTGCATCTGACTTTTTGTGTCCAGTCATCTCAGAGTACAGGCAAAGGAGGGAGACAAGCACATACTGTGCAGTGGTCTGTTTAAAGTGGATAGATTAGAGAATTATATCTTTGGAGAGGGCAAGGTATATTCAAAGACATAAGGAAGGGAAGAGGGATGCAGCCAGCTTTGAAATCATGAAAGATGCTTTATTTTTCTCCCCTCTCTTCTCCCATCCTATAGTAACCTAGCCAAAGTTGAACTATGTGCAGCATTAGTGATGAAGTAAAACCGAGAGGAACGTACAACAGCTCTTGCTCTGTCAGTTGTGTTTTCTTATGCATTTGCTTTTGGCATGAATCCTGGCATACTCTGGATGGATACTCAGCTTTCCCATTAGAAATTCACACATCTAAGAATTTGTAATGAAAAATCAGAGCCTAAGTGAAATCCCAAATAAGAGAGGAATTGAATTTCCAGAAATTGCATCCAACATGGTTTGATGACCAGCTTATTTGTTTAGGAAATTGTATTTCTTCCTTGATTTTTGTGAAAATAGCACTCATCTATCCAACTCTTACTTGGGTGACCATTGCTTGAAGTTCTACCTTTGCATATAATTTCCTGGCTTGTCATTTCTCATCCTTGCTTGGGAATATCTCACTCACTAATGAAGGCACAGGTTTTTAGGATTTTAGCACTGGAGCTCTGATGTGTTGTACAACTGTTTCTGTATGTCTGAGGCTGTAAGGTAATGAATTTTTCAAAACTATGGGTGACTTAGACCTTATCACTTTAAATGGAAACAGAACTGAGAAAATAAACTTACTGTTAACTCAATTAGTATAAAGTGATATACTAAAGCAATAGGAACCAAGAGTAGTCTAGTTTATTTTCTCAGATCTCAGGAAGGTAGATATAAGGCTTGAAAGTTATTGGTAATCTTTCTGTTACAAAAAGATGCCTTTATAGTAGTATTGCATCTGTTACCACCTAGTGCGCCGAAATACAACATTTAATAGCATTCCATTGCCCCTGAATATATTTGTATGGGATTGCTTTTCATTGTGCAGTTCTCATGCTCATTAAAAGAGGGTAAATTTTATGGTCTGCTTACTACAATTTTTTTTTTTTTTAAATTCTTTCTAATTTAACTTCTCTGGCCAAATAAAGAGGAAAAGAAAACTGTGACAATTATTCTTGGATCCATGGGTGACATAGTTCCATCTACCTGTCTTTGTCCTTTCAATTCAAGGATGAATATCAATTAATGATTGATTGCTAAAAGCTCATTAAAATATCTTTTGCCATAAGTTTGTAATATTTCTTTTTGATTTCTTTTTAATTACAATTGAATAGTAAATTTAAATTAACAAATAAGAAATTTAAAGTCTACTTAAATACTAAATACAGTGCACAGATTCTTCAGTATGGAAGAGGACAAAAACAAGAGAGACAACAACCATAACATCCAGAAAGAAAGCAAAGAAGGCTTTGTTTTCATTCTGTTTTGTGAGAGCTGGTATAACACAAGTGCAATACAGATACATCTTGTTTGAGGTCAGATTTTATGCTCCCCTTCAGAGATCTGGGGTAGGCATTGTCTGATCAGCATCTGCCTCATTGGAGCACTTTATAGATCTTGAAAAGCTTTCCTTCATTGAGAACAATCTCAAAAATTTAAATTTGCCTAAAGCTTATTTCTTTCTCAAAAGAAAGACTGGGGTTTTTTTAGTTGCTCTGGCATAGTTGAGGTTTGTTCTCACTTGTTAAAATGATAAGATCATCTTCCCTTGTCTTTATTTGTATCTATGGCATGAATGAAGGAAGTACTTCTGTTCCTCTTTCTTCTTTCCTCAAAGAATTTGACATAGAAGCCCTGGAGCATCATTCTCAGGATACCAAATCTACTCTGCAACAGCCTTGGGAAACTGAACAAGATCCAGAATTTGAGTAAGAAATCTGAACCATGCATAGGTGGGACTTATCTAACACACTTTAGATTCCTGTGTCAACTTTAAGTTCATTAAGCTCCTTCTGTAATCAGGAGATAGAGTGTGATTTGTTTCAGGAAAGGATCAAAGAGACCTGGGGGAAATCTACAGAATCACTGTAATGTGTGACAGTGTAGAACACTGTCTCTGACTAGATGCCAAACATTCAGATGGAAGTTAGGTCAGACAAGTTCTCTTGCACATACTTATTTTGAGCTTGCACAGATAGTACTCCTCTGTAACAGGAAAGTCCTGAATAGAGTATGTAAGAGGGAATTACATGTGATCATGGAATTTGTTGGCTTAGGTTAGTCATTCACATGCAGGCCATGGGAGATGCAATCACAAAATGGTAGTAAAAAGCAAGCAACAGATTGTTGTAAGTTGCATTGTTAAAATACATCTTCCAGGGTTGTTATGATGTGAGAAGGTCTGATGATGTCTTGATTATAATTTCCAAAGTACATAGATATGTAGAACTTTACCCTTTTCAGGTATGCTCCTTCATGAACAGAAAGTGTTGCAGGTTGCTCCTTCCAGCTTGACACTGCTCTGTCTGAAACCTGATGCCCAACTAACTGAATTAGCATATGCAATTATAAGAGCCTTTCACCAGAGCAATGGTTCATATGGATGAACAATGAAGTCAGCTGCCAGATCAGCGCACTTCAGTGGAGCATTTCTGAACCTTCATGTAAAAAGCACCTTGCATGTCACCTGTGGCCTTGCCATTTTGGGATTTTTTTTTGTTTGCTTGCTTTTTGAAGTAGGGTCTCCCTCCTAATTTTGACAGTACATTTAAATTACTGCATCTCTAGAGCTAGCCCAAACTTAAGTGAAGATATTCTACTTTTCCTTTGTTTACTGTTTCTTGACTGTTGATGTTTCAGCTGTCAGCATACACATAGCATGAATATATTTTTGTTTTCAAAGTTTTGAAAAGGAGATCGAAACCTACTTCTGGTTTCATTTCTTTTTTTTCTTTTTTCTTAAGTGTGATATGTGATGACAAGTAGACCAAGTAAAAGTCAATCTGTGGTCAGCCATATCTAAAACTGAAAACCTTATGGCAGCTGGCCATGATAATCCCACTGAAATAAACTTTAATTTTTTTGTACTACTATTAGTGACTATGCTATTGCTATTGCTATAATACTAGTGACTGTATTAATGACATGAATATAGTTACTCCACTCCCCAAATCTGATAACATGTTTGATAATCATTTCATGAGAATTGAGAACATGCACCAAAAACTTAGAAAACGTCTCTTTCTCATATTTAGTGCTCTGAAATGTACAACTGTAAATTCCTGTCAGTTTTAATTTTGACATTACTGTCTTGCCTGATACATTTCATTGTGGGGTGTTATTTAGTGAGTGTAATGGGTCTTTCATCTAAACTTATTAATGCTATCTAAAATGAGAAAGTGTTTTTTATACCAATTCCTAAAATTTGAAAAAAAAGAAGCATACACATTTCTCAGTGTTTCAGTGAAATAAAATGGAGAAATGGTGACATTTAAAGTTTTTTCTTTGTTTTTTTCTCTTTATTTTTAGGTGGGTTTTTTTAGAGACATCTTTTTGCACATTTATGAACCATTTGGAGCAGACTAGAGCCTATTTTCTTATTGACTCCAGTAGAGCAAAACTTTATTTCTTCTGTTTTGCTTCACATTTTCAGTGTAGCCCATAATCAGTAAGAGAAATCATGAGCAGTCTAAAAATTGTTTATCCTCTAACTTCTAATAGAGAGCAACACAAGTTGAGAATTTTCCAAAATGAATAGGTTTGTATAAAATCTACATCCTTATTTGCAAACCTGATCAGACAGAGAAAAGGTGCTGATGAGATTTTTTTCTAGAGGTGATTCCTAACCACTTCCTTCAATGTCAGATTCAGACAGAAATCTAGCCTTTCAGAGTTAATTTGTAGCTTAGTGATTTCAGGTAACCACCCAATCTTTTGACTTCAAACTCACCTGCAGTATAGTTTGTCATAGCTGGGTCCTGATTTTAGATGAAAGCTTTTGTGGTTAGTCCCAAGATGCTGCAGATTGGTGAGCTCTGATTTAAACTTTGCCACATCAAAGACTGTTGAAGTCAATTCTCCTTTTCACAGGGAGTGTTGTATGATTAACTTCTTTATACCAAGACATGGAAGCTTACCTCCAGGAAAGGCATTTTTTTTCTGCTGACCATTTTACATTGGTGTAAAGTTTAATATGGTTTAGAAGTTCCCTCCTTTCCTTATATCAACCAAGTTGTGAATTTCCATTTTTCCATGACATGTCAGACCTTATATATATGACCCAGGGCAGAATTTGAGCATCTGAGATGGGATCCATACACAAACTGTCTGTGGCATCGCGTCACCTCAGATTTAGATTTCCTCTGCTACGTGTCCACTTCTGTTCAGAGTGGAGTTCTTGACATTGCCAGTAAACTCTTACTGGCACACATGGGGCCTAAACTAGGTTCCTAAATCTCTGAGGTGACCATATGGCTGATGAAAAAATAATTTACTATTTAGTGATCTTGGTCATATACCAAATAATTGTAGGAAATTTGAGAAGGAAAAAATAATCAAAATAATTTTTTAACAGTCAAACAAATACCAGAGGAGAAAAAAAATCCTACAACTCTCCTCTAGAACTTTTAGTGTAATTTCTTGCAGTTCTCCTGAGCAGTGAAACTGTATCACTGACAATTAATGGTTCTTCCATACCTGTTTCCATCTGCTCCTACAATTCCAGGATTAGTTTTAACCTCCAGAGGCTATTTTGAAACAAAATGGTTTTTTATTGCATTTCATTATAAAAAGCATAAATAATTTCCAAGTAGAAAGTTGAAATCTCATAATACAAACATAAAATAAAACAGAGATCTTAAAACATCAGATATTTCATACTGCTGATAGATAACTTATGTATCATGTTTGGAGCAGAAAGAAATAGTTTTCTTGATTCTCCAGTTTTACTTCTTTGTGTCTTTTTCATTTTCATGTGAAGTGCTGCTTTTCCAATCAAAAAATTGCTGTCTTGTCTTATGGACTGAATGCAGTAAATGCCTGTCATTGCATCTCCCTTCACCCCTTCCTCTAAGCCTCCTTTCTCCAAAGATAAAGGATGTGCTTTTATTGGAAAATATCATTTGCAAATTCTGATATTAAAGTAATAAAGATAATTGTCTAATTTCCACGGAAAGTATTAATAAAATATCCAGAAGCTCAAAGTCGGGTTACAGTTTTCAGGGCATTTTTAATAATTAATGGCTGTGTGATAACACAGACAGTAGTGTTGCATGCATCTCCATGATCTCAGCCTAGAAAAGTGTTTTCTGTAGCAATCCTGAAGCATTGTTATGTTGAACTGTGGGACAGTTTGTTGAAAATTTTATTACACACCAAACGTAGAAAAAAAAAAGATGAATGTAAAATTTAAAAGCATAATAAAATTGGTCCAGACACAATTCTGGCCAATTAAATGTTGTTATGTTCAGCAGCAAAAAAAGGCTAAACAGATGGCAAGCTGTTAAACTACTCAAAATATCACAAACATTAGTAGGTTACAGGTGCTATACCCCATACACATTATAGGATAACTTTGTAGCCATGCTTTTGTTTGTTTGTTTTACTTTGTAATTTGTACTTCTAATTTTTGTCAAGCCAAGCTAGGCCTTTTGTGTTTCTTATAGGCAAAATTCAGACTGAGAATATATTGAATTTTTGGGGATGGAGAATGTTGGTTTAGGCAGAGGTGAAAAGTTAGACCACTTGAATCACTTCCTTGAAATGAAAATACCGAAAACACCAGAAAGAAGAAAACTCAACTGCTTTTGTTTTGCTACAACACAAATTTAAAAAGTATCTTTGAAATTGAAGAATTCACATCTGGAGAAGAGATATGGACCAGATAAAACCCCAAAACATTTTATAATTAGGTTTTGGTGAAAAAAATTTAAAATCTTTGTTCTATCCTTTTCTTTTCTGTCCTTACCATCTGCAACTCTTTCAAATTTTAGTTTAGGTCTTGTACTTCAGACTGAGATTGTGCGATTGCAATTAAATGAATAAATCAAAGCAAGACCATAAACTTAGCTGATTGCAGTCCTTAAATTATTGTTAGTTTATAAAAATGCTGTAAGGACAGACTTTTCATTCTGTGCTAACTTTGATAAGCCTTAATTGTATCTATGGAATATACAAAATGGAAGAAAATTGAGGTATATGCACTTAAAGCTCTGAAATTATTCCAGAACATTTTACACTAAATCAGCTGTATAAATGGCAGCATTATTTTTAGTGTATTTTAAAATAAATTTACTTCTCCTTCTGTTAATCAAATGATAATATTTGAATGGTATATATTATATTATACATTAAAATAATTCTTAATTTTGTTTTGTCTGGAAGATAGGCAGGTATAAGGTTTTAAAAAGCAAAATTAAAGAATGAAACTCAAAATTAGCATTTTGGACCACAGAGCAGCTAAACATATGTGCTCCTCAATACGTGTGTAAAATTAATTTGAAAAAGTTTGTTGTAAAACCGTGCAAAAAGATCACTTAAAAGCTAGAATAATTTCATCTGAGATCACTAGAAATATAAGGAATTGCCAGCTGAGTCAATCTGCACTTGGAAATGTATGAAACTTTAATATTTTATACTATTACTGGGCAATACAGTGGTGTTCTTAAACCCATAGTGCATTAAGTAGTGGGAGTAAGTGTAGAATTTAGCACATACTCGGGGTCTCTTCAGCAATACTCTTGACCATAGGCTGAAGGGGTTTTATCCTAGAAAAAACACTTTTTTGGAAAATAGAGCATTATTAGCAGAGTGGGTCAGTGTGGAATGCCAGGAGTAGAGAGGAGTTCAAGTAGTATGTGTGTTGTGAAAACAGGTAGTTACCAAATATTTGCAGCCTTGACTCCAGCAGGTACTTCTAGACACCTGGTGGGAGCCTGATTTGTCTTGTTCACTCCTGGAGTGAAAGGAGGCCAGGTAAATTCTGGAGGCCAAATAATTCTCAGCAATTTACAGGGCAACTCCCTGTCTTACGTGAAAATAACCTCAGGCTTTCTTTCTATTTCTGTCATGTTGTTACCTGCATTTTGATTATAGTGTACCATGACAAGGCTGAAATCTGAATTATCAAAAGGTACAGTACTTCAAGGCTTTGCTCTTCCCAATCTCTTCTTGTCAAGTGATCTGTATCACTTTTCTCATCTCCTGAGCTGTTCTCTTGCTGGAGCTGGTTACCTGCTGCTGTTTACCAATGGTGGTTGTGTTTTTCACAACCATTTGTTGGATATGTCAAAAGTACATAAACTTGTTTGTGCAGCTCATCTCTTAATATGCCCTTTCATAAACCCAGTTGAACAAACATAATTTCAGCCTTTTGATCTCTTATCTTGTCTAATCCTAAATACTTTGTCTTCATATAAATTTGGTAAAGATCTCTTTCAGTGGAGGTTTCTTTTATTCTTAGTCTTGCATATTCCACTCCTTTGCTACTGCTGTCATTCACTGTGATTTCTTTTTTTTTATTTCATTGAAGGTTGTTAGATGACCACCTTGTTCTTTTCTCCTATTTGTACTTCTGTGTGCACAAATATTAAGTTTTGTGTTCTGAGATAGTACTACCTTTTAGAAACTTGCTTTTCACATTATGCTGTTCTTTCTGCACTTGAAACTCTGTAATGCTGTTCCCTTAAGAACGAATTGTTTGTCTTGTTTGCCCAGGCTCAGTGATATGCAATATTATATAAGAAACACATTTACTTCCCATATATTATATGGGAGTGGGGTAGCAGGTAGCAAATATGTACATAGTGTACATAGTCTCTCCAGTCTGCTCTAATCTGCTATTACCTATTTACTGTAAATTATCTGAATGGCTTACCTTCATACTGAGTGAATGATGAAGTTAATATTTAAAAGATGGTTCACAGAAACAGAAGAAAAGGTTCTTTTAAAGTTCTGGTGATTGACACTTAATTGGCAATATTTGGCTAGATGCTCTTGATGCCTTACATTTTAGCTTTCACGGTCTTGGTGTGTAGCTCTGAGCTTCATATTAAGTGTTAGTAAATTCTCTTCACAGAGTAGGTAAACAAAACAATCTTTTTCCAGCTTAAGACCAAGGACAACCATTACAAGCCTCAGGCCCAAAAAGCATAAACAATGATGGACTGAAGAGCGCAAACAAGGAGGATGGGACTTCATAATCTGAAGCTGTAATTGAACAATTAACCACAATGTGTAAATGGACCAAGACTTATAAAAGTGTGAAACCTTGTGACTGGTCATCCATTTTGTGACCATTTTGGGACCACCTTGGGTGTAGCCCTGGCCAAGCTGTTGTACTGCCCAAGCTGTATCCTTTAAGGCTTTTTAATAAGTACCTACATTATTCTCTAGCTCTGTCTAGTCTCTGTTCCAGATCAGCCTCCCAAGACATCACACTCCGTGGTTCTCACTTGTGGGTACTGGCTGCCAAAGGTACAAAGCTGGTTTTGCATCAATTCACATGATTTCAGCTCTGAGGGTTTATCCAAAAAGACTTGTTGGTTTTGCACTAAATCTTCAAACTGTGAACATTTCCTGTGTAAAGGAATGAAATCTGTGGTCCCTAGAGCAAAGTTGCCCTGATATTGACCTGAGAGGCCTTCCTGAGTGCCTCAGCAATTTGCATCTCTGTAACTCTTTTACCATGTCTGCACAAAACTTTATTTCCATCAGTATGTGGCTGCTACTAAAGGAAAAGAAAATAGAGGTACTTCAGATACCTCCTTGGCATTGCTAATGAAACAACACTTGGCTATGGCTTCCTTCTCCCAGCTGACTCTAAGGCTGTCAGCATTGCCTGTCAGCATTGCAGGAGCAATGGCTGTGTTTCAGCTTTGGCAGGTGTGTTGTTGTGACATGCTGTCCTTTCAAACTGTCTCTCCCACTCCTCTGAGTCTGTTGTGACTGCAGTTTGCCAGTCCTTGGACACAGCCGTGTGCACAGCTAGACTCTCTGGGTAGGCAGGGCTGACGGATGATTATGGCCAAGCTGCACTTTAGCAAAGCTGTAGGGAAGAGGTGCATGCAGCAGGCTGTTGCTGTAGCTTTGTGATTTCTTTCACTGCACTCTCAGCTTCAGGACTGACTCTTACACGCCAGCGGTGGCTGAGAGCACTACTTCATAATTTTGATCCTTTCCTTTCCTTTCCTTTCCTTTCCTTTCCTTTCCTTTCCTTTCCTTTCCTTTCCTTTCCTTTCCTTTCCTTTCCTTTCCTTTCCTTTCCTTTCCTTTCCTTTCCTTTCCTTTCCTTTCCTTTCCTTTCCTTTCCTTTCCTTTCCTTTCCTTTCCTTTCCTTTCCTTTCCTTTCCTTTCCTTTCCTTTCCTTTCCTTTCCTTTCCTTTCCTTTCCTTTCCTTTCCTTTCCTTTCCTTTCCTTTCCTTTCCTTTCCTTTCCTTTCCTTTCCTTTCCTTTCCTTTCCTTTCCTTTCCTTTCCTTTCCTTTCCTTTCCTTTCCTTTCCTTTCCTTTCCTTTCCTTTCCTTTCCTTTCCTTTCCTTTCCTTTCCTTTCCTTTCCTTCCCCTCCCCTTCCCCTTCCCCTTCCCCTTCCCCTTCCCCTTCCCCTTCCCCTTCCCCTTCCCCTTCCCCTTCCCCTTCCCCTTCCCCTTCCCCTTCCCCTTCCCCTTCCCCTTCCCCTTCCCCTTCCCTTTCCCCTTCCCCTTCCCCTTCCCTTTCCCCTTCCCTTTCCCCTTCCCTTTTTTTTTTTTCTGAGGCATTTAGGCAACATTTAACTAAAAAACCGCAAACCTAAAGACTTGTTCCTTATAAATGTTTCTTATCATATCTTACCTATTCAGTGCAGAAAGATTGTTGTTTCAATGTAGAGGGATTTTGGTTTCAAGGATGAGGCACATATTTTTCTGCTTATTTGCATTGAATCAGAGTGCTGAAGAATTTTGTTCTGATAATATTTTTGTGCTCTGGTGTCTGATATGAAAAAAGTATCAGGTGATCAGGCAGCTATTTTCAGATGTCCTGCAGCTCAAAATCTTGACTTAGCCATTCTTCACCTTTGTTGCTAATTAAGATGTTGCTGAAGACATTCTAGAGAAATAACTCTCTTTAATAATTTATATTCCCAGCTGACCATTCTAAACCAAAAGTTTCTTTATATACATTGTATTTGCAAAAAGGAGCACTGAAAGAGAGGGTGTGCCATCTAAAACAAATGTGGAAAACCAAGAGAAGTATATAAAGGAAAAAAGACTAGGTAAAACATTTCCAAGAGAAAATAATCTTAAAAAGAAGGAGAGGTAAATGAGAAATTGTAAAATGTTGTATTGTAAAATGAGAATTTGTGACAACTAGCCCAGCCACCTTTGTTTCTGCAGATAAGAATTTCAGAGGGTTGTTCAGTGTGTAGATTGGTTTGAAAGCTAGCATAAGAACCAGCTTTTTAATTTTTTTCTTCTTCAAAAATATGATTATTTTCAGATTCCGTCAGGATGGCAATGTAAGAGTTGTGCCAAATGTAGGAGGCATGTTTCAGGGAAAAATAAACAGTGCAGGGATGTGTTTCTAATTGTTATTATAATTTTAGAAGGAAAAATTAACTTAAACATTAGTTGTTGACACCTAAAATATTGTTGTCTGCTTCCTACCCAGTTATGCTGAAAACAAATACAAAGAGATTAAATTCTATCATAAAACTGTGAAACTGGAGAAAATTCCTGCCATTGAAATTTGAAAATTTCAAATGGAACATTGCCATAAACTTGGTGGTACAAGGAAGTTATGGCTGAAGATGGAGTCTTCGGAGTTCATTTGCTTGAAAAGAACAAGTGCCTACTGTTGATCTGACTGTTTTTATATTGATGTTGCACAATGAGTCATGTTTTACACTTTGGTAGTTGTGGCTCTGCACAAGAAAATTATTTGATCCTCATTTGCCATTAATTAACAGTTGTGCATATATTCCTTGAAAATATGTTTTTGTATTAATGTATATTTTATGTCTTTTCCTTCTTTGATATTTTGTAGAATGTCAGTCTTCGCTTTATTTAGCCTTAGTAGTTGCTTAGTGATGGAATTTTAGTTTTTCAAGCCTCTTCTAAAAGTAGATTACTTTGCCACATGTCTTAATGCCTTTCCTTAAGTGTTTACTCTTCTAAAAATATTTTGGAAGCAATTCCAGATATCTTCCTAGAAAATGGTTAGAACACAGTGCTATTCAAATGCATTTATTTCTTTGTGTTCATGTTACAGGCTTGTATGTATGTATAACTGATATGCATGTTAAATTTTGGCTGTTTCCATTTGCAGGCCTGAAGAATTTGTGTGCTTCAAAACCAGTCTGCTTTTTCAAAGACATCAGGCAATGTGATAAAAGATGTTGAAACAGAGCTTTGTGGTGATGATATCCTTTACTGCAAATGATACAAAAGTGCTGAAAACTACAGCATAATGTATTTAAAACTAAAGCAATAAAGCAAAACTACTGAATATACTTCCAGCTTATTTTCATAGTTGGCAACAGTGGAAACAATGAAAAAGTCAGAAATATGTAGATATAAAACATCAGCAATTACTTCTCTTATGAAGCCAAACATTAAGGGATTTTCTTCACTAAGTTCATGATAAAGTTTGAGACTTTTAAACTTTACCCTTTTTTACAAAGAATAACCTCCTGATCTATCTGTACAAGACATTTTCCATATGCATTAACCACTGAATTAACATCTTTTAATCAAAACAGAAAACAAGAACAACTAGTGAGTTCTCTTTGGATATAAGTTCTCACTGTTCTCACTCTTCTTTATCAAGTGTGTTTTCCTTTTCAATACCTGTAAATATGATGTATATGTATATGCCTTACAGCATCTAGTTTTCATCAAGTAGATTCACATGTGTATATGGGACATAACAAGTGAATCAGAAATAAGTCAACAAATGAGGTGATTCAGAAGTGTTCTTGAAAACAAAGTACTCAGAACTTTTAAATTCTCAAGGCAAGTAATTTTGCCTGACTTGGTATGGACAGCTTCGCAGTCTTGAGGTTTCTTAGGGGTTCAAAGGGACAAAAAATATCCATAATGTCTCAAAGAAAGATGTAGATTACACCTTGAAAATATATACAGTGGGTTATAGATGTTACAGAAAACCAGATTTTCTGCAGCTTCTAGTGTACAGAAGCCTGGATTTTATTTTTCAATGAACTGGACCCATAGCTAGTAAAGAAAAGCAGTTTAAAATGTACTTTTGGCAGCTTTAGTATGCTCAAAATGTACACTTATTGCCATATCATATCAAACACATTTGTAACCTCTTTCACGCTAAACTTTTCTTAATGTGCTTTACAGAAACAGATCAACATATTAAAGGGATACTGTCAAGGCTGTTAGTCCTAAAAATTGACCTACTTTGACACTGGTCCCATACTGAAGCTTTTACTTCTGAGGTTTGTTCTGTGTCCTTGTTCCTGAATAACTGTTCTACACAAAGGCTAAACATAAAAATATACAGTCAAATAAATTTTGTTTCAAAAAGGGGAATTTTAGAAAATATGATTTTTGGGAAAATTCTAATTTTGTGATCTTTAGCAGTGTTTTTTCTTAAGGTACAGGTGTAATTGCTGTCAATGTCAAGAAGAGATGCCAGTACTAATATAATGTGTGACTCATAGGGCTGAATGTTTATGTCTTGGCAGGTTGATAGATACAGAAGTGACTAAGATCTATTGAAGTGCTGTGTGGAGTAAGAAAGTCCATTCAGCCCAAAAGTTTGTTCTGGCTCCTCAAACTTAACAGCCCTCTTCCAAAGGTGGCTTGCATTTTCCTGGAGCAGGTAGTCCCTGCTTTCCCACAGATTAGGCACTCTATTAGAATGAGTTAATAATTAACCATTTAAAGTTTTGGTAATGCCAGGAGCTTAGCTATATTGATTCAGTAAAACTATAATGTATCTCATTGCATGCCAGGCTGGTAAAATAACATCACAGACTACTGAATTTATTGCCATGATTATCTTGATAAAATCCTTACTTTTCTCTAATGATTTATATTCTTGGGAAACATTAATTAATACAACCCCATAACTTTGATACAAATTACTGTAAAGAAAATAAATGGTGTGGTACCCCAGCAAATCTGTATTACACACGAATACCTAGCTCATGCTATTTGCTAATTGTCAGTTATTTCATAATGACAGGCATTCTGAAGTACAGAGCAGAGATACTTTTAAATACAACATGCACTGATCCAAGATGTGGACATACATTTCAAAAGCCAAAATACATATTTCTAATCTGGGCAATTCTGTTACAGAAATCCAATTTGGAGTACATATCTGCACATGACTGACATCTCATCCCCTCTCTATTTGTATTGGCTAGTAATATTAAGAAGAGAAATAACTCATAACTGATGTTTTTATGACAACAGACCTGATGTTTTTACAGGAAAGCTGACATTTGTAAAGTCTTGTGCCAAATTCCCTGCCAAGTCCCACATTTCCCAGGAGGTGTGATCTGGCAGTGGTTTTGCTGGATCTATACCAAAGAGAATTTAACATCCTCTTGCAAATAATTTGCAAGCCAATGCTACTGGGAAGCAAACAAGCAGTACCTATTCATCTGCATTAACTGGCTCAATGTATTTGATAGAGAAATATTTTATTCCATTATTCAGTCATATTTCTTCTGTCACACCTGTGTAGCTTACAGAAAGACTCACATTTTGTTTCAAAAATCTAGTTCAAAGAAATAGAACAGCATTGCTATTTATTCTGCTACAGTATTTCTTCAGTGGTTCAATATCTAATAATGCTTCATGGTACTAATATTTGGGGATTTGGCTGTCATCAGAAATGAAGTCCTTACTGTAACAGAGATAGCATATTGAGAAGGTTATAGACTTGCACTTCATTTTGTAATGTCAGAAAAATTTGCTATGTTTGATTTTTTTCCTTTGCTCTCTTCTTTGGGGAATTAATTTCTACAACAAATGGACATTACTGTTGGATTTCAGAACTGATTCTGTGCAGTTTTCATGGACGCCTCTGGCTAGCTGAAGGCTGCCATCGTATAACTGTTGCTACCGGGCACGCTACGTGGTTGGTCTTAACTCCCATTTCCCCCTTCCCCTCAGGAAAATTCACCGAAGTTTGTATTCCTCCTGGCGAACCCTGTAGCTGTCTTAATAACCTGAAGCCTGTCCCCAGGCTACCTGTCTTGGTGCTATCTCATCCTCTGTCTTGTAAACCCAAAAGCGGTTAATGTGACTTCAGCAGAGGGTCAGAATCACCCACTGTCGGCTTTCTTCAGTGTTTCTGAGCTGCTTTTGGTCCTAACAGAGGCCTCTAGCAAGAAATGTGCCTGTTCTCTGCATGGCACTTCTGACAGCTCTTCTGTGTCCACCTGGAGTGTTGCTTATCACAGGGAAAGGGGAAACTGATCAATACAGGGTTCAGATATAGTTACAGACCAAATATTTAATGCAAACGCTGCACTTCACTCAGTTTATCTCAGCTTGAATAGAGTTGTGTGGCTGTTTATGGCACAGATGTGCATCAATATATTATTTAGCTCTTGTTACAACTTCTTTGAAAACCCTGGTGTATAGTCTCCATAATTTTCAGCACTTTATAATAAACTGATAACCGAACAGTTATTTGAAACTCAAATAACTGAAGGGCATTTTTTGGAGATCTGTTTCCAGTTCTTTTCATTTATTATCTTTAATATTTGTAATTCTTTATAAGTACTATAGCTATTATAATTTGTGTCTATACTCTGATTTCTCCTGTTTTTTTCAAGATTTTCCAGAAAAACACTCCTTCTTCTTCTTGCACATGTCTGTAAACTTTTTTGTAACCTCAGTACTCTGCATATGAACTTTTAGGTATGTCTCATTTGTATTCTATTTCTTGAGAGCTTAACCTCATGTCTGCAACTTAACTTTTTTTTCCTATTCTTTTAGACTATTTTGTTCTACAGCAATTGCATTATATCAAACTATGAATAATTATGTCAAACATTATATGTAAGAAATCTGTAGCAGGGCAGAAAAGGGTTATGGATTCAAGCTTTGGTCTCTGGGTTTTGGCTGCTGCCATCAGCCCAACAACTGTAAAATCACCCTGTCACACTAACTTCCCTCAGCTACTGGTTCTCAAAATTGATCTCTACTGGGGAACCACAAGGTGCTTCACAAGGCAAGATATTTGCTTGTTGTTTCTAAAAAAACACCCTTAAAAACAGGGAACAGTTAAGTTTGGAAGGGAACTTCTGAAATTTTCTGGTGTAACATGCTACTCAGGGTATATATGACTTCAAGGTTAGGTCATGTTACTTCTCATGTTCTTCATATTTCTCGATTATATGCTGTTTGTGTGTATAGTGTTTTAGATATATATATATTGTTTATCATACAGGTCCGTGTTCCAGAAAGACAGAAGAATGCAACCATACATTTTTAGTGTACATGCATACATTGACACACCTTTCAAACTGTGGTGTATTCCTATGAAACTATAAAATATAATTTAACATAATATAAATAAATGGTTTACTCAGACTGTGAAGAATGATTACAATAATCTTGGATGTCGCTGCTTTAACTAAGACTTTTCAGCTTATTTAGGCAAATTTCCTGCTCATTTCATGGCCTGAGGTCAATGTCCTTTACCTCAAAGGATTTCCAAAATGTAGGGAACTGCATTAAATTACTTCCTTGTTATTTTTTCTCTTCTATTCTGTTTACTAATTTCTTATTTTAACTTTTTTTTCAGTTTCAGGTTGATCTCTGCCTTGCTACTAGGACATGTTACTTGTGAAATTAGAACACAAGATATCTTATTTATCTCTGTTATTTTTGGCCTATGGAATATCTGATCTTCCTCTGGTTTCTTAAGGTAGAACATTTTGTTGATTTAGCTTTGTTTCTCTTTCTATCACATTTAATTATTCACTTGTCTCAGTTTTAATGTTCTATTTCCAATAGGCTGAAATTTGTGCTCTCCTCAAGTGGTCAGGGTGCTGTGTCTCTGCTACAAACATATTTGGAGGGATTCCTAGGAAAAGATAAAATATTCTCAGGAGCAGGAGAGAAAGAAAAAGCAATATATTTGCAGTGATTCTGAGGTATGCTTGCTTCTCTTCATGTACTTCCAGGGGAGAGAATTTCTGTTGATGTTCCAACGGAAAGGGAAGGTGTTGTTCCAAGCATGCCATTCAAAGATAGATGTTTCTCCTTCAGTAAAAGGGGTCTGGTGGCCCTCTGTGACAACGATGATATAAAAATGCTATTTACTTGATTTTTGATGAAAGCGTCAAGTACTTATTTCACATCTACTCAAAAAGAAGAGCTGTCGTAGTTTTTCTGTCCTGTATATTCACAAGGAGATACAACTGCATGGTTCTGAGGTCTGACTCTGCACTTTTGCCTAATCAGAGCAATTTTCCTGCTTGTCATGCATAACATTACTACAGCTTCAAGCAATTAATTGGATACTTCTGTACTAAGATATCCACAAACTGAAGACTTGTGGAGCATAATAGATGAGCTGTCTGCATCAGAACTGCAGCCTTAAAGATGACAACCTGCAACGTCCAGCAAAATTTCTTTCTTGAGTGGCAGTCCTTAATGCTGGCATATATTTGATGTATGCTAAACATATCCATTGCATGTCAGTTTACAGACCTTTAATTCTGCAGACTTTTCAAATTTGTTTTGAAATTCTCAGTACGAGTTTTAGGATAAAGCCTCATAGACTGAGATCCTGCACAGCTCTGCTTGAAGATTACAACCTCATTATAAACCTGCTTTTGTAAAAAAGTGGAGTCTGGGTGCCTTTGACAAAGTTTTCTTGACTTATCATGAAAAGTGCTGTGCACTGACTGGCTGTCATTTTCAGCTTGAAGGAGTTGATTTTGTTTAAAGTACAATGAAATGGTTTTGGTAGGCAGAGGGAACAGATAGCACATCACTAATGATGAAAAATATAATATAAAATGATCCACAGTGTAAGGTTTAATTTATCTAATAGCTCAGAGTTTCAGTGTAAGAAGCTTATGGCAAAAAATTTTGTCTAAAGATTTCTACAGCTACTGAATCTGAATCTGAGTCTATCACTGTAGTGCCTGCTTGTATATTATTGGCCTTTGAATCATGGACAAGAATAGAAACATGTCAGAAAATAAGAGCAACTGAACCAAGCAAACGCAGTTGGAGTGTAAACCATTTATTCCAAAAGTGCGAAAACCAAGTGTGGAGCATACTTAACCTGGATAAAAGAATTACTAATCCAGATTGTGCACAATTATTATATGAATAATCTTTTTTATTAAAACTTCTCCTTTGACATCTAGCTAGCCTTATTAAAACTTGATGAAAATACACATTCTAGAGAAGACAAAGAAGTGTGCTGACTAGCTTAGAGATCAGGGAAGGCCAAAATAATGGATCTGTTTGCATGCATTACTTCTTAGTCTTTTTAAAAGTTTGTTTATGTGGATTAAGATTCTGTACTTCCATTATAATGAGTAGTAACTTTCTCTGTCTTCTCTCATGATTTATGTAAAATGGGTAAAAGTGATGAAATACCTGTAACTTTCCAATTAGTATTATGAGATCTGCTTTCAGATTTAGATATTCATGTATGATGGATTGCATTCATGTTCTCCCACTAACATTTTAGGTCATAATATCACATATTTTTTATTGTAAACCATTTATATGGTAACAGTTATAGGTATTTTTAATTAAAACAGCCATCTCGTAGTATCTTTTAAACTTAGTAGTAATTTCAATTTCACCAGTAAATAGCCATGAATATATTTTGGATGCCTATACTAGGACTTTCCCCTTTAATTCTTAGATCTGTGGGGTGTTGTACACTTGCTTGGTACTGTGAGCTTTCTGTCCCATGCTTCACATAATCAATTCAAATCATGTTCAGAACAGACTACAGCAATTTAGGGAGCAATATGAACTTGAAGTTGTTAGCTCACTACTTTCTCCCCTTTTGTCCAGACTGGTCATGGCTGTTCCAGGATAAATGGGATTGGGCTGTGGCCAAGTAGATGCTGACAGTGTAGAAAAGAATCTAGCTGGTCTGCTGAAGTCCTGCCCAGAGAACTTAGAGCTTGCCAACATCCTGTTGTAATTTCTGAGTCAGGTAATATCCTTTCCATAACAGCCACTTAGGAACAAAAAGTCTTTTGAAACTCTTGATTGAGGGCAGCCTTTGTCACATTAAGTTAAGTTCCTCTCAGCAATAAACAAATTGCATGGTTTCACTAGTGCCAGGGCTTTACAGTCTTGTTTTTTAGGAATTACAATGGTGTTTGCTGTCATCCAGGAGTAGCAAAAATGAGAAAGTGTTTAGAAAAATGTTTTTTTCTTTGTTTTGTGAATTAGATGCATCAAACAGCAGCAACAACAAAAAGGCTTGAAACAGTAAAAACAACAAAACAAATATAAAAATAATAAACGTTAAAGGTGAAACCTGTCTTGGAATAGAATAGAAGAAAAGCTGCAAATCCTACACACAAGAATATATATTTGTAGGGGGAAAAGATGTAGGCAACCTGATTATTTGAGGAGATTTGCTGGCATGAAGTTAAAGAGAGAAGCTAAAAAGGCAAAAACCGCACTGCATCAGGCTTTGGTAGTACAATGATAAGCAGCCTTTGTTGCCATTACTGTAAATGTATGTAGCTAAAATGCATTTAATAGTAAAGACGAAGCTTTCCATGTCAGTATTAAATTGTAGAACTAGTGCTTTTTTGAGGGGGTGACCTTCTCCTTGCTGGTGTCACCTAATCCTTTGCCTTCACACATTGTCATAAATGACATTTTTCTCCTCCCGCTTTGTTCTGGCAGCATTTGTCATGTATCATTTTTTCTGCCCCTGCTTCACAGGCACAGGGGTTCAGTCAATTTGCTATTTTTACTTGTGCACATTGTCCTCATCCAGTCACTCCATACCACCTGACACTTTGCTTTTTCCCTTCCCCTTCCCCGTCTCTCTTTTGTAAAGGAATGGATTGTGTTTTATACACTGATCCTTTCAAAATGCTGTGTACCCTTCTAAATGATGGCAACCTTCTGACAAGGCAAGAAGATGAGAAAGCTGGAAGCCATATCAGGAGGACCTGCTATGTTTGCTGTGACAATAGGGGAGGAGCAAAGTGTCTCCATTTAGGTCTGAAAGCACCTCTGCTGTGTTTCTGACAGAGAGGGAGGGAAGGTGGGGACCCGAACTGCTGGTCCTCTTCTGTGCTGCCACTCAGCCCAGCCCTCATCATTCTCCCTCCCTTCCCTTCCTTCCCCTCTGTCTCTTCCTTCTGTCTTCCTAACAGCTGAAGAAAGGATAAAATAGAGAAGGTTTTTCTGAGAATTATGCAATTCATACCAAAATAGGAGAATTACACTTTCCTGACTGAAAAAGCAGAGAGTCTAAGAGAAGCTAATTTGTGTCTATGTGTGTCACAGGCACTGTGTTCCTGGATTCCAGCCTGGATCAGTTGTTATTTTAGTCCTGAATCCACTTTTCTTTTTTTTTTTTTTTTTGCCTAGTAAGGTACTCATTTACATGAACCTGTCAAGTGTTATGACATTTAATGTTAAATAATGCCACTTTCATTATTTTACTATGGGTCTACTGCACTCTGGAAGAACTACTGGTATGAAACATAAACGTTTCTGATGGTACTGTCATAACCAGAGAATGTGAAGAAACCCAGCTAAGAAGCCTGATACAGGAACCACCAGAAGGGCAGACTCCTTGCTGTCTGTATCACTCCCTTCTTGTGGGCCAACCACTTGAACTTGCATTGCAATAGTATTCTCTAACATCATCCTCAAAATCATACTTTTCCAACAGTGGTAACTACAAAAAAGAAAGCTTAAGCTGAAGTGCTCAGCTAGTCTATAGATGTTATTGCTGAGGAGCAGGAGACCAGCTTCAAGACTAAAAGGCAAAATGATAATCTCAAGGATTTTATTCAACCTGCAAAGTGATAAAGGGAAATTTGAGTGTCATTTTGTGACGCCAGAACTTAAGTCATAAAAATGGAATATATAATATACATGCAAACCTACATGCTGACAAAATTAGATACAGTTTTCCTACTGTTATCATAAGATTAAAAAAAATAGTCTCCTTACACTGTTTTCCCTTTTTTCTGCACTGTTCAGTCTGGAACTCTCATGCTGAAATACATTAAGAGGTAACAACATATCATGTTCATTCTGAAAAGTAATGCATATGCAATAGGTTGTGAATTAAAAACCCTGACAGCTTTCTTGTGATGGATAAGTAATTTAATCTGTTTCATCTTACAGAAAAAGATGAGACAAGAGGATAGTTGGCAAAGTTTTTTTTCTCTTATTTCTTTTTAGTACACTCTAGTACGTGTACTAAACCATAAGAGAGAGACTGCCCTCATAAAATTCCAGCTCAGGTTTGAAAATGCAGGTGCCCTGAATAAGCATAAAATTTTGTGTGCTCCCTTCTAAGGAAAAAGTTCAAAAGACTGAGAGGTTTTGTGTAATTGGGATAAGCAACAAGATTTCATGCTTATCCAAATAGAACTAAACCTCTCAGTCTTTGAACTTTTCCTTAGAAGGGAGCACTAGTTATAGAGAGGGGATAAGGGGTTCAAGGAAAGAGAAAGTATAGAGAAAAGAGAAGGGGTAACTGTGTGTCTGTGTTTGTCTGTGTGTGAATATGGAAGTGTCTTTTGCAGTGGTAAGGAAGTTATACTTTGAAGGCAATAAAAAAGGAAAAGATCATGAAAATATTGCATGTACAGTTCAGCATTGTGTACAGAATTAAACTTTAAGGTCCAACCTTTTGAAGGAGCTGCACTTGTATTGCAGCACATTCGTATTCTTGGTAAGTTTATCAAAGTGTTTGAAAATCAGTCCATATATAGATCACAATAGATTGGGATCCAGCTTCAAATTCTGCTATAAAAATAGATATGAAAATTACAAACTGATAATATAATTTTCTTCCTTGCATTGAAAACAACAAAGTAATTACATTAAGACATGCTGGTAAAAATAACTGCTGCTAAATATTGCTTGGCCTTTAGTGTATTTCTCAAAAAAGCAGATTACTTCAATGAAATATAGGCTTGATGATTGTTAATCAGAACAGAATTTATAATAAAGTTGTTTGATGCTCATGTTTACAGTGGCTGTAGCAATAATTAAAGAGAGGATGTAACAAGAAATAATAAAGTAATAGAGTCAAAATTACTTTTAAAAGGCAAACATATATCTGAATGAACCATGGTTGCTTTTCTAAGCTCTTTATTACTTTGCCAGTGAAACTGGAAGGTCTAATGGAAACTGTGTCTTCCATGGGCTGAATAAGGGTAATGAATGTAACTCAGAAATTTGAAACTATAATTTAACTGAATACTCATTTAACTGACTTGAAAACTCTTTTCCCAGGGAGTGCTTGTTCACAACTGCCCCTATTAGTGCCATTTATTTGTGCTGTGGGTTAGTGCCATCCATTAAGTATTCACTGAGAATCTAATTCAGATTTCCTTTATTTGGATAACAAGGTTTTTATTGAATTTAGTGATGAGAAACTTAGGTACTTTTAATATTCAAAACAACTTATAACATATTTTTGAGGATATATAAAAAGCATGCTAGGTGTTCTCAAGTCTAAATCTATGTCAAATCAGAGAATTCTTAAATTTAAACTCACAGATGTAAACTTAAATCTAGAGAAGCTGACAGATTCATATGACATTGTAAATTACCATCACAAGGAAAAGCCCCTGGCTTCAAACTACTTTAAAACATGAATACTCTCAGTTATCTTTTTTAGTATTGTTATGATGAAATAATTTAACTGACTGTATTTGCGAATCTGGTACTTACTGAGTTTAAAACAGTAAGGTTTATGAGTTAAAACTTCTTACTGGAATTTAAGAGTGTACTATACATATGTTAGACTAACTATGCCATCAACTCAGTAAATTAGTCTAGGTAACATAACTTCAGTTGCCTTGAGCACTGCAGGCTCAAAGCCTGTCTGAGAAACTCAGGAAATCAATTGCAAACAACCTTTAGGATGCTGTGTCTAGGCTGGTTCTGGTGTTGGTGCTGGATAGTGCGACATATACTTACGTGTCTCTTCAGTATTAAGTCCAACTGCATGGGAAATACACTCTCATGCATGGATTTTTAAAGGAGTTTAAGGTATTTAGACACCCAAATGGTTTTAGAATTCAATCAAGTTTGGATTCTTATCTGCATAGGGATTTGAAAATTATTATTTTTAAAATATCTGCAACTTAAGTGGCCATTGTTGGTCAGCCAAAGCATAATTATTTTTTTCATTCATGATGGTGGGTTGTGGAAATCTGAATTGTAAGAGTCAGTCAGAATATCATGTAAGCTTCATGTGAAGTGACTAGACCTCAGTCTCAATACACAAATCAATTTATGTTCCAGCTTATCAGAAAGAAGCAGGAAAGATTTCATCCTTTTTTCTGGCTCCATAGTGTTGCTATAAATCTTCTAATAATCTATAATAATTGAATATCATGTGACCATCTTGTTTTGCTTTCAAAATTTCAGCAATTTCTGAAAGTGAGAGAATTGTTATGAAGAATACCAACTGGAATCTTGCATTTTTACCCACTGGTTCTGTCACAAAATTTAAGTGTTTTGTAGTGAACCAGTGATGTAAACTTGCTGTAAATTCTCTCTAATTTGGAAGGCTCTCCACCACCAAGGGTGGACTGAGGACAAGAAAGTCCTTGATCCAATCAGTGGAGTCAAGTCAGTTGACCAAAAGTTCTGAATGGCTCTTCTTCTGTGCACTGATTTGAGGTTTCATTCATTTGCCTAAAAAAGCCTCCCTTGTCATTGCAGACAAGCTAAAGTATCCCAGCCTGCTTTTTGCTGCCATTCCAGAAAGATTTAACTTTCCCATAGGGCCTGTGTCATGTCTGCCTTACAAACACCCCCGACAGCCCAAGCAGCTCCACATACCTGTGTTTAGGCAACTGACTTGAGACATCTGTCTCCACTGACAGAAGCTTAGATTCTCATTCTCTAAATATAGACTCCTAAATCTAAACCAACAAAAGAATCCTGCCCAAAATCTCATGACAATGAGTGTTTACTTCAGCTGTTAAATGGCTAATGGACATCTGAGACAGATAATCAACAAAGTCAAAATAAGTGGCTTATTGAATTTATACATGAAAAAAATCTTCTAATGTAAATAAAGACATGTCTTGGTAAATAAGTCAAAAATGTCAGCCCTGTTGATCTAAGGCTCAGGAATCACTGACTCAAATTCTGTACTGCTTCAAAACTCATAAAATAACATCAACAAGAATCTGCAGATACTTTATAAGAAAGCTTACCTTTTGGGTAATTCTTTCACATAAAGTGCTGAAATTTTGAGAGGAAATGAGGATGTCAATTACTACAGGATTTGGGGTGAAATTGATTTGTGGATTTATGTGTTTTTGAATCCCATTTTTTTTCTTAATGAAAATTGTTGTTATTTAGATTATCTTGACAGAGGGTAAAAGTTCTTGACCAGGTGCTGTTGGTCTTGCTTCAATTTACTTAAATAGTGTAAGTATACAGTAAATAACTGCACTTAGGAGTGAGAGGGAATCATAACCGGATATTTCATCTTCACTTAATTGTTCCTCCCAAACTGTAGTGAGTGAAGACAAACCTTTCAGCTGAAAGATGTTGTGTGTTGCTTCACAGTTTTATCATACAGTTTGATGTAATTTCTAGTTGTTATTTGTTGTTTGATATAGTAAGAGGAACCAGGCAAACCTGAGGCTGTTCTAGACACTGTGGAATAAATGTAATTCCCTACCTAAAGAAGGCATGTCTAGTACAGAAGAAAATTAATGGCAAGAAGGCTGGGGCATCCACTTGGTAGTAGTATTTGAGGATCATTCCATCTCCTCAATATGAAAATATCCTTTTTTTTTTTTTTTTCCCCCAGGGATGATTAGCTGAAGGGAAAGCAGTAGAGTGAGAAAGGAGGCAGGAAATGGAGTAGGTTAGAAGAGAAGAGGGAAGGGATCTTTTATATAATTTTCCTTCAGTCCTGTCTTGGTTTTGAAAGACAATTGTCTGCCAAGGAGAGCTAGAGCTTCCCTTGGAATAGAGAATGCCACCCCCCCCCCCCCCCCCAGTTATTATAATTTTGCAATTGGAGGCTTTCAGGCAAAGATATGGGAATAGGAGTAACAGTGCTTTAATAGGAATAAAAAACAACAACAACAACAACAAAAAAAACCAAATGCAGTAGTACAAAGACAAGCAAGCAAGCAAAACAGAAGACCTGTTTTGGACTGACAGAGTCAGGGATACAACCTGACACCCTGTTGGTAAGGGTGTTGGAAGCAGTCCAAATAAATCCTAGATGAGGTTTTGTGGGGTACAGATAATGGAGTAGGAAAAGTCCAGTGGTGACAAGATGGGTCTGGTCTTCCTCTGGTAGAAAAAAACAGATGCCAGCTGTTCCTGAGTCTCAGTTTTTATCCAGGTAGGAATGGATGCTCACTGGGTGGAGCATCTCACAATGGGATGATGTAATGTATCATGTCCTTGATGAGCCTTAATGGCCTATTAGCCGAAGATGTCTCCCTGGAGGATGGACAGGTGGTGAAGGAGGTAAGAAACACTGTCCCACCTGGTTTTAACAGCTGGCTCATTATCAGAAGGCATCCACCCCCTCCCCCTTGGAGTTACAAGAGATAAAGAAATATCTGCTTTTACAACAGATGAAAATAGAATACAAATCTCTTGGCTACCCAACCTAAGAAAAGGCTACTTGGCAGTCTTTGGTTTTGAAGGTTTTTTTTTTCCAGATTCACGATAAAGCAAAAAAGTACTTTGCAGGAGTTTCCTTGTTTCATAACAGTATCAGGGAGCTTTGAACATCTCTCTCTGCCATATTGCCATTTAATCCTCGTACTTCCTTGTAGTTCTTTGTGGAAGCATCAAAGAATTGGTGCAGAATTGCTTTTACTTTTCTCTGTAGTGCTTCAGCAGAAATCATCTGGGTTTCTTCGTATCTTGTTTTGGAAAGGAGTGTGCAACTGGGATAAGTTATTAGCAATAACAGTCCAGTAGTGTATTTTAATTAGGGTATCTTAGTCTCCTGCCCCCCCCCTCCTTTTTTTTTTTCTTCAAAAGTTTGAAGACTCTGAAGGTCTGATGCCTGTGAGATAGAACCACTGTGTTTCAGTATTGGGCTCCCCTCTTACAAGACAGTGCTTGCATGGAACACTGCTATGAGACATCTGTTGTGGTACAGATAAAGTGTCAAAATAACATAGATGTAAATATTTCCACTCAGCCAGGAATACTGTACTTCCATGGTTAATTTGCACTTCTTCTTAACAAGAGTGCCACATCAAATTGCACTGTTTTGCTGAAAATATATTCCCATAGGAATAGCATCTCTTTGCAATACTTGTAACAATGAATAATTATTGAATTGATTTTCCCTCTTTGGTGGAGTTTACAGATAACCATGTCAGTCACAATGTATTCAGAAGAAAAAATCATAAGGAGGATGATAAGGTGTAAGAAGGTGTTATAAATGACAATTCTCCAATCTTTTGCTTAGGAAATTTATTGGAAAATGACAAAATGAAAATTGAGCAGAGCCACAATCAAAAGGCAGTTCTGATCCCGGGATCAGAGCTGGGTGAACCACAGACACAGTCTCTCCAGTACCAATGTCCCCCACGGTTCACACCGGCAGCCTCCCAAAGCCAGTTCTTATACTGTTCTTCGTGTCCTGAGGCTGTCCATTGTTCAGTCCAGTTTTTGGGTATGCAGATAGGTTTCCTTTTTCTGAGGTTTGCTTGATGAACAGAGTTCTGAGAAGGTACACTTGTCTTGGTTACATCTTCTTGGGCAGGGCATTGGGATGTATGTCCTTGATGAGTAGACATGATACTTATCTGGTGTTGATGGCTGAGTCGTTGGCCTTGCCCAGCTCCATCGAAGTCGTGTTACATCCTGCATTGTGCTGCAAAATACCTTATCTTTTGGGTTTCAGGAGGAGGATGGTATAGTTCCTGCTCATTCAACCATGAACAAAATTTGTACAGGGAGGTAGCTAAGGGATACAGTTTATTTTAACCATATACATAGTTCCTTTAATAAAACACTAATTAACCATACATATATAACAGAAGGGTAAATTTATAGTCAGATTAGGGTATCTGAGAATTTACACAGGTCTTGTCTGCTGAGGAACAGAAATTTGCTTCTTTGTTACTAAGATGTGTTGGACACTGCCATACTTTTGTTTCACTTATATTTCATCCATTTTTCTCTCTGGATTTGTGAGAAAACTTACAGTGACTTGAGAAATAAAATAGAGATGCATTGATCTCCTACAATTGCTTGTGTGAATGTTACAAATCTTGCTATTTTTTTCTTCAGTGAAATTATGATGAATTGAAATGTGTTTTGCTGCGAGGAGGCTGTATTAATGTACTGGCAGAAGGGGTAGTATCTGCCTGTATCAGAATAATATTCAAGAGGGAAGTTTATGTTCAAATGAACTTATATAACTGTCTAAGTGTATTAACATTCTTCTTCAGCCCCATGATTGTTCTAATGAGAAATGCAAACATTATTTAAATTGTATGTAATATATATTACAAGTTATCATTGTTATCCAGATTAATGATCTCTACTGTATTAAATAAGCTAGGCCATATGCCATAAGCTAGGCAAGTTAATGCTTATATATCCTATGAAATAGATTGAGTCCTTCTCCTCTTGTTCTAAGTCCAGTAGATGTAGGAAGAAGCTAAACCATTTTCTGGCTTTTGCAGGTTGATAGTAGCTCCTGAAGATTTGCAAAACATAAAGAAAGGGACATCTGGGCCTTGAGGTTGCTAGCACCCAGAAAGTCATGGGAGTTTCAGATGTATAAGTGGTTGCAAAGAGATTTGCAAAGTTTGCAAGAGCTTGCAGGAGTTTACAATCTTAATAACCCCTATTTTTTTCTTGTTCGTTTGATTGTTTTTATTAACTTTCCAATCTCCTGGCTCCCAAGTATGAAACTGATTAGTGACCTGGCCTTACAAATTTATGCCCTTAAGACAGCATTTCCAGTAACACAGATCTTCGAGTACTTTCTAGCAAGCCTCACTGATAACTTTATGTTAATTTTAATGAAGTCTAAAGCCACAAATCCAAAATTCTTTGCTTCTGTGTTATTTTAGATCTGAATCTCCTTGAGATTATTTTTTCCTTTGCTGCCATTGGCAGATGAGCTAATATCCCTTCGAAGCAAGCAAAGCACATAATTACTCACATGAAAAGCAAGCTCTTTGGGAGAATTCTCAGCTAAACCCACCCCTTAGAGGAAGATAGGAAGGGCACTGGCAATTAGATAAGCTGCACTTCAGACATGAACAAACACATTTATCAGATAATTAGTAGATACTTTTCTGTGTATTTCTGGCACCAAGATCCAAAAGCAGTGCTTAGGCAGGTAAGCTCATCTGCTGAGAAAAGCCCTGTGGCTGCAACAGACTGCTAACTTTAGAGAGAGAAATGTCCTGTATTGTTATTCCTTGCATGCTTCAGACACCCAGTGTTCTTTGTTGTGAGTCTTCAGCCGGTGTCACCTATTCTTCTCCCATAAACCAGAAGACAAGTCCTGTCACATAGAGAGAAAGAGCAGCCCTCTGTGAACTGTCTGCCTCTCATAGGGGAGAAATCCCACCTTAAAATCTGAGTGAGGTACTTTGGGCACAGTGAGGTGAGGCAGCAGAGATGCTGAGAAAAATTATCCAGAAATAAATTCTTAGTTCCAATTTCTTCTTGGAAATGGGAACGGGGTACACTATCTACAAACAGACTCAACACTTTTATTTTGGCAGAATCTGGTAGATTAGTGAATTTACTATTGAGGTGGATGGCTCCAAACAGAGTGTAGTGATTTCTGGAGGCCCACGGGTTTCTCTCTGGACTACAGTGGACCTTTAAAAGCAAGTCCTGTAATGTTTTTTTAAGGAGAGAGGACAGCTAACTTGTTCCTAATGTTGGGAATGTTCTGACAGTCAGAGTAGGTAATGAAAGAGATGTTGTGTACTCTTTACCAATAATTAAAAGTAAAAAATATACTGCAAAATCCTTGCAATTTCTGTGTTCATACAGGTACATAGATGTACAAATAGATGTGCATTTACCTATATATAAAGAATACATATGAAAAGTCCTAGTCACCTACTTTCATGAATTAGAGAATGATTCTTTTTATGATCAAAAATGCTAAAATATTGCACTAGTAAGTGACAGAATCATCTGATGTTTTCATTCAATAAATAAAGCATTCCAGCCTAGTCAATATTTTGTAATTAATTTTCTTTTTCAAAATGCAAAGCACTAGTGATATGTCAAGGACCAAGTTTATGAAGAATTTTTTATAACATATGGAAATGTTCTTCCCACAGTGAGTTATATGCCTGTAAAAATGTATTAAAAACATTTATCAGTGATCAAAATAATAAACCATAATCTTCTGATTATTCTGAAATAATAATTTAAATTCTGAAAATTTTAACACTGTCTCCAATGTTACTGGCTTTTTTCCTCTGAACCTCTCTGCATCTGCATATATATTTGTAAACATGCAGATTATATAATACATTACAGAATACATTATTACCTAAAAGCATACAGCTATAAGGTGTTTTCTGACATGTGATATTAAATGCATTTTTTTCAATAAGTACAGGTACAATATTTTTAAAATATTCCAATAGTAATTTTAATTATTTTTAATAATTATTAAAAAAATTATTCTAATTCAGAATAAACACTTATTTTTTAAATAAATGCTTAAATGCTTAAAGGGTAAGCATTTCAAAAAAATGGTGATAACTTTTCCCCAACTCATTCTATGATATACACTCAACATACTCTATATAATGTATTATGATGATTAGGACTATGTCGTATATTAATCTGCAAACTTTCCTCCAAAATGCCATAGAGATATATTTATTTATTTGGCAAGATTTTAGAGTATCTCAGCATGTCTAATTTTAATCTCCTCTATTATAAAAATTGCCAATCACAGGTTGCACAAAAATACAGGACGGTTGTAATTTTGGCACTGCTGCCAAGAATGATTTCCTCCAGAAAGCAACTTTCAAAAGTCTTTGTTTCATAAGTTGACCATTAAATGAAACTTTGTAGTTCTCAAGCAGTAGAAACTATTCCATGGGTGCTGCTGTGGTTTCAACAGCTGTATAAGAAACACAATAGAACTATTTTGCTCACAGGGAAGTTAAATTCATTAATGTAAGACAGTCTGAGAGCCACACACAGAAAGTGGTGTATAAGTGTCCATTTATGAAAACAATGACTATGGCTCAAGTTGTGTGGCTTTATACTACTTTACCGAGAACAGTCAAAGAAATAAGGATTATCTAGAATGTTATGGAAAGTTAAATGGTGTTGGGAGAGACCCATTATCTTCTTTGCATGCATCTATACAGCAATTTTAGTGCATAATTTCTTTATTCTGCATTTTTATTTTCATTTTGGAAGTGAGATCACAAGAATTTATAAAATACCTACAACTAAATCTCTATTCAGAGTAGCATTTGTTTAACGTTAAGTTAGCTATCTGAAAGCTAGACACCTAAATGCACTAAGTCATTTCTATTTTCCCTATAATCAGCAGAGAGAAACATGCATCTCCTGAGGGCAGTTCTTCCTCAGTATACATCAAAACTAGGTGGGATGAAACACCTTCTGGAGATGTCTATCTGCATCCATTAACCCTAGAGGGAGCCTATTTTAGATTAGCTTTATCTATCTAGAAGTTAAAGATCTAACAGAGCTGAGACTCTCCCTTACTGCTCCATTAATGAAAGATGCTTCCAACCCCTCCAATAATTAAAAATAAAAAAGAGGGAATTAGACCCTAGCCCTACTAAAATCAGTGACTCCACAAACTGCAGCAAGCCCAGCACTTCTGCTGCCAGGTTCAAGTCTATTTCTGTGTGTGCAAATTACCCAACTTTTATCTAGTCTTTTTTCCCCTTGAATAAAGTCTGTGATTGCATTAACCTATTTACTATCACAGCTTCTGCAGCTGCAAAATACTAATTCAAGGAAGAGCTACAATCTATGTAATGTTTGACTTTCCTAAAGTGAGTGTTTATTTACTGCATTTAATTCTTTGATTATACAGTTCAAGCAAATTCCTAAATATTTAATGCCTTTGTTCGGGTATTTAAAATACTGCTAGTATTGCAAATGAAGGTAAGGGTAGAAATGGTAGGCAAATAGAGGTAACTGCAGCTATCTTTAAGCAGAAACTGGGCATGAGTAGAAGATGGCACCCTCTCTGCTGCAATAAAAAAATGAATGTTACCACCCTATGTATGAAAAAAAAAGTTATTTGTTCCTTATCTTAAAGCTGACAAATTCAGTTGTGCCTGTGCTACTGAGGAACTTTGGGCAGGTCCACAGACCTATGGAAACTGCTTTGCTTTCTAAAAACCTGCATTTGTGAAGGGTGTTGGTGAGTGTGAAAGGAGCAGACAGCCTTTAGTGATTTAAGGATGCCATAGACAACGGTTGGACAAACAGCAGGAGTTAATAGACTTTTACAGTAGTGGCTTCTCTATCTAATTTCTAGAGAAATATTTATGCCTTTACACATTTAGCCAGCATAGATCACTTCTTATATTAATGGATATCACTAAAATAAGAAATATTCTTGAAACACAGTAAATAGCAATGCCAGGTGAAACAGGAGTTAAAACAAGAAGTTTGGAGAAGAAATTCACAGGAGTTCTTGAGCAGGCAATAAATACCAACCTCAAGAAAAAATTGCCACAGGAAGAGGTACACCCACTATTTCCAAAGAAAGAAATTATCCATTAGTGTGCACTGATTTTGATAGTTCATTAGCTGTGCAATAGGTGTCAAGATATGTACAGTTTTGAACACAGACAAATGCAGACTTTCTTTACTTCCAGGCTATTCTCTCGAATAGAAATCAAGGAACAGTAAAAAAGAAGGTAATAAACTCTTAGTATTAGAGACTGACCCCACTGTTGATTCCTGGTTACTCATTCCCTTTCTTCAGCCCCAGGATAACTCATTGAAAATCTTTAGAAAATGCATCTATTATCCTCTAACACATCAATTATTCAATATACAGTTATCCTTAGTCAGTCAGTGCATCCTTTAATCAGTATTTTAGAAGTTTCTTGAACCAGCTGCTTTGGCGAGTTTTTGAATAGAGAGCAGCATGTTCTAGCATCCAGGCAAGCCTTGATGAAACTGTAGGTAGCTGCTCATACAAGGTATTCATGTATTTGTGACACAAGCATCTAGTCCTATAACAGCAAGTATTGGCTGCCCTGACAAGTGGTGATACCAGTTCCATCTATCCTTAAGCAAGCTGAAGTTTATAACCACTCTGTATATTTTATATTTATACTTCCTAAAGCAATAAAAACTCTTCCTGTCTTAATGTGACAAACACATTAAGGACAAACTTAGTGCCTGAAAAGAAATATAGAGCAGGCATACAGTTATTGTAATTTCTATGGGAGCTTTATTATGTAGGAAAACCTCACTTTTTAATATTTGCAACTGCTGGGAAAGCTCAGTAACAGGGTGCTCATATCCTGTTTTTTCCCCCTTTTTTATCAAAGTGGATTTTGTCTTGTCTTTAAGCAATAGCAATGATAACTCTCAGCTTTGGTGGTGGTATTTACTTTCCATCCTCCTCCTAGACTGAATGCTCTGAGAAATCCAGGGTAGTTATAAGAGTCCTTTTTTTGCTTCTCTTGTGTGGACCTTGTGAGACTCTTTAACAGCCTGTGCTCCTCAGCTGCAGATTGCACAGGGTCAGGAGGGTCAGGATGATTTGCGAGCTCTTCCTTGTGTGACAAGTCAGTTTTAGCCGCAAATACACTCAAATACAGTATTATGCCTTGATGGCTTTCCAAAGTTGTTCTGCCCCCACACCCTGAAGAAGATGGATTGCTCATGATCTGTGTGTAAGATGCCGCTGCTGTAGTCTGTCTTTAGCTCCAGCTCACATATCTCACCTCTGGGCAAGTGTAATTGATGTTCAGTATGCCTCAAGGGGTTAAAAGATTAATGCACCACAGAGGTATCCTGTAAGCTGCAGTTTTGAGGAGATAGACTCCAATCCCCAGTATTAGGTTTCATTAGGAGGTTAAAAAAGAAGTTGCACCAGAATGTGTATTCGGCCAGCAACTGTAAATAGTTGAATGGAATCATACCATACCTTTCTGCAGGTTTTTTTTTCGTTTAGGTATATGATTTCACCGTAATAACCACTGAGTAGCTTTATATTTGATAACAACATTTTCTTCAATAACGTAATGAATCAATATACAACAATGGTTATTATTTTAAGAATTTCCAATCTATTTATGTAATTGAAAGAATTTATAAACCTGACTGAATCCTGAAGCCCTGCTTTCCCTATGTAGGTTATAGTGACTTGTATGAAGACTTATTACTTCAGTAAGAAGTTGCAAATGTCCAGAGCAGAAAAAAATCATCTCCGAGAGCATAGTATACACACATATATAAAAATATGTACATATCCTCTTGCCCTCATTTCTAATTTTTTTCTGTAAATGATTAGCTCTGCGAACATTCTGTCAAGGACACTCATAATAGGCAGATAAAGTGTTATTGCAGTGATTGTATGGAGAGCTGAGTAACATTAAACTTTGAATGTGAATGGATTTTTTCCCAGTAACAAGCTTAGATTTCATATCTGATTCAGGCTTAACAATAGCAGTATAAGGCAGAACAGAAAAAAACCCTTTTATGTATATTCTGTTTAAATTAAGTGTTCTACTTTTTAAATTAGATGTGTAGAAGTTATTTCACTGAAGCTGGAAATTAAGTTCATTGAAAGCATTTGGCCATTAGCATAAATATCATAGAGGATGATACAAAAAAACCCGTTAAGAAATGGCATGACCTGAATAAGCCATTAATATTAAAGCTGCAGTTTGGCAGATATTTAAACAATAGTGAACATCACCCTTCTGGCCTGTCTTACTGGAGAAGTCTTCAATAAAAAAAGTGGTTTTGGTCTCATCTGAATCCAGACTCAGTTCTAACTACTTGTATATAACAATTGTGTGGTTGTATCCAGTGTAATATGTTCAACGTTATCGGGGAAGTTCAAAAGGCTGGTTTGGAATAGGTGTCCCTGTCCTCCAGCCGAAGAAATTGAAGCACAGAGTGTGTCACTTGCTGGATTAAATCCCACTGATTAGTTCCCAGATTGCCCAAAAACTCTGCTCAACACTGCTTCTGCTACTGATCTGCAGACATAATCCTCATTTATGTCAATGTTTGGTCTGGTTGTAGGCTATTAAATGCTTATACAATCCAAGGATTTGGGGAAAATTTGTCAGTTTGAACTGCAAGGAGTTCCTGATTCCTTTTACTATTTTCCAAAACTGAACAGAGCTGGTACAAAAATGAGCAATCCATCTGTGCATGAGAAAAATGAAGATAAATTAGCATTTAAAAGGTGCCATGTTTGTAGTGAATCACTGGGGACACTTTTTTCCCCTGTTTTTTTGTATAAGACTGTGGGATGAGAAGACCACATTTACCTCTTTTTTGAAACGTCTTGAAAATCTTGTTTAAAAAATCTTCTCAATGAGTGAATGAAATGCAAAAACTTGGAGAAATGGAAGAAAAACCTTAAGAAAAAATAATTCGTTTGGAAACAGAAGCAAAGAATGGAAAATGTGGAAAAGTATGGAGACTGCAGTATGTAAAAGAGACACCTAGAAAAACAAAACCGCACGAGAAGCACGCCAAGCCACCACGTGATGAGACAAATAATGGCATTCCAACAGCCAGAGAATTATCAAGGGACCCAGGTATATGAATTACCCAGCCCAGACCCCATTTAATGGATTGCCAACCACCTGCCAAGTGACTCCAAACTATTACTCCCAGAGGCACAATGAGAACTGGTGACTTCCAAACTAGTCTTCCAAACCAGTCTACTTTCTACGTGGTTGTCACGCTGCAGTATCTGCAGGAGTGACAGAGGCATCACAAAAGAGACAAGATTTTCTGATTATAAGCAAAGAAAGAAATTGTAATTTGGGACTTGTAGTTTTTCCATCTATTGTTTCAGCAAACTGCAGCATACTGTGACATATACAGTGCTTAGCATATCTATTTTTGTTGAAATTTTCCTAACTGGTAGAAGTTTCCATGAATGAACCCTAGAATGTATTTATTTCTGTGGATGTGTAACTTAATCACAGAAATATTCTGGTTTGGAGGTTATAAAGAAATTGCTTTACCTATATAAGGATGATGGCACACCTCAAGTGGACTCAGCTTCCACAACTGAGCTATGACAGACTGGCTTTGAAGCCTTCAGACATCATGAAGTTCACAAGCCTTCAAGCATCACACGGTTTGATGGTGTCAAAACCAAGATGTGCTGCTTTGTGGAAATGAGGCGACAATCATGTAACAAGTTGCTGGAAACAATGGTGATTACACAGTAAGTCAATTACACAATGATCAGGAGATAAAGTGCCAGTGGTAGTGTGAATCACAGCACCACTACAATGCCAAGGCATGTTGTAATCTGGAGTTGACTTGTGTTAGCATTAGAAAGGCCCCAGAATAACAGAGTCTGAGAGAACAAACTGTGGATATACCACAAAGAGGTGAGAATCACAACACGAGGACAAAGAGGAATCTCTATGAGACCACAAGTATGTGCCAATCTTGTCACACTGTTTGCAAAACATATTTTAAAGGAGTCATTTGGTTTGAGTGACAGTCTACAAACTACACAGACAATGCAAAATTCAACCTTGATATTATTGGTTAGTCCCTGGCTTTTTCAAATATTTTATTTATTTCATTTCATTTCATTTCATTTCATTTCATTTCATTTCATTTCATTTCATTTCATTTCATTTCATTTCATTTTTTAAATTTTAAAATTTTATTTGTTTTTATTCTAAGAATCCATCCTAGCTTGCACATAAAATTGTATGTTCATGTGACATCACCGAAGGGATTAAAAACATACACCTTAATTGGTTTAAAGAAATGAAATTTTCTTTAGAGTTTAGTTTGAATGAGATGTTTGAGACACCCTTAACAGACCCCTTGTTCATAAGGCACTATTGCTGAAACAAATGGGCCATAATTCTGTAGGTCCTAGAACCACACGAAGCTTTCCCAAGAAAACTATAAAAAACTCAATTCAGTATACAAAGTATCAAGTTCGTAGTACAGCCTGAACACTTTAGCTGCAATTGCCACAGGTTTTGCACAAATTCAGCTGTACTTTGGAGCGAAATGAGGTAATCAGAATTATAGCATCTGCTTCCCTTATCTCTGGTCTGTTGAAGTTTATGTGGCAAACTGTATCGAGGGCTGTTTATTGCTATGGGTAGTGCCCAATTTCACCTGGGACCTGTAGGCACATTTACAAACAAGCAGTAATTACAGTGACATTAAAAAAAAAAAAAAGTTTTATATTTCAAATCTAATCTGTTGGGTATTTTGGGGTGATTTTACAGGAGAGCCTTCTGAGAACTGGCAAACCTTTCACATTCATTGTTGCAGTACAGAGGGGGAGAGGGTCGGTTTTTGAAGAAAACATCACTCTGGAGGCTCTGGGAATTGGAGCAGCTCTAAGGTCTGCAGCTGGAGGCTGAATGAGTGCAGAAGGAGCTGGAAGAGATGAAAGGGAGCTCAACATGGGCAGCAAAGACAGCCCAAGGACAAAAAGCATCACTGTGCCTTTTAGCAACATTTGGGAGGAGTGGGAGAAGCAGGAGGACGTTGGAGGGTATTAGGAACTTCTAGTTGAGAAGGAAAGAGGCACTACAGAAAAAAAAATTACCTCCAAGGTGAGGAGAGCATAGCAGGCTGTTTATTCTGAGACCAGTGGTGACTACAGCAGTACTACTGTCACTGATCCCTTTGGCATCAAAATGTTACAGTAGCAATGGGACCAAAGATAGTTGTCAGACTAGAAACAAAACAGAGGACACAACATCTTTTATTCCTGTCTCTAGAGTCACCACCAAGCAAAACTATTTTGTTAATATTTTATTGTTATTAGTCATAAGTACAGCAAGGGAGCTATTACAAGTGAAACACTAGAACAGACTGAGCTGACAGTAAGCTGAAACATGCCTAGGGCAACCAACTTCTTTTTTTAGTGTTATGACTTTCTAGCTTCTGTTTGTGATGCATAATGTGTCAAAAAAATCCCTAAATGCCTTTAATGATTATTAAGGTTACTGAACAAAGGATCTGAAAAAAAGTGCAGTTTTGGGGTGACTATTTGAAAACTGTTATTTTTCTTTTGTTAAAATACCCGTGTTAACCTGTTCTTTCATATCTGTAATTCAGCTACTGCCTCATTTTCTAAATGAGGCTGACCTGCGAGCAAGAAGAATGCCTGTATTTGGAAAACTCAGTCCTGTGAGTTTTTCTATGATTGTCAATAAATCTCTTCCCCCATCATTACTCATTTTATGTTCTATTACAAATTGAGTAAACATGAGATTCTGACTCCAGATGTGGAAAGAGTGGTGCTGAGAGCTGTCTGGTTTAGGCACTGGTGGAAAGTCTCTGTAGATAGCTGTGCTTACTTCATAAAGAAAGGCTGAGAGAGTTGTGGTGGTTCGACTTCAGGAAGAGAAGGCTCAGGGAAGACCTAATTCTGCCCTTTCATTACTTAAGGGGACTCAGAAGAGAGAAGCAGACAAGCTTTATAGAAGGGCCTGTAGCAAAAGGAGAAGGGGTAATGGTTTTAAACTGAAAAAAAGATGGATTTAGATTTGACATAATGAAGAATTTCTTTACTGTGAGGATGATAAAACACTGGAATAATTGTTTGGAGACATGAATGTCCCATCCGTGTGAATGTTAAAGGCCAGATTGGATGGGGCTTTGAGCAACCTGGTCTAGCGAAAAGTGTTCCTGCCCAAGGAGGAAGAGGGTTAGAACCAGGTGACTTATATAGGTCACTTCCAACCCAGGCTGTTCTATGATTCTGTGATAAGCACAGTGCTTATGAATTAAACAGATTTGGGACTGCTAATCTGAGACTCATTCTGGTGACTGAAGGCCAGGGATCTGAAGCCAAGAGCAATTGAAATTTTTTTCCAGGCTGTGTCTGATTTTGTTGTCAGCTTTAGCCCATGTGTCTACATGAGCTGTAAACTTCCAGTTTTCCTATGCTGTTACTTTCATTTTTAGATACTTGAGTTGGTTGGAAGTGGAGTTACATGCACTAAAACATTTTTGGAAACCAAGAGCTCCAGCATTTCATCTTGTTATAAACAACAGTTCTCCAATATTCCGTTTGAAGAGTTTATTGGAAAAATGGCAAAATGAAGAGCAAAATGAGACAGAGTCCGCAATCAAAAGGACAGGTCTGAGCCCGGGGTCAGAACTGGGCGAACCTGAGACACAGTCTCACCGGACCAATGTCCCCCCACAGTTCACACCAGTGCCTTTCCAGAGCTGTATTTTATACTGTTTTTGTGCCTTGAGGCAATCCATTGTTCAGTTCAGTTTTTGGAAATGCAGATGGTGGTTTTTTTTATTTTGGTAGGTGTGTCGAAATGGGTTCCAGGACGTGTGTACAGTTTTGATTGAATTTTCTGGGTCAGGCATAAGTGTGGATGTCTCTGATGGTCAGGCATGATGCTTATCTGGGCGTGATGACTGGGTCATTGCTGTCATTGTCCTGGTCTCTGGTTTGTTGGTCCACCCTCCATTGCTATCATTGTGCCATCGTTAATGTCTGCTTGGAGGATGGTATTTCTCCCCACCCATGAAGATTGCTGCATGGGGGGGTACACTGAGGAATACATTTAACTTTGATACATACATTCAAGGTTGCTAAAAAAAGGTGAATTAATATCTTATTTATAACAATGTGATAAAGGACTTTAGAAATTTGTATTTTCCAGTTACACTGCCAAACCTCATAAAATATAGTCTGTCTCCTCACAGAGATTGCCTTACTAATTTCTTTTGATGATACATAACCTTAAACCAATTACAAATACTCCTTATAAAGTCTTACTTAACTTTATAAGCTTATCTTTATTTTGCTGTTGTGAGGAAAGCAAGGGACAGACCACAGCTCCTCCACTCTTCTGGTGTTGCTGCACATAAAGAAAGAGTTGCACTTGCTTTCCAGATCATTTCGGGACATGTAGCTTGCATACCTCACTGCAATTACTCCTCTCTTCTGAATAGTGTGACTTGAAGGGAGGAGCAGGCTAACATTAGGGATAAATGACTTTTAAAAATGAATAAGCAGCACAGACAATATTTCCTTGCTAAGGATGGGATGCATTTTTTAGATTTGGAGGAGCTGCTGTTGTCAGTTTAAGCCATCAACTTCTATAAGCTTTTAAGAGAGAATAGAAGTGGATATGTTCCTATGTTTTCACTGCTGTGAATATTATCACACAGTAGGGTTTTTGTGAGGACTAAAAAGGTCTTTTCTGTGCAGAGCGAATATTGCTTTCTGCATTTGACAGCACTGTGATTTCAGAAAAGATTAAATTGTTCTCCAGGCAGTGAAGATATTTGATGAAGAATATCCATACATTACTGCAAATAATGAGGTATTTTCATAAAATGAAGTAAGGAAATCATTATTTGTTAATTTAAGAAATTATCAAAAGTAGAAAAATTATAAGTCTATTAGGCTTATTTTTGTATAATTTTTCAAAGGGAATTAGCAAATAAATTTATGTTGTTGTTTTTCTGATTGAATTTTTATGGAAGCCATTTTCAAATTTTATGAAAAACACAGAGTCTGAATCACTCATATCTAAGAGCAAACTGCTGATGAAAATTTCTTCCAAGTGAGCTAGTTTTCACTCATTTGTTCTGGTCACCCAAAGGTACAGAAAAATTCATAGTTTTAAAAAATACTGAGTGGCCATTGCTCAGTTGAGTCAGAAAAGGGAGAAGGATAGAAATCTTCAATGAATAAAGTCATATATTCACAGCAATCTTAAACCTATTCCGTGTGATTCAGCACGGAAACAGGTATGGGCAGCTGCTTTATTCTCACTAGTGCTCTCACTGTGTTAGTAGACACTCACAAATGAGTCAACAAATTAGTCAGTGTTTACCATTTAAAAACATATTGCTCATCACTTCTGTTTTAGGAAAGGTTCGGTTACATTTAATCCTTCTAATCTCTTGATTGTACGGAATTATTCTGAGGCACGTTACCTTCCTCCCCACTGAACTCAGACAACATGACACTATCTTGTTTTTCCTGTAATCAGGAGCTAATGGGGACTACACAAACTGCTCCCTTCACTCTACCCCATTCTTCTCCACCTCCCTCTGAGGCAATCAAACTGTGTAATCATTAGAGAGACTAATCGAGACAACAGGATTAAGATCCAGAAGCTCACTGTAAGCCTCCACTGAATAGTTATCGCTAAATAGGCCAAGAATAGAAGCATGAGTAAGTCAGAAGTTCTCTAAGAAAATCATAGATCTAGTGGGAAAGAAGGATGTAAACTTAGGTTTTGCTGATTGCATGAGGCTGTGTGTGAGGCTTCAGCTACAGTACAGACAGCAGGTGCATTTCCTTTTTTAAAAGATATATACTTTTAAAAAAATCTGTCATCATTTTTATTTGGTAGCTGTTTACTCTCATCTGTTTCTTTTTCTATGTGCCTACAGTGATGGTCTGGAAGTCAGCTTTCATGTATGTGACTGCTTATGCACTGGGAGATGTTTCAGAACCTGAAGTGCAAAGTGTTATTAGAAATATTCAAAAGCTTTGTGACATGTAAGAAATAATGTATACAGAGCACAACTTGGGAAGGAGAATCAACTCCTAGTTCTCTGTGTGAGAATGCATCCATGTAGGACTGCTAGTCTTTATAAAAATAATCTTTAAGCATAAAGAGATGAGCTGTGCAAAAGAACGGAAGAAATAAAAGGGGGGGGAGAAAAGGATCCACAGAGGCTGCAGGAAAATAGCTTTCAGCTGTTCATTGTTAAAGATATTAGAACTAAGTAACAGTCTGGATTGTCAGAAAATCCTTATAAGCTTATTTGTTTACTTACTTTTAAGAGAAGACACATATATATTTGGCAGTGTTATATACTAAAACTAAATAAATGTGCAGCAATCTTTAAAAGAAGAGAAACTAAAGATAAAATGTTGATCTTTATTTTAATAGTCCATATTTGCATTCATATACATTTACATACAAGTAGTTAATGCTCGAGAGAGGGAGGGAAAGCACTGCAGGTATGTGTGTGTCAGTTTGTGTGAGAATGTGAATGCGGGTTATCTGAACGGAAATTGAATTGACTGTGTGTACTGCAGTTGGTAATGGACAATGCTCAAGGTACTGCCCAGCTACCAGTTAAAAATGCAGAGCTGTTTGGCTTTCTTGTCAATAATTAAGTGGTGTTTTATTTAGAAAAACTCTCATAGTAATTCAATAAATTTTCTAATTTAGTGATAGGGTCTTTAGTTCTTGATAGCGTCAAATATTTTGCTGTGCACATTTATGTTATGGATAATTTTGCCAAGATATTATTTTTTGCCAGTATAGTGATTTCAATAAATTTGTAGGAAAGAGTGCCTGGGCTGTTAGGAAAGTACAGAGTTGCTATACTAACATGCATAGACACGAGAGAGTATTATAGGCTCTGCTGAGCATTCCTCAGAGGTGTTAACGACTTTAAGCCTGTCAAGAATGTCTCCAGCTTGTACAGCAAAGACAATTCAGCAGTTTAATAAAAAGGTGTAACATTTCCTACAGGTGAGCTCAAGTGATCAAAGGCTATAATAGAGCTTTTGTTACTTCATTCAAAGAATGCATTCTGGAGTTTAACCTTTGCTTTTGATGAATGTCATCTTTGAATGCTAACAGCCTTTTCTAGGAAGGATTAAGTTGTTTGAAGTGTTTTTTGGTCTTTATTTAGGACCTGGCTTTGAAAACTAAAGAAAGTGTGGAGTAACGTGCTATAAATTATGGAAAGGCTTCAAACAGTAATATCTAGAAGAATAAAACTAATGAAGGAGAAGGTCAGGACTGGACAGTTGAATTTGGTCAACTAGATTTGTGTTCAACATGGATGCCTGGAGTTTATTCATATAAGAAAACCTTTTTGGCTGAGAATATTTGTGAAATGTCACCAACTGATCCATCTTTGTGGATATGGTACTTGCATTTCCATCCTGGAAGTGGATAAACAATCAGCAGTAGATAACAATAACAAAGCTGACAGGCCCAGTGTCTGCTCTGTCTGAAGGATGTTTCTGTTCTTAAGGAAGAGAAATAATATTTTCTTCTAAATCCTTACAAGATTTCACCTGAGCATTTATGTTATACCAAGCCTCTGACTGTGGCTGCTGATGACCAATGTGAGAACCTATTTGCTTTTGGGCTGGTAAGGAATGGTGACTTTTGCCACCTTGTTTTAATCCTACTTCAAATACATGTCAGAGTCTATGGTCACACTCTCAACATGCCTGCAGATGCAAAGGTAGAAGCCATACAATCACTGGATCCTCCCAGTGTTCTTAATAAGGACTTCCACTTCCACCTTCTCCTCCTGGAAATGCAGACCAGCAAGCAGAACACCTAATTTCCGTATTCTGTCCTGATACAGGGAAAAGTAGAGATACTGAAAAGTAATATGAGGTATGACTTTTAAATAAATTCAAATATGATGCCATCCAATATCAAGCAAAATATATGGAAAAAATGAACAGAAGTGACAGAAATGACAGCAGGAAATACATGCTGGTGCTTTGTTTCTGAGTAATGAAACCAGATAGACCAGGCTAATAAATTCTAGTAGTTATTACCAATTAATTGATTGTCTTGGTCTGGAAATGCTAATATATCTCCATCCTCTGGCATAAGGTGGTTCAGGTTGTCTTTAGAAGCCTCTGCCTTGACCAAGAAACCAGAACATTAGAGAGCGTTACAGAACAGTTTTAGGCAAGGATGTAAGCTGCGGGGAAATTCAGAAATTCTACATTTTGAAGCAACAGTTTGGGCTTGAGGTAGGCAGTAATACTGCCAAATTACTTTGGAGCATGTTATACTTTCAAAGTCTGAAATAGAAGGACATGGAGACAGGAAGGGAATTTGTGCCTTTAAAAAAAAGCTCCCTTGCCTGATGTTTGTTTCTCCACCCCTCCTCCCTGCTGTGACTTTCCAACACTAGAGAACAGATGTGGATCCTAGGAAAACAACTTCAAGAGACTTGTTTCAGGTTGCCAGAAACTACAGCACTGTGGCATGTTTTGAAGTTTAGGGTGAGGTTCACTTACTCAATTCATTGCCTTCATCTCAGTTTTTCTAGAAAGTTGGCACTGGCACTTCAGGTCAAACTGGTAATCCTCTGGTTGTGCATCAGTTCCTGTCCACTGCCACATCTCCAAAGTGTTTCATAAATAAGCAGTGGAATTTATTTGTGCCTTTGAAATATTTGCACACAAATGAAACACAGATATTAGACTTAATTCAGCACTGCAGTCTTGTGAGGGTGTAGGCAGCTGGGTGAGGACAATGTGAAAGTCTGCTGAAGCACTGCCATGGCTGGAAGGTACAGCACGGAGATGTTATGAGTGAAGGTCACAAGTAAAATGCAATCCTGTTCAGGTAACAGAATCCTTCACAAACATGGGTTTTCAGTCCTCATTTCTTACATGGCTTCTTCTTCCAGCCCCTGGGGAAAGTCTGTCTTTCCTCATGGTAAGGATGGTCTTCAAGGAAGGCCTTCAGATGCTGGGCTTCATCAGACAATGAAGACTGGAAACAAGTGTCAGGAGAACTGCAAGAGAGAAGGGAAGGCAGTCTTAATGGTGCCAGAATTACAAGGCTGCTCAGTTACATGCATTTCATCTCTTGGGATGACACCGAAGACAGATGAGGTGAAGGGATCCAAAAGAATGATTCTGTGCATCCAAGTGTTCTGAGTTTCTTACCCTGTTTTCTCAGAGTGACAACATGAAACTTTCTGCCTTGGCCTGCCTTAAATCAGAACATTGCCACATGTCTTTTATGAATCATTTTTAATGAATGCCACCAGAAGAAAGATTCTAAGAGTAAAATGTGGGTTTATTTCAGGGAGCTGGAAATTTTGACACAATGGACATACTGTAAATGAATATAGTCATTATGTATACTACTTAAAGCATGTATATGTACCTATACAGAAATTCAGAAATCTGTTCATCTGTTCAATAAACTTTTAGGCAAGAAACTTTGTGGGGATTTTGTGGATATTTGTTTTTCTTTGTAATGCATTTAATTTTTTTTTTCAATTCTGGTATTTCATTAGTGTTTCTCTATCATTTAGATTGAAAATGGCCTTTTTTTTGTTTTGATATTGAATATGAATATTGGACTCACTACCTCAGACAAGAGCAGCAGAATTTATAGAGGGAGGAAAGAGTTATACATTTAAGGAAAAAAACCCCATTTTAAGTTATGGGCATATGTAGACAGATAGTAACACATGAAATTTGTAGTATCTCTGTCCACAGATTCATATAGTTTTCATAATAGATGAGAAAGATGAGGAAAAATCCTATGTCTCCTGAAGATGGAGGTTGTAGGACATCACTCTAAAAGACTTCTCCACACGTCATTTGTCAACACCAGATGGATTACTTGCTAGTGCAGATACGCCAAATACTGAAAAGTAAGCACAATACATACATAAACACATGAGAAAGGTCATGTGGTCCATGGGAAGGAATCCTACCTCTGCAATTCTTAAAAAGTCTCAAACATTTTTATTTATAAGGCCTTATCCAATATATTATTGTGTACCTTTTAGGATGTTCATTTTTTTATGTCCCAAATACGTCTTGCACAAAATATGTTGGACAACATATTCAAAAGTACCCAGTTGAAATTCTTGGTCTTTGAAGAAGCAAAATACATTGTGTTCATTTTAGACACCACTTCATTTCCATTTCTGTAACTATTAGAGGAAATAGACTTCTACAGGATTAGAAATAAATTAACATTTTTATTGCTGCTAGCTATGATTCCAGTTTTTGGATAGTGCATGCTAACATGTGAGTTTGAGGACCATATATTAAAATCTGTTTGTTTTCTCCTGATAATACTGATGAATCCATATAAATACTGCTCACATGAAAGAAATTACTTATACTGCACAACTTTCAGGAATTATATTGTTTTAAATTAAGACATTGAAGACATTGTTAACCAGCATATGTAGTGATTCATTTTTATGAGCTCTGGGTGTCTTTCATCATCAGTTTAATTTTTTCCCCATTTTATTAAGAGTGGTCTTTTTTTTTATGAGAAGAGGCTGCTGATCCTGTGAAAGTGTTTGAGGGAATAAAACAAAGACATATCTTGAGTGAATGTGTTCTTTATTTTATGGATAAATCCATGCTATAATTTTACCTATAGAAGCATCCATAAATACTAAGCAGTGTTCACTTCTTTATATCTTTACTCATAGAGAAGTGGTTGGTATTTCTGACCACACAACAAAAAAATCCTGCCAAATAATTGTAAAAACTTCCTTGCTGAACCAACTATTTGCTGCTTTTACTACTGCTGATGAAAGAAATGGAAGTGTTTTATATTTAAATGTTTATTTCATATGTATCATGATAATGAATGTTTTACTGTAATAGTTGACCTTAAACCATGCCACAGGGATGTTTTTTCATAAATTCCTACTCAGTGGAAGAGTAAACGGTTTTATATTATGGAAATTCAGATAGCTACGCCTCCTGTAGAAAAGCAAATTAACTGACTGGAATGCCCCAACTTTTACATCAAATTATCATTTTATTGTCCTTTTTTCTAGTTCTGCTGGTCACACATTCTTTTTCATATTATTGTGGAAATAAAGTGTAAATAGTAAAATATGCTTGGTTGCCAGACAAATCTGCATACCTCTAACTGTATATTGCAAAAGGAATGCTTAAAAACTTATTTAGTATCGTGCAGTGCCTTATGAAATTCCTAAGGCAGAGTTAGGCTGCTGCCTTTATTAGCAACAAGAACTGTGGGGTTTGTTTTGTACTTATAAATTGCAAAAAATTGTAAAAACATTTTTTTCTCTGAATTTGATTCTAAGGAAACCTAATTCAAAAATAGATTTGGTTAGGGAGGAGAACTGGTGATAGTTGCAGTGTATGTCTTCATAGGAAAAAAAAAAAGCTTAAAATTTAGGTGCAAAGGTAGAATTAGAAAAATATAGAGTTCACTTTTCAAATTTTTAAAGCTATTAGAGAAAATTATTCTCTACACATTTAGGTAGAAACTTTCTGGACAGGTATATTATTAAAGTGTGCAGACTCATTGAAATATTTTCTCATTGCTGTAATTCCAATTTTCCATATACTTCTCAGCTGGATTAATTTCAATCTGAGGAAAAAACGAAAAAAACTTAGACTGATTTTTTTTATTTCTGAAGTCCATGCTCTCCAGGTAGCTAGGTAGATGTTTTCCTCCTCTGGTGGAGCTTAAGACTATGTCCTTCCATCCTGTCACTAGTTGCCTGGGAGAAGAGGCTGACCTTCACCTGGCTACAACCTCTTTGCAGGGAGAGGGTAATAAGGTGCCCCCCAGCCTCCTTTTCTCCAGGTTAAACACCACCAGCTCTGTCAGCTGCTCCACACAGGATTTGTGCTCAAGACCCTTTGCCAGTGCTCAATGGACCTTTCTCAGCACCTCCGTGTCCTTCCTGAACTGAGTAGCCCAGAACTGGACACAGCACTCGAGTGTCGCCTCAGCAGTACAGGGGGAGAATCAATTCCCTGCTCCTCCTGGCCACACTATTCCTGATACAGGCCAGGAGGCCATTGGCCTTCTTGGCCACCTGGGTCAATTGTGGTGAAACATTCTTATATATCATGAAAGAGCTGTTCCTCTACAGGCTAATGCTAGATGCTGTCCTTAACCAAACAGTCCACTTATTTATGCATTAATGATGAATAGGATGTCTGATAAGGTTTGTAACATGCTTGGGGTCTCCTAGGTTAAAAACCAAATATTGAAACTCAAGGTTTAAGCAGTGGTTTACAAATTAACAAATCTTTTGTGGCATGTATTTTTGTTCAGTATAAACTTTTTTCCTAACCCTTCCTAGTGTACCTTTTGAAAAACAATAATTTGAAAGCAGACACCTATATAGTGCTTTATCTCTTAGGGAAATTAAAGAAGGAGGCATTCCTTCAAGTTGGGTCACTCTAAGGAGCTTTTCATCACAGCTTCTCTTTGACAAGTAAGGCAATTCTGGGCAATGAGAGGATAAGGGGAGATGAGACAGACTATAAAGCTTTTCACCTGGAGCAGAGGATTTTTTTTCCCATAGTTGCATCAAAACATGTTTTCAGCTTCTGTGATTTTTCCTAATCCTGTATGTTCCTTTCAGCTGTTTCAGCATGCAGGGCATGTTTACAGACAAGATAATGTAGGCAGGATCACTAGCTGGTTATAAGAGTTATTCATAGCTCTGTGCATAAGTAAGGATAAACAGAAGAGTTTATTTTCTTGACAAGATTCACTGTGTTGGTTAGATGGCGTAGGTTTACTGTGTTGTCCTAATCCAGCTCTTACAAACAAGATATTTATTCAGCAAATCCCTTGCTGTGGATTAAAATCTTAACCTTTTGAGTATCTTAGCATGAAGATAAAATCACAAGCAGAGGCAGTCTTGAAAATATTTCTTGGTGGTATATCAATATTTGAAAAGGAGTTTATATATCTTAAAGCAAGATAAAAAAATCTTATAGTATAAAAAATATTGAACATGACAGAAAATATTTATTTGTGGGAAAAAATAACTACTAAAAAATACATATTAAAAAGTTGCTCTCATAGATGAGTTATTAAGGGAGTCTTTCCAATTGAGATCTACAAAATTATATTCACTTAAGATTTTTAATAGGTCAAGAAGAGCTACTGACAACTCAGGGCAGCACATCCTTGTATAGATAAATGATTGAACTAACCTTTGATCAAACTCATCTTTGTACACCAAATTCAGAGTCATCTTTGCTTTTACAATGTCTTTAATAATTAGGTTCTCTCCTGATGAAATTTCTTCTTGTCTTTTTTATTTTTTAGGGAGGTGTTCTATCATACTGCATGGTAGTAATAACATTATTGTTTTGTACTGAGGACCTTTTCTCTATAGAAACTTACCAAAATTATTAGTTTATGAGAATTGTTTTGAAACATGTTTTTAAAAGTTTCAGCTATGTTAAAAAAAAAAAAAAAAGTTTGCCTCTCAGAACAAGGGAATATTTTTTCTGTAAATACCAGTCTTCATTATGCTCCAACAATGAAGAGTGAAGATCATGGAGATGAGGTGTAACTATAAATATTTATTTAGATTTGGGCACAAAAGTTCGAGGTTCTAAGCCATGTAGTAGACAGAAGCAAAGTTGCCTTTGCCAAAGAAATATCTTACTATATATCAAAATAAGACACTATCATATTTCAAGAAATAATCCATAATTCCAGAAATATTTAAGTATTGCTGGGTGCTAAATTTCGAGCAGACCAAGAGAATATGCAACTGAGATCTCAAAGAAGCCAGTTAGTAAAACACCATAGTAACAAACCCTGGCTGTTTTTTTTTTTTTTTGGTGCATCAGAAAATCCTTCTTTCCAAAGTTAACTAGTCTTGCTTAGATTTTTACCTTGTCCATATTGGTTACAAATAGTTGCTTGCTTTCCTTGTACAAATTCTAGACTAAGAGATTAGACTCTTTTCTGTTTTATGTCTGTTGTCTCTTATTCTCTCATCCAAGAATTGAAAAACCTCTTGATGTGCAGTCAGCAGTCTGGTACATGATATAGCAGGGATGCTGTGGGTTGCAAAGCACTGCTTCAGAGGTGGCATGTGAATAATTGCTGTTGAGCTGTTGGAGTTGCCAATCTGGCACACAGGATGGTGCCTGCTGAAGAGTGCAGCCATGCTAGGAAAAGTCATCATTCCCTTCCCGTCCTTTCTGTGTGTGGGGCGGGGACATTCCAGTACCCGATAGGCTTTTTGTTCACTATCACTATCACTCATAAGCAGCTGTCACATATCGTATTTTCCATCCTTTCAAGCATCAGATGTGGTACTACTGAATAGCTGCAGCGCATTGATTCTGGAGCGCTGGTTACGCCGGGTTGCTGAGTGACTATTAGCTGTGGCAGGTCGACAGACTTCTTCCCAGTAGTACTCCTAAGGGGGTCCTCAGTAAAAAGGCAGAATGATTTTTGAAGTTTCTTTTTCTATCTGTCTGCCAAGAGCTTCCAAAAATAACCCCTATTGCTCCTGCTATTAGAGCTGAGGCTGGAGCTACGCACTTGGGGAGCGTTCACTGAGCTCAGCGTGGATCCTGGCATTTCAAAGCCAGTGCTGCTCCATTCGTAATTCAAGCAGAAAAGTACTTACACCCCTTGCCCTGCAGTGGGCCAGGCCAACTGTCCTGATGAATTTACAGGCTTTAACATTTCACAGCCACTTAACATTAAGCATGACTCTCTCTGACCCCCAGCCCTCCCAGGCTGGAATAACAGGCCGTTCAGTGCCTTACTTAATTGGTAAGGCAAGATAATAATGAGAGTAAAAGAGACACGAAGACAGATCATGCCTAAATGAACACAAGGGAGCTTAACCAGCAGGAATAAGAATAACTGAGATATTGTGCCTATTGTTTACATAAAGTCCTGTTTTCATAAATGCAGTTCTTATCAACACTTCAATCACACCTATAAATGCACAGAAAAGGATGAATTCAGAGGCTTGTGGCACAAGCAGTAGGGGTGACTGCACAACACAGGTTGAGCTTCTGCATATCTTTCCAGAACAAGGAAAAAAAGATCATATACACTTTTTTTTTTCCCAAAGTCATCAGAATAGGACTGCAGGATTTTTTTTTTTTAATTACAAAAGTAGCAATTTAGCAACACAAAGGAAATAAAAAATCATCTTTGTACATCTAAATTTATTTTAAAACTGACTCTGCAGAACCAAGGTCTTTACAACTTTTATAAAAGCAATATTCTAGCTTTTTTTGGATTCCTTAAAAGTGGTTATCAAGATAAATGAGAACAGTGGTGTGTAATTTCAAAAATGTAATTGCTTTTCTCTCTAGCTTTCTCTAAGCATTCTCAAGGTCACCCATAAAAAGGGGACAGATAAACCTACAATCCAAGTCTTCTCCTGGTGTTCCATGCCCTTGCATATTACTCCCTGAACAAAAGTCTTATAACTCCTTGAATTGTTCATTTCCCACCTTCTCAAAGAGTGTATGAAACTCCTACTAGTTTGCATATCATAACATAACACTAAACCTCTGGATGGCCATGAATCAAAGTAAACTTGCATATGTTTTGAAGAACAACTGCAAATGGATGAACAAAATTTATTTCCCAGTCATCTGCAGCGTGTATCAATTCTGGTTTGTTTCTTCCATCTCATGTGTAAAGAATGGGCCTGTTGAGAGAGACTGCAAAATTTGAGCTCATGTTCTCATTGTGGTATCTTCAGGCCTGCTCTAGGACACGCTTGCCTGCCAGCAACTTTGTCCTCCCTTCTGCTTGGGCCACATTTGAGCAGCTCCTATTTTCACTCTCACCCCAAGATTCTTCTCTGGAGGGTGTCAGGTAGGGACAACACTGGTGCTGCACTGTTCCTACAACCACCCACAGACAGCTGAAAGGTTTCCTGGGACAGCATCCCTTGGTGTCCAACCAAATTGGACCCATGCACCAGATCATGACAATGGCAGTAGAATACAGTAAGAAAGGGAATATGTAGATGCTATGGTGGGCATTCTTTGTGTGTGTAGAAAATGTGAAAGAAATATCCTATAAATGCCATGTCTTTGCTGGAGTCTGTGGTTCTATAAGCTAGATAATTTCAAACATCACCAAAGGAAATGGTGAAGCTCCTCATAGGAAGAGAACACACCATCAGTATAAATCTGGCATTTTGAAGATGATCCTCTTAAATCACTGTTATGACTGTTTCACACTAGTTTCCTCAGCTCAAGAGGATTTGTAATATCTTAAAAGGGACATGAAGTACAAAATTCCAATATTTTCTTGGTACCTTTATATCACAAATAAGTGCCAGTTCTGCTCTGACACTTTGGTTTTTGTGACAGAGGCCTGTAGGAAACCTGAAAAATTGTCCAGGAAAGCAGACTGGATAGAAATAGAGAAGTGGAAACAAATTTGATTTTTTTCTGTTAAGTTATTTTGAGGATTTATTTCTTTGATTGAAAGAAATTTCACAGTCATATTTTTGTAGCCCAAATTTATACTCAGTGCCAGAGGCCTTCTATATCAGCTGCCTGATCAACTTTCATTATCACATGAAGGGTTTGGGAGGAGGAAGAGTATTACTATAACTGAACATTTCATCTCTTACTCGGGTGGTAAAAGAAGATTCATTACTCTATAATTTGTCAGCTCAGGTACCCCTGGCTATGCCCTTGATTCTGTAGAATATTATGTTCTGTTACCACTTCTTGTATTAGTTACCTTTCTCCTACTTACCTTTTTTATTCTGGATTTGCATGTGAGTTGTTTTTTTCAGTGTCCTTGTGTCCAACAGAAAAATGCATATGCACCCTCACATAAAAAAATGATTTTTTTATTATTTCCTATGGGACACACATGCGCACACATCAAGGCAACAAAAAGTCAAACAGCATTACCTGGAAAGATGCTTCTGTTATTGTGATTAACAAAGATATTCCAAATGGAACTCCACTGACGAAGATGACATGGGGGGCCACGCAACTGGTGAGGGTTCTTGTGGAGAACTGCTTGATCTTAATTCAGTATCTCACTCTGATCTACCAGAAATTTGATTCATTAATCTTTGAGACATACTGGAAAATCCCATCTATTTTAATAACCACAAGAGGATAGAAATGGTTGAGGGTCCTGTGATTATGATTGATCTTTGTTAGGTAATCTATGGAAGATACTCTATTAAATTATGTTGATCGACAGTATTTGAGTTTGTAACGTTCAGTTAATTTTTTTAAGGGTTCAAAAGTCTGGATTGCTGTCGATTAGCATTGTTATAAATTAATATAAATATGTTCCACAAACCGTTGCAGATTGAACTGTGAGATTTTTGTCAGTGAAGTTATTCCTAAATCAATTATTCATAAGTAGTTCAAATGATGATCAAGTTTAATGCAGTGCCTACTCAACAGAAACAGGAGAGCTATTGAGAAAGGCTTTGAAGAGCCAGTTTGCCTTGTTCCATGGTAATCTTAAATTGCTTACTGGCCAAATAGCTCTGATTTTCTCTTATATTTCATTGGGTTTGCTTATGTGCCTTATATTTCATTTGCTGGCATAGATTTCAATTATGGATTTTCCTGTATTTGGCAAAGGAAGCCAAAATAATTCTCTCTCATTGTGACTGTAGCCAAGGGGATCCCTAGAAATGGAAACTGTCAATAATTTTTAGTGTTGATTTCCACTTCCCTGGAAAGCTATTGCTCCTTCCAAACAGGAGATTTAGGGATCTCTGCAAGAAAAAACCTTCATGGCTTGCTTTAGGTGTGGCAATCTGGCAATCAGCTACCCTTCAGAAAATTCTCAGCATGTGGTCTCAATCAAGGCTCCATGATCAGTGTTTCAGAAAGCGTTAACCTCTCCCTTCCCTGTCGCATGACAAACACTGTAATGATAAAATTGTGCCAGTGGATCTCTGTGGGTGGTTGACAAAAAGACGAGTATTGTTACAAGAAAAGAGGAAGGCATCACTGTAGGTATCATCCACTCTATCTCTGGCCATATAGAAGTGAGAAACTCATCTGTTTTTTTCTGAACTCTTGTTAGCAGAGGAGGGGGATTTTTTAGGAATAGTGGGGTTTGCAGGGGATCTATTCAAGGTTGAACAGCAATTGGACCCTTTTCATTTTGTGTATTTCAGAACATTTGAAGCTATTCCAACGCATGGAATTTCTTTCTTGTCCAGGACTGGAGAAAATTCAAACTTCCACTTTTCAATCAGCAGGGCTGAAAAGTAGCTTTTGTCTGAGGTGTTTCCCATGTTAGCTGGTAGTATGTGAATATGAAGAAGAGATGAGAAGACTCTATCTCTTGGATATTTGTCTACCTTCAAAATCAGATGACATAGTGCACCTTCAAAAGCCAAATTAATCAATTTAATTACGAGTACCTTGAGGGGTTTCACTCTATTAGAAGGAGTCTGCTTACATCATGCTTTTCCAAAATAATCCTATCAGTGCATTTACTCAAGCAGATGAATCTTGAGCTGTCCTCTGGGCTTCAAAAAATATGTAATAACTTGCTGTAATAATATTAACAGAGAAGTGGGGAAAGGTTCAGTTACTAACACTACACAATCCACCTCAAACATTGTTTTTTTAAAATATTTTCTCAAATCAGAAGCGTAATTTAAGGATAAGACATTGTTAGCTATCCTGCCTTGCTTGGGGCTTTGCTGCAGAGTGACAGGTCTTTCTTCCTTCGTAGACTGAATGCTCTAATTACACCTACTGCAAGTCAGAGCTACACTACTACAGCATCAATGCAAATGTCAGATGTCTTTTCACTTTAAACTGTCTACTCTCTAATAACAGTGTCTTATTTCCGGGAAGAGTTTTTAAGAAAATTTCTTTATATTTAGATACCCTTTATTTGTCTCCTTCATCTTTATGTCTCTAATTGTGTTCAATATCATATTTCTTTTCAGAGGTCTGAGCGCAATGCTTTGAAAGTTTATATGTTAATTGCCAAGGTCAAAAGAAAGAGAAAACATGCTCTGATTGTTTAATGACAAGCAGTGTGATTTGAAACAGAAGTTTAATGGACTACTCTGTCTCTTAAAAAGTACGGCTTCAGGGATATTGAACATCTGCACTTTAATTCAAACCCAGTCACTATAATATAACAGGTTGAAAAATATTTTTAACACTCTTTCTGTACAATTCAAAAGCTTAGTAAAAGCCTTGCTAGTAACTTGGCCCTTGTTCAGGAAAGTCATCTATAATACCAGTCTTGCATATGCTTGTGAAGCTTTGCTGTTTCATACATGTTCTTCTGCTCTGAAAAACCTGTGTCCGAAGCACAGGAATAGATTTCCTTGCCATTTTTGCACCTTTGTCAAAGATGACAATTGTCTCTGGTATATATAGGAGAATTGAAAATTGGCTTGTTATAATTTATAACTAAGAACCTGATCCTGCCTCCACTGAAATCAACAGTGATTTACAACACCTCAAGCAGAAGCAAAATCTGTATTGCTACATAACATTTTATTACATTGCATAGTATTGAACAAACTTTAAACATTGCACTGCATAGAATCACAGTGTCTTTTGCAGAACAAGAACATTTTTTGCCATAGCTGATTCTCCCCTCATTTGATTCCTGCAAAACAAACTAATTAATCCAGTTTCTTGACTTATTTGCATCTGGTTTCCAGTAATAACTATGTTAAACCTGTTTTGAACAGTACATAGATCACCCATAAGGTATTATCTCACATGTATCAGAGATGAGCAACTAAGCGGTGTGCTTGGATGTAGCATTTGCTTTTTTAATAGACATATCATCAATCTGTCTACATAGGAATGGTTCAATTTGAATAAGTGGCATTTGAGCTCCCTTCATAAAATTTTTCCTCTCTTTGGAGCAATTAATGTGCATGCAGAACCTTTTCTTGTCTACATGCAGTCTAAGTTTGTGTTAGAGGACTGTGGCTTGTTCGTTTTATGTTCATGGCATCTAAATCTAATGTCCAGAAAAATAAAATAGTTTATTTATGGTGCTTATCCGTATTGGAGCTATGGCACAGTGCCACACTGCTGTTTCCTGAAACTGTCCTGCTTCTTTGGCTTTCAGTTTCAAGTAATAATGTTTAGAAAAAAAAAATTAAAGGAATTTTGATGTTTTTAAGAAGAAGACACCATGCTCTTGGCTTTCAGCCAAAGCAAAAGTAAAATATATGGTGAATTCTGATGTGTAAAAAGCATGGTTGATCTGGTCTTCCTTCTCCCCTATCTAGTGCAGTAGAGGAGCACTTCCAAACCTCAAACAGCTGACAAATGCCTATCATTTCTGTACTATGTTACAGATGTAGATGTCACTAATCAGCCAACATACTTCTATCACTGTCTTCTGCTGCAGATGTGCCTTTGGAAATAAGTTGTTGCAACTTTCTTTCAAGAAAGAAGTAGCACTGTGCCTGATTCCAATGTTCTTATCTGTTCCTGACGGATGTACCAGTACCTTTCTTCAGGAAAGAGTTCCATTGGCATTGGGAAAGAAATGCACTGACGACTCACAGCTCCCTTAACAGTCTGCTCTTAAAAATTACTGTGACTTTCCAGTGGTTATGACATAGCTATGAAATATTTCTATTTTCCAGGATTTAAAGAAATGCAAATGCCTTTTTTTTTTTTCTGTATTTCCTTTTACCTGCAGCCATTCATTCCTTGTGAAATGTCTGCTTAGCTGCTAATGGAATCCTCAGGCCTATTTACTTCTTCTTTTTTCCTACTGAAACTGAAGCTCTTTGGACAGTTACAAGCTGGTAATACTTGGAAAAAGGGTTATGTACACATAACTGATTCCCCTTGTCATTTTTGCAATTAGCCATTAAATGGTGTAACACCAGTAATAAGCTAAAGGCATGTCAGTCAACTCATACAGGGTAGAGGGTGTTTCTTGAGCGGGCAAGTTGCTTTTGAACTTTCAATTTATTTTCTTTTTGCTGAGGAAAAATCTTCTTCCCTGAATGTTTTGGAAAGGCAATATATATATATATATATATATATATATAATTTTATTTACTTCTTTGAAACAACAATGCATTTTTTGGCAAGTGAAAACCAGTTTATCTTTTTATCCAGAAGAAAGTCTGCTTGGAGACAGTTTGACATATGCTTGTTGTAAGATGTTTCTTGCACATCATAGAAGCTGAATTCATTTGGTAGTCAAAGTAAAACAATGTTTCTGATTCAATTTGCAACTTCTCTAGAAAAAACATGAATTTCAATACTAAATGAGGAGTTCCACATTACAATAATCTTGGCAGCAGCTCGGAATTCATGGTAGCAAAGTTCTTTTTGGCAAAATGAAATTGGGAGGAAACCAAGAGCTTTTAATTTTGAAAACAATTGTTTATTTACAAAAAATTGTTATGTTTTTCAGGTTTTTGTTAATGAATTCCACTGGTTGGCAATTTCTTGAAAGATTATTGTTCATTATCATTCTTAATTGGTCTTGCATAACTTTAAACAGACAACTGGAAGCCTAATATTTAATGAGAGGCAAGCTTCTCAGTGGTTAGTATCTTTAATTCTATGAAACACAGACAGGAGATATTTTACCTTCTTATCATTTTTAATTTATTTGCTAGAAAATATCAGCGATCAAAAAATAAATACAGATGATCAAAAATAAGTGACTTGCAGTCATTAGCAGTCAAGAATTGAAAGTTTAATTCTTATGTTTTCATTTTTAGAAGTGGGAAATGCCATTATAATTCAGCTTAGAGTGGGCTTCCATTGCCTGTCACATTCCTCACGGGAACATTTCATATCTTCAACTGGGATAAGGCCCAAACACAAAATTAAACTCAAGGCTGATCTCACAAATCACTCTTATCTGAACAAGGAAATATTAAGTTCTGGACTTCTGGTCTGAGTCCTTCATAATCTTTAAAATCAGAGGCAAGGGAAGTCACCTCTTTCCATTTAGTATCATGATTGTCAAAGCAGATAAGACTCATGCCAGCTGTTCGTAGCTTAATTATGATATTTGACTAGAAAGAATTTTCTCAGGAATAAAAAAATATGAACATTCTCTTCAGCACTTGTGGATGTCAAAGTTTAATGGTATTTAAATGCAGATTTTAAATCATATATATAGTGGTGCTAAAGCTGAAGTGAAAATATCTACATTAATGTTAACAGTCAGGCCCAGAGTTCAATTAAACAATTAGGATATATATTGGAATCTTAGCAGGGGTTTGGGGGAATTAGTATTTTGTTGGGTTTATGTTTGGGTTTTTTTTAAGAAAGAAAACTGCTGTGTGCATATATTTATTATTATCCTGTATGTTTGTAAACAATATGTAGGCCACAGCTTCATAACAGCAGATAAAGGAGACCTTTAAATTACTTTGATGGCAAATCCTAGGATGTTAATGTATGTTATAGGTATGAAATATTTCCCTGAGAGAACACCATGCAGCCCACCAGAGAGAGATTTTATATGTGAGTGAGAACTGTGGGAGCCACTGGGAGAGCGTGCCTTTACATTTTAAGTGGACATGCAGTTTCAGAGAAGAAAGCAGCTGGCAGAGAGATCCATGATCAGTTAACCTAAGCAGCAGCTCCACTGTGCCATTCTGGCATTTTAATTGTGCTGTTATGTAACTTTTAAACAGCCACATCATTATGCAAATGTTTGGTAAAGTGCACAGCCTTAGGTACCTTAGGTAACCATCAGGGCTTGTCCACTGCTGGAACTGTTACCCTTAGTCTATCTGTCTTATAATGATTAAACATAATGTAAGAAATTTAGTGGTTCAGGCCAAATAATTGCTACAGAAGGTCCTCCCAAGGGCACCCTCTCTCTCTGTTTCTGTGTACTGGACACGATTTTCTCATGATTAAAATTCAGGTGCAGAGTTCTTAATCAGGCACAAATAAACAAGAATTATGCTTGTGCTGGGCTGACAGCGTGGGAGAGCTGGTGGCTTTGCTCTGAGGACAGGCCACCAGCACATGCTTGTCCTGGAGTTTGATCATGGTGGTCACCACAACTCTGTGTGTGCTTTTGCACAGCTAGAAGGGGCCTTTCCTTCACTTCGAGAATCAAAGAACATCCTGTACTGGAAGGGACCCACAAGGATCATTCGGCTCCAGGCCCTGGACAGGACCACCCCAAGAACCACACCATGTGCCTGAAAGTGTTGTCCAAATGTTTTTTGAAGGCTTGGTGTATGTGGTGATAAGTTGACTCCTGCAGATACTGAAAATTGAAATTAAAATGTGACAGTGGTGGGCTAGCTGTATTTGCAGCACAGGCGGGGGTGATGATGGCATGTGCAGCATCAGAATATGAAAATTCAGACACATTTGCAGGGGCAGAGATAAATGGAAACTTGGGACACTATTGTCCTAAGCAGTCTCAAACACATAGTTACACAAATCCAAGACTTTGAGGAAGAGAGACCAAGGTTTTCTTCCAAAACACCTTTTGACATTTTTCAGCAGCTACTTGAAAGTGTGTGTCTGTGTGCCTGTGCATGTGTGTGTGTGCAGGACACACTTAGCTGGTGAGTTGATTTTGAAAGTTCTGCTGGAGATTGTCCTGTTCAAAAAATTCTTAGAAGGAGCTTTGCTTCTGAGCCTTCTTCACAAAGAGACCACCAGGAGATGTAGATGAACTCATGTAAGGGAACTATAAAATTACCTGAATGAGGCAGAGTGGAATGTCCCTTACAGCCTGTAGTGAGAAAGCTGTTGCAAAGTTCCTAACCCATACACGCTTTTTAACTTCTCACTTTTTAACTTCCCACTATTTAACTTAATCTAAATGATTTGTCAAAAAAAAAAAAAAAGTAGCAGGAGGAATTCAGAGAGGGTGCATATTCATTGAATATGATTAGATAATATATTTTTAAAAAGGCTTTTATTGATCCTATTTCCCTCTGGATGTTTATGGATGCAGTTGTATGCATGTATATATATCTTTGTGTAAATTGTATAAATAAGATGTATTACTATTACAGGGCCTTTCATTAAGACAGCTGGACATGGAAGTTTTTGTATATTTATGGGGAAGGCATTTTTGTAAGAAAAACATTTTTTACAGTCTGAAAACTAAGCAATAAAGGGCATGTTGGCAAGAAATATACTATAGTCCACAGTGAAAGCTCTGTTTAGAAAAGGAGGCTGTATTTAACAAAGGCAAGTACTAGCTGACTAATATTTACGTTTGCCTTTCCATCAAGTGATGCTGAAGTTGCTTGCAGGACAGTGGGATCCCAGCAGAGGAAGTGCCAGATTGCTCCAGGTAGATCCGAAGTTAGTGCTGCCATCAAAATGAGTCACTGGAAATTCTGTTCGGTGATGAGAGCGAATCCAGTGTAAGTTATGTGCAGAGGATCCAGGCTGGAAAAGCGGAGCAGAGCCCCGGGAAGGATCTCAGGAGAGGGTGAGCGCATCGGCAGGTGGCAGCATCGCCACGGCCCTGGCAGCCCCGGCTGGCTGACAGCCCCCATCGCTCCCGCGGCAAGTTTTACATATGGAAAGTTCTTTGACCTTTCATAAATTTATTGTCACCCTGGTTGAGTGGCACTAGGTGCGAATAGTCCGCCCCTCCTTCAGTGTTTGTCTGTGACTGGCTCTGGTAATTAGAGATTTCCAACTCTCCGAGCTGCTCGGCTCATTTGCTGCACTCATTGTTTTTGCTACGTGACACAACCTAAATTCTCCAGCTTGTATTTACATGAGCCGGTTCTCAGCCTCACGCAGAGAGGAACCGGGCTACAGTCCACTGGAGCTGGGAGAGGATGGGATTGTGCGAGGGAGCGTGGGGAGAGGCGGGGAGGCTGGGGCTGTCTGTCATGAGCGAGAGTTTGGTGCTCAGAGCCAGCCTTCAAGTACCATTGTTAAAATCGGCAACTCTGCGGGGAATTTCAAGAGCAGGCTTTTAGAGGGATTCCTAAAATAATCTGAGGGGTTTGTTTGCACCGGCGCTTCTGACTGATAAATGCGTGCATAAATGTCAGCGTTTGTTAGTGGATACATGATATCCACATACTTACAGTGAGTGAACAGTCCTGACCAAGACATTGTAATCAGACACCTAGTTCTGATGTCAAGTAGCAGCTTTCAAGGAGTTTCTCTCCTTTTTTTTTTTTTTTTTTTTTTTTGTCTTACTCCATCCCCCACTTCCCCCCACTTCACGCATATGAAATCCACTTTGCAAAGAAGGGTCCTTCTTTTCAGGTTTTATCAGACTCAGGAATCAAAGGTCAAGCTCCAAATAATGACCCTCCCCCCCAAATTTCAACTAGTCATTTCACAGTGAAGTTAGTTTATCTTCAACTACAATCCAATTAGACTTTCACCCCTGACACACTGGTGAAGTGATAGTATTATTTTTTTTTTTCTTTTTGATTGTTTTTAATCTAACTGCTACTGTAGACACAGAATTATTCAGCCCTGATTAAACATTTTCAAGCTGTCTCAACAAGCCAATCATGTGCACATATATTTTCACACACGATTCTCACAGTAAATTAGTAACAATTGCTTATATGGTTAATAGTTCAGAAAATGAAGTTCTGCCTTCAGAGGTGTATTGTACTGCCACAATATACACCCCAAATTGACACTACATAGTTGTGTATGCAGGTTCTACTTAAAGTGATGGTAGACTGAAGCACCAGGATTCATTAAATTGGGCACAGTTTCTCATTAAATGTGTAGATTGACACTCAGAACTGACTGTCATTTGGGATTTTTTTTCAGCTGTTTTTCCATACTATCAATGCTTTATTTAGAGTGAAACTTTACCACCCGATGGCTCAGAGGTAGCTGGTTTGTGGCGGAAAAAAACAAGTAGAAAAATATTTTGCATTATTATTTTTCTGGAAAAGACAGCTGGAAGTTTTCAGATTTAAGATCTTGATCTTGTCTTCTCCTTTTTTTTCCCTGTGTAATTTATACTCTGAACAATGTATGTTATCTGGTTTGCAATGTGCAGAGAGTATGCATTTACATTTGTTTTCTAAAGGGAACCCAGTTACTTCTCATCTATTTTCTATAATAATCTCCACTGCAGAGGTGTTAGCAAGTATATTTCATTTTAACTGTGCCCTATAAATCCTTCATGGAAAATTCCAATTAATATGGCTATGTAGCAAGCTGGGCCAAAAAATTAACTGATCTGTTCTTGCTCAGCAATGTGACTTGATGAATACGGGAATGGAACAGACTCAATACAAAAATATTCTTTCTCCTTAAGGAGCCGAAGTCACCGGGTGTCACTGTTTTGCATCTTAACATAAAAATCTATAAGAGTGCACCTTCTGGTATTAACAGATAACACCAGAATGCTCTACCCCATGGCAATTTGCTGAGATGCAAGATATCAGTGCCCTGAGACTCTCAAAAGATTTTTTTCTTTCCATAAACATGGAACCTCCATCACTGAAGAGCAGAACTTGAGGAACACTCTCGCCATAAATCAGCCTACAGGGAGAGTGCTGATTTGGGGTGATGAAATTATGAAAGTTGGACGTTAATGAGCCAGAGAACTTGGAAGAGACATCCCTCTAAAATGGAGGTAAATCTTCAGGATACCAAGTTCATTTGTTAAGAACATTAAAAAATATGAACTCTGTGGAACACTGAATGAGCACACAACCTTGTGAGGAAAAGTCTTCAGGAGAGGGAGAAGTTAAGGCCATGAAGGCTCCCATGTTATATCCTCATGGGCCCCTGGGTGAGTCCAGAAGACATCATTCAATGTTTGGTTTCTGTCACATATCCATACTTCTGACTTGGGACATATTTCACAGTACCACAGAATAGCTGAGGTCGGATGCCATCCAGTCCAACCCATCAGCTCAGTTGGGGTCACGTCCATTTTCTAAGAATGGAGACTCTGTAACCTCTCTGGGCAACCTGTGCCAGAGGTTAGTCACCCTGAGAGGCAGAGCCTTCTGTGTTTCTGTTTGTACCTGCTGCCTCTGGTCCTGTCTCTGGGCTCCACTGAAGAGCCTGAATGCCTCTTCTTTGCACCTGTGCTTCAGGTACTTATGTACATTGGTGAGATTCCTCTGAGCTTCTCTTCTCCCAGCTGAACAGTTCTAGCTCTTTCAGCCTCTCCTTACAGGAAAGGTATTCTAATCTCTGTGTCGTCTTCATGACCCTTTTCTGGACTCTTTCCAGTAGCTCCATTTCTCTTGCACTGGGGACAGACCTAGACACACCACTTTAGATGTTATTTCTCCATAAATAACACCAGCTTCCTCAGCCTGCTGGTACCCCTCAATCACCATCAGCAGACAATTTGCTTCACTGAACTGACAGAGGTGGGCTCGGAGCAGCACAAGTGAGATACTGCTCCTGGTTCACAGGAAGAATTAGGAGGCTTCCTTTTCCTACCCTTGTGCAGCTAATGGCCCTGAGCAGTGCAAGGCCTACAAATGCAATTTGCTCATATTCAGAGGTGCTCAGATTCCAGATGGATGATAGGAATGAGAATCCACACACGTTTTCAACATGGAAACTACTTCCACACACCATTTCCATACTGCAAATATGTGGGCTGGAGCTTTTATTTAGTTTTTAATAGAACACCATAGTTTTCTGAATTTTTACATAATGTTCTAAAATATTCTGGGAAAATTGCACAAATTGCACAAAATATCCTCAGTCAGGTTCCCAAGTACAGATGCCAAAATCATGTGTGCTTCTAATGGTGCAAAAGTGTGTTGAAATTGTGGTCAAGTAATTTTTTTCTGGCATTACTCATTACAGTTTTTAAATTGGAATATTTGCAAAGTCTTTCGACTTCATAATAAGGGAAAAAAAAATCCCCCTTTACCCCCAAATGTTTCACATTAAAAAAATTATTAACCAAGTTAAAAAAGAATAAGTGAGAAATAGATGAAGCCAATTTCCACAAGAAAGTGGCCTTATTCTAGTAGAATTTTTGTTCAATTTCCCAGGCCAGGTCCCTCAGTTTTCATAAGCCCTCTTAAGCTAAGCTTAATGGTGTGTCAATAAGTCCTTCTAATGTTTAAAACTTTTCCATTGATATTGGTAATTTTTTCTCCTACCATGATTTGTATCTGCACAGCCCTTGAGGTAAATGCTATTTACGTGTTTTTGTATCTTTAAGTCACTGAAAATAATAACATGCTAAAAACATTATGCTCCATGAACATAGTGTGACGAACAGAGAAAACAACATTAATGGATTGTCTTGTGAAAATATAGTTACTGAAAGTGGACATTTTGGATCAATACAGTATTGTGAAAAAAATAGCAGAAGAATTTAATACTACAACACATTAAATAAGTATATGACATTAATTACTTCAGGAACAGGTTTCAGTGTGTTGCTTTAGATGCCTGAGTTTCCTCCACATTGCCCAGAGCTGTTTTAATTGCCTTGCTTGATCTTTGGAAAAAACTGACTGAGGTGAACCAAAAGGTGACTTGGCATGAATAGGTTCAAGCTCAAAGCCTTCATCGTATAGGAGTGCAGCATAACCAATAGGCTTCATGACCCTGGCTGGAAAGGACTGATTCTCCATTTTCTTGTTGAAACTGGGAAGCAAGAGCAGTCATATATGAAAAATCCTTTAATTCAGAGAAAGTGAGTGAAGGGAGTGCATGGCTTTGTAACATGAGAACTGTACTGGCAGAATAGTGTTGTTGGGATCCTTGTGTTGGGTACCCAGGGCTCATCTTTTTTCTGCCCAGGACTGGGTGCATCATGGTTCTAACCAATTCTTGCTGGCTAGTTCAGATTCTTCCGTGCTTAGTTACTGGAATTTTTGAATTCCTTTTTAAGTAATTGATATAATATTTTTCTACATATACAGGATATATGAGCCACTTCTCTAATTTTGAGTAGTGGAATGGTCCAATTTTGATTTACTCTGCTGTATTTTTTGCAAAAATACATTTTAAGTGACCATGTAGCTCCCTTTCTCTCCTCACAGGAAAATAAATTTAAAAGAATATATCTACTGGAAACTTGGAAAGCCTTGATATTTAAAAAAGAAAATCTAATCTAGTGCATTCTAGATACAGTCTGTGCTGTGGAAACAAATCTCAGAAGGAGTATGAATAGCAGAAATATCACACGTCTACATTGACCAAAAAATTCAAGAGTATCTTTCTAAAATACTTCCAAATATGTTGATGAGAACCTGTTACAACATTTTAGAGCAGCAATTAATTAGAGCTAGCTAGAAAATGATTATTGTGTCTTCATGTCTGAAAATGACATCTGTAAGATAAATTTGCAAGTATATTACCACACACAGTTCTGTTCATCTGTGTAAATATTTTCATATCTGCCAGTAGTTAGCCTACACTGGATACAGTTTTGGAAATCAGCATGTGTCATTAGCATACCAGAGAAGATAAGGTACTCCAGGCATTTTTAACAAGAAGAAGCACTTGTTATATGAACTCTTAGTACATATCTGTGCACATACTGATCATACATTGTTTATTTTTGAAGATTCTGTTCTGCATTGGCTTACTGGGAAAAAAAATAACCCAAACAATTTGATTTTAAAAATTATTTTATTGTCTTTTTATCCTGCTTCCTTTTTAAAAGCTGTCTCGCTGTGTGCTTTGTGTTTGTTGCTCTTCAGATTACTCAAAGAATGACACTAGGTAGTCATTGCAAAGAGTTCACACTTATTTACACTTAACACTTCACCACTTAACACAGCATTTACTTAATGTTTTACTAACAGTTCTCCATTTATGTAATCTTGCTGTAAACACAGAATGCAGTAGAGTTCTTGAAAAATTGTGGTGGGTCATTGGTCTGTGGAGCTGAAACAAGGGTCACTTTGTAACTTCTTCCCTACCAGAAACGAAAACATTCCAACCAAAAGGACACTCCATCTCAAGAAATTCCAGCAAAATTGTGTTCGCCTCCACAGCCCAGAAACATACAGAGCTTGTAGGTCACAGATACCTTTGTTCCTGTATGCATATCTGAATGTGTGGCACTGATTTACCTGGATTATCCTAGCTGTCAGTAGTTCCTTCACTGAGTCCACGTCTGTTTGCTCCTGCTCTGGAGCCGGTCCCACCTGGAAAGGTCCTGGTTTCATGTCCTGGTGATGAAGCCGACTGCAGAGGAGAAGATTGCATTGTGCCAGATGGTGGTTTATTTCACAACTAAGTAAAAGCACCTTGTCTTCAAAACTAGCATGGCTGGTTTATTTTATCCCGAGGAGTTACATCTGCACAGAGGCCTGGTGAAATGCATTTGGTGACTTATGCTATTATCACGCTTTCCTTAAGAGTTATTTGGCTAGACAGCATGCACAAAGAAACTAATTTTCAGCCTTTCGATATTGCCATATTTGTAAAGTATCCTGGAAGTCTGACTGGTTTTCTAGGCCTTAGTACATCAGCACATCAGCAATTTGCCTCAGGATCTGGCTCCTTAAAGATTATGGTGATGACTACAGCTTTTAAGTAAATGATCCCACACTTACATTTCTAGATGCAAGCTCCAATTTTGTGATAAATCAAAGCACTTCATGCTCTGCTTCCTGGAGGTCACAGCAAAGCTAAAGTGGATTTGCTTCATTTATGGACACTGAGATATGTATTTTGTGATTATCTTTATTTTCCCCTTCTGCTCCTGTGCAGCAGCACAATTAGCAGATGCATGACTTGTAGGCAGTGCCTACATGTTATGCCAAGGGGGATTCCAGCTTACAGTAATTACATTTTTATAAATACTGTACTGTTCTAAGTTACCTCTTTTTATATTTGAAAATAAGAAGTTCCTTCGGCATACAGATTTTCTTGGGCTTTGAGAGAAAAAGAGGAGGGATGACATGGCATGAGTGGTATTTAATCTCATTTTCCATTCATGATTCTTCTGTCCTCCCTATTGTCCAGAGAAACTAATGTCTAACCACATGCTTCAAAACAGAAGAACACTGTCCAAGATGGCAAGATTATACATAAGCTTGCATTTTAAATAAAAAGCGGTAAAAAGACTTAGAAAAAACCCCAAATCTTTCCTTTAACAGGGTAAGAGCATGTTTCCTCAACAGATTCAGGCTGTATCTAAAATGCATAAATACCTATTTCTTATTACTGAAGAATTTATACAAGGTACCTGAATGATTCTCTCCAAGGCATTTTTTTTTCTTTCAGAGTTGAAATACTATATGGCTTCTCTGAGGGAAAATTAATCTACAGCTTTCTATAGAGTACCATGGGATAAAATAAACAGTGCTTTAATATCTCTTCTAAAGGACATACTATAAAAATAAAAGTGACACATTTTTTACTTGTTTTCAGTGCACAATTTTTCACACCACAAGTAACTATGTAATTTATTGGAAATTACACATTTACTTTATTCATTAGTACTTGTAAAAAATAATTGAATTACTTCTAGCCTATTCTAGTTTTATGGAAAATGAAGAATGACTTGATTCAAACATTATTAACTAAATTAAGTAATTCTTTATGAGGCATTTATTTCTGGACTGCCAGGACTTTCAGCTGCAAATAAGCCCCTTAGACCAGGGTAGAGATTAGTTCTGTGAAAGCACAGAGCTTCCCATTCTCACTTTATAACATTCATCTTGTTAGATCCTGCAAGATCTGTAGCTCACAATAACACACAGAGAACAAAAATTAAAGGAAGAAGGCAGACATATGGAAAGAGATGGAGAAGGAGAGAGCTTTCCTTTATCTGTAAGAAATGTGTCAGGTCAAAACTAGGAAACAGTAAGGTAAAACAAAGTGCTTGTCAATTACAGTAGGATCCATATATTCTACTAATTTGGTAACGGCTCACTCTGCTGCTTTTCTATGTTTTACTACTTGCAGATGTGCTGTAGCATGAAGGCTACTGGAAAGTATGGCAGTGTACCACAAAGCAGCACACTACAAGCTTTGCCAAAAGGATGAGCTGTGATCACACATTTAACACTGACTAGTGCTATGGTAAAAAAGAAAAAAAAACAAACAGGGAAAGAGCTGTTCTGTAGGTGCTGTAAACTGTGTGAGCTCAGTAAAATTCACCCTATTATGATCACAGATCCTGATGAAGCAGCTTCAGACCAGAAGCCATTTTCTCTGAGAAAAAGAGAGAATTCTCTGAGAATGTGTGGAAGGTCTCTTCCACAAGGGAGAAAATAGCAAAGAACATCTCCATACATAAACAAGAAAAGTAGGAAGAAGTAGCGAATATAAGGCAGTTACAAAAAATTCCATTATTAGAAAAAATACATGCACCTAATAATGAAAGAATCTGCTAACATCTGAGTGATAACCGAAAGGAATAAACACCCATCAGGGAGTTGTGAGGGGAAAATTATATCAAAATAATTACCTGACAGGCAAAGGAAGAAGTTGACAGTATATAAATCTTTTGGTAATGCACTTTGCATGGTGGTCTTAAAATTAGGCTTGGCCAAAGTGGTTTAGGTCAAATTGTCACTAGTTCAAAACTTATGGGAAACCATGCCCAGTTTATTAACAGTACATTTCCAGAATGAAAGAATGCAGTGAATGACTCTTGACAGAGATCTCTCCTGATCTGAGTTTTTCACTAGAGAATTGGGCAAAGGACTTGAGAGGATGCTTAAGAAACCTGTTAGATCTGCCAATGCAGGTGGACACGATTAGAATAGAAAAAAGAGTTTCTGACAAATTGTAAAGATAAAAATATTGAATCAGCAGAGCAGTATGCTTAGATAAGAATAAATAGTTGCAAGAACAAGTGCAAACTGACTAGGCAGGAGGGCTGAAGCAGAGAATCTCGTGGAGTTTCAGTGGGCCCCAGAATGAGTCAATTATGCCAACCATTGTGTCACAAAAAGAAAATCACCACCCTTTAAGAATATACCTTGAGAATCATGTGACCTAGAGCCCCAAGAATAAGAGAGCTCAAGAAGCATTTGGACAATACTTTCAGGCAGCTGGTGTGACTCTTGGGGTGGTCCTGTGCAGGGCCAGGAGTTGGATTTAGCAATCCTTGTGGTTCTCTTCCAACTCTGTGATTCTGTGATTATATCCTGCTCAGTGTTGGAATGGCCCAAGCTGACACACCATGTTCAGTTTGTTAATACCATGTTTTTCACAAGAGGAAAATCAAATTAGTAGAAGGATGAAAAAGATCAGTGTGACCTGTTAGAACAGGTTGATTGAAATCATGCTATTTAGCTTAGAGAAAGAGAGTCATAACTATATTTTTTTATATCAACGATGGAAATAACTTTTTTCTTATTCAGCAAAAATGTACTTGTTCTGCATTAAAACAAACAAACGAACAAACAAACAAACAGTCAAATGAATCCTTCTCTGAAAGTAACAAGTAGAGGTTTTGACAGGGAGTTTTGTGGGATCTCCAGCACAGGACTTTCCAAAAATAGTTGGAATATGTCTTTGTTATGAATGAAGAAAATAGAAGTGGTCTTCAGCTGATGGATGGATGGATGGGGCGATCCTGTAAGTTCTTCCTTTCCTGTGGCCTGTGACTTGTGTAGGACCAGATGACCAAGTAAATTGTTGGTTTATGAATTGGTAGATTTTATCATGACAATCATGATTTCTGAAATCAGAGAACTACTCATAGAGAAGAAAAAAAGCCCTGAGGTCTAATTACAGTTTTTGTGAGACCTTTTGTACGACACTGATGAAAAGAACATATAGGAATGTAAAGAACCTATATCTCAGTCCCATCCTTAATATCATACACAACTGCAATGCAATAAGTAAGTACAGCATTTTGATAAAACATCTCTTTTTTTAAAATTAAGAGTCTTCAGCAGTTTATGGTTTTGAAATAAAATCCATTTTTCAAAATCAGCCATGATGTACTGAAAAAGAGTGAAAAGAAGGAGAAAAATAGCCACTACAGTTATTGGTAGTCATGTGTGGTATACAGCAGTCAGAAAAGCAGAAACCAGGGATGTTCCAATATTTCTCACTGCAGAGATTAAAATGCATAGAGAAACTGCTTGTTTTGTTTTATAGTCTTAATGTACTTATGGAATGGTCTGCACGCATATGAAAAACTTTCCTTAAAAGTACATTACAAAAATATATTGCAAAAGTCAAAACTTTGCACTAAGACCCAACTCATCTCTCTTGGTTAAGTGAACTTGCTTAGGACATATCTTCAGGTAATATTTTGACCCGTAAAAATCTCTTAGGTGCACAAACAAGATTAACAGCCTGAGATTTCATGCTATTCAGAGCTGAAAGGCCTTAATCAATTTCTTTCTCTTGTACAACCACTGCTGCTACACAGTTGTTTTTGCAGAGTAAACAGCATAGATTGGGTTCCAGTCTAGAATGAACTGAATTTTAAATACAGCTGTTCTTAGCTGAAGATTCCTGGAGGTAATGCCGTGGATTCATGGATATTTCTCCTTTCTGTGGTTTTTCTTGCTGGAATTTCAATCTGACCTCAGGAGAGATCCAACTGAAAAGAATGTTCTGGGTGATTTTTGTCAATTGTTATAGTTCTAAGAGGTAATGAGTTGACCCCAGCACCTCCAAATATTTTGGAGTCACCATGTCCACAGCATGATGGGTTTTTTGGTTGGTACAAGGGTTGTATTTCTGTAACTGAGGTAATCGATGGTGCAGAACATGGCCAGGCTTTATAGCCAACCTCAGTGCATATGTAAGTTTTATATTCATGATGTAAGTTCAGTGATTAGAATATTTTCTAAGAGAGGGCCATGTTCATCAAATATGTGCTTTCTATAGATAAGAAATTACTATTAGTCAAGGTAAAAGATGTTGTAGCACATAATTAAAATAAAATACTGGAAAATTTGGAAATGTTTGTGGGTAGGAAATGACATGTAGGGAAGAAAGTATTTCTTTAGCTTACCGGTAGAGGAGGAGGAAATGGGGATTTTTATTAATAATTGTTGACCCAGAGATTATTTGTACTTCAGCAGTATTTTGTTTTTTAGCTTTGAGGAAATTTTTAATATTGGTAGAGAAAAAGGGGACAAAATCACATTATTAGATAGTATGCTATCTGTCTTCTGATATAATTGCAAAGAACAGATAGCCAAACAGGTTTTACCAGAAAGGTTGCCCTTAGTGTCATCTGCCCTAAAGGCTTGAATCCATAATCTCAGCTCTTCTAGGCACAATATATACTTGCATTGTCTAAATAATTTTATTTAAAATTATGTTGTTCCTTATGACAGTGGGTTTTTTTGAGAATGATTATGCTCACCATTAATGGTTTCAGCATCACTGGGATAGTGTCTGAGCATCAGATCTTCATGTCTGTACACTTACTGAAATCATGGAAATACTATCTTCTCCCTGTAGAAGACGCTAAGGCAGATGAAGTTGTAAAATGGTTATCACATAAATTTAAAACAGACACTGTCTGTATTTTTTTAGCCCACCCACTTGTGTTCCCTCAGGAGATTTCCACAACTGCATGGAATGGTTGCAATCCTGCAGCTGCGGGCTGCACAGGTAAATTGGTGGAATCCTGTCTCCTTTGTGCTTGTTCACCAACTTTTTGATGTGCCATATGAAAGTTTAAGATGGTGAGCACAGGTGAATTTCTTACCCAAGGTGCAACACATGCTACCGCAAACCAGAACATGCTGTCAATCTCATGTTCAAGCCAAGTGTGCAAGCAACCAAATCAATTCTGCCTGCACATGCTCTTCCTTTTGGATTTCTTCAAGGCCAAAATGATGAACATTACATAATGATTTTTGTCTGTAACATTTTAATGACATCATAAAATTTCCTTTTCAGTGTAAAGGATAACTTTATGATGAGCTCATCAAAGGAACCAAAATATTACATGAAAAATAATTAAGACTGCTATTCTGTGTAAATAAGGCATTGACAGTTTTATATAGATTCTGTTTGCCAAAGATTGTATTAAATGATAACGAGCACAGAATTCCCAAGCTTCATGAAGCTTTCATCTTTCTTGATATTATAGAAATCCAGAAAGATCTTGTCCCAACTTTGCGAGTCTGTGTTAAATGCTGTAAGTTTGTATAAATTAGAACAGTACAGTCACCCTAAACCCCCACAATTTCTTGTCCCAGGCATTAAAGCTTTACTGATAATGCTATTTTCAGAAATCTTGACATTGCTGATAAATTATTCATATGGTGGTATATGAAAACACATGACAATTTTTTACAAATGTATCCATCAAGCATCTTTCAATCAGCTGAGATGCCACCACAGGTGATTTTTCTGAATCTTGCCATTTGAATGTTCTGAATAAATTTTAGTTTAATCAGTAAGTTTCACTCTTGTTTCCAAATGTTTATTTTTTGATTTCTACAGATTCACTTGTATTATCCTTCTATTTTATTTTACTCTTGTCTCAATTTCCCTTTCTATCTGCCATGTTCTCTTTTTTGCCATTCTTGCAATCTATCATTTTAGTGTTGAGAAAGATATTCCTTATTATCTGATCTTCCCTGGATGTACTTAACTTTGTGACATTCCTCTTCTCTGAGTGACCTTTGTAATATAAACTTTCATTTCTGCCTCCTGAAAATGTATTCTGACAGTAAAGTCTGGAACAACTTTAATTCTTAAATACAGAAGTCACACTTCTTGATGTTCCCATAGCCCCTTTCTGTGCTTACATTTCAGTAATAAGACAATTGGATTGGGTTGCTAAGTTGCATTACAACCTTTCCACTTTCTTTTTATGAATTGTCATATATTATTTCTTTGGTGTTAATCCAGAATTTGAAGAAAGAGTGGGTTTTCAACTGAGAAAGTAATTCAAGAACAATGAAGCAAACAAACCTCAAATTCAATACAAATAAGTATCTCTGTGTGCTGGTTTGAAAGCAAAACCAGTGAAGGACTCCAAGTCAGAAACACAATTTAATAAGATGAAAAGAAAATAAAGTAAAGTAAAATAAAATAAAAGTAATAATACAAAAAGAAAACCCACTGACAGAGTCAGAATACAACCCCTGTAAGGGTGGTAGTGGCAGTCCAGATGAGATGGTCTTGTCAAAGCAGTGATTCCTGTAGAAACGTCTGGCAGCTCTTGTCTCCTCTGGAAGTCCAGTGGATAAAAGCTGCCTGTGCTGTCCCAAACCCTGGATCATATCCAGGTGGGAATGCTTGGCTCCTCCCCCTGGGCAGAGCATCTCCCAATGGGCTGATCTCATTCTATGAGTCATGCAGTGGGTCCTTGATGGCCCATTAAACAGAGATAACTCCCGGAGGGGTTATCTATGAGTCATGGGCAAGGCATTGTTAGGCTCGTTAACAGAAGATAAGGAAAACACTGCCCCACCTTGGCTCCAACGGCTCATGGGGATAGAATACATACCTTGGGCACAATTTTACATTGTAACCTAGGACACTCTGTTAATATGGGGTTAAATTGCAAATAACTTTTGGTTATTTCTAGCACAGAAGCTTTTAGGGTGTATTGTTAGGGTTAGTCCCCCAAATCAGAAATCATTTAAAGCACAAAAATGACATGGGGTAGTTTCAATTTCTAAAACACTCAGAGCATCATGAATATGGAGAGGAGCAATTAAGGTATCTAAACTATCCAATCTTAACTCTCTGCTTACCTCACCACTTTGAGAAAAGTAGAGAAACATCAGCAAACTCTATCAGAATGCTACTGATGGGCACCCAACTAGTGATCACAGCCCAGTGTTAGTCCTCATCTTAATACACCCCTCCAGGACTTAGGAGCTTGTTTCATTCTCAGCTTATACTTGTAGGATTTGTTGTAACACCTTGTGACTGTTTTGCAGCCTTGAAAGTTCAGGGAAGTCTCTTTCTTGAATTCGTTGAAGTTTGAACTAGGAAAAATATGTTCGTAATAGGAAACAAACATAAATCAAGATAGTTTAAAGAAACTTCTAAGTACATTTCACTTTATTTAATGATTTTTTTTGAAGGAGCAGAACCTTTCAGATTAGATTTTCAGACTATTTTAGAAGTGTGAAAAATTATCTGAGAATCCACAATTATGATTCTTGCATCAGTTTGTTGTATGTCTGCTAAATAAGAAGTTAGCATGAGTGAAGCACGGGTTTATTTATATTATAAAGGAAGTGAGTGGGGAAAGAAAAGAGAAGTGCAAACAAAAATAAATGATATTAGAGCCTTGTGTAAACCCTAATGAAAATTTCTGTAATTTTCTTTGAAACACCTCAAAAATTACAAGAACGACAACATAATAATATTAAGATTAGTTTTCACAAAACAGTTTTTGTGTCCAATGCACCATGTTCACAATGGACTTAAAAAGGGGCACAGAACTGAGCCAATGAACATTGAGCATCTTGATGACTTCTCTAGGTTGGCACAAAAAATCCCAAGGTACTCAAAATATCAGTTCAGAATAGAGATACTGATAATGTGTGTGTATCTTCTATCCCTGTCCACATCAAATTCAGCTGGTGTTTTCCTGTAAACATCAGCTGACCACAAAGGAATTTATTCCTTGAAACACTTCCAACAGGTTATATATGAAGAACTGAAGCTCTGTACAAATTTGTTCACTCCTTGACTCTCTCTTTCAGTCATATTGTTATTTATTTGTGACCTATTATCAAGCTGAAATTTATAGCACTTATTTATTCAAGTGTTATTTATCTGAATATTCTACTGAACATGTCATAGAAAGAGTTACCTTTCTTAAATAAATCATGATTGAATTGAATTGGTTTAATAATTAGTTTCAATAACAATTTTCTAATCCCTGAGAAAGCACATAAAAATATTTAATAAGAAGGTTATGAAATTTTTAGGTAATGCAAAAAAACCAGAAAAGTCTATTTTAACTAAAAAAAACCCCAAACAAAACAAAAACCCCGACCCCGTTCACTTCCAAGAAAAGTAATTTTAAAGGAAAAAGCATATTTTTAGTCAAAACACTGCAATCTGTTAAACTGAAATGGTATTAATTGCATGTACTACATTTTTCTCTAGTAAGATTCTTAGCAAATTAAGCATCAAAACAAAATAAAATTTTCAGCAATAAATAGTGTAAAAACATCATGCTCTTATACTGAAATGTTTGTTTCTTCATAATGTCTCTAAATCCAAACAAACTCCTTTTTAACAGAAAAAATTAATTTCTTCCAATTCAGAAACTGCTTAGGAACAAATGCTATAACTGGATAGCAAAGGAAATTACTTTAGGCAAAACGTAATGGCTCTTTCTGGCCTTGAAGTTTAAAAATCTATTAAAACCCACTCCTAATCCAAATCATAACCCAACTATTTTGCAAGTCTATAGCAAAACATGGCTTTACAGCTTCCCCAGAAGTTATCAAATATTCTCTTGGCATTCAAGAAAAGAACATAAGAGCAGGAAAGGACACCTTGTCAGCAGAACTTTAGTTTTATAATCTCAGAAGATAAGAACATAAAATTACCATGCTAGGTCAGGCTACATGGTCTTGTAACTCAGTATTGTAACTTTACTGGTGGCTACTATAGGGCATTTAAGTTCTCTCTATAAACTTTGACCTTCTGTTCACTTCATAGATTACATATCAAGCCTGGAAAAAAACCCAAACAGTTTCTTGTTTTGTTATTAATTTTTTTCTTTTTTTTCCCATACTTTAAAAAATTATTTCCCCTTCTCATGTTCCTTACTCTTTGTTTTTTTTTTTCTATAATTTGTCTAAGTTTTTGCTTTTTAAAACATTTTGAGTTGGCTATGAATAAGGAGGATAATTTCCCTTTTTTCAGATTTGCTATTGCTTTCTTTACCTTTTCTGTTCAGCTGTACAGTTTCAAGTGAAATACACGAGAAATATATTTTGGTGGTAGGAGTGATTCACTGTTAATTTGAATGGCTTACACATGATCTTTAAGAATTTTTCTGTCACTTGTAGGCATTTTATCTTTTTTTTTTTAGTTTCTTTTAATTTGTTTTTAATTAGCTGCCTTCTCTATGGAAGGGTGAATTTTTCCTGCTGGTCTTAGCTACAGCAGGACAAGTCCTCCCAGGTAAATGTACATTAAAAAATTTAACACTCTGCTAAGCTAATATTGTCATTTTTTAAGTGCCCTTAGAAACAACAGCTCAAGAAATCCCCAATTTAACTATCACCACAAAAGTTCTAACAACACTGTGGTTTGTAGATTACCACTAAACTTTGTGTAATACATTAATAAGCAGACTACCTCATTACCCATTTGCTTCAATTTTTTATTTGGACTCAGTATAAGTCATGAACAGCCAGTAAAAATGTTCAAACCCCAGAATCTTTACTTGTTTGCTGAAATCCTTTCCTTTGAGATTATTCTATTTTGATGTCAGGATGAAGACCAGGGAACTTTATCATGGACAGTAGTAAAAGATCCTCAAAGTAGAAAGAAGTGGCTAGGACTTGCCTCTTATCCTTTGCTCCAAGGAACATTCTCCATAAGCCCTATAGAAAAGATTTTTATGATTCATCCAGAATTCCCTGAGGAACTGTGACCTCAGGTACATTTTAATCTGAATACCAGAGATTCCCTTAAAATAAAAATTGCTTCACCCAACCCCATGTAAATATGGGATGATTCATAAGACAGATGAAAAAATAGGGTCTTTCCTATTTTTGGGCCTTCCAGGATACCCTCAACAGAATTTTCAATTAAAGCTTGGAAATTTTGCAATTTCTCAGTGGTTTTGGGTCAAGATACAGGAAAGAGCATGAGTCTGCTACATTGTGACTTAGAAGGAGGTAGAAGCTTATCGTTTCTGTGAGTTCAACTTTCAGACCCCTTTGTCTCACCTGAAGGAAGGAAATCAGAGTGAGGAACAATGCAAAACATGACTGAGAACCCCTGGTAGCTGACAGCCTCTTGTGCAGTGCAGGGCTGGAGCTGCTGGGGTTCCTGGTACATTCCTTCCCTGCTTCTCAGTCCAGGGAATTTTGTTCTGTTTCATCTCACTGGTGATTAACTGTTGTGGAAAATTTAATAGTGATGGTTTATGCAAATCATGTGCTCTACAAGTAAAACAAATAAAAATGAGGAAATGTTCACATTGTACCTTTGAAAGGTTGCGAGCAGTGGCGCAGAAGACTTGGGTTACAATAACATCTGAAATGAGCCTGGGAGTGAGAACATAGCAAGGCCTGTTTCAAAGGAGAGCCACTTCACTAAACACCACAGTGATTTAATGCACCATCAATTATTTCCTGCTTGTCACTTAAACAGGCTCCACATATGCATGGCAGGTCATGAGTGCAAAGAGGAGGTAGAAAGCATGATTTATTGGCTGGGGCAAACACCTGCGAATTAAGCAGCTCAGAAATTAGCCACAAGTAGCATATTAGTGCAGCTAATCAGGCACGGTTCAGTATTTCAGTTTCTTGATTTGCCCATAAATAAGGCTGTATGTGGCTGCCCTGGGGCGTTCTGGTGATTAACAGCCCTGACCTACAGTAAAGTGTGCAATCTAAACAATTTAGTGAGATCTGCAGGTGTACATTGTAAGCTTGTTGCCTATAAGGCTGCTACATTCAGTACATAGAAAGATTCTGGTATCTGGATGTCTTGTTCATACATTTAATTGCACCATTTAATGATCAATTTTCTTTTCATTCATTTACCAGGGCCTGTTAACATTAATGAGTTTTAAACTATGAGGCACTGATGCACAACTGTGAAACCCAGTTGTCGTCTTTGTCTTACTCAGATGCCAGAGAAACAAGATCACCACTCTTTACCATGCATTTTCATACCTGACACCACAGTTGTTGGCTTCCATCACAGCTGAAATGACACGCTGCTACTTCATTATTTCGAGACCTGTGTTTGGCTGGCCTACCTGATTGCTGATGTAAAGGTGCTGTGTGGAGGAGCCCGTACACAGCCAACAGCAAACTGCCTTCTGGTTTTGCAGAATGCTGGAACAAAGACAGAAATGCCTGATCACTACATACTAGCACTTTAAGCACATGTGCTTGGAGAAGGTTAGGAGGTCTCTTGAAACACTAACTGTGAACTCACACAAAGCTCAGCAGTAGCCCCATCAGTTTTAACTGTAAGAGAAACCACACTTATGGGAAAGAAAAGAAAGAAAGATACCCTTCCTAAAGCAAGATATGTGATAAAGCACCCTTGTTACCCAAAGTACTCACAGTAGCCTGCTAATTCCTCACCTCCAAAAGGACACACTGGGACATAGACAAGGATGAAGGTGAGGGACTGGTGAGAAAATTATGTCATGTAGTCTCACCTGTGAAAGAATGACATTGCAAATCTAGAGCTGTCCATGTTTTCATATAAAAAAGTGCTGAAACATTTTAGGAAGGAAGCACAGAATCATAGAAAATACATGATTGAGGTAAAGGAAGGTGAGTATAGCTATTCACATTTTTCTTCTGCTGAATGAATGTGGTAGGACTTCTTGGACCACAAGGCAGCAATTCTTTTTACACAAACACTTTATTATTTTAACACTGAGAACCATGAATTATTTGAGCAAAAAAGTATTAAACATAAAAATTTAGCACAGTGATAGAGTCCACAACTGTGTTTCATAGGGGAAACCTTTACTCACAAGGGACACATAATTTCCTGTTTCATATTAAACATTAAATTTAATTAATGCTTTTTTTTTACAGTTTCAGTTTATTTTTTTATCATACCATGCTGTACAAATGATTGCTGGGATACATGACTCAGTGTGATTCTGAACCTGACCTGGAATGTCTTTGTCTTAGGTTTCTAGATTGAAAACACCAAGGCCCAGTTCTGGCCAGTTGCTGTTCATAACCCTCATCATAGAATGCCCTGATCGTTTCCTCCAGACAAGCACAGACAGCATGTCCCAGTCTTCTCACTGGAAGAAGTGTCATGGGATAGATAGAAACACCTGTCAAGGTTAGTTTTTCTTGATCTAAAGATTGTTTTTTTTAATTGGAACTCAGTTACAAAATCTGCTAAACCTTCTTTCAGAATTCATATAACTTTATATTGGAAGAGTGATAGTTATGTTCAGTGAAGTGAAGCTGAGGGTGTGCAACATGTGCAGAGGAGGATGGAATGAATGTGATTTTGAATGTAAGGTATTGGAAGATTGAAATGGGCAACAAAGCAAGATGTCTCATCCTTGTACCTGCCTACCAAAGTTTTCAGCCAGGTCTGGTGCTGCCTGGGTAAGCATTGCTTAATTGATATTGCTCAGTTCCAGGAAACATCCAGCACTTGTGAAGTGTTGCTTGTGAAAGAAGCAGTACAAGTGAGTCATTAAATCGATGCCATAGGCACGCTTGGTGCATTTCTCTGGGCTTTTTTTGTTTGGTTGGTTAGTTTTTGTTTGGGTTTTTTATGTTTAGTTGTAGCAGAAATAAAATGAGACAAAATGGTTTTGCTGCCTGACATAGAAGATTGCATTTTTTGGAATAATTTCAAAAAAATGCTCTTTCCTAGTTCATTTTTTGCTAGTGCATGTTTTTTCCCCTTCATACCAGTATATTATAAACTCCTCATGTATTCAGTAAAAGAGGTAAAGAATTGAAAACATAAGAGAACAGAAATTTAATGGAGAACTTTACAATATTTTTATAAACTATTTGCAACATTTAGATAAATTATAAGGTATGTGTGCTAGAAAACAATCAAGAGTCCTCAGAGTATTTATAACAGAATTATAAACGTTCAAAATATAATTTAGAATAAAGATGGTATTGTAGGAGCAGAATAAGATCTATTAAGATTCTTTTCATGCATCACAGAATTTCAGGCGATGTCTTTGGCAAAGTTAAAGTAAGATTTGAAGGTGTATCTATGGTTTTGGAAAGTGTATGGTATCATCATGTCACCAATGCATCAGAGCTTTTATTATAAAACAGGCTTTGCCTCTTGGTAAAGGAGATGCTAAATTTCAAGTACAGCAAACTCAAAATGGCTACATAAAACCAAGCAGATTTTAAAAAAGGATAAAAAACCCCAGATTTATTGTGAGAACTCTGAAATGATATTTGGATGATCCCCCTAGCAGCCCTTGAGATGTCAGAGATGATAATACAGTAACAACATTTGGGAAGTATTTCTAGTTTTACACTTAGCCTTTTGGCAGGAATTTATTAAGACAGAATAAGCCTGTGACTTTTCAATTCCAAGTACAATTTGTTTCTCTAATATCTGCAGGAGTAATGTGTGATGGAATTTTTCCTTTGCTGGGCCCAGTACTTGTGGGTGATGATGTGCTATAATAGGTTCTCACAAGCCATATCTCAACAAGATAAAACACAACACATGTACATCTGTGGCCCAGTGTCAATGCCTTAAATGTACATCAGAAATGCATTAAATCTTCTGATTGCTATTTTGTTTGTACAGCTTGTTGGTTCAGACTTTCCTCTGTAATGTACCCTGCTGATTGCCTTGAATTATTGGCGTATCCTTGGTAGAACAAGCACACCTTGTCCAGAAATTCAACATTACAGATGTGGCTTGAATCCTTTCCTTTATTAGTAGAAACAGAAGAAATATTCTTCAAGTTATTCCAATATGCTTCCTGAAAGCACTTATTTCAGAATCAACTGGGTCTAGCAGTGCTTTGGACCAAAAGTAAAGACATGTGATATCATATCAGAAATTCATCCACACAGTTGTTTGTGTGCATCTGTGCCTGTGCTTATATATAATGACAAAACCATGTAGAAAATAAAAGTATTGTGGACAGCTATGAATAATGATGCATCAGACGAGGCACTTTTAGTTTTGGACACTCTTCCTGGGCCAGATTCTCAGCTGGTTTAAAGCTGTACATCTCACATCAGCTTGTTTGTTCATATGTGAAACTTTTTAGAGAAATCAAATATTTTAGAATATTGATCTAAACTGTAATGGAAGCCATAGTGTCTGATACAAATAAAACAAGTATATATAAAGTAATATTAATTAACAAATTAATGTTAATTAATGTTAATTAAACCATTCAGATTCCATCTCCTGTGTTCCTGCAACATGATTTCTGAGCAAAGACAGCCTGCTGAAAGCATATCCCTGGGCACAAAGATACAGAGACACATCCTTGGTGTTTCACTTCATGTTAAACCACTTCATAAAGTGTCCATTGTGGGATGGTTACTGCTTTTGTAGATGAATTCTCCCTTTTTTCCCATTTGGTCACCAACTTTTGTTGTTAAGGGTTGGTCTCTGTGCCTGTGTTGGTACTGTGAGGCTGATAACTTCTCCATGAACTGCACACCTTGTCACCTCTGGACTGACCAGGTTGGAGACATTAATGGAGGGGGTCTTTTTTCATTGACATCCCAGTGTCTGCTTTCCAAAGGAGAATCTTGGTGGAGTTACACAGGGAATGACAGATGTGTTTGCCTGGGAAAATACACCCAGGCAAATCTAGTGGCCTTCTATGATGTGCTTATGATGTTGGTGGTCAAGGGAAGACTGACTGATGTCATCAACCTGTACTTGAGCAAAGCATTTGGCAGTGTCCCACACAACCCTTAATCTGAACTCGAGATGTGGATTTGATGGATGAACCCCTTGGAGAAAAAAGAATTGGCTGCATGGGCACACGTGCAGTTTTGCGAGGGAATGGCTTTGTGTCTGAGTGAAGACCAGTGACAAGTGGCTTTCCTCAGGAGTCAGTATGGGGAGCAGTGTGGTTTAACATCTTTGTCAGTGACATGGACAGTGGTCTTCAGAGCACCCTCGGCAATTTTTTCCATGTCACCAAGTTATGTGGCGCAGTAGACACAGTGGAAGGAAGGGATGCCACCCAGCGGGGCCTTGACAGGCTTGAAAGGTGGGTTCAAACCTCATGAAGTTCAATGAGGCCAAGGGCAAGGTCCTGCACCTGAGCCGGGGCAATCCCAAACGCAGATAGAGGCTGGGTGGAGAATGGATTGAGAACAGCCCTGGGGAGAAGGACTTGGGGATGTTGGTGCTCAACATGGCCTGGCAGTGTGTGCTTGTAGGCCAGAAACCCAACCATAACCTGAGCTGCACTAAAAACAGTGTGGCCAGCAGGGCAAGGGAGATGACTCTCCCCCTCTGCTCTGCTCTCATGAGACCCCACCTTTAGCACTGCATTAAGTTCTGGTGCTCCAGGACAGGAACCTGTCGGAGCAAGACCAGAGGAGGGCCAGGTAGATGATCACAGCTGGAGCAACTCTCCTATGAAGACAGGCTGAGAAGGTTGGTGCTGTTCAGCCTGTAGAAGAAAAGTCTCTGGAGAGACCTTGCAAGAGCCTTGCAATACCTAAAAAGGGCTTACAAGAAATCTAGAGAGGGAGTTTTTACAAGGACATGAAGTGATAGGACAAGGGGTAATGGCAGGTTTAGAGTAGATATTAGGAAGAAATTCTTTATTCAGATGGAAAAGAGGCACTGGAACTTTTGCCCAGAGAACTTGTGGATGCCTCATCCCTGGAAGTGTTCAAGGCCAGGTTGCATGGGGCTTTGAGCAATCTGCAATAGTGGAAAGTGTGAGCAATTCTGTCTGTGGCAGGGGAATTGGAATCAGATGGTCCTAAAGTCCCTTCCAACCCCAACAATTCTGTGAAGCTACAGCGCAAATTTTATTAAAATTTCAATTTCTTTTTGGCTTCAAAAGTAGTTTTTCACTCTTTTCCATACAAACATATAATGTGATTTCAGTAGAATAAACTCATTTCCACAATCCATTCAACAGCTGATTAATTCATATTATTGAGGCAACAGAGATATGATTAACTTATTTGTGTCTTACAGTTCATAAACTCTGTTACAAATAGCAATGTGAGTCCCTGCTGATTCTTTATGCAATAGAAAAGCTTTAGAAACATCAGTAGAGACCTGCTTTTTCATTAAATATGTTTGTAATCTAATTTAGTTGTAAAAATCAGCATATTTCTTTAAACTGGCATCCTACATCAAATAAAATGGAGCTTGACAGCAGCTTTTTAGTCTTCCTAGCAGAACTGAAAAACAACTATGGGAAGCTTATTGTGCTGGCCTCATTTTTAGATAATATCCTAGAAACTTTTCTGTATATTTCTAAGCAGATGAAGTGTATGACTCCATGAACTCTTCTGAGCATTCTAAACCATCGCTTCATTACAGTGAAAAAACACACAAGGAAAATGTCTTTTATCCAAAAGATGCTTTGTAAATACATCAGAACCCTCAAATTGTAAAACACTCGTATTGGAAAATGTAATGACAAAATAAGGTGTCAGTGCTTGGTTACTCTCACAGTAAAAAAGGTCTTCCTCATTATCAGATGGCACTTCCTGTGTTTTGGTGTGAATCCATTGCTTCTGATTTTGTACTGGGTGCCATTGAAAAGAGCCTGGCTCTGTCTTGTTTGCATCCTTCTCTCAGGCATTTGGCCAATCTGATGAGTTCTCCTCCACAGCCTTTTCTTCTTCTCTTCTACAACCATGGACCCATGATTGACTCATAGGACCAATTGTTGACCCAAGGAGTTGACAAACTCCTCAGGTTCTTCTCCACCACTGGCAGGACTGAGGGGTACACTGACTCCTCCAGTGTGACACATGCTCTGTGGCACATCACCACTACAGCTAAGGATGTGCATGCTATGAGAAATTTTGCTGGCCTCTCCTTTGTGCTCTGTTTTACTGAACTAGGTAAACTAACTTCAAACTATACCCATTTGCTTAAATATTTTGGCATTTCTGGTACCCTGAATCTCTTAGGAGAACAATTTGTTTGGGAAAAGAGAAAGACTTCTAAGTAAGTTAAATTTAATCTGAAAAACAAGTGAGCAGACAGCTGGAAAATATGGTCAGTGATTCTAAACACAGAGACTGGTAACTGGTAACTGTCTCCTACAGGGAACACAGATCCTCTCTCCTAGAGACACTACTGAATGTCATCTCCAGCACACCTGGCCTTCTGGAATGGCCAGCTCTCCTTTTGGAGACAGTAGAAGGACTCTGCAACCCATTGCCTAGATGTAATGAAGAAAATCTTTAGGCTATTTTGTGTCATTTCCATGAAACCATTTAAAGCAAAGAATAAAAACCCATTGTTTTTTCAAGTAAATATATGATGAAAAGAAACTGAAATATAGGAACACTGAAATGAGGTGAATGCACTGATTAGTATAAAATTAATATATAATTAATGTGTCATGCATAAAATTGGATAATAAATTAAAATATTTGCTAAAGTTAGAAATAAGCACAGGCATCAATATAGCTATAAGTTTTACAGCAACACAGAAGCTCATATTTTTGTGAATTTAGAGGAAGTCAGTCAGTGGAGTTGAATGCTAGAGATTTTAATTAATAAGATAGAATATGTAATCAGTACAAATTTGTTATTGAGAGGGCAACAGCTTATGCTAAACTATAATAGCCTAATATTGGTTGGTGGAAGAGTTGGATTATTTACAACAAATAATAATTGTTATCATTTTTTTTTCCATTTTGGCTTGTAAAGAATTCACAAACTGTATCTGACACCTAAAATATATTAACTTACCAGAACTATTTTACCTTAACAGATTTCAGAGTTATTTCTGAACAAAACATTCCAAATTGTATATTTTATGTATTGCACTGTGTTCTTCCGAATACCAAAGCATAGAATAGTTTTCACTTATAGAGAAGAACAGAGCTAACAGACTAATAAACAGCAAATTTTTCTCTTCTATGAAGAAGATGTTTCTGAACAGGCAAATGTTTCAGGATTGCTGTTCTGGATGCAGGCTGCTAAATTTACCTATAGTCCACTTCTTCATCTTTAGTTCTCTTTGGATCTGGCCATGAGGTGGCAATGTCTCTGGGACACAGGTATTTTCCTGTGTGCTGATTTTGTGATTCATGATTTGTGGTGTGGATTTGTGGAGATTATTGCAAAACTGGACATAGACAAAAAGCTTTAGTAGCTGTTGTGTCCAGCTTTGAAACATAATCTTCACAAAAAGATTTGTGGTTTGTATAACCCCCACAAAATGTGCCTCACTTCCCTTTTCAGTTGATTATGCCTAAATGCAACAAGATGCAGATGATTAGAGTTCTCTATTTTGCACAATCCTTGTGAGGACTATGTGCTTTTGCCTGTAGTAATACCCAATTCCAGGCTGAAGTTTTTTATCCAGGTGACAAATTTCCTCGTAATAATCTCATTCTCTCACAACAACCGAAAAAATCTCCCTCTTTTGTAGACCTTCATATTTATATGTCAAGAGAAGTCCTCATGATGAAAAGTCAGATGAAAAAAAATTGAGTGTACATATAATGTTAATAATTTAATTCCATTTCCTTCTATTATTATTCTTTAAACTGAATTATGATACCCTATTTGCAAATCTCAAAGTGCTCTGTGAATTACAAACACTGGCTCTTAGCTAAAGTCCTATAACCAGACCCTATATTACCACAAAAGAAAAACTTTGATTACAGCTGAAAGTGGACATGCCATTTAATGGTAATAAAACATAATAGTGATTATGTAGCTATCCTTAAATCAAAGAAATTCAGACCTAAGTTGCACTCAAGAGAAATCCAAAAGTATTAGACTACAAACCACTCCAAAGACTTGGCTTTTGATGTCTGATGATGCCTTGTGGTGGGTGACCTTATCAATGCATTATCCCTGGAGATCAAAATTATATTAAAAAGTTTTTTAAAGTTTTTGAATTCCTCCTGTCTCCTTTTAGTTCTTGTCAACTGATAAAGAGATCTGTATCAATCCTGATTCTAACAGAGGCTCTTTCTGTAGGGTCAAAGCGTTTTTTCAATAACAAGGATAATAAATGAAGGACATAACCAAACCCAGTAAAGTAATAGAGGTGGACACTGACATTTGCCTGTTTCACATGTATAAATTTTCAGACAGCCTTGATCTCAAAAAGCTTGTGGGTTTACTGTCAGCAACTTAAAAGAAAAAACAAGTAATACCAGGATTGTATGGTTGGTTTACTTCTAAAATAAGTCTCCTACAGTAAGCTTGGATGGGTACGTCTAAAAGGTCTGCAATAACCTTCCCTCCCACCTCACTCCCCCCAGGATGGACATGGAACCCTGCTGAGAAGGACTGCAGTTGGCCAGCCTGCAAGATCTCTGTGGGAACTTCTGCTGCACTCCTGTATGCATTCCAAATAAAGCAATTTAGTTTAAGAGCATCTGCTTTTCCCTGTTGCGAGATACTGCTAATCAGCTAATTGACATTGTTTTGCCTCTCTAATGCCAGGGGCACCTGAATAAAAACATTAGTGATCAAATGAAAGAGTCCATCTTATTCTGGTTTCCTTTCTTCATTTGTGACTAGCAGCAGATGCCTGGGGAAGAAGTGATAATCCCCTCTGTGCACCCTCCTAGTTGTGAGCAGCATGTGGACTTGGTGAGTCAAGGACAGTGCCTTTTCTGATTTTTTCTGTGAACATATCCAGGAATTTCTACTTCTGCTTTTTGTGTTCATTAAGTGGTACAGTATCACTCCTTTATACACGGTATTTTGATTCGCCCAGGCAGCCTTTGATTTTATATCACTTTCCCATAAATCTATTTATAACCTGTTACCTTTCCTCCATATGGTAGCTATTATCTCTTTAACTGTTCTTTGCAGAGAAACTGTGCACAGATCCTCCTCACTCCCTCTCCCAGTGCTGTTTCACCTTGTGTGGGACCAGAATGTCACCTGAAATAACACTTTATTCTCTCCTAAATAATAGTTAACATTTGTTCTAGGCATTTTCATGTATCTAGACATTCCAATTTGAGAACCTTGAACAACTTAGTAGTGACAGCTTCTTTTGGACACTGTAGATGCTGATGCAGATTCCTACCAGTCTGCATTACTGATCTACTTCTCCAGAATCACAATTTATCCTTCTTTTTGTTCCATAATATGCGAATAGGTATTTGTGTCACACCTTAAAATTCTAATTTCTTTTAGAGCCTCCCACAAGAGATGTGGCAGATAACTTTGTAAAAATCAAAATATAGTATTTCAACCAGATCACCCTCACCTTCAGTCCTACAGAGATCATTAATAAATTGTAAGTACATTGCTTCTGTATGAGTACTGGGTTGTATCTTCCCCACTGAATCACATGTTCCTTGACCCCATTGTTTCTGTACTTTATTAACAGTTTCTACAGGTTTACTTATGTTTAGTGCCCATATATAATGATCTGGAGTTCCCCAGATACATCTCTTCAGTGGAACTATTTAAAAAATTTGGTATCCTGTACTGGCAAACAGTTACCTTTTTTAGAAATTGATATTATAGATCACAAATATTGACAAAACTAACATAAGCTAAATATAGATCTGTAAATTGATTGGAATCACTGCTCTTGAATTTCCAGCAATTTTATTTCATCCTATTCTATCAAGTGTACTGAATCTTATTTACAAATAGAAAATACTTTTTTTCTTTTTCTAAAATGTAACATTGTTATTACAAAAAATAGAGTATTCAACCAAATTAATCTGTGGAAATCCTTGTCTAGGTTAGAAAGAGTAAAATAAAAGCTATTTCAATAGAAGCTCTCACAGAAAATTTATGGCTCTGTATTGTAGTGAGAGAAAATTTTTAGAAAATTATGATGACTCTATAATATTCTTTTTTTCTCTGATTTTTTAGTATGTGTTTCTGCCGGACAATATTTGGTAAACAGGATGTAAAGCTATTTAATTTCTGTGAAATATTTGACTTTTCTTCAAAAATGTTAGTTTATATTACTTTAGTAAAAAATTAGAGTATTTTCTGAAAGGGAATGGGGAAAAGAATGTGACGTGCCTAACATTAGGGTAAATTAGGTCATAAACCAGACACTGTGTGGATATGAGGAAGAAGAAATGAGTGACCTAACCTATGATCCAAGCTCCCAGAAGTGTATTGCTACCTCAGCAAATGGAACACCTAGAAATCACATGTTAGTACATTTTGCTGATGTTTCCTCACTATCTAGCCTCTTCCTTGAAAACAGCTGGACTTACTGGGGTCATCTGGTCAGTTGTGTCATAGAGACAGAACACATCTGCCAAGTAGCTGCAACAATTTTATGATGACTATAAAATGGCTGTCTAGAAGTTGGCTTCTATCGATGAAGATTGGGGTTAATTAAGAAGTTTGCATCTTGAGAAATGTGAAAATTGTTTCAGTTGAAGCTCAAAGGCTTCCTCAGACCACATACTCAAACCCAAGGCAAGATGACTGCAGAATTGAAAAGATTTGCTTTAATCTTATTAACCCAATCTTGCAGCCCAGCTAAAGCTACTTTAAACTCCTTTTACATTCCTGAAAGAAGACAAAGTAAATAAGTATATCCATGAAAAAGAAGCCATGCTGGCTTAAGAATGAACAGCAGAAGCCTGTGGATCAAGAATCCTCCCAGCTTCACTCAGTTCTTCCACTTTCGGTTTGGAACAAAGAGCATCTTTGTTGGGATGATGCATATTAATAGTCTGTGACAAGTTATAAATATATTGTGGTTGAATGGATTTTTTTTACAATAGATTCTTGTAGTGTTTCTCTATCAGAATTATATGCGTGGATTTTAAGCAACCTGAATACATTTTTGGGATTATATCTCTGAAAGTTGACATGATAGGCAATAATGCATATTTAAGATGATACAATGTAAAGTCATTTGGCAAGTCTGTGACCCAGTAAGGGAGAAAAGAAAGTATTTTTAATGAAATAATAAAAAAACCCCCTAATTTTTTATTATGAAAGAGATTTGAGAAGTTAAAACTGTCAATTTTACTCAATTTTCACTACCTTTTGTGGCTTGAATTTAAGGAAGGAAGAAAAAATGATAGTATCTTGATTTAATATTCTGTGTTTTCAAAATATAATGTCAGTGAAAAAAGGATAGTATTGTCATATTTCCTTGACAGTTAACCCACAGTTATATCTTTCTGTAGGGACAATAAAGTTTGCTTCACAATCCTCTCTTAGTTCCCCTTTGGAGGAAGCGTATTAATGTTTGAAAAGAACACAGTACAACTTTTATTAATTCCTCATAATTAACAGTGGATATTTCTAGTGAGACTTATTTGAATAATTTGAAAAAGCTTAGATTCTTAAACTGCTCTAGAATCTCAGGGAATGACTGCAGTGATCAATGTTACGATGATTTAATTTGTTTCCAAGGGAAAAATGTGTGCCTGCAATTTGAATTTTATGACATCCAGAAACCAGAAGATTTTGCATATGAAAACCAGTGAAAAAACACCAAATAAAAATGACTGGTTTTGAATCTTCCAGTGATATATATTTCCTGCAAATATGAAAAAAAAGAAAAATACAAAAGTTCTTTTAACTTCTAAATAGTAAAATTTAAGACTTTCTTCTGAATAGGAAATAATAATATTTCATAATTAATAAGACTGTGACTAGTACTCCATCTGAAACCTGGTTTTGAGTTCTCTCAAAATATGCCTCTGGCTGAATACTGAATGTATTAAATGTATATTAAAATGCATGTTATTTGAATACACCCATGATGCCATGTGATCTGGATGTCTCTGAATAAACAGCCTCTTCTCACCATTATCTTTAATCAACCAATCTCTGTGTCATCGATAAATCTGATCAGCTTTTTCTTCTGAGTGGTAGAATTACTGAATACACTGATTAGACTTATTCACTGGAAATAATACCACCAATTTATTTTTTAAATGTGTTTGGTTTTGAGATTTGCCAAAGGGTTATTTTTCAATTCACACAACATCTATTCTTTCAATTTTGTATATTCTAGTTTTTTTTTTAAAAGTGCTTATATCCAACCATAGTACAGATATCTGACAAAAAGAAAAGTATATAACTTGTTCACCTTTTATTTTTATGGCCAAGTAAGTAGAAAATTTCTGAGCATAATCTAAAAAGAATTGACCTCATTTATGGTTAGCTTTTCCTTAAGGATCTGAGATAGCAACCTAAAAGCAGTATTACTTAAAAGAATCATATGTATAGTGTAAACTAGCATCCTTTAAAGGCTTTAATTTTAGTTGCAACACTGCAACTCTATTGTGGAGCGTTTTAACATCAATGAAGTTTAGCAATACTTTATATATAAATACATAGATTTATTTTCTGAAGACAATATCTATAATCACTTCAGTAAATATTAATGTCTATTTTTAATTTTTTTTGCCTATTTTTAAAAAAAACCCAGCCAAACAAAAACCCCAAGAAAGCTATTTTGTTAATTACTTAGCTTACTTTGTTGAAGTGGAGGGGTAAGGGAAGGGTGGTTTATTTTGCTAATCTTGGTTTAAGCTTTTCAGCACGAAATCCAAATTGACTTCAAAGGAGTCAAATTGACTTCTCAGGAGCTGTGGAGAACTGGCATATACAGACATGCTTGAGCATGTGCCTGTCTTTTTCCAGACTCTGGGAAACCTATTCAGTCTGGAATCATAGAAAAGAATGTTAAGCTTTCTTCTGGAGAAATAAATTAAACTTTCTCCTTGAAAATATAGTAAAGCACAAAACCTCCTGGTTGAAACCTCTGCACAGTGTGTGGTGGCTGGGATTCCTCAGCGTCAAGTTATTGGGACCAAGACATTCTGCCCTTTAGAGTGTACCTGAACCACCTGACTATGATAATAGCCTTGAAACTGCTCCTTCACATGGCAAAACCTTGTATGTCCACAGGGTTTAAAGGGTGAGAAAGAAGACAAAAGAGACCAGGTTCTGTAACCTGCAACTTATTTAGGATATTTTCAAGGTATCATAGAATGGTTTGGATTGGAAGGGACCAATCCTTAAAAGATGTCTGGTTCTACATTGCCCACCACAGACAGGGAAGCAGCTGAGGTCTCCCAAAGCCTTCTCTTCTCCAGGCTGAACAACTCCAACTCTCTTAGCCTGTCTTCATAGGAGAAGTGCTCCAGCCCAGTGATCATCTTTGTGGTTCTCCAGCATACTAAAATATCATTTGCCAGACCTTGCTTTCCAAGGCTAGCTTTTGCATTCTATCCAATTACCATATAACATATGAGCAGTGCTATACTAACATTTTATAGTACTGTATAATTTAATATTTTATATAAAATAAAATATTATATTTTATATAAAATATATTTTATATTAAGTTTATAGTACTATAGGAGCTTCCAGAGATTTACAGAAAGATGTAAAAATAAGATTCATGTAAGGGAATCATGAACTGGCTTGTGAATGAAATATGATTTTGATCAAAAATGAAGATCCTGAATAAATTAAAAAAACCTCAAAAGTGACAGTTTAAGGGCTGATTGCTTAAGTACATGAACAGTTCTTACACAGTAAATGTTCAAGATTAACAGAAAGGCCACTTTGATATTATGCCTTGTCTTTAAAATACACCAAAACCCTGTTTACACATAAAAATCTAAGACAGAAGGCTAGTCTATAAGTCTGATTTTATCTTGATATTAGATTAATTTCAAAAAATTGCAAAAGCTCAGTTTAAATATAAAAATTTCCTTGCTTTATATCAAAATATTCTAGTAACTGACATTCTATATTTTCTGTTGGCGACTATGCATTAATACAGATTTGGTTTAGAATGAGTTTGGATGGATATAAAACTTGCCTTAGAAACTGGGTCACTTTTGAGGGAAGTGTGGGAGTGTTTTGAAGGCTGGTGAAAAACATTTTTTGTTGATTTTTTACTGAGCATACTAAATACATTAAAAAATTGATGATATTTTTACAATATTTTTGTTTCAACATGGAAAATGAAGAGGGTCAGGTTGTAAATTGCTTTTCAATTGTTCATTTACATGGGAAGTGCAGTCTGAAAGTACTTTAACATTTTGGATCCTTTTGTCTCTTATAAAAACGTTTTTATTTTCTGAGTGATTTTTTGGAGGGCGTGTGTTTGGGGTTAGTTTTGGTTTTTCTTAAATGCTGAGGACTATCACTTCTGGATCTTTGTTATGACCTACAGGGCATGTGGTTCCTTTGACGTGAAGTTTATTTTTCTAAACCCACAGCTTGATATTCTAGCACTTAATTTCAGAATGCAGCTTAAATCACAGAAACCATAATATGTCAAATGATCCTACACTTGCAGGGGAAAACAGTAAGTAATGAAAAAGCTATGATTGCTTTTCTGTCCCTCCAAATGACAGTTATCACCTCAGTGACCTGCTCCGGGCGGACCCATCTAAACATGACACACTAAGGGATAACGTCATCTAACAGGGTAGTTATAAAAATCAATACAAAACCCATTTCAAAGATACTCTGTGTAAGAATCCTGGTGTAACGTTTATTTATTGAATAGGCCTGAGGAAAAAAACCAACAACTTTTCTGATAGATATGCTTTACCTCCCAAGCAAAGGAATTCTGTAGGTAAGCAATAATTGCATTCTTCAATCTATTATTTAGTCTTGCCAAAGCTCAGCCTAGAATCTAATATGTGGATGATTGCTATAACTCAATTATGAAACCTAAGCAGAGCTCTAATGCATCTGTAATGCAAAAGGAGCATAACAAGACAATTGACTCTACTTCTTTCAGTTGTGGAGTAGCTGTCTGTGTTTGTGCAGGGATGAACAGAAACGGGGAGGGAGACTGTGATATTGTATTTTTCACTGAAGGATTAGGAATGTTCTGTACTTATCTTCACTCATGAATATCGAAGGTATGGTTACATCATTGAAACAACTGCAGGCTCACAACTGACTGAAAATAGGTTTCCATTGTTTGCTTTCTCAAATGACAATAATACTGAAGCCTGGAGCAATTTTATCCAGTCATATCCCATATACAAGGCATGCAATTTGATTTGCAAAAAAGTCAGTTTAAAAAAGCTAATATTTTTTTCCTTATCTTTATTGAACTATTTTCAAATCTGTGTGAGCTTTACTCCTCTCAGGAAGTAAATAATAAGTATAGGCTGTATCTTCAGTTCTGATATCTTACAAAAAGATGTAGCACAGTTTCATAGCTTTAAAAAGACAAAAAATATTTTTTGGGGGGGATATTGATGTGAAAGCGTTTATATTTAGGAAAATATATGGTTTAACAAATATTGGGATTTTTTATTTTGGATTTTATTGTCAACCTTTTGTTTTGTAGTAAAATATAGGATCTTATTTGCCTTTACATTTAATGTAATTCTGGAGATTCCACATTCATATTTAGAGGTGTTTGATCACTTAAATTGCCTCACTGAAATCATCTTACAGACTTTGAAGCAGAAATGTAAGGAGAGGATTAAAGAAACAATGTAACAATTTCTAGGGCCACTCAGGACAGTGTAAGGAAAATCTGGGCTTTCTGGTATACAGGCATTGCACTTCTGAAGTCAGAAAACGTTCCATCATCTGTCTGCACACCTAAAACCTAAGTAAAATTCAGGAATGAATGGTCTCTGATAGTGGAATCTGAATGAGGATGCTCAGAAATGTTAGCTAATTTTTTTTCTGAAGCACTGATCTGCTAAAGAACTGATCTGACACTCTATATCCCTCCCAAAATCAGTTTCGAAACAAAATTTTTTTTGCTGGCTCATCTCTACTTTCCATCCCTTCCTGCAGATCAGCTGCCGTATTGCACACAGAACAAACCTTGGCATCTGAAATAAAATTTATTGAACCAGACTTTCCTATGAAACAGAGCCAGTATTTTCTTCCTGAGTAAACTGCACCTTAATTCTATACTGTGTTTCCTCCAAAGATATGAATAATTTGAGTGCCTTGGGCCTTTGTATTCAATTCAGTCTGAGAAAGTCTGAAAAAAACCCCCTCTTAGAAAAGAACATCCCATCCAAAGTATATCCAATTATGGAAGAAAAGATCTGCAACAGTCTGCATATATGCCATATGAGAGGCATGCGGAAGGATATGACTTTGATTCTTTCTATTGTACTGTATTAATTAGCACAACAGACTCTTTTAAACCTAATGAAAAAAAAAGTTTAAAAAAAAATTAATACTGTTTTAATGTTCATCAGGTACATATTCAAGTTATGTCATAGAAAAACAGAGCCCTGATGAAATTGGAAAGGTATATCTAATATTGGGATATGTGAATATGCATCTCATTAACAGGTGCTAATGAGGGCCTGGAGAATACTTTTTTTTGAGAACATGATTAACACCTGACAAACAAATTAAAATTAAACAAATTAAAATTGGGAGAACAGGGAAAAATCCATTGCCAATGATCGTTGACTAGGAAACAGCAGCTAGTGGTGCCCTTTGGCTTAATGGCTGCTTTGTGGAGCTCTGTTGCTTATGTTGCTCAGATTGAAATGTTGATATACAATTTTTATTCTTTAGAAATAGTGATTGCTTACTTTCATATTTGAGCCCCTTGTTCAAAGCAGTATACAACTTCCAGGAATAACTTGAGCATACGTCAGGGTGGGGGAAGGCCTCAGGACATTGACACCATATGTGGGAAGTGATCTTTTTAGCTTGCTTGACATTGTCATGGTTGCTACCCTAAAGGTGGATACCTGGATCATGATAGGATGAAACATATATGAGACTATTGCTTTCTTTATTATAGTTAAATATCCCTCTTGGAACAAGGAGGGCACATCTGGAGTTAAAGATGCCTTTAATTAGTGCATAAAGTTTCTCTTCAAGCAATTAAAACTAGAATTTTGTTTCAGAAAGTCTTCATATTAATAAAACTCTTATGACTAAAGGACTATGGCAGTGTTCTTGCTGAAATGTCTTAAGCCACAAATATCCAGCTGGAAATGATGTTTGGAAAAGCTGTTTACAGGCTGTACCAAATTATGAAGTCAAGAGAAAAGTCATTATTGTGAAAGCCCAGTTAATGAAAAATCAATCACAGACCCTTCTAAAGGTGTCTCAAAATCCCTCGAAGGAGCAGGGGTCTACAGCTGTAAATCAGCCCAGTAAGTAAAAGATCCAGACCCTGTGTGACTGTTTGTCCCGAGAGGACTAAAACCCAAACTTCAGCAGCTGTTTTTGTGATGTGTCAGTGTGTCCTTTGAGAAGAGTAAATGGCTTTGTATGAATAAGCTGGGACAGTATAAGATGTTGCTTTAGCCAAGGAAAGTTGCTTCAGAGAAACCCCTTGCACTGCTTTGAAAGAGAAGATGCTTGTCATGCAGGAACCCAACCTGAGCAACCCGTATTCCCCTCTCACTATGGCTGTAAACTAAAGTCCTGACTTGTAGCGGCGTGTTTTCTATCTTTTTATTTATTGTTAATATTAATTTGTTCTGTAATGGTTTTTCCCAAGTTCCCCCCTGTATTTCCCCCCCTTTGGTTTCCCCCTGCCTTTGTTCTCCACAGCCTGTCACTCTCTGGGAAGCCTCTCCTCTTCTTCCAGAATGTTCGGAGAGACTCGGTCCCAGATTGGAGCAGGTTGGGGAACCCCCACCCCTCGTTCCCCATTCGCTGTCTGTGTGACATCCATATTTCCCTTATTGGCTTTCCCTCTTGTCTCCACCCCCTTCTCCCAACCCCGTATAAGTTGTAACCACACCTCTGGCACAGGGACACACTTGAGAGAGGCTCAGAGAGAAGCGTGGCTCCCCTGCAAATAGCAGGTGACAATAAAAACCATCTAGCCACAAAGTAGCCTCCTCGCTTCCTACCTTCGTCAAGCCTCACCGACATCTCTCGTGCAGCTCTGACCCACCGGGGGGGTGGTGGCCGGTCCGCCTGCTGCCACCAACCGAGTTTGGAAGTATCCCGAGCCAGGGCTAGCCGGGAACAGCTGGAAGCCACTTTCCAGCCGGGCTCGAGGGATATTTTCACTGACTAAAATTCCAAGATATGCAGTTATGACTGGAGGCACAGTCTGCTTCACAGATCCACATTCATCCTTCAGGTTAACTCACCAGAAGTAAAGTAGTCTAATAATCTTGACTTTGAGGTGAATCTTTTCTAGTGAAGTGTCACTTCAAGTTTGGGGAAGAACAGAGATTTGCAGGAATCTACTTGCGAATTAATTTATGACATTTAATGTTCTTGTAGAACTTCAGTAATATCAGGAAGGCAGGATAGAGTAAGATTTTGAAAACTGGAGTACTCTTTATTTACCAAGACGCCTTCATTTGTTTCCACAAAGCTTTTGAGGGAAACGTCTGGGAGAAAAACTGAACTCTAAAATCATTGACTTTTCCAGAGAACAAATTTCATCAATATTTTACTGAAGAGACTCTCCATTTCTCCAGGTATACAGTCAGATGCTACAACTGTGAAGTTGCTGTGGAATATAAGGGTTTAAGGAGATCAATTGCAATTGCACAACTGAAACACCATGACATGGGTATGTCACCAACTCAGAAAGCTGCATGTTCAAGAGATCAAATTGAAACAGTATTAAAACTCCCTTTCTGTGCTTACTAGAATTGAGCTGAACCTTGCATCCTTGGATGTCATTCTATGACTTAGTCTCATTGTTGAATTGTTGTCTTATTCTGGCATTATGTTGTTGCTTTGATCAGAGTGTGAAGGGGATGCAATATTCGCTGGAGCTCTCACGTTTTTTCAATAAGCTCTTTGATTTCTATAGATGAGTATTAGACTGTTTGTATCATAAGCCACATTGCAGAAAAAAAGAGAATATAAGAATTTTGAGAAGGCACTCCTAGCTTTCATTTTTAGTCTGTACTAAATTCTTTCTCCTAAGCCAAGCACTTTGTTTTCTGTCCTCTCTTCCTCCACATTTTTTCCTTCCTCTCAGTTTTTCTCTGAACCTTCTCATGTCCATGCACATGTACAGTCTGTCTCTCAAGAAAGCATGATGTGGTTTTTTTAGGATCTAGTCAATTCCTTTGCATTGGTGCTAAATATTCAGCCACATCATACATTCATCATATTTTGACAAGTGCTAAAGATAGTTAAAACTCTTTTCAAATTAAGAACCATATTGTTTCACAGGACTGGGCTACTTTGTGTGACAACAGTGAAGCCATTGTAATTTCCTGGGAAATATGTCAAAACATTGGCAAAACATGTTTCTATTAGAAAAAATGGAGAAGTAACCACAGCATTTATGAAGAGCCCAGGATGTCCTTAACCAGAAGTAGCCAACCAATCAGATAAAATTACAACTAATTGTGTTGAGACATGTGAAGGTAGTCTCTATCTTAATATATCAATAGGGGAACATGCTGAGATTTTCCCAGTATGATAATGAGCATCTGGCTCATATTTGTAAACCAGTTAGAGACTCATTTATATTTCAACTGTGTGTTTGCCTTTTTGCCCTTACTGGTTGAAAAGGAGGTGATATCCTACAAATAAGGTATATAACCTCATTATTTTAATCACAAGCTATTTTCCCTCTGTAGTTTTAGCTGCTGTTTAAAGCCAGCATGGACCCTTGCATTTTTGAAAGGTGAAATTTGCTCCAGATCAGCCATGATCAGGTAGGGCAGGAGGGGTGTGAGAGGGCTATGCAGTTGAATGACAGGTCAGTGTCATGTGAACTGAAGCATGCAAACTGTATGATGCCATGGTAATCATGGGGAATACATCCAACTCCCTTTGTTTTCTCTCCTCACCCAATAAATTCATGCTTGAAAAATGTCAGCCAGATTTTTTAGTTCTATAGGTACTTTAATGCACTCGTGAATTTTTGATATAATCAGAGATACATGCAAAATATTACAGTCTTGTGTGTATTACCAAAGTAGCTGTGCCTGGGTACCATAGTGTCTTCATGTTACACACCAGGATTTCAGAGTAGCCTTTTCAGAAATTAGATCAACCAAGTCAGGTCAGGTCAGATAATGTTAAGTATACAGTATCTTGAGGGAAACTCAATCAAACCAACCAAACTTTTTATAACGCATCACAAATCATCCTGTATTAGCATCACATAGATTATTTATGAAAATGCTGTTGCTTGTCTGACAACGTAGGTGACATTACCTCTGGAGGATGAGCATCACCATGGCAAAACAGACATGTCACCATTAGACATTAGTCTACTGTAACTAATTTATAAGGCTGTCCTGTAATTTGTTTTGATCAGGCAGCCTGAATATAGTTGAAGGGGATGAAAGGGAGGAGGGAGTGCAGGCAGGAAAGAGAGAGAAAGAAAATCCAATATTATTATTAACTAGAGAATTCAAAACTGTAAAAAATAAAGCAAGAAACTGTGTAGCAATTTTCTCATCTCTGTAACTTCTGTATTTATACACAGACAAAGACCAGAACCTCTAATACAAGTTTTTTCTATTGGTTGTGGAATTTTTCCCAAAATTTTTCTGGCTATGTTTTGTCTAAATTTGTTCAAGATACTATATCATAACCATCCCCCTGCTTGCAGTTCTTACTTTTTTTAAAAAACCAAAGAACAGATATAGTCCAAAAGTGATTTTGTGAAAATGTCACCAGAGTTAATCATGTTACAGTGAATGTCATATCAAGTTTGTCTGTCAGGAGAAAAAAGGGCATGTTTCAAACTAAGGCTTACAAGCCAAAGCAAACATGCAAATGTGTAAGCTTTGGGCTGTGTCCCTTTTGACTTAGCAAATTCTTCAGTGGAATTTTGCAATTTAAGTCATCTTTTTTCCTAAGGCTAGCTGATAAATAATATTAAATAAGAAAGACAGAAAGAATCAATAGGATATGCATGAATATGAAATAGTGAACATTTCTTCAACTGTAGTTGATAACTGCTAAAAAGAGATGAGAAGGTGCCATAATTACATAATAACATCTCTATAATTTCATAATAACATCTCTATAATTACATAATAACATTTCTGACCATAAATGACCTTGAGCGAATTCGTTGCCACAGACCCTGCTTGTGCCTGTACTGGGATACAAAGCATTCTTTTGAGCTGAAGTTTGCAAGGTTGTGGCTCCAACTTATAACTCAGTTTTAAAGGAACATATTTTCCCAAGGAAAATGAAGACTGTTGTTCCAAAAAAGAAAGGTATTCTGTTCCGAGTTGGGGCAATGAAGGAGGATATCAATCATTCAGGGAAATTACCAACATTTAAAAGGCCTCAGAAAAGGGGTTTAAAGATTTCTGAAGTGTTCTGAAGAAAATTATTCTGCAGTCTGAGAAGATGTCGCAGTTGACACAGAAACTGACAATTTTGGGCCAGAAGAACTCTGTTTAGCTGTAGTAAAAGAAACCAAAGGGTTCAATCTTCTATTCATTTATTTATTTGTTTTAGGCAACATCCACAACTTCTTCAGTTTTCTTTCAGACTATCACAGCTGCAGCGTAACCTTTACTGCAGTATTATATCACTATTAATTCAAGTAGTAGCAAGTAGAGAGTTAACAGTAAAACACAAATGAGCTTTGCTTTGTATTTGGAAGCAACTGTGGTTAGGAATAGTAGATGGGAGAGAGGGATGGCTCATTTGGAAGATTTATTCCTCTTCTTGTGACATATCAACTTTGTTAACATTTTTGCTCTAAAAGTCCCATCAAAATTTTCCTCTTCTCCTCTGCAAACTTTACCAGACATTGTGTAAACCTAGAGGAAAAACTGCTTCTGTCAGAGTGCTTAAACTAAACAGAAAATTTAAAAATAATTAAAAAATAGAGGAAAGATGGGGGGATAAGCAAAGTACTAAGAACAAGGCCAGCTAATAATAATTAGACTTACTTTTCCACTTGTATTTTGACTACTCTGATAAACTCAGGAGGAAAACAAAAAAACTACATGGGCATAATTTGGCTCATGGCAATGTGAGCTTTTGTTCTATAATCAAGTGATAATTATTTCTTTTCCTATTTTTACCTTCTAGTGTCTAAGTTTCATGCCATGGTTTTCTGGCTTCAAAAGCCATGTCTGGCGGTGTCTCAAATCTTTAAAATTTTGATAGGCATATTTGAAAGGAAAAGAAAGGGGCTGAAGAGGGGAAAGGATGCATTAGTCCTTTCAGCAGTTATAAAATGTATTTGTTCTGTTTAAATAGTATTACAAAATGCCACCAACGACTAGGAAAGCAGGTGTTTCCATCAAAATAACTTAGCATAATCTTATTTGCTTGAGCCAGTTTTTCTGGTAAGTTTTTTATTGATTTTGGTAGGTCCATTTTTTTAGTCCCAGATGCAATGTCCTTCAATCCTCCAAGTGAACAGTTGGCATCACTAGGAATGATGCAGTGTATTCTCTTATTTTTTTTTTCTCTGATTACCATGATATTCAAATAACACAGCAGCATGGTAGGTGTTCTTCTTGTCCCTTCAACTCCTTAAATTCTGGTCTATTTGCAACACAGTTTTTACTGTATATTAGTCAAGTTCTTAAAAAAACTTCAAACCCCGAAACCTAGAAATACATTCTCTAGAGCTACCATCTATCGCTCCTCTATAATATTAATTAAATTCAATGGTAGCAAGAAATTAATTAGTATTGCCATTGAGTCTTGTATAGGCAGCCTGTTTGGAATATCTACTATGAAAAAACTAAACAATCAAGACATATTTTCTTAGCCCAAAAAATGACAAAATTCATCAGGTTTTTCTGTACATTACACACGAAGTTACATTGCTCCCAGCTAGTTATTGCCTACGGTGATTCTAAAATCCAAGCCTAACATATGCTATTCAAACAATCTGGTGTTCAGATATCCCTAAATATATCAACTTAGGACATAGGCCTGAATATATTTACTATTTAAAGAATATTATGGTGTGGCATCACCATTCTAAAGTGACCTTTAGGTTGCACAGAATGCAAATAGTAGCAGCAACAATGTATACATGTACAATGTATACATATACCCCATGTATACACATTTCTGTTTTTGTAGATTTCTTGTTTTTCATCATACACTAAATTTTCATGTTACAGCTTGTAAAATTTCAACATAAACCAAAAAAATCCTTCAGCAGAACACTTACCTTTATGGAAACACACCTTTTATGCAAGCTTTCTCATGCAGAATTCTAATTCTGGGCATTGTCTTCCAGCACTCATACATAGTAGCATATATAAATACACATGCATACAATATTCTTTTTAATCTTGTACACAAAACTTCAGAAAGTAAAAGTATGTCTACACTGTATGCAGCAAAAGTAAAGCTCAGTAAATTAACCTTCACAAAACTCCATGATGTTGCCGTGAGGTTGATTTCAGCCAATAGTTGAAACACTTTGCTTAAAATTAGGCTGGGTCTTGCAGCAGCTTGAAGTGCACATATAATATTAGAAACCTACTAATACTTTTACAGTTCATTATTTTTCTTTCCCTGATAGCAAGATGCACTATTGCCTTTTTTGCCAATTTTTACAAAAAATTTAATTATTAAAAAAACGGTTCTTGTGCTACAAAAGTTGGTTTCATTGTATTCAAGTCTGTAGTAAAATTTCCAGTTTATTCAACAATTGGATTGTAGGACAAGGGTTCTGGGGGTCACAGCAAGACTGAAGAAAGCAAACAATATATTCAGAAAAGCTTTTTAATTAGTTTTGATAAAACAATTTGTAGCATGCTAAAATTATCTTTTTGAGAAAGACATTGTCAGGCTCCTGCTTATGAAAGATCTTTTGAACATGAGGTATCATAACGTGAGAAGTAAATATAAATATAAATATAAATATAAATATAAATATAAATATAAATATAAATATAAATATAAATATAAATATAAGTATAAATATAAATGCTTTGTAGCAGTAGAACATGAAAAGTTTCCTTTTTTAATGGTACTAGTTTAAGAGAAAATGTTCAGAATGCTTCCTTCCACAAATAGGAGCTTTTATGTTTGTCTTTAATTAGAGTCCCTTTCCTAAAATTCCCAAAATAACGTTTCTTGCAAAAGGATGTGTTATCAAAATAATTTCACTAATAAACCAATTTACAAGTATCAACCCAAGGAGAATTTCTGTCTAATAAAAATGCTTGTGGAGGGTTTTTTATTTTATTTTACTTATGATAAGCCAGTGCATTTGGAAGAAGAATGACAACATTAATAAAGATGCTGGGTTATTTGAAAGCTAAGCTTTTTGTGCTGTTCATTATCAGGCCTGACCAAATCTTTCCGAACATGAGTTTCTTGTTTATTTTTCTCTATTTCAATTAGCTGCACAGTGAGATGCAGAATATTTCCTCTTACAGAAGACAGAGGTTTATGACAAGGAAATTGCAAATAATGTTTTGTTTGCACACGTGTGCCACAAGGTATCTGAGATTTGACATTCAGCTTAATGCAGAAATTCTGAAAACTGTTTGTTGTTTGCCCTATTAGAGCAACACAAGCAGTTCCTCTGTCCCAGGAGTGGATACATGAGCAGACATCTCCATTGATGGACCTTTACTAATGTTTCCTACTCACTGTTGCTTGTAGGACCTCAGAGGGAGTAATCTGGGCTGCACTGTTCCTCTGCACCTTCCCTTCTAAGCCTCAGTTACTGTGAAAAGGATACCCAAGCCAAAAAAAGCTCGTAAATATTCTTTGGAAGAAAAAAATTGTATCGGTAGAAGCGCAGCCATGATTCAATTGCATCACAAAATGGAGCAATTTCTCAATCTCTGGCTGGGCAAATACATTTCAAAAAACCCCACACCTTCACATTTTAAGCATCTCTCACTCCCTCTTTTGTTCACAGTGTCTGAAAAAGCATATGAACTTGCAGTGCAGAATGTATGACTTTCCAGGGAGGCAAAATATATTTCTAAAACTGCATATGCCCCACTTTCTTCAGCTGAGAAATTTAGGTAAAAATATTTCCTGAACTCAAAAGGGTGTTGTTAGATAATATCCAATAAAACAATGTCAGGAAGTCTTTTTTTTATGAAGTGTTTGAGAAAAATGGTAACAAAATATTATTATTTATTAATCAAATAACCAATTATTTATTCATCAAAGGAAATGAACACAGAGCTCCTGTTACCTACATCATGTCTTAATTCTCTGTTTCATATCCTGGTATTTGTAATTAGGAAAATGAATATTACTGGTTTGTCTAGGAGGTGAAAAATATGCCTCCTTGCAAAAATGCAATGTAATTATAATATTCACTATAGAAATTATGCAGGATGAAAACTTGAATTCAGTGCAAACTATCACAGATCTCATATTGATGACAATATGCAAAATAATATAAAATTACTTTCAAAATAAACTTTAGTTTTTGTCAACAATAATGCATTTATACTCCATTTCTATGTGAAATAGATTTTGTGGTTTTAAAAAAAATTTCGACTCAGAGTGCAATTTTCCCTTCAGTGGTGACATTAAATTTTGTAGATTGTTTGTATTTGCTATATCTGGCTGTCTCTTTTCATAAAATTTGGAGGAATTTAACCTTTGAGGCCCTAATATTGAGCTGCATTTGACTGAAATTGGTAAACTGGTTCAAAAGTTATTGTATGGGGAGGGACAATTGTTTGCCAGACATACAAAACAAGAAGATAACCATACAGGCACATTTTCTAAGAAATACCACAAAAAAATAATGGCTGGTTATTGAGCTAAGTTTTCAGTTTGTGTCATATCTAGTCATACCTAGTCTTTCTGCTTTCTTTTTTTTTTCTTTTTAAGATAAGAGACATACATGTTCAGTTTGCTTGACATAAAATAAATTAAAAATATTATTAGTAGTAGTAGTAGTAGTATAGTATTATCTTGTGAGCTTTTCCCGTTTGCTATGCTACCATAAATGTAGCTGTGGAACAACTTCAACACACAGAAAACGCTCAGGACAACATCACCTGGCTGGTTATTTTTCCTCAATCATTACTTGCATTCTCCAGACCAGTAGTAGTACTGTTGTGATGGTATTTTCAAACTAAGCTTTCTTCAGTGAAACAAGGAATTATACTTGACCTGAAAGAAATATGAATCTTGAAGAACAACTTTTCCCAATGAATCTGAAATGGCCATTTGATTTGGACTAAATATATTTAGAAACATATGGACCCAAGATACAAAGGCTTGGGAGGGACCAGTTATGACATCAAACTCATTTAGGTCACCAGATTTGTCCAGTACAGTAAAAAGCAGTCATGCAATTAGGTATCTCATTCTGAAGAGTTTCCAGAAATTGCCCTTTCTACATGTACATATGTAAGTAGAGTTATACACTCTGCTTTACCTTCTTCTCAGCCCCAGCTAATTTCTAATTCTTAAGAAATGGGTGGATACCACATTTTCTTTTCCTTGTCCTTTAAAACCATTAATGTTTAGCAGAAAAAACTCTCTAATAGCAAGGCAAACCAACAAATATATCCCCATTTTCCTTTGTACTCATTAAGCAAGGTGATCCCATACACATAATAGGCAGTCAGTTTCCTTCTTGTAACCAGACAAGAATAGTGTCTCACCTGCTGTTTTAATTCTTTCCTGAAGTGTGGATGTGGCACTAAGGGACATCATTTAGTGGTGGATGTGGCAGTGCTGGGTTAATGGTTGGACACAATGAGGTCTGTCCCATCCTAAACCATTTTATGATTCTGTGATTGCAAATGCTGGCACTCCTAGACAAAGAGATATGTATAGAAAAAATTAGATTGCAGTTTCGAAATTAAAACAGAGGACAAGAGAGGTAAGTAGAAACTTTCAAATTGAACAAGTGTATGGAAGGATTGAAAGCTGCAGCCTGAAGATATTGACCATTTCTTAGTTTCCAGATAATTAAAATGCAATAGACAAGAAGTGTTTTCTTTGTCTGCTAAAGTCTGCTATGCAGGTTACTGGTCCAATAGACTGACGGAAACAAAATGTCATCTGTCTTCTACATCCCTTTTCTTTTTAGGTATTGACCCAACTTCCAGGAATGAAACCTATATAGTGAAGGCTCCTACTTTTATTGAAAGCACAGGCTCCTTCCAAAATAAATAAGGTGGCTTCCTAAATTACAGAGCAGAATGTACATTGGTGTGTTTTGGAAATCCTGCTTAAGGGCAAATCAATGGACCTAAAGAAGTCTAAGATAAGACCAATGAATTTTTGAAAAACACTGAGATCTGTTAATGGTGAAGCAGACAGAGGGTATTAGAGATTGATCTCAATTGATCAAAATCAATTGTTTTATTTACAACTGAATTAGAAACTTGCTAACTATGCATATGAGGAAAGCGTAGAGTTATTTTTATCAAGCGATCTAATTCTTACTACTATCTGATTTCTATTGTTTGACCTATTACTTACGGGGATTAGAAGCTTCACATTGTAGCAATTTCATTTCACCAATTTCTTTTAGACCATTTGGAATCTGGAGAGATTTCCTTATGGTTATCACAGCATCACTGAATTGTTAGGTTTGGAAGGGACACCTGGAGATCACCCAGTCCAACCCCCCTGCAAGGTAGGTTGTAGCAGTGTGTTTTCTATCTTTTTATTTATTGTTAATATTAATCTGTTCTGTAATGGTTTTTCCCAAGTTCCTCCCTGTACTTCTCCCCATTTGGTACATCTTCCGCCTTGGAAATCCCCTACCTTTGTTCTCCCCGGTTACAGTTTATTGTCAATCATCTGTCACTCTCCGGGAGGCCTCTCCCCTCCTTCCAGAGAGTTCGGAGAGACTCAGTCCCGGATTGGGGCAGGCCTGGGAAATCCCCCACCCCTCAAATTTGATCTGCTTTGTCAGGCCTTCGGTAAGGAGCTGCTTCAGAGTGCAAATAAACTCCCGCTCTGTTGCACCCTTACCGAGCCTCCTTCTTCTTCACCTCATCATCGCCTCGCTCTCCAGCGCTCCGTCGCCGTACGGCCCTACCCACCGGGGGAGAGCTGCCGGTCCGCCTGCAACTCTCTAACCCAGGCTGGGGCGGTTCCCTGCCAGGGCTGCCGGGTCAGCTGGGAAGCCGTGCCCCAGTGAGCCAGGGGACACGCGTCAGTAGGTTACCTAGAGCAGGTGACATAGGATCACTTTTAGGTGTGTTTGGAGTGTCTCCAGAGAGGGAGACTCCATGAACTTCTTTGGCAGCCTGTTCCAGTGCTCTCCTGTCCTCAACATAAAGTTCTTCCTCATGTTGAGGAACTTCTTGTGTCTTAGTTTATGGCAACTGTTCTTCATCCTGTTGCTGGGCACCACTGAAAAGAGTCTGACACCAACCTCTTGACACCCACCTCTGAGATATTTAAATGCACAGATGAGATCCCTTCCCAGTATTCTCTTGTCCAGACTAAACGTCCCCAGCTCCCTCAAATCTCTCTTCATAAGAAGTACTCCAGACCCCAAATCACCTTTGTGGCCTCTGCTGGACCTTCTCCAGCAGCTCCTTGTCTTTTTTGTGCTGAGGAGCCCAGAACTGGACACAGCAGTCCCGATGTGGCCTCACCAGGGTTGAATAGTAATATGTGATCATCCTTGTTCTTGTAAAGGACTCCAACAGCTCTGGAAAGCAAGACTTCAGACCTTAGTTTGTTTAACTCTGCAGCATGTATTAGATCACATTGATAAGAATTTTTTTCATTTGTTTTTTCTTGTTCCACATTCTTCCAGAAGTTCTGCATCAACGAGATACTCTGATAAGTCTTGCATAGAAAAGAGGGTATTCTGGAGGATCCTTCTTATTCTTCTCCATAGGGAAAACAGGTGGAAAACATGTGCTGAGTTTTCCTACTATAATTTTATCTTCTTTGAACATTCCTTCTATATTTGGTTACTTACTGGCCCTACAGGTGCTTTGGCAACATTCCTGTTCCTGATGTGTTTAAAATAGGGTTTATTAATTTTATGTCTTTTGGACATTTTCCCTTAAGCTCTTTCTTCTCTTCCTTTGTGCTTTTAATTTTTATCTATTGTGTTCAGTATAGCATCTTAAGTCTTCACAGAAGTCTGCCATACCACTATGGTTCACATGAATTTCAGTTCTACAAGGACAGCTGCTCTGAATAAATACCTTTGCTGCTACTGTGGAAAGCAAGCCAATGAAAACTGCTGCAGGAAAAGTACAGACACTACTCCACTAACACTTCAGTGGTAAGAAAGAATTATGGATAAGAAATTGGTATTTGCATGGCTGAGGACCAATGAATGATTAATCAGCATCCTTATGTTGGGGAAAAGCTGAATGGAGTTGGTCATCAGGGTATAAAAACTCTTGCTGTGTAAACCAGAACCAGCTTACCTATATTTGGTCTGTAGCATGACACATTCATGGTGTGGAGGGTAAGAAGATGTTAAAAATCAAAAGGACAGATCAAACACAGTCTCACATTTAATCAATGCTTTAGTCCACATTTTGACTTTAAATGTCTCATTCAATATTTTGAAATCCCAGCGTTGCACTGGTCCAAGGGCTACAGCAGGAACTATCTCCTGCTTGATGTTTTCAATGGCTTGTTGCTGACATACATACGTATTTGACAGAACAGCAATCTGATCCCAGAAACTATTTAAATATTGTGTGGTTGTTTTTTCTTTGGCTTCTTCCTTAATTATAGGTTTATTCCTTAATTATTTTGTGTTTTTGTATATGCAGTATGCTTTTTAATTCTAGTCATTGTGCAATGCCAAATCAATAATTTTGTGTAGGTTTGACAATTATTTTATCAGTACTTATAGTAGTTGATTATAGTAGTAATTAGTTTTTATTATTTTAAATATAATTAATGAAATATACCATAAAGAATTATCTTTTATTTTCCTGATATGAAAACCTTATGACCAGACCTTGGGAAAACACAAGGGGGAGCACAAAGCAGGGCAGAAAATGTTTTTCATTGGCATATATTGTTGTGAGACAATGAAATCTGAATATTGCCTATCCTGATCCCCACTGGGATGCCTGAGTCCACAGAATGATCTTAATTGAATTTTCTCTGCCTAAATGGAGTATGCCCTGTTGTGAACCTGCTTTGAGCATGATGACAGGATGGGATGTCTCAGAGCATCACTTCTGTGAGACCCAGGGCCTTCCTTCTATTACCTCTATTATCTAAACAAATAACCTTGGACAAATCAATTTACATTAATCCAGCCTCGTGGTTTAAACCTCTCTCCTTTCCTTTAAAATATCTCAATCCAGTTTCAAGTGAAATTTCTTGAACATTTATCTCTTAAAATGTGCCTGTGTATTACAAGAGAAATCTGTATTTTTTAATTAAAATATATATTTAAAATATATAAACTATGTTTAAAAAGGTAAATTAATGCATGGGTCATAGCAAGTCCTTTCTGCTTTGTAACACTGACCACAGAATCCCTTAGGAATACTTGTGTTTTTATTTATGCTAAAATGAGTTGGTTAGTGAGATTAATCTTGGATTTTTACCGTTTTCTTCTTTCATTAAGCACATGAAGGACTTAGTATTTCAGCATTTTGCTGCATAAAATTAGAAATCTGCACTCACAGTGAGCTTCAGTCATGTTCACTGCAGTAATCACACAGAATTATTTCTCTATGATACTTCCTATGTAAATGCACTTGAAATAGCAGTATGAACAATGGTTCTTCAAATTTACGGGAAAGTTTTTTGAAACTTAACGAATTTCATTACTCCAGCAACTCATATAATGCTTTCAAGTAATTATCTTTTTTTAACCTATAAAAGATTTTTTCTACAAATTAATCTAATGTAGCTTTGTTGTATTTTGAAAATTACAGATCAGTGCATGGTTATTTTCACATATCCCGAGTTAATCCATAATCTCTGTTTGTGTAATAATTTTTGTTCCCTATAGAAGCTATAAGAGCTTTATGCATAATAGCCATGCTGTCCAGTTAGGCTCTTGTGTATAGTATATTTTAGCTGTTTTTGTTCTGGTTTCGTACTCAATGAGTAGAGACTAGGCACTGACAAAGGACACTAGGAGCCTTCTCTTAGCCAGGTTGAACAGCCCCAAGTCACCCAGCCTTTGTTCACGGGAGGAATTGTTTCAGCCCTCTGACCATTTTTGTTGCTGTGCTCTGGACACACATAGTTGTTTTATACTTTTTGAGTTAGAGCAAAGAAATTGCTGGCCTTATCTCTGCTGCAGACACAACAGAAGTTCAAAGATTTTCTGAAATGTGAAAAATTGAATCTGTCACTGCAGTGTTTGTATTCTTACAGCATTTTTTTATTGGTCCTGCAAGAGGAAAGAAGTATTCTTCAGTTAAAACCAATGGACTTATGGTTGAAAATTTCTTATTAGCTTCAAATTTTTCTGTTCTCCCTAGGAAGTTTTACTCTACATTTTCTCCCTTCTTCCCTACCCCCAAGCACTGACTCTGGATTTCATGGGGCAATCATCATCCCAGGTATATTTTTCCTGTGTCCTGGTACAAACATAAACCTTGAAAACCCCACTGAAATCCTTCTGGAAATATAGTTAAGAGACAACACATGGAGAGAGAAATGTCCCAGCTGGGTAAGCTGTGGTCACTTTGCCCTCACCATGCCTGGTGGTGTCGTGGCCTCCTATAACATCTTGCCCTAGTAGCTCTGCACAGCCTTTCAGGCTGCAGTGCAGGCCTTAGACAAAATTATTATCATAAAACCCTCAGCTGATTCCTTAGTGCTGCACTCTAGTCCCTATAGGGAAAGTTTTATCACTTCCCTCACATTTTAATTGTATGCATTCTACAGCTGGTAGCAAGATGTCCAAACCAATGACATGACTTGAGAAGCCTTTCCAAAGATCGCAGTGACTGGGTTTTATCTCCTGATGCGGGAGAGGGAAAAGGAGAGTAAATGAGAAGAAAAAGTAAAAAGTTTTTTCCCATGTACTTTTCTCCCCAACAAAGCAAAAAAGTGAAGATTGTATAACCTCTCTAGTTTGCTGCCTGTTTATGCAGTAAACCTATACCAGTAGGAGATTTATTAATTTAGCTATGGTCTTGCATGTAAGAATGATATCGGCAGTCTCAGAACATATTTATTAATCTAATAGAGTGATTTATTGGAAATGTCTGCTAATCACATTTTGTTGTTTAGATCTTTTTTTTTCCTTAATATTGATAGCTTTTCTGTTACTATTTAAAAAAGACAACTCTGTAGACCCAAACCAGAAAAAAACCCCCTCTTTAGCTGGATGACATAATTTGGCAATCAACAAATTAGAACAGCATGTCACTTCTGATGAAAAAATATTAAATATGTGTCTCATAACTCTGCTGCTGAGCTTTAGTTAAACACATAACCCTTATTTGAACTTATCTCATTAATCATGGGGAAAAATGTAGCTATTTCACATATGGGACTATGGAAAAAGATAGCATGGTCATTTACCACTGTGGAGTGCTCACTCCCCCAAGAAAAAATATAATTTCTTCAGGGAGAGTTGACAAGGTGCAGGTTAAATACCCATATTGGCTTTCTCCTGGAAAGTTCATGAAAATGAATAATTTTTTTTCCCTTGAAAATTATTAAAGGCTATCCTTATTAGAGCTTAAAGCTGTTAATAATAGCTCAAATTTTGCAGGATTTTTCTCTTCAATGTGACATTAGTTTGCTATGATGGACCCCCCAAATGTCCTCTTCTCATTTGCAGTTGCTATTTTGTTTTTCTTGTACTTATATCTGCAGCCTGCAGCTTGACACAGACAACAAAAAAATTTCTCAGGTTTCTACCCTGTTAGATATTCCACTACCTCATAGTTTTCTTGCCCCAAGTTTTACAGCATCCACCAGCCAGTGTTTCTCTGACTTTTACCAACCTTTTGTTCCTGTGTGTGAGAGGCTGGCTCGCTGCTAGATGCTGTGACCCTAAAGAAAGCAATGCCCCGTGAGTTGAAAAAAATGACCCTATGCTACTGAAACACTCTACACAAACCCTCCCCTGAGGGACCAGCACAATACAGTGTTACACTGAAATGTTGCCATTTCCTTCTGCAAAAAATACAGGTCCAGGATTCTCCTAACAAATCAAATCCCGGCTCAGTCCACTGACATATGCAGAGATTAAATTTCATCCTCCTAATGATGTGGGAATTTGGGAAATTAACATTCAAAGCTTTTATTTCTAAGAGGAGTGGTGTGCCTGTCAATTTCAAATGATGACATGTGTGATAAGACTGTGATCTTACTGAGTTTTCTTAGGAAACCAAAGCAAGTGTATTTTAGATATATACACTTAACACTAATCATCCTCTCAGGGAACCACTCATAGGCTGCCCTCCATCTGTGAGGGCTGTGTATTTGGCCTGTAGTAAGGCATGAGACAATGCAAATATGCTTAGTAGGCAATGCTGGGTGTTACTTTCTTCATTTGGAGGTGTTTTTTTCTGTTAAATAATAAAGCTGCTATTGCAAATTTCTTCAAAAATTTGTAGTACATTGATCACCAAACTCTTTAAGTACAAAATACAATCATATATTGATTGAAGTGGGAAAAGGCCCTTAAGGCCATGGAATCCAACTGTTAGCCTAATACTCCCAGGTCCATAAGTGCCACATGTTTAAATGCCTTCTGGGATAGTGACTCAGCCACTTCACTGGGCATCCCATTCTTATGCTTGATAACACTTCCAGTGACAATTTTTTTCCTAGTATCTAATCTAAAAATCACCTGGGGCAATTTGAGGCCATTTCCTTCTATCCTATCTCTATTACTAAAAAGGACCAACCAGTACCAGTATTTGAAAGATAAAGCTTTTGGCTATGTATTTCCCTTTTTTCATTTCCTAAGTAAATTGTATGTTAGCACCAAATGAAGCCTGTGCCTCACTATAGACTAGAATGATAGGAGCAAAGATTTGACTATGAATCATCAGATAAATGCTTTGGGACCCCCAAGATTTGGGGTCTTTTACCAGACTTGCAGACTCAATTCCAATGAGTGCCTGGAAAGCAAGGATTCAATGCCTCATTCCAGATAAGTGATCAAATTTACAAGGCTATGTAGTCAACAGCTTTCCTTTGGTCTCAGTGAATGTAGAAATACTGATGCAGAGTCCCAGTGAGGCAGGGAATACTATCTACAGTAGTCCCCTGGGCTGGAAGTTCAAGTCTGTCCTCTAAAAGGCAGAGAATGCACTTTGAAGTCAGGGACTCCACCCTGGTGTTTGATTGCAGCATGAGTTTTCGGCAGCTCTATGACTCTGCTCTCTTGCTGTTTGCAGAAGTAGGGTGTAGTACAAATTCCACTAATTAAAAAAAAACCAAAAACAACAACAAAAAACCCAACAACAACAAAAATTGTGGAAGTAGTTTCCCTTTTTTTGCTTTTCAAGACAAGAATCTTACATGATCATGCATTACCATAACACTCTTGCACGCTATTTCTAGGACCTAGGAGACAATTCCCAGTCTTTATATAACACCTCCTTGCTTCTCCTTTACCTCCTCACTCCCCCCTGCGTCCACCTTTCTTGTCAGCCAGAAGAAAATGAGGGAGTAATGTGCTGCAGCAGAATATTTAGGCTAAGACATGAATGAATTTGGCAGGTTGGAGACAGATGCTGCCTTCACAGATTGCCTGGGCAGATGCATATCCATAAAGCACCTGAAGGCGTCCTGCTGAGAACCACCCCTGTGTCTTGTTTCAGGGATCAGCTATAGTCTCTGATTTGTTTTCAATATGCTGCCACAGATTAGTACCAAATTCAAAATAATAGTAAATATATCAACACAACATGATGTGCTTTTCCTGCCTCATAAACATGATCAGGTTCCTACTCTGCCATGTCCTGCATATACAGTGACTGCTAGGCACCAAAAGCTTTTTGAGCAAATGAGGCTAAACCACTGAGGGCTGACAGAGAGTTTGCAATGCATCAATGACTTCCCAGAGAGCTCTGAAACAGCACTTGCGAGCCCAGAGCTAGTGACTGCAACGTGCACATCCCAGCAAGTTCTGGAGGTGGCTTAAATCCATTCAAGTAATCGAAACAAAATCAGGAGTGTGGGCAGAACACCACTCTGTTACCTGCAGATTTTCCAAGTTAGATGAAGTTGGGAAAGACTGGTGGTGCAGGGTTCGTATCAGCATGGGCAGAGGTGCAGCAGAAATGTGCTGAAATAGCCTCTCCTCTGACTGGCTTCACCATCATTCTCCATTTGTCAAGACCTGTAGAATTTGGCTGCAATAGCTGTTTTGACAGAGCTGCTCAAACCCACCTCACAGCTGCCTGGAATAATGACAGAAACTGTATTTATCCAAAACAACACATTTATAGCTTTTTGAATACTAAAATCCTCATTCTTTCCCCTTTTTGCTTGTGAGGAATCAAAAAGAACAGCAATGCCTTACTGAATTCTTTAATATAATATAAATTGAATTGTATCTGTTAGAAGATAGCAATGGGATGGGGACAATTCTTTTCTTGCAATTGAAATGATTCAGAGAAGTGAAAAAAGGACATAGTGATATTTTGAGGTTTCTATGAAATTTGAACAGTATTAGAAGGCCATGTGCAAATAAGTATAAGGCTTTATGGCTAATTTCAGAAGCCCTAGATGGTTTTTCAAAACTCATGAAAATTATTTAAAATCATTCATCAAAGCGTCTTACAATAAACAGCACCACACGTGTGATAATACAGAGAGACACCTGAAAGCTGAAAATCACTGCCCAAACACACCCATTGGCTCATACTTTGAGTTCCTTCCAGTCCTGTAGCAGATTTAGAAAGACAATTCAAACAAGACTGGTCTGATATATTACTTTTGTTTATTCCAGTTTCACCCACTACAACAACTGGAATCATAGGGTAAGTTGTGGTGATGAAGTTAAAGGAGTTGTGTCTCATTTCCACTCTTGGAGATGTTCTGTCTAGTGCAGGAACTCCTTCAAAGGGAGGATTTAATTAGGGACTGTTCCGCAGGACTCTAGAATGCATATCTGCTGTGAAGTGTAAATTCTTCAGAAAGAAAATTCCACACTTGGATAAATATTTGTTTTATTCTTTACTCTTCTGCTTGAAGTGACCTTTTGATATCTTTTCCTCTTAGTGAATAGCATTTGGATAATCATTCAACAAATTATGCTAAACCACTGCAGGTTATAAAGTACATGTGCTAGATGACCATTGATTTTTCTGTTAGTGATCTTAAGAAGAGAGAAACTAATTAGCAAACAGTGCTCTACACCTCCTGCCCACTCAGCTTTGAAAATGCCTATCAGGTGAAATTGTTAATTAGTCAAAAGACAGGAAAAGCACTGCATGGATATATAGGACCATGTTTCTTGTCAGAAATAGTTCCTTTTGGATACAAAATGTGGCTTATGAAATGTTATTTCACATTTAAAGCCTTTGTGCTAGTCAAGTGGCACAAATAGTCTAAAAGGAAATGCAAAAAATATAATTATTTAGGAATTAGCATAGTTCAAACACTGAAAATAGTTGACTCTTTAATGAGTTTCTCTTTGGCTTTCAAAATAAACAGTAACTCACATGTGAAACATCTCTGACCATGACTTATGTGGTAACTGGCTCTCTGGGTTGAGTTTTGTTTGAATGTTAGTATACAAGTAGTTGAAGAATATACACTTCCTTTTAACTTGGTGAAAGCTGATGCTGTATGTCCTGAACCAGGGCTGCACAAAAAACCTTCTGCCTGTGAGATGAAGAGGCAGTCCTCCTCCAAATGCAAGATGTGGAGGCTTCCACACACCCCGTTTCGGTGAATTTCAGTAAGGGAAAGTGAAATTCAGTAAGGGAAAGTGAAAATGCAATGGAGTGTGCATGGGCCTTCAGCAATAAAAGATGATAAAAAGAGGTAAGAATGAGAGCTTCACTATCTTTGCCTCTTCTGTCAAGAGAATGCTGAAAATGCTTTGTAGGTCTGGCCACAGAGGTAAATTAGGAGAGGCAATACTTAATTGGTGAATCATGGAACAACAGTGTTGAACAGTTCAGCATAATGAAAAGTAGGTATTTTGAAGAAAGGCTACATTCTTTGAAGATGCCAAGAATATAAATTTTGAAAGAATTTTCTGTCTTTATGCCAGTTAGATGGCAGCTGAATCATGGCTTTAAAATATCTCTGTTGTGGGCAGAAGTAACAACAGCATACCCTGTCTTAGTCTTTCTGTGGATCCAGCCCAAATGCTACAATTCTTATTCACACTGAATAGTACCTGTTCACCAGAATGAACTAATTTGAAGCAGACTTTCCCCATGGGATAGCTGTAGTAAAAATAGGAAAAAAGTAAAAATGCAAAGAAAGTTCATTTGTGCTAGTTAAAAAAAATCCAACGTAGTAGTAAGTTTAAAACAGTGAAATAAATTAGGATTTATATTTAGTTAACAATGAGTTATCACAAACCATTCCCATATATTTCCTGATGGTTTACCATTACATAATCTGCTCTATATTTATAATGTACATCTGGCATACTGTACTTCTATTCAGATCACTTTAATTAAACCAGCCTCCAAGCTCCCATATAAAACAATGGAAGTTCTGAAATGCCGGAAAACAGCAGTATGAATTCATGAATAGCCCTGTATGTGAAGGCAGGCAATCTGCAGATTATTGCGGTGGTTTCCTGTTGTTAACACCATAAACTTGTTGAACTCTGTTAGCTAAATTCTTCTAACTTCAGCCCTGTCACTGCAGCTACTGCAGAAAAGATGAACCAGATGAGAAAAGGAAAAGATAAATAGCTGTTTTAGATTGGAAAGTAAAAAGAAAAGAAAAAAAGAGAAGCCTGGCTTTGTGGACTTAAAACGAACTGCAGCGCTTTGCAGCTCTCTTATTAAAATTACAGTGTCTGTGTTCCTTCTCAAAGAGATAAATTTCTTAAACCAAGTAATCAGTAATAGATAGGTAGGAGAGGCCTTAGAGATACAGATTTAATTTTCAGTAAATGTCTTGTTTAGTCACCAGTGTCAGAGAAACTGAGAAGTTACCGGTAGGCAGAGCTCTTCTCATGAGGACCTCAATTACATGTATTTAAAAATAAATGATACTGCAATGTTTGGGTGCAGAGGGTCATTTCTAGCCTCCAAAAATCTTGATATACCAACAAGCTATTTAAATCCTCCACCAATTAACAGACTATATTTAAAAACCACAGGATTGATATAATTCATTATTTTTAGACCTTGTTGTGGGCCTCTAATGAATTCTCAGTATGGATAAGGATACTTAAAGGCAAATAAGTTGTCTGATCAAGGGTTCAATTTTCTTAGCTATTTTCAATGAATGCTGCAAAATACGTAAATCAGTAGAGCCTTAAGATAGGATAGCAACTGTTAATACATATATTTATCTTTATATGAAAATAGATTATTAGCATATTGTATGGTAACTTTAATAGAGCAACATTTATCTACTAGCTCATAGTATCATAGGATAATTTAGACTGGAAGGAAGCTTTTGAGGATCCTAATCCAATCTCATGCTCAAAACAGGACATGCCATGAAATTGATACTTCCTCCAGCCAGATATCTGCAACTAATAAACCAAAAAACTGCTGAGACCTTCCTACAGACCTCAGACACAGTATAGCTTAGTGGTTTTAAAATGTTGGTCAAGCTCCTTTTGACAGCAATTATTTAGTTCAGCTGAAAGTGGAATTAATTGGTAAAGGTTTTTGTTACCTAATTAGTGAACACAATGTGTTGCTTAAAGCATCAAATGAGTTCTTGGTACGAATGCAGACTCTATGAACTACTTGATATGTAACAGATCCAGCCTGTAACATCTGTTTACAGTACACTGTCTGTCAAATGCTTTGCCAAATGGTGCAGTGCTCATTTTTACCTCTCTTTGCACCCTTTTATCCTGTCCTTCCCTTCTAGGAAAATGTCCTAAACACAAGGCCATAGACACAAAAATTTTGGTTTCTGATCTCTTAAACAGAAAGGGCTAATTTCACCAAATAAATTATTTGCAGTGCTTAATATGACCAGTGTAAATAGCTCCATGAGCCACAGGGAAAGGCAGTTTCTATTTTTTCCTGCTGCTTCTGTCCTTCAGAGAGAGATTGAAGTTTTAGACATTATGAAGATTATCCAAAATGACATTAGTCTAGTTACAATTGTAGCAAAATCCTCCTGAGTTATACAAATTAATTTGCCATGAAAACCTGTATAAAGAAATTCTGAATAAATAGAGGACTACAGAAATACTACTTTGTGCTGTACAAATAAAATTTTTAATTAAGATTTAGGATGGGGAGCTTCCATTTCTGCTTCTACAGTCCTTCTCTGCAGAGCATTGATATCTCTTTTGTTTAAAGATCCACAAGTTAGAGCACTACTTCATTGTAAATCACAGGATGTAAGAATTAATAGCATTAATTCCAAAGGGAAATAATTTTAAGGTGATGATTTAATATTCATTAAGACAAGAGTCTGTATGGTTGTGTGGAGATGTAAGGTACAGGGGAAGAGAGGGAAAGGGAGGAATGGAAGAAAAAGCAAGAGGACGAGAATTAGGATTATATATATAAATGATATAAATATATATATGATATATATATAAACACACAGGGTAACACAGAGTGACAGACAGACATACATCCAAATGCCTTACCCCTGCAGTGGCCAGCTGAGCACTGGCTGAAATAGAAGGCAAATACCACGTTCTGCTGCCAGTCAGAGACCTACAGGATTGCTCCTTGTCGTGCTCTCTTCCCCAAACTGCTTGTGCAAACTCATCCCTGATGGCAAGGGCATTGCTCTTCCTATGGTTCCCTCATGAACAGAATGGCTGCAACTGCAGCAAAGGAAGTGTGGCTGTGCACAGCAAAATGTGAATTCTCTGTGACATTACTTGGCTTGTGATTCACAAGTCAAACTTATGCTGGAAATCGTGAGCTTCTCTAATTCCCAGGAAAAAAAATCAACACACGGGCATCCAACAGGATACTATGATGGTCATTTTAATTTGCTTTGAAACTGAAGTTCTAACACCGGCTGCTGCTCTAACATTAATGTTCAGAAGCCACTCAAGAGAAGGATGAAAAATGTTGATGTGTGAGTCAAAATGGTACACGTGGCTCTCAGTGCTGCTTGTTCATCCTGTCAGGTATTCTTCAACCAGAGAAAAGAGATGCCTTCATATCCTTTCTATACACAAACTTTGAAACTGCACCCGAGAAGACACAACTGTGTTACTAAAAGGAATTCATGACTCCATGTGGGCTTCTAATCAATGGAGCTTATCAGTGATATGTCCTTCCGGAATGGGAGAAACAGTCCAGCAGCCATAACACTGGGAGTCCAGGAGGTCACAACTGATATACTGAAATGACAAGAGAATGCAGAAGGTGAAAAACAAAGTCCAGGTCTGCAAAAATAAGTGACTCTGCCATCTGCAGTAAAAGGGGAGCTCTTTAGATGAGCAAGCAGTAAAGCCCATCAGTAGATACAAAAGTGAACTTCAGGGTCCAGAGGAAGTGGGCATGAGAATAGCAGCTGGATGAATGGAGACTGGGACAGAAACTGTCACTGACCAATTGTTAGCCAGTAACAGAGAAAAGCAGAAAAGAGACACTTGCAGTGCTGCAGCCTTTTAAACAATGCACCAAAAATCCTGCTGTTTTTTCCAGGTATTAGTCTTTCTGTTTTCACAGGGAAAAGAAATCAAGGAAAACATGGAAAGGATCATGTGTAAGTTATGGCCATGTAGGGACGGAAAATTCCCTCATGGACATATCAGTTGACTTAAAATAACTGGAGATCAGGTGTTCCAATTCCTCAAGATGTTTGAATATTTTAGTCACTTCATTAATCTGCTAGGAGGGGATAGGATGTACTTTCTTCCATGCAAAGAACCACAGGAGAGCTTTCTGTGATTGTCACAAATCTTAGATGTTAGATACTGAAAAAGGTTTCTTTGGTTCATTGTTTATTTGATGAAAGTTGGAGCTTTAGAGGAAAGAAAAGAATATAAAGTACCACATTGTGTTTCAACATTTATAAAATAAATTACTTTGATTTTTGAGATGATTCTTCATTTCAATATTTCCTGAATTTAATGCATAAAAAAGGAAAACAAGTAATTTTGCACATACAGCTGTGCTAAAAAGACATGACATTTTTATAGATAGATAGTCTCATGAGGTTTTTGGGGTCTGAAAGATGGGTAAAGCATAATGTACTGTGTTGATCTTCTAGCTGTTGTCTTTCCTCCACCCCTAAGCACAGAATGGGACAAATATCTCAGATATTTTAATCTGAGATTTACCTTTGACTGTAGAAGAAAGAAATACACGTTTCCCAGGGAACTAAGATTTCACAGTAGAAGCTAGCTAATTAGCTAATTTAAAGCTGTCAACAAAGTACTAAAGTGTGAGCAGCATTCCAGGGATGTTTTGCTACGTGATTTGATTTCCACTAAAATTGTCAATCAGTAGTAGTGACTATAAGGATTTATATTTTAGTTTGCATGAAGAAGACTTTGCAAGAGGAGATACCTTATTTCTTAGAACTATATTTGGATTAGCTCTTCTGTGATCATGCTGAACTGCATGAAATTCGTTAAATACTTTAGCATGTGAGGAATTGTTACAGCAGTCAGGAGATGCTGCATGAAAATCAAGCAAAAGGGATCAGTTGAACACAGCTGTAAATGGGAACAAATATATTTAAGGCAACTCTTTTGTTGCAATGTACTCCTCCTTATTTTAATTATTTTTTATTGTTTTACCAAGTACCTTTTGCTATATGGAGTGATTGTTAAAAACTTGACATTGTTGCAATCATCATTGTATATCCTAAGACTGTGCCATTGAAAAGCCTCACAGCCAATTATATCTTTTGCAAAAAGTACATTTGGTATTAGATTGTTAGGCTATTTGTGCATTACAAACTCAGCCACGTTCCCAAATATGTTAAAAATCCAAACTGAGGTTGGCCACAAATTACCTAATTTGAGACAATTAGTTCATTGAGCTTTTAGGATTGTTCACAGTTTTTCTTCTGTCTCTGTTTTAACATTTTGAGTCACCAAAGCTCCATGTTGAAAAGGTTTAATACCTGTGGTTTACAGTCATCTGTTACCCATTCATTAGAGGGGCTTCTCTGAACCACTCCTTATCCTGCCCAAAAGTGAGGTTTGAGAAACAACCCACATATAAAACAATTGCAGTCAACAAAACAATCAACTCCATTGTTCTCTGTAGGGATTTGCTCCAAAAAGTACAACTGGAATTATTTAGAAAACTGAATTACTGCAAGATGGAGTCAGAGGCATACTGGCAATACTTTGAAAAATCATCTTGTTCTGCTTGCCTTTAGAAATATCTTTCCATTAAAAACATTAGTGAGAAAATATTACTAAAAAAATTGCAAATAGCAACATTTCAGTGGAAGAATGAGAGTTCATTACTTAATTTCTGTGGTCTACTATAATCCTGCAATGTTTCACATGGGATTTTGCATGAATGCAAGTCTTTCCATTTGGACACAGTGATGTGCAACTTCACAGCTGAGGCTTTTTTGCCATCTTGCTTGTATCAAAATTTTATAGATAATTTAGTGAGAATCAAGCTGAGTGGGGGTGATGACCATCTCTTTAAGTCATAGCAAGTTATGCAGAATCTCTCAGGTTACTCCTACATTTTAAAAAATTTAGTCCATACTCTGCATGTCAGCCCATCAGAACCTGGCTTCACACAAGATCACAATGAGCACAAAGACACAGTGTATGCTCTTGGCCATTTTGTGAAGGAGACAGCTATGTCTACAACTCCATTTCAGAGTCAGTATAAGCTCTTGTTTTTCACAAGATAAAACAATGGGCAAAACTTTCATTATCTTCCAAGGCATCAGAATTTTGCCCAGAATCTAGTTCCAATTTTGACACTGGTTTACATATAGTTGCCAGTAACAATTAGAGAGTCACAACAGGTCAGTATTTATCACATAGCAATATCTGAGAGGTTTTTTCCTTCGTAGTCTTATTCTAGTAAGCCAAAAAGATAACAGTTATCACAAGATCAGATTAGCAAAACAATTTAGATTACAGTTTTTAAACTTGAGAGACCAAAATCAAGTTCTAAATGCATATTTAGCGACCAAATTAGCCACAGGGTGCTTTTAAGCCTGTTTCAGTGAGAGATACCAGCCAAAGCTAATCATTTAGCTGCCTAAAAGAAATGGGAATTGCTAGCTAGCCCAACAATGTATAGCATGGCTGTTTGGAAAATTAAATACTAGGGAATAAGTGCTTGTCTTTAAAGAGGTGATGATGCAAAAAAACCCTCTAGAGTGATGTTCATATCAGTTATCAGCTCTCTTGATCTGAAAGGATTGTCTGGAGTATATTTCACTAATGTGACTTAAGCATGGCAGGTAAAGCAATTATAAAATTTTGGGAGCAAGTGAAAACACTCATTCTGCTTCTGAGCACATGACAAAAGCAACTTGCTTTTATTGAATCTGCCTTTAAAAAAGTTAAATTTCTTTTTATTCAAAATTTATTTAATTAACACTGGTGTCTATGGCACACATGAAGTAATTAATTTCATCTGTAATTTCATTGTGAATTTCACTATATGAAATTATTTCATGTGACAACAATCTGTGCTGGAATGAGAGAGGTGTATCCCAGAGGGGGGTGCTTATACTCTTATTGAGAGATCCTCATGTGCAGGAAATCTATGATGAATAAGAAAATGAAAAGTGCATGTGGATACCCAACATAATGGGTGGAACTGATAAATCTACAAGGATGACTCTCTTTACTTTCAAGCCTTTTTTCCTTCACTTTTGCTCATAAAGCTTCATAACTAAAGAAAATGAATAATCACATGTTCCTTTCAGTATTGTTACTTTCATAGGAGAATTTTATGATTGCAACTATACATTAAATTAGAAATATAAAAATATGTTCTATTATTTTTTAGTGGTAGAGTCTAGAAATTTACCTATGTGATTAGAATCTTCTCACAGTAAATTAAGAAGATTGTAATTATGATATTGTACTTCCTTCCTCCCCAGTAAAGTTCAAACAAAAGGTGATCATGCATTTAAAATGGTCTCCTCATTCAGAGTCTTTCAATATAAAATCTTGATCAAACACCCTTAGATAAAAGGTCAGTTTCCTAATACACAAAATTTCAAACACAGTGTGCCATAACACCTGAGAATGGAAGACTTTAATATATTATAGTCAATGACAAATATCAATGACAAAAATCAATTAAGATACAAAAATACCTAGTTTAAAATCAAATAGGAATAACATTTTCATTCACAGATGTCTATAATGCAATATGTAATATTAAATATACATTATATATATAAAATAAATAATACTGATAAAATTTAAGTAGTTCTTACTTAAAAATATGACCAATGAAGATTCTCACAAAATATTTCTTTGAGTACAAATGTACAATTAGCCACCTACTGAATAAAAAACCCAGGCCTACAAAAGACATGGTACATAGTTACAAACAAATGAGGCTGATAAAAAATGGTAAAATGATATAATTTCTGTTATTTAGAATCAATTAGCTAAACAGAAAGAGCAACAACAGAGAAAATAATTTCCTGTTCCTTGAATGATTATTACTTGGACACTTGGACATCAAGTACCAGAAAAGAGGAAGACTTCTTCAACTCTGGGATTAATTCAGAAAATGATGTACTCGTATCATGCAGCAAATAATACAGATCTCAGCACAATTAAAGTGACATCCAGAGTAGAATGATACACTAAAGAAATATTAACATGGGACAAGCTGTACAAAGGAGAGTTTAGAAAAGGAAAACAAGATGATAGAACATTTATATAAATTCATCTGCTAGTAAATATATGTATGTAAAACTAGGTATATATTTACAAATATACATATATTTACATATCCGTACAATAACAGATGGACACAAAGGTATGCAAGGATAAAATTTAAGTAAACCAGAAATGGATTTTAACTTCATATGAAATATGATAGCTTTCATTTGCAAAAAGTAAGGTCAGCCGGAAATGAGAAAGGCCCATTAGGAACTAGAGGATAAAATAGCATACATTTTTAACTTTTGGGCAGAAAGGCATCATCAAGAAGATTTGTGAATTCCTTGATTTATCATGGAGCAGAGAAAATGTTTAAGGCAAACACGGAATTTATAAGCTAGCAAAGTATACATTTTGAGTGTTGCGACAAATAGTTTCAAAGGTAAAGTATCCCAAACCAGATCTATTCTAACAATATAAACTGACAGCATAAACTCCACTTACAGTAGAAAGATTTTGAAGACCATTGATTTCTGGTCTTCTATTGGGTTTCAGAGAGAAATTGAGAGAACACCGCAATGCCCATGGTAGTACAGGGGAAGGAGGTCAGCTATGGACTGAAAAGAGTCATTTAATTAACCCAGAAGGTGAAGACATACAGAAGAAATAGGTCAGAGAATAATACTGGTTTTAAATAAAACTAAAATTTGGTCCTGAAATGTCTCGGGATTTATTTAAGGAATCCAAAATATCCCTTTTAGGATTGTTGCATTAATTTTTGAGAAATTTCAAGGCCGTATGTGATACGGAAAGTAGGAAAAAGAGACATGGTACGTAACTTAAAAAAGGGGGGAAGAAATGTAGAGAGTTATGGACTGTTCAACTTAAAAACTCCATACTGGAATAACAAATGAAACTGTTTACCTGCAAGAAACCAAGGAGATGAGTAGCAGTCAGCACAGTTTACTTAACCAAGAATCGGGTCAAGCACATGTAATTTTATTCTATGACAAAGAAGCACAATATGGACAGAGTAGAAGAAAATATCACATAATATCTTAACTTTAGACTTAGTAAAATCTTTATACTATATCTCATGATATGCTTATAAGAAAACAGTCTTTTATTAAGTATACTTTAGGATAGTGTAAAACCAATAGGAAAATCTTTGATAAGTAGTATTTTTACTGGGAAGTACTGACTATGAATCTGCATATAACAGTCAGGATTTGGCACTATTTTTTTTTTCTTAATGACCTGAATAATGGAAAGGGAGTAGTAATTAAATCTGTAGGTGATGCTGAGATGGAAAGCACTGCATTATACTGATGGATGTGATTTAATTTCAAAAGGATCTTGACAGATTGAAAGCATGATGTGAAGAAAACCAAAATGCAGTTCAAGAGGCACAAGTGAAACTGCAGATAGACAGGCCTAATCAGCCAAACAAATTTAGGATCTCGAAAAACTGGTTGAACAACCGGCCAATAGACAGGGATTTAAAGGTATTAGTGGATCACAAGTGGAACACAAGTCAATAATGTCATGCTGTTGAGAAAAAGATAAGCACTATCCTGGGAAGATTAGAAGGAGCAAAGTGAACAAACATAGAGTATAGCTTTCTGCTCTGCTCAGTATTTGTAAGAGTTCAGGAGGAGTCCTGTGTGGGGCATTTTGACAGAAGTGTGGGAGACTCTGCAGGAGAAAAAAGAGAACAGTCAGAGACCTGAAAAGCAGAGCTTGTGCAGACAGGCTGAGAATTCTGCTCTTTAATGTGTATCTTTAGTGCGCAGAAAAGAACAGGGAGAGTGTTTGACTCATGCTGGCCTTAAAAGACAGTTGGAAGAGAAACAGAATTTTCTTTTTTCTATGGCCACAGTAAACAGGAATAAAAAGACTCCATGCATCTTTAGTTAGATATCAAACCTCAGGACTATTAGATGTTGAAATAAGTTGCCAAGGCATGTGTGGGATCTTCATCACTGTTCTCCATGACAGCTTCATCAATTGCGTCAACAAAGGTCTGTTGGGAATGATATGCTTAAGCTAATTGGGGAGGGGGGACAAAGGACTAGAAGGATCCTTTGAAAATCCAGTGTCCAAAGTCTTAGTGACTCCTTGCATGGTGTGACCTTTTCAAAAATGTTATGCAAAGTATTTGGCATGAGAGCAGAAGAAAGACAATGATGGAATGGTGGGATAGGAAAGCTTATGCACTGACTAATATTCCCTCACACCAATAAATATGTTTCTTAAACATCAACTTAGATAAAGAACAGAAAATATTTTAGAAACCATCCTTTCATTCAGTACTGTTTGCACTGGATCTTTGCTGCTATTTCAGTTGCATTTTTGCTGAAGGTAAAACCGATAATAATGATCTACTTACACGGCCTGTTCTCTGCATATCTGACATATTAAAGTCCATGCTGTTTGTTTATCAAGCAGTCATCTATAATTCTCTATTAATTTAATTACACTAAGAGATCTTAAAAGCCTTGGGCTAAGTAACATGTCAATTACAAATGAGTTTAACTTGGAATAAATATAAACTTAATACTTGTAATTTATTGCTTTAAATATAAACAAAGCCCTTACTATGACACAATCTATTATTAATTGCTCCAGTGACTTAACTCCAATTTAGCAAATCCACTTACATTTTCTTCAGAGGAAGTCGATGTTCATTTCTCATAGGAAGTGCAAGGAGCCTACCTTTCCACTTCTTTTAAACCCCCTAATGCAACAAAGCACTTCTGTGTTTAATGAAGTGTATCATGTCAAGGGTGAGGGGAATGCTGGTGGCATGGGGGGTAAAGCCACGTGTGAGGGCTCATATTTACTCAAACAAAGTAACTTTCAATCAAATATCTGGTCGTACACATTTTTTTTTCTTTAGATATAAGGAATGATTGTATGTTTTCTAGTTGAAGATCCTATATTGTCTTTCTTTAGCACCCTGTCAGTAACAAGGACAAGCTGTTTGGAATTACACTATGTATGTGTGCATAAGTGTGTACGTGCATTATATATTTTCAACTGAAAGGTATCTTAAACTTTTTTTATATTAGTTATACTTGCATGTATTAAAGTAGCTAAACTAATTTTTTTTTTTTTTTTATGTGTGTGAAAACGTGTACATATAAAAATGTCAGCCGCTGTGCTGAGACCTGGTACTCATGCCTGGGGTAAAATTTTATTGCCTAGTTATAAAAGAGAGGGTTTATAGTGGAAACCCTGACACAACATTAACTATGGTTATACTATCAAAGGAGTGTAGCATTTAAGAATTTAGGAACTATTCCGTTTGCATGTGTATAGGCAGTCATGTGTCTGTCTGTCTAAAACTTCCTATTGACTTACACGTCATTTACATTTATTTTTAAACACTTTGAGAAGAACAATCACAAACTGGTTCTGACAGAATTATCTTCCTTTGTGTTTCTGTTTGTTCTCTATAAACAATAAATTAATTTAAAAAACTGGAAAAAAGATCACTATTACAGTACAGTACACAATATACACTATTATAGCTTAAAAGTGGATCAGCAATGCTTTTTTCTTCTATTTTTTCAAGCTAGAGAACCAAGTAATGCATAGTGAGTTGCAAGAAGACATACACAAACAAGCTGTAGATTTGGGTCCAGAGTATAAATCTTCTAAGTTCCAGTTCTATTCTTCAAATACCTGGCCTCTTTTGTGATATTAATGAAAAATTGAAATCCCTGTGGTGTTTGCCTGTTTAGTTGCCTCAAATGGAATGGATCTGACAATCATTCTTGAATCCATCACTCATAAAATTATGAGAAACATAAGGGTTGAATCTATAAACCTCCACAGGGTTTGCAAAATTTCTGATGGGACTTGCAGGTAGTTCACTGACTCTTACGAAAATTAAAGGTTGCATGGCAGGTGTAGAGACCATCACTAGGGTTGCCTGTAGCAAGAAAACAATAAAATATGGAAAAAATATTTAGGCTAGGCACTATTTCAAAGGACCTCAAGGAAACTTGGTGCTCTAAAGTTATTCAGTCTTGAAGTAAAACTGTTACTTCCTTGCAAATAACTTCTGGTTTTTTCTATTGTATGAAAATGATACTAAGAAAAAGTCAAAAACAATTCTTGTCCCAATTCCAAAAATCTCTTTTCAGATCTCATTATTTTGAAGGCTAAGAGGATAGCAGAAGTGCAAATATAAGACATTACTACTTTTTCAATCTTACAGTATGTGACAGGACAACACACCAATCCACCATAGACAGTATGTGTAACTACTAAATAGACAAGAGTAGCTTTCTTTAAGATATTAAAATTAACATGAATGTTAAAGTCCTGATAACACGGCACTTGAGATTTTAGTCTGAATCTCTTTAGATTGAGAAATAAATTGAGATTTTTCTCCCTGGGGATGGCCTCTTAGTGAACAAAGGGAAAGAGGTACACTATTCCTAGTGATGTTACATAGCTATCTAAATCCATACCATTTAGGTACCTGTGCTTGAAATATTGTCCTCACATTACTTCAAATATCTTTGAAGTAGTTTGGAATAACAGACTCATTGAATACTTCAAGTTAGGAGGAAAAACTTGAGGTCATATAGTTCATGCCCTGCTTGGGTGTGATTTGATAAAGGTGCAGTGCAGGTGCAATTTGATAAAAGTTGCTCAGGGTCTTATCCCATCATATCTTGAAGACCCACAAGGATGGACATGCCATAACCTCTCTGATCAGAATGCTCCGGTATTTGAATCCTCCAACAATAAATAATTTTCTGTATATCTAACCAGAATTTCCCATGTTTTAACTTGTATCTGTGGCCTCTGGACTGTCATGGCGCACATCTGAGAATTTTCTGGGACTTTTATCTGCATGCACTGATCAATTCCATCGCAAACTGCAAGTCTCCCTTTAAATTCCTCTTCTCCAGACTGAATAAGCCCAGTTTTCTCAGCCTGTCCTAAGACGTCACGTGCTCCATCTGTAAACCATTTTGGTTGCTCTACTAGACTGGCTCAAGTAAGTCAATATTTATATTGTACTTGTCAGCTTTCTTACAGTGCCCATTAAGTTTATTCCAGTTCTTACTAACTTTGCTTGACTGCCATGAGCTTTAAAAGATGGCACAGCATTCTCACAATAACATTGGCCAACTCTTTCAGCATTTGCACACATCCCATCTGATCCCACGCACCTCTGTGACTGAATGATCAGATGCTGTCTAACAACTTCCATTTGTACACCTATGCTTCTCAACTCCTTCAGAAATGTCTTAGTGAACCATTTTTAGTAGTAACATAAACATAGATTGTATTTAGACTTGTTAAAGGTCTCCTTCACACTGCCAAAGCTCTGTGAAAGCCTTTAGTGTAGAAGAGAATAAAATTCTCAGACTGTAATTAGAGGAGCATTTCTTTCCATGGCAGGCTGGCCTGACTCCTCCCCACTCCTTCCTGCCTCCAGACAAGACCCTCCATTGTACTGGTACAACTGTTGGAGAAACTGTTTGGTGAAATGGATTTCAGAACTTAAAACTAGCCAGGCTGCTTGGTGAAATGGATTGTAGGGGTTAAAACTAGCCTTTTACTCCCTGCAGGTTAAAATCCATCTCCCTTATCTTTCTGGTTCTGCACAGAACAGTCCCATGCCAGAAATAAAGAGGAATAAACAATTAGTTGCAGTATAGAAGAGGAAACAACGAGGCTGATGTTTAAATGCTTTGTTTTGCTGCATCCTCAGAACTAGAAACAAGAATTGGATGATATAAGGCAGGAAGAAAAACCCAAACTAACAAAGAGGAATCACACCATCCTATTTCCTACTTTTATTTTAGTGTCTTAGTGTTCCAGCAAACCTAGAAATCTCAGCATAATGATGCCATTTCAAGTAGCAGGATCAATTGGTTTTGTTATGGTGATTGTATATATGCATGTATATGCCCAATAAAACCTGATTCCACCTACACTACAATTTATGAAACTCTTACAATAAATAGAAAAGTACAATTTTATTACTCCATTCAAGCTATGATGCCTTAATGAAATAGCAGGCACAAAGAAATGTGCTAAGCATAGTCTCTTCTGGTAAATGTGAGTGCTCTTAAGCTGAGCTGGGCTCACAACTGAGATGGACTTTAAGAGGAGCAGAGGTAAGACGCAGAGCAGATTGAGCAATAAAATATTCACAGAATATATGCCACAACCACAAATAATTGAATTAAGCAATAACAAGGCAGACACAGGGCATTTCCTGGGGATTAATGACTAGCTAGGAGAGTTGATGGTCCACGGCGGTCATCAATTCCCCAGGAAATATCCTGTGCCAAGGTCATCGTTGCTATTATAGCCCCCTTTTCTTTCCTCCAGCTAAAAAAAAGCATCCTACATTTTACCTGTTTTCACACAGTGTCATCACTCCTTTAGATGACTGTGGAGCAGATGGGTGTGAATGCAGATCTGCTGAAGGATTTCTGTGTAATTGGTGTCCAGTGCCACAACCAATCAAAACCCCTTAATCATCATTGAAATTTTTATCAGGCTTATACAATATTTCAGTTTTTGACTCATCTAACTCTCTTGAATCCCCAGATAATAATTTTATTTTGTTGTGGCTTGCAACTCTGACAAATATGTGTCTGCATTATAGCTAGGTGAACTGGAGAAAGATAGACATATTTTATTCCTTTAGAAGTTTTCTGGCATAAAGAATCTGCTGAGAGAACTGGCAGAGAATTTATGTATTCAGCCTGCTCTTTGGCAATAATGTGTGGATTTATAACATAAAGTACTTGCCTATAACAGGTCAATAATGGAGATAATTAAATCTGTCTTTGCTATTCAATAACAATTATGAATTAAAATTTGTCATGGCATATATTTCAATACAAGGCCTAGCATGACTGAATTCCTCTAAGTCATAATTTTGTCCAGACATTTTTAAGATATTGTTCTGTGGCTAGTATGTAAATCTTTAAAATCTATTTTTCAGACAGTAAAACAAAAATAAAGCACTAAACCCAAAGGTCCAGAAGAAAAAGGAGCTTATGATTATCTGCATGCTCTTGGCTCAAATTTATTTTAGTTATACCAATATTCCTTTATTCACTTGTCTTCAGAATTTGTGAATCTTAATCTATCACTTTTTCTTCCCCTAAACTAACATTTCACATTCAATTAACCTAATCTTGAAATAGAACAGTGTAGATTAAAAATTTTTTAAATTACTGTTTATGATCCTTTATACATGTTCCTTCTAAGCACATTCCCTGTTACTGTTGGCATTTTCATAGTTTGTGGTGTGCAGCAAGTAACTCTTTCTTCATTTCAGCACGATGTAGTTAAACTGCTTATTTTCACATGCCTGAAATTTCTTGGCTCAGTATACCCATATTAATTTAACTGGCCAATTAGTTGTTATTAAAATATTTTAAAAGAACATACAACAACACATGCACAACAAATTATTTCTTTCCACAATTTTATTAACATTTTTGTAGGTAGTTTCCAGTTTCTCACCTCCTTTTCCCACCAAGAGAGACTCTCCAAGATGAGGAATACAGAGTGCATGTTAGATTCAAGGCTCCACTAAGTTTCCTTACATTCCTTTAAGCTATGCTGAGATCATGGAAAAAAGGGCTGAACTAATGCAATCTTTTAGATCCCCGTCTTGTCTCAGTCTAACTTTATGATTTGATGTCACACAACATGATAGATTCAGATCATCCAAGTCAACAGGCTGGTGCTCCAGGAATTTTCAGGAGTGGATGAAAGATTACTGTCAGATTTAACTGCCCAACAAGGTGAAAGTTAGCAATCAACATATTATAAGGAATGCATTGTCATGTATTTAATTGTCCTTTGTTTTTTGGTCAGCTTTAACCATGTACCACACATTGTTCAAAGGAATAATTCTGAAAAGATCAACATAGAGTTGGTCCTTAACACTGAAGTTTTAGCTGTCATTTCTGGATTGGCAAGGAGAATATCCTATATATTTCTTGTAAACCATTTGTGGCAAAACTAGCAGTTTTGTTTGTAGCTTGTTTAGTTCTTAATCATTAAGATGGATTCTCAGATAAAATATCAGTAGAAAAGTAATTTAAAATTAAAAGTGCTAAATAATTTAGCCAGACCTTCAAAATTTCCCCTAATCATTTTGCCTCTGCAGTAATACCAACAAAAGGAGTCCCTTAAATGCATTACCCCACCAGATGTATAATTGTTTCCCATTATACTTGCACCTCTTCTTGGAATTAATCAAAGCTTGGCACAGTGGTAATTGGAGAGAAAAGCAGTACTATAGTGGAAGGCTGCAACTTCTTAAATCTCTGTGTGTGTGTGTGTATGAGTACATGAGAGTTACTGACCTCACTAAATCTTTATTTAATGACTATATCATATTTAAGGCATGAAATTCACAAAAAAATTAAAAAAGTGTATTTTTAAAGATGGAAGAAAAGACTGTCAGACACAAACAACAAAATATCAGAATGATCTTCAACTATTTCTCCTCATAAATAAAAAAAAATAAAGCAAAAAAAAAAACCCCAAACCCACATTTTTTACTAAGCACACAGTCATAAAATGCTATCAACAGTAAATCTATATTGAGGGAAAAGGAACTACAATACAGCTGAGAATCTGGCCTAAAGTTTGAACATAAAATAAAGATAATAGAAAAATAACACTGTTACTTCATGGGGTTACACATTTCAATTTATTTCAATAGATCAGGTAGGGTCAACTTTTAATCACTGGAAATGAAGAACATATAATGTTGTTGTGCATATTTAGTATTTTATATTTTTTCTTTTTGTAAATACTATAACTATTGAGGTCCACATTTTATTTCTGGAAATATTGCATCTATTGTTTCAGGATATCTTATTTTACCTCTGTGGAACAGCTGACTTACTGCCAACAAACTCAAGGCCAGGGTCCTGCAAAAATTAAAATTTCCCAATGTAGGGACAATTAGAATAATTGCCACTATTACTGTAAAAAAGGATGGTTACCATAGACTGAAAGAATAAGACAAGTTGCTTCAGCACTGGCCACTGAATGATATTCCCTTAAATATTGATTCCAGAAGTATACTCCTCTGCTCCCTTGCTGCTATTATTGATAGCTAAAGATCATATTTCTAGATGCCCTATTATATCTCCAGGCTCTTCCACTGCAGATGAGAAAAGAAACTCAAACTGCTCTATAGCATGAGCCAGAGGCAGCAAAAAATATACAATTGCTTTCCCACTGAAGTTGTTACTGTCTAGAGAATTTCCATGATGACAAATGGAGAGGAGGTGGTATACACAATTACAAGCAACATGTAAGGTTGTCAGTCAGGTATTCCTTCTACCAGGTATCATGAACCAGGAAGTTGACCAAGGAAATATTATGGACTGAGTACTGTGTTCTAATTGAAATGGAATGTGTCTGAGTGGTTGCATGATGGCCAAGCACTCCTCCTCCTAAAACAGCTTCTTACTAATTTTGGCCCACACCAACAAACACAGAAGAGAGCTGTTGGGGATTTCTCCTGAGTTGCTGCTTCCTTCTTCTGCCTGGGTCCCTGAGAAGGATCAGCATCACTTTCTTTAACAGGAATCCAGAAACATAAGGAGACAGTGTGAGCTGTCTACTCCCACCACAGGCTTCACAGTCCATGCACATATTTGGGACTCAGTGGCAGTAGATTTGTCCATAGTATGAAAAAACCCTGACCAGCCAGATGAATACAAAAAGGTTTAAAATACCCTCCATACTCAAAGCACTTTGATTTTAGTGATGGAGCATAGACTCTGCAAACAAAGAATAGAGACCTGTTTCTAACAGGTGAATACACTTGTTTGTTAATCATTCGATTACTTCTGGCAATTCTGTAAGGTATTTTTATACTGTTCGTGTGTTAAAGAAAACTTTCAGTCTGATAAAACATCACACCTGTGCAAACATGAGGTATGATGACATAAGCTTTACTTACAATTATAGTTGTTTTTCTTAAATTGCATGAAGTATAATCCACAATAAGACACTTCATTGTTTGCAATTACAGATGTATCTCTGAAAAGGCTGATTGCTTAATTACACCTCTTATTATGACTATTCTGGCAAATTTCTAAAAGAAATCTAACAAAGAACCGGATGAATGCTTCCCCTGTGTTTTTCAGTTAGGGCTTGACTGTTCAACCTTTAGATTTGTTGAAGTCAACAGTTCAGCTTCTATTTTCTATTTAATGTAATTTTACTTCAGGCAAATTTTTCTTATGTAGTATTCAATCCAAATAAATAATATTATTCCAAACCGTCTTGCTTCCTATTGCACAAAGTTGTTAAACAATTGTCTTTGAAAACTCCAGTCGTTAACTGTGACATGTCTCAATGTTAATATGTTATTGTTAGCAGCTGTAGCAAATTGCCTTTCTTACTCATACATACTTGAGCTAAACCTTAAACAGATTTTTTTTTTTAAATAACCCTTCCAGTAATTTTATTCCTTATGCACAGGTAGCTTCCAATTAGAAGTCTGGAAATTTCAATTCACCAGCTTTATGGATACACAAATTTGGTCTTTGTATCAGAAGCCTGATGAAAATCTCATGATGTATATGTAAAGAAAATTTAGAAACCAAGAATTAATATATCTACTTTTCCATTATTTTTCAATCAGATCATTGTTCCCTAAATAAAGTAGAAATTATTTTTGAGGATTTCAGAACTATTTTCTTGATTTAACTTCATAGGGATTTTCATTAGGTGGATTATTTCATCAGAACTAATCCAAATCCCTGAATTTAATCAGACATCTGATTCTTTTCAGAATTAAGGCTAGAGTAGAAACTTATTTTATAAGTTCTGGAGAAAAGACTGCTGTGATGAGAGTATTCATGAGTGCTTCTTCTGAATGAATGCCTAAAAAAGGACAAGTAGTCTAATCAAAACTTTTTAGTCAACTAATAATGTTCACTCTTTCCTTCTAGACCTTTACTTGAGAAATATTCAGAAAATATTAATTAAAGTGCTCGTTGCTATTGACTCGGTTCTATTCAGAACCATAGGTATCCAGAAATCACAGTGTAATGAATTAATTGTCTTGAAGTAGACGCTGTGTATCATAAAGCTGTGTCTTGGGAAGAAGTTCCACTTTCATTTTTCTAAAATTAGAGTCCTCAGATGGTTAAATTCATCTGGACAAGCTCCCCACCAAAATGATTTAATCTTGAAGACAGCCCTGTTTGGGGCAGAAAAGTGGCAGGGTTCTCACTCAACACAAATTATTCCATAACTATAAGGTGAAATTTCATGAACATGAGAAGGACTGCAGGTACCACAGCTAAAACAAGCTATGGCAGGAGAGAAAATGTGGCTTCCTGTTACTGAACAATAGCTTCGTTACACACAAAGATTTTTAGGAATGACATAAAATGGAAAACAGCCAAAATGAGGAAGCAAACAATAACTTTTGTAACTGTAAATCCACCGATGGACTGAAAAATCCAGGGCACACAACTTCCTCCTAAGCCATTCACCCCAGGTAAAAGAAAATGTACATTTAAATGCATTTGCTTTTTACATACTCAACATTAGTAGTATCAAAATGGTAAAATCAAGCAAACAAAACTCAAGCCAAATCAACTGCTTATAAGTTGAACCTGTGCAACCATGAAAGAACAGCACATATCACTCAGCAGAAATGGATCCAAAAATATTTTTAAAATGCTTTGTAAAATACACATAACAAAGTAATACTAACATTATCCACAGACATTCCAGGCTGTTAGGAACATTGCCAATAGCAAGAGAATATCTTAATACAGTGATACATTTTCCTACGGCAAGGCAAATAATTTCTCTGGCAGCTGAAATAAAGTGTTGACTTTTCTTGAAAATTAATTAGCACAGAAACACAAGAGAAAAAATGAAAGGCTTCTTGTTCCTAAAGGTTATTCTGTAAGGAAATAAATCATATGAAGGTATGCAGTGTGCTCTCCTGTACTTTATGATTAAGTGCTTATAATATAGACAGTCTCTAAGCCTCAGCTTTTGCTAGGAAGTTCACATCAAAGGTGAGTTAAATCTTTATTATAAATACATGGTAAAATATATAAACCAGAACTGCTTTAAGGTGGGAAATCCTCTGGTTTCAGTAGAAAGGCCTTTTTTTCTTTTTATCAACTCATTTTACAAGCGATGTCCCAAATTTATGCTAAGAACATTTTCATAAAGCTTTCCTCTCCTTTTGGCAGAAGGCCTTAAAATTTGTGTCAAATAAATTAGAACTAATGTCTATGGCTAAAAAGAGATGCCTGTTAAAGGGCAGTAGTAATCAAGACAAGATAATAATTTATCTGTGATTTTGTGGGTATTAGTCTAATATCCTGTCTATTCACAGCACGTCAAAGATAAGAGCAGTCACCGGTTTACTGTTTTTCTGCCCTCTCCTTCCTCCCTCCCTCTATCCCTCAGGCCTCAGCAGATAAAAGATAAAAAACACATATTAGGCCAATTGCAATAATATTCCACTAAAAGGGATACACTGTTACTATTATAAATTAATGCTTTAAAGGAAACTAGTAATAGATAATTATCTGTCCCTTAGATAATTATGCACATGAGTAATTCTGCCTCTCTGAAGAGTTTATAGGATTTACTGGAAGTCCCTGAAGGTATCAACAGTCCATGTGAACCTGCTTACAGGATGTGACTGTAGTTCCAAATGGCAGCCACGATAGTGACTCCTAAAGAAAGTTACAGGGTGGAAAATAATCAAGATAGATACCTCATGGGGTTTTTTGATAAATCTTTTGTTTCTATATGTATCAATTTAAACTTTAGGGTTTAAATCTCATCCTTGTGCAGGCCACTAGAGGTACTACTAGAAAAAAGGTATCTCAAATGTGTTGTTGAATTTCTCTTTAATGCTTACCAGTTGTTAGAGATTAAATCCTGTTGATTTTGTCACCTTACTACCTTTGAAGAGTCTCCTTCCTGATGGGAAACCATTTCAAAAGGTCAAATAAATCACATAATTGTCAATTCTGTAGTTTTCATAGCCACTTTCCTGTCATGTAGTGATACAAAGCAGCCTTGAGAGATGAGTCTAAGAGCTTACCCAGCTTACAAAAACTTCAGGTTCAACCAGTTAGTGAAGGGAAAGTGTTTTTCAGACTCATATTTTTTACAATCTGCTTTTTGGCAGGAGTATTCTTCCTTAACTATGTTAGGAATTGAGGCTCAGTTCACCTCATAATTAATTAAGGCAAAGTAATTTATTTAAAACTAAATTATTTTGCTGTTGTGCACAGTGGCTAACTTTTCACATATAACATATTGTATGGATATTTTATTTTATTTTATTTACAAACGTCTGTCTAAAAAAAAATGATTAGTTCTGTAATGTGTTCAGCAAGGCTTCTTTACAGCAAAGCCCTCCTGGGAACTCTTATGCAAATAAAATCCATCTGGAGATTGAAAGTAATGCAGGTAAAATTATGAACAATATACTTAATTTTTAGGAGGATTTAAAGGGATATAAAAGCACACTTCATTTAAAAATCCAAACTACCAGCATATGTTCTTGTCACTGTTTTTCAGAAATGCTGTTTCATCCATCCTCCCCAAACTATTGAAATTTGTGCCAGGTGAAATATACATATGATTTATGTATTTAGTATTTTTCATACTTTAGTGACTGGTTTGTACTGGGGAGAAAAACCTGCTAACAATTAGCATAATTTTCAGTGAGGTTAGTAGTTCATTAAATTATGTATTCTAGCAGGAGTCTATTATAGTTATTAGGAAATTATTTTATTTAGTTTCTTTTATTTCAAAATTAAAAATGGCCCATGAGTGGATGTTATCAGGATGTGTATTATAGAAATTAATTAAAAGTTTGTAGCTATTGTTTTCGGTAGCTATGGAAGAGCAAAATAGCATAAAAGGAATGCCTTAGTTATCTCTACTTTAAAAGTATATGTGTCATGGAAAATTCAAGTCACAGAGTGTCACACTATGGCTATTGTGTAAAATATAGGAACCAGACTTAGTCCATGAGCCAAAAATACAACTCCCAAATCCTGTCATTTAAAATGTGTGAAATCTATAGAGTCTCGTCCTGCTTTACCCCTCCCTTACAAGGTAAGCTCCAAAGGAGTGAAGAGTAAGGTTTTTTGTTTGTTTTTTTTTTCCCCATCAAAAGAAAGGAAAGAAAAGAGGAGGAAAGGAACAAGAAAAGAAAGGAAGAAAACACCTGCTGATTATTTTTGTGTGTGTGTGAAGGGGAAGAATCTGCTATCAAAGTACTCTTTTGGGACACATTTTCACTTTTATATGATGCACATCATCCATCATCAGCACCAGCAAAAATTTAAAGGCGACAATTTTGAAAACTTTGATGCATTTCTAAAGGTAAGTGCATAACAAGGGAAAAAATAGTGACTTTCTTTTGTTTTAGGGTGGACTAGCTGAGTTTCTAGGTTTTATCTGAAGAATGAAAAACTGTAACTGAACAATTTGGACACTTCTGACAACATTTCTGAAACAATCTTTGCTCTTTTGTTTGCTTAGAGTTACAGGAAGAGAAACTTTTGGCAACAAGAAACCTCATTAGTAATATCAACATTTTATCAGCATGAAAACATATTGTCCAGCCAGTGTTTTAGTTGGAGTTTTGAAAGAAATTCACTTTTGTCTTCATGAGTTAAAAGTTTCTCCTTTTCCAATAAGATGGACATTAACAGTTTCTTGATTGTTTAATGTCAGAAAAAGTCATATATTTCAGGTTACAAATAATGCTGCTCAGTACAAAGAGGTGAGGGATTGTGCCCTTCAGACTTCTGCATGAAGCTGAGATCTGTGCAGATTGTTGGAAAGGCAAAATGCGTAGCAGGACTGTCAGCAATCAAAACAAGTCAGAGAGGATAAAAGACAAATCCAAGCACTGTTGAGAGAGTGAGGCACACTATTATTGCGGTTCCTTGCAGAAAAAAAGCTATAGAAGGAAAGGCAATTATAGTCTGCTTTTTCATCAGGACATGGGGCTGCAGTCATGAAATTCTGGCTTAAAAAGCTCTTAAATTCCATCAGACCTCTCAAATCTTGGGGTATATGAAAGAATCATGTGCACAAAATTATATCCTTCTGTAAGGAGGCAAAATTTCTTTCTCCTTGGGACAGAAATTAGTGGGAAGCCTAGGAGGAAGAATCTTGAAATTTCTTCAAAATGTCTTCAAAAAGCCATTTTCAATTAAAGATATTATTGATCCCGAAAATTCTTGAACTCAAAGGTGAACCAATCTAAAGAAAAAAATCATTAAATTAAGGTTTTGTGTGAGGCCTTTGTACACTTGCTTCACATCACGTCTCTTCTGAGACCATGGACTATCACACAAGATTTCCCTTCCATGGAGGATGTGCCAGCTGGTAATATCATGCTTTCTTGCCTTCTTTTTAATTGCAACTCAGTGGTGTGTTGGCCTTTCTGCCACTGCCCACCTTAATCTTTATCTATAATATACTCTAAACTTTGATTAATCTTTTTAACATTTTTCCACATCAAACTACTACTCTTTTTTTAGTTTTGGTTTGGTTTTTTTTGTTTCTTTCTGGTTTGTTTTTTAATCATTGCTGCCTGCAATGTGTAGCAGACTGTATTTGTTCTGACAGTTCCTAGGAAGCTGAGACAGGTGTTTGTTTTCTAATACATTTTCCATTATATTTCTCTGGGTTATGCATTGTTCTGTAAGTTTATGTGCATATGTATACATATATGTATGTATATATGTATGTGTGTGTACATCTAACATGGCTCTGTTACATATCTCTATAGATATTACATCTTGAATATGTATGCTTTCTTCTTCCACTTAATCTTACCACAGCCTTTTATATTGAATGTGTTAAGAGTCTGCAGAAAAAGAGAAAACCAAAACCCCACAGTTTTTCAGTGGTTTGTACTGCACAAACACATTTTGGGAGGTCCTAAATAGAAACAATTTTGCTACATGTAAGGTGAACTGGCAGGGTATCTGCTAATGGGCCTCACAATGACTGCTTGTAGCACGTGGCACTTTTATCTGGACTTCAGGCCTGCCTTGAGCTCCGCTAAAGCCCAATGCAGTCTCTCCTAAGCTGCTTGTTTTCTAAGTTTAGCAAACAATCTTGTGAAAAAATGCACTGCACCTTCATCCTGACATTACGGAGGTATATCTTGACTGGAGGCCAGGAAGCAGCCTTTATCTCAAACAAATACTTCCATTTGCACTGTAACACTACAAAGGATCTGTGGGAAGGAATTCTTGTGGCAAAACCTGCCAATTTTACCTGCTTACCTGCTGTCTACTAGAAACAAAACAACAATTTGGATATTAATTAAAAACAGGAAGTTGGTTGGTTATTTGCCTAATTAGATGTGTAAAGGCCTAACTGTATATTTAGTGGCAGAAGTCAATCTTATATTATAGTGACTAAAATGTGTTTCTGTTTCTCTTCTGAACATATTCCAGAGCAGAAAAGTGACCAGCAGAATTGAAACTGGCTCACAACCCTTTCTGACATTTCATAGTCAGTCCAAGGAAAAACTGGATATGGTGAATAAACTCTATTTCATTCAGAAAAAGTAGTTTCTTCTGTCCAGGTAAAAAGTGTGTTTGCTTAGCAGTGAGAGAAACTTGCACTGCCTATGTTGTGTGCAGGCTGTCAATAAATAAAGACGTTCAATTTCCAAGGCTGTCAATAAATATATTATGTATGAGGTTTTTCATTATGTTCAGATGCAACTTGAGGTATTGTCTCTGCCTTCTTGGAACTAAAGCTATTTTTCTCAACTGGAATAAGATTCCCTTAACACATATTTGCAAATACATTGTTAATAAGCCAACGAAATGCATTTAAAGACAGCAAACAGGTTATTTTTATTTTCTCTTGATTCCTTCTGGGTGCTTAGAGTGAACTGAAAGGTGATCTTAAACTTGTTTTTAGCTGACTTCATATACTGAGAAATGCAACATTTATAGATAAATGCTCTCACTTTTAATGAAAATTATTAGCTATTAACATTTTGCTTGGAGGCATAAGCCATAGCCCAAACTCCTTTCAAATCCATTAAATATGCTTGAGACCCAGCTGTCAATAGGCACCATGAAGTAAATTTAATTTTCAGAGTCAATACAGAGCACAGCTGCATTAAGCATAGGATAATTCTGGCACATTATTAATTTGAATGGCCATGTAAGGCATTGTCTAGACAAGATAGAAGCCCAAGTTTTCATAGGCAATCTGTACATAAAATGAAGTATGTCAAGGTTGTAAAGAATACTAATAACACAGATCTGGCCTATTAACCAATATTGATTGCTCTTACTGTGGCACAGTCCAGTAACTTTAGAGGTGAAATAGTAAGTTGTTCAGCACTGCTGCTTCTTTTTGAAAAGCAACACTAAGAATGGACTTTTTCAGATGAGGCTTGAATACCTGAGATCTCAAATGTTTACTAGCACCATGCATGATTTCTAGCAATCTATATCTGTAGATTAGGCCATTTTAAAAATAGGAGATTCATCAGAAACAGCAATTAGTCTTGCTGGTAATATGAAGTATTTTTATTTCAAATGCTGTCAATATTTGTTTTTTTCATTGTGATTGTGGCTATGCTTTGCATAAATAATGTCTGTTTTATAAGGTTAAGTAAAGTTATACTTGATACTTACAGTATATATATATAGTTGTACAGAGTCTGTATAACATTTCCAAGAAAAATATATAAAAAAGGAAAAATAATCTTTTGAAAACTGCACAAGTCTAGCAAAATTTTTCCAAATTATTTCTGTGGTCCCATATGAACTCTGTTAAATGATGATTATTTTGGTGCTTTTGTTCTGTGGGCAAACAGACTGGAAGTTCTTCTAAATTGCTAGTGAAGGGAATCTTCTTCTCTTTCAGAAAATAAAAATATTTAGTCTGCATTTTGTGGATGCATTTGCACACTGAGCCTGGAGGCTTGGACTCATTACTGCCAGCCCTGTCTGTCTCCACATTAACAAGTAACAGGGCAGTAGGGGGGGATCTGCAGAGCACAGTAGCTGGTGCTGAGGACCAATATCCTCATTGTACATATTTTCAGAGTGTTTTATTAATTTGGACTAGGTCTGGTGTGGTCCCAGTGGACTGAATGCTCTGTTGCAACTGTAATCCTGTATAAACACACTCTCACAGGCGCATCTTAAGAGTTTTGTATCAACCTGGTTGTCTGTCCCAGTGTGAACTAAAGCACAGGAATGGGCAAAACTCATCGATAAATATCAGGAGCTGAACTAAACCATTAATGTGGAGAAAGCCTTTAAGTTTTTATTTGAGGTGACTAAAAAGCATAGAATAATTCATAGGTTAAGTTAGGGTTAAGAAGAGACATAAAGAGGTCCTCTAATCAAACCTCCTCAGCTGGCAACCCAGACCTATGGCAGTGGAGAGGAATAACCACCTCCACAGTGCAAGTTAACACACACTATGATCTGAAAGATTGCTAATGTGGTTTCTTTCCTTAACAATTCATGGAAGACAGGAATAACACAGTTCAGCAACTGAAGTGGGATAAATGCTTAGCATTTAATGCATAAAAAATACCTACACTTATCAAATTCTATCACAACAGAATAGTTTACTCTTTCTGAGGAAAATGGGACTTTTTTTTTTTGAAGTATAAGTATGACTAGCACTACTAGTTTTACCTTAGTTAATGCAATACCAGAGAGTATTTTTTATAAAATTATTATTTTATGACTGTTTATAATTTTATGCATCATGATTATACATATAAGTATGTTATTTATTTAGGATAAAATGTACTGCAAAAGTGGATCCCAAATGTTTATTATAAAAGTAGTAAATTATTTCCTTGCACTTGCTTAAAACTTTTTTTTCAAAGAAAGCAAGTGTTCCCTTATTTCTTTATTATATCATACTTACCTAGTCTTGTCTGGAATTAGGCTGATTATTAAATTACATGCTAATCATTTATGAGATGCTTAGTCTTCTGTTTTTTCAAAGAACCTTTTATTGAATTCTTATTCTTCCCTCATTGCCAAATGAAAGTATTCAGAATATATGAGATTGAAGTAAAAAGAAAAAAAATATTCAACATTTAAACCTTTTTTTTTTTTTTTTTCCCTAATTGTTGGATGAGGGTCTCAGGAAAATGCCTGACTCCAGGAACATAAACTTTGAAAGGGGCAATAAATACTTTTAAATTTGAAACAAAATCATTAGAACTGGCATGGCCTAAAAGCTTTGTTCCTCTGCAGACAATTTTCCTTAAGGAATCTCATTGCTGGTTGGTGCTCCTTGGGACATGAAATAAATTCTTGGTCCCACTAAAGCTCATTCAATCAAATGTGCTGTTGCAGTCTGTCAGTGCTAAAATTTCACCTTTTACACCTCTTTTTATCATATAGAATAACCAGTTCATAGAATATTTATTTTCTTTGTTTCCTGATTCAAAATTGCCTTTTGGCTACTAAGTCTGTAGTTAAATAATACTTTTCTCAGAATAAATATAGTTTCCCTTTTGATTCTTGTATGTATAAATTTTCCCCTCTAGGTTTTTTCCTTAGAACATCTATATCATGTTAAGTATGATTGCATTTTTTTCCTAAAAAAGTTCAAATTGCATGCTGGATATTGCAAAGTAATCAGTATTTTCTGATTTTCAGATTGCTATGTTGGCATATTACAAATATTTTATGACAAAAAGTTTTTACTTACTTATTTTGACTTCTATATTAATAACCATCTGTTTCTAGCCTGACTGGTTATTGAAAAATCTACTCTTCAGGTTGTTTAATTTACTTTTTTCAGCTCTGTCTCACCTCATAATCTTGCATGAGTAGTTAATGGTATTTATAACTTTCCTACATCCATTACAGGAAAAAGGATGAAATTACAATTTCCAAAAATCTCTCCTTTATGATTTTCCAGATGCAGTTTCATAGTTAAGTGTAGTTGTTGACTCCCACATGCAGTTTATTTCTGTTAAGTGCTTCAAGTTTTCATGTGTTTTGATATATGCTTAGGTCGTCCTGGTTTCCTTTGGGCTTCACTAATTACAGATCAACATATTTCCAGCTTTGTGAGAAATAAATCCAGGTACAATTCAACAGGAATACCCAGAATCTACTATCTGTAGTTTTCTGCAGAGGCCTTCTCAAAAGAAGAGGGAATCTTCTGCACACTAGGAACCTCCATCTTTCTTTTCAGTGGTGTGACCTGAAACCTTAGATCTGAATACATGTGAATATTGAAGGAGTGACTTTGATCCAGACCTGGACATTTTGGCTAATGACAGGTACAGTTACCAAGTAGGTTTTTTACTCATGTGAACACCCTTTTTAAAAAGAAAGTGGAGGATTTGTACCATTCTTACATAGTGTTAGGAAGAGTTGCTGGCCAATAGAGAATGAGATGAGCAGAGAAAGAATCAGAAACAGAAGGTGGCAAATATTTGTTAAATAACTCAGCATCAGTACCTGCCCATATGTAGTGTACGTCTGGAAATATTGAACTCCATAAATCAACTTACACAGGGCTCATCAAAAAGATGCAAATGGGATACAAACCCAAAAGCTACCTTCTTTGAAACATACTGAAATCCTTGAGGTGAATATTCTCCTTGCATTTATTTCCAGCTACCAAATGATCTGGAAGTCTGAGCTATTGCCTGGAACTTAAAACTGCAAAAGGAAACTTGCTAAAATAAAAATACACTAGTCTGCTAACACAATGCTACACTGAATGCCACTGAACATAGCCAATAAAATTTGCCACACACCAATAGTATGTCACATTCCAGTATTAAGAAGAGAAACACCATTTTTTAGCAAATCCAACTTGTGGGTCTTGCAAAGAAGGCTCTATGCTTTCATCAGAGTAGAAATATTTTCTGAGTGATTTATACAAAGACAGCTGAAGTGTTAAGGAAGCTTAAAAAGATGGCTTCTAAGAAAAGAAAAAACATTCTACTATCATTTTGCAAAGAGCAATTTGAAGTGTCTTCTTCCTGCAAAACACAAACAACAAAATAATCTCAAAATTGAGCAGGATCAGTTAATATATTTTTATCAGTGTGTTATCTCATGCATGCTCTCTGTGAACAGAGATTTGGTGTGATGACAGCTTGGTATCTTGTAATGGACATACATTGCTCACATTTGAGATGGAGAAGCAGCAAAAATCTGTAGGCTGACCTTTAAAAAAATTAGACTAGTCCCAATATATTGTTTTTGTATTTTTGGATCTGGGGAAGGCTCAGCTGTGCCTTGGACATGAATTCAATCCCTCTCCTTCCATGCTTCAGTTTCTCCTGTCAGTAAAAATCCTAGATGCATAAACCAGCAGGAACAACAGCACACCCCAGGCACCTTCCTCAGGAGGAGAGTAGGAGCAGAGAGCACCCTGTTGAGTGTTGCCAACCCTTTACACCTATTGCTTCTTCTGTTGCAATGGAGCCCCCAGAGTCCTTGCAAAATGTTAATTTTCCTTTCATGACAGTAAGGCACAAAACACTGGAGGATGAAGCGAAGAAAAAACAACAAAGAATAAGACATTAGCAATTAGTTAAGGTATTTTTCACTCCCATTAAATATTTCAGAAGGTGACCCATGCTGAGAAATTGTCAGCACTTCACCGCTGCAATTATGGCTCCAGTGGAAATCTTAGTGAAGCTAATGAGTGCTTTCATGTACAGACGGCCCGTTGGATTAGTATCATTACTCACTGTACAACCTGGGAGAGTGGCTGCAGCCAAGACAGGTGCCCTACCAGGCTATGGACTATGCCAGCACGTCACAAAGGACAGGTATAACCCCCACCACAGGTTCCTTACAGTCCAGCTGTAGGCAAAGGACACGAGAAAGGAAGTGCCTTGGCTCCTTTTAGCTCCCCACCAGAGCTCAGAGACAGTGAAATAATCAGCTGAAGGTCATACAGAAAGTTTGTGGCAGAGCAAAAAAGTGAATGCAGAGTTTCCCAGGTGAAATCCAGTAATTTCAGCACCACACTGTTGTTTACTCCCAATCATTCACATGAACCAACAAAGACCATTTTTTGAGCAATGCTGTACGGGGATGGAGGCTGCCCAGCTGCTATTCTTTCTCACAGCATATCTCTTTCACCATAGTTTTCTTTAATAGACTCTAAGTTACTGACTATATGCAGGTAGCAATAATGAATGATATAATTAGCTAGATAATTCTGTTTTTCTTCAGTAAAAGCTTAATAGTTTGTATAAGAAAGCACTAGATTCCTTTCAACTGTTGTTGTTCTATGCATATGCTGAAACCACAAAGGACATTGATTATTTTAACTATGCTCAATTTGCCTTTGAAACCAACATTCTAAAAAGCAAAAGAGCTTAAACAAACATGAAAGTAATCTAATACTGACATAAACATGAAAGATAATAAGATTATTATGAATTGATCTAAATATTACTTAAAATAATTAGAAATTATTTTCCCATGGTATACCATTTAAGTTAAGCAGCTTCTTAGTGTTACTTAGAAAAACAAGCACAGCATTACTTCCCAGAATTTTAGTTGGCTTTATTTATGACATTCAGTAAAATAATGGGCAAACATGCATTTCTCTTTATTGCTTTATATTTTGCATACAGTTTGTAACCAACTCTAGTTTTGTACCAGTTAATTTTGTAAGGGCAGGATTGTTGCCATTTTAATACTGTATCATTTTATTACTTTAAACCACAAACCAATTGAATATTTTTTTTCTTTCTTGGCACCATTTCTTCTAGTTAACTTTATGAAAAGCAGTAACATGAAGGAAACAAGTCATGCTAATAACCCTTACAGCCACCAAACAAAAATGGCATGCATAGAAAAAAATATCAGTTAAACTTCAGTGCCATTTGTCAAATTAGCTATGGGGGCCAATCTCCAAATTAACTCAGTTTGGCCTTGCTTTCACTACCTCAGTCCCAAATGATTTATTGGAAGTTTGGGTCTTGTAAGAAACATAGCATTTGTTTTTCTTCCTAAGGATTATCCAAATTATCTGAATATAACTAAATTTTTGAAAATAGGAATAAAAACTGGTTTTCTCTCAAGATTTAAAGATCAACCTGCAGTCTAGCAACTGTTTTCTTTTATAATTTAAGAAGTACTTTTCCTGATTAAAAGGAAATAAAAAATATAATTTGCATAAACTATTTTCCATGAATGACTTAAATATTTTAAATACTCAGGTGAATTTAAAAATAAATCCAAACAGGAAAGATACCTGGGTAGTTTGGTAGAAATATGAGGACTTCCATTGTGTTTCCTATTCAGCTCTTCAATCTGGATTTAAAACATTTTCCTTTGCATGCCAAATCTAAGACAAAAGATGAATGATCTTTTTGTTTTTAAAGACTGCAATGTCTACATATTTATCAAGGTGTGTCATTAGATGTAAATATAGCTTCTCTGTAGCTGTATTTGGAAGTCAGGTAGGAAAGGCTCGGAGAGCGATCTCAAGAATTGCGCATGAAGCTCAAAACACAGAAACAGTAACAGTTTAGAAGAGAAAGCTTTCAGACTTGAGTCTGAAACAAAAGAACCCTGACACATGGCAGCTGTGGGAGGGAGAAAGAATAATTGCTTTCTGGTGCACTCTTTCCTCCAACTTGTCATTTGGCTCTTGATGTTGGGACCCCTCATGATGGGCACTTGACTTTCCCGGAGCAAGCAAAGGCAAAGGCTTTTAGGCCTACTGAAACCTAAGAACAGCCTTATACCAAGATGGCTTTCAAGGCAGCATCATCACAAAGGAAGCTCCATGAAAATGGTCCTTAAAGCAATTAGCTTCCAAGGCCTGGCATGGAACAACTGTGGCAAGGAAAACAGAGGAGAAGACAGGGTCGGAAGTGTACACTGGAAATGAAAGGGAAAAAAAATAACACTATGTTCTCTTGTGTGAATACAGAAAAAAACATCTGTTTATTAGGAGCCTCAAATCCAAGATTCAGATTTCCATTCTCCTGTTGTCCTCTTTGCATGCTATCTCACCACCACCTTCCTTTATGTTGTAGGTATCTGCATTTCTTATATGTCTGTTTCTTCCAGAGAAATGCCCCAGACCCTAGAATTTCATAGAAAGGGCTGTCTTGCTAGACCTGAGCTGTAATGCTAGTCTTAAGACATCACAGGCTTAAAAAGCAAGGTGTGCTCATCCCACCTACAAGGTCAAAACTTGGTGGTCAGGAGGAGAGCTTCTGTCTCATACCATGGAGAAGAGCTTTTTACTGCCTAGATGCGCTCACCTTTTGAGTGAATCCCAGTTGGCACTGAACACAAATCTCCCACAAAGGTGACTTAATCCACAGGCTAGTGAATAGGTACCTCTTAATCTCTCCCTCTGGAAGCACTCCGCTTCCAGTACATAATTAACATTCATCCCTGCAGGGACTGTGACTGGATTCTCCCACATTCCAGGGGAGTACCCTGACCATTGGACTGTAGGATTTATTTGTAATTTCCCTCTTTCTTCTAGCCCAGTGAATATTTCATTACTTTTATATACCAATGCAGATAATCATACACTGACACATCTATAGAATAGTATCTACATATGAGTACAGATATTGTGAAGAGTATACTTTTCGCAACATATGCTTTTTTCCTACAATTGGAGAACTGCAAAAAATATTACAGCTGCCCTGAGTACGTTTAAGACAAACCTGAACAAAACCAACACAAAACCTCTAAAATGGAGAAATGAAAATTTTTTATGTTAGGAAGCAAATTTCTTACCTATTAACATTACTACCTCACAAGTGGCTGAAACATATCTTTAGCCTATTGCAATGACTCCCAGTATGTGTATATTGAAGCTGTGCAAAAATCCTAAACCACATGTAACTCCCTGGGTTTCAGTTTTCATTATAAGCTCAACACTCAGTTCAGGTTCACTGAAAGGACATTACAAGCCTGGAAAGTCCACGAATGATGTAATGCAGACCTCTCATGCGGCCTACTGTGTTGCATATTGACAGATAGCACTTGCTCCTTATTTAGGGGGTACTATCATTGCAGCACTCCAAAGACCCAGAGATGTCTCATGTATACATCACTAAATGAAGACAAAATGCAGGGAAAGATAGAGAGGCAACAAAGTTATTATTTTAAAGTGCTGAACAATAGGTCAGAGGAAAGATGCTTATGTGGTAAACTCCTGAAAGAGCAAGTTGGGTGAGGTGAGATTTATGGTACCCTGTGAGATCTTAATTCTGCTCCTGTGTGCATCCAGGCTGTGCTCTGAAAGAAGCAGTCTCATGAAAAATACCCTGCCACAGCATAATTAAAGTCCGTAGCATAATACAGATTCACACAGGATCAAATAAAATTTGTTGAGACATTTTCTGTGTTTTTCCTTCTGAAATGGAGCCTTATGAACCTTTTTGGCTAAATTTTTCTAAATATGAGTTAAATGTTTGGGGAGGGGGGGGTTGTGGGTTTTTCTTTGTTTATTTGTTTACTTGTTTGTTTTGGTGGGTTTTTGTTGTTTTTTTTTTCAAGAAGTAAAAATCAGAAGTTTATTTAAACAGTAACCTCCATGGAACACAGAACTAATTGCTACCTTTTGGACATAAAGAAATTAATTTTAACTACTGAGGCTAAACATAGAATTTCTGTGAACAACCACATAAAGTGGTTGCTACCTCCAGGCAATCGTGACCTACACCAGCTTTTAGAAAAATGGGTAATATAGTTGCTGTTAGAATACATCAGCTGTTCTAGTGGCACACAACCAGAGGAATCTAAACTTAAAAACCAAAATATTAACTTGCAAGAGTTTGTAACTCAGCTGTTCATAGGTGGACTTTCGTGAAAAGAGAAAATCCACTTCTTCAGCCTATACACTGAGTCAGTTGTGGGGTTTTTCCTTTTGAGGTTTTATTTGACAGGGAGAATATTGCTTCACCTCAGACAAACAATTCAATTATTTGTCACTAATCCTGTACATTTCATTTAGTCTTTCTCAGCAATTTTATTCTCTCCATGGAAAAATCCTCAGCCACACAGGAAATACCCACCAAGTAAGATAAGGACTGAGACAGTGAGAAAGGGGGTTCCTTCACAATTACCATGAAGGTACACTGTGTAACCCATTAATGACTATATTTTGCTAGTCTAGCTTATATCCCCATTGCACAGAGAAGGGAATAGATATAGTGTTGTTGCAGTGTCAAACTCTTCAGTTCTTCCCAGTTCTACCTCAGTTCTACCCTGGAACCACTACTGAAGAGCTTTCCAGAGTTGGACACACCCATGCACACACAAGGGATTCTCCCTCTTCCACAGACTCTTAATCCAGCTCCTTTCTTTAGTCAGAGAACAGAAGAGTAGATTTGTCACTAAAGGAGGTGTAGATTGCCTTCAATCATCTCAGAAGAGAGCTACCTTTAAAATTCCTGTTTCTTTATGCCCCTGGCAGAAAATAGTTGATAAATTTGAACTAAGAAATGAATTCCTACTTATAACTGTTATTTGATAAATCTTATTATTCTGACTATTCAACAGAAACCACTCCTGTATGGTAGTTATTATTCTCACAGAGTTCTAATCCATACCATGTAGCTTTTGTACACAGATTAGTATTTTATTACATATAAACTATATATTGTTTGTATAATCTAATTAGGTTTTTTAACTTTGCAAATAAATACAGGCAAGAATTACACTATCTGAACACTAATGTAAAGGTTTGAATACTTAAAGAATGAAACAGTTGCTTACCAGAATTTTCTGTTGCATTAAATTAAACATCCAGCTGGCATCTTTATGTGTATCACATTTTCTTTCTGTAAAATATTTTGTGAAGATGCATAACATTAGAAGATAGGTGTTTATAATTCAAAAAATGTCCTGCTAATGCTAGAAGTATTGACATTTCTTCCTGAGGTTCTGACAGAAAATACAATACACTGTCTTATGTCAATTGAATAATTAGAGATTATAGTAATTCCTGCAAGGCTTTCATATGTGGCACATTCTGAGAAAATTTCAAAAGATGAGATTTGCATAAAGGTGGGTGTAAGGAAAAACCAGGTGCCTCTTCTCCTACAACAACGACATACTAAAGAGAAAAAAATTAAAACTCCTCTGGGGAAAAGTGTTGGCAATGCTTATGTAAACGTTGGGGAAAGCCCAAATTTTAAGTGGAGAAAGGACTTGTCAGTATGCTCCACACTATGTAGGGGAAGCAGTATATTTAGACAATAACGGAGCACTTAGCATCTTTGGATTCAAATACGGTAATGAAAGAAAATGATAACCGCTCACACTGATTTACACGATCACTTCTACAATTCCTAAGCAAAAATAATGCCTTTCAAACATCACTGACTTAACACCACTTCCCCTCTCTTTTTTCCTTTTAATATTGTGTATATACTTTATGTGCATTTTATATACATTTGTCAGGAGAATATTAATGTTCTGCTTTATGATTACCACCACCTTTCTAATCATTGCTTTTTATTATTCTTGTTCAGTACAGCTTAGCCGCCGAGCATGAGCAATGAAATAGGGGGAAAAAGAAAAGCAAATACTGTATTATATCATCATCTGGGGAGCATGATTGTTTCTGCTGTGTTAATTTACACTAAAATCTATGACCCAGTGAGTCTGATTGATTGCCAAGGGCAGAAATCCAGCCCCTGGCCTAGTTTATTTTGTGAACTGTAGCCTCAGATATCGCTGCAAGCCACAATGATATTGATTTGATATACACTAGATGGGTCTTTATGCTCTTTGGGAAATTTATTGTGCAGAGTCAGAACTCAGACAGATGGGGAGAAGCCGCTCTTTAAATTGAAGAGGGTTATCATGGTTTGACTCCTGGGTCACTCAGGTTACCAAGTGGCCTGAGTGTGGCTGGGTCGGAGCAGGCTCGAGGGATTAGTGCTCATCGGTTTTGAATGTCAAATCTCCTCAGTGGACTTGAGTTACTGCTAATAGGAACTTGCTTGGGCCTATAACATTTGGATGGCCTATAACTTAAACATCATAACCCTTTCTTCATGTCATAGTCCTTTAAATTATGGCTGAGCACACCACCTCTGCTCTGTACGTTTAGCAAGAGATGGCTGTGTGTTATAGAGAAATCTGCCTCCAAGGTGGACGGCACCATTACAGATCTGGTCTGCAGGAGTGCTGTACCCCCACACTCCAGTGTCACAGCCATGTCCCCTGCCTTCTGCTGCTCACTCACTGTCACCACCCTGGCTTTGTACAGGAGATACAGAATAGCGAAAGCTAGAGAATAGCTCTACTTGTCCCTGAGTTCAGTATTTTTCCTTCATGAGGGAAGAAGAGGAGGAGGTCTGGGGAAACTTCAGGCGGTGGGACAAAAAACCCCCACATCATGGTGGGAAATCTCATATTCTTTGTGCAATGAATAAATGAGGAAAACAACAGGCCTTCTAATTTGGAATGAAGATTTAAGAGATTTTTCTATATAAAACAAGGCCAGGTCTGCTATAACTAGCCTAAGCCTGAACAGCATTTTCACTTAAGCACTGCTAATTGTTAAACAGTATTTCATGCTACAGTAAATGCTGAAGAGACCAGGAAAAATAATATCTATGAATTTAAAAGAACATATTACTGTATATATCATAATACACTCAAACCTTTTAATTACCAAAGAAGAATCTCACTATATTTTAATGGGTATCTCTAACAGAGTTATAAACTGCACAAACTCCACATTTTCACACTTAGTGTTTGATCCATTTCCTTTGAGATCAAGAAAAGGATTTTCAGTCTCATCCAGAGAGGAAGGGAATTAGCCTGAAGGAAGTCCCATGGATCCAAGAGACAGGGAAGGGCTCCGTGCTGCCATTACAGTGAGAAAGGGAAATCTGTTCCCACTTTTACAAGTAGCTTCTGGCTTCCTATGTACAAAAATTAGGAGTTCTCCTCTATTTCTCTTTAACTAGTATATGATTCATGCAGGAATGGGAGAAAGTCAAGTTTGTTTTTCTTAAGTAGCTGTTTCCTTTTCTTGATCTGATTTGGTGCAACTGGGAATCAGTGTATCTAAAGGAAAAGTAGTTTTCTCCAAACTAAAACTGCAACACTTATTTCCCATTAAAGGGAAAAAAATAAAATTAAATAATTAAAAATAAAAATAAAAAATAGAATTGAAAAATAAAAAAAAAATAAAATAAAAAGCCTTCTGGAAACACACATTTATTCCATCCCATTTTGCATACCTATAAAAAACAAAGACATCTCATATTAGTGGTAAATGGCTTAGCCTAGTCTTTTGGACTCTATTCTTGGCAATACACTGCAGGCTCTAGCTGTGTATTACAGACATACTATTACCATTTAAATATAATACTGCCTGGCTTGTATTCTGGTCTGAATTTCCTGGGATTTTATTCTTCATTTGAAGTGAATACTAATTGAGAAAGTTACACATTTATATAGCTCCTGAAGAGTAACACCCACTTCACCTATCTCTCTATTGTAAATTAATATGTAGCAGATGGTGAGCTGAGATAGTTTGACAGCCTACTTACAGCACCATCACTTTAACCTCTATCTGAAAAAAAAAATCCCATTAGCTTTTCTGCTGTTGGGCTCTTAACCCCCCCAAAGTATCCTTAGTTATCATATCATGGGATTTTCTGCAATGCCAAGGAAGAAAATAATTAAAGATACCCTCTTCCATTTTAAATGCTTGTTCTAATTTTACTGGGCATATCTTTTCCTCTTAACTTCTCCAATAATTTCAATTTAAATCTTCATTTAGAATGAGATTTTTCTTCCAAGGGGATATTTTTTTTATCTTCAGGGACAACTTAGTGCACTGCAGAAGCAAACACAGAAGCCCTTCCATATATTATGATTAATATGGTGTAAGGAGCTCCCCTTGCTAGAAATGCAGAATCAAAGGAAGCAGAGCCCATAAGTAGAATTTAAATTCAATACACATTGGAATCTTATGGTTCAATTCAAAGTGGCTCTAAAGGAAATAATTAGATACTCACCAAGGCTTTCACTAAGAAACAACTTTCCCTAAGAAGGGCCTTCTCAAAGTCTTCATTCAAAGTACTCAGTCACTTTTTTTTCTACTCCACTCTTTCCATTAGAGAAAGGAGAAGGACTTTTTTAAGATTTGGGAGTCCACATTAAGAGCTTTAAATTTATATCTCCCTTAAAATAAATTGTCAGATTGAATGTTTTCTTCTGATGGGCTGATAGAAGTGCTTTATTTGTTGCAGAATATAAATGCATAGATCATTGTCAGAGATTTACAAAATCATTGATAGTGTGTATTTAAGACTCTTCCACATGGACTGAAACAAGTCCCACAGCATTGTTCATATTCTGTTGTTTGGGGGTTTAGAACTGCAAGAGAAAATGCTCAGTAACTCTGAAACAGTATCTGAGCTAGAAGCCTCATATGTGCAAAATAATAAGAATGTTCCATAATTTGCGGGCTCGACAGCACATGATGGTCTTAGGCCACTACACTCGCAAAAGCATCCAAAATGTTGCCTTAACTCTTGCACATTTTACAATAAAATGGACCACAACTTTACTTATATTGGAGTTTGATTTCTGTTCAAATCTGTTCTTACATGAGAGTGTGAATGGAAGTTTTCAGTTTCACTAATCATCTCCACAGCTCTTCTTGACTGGCAATTTTAATACACAAACATACACCCAAACCCAGGCCCAAACAGATTTGGTCTCTCTTCCTCTCTCACAAATATTTATAAAAAGAAAATGCTGACTTACACATACATATACTAAAGACTCTGTCTCTTTCTGACATACAGAGAAGGAATCAACATTAAAAATGTCACAGATGCTTTCTGTTTAGATGTCTCTTTTCCTTTCCATTGTGAGTAAAATGTCTCTGCCCTCATGTCTAATGCCTGAAGACCAGGGAGGTTTCATGCTATTACCACACGAGTGGCATCACCTGTGGTACAATCAGAAAAATGTCCTATTTTTGAATATTTTTTAAGTCTCTTGTGCAGTATGAAGAATTTTTTTCTCTGGATAGATATTCCACCAAGGAAGGGCAAAAGAAATTATAAACTGTACTCACAGGACACCCAAACCAGCTCCAACCCTTATAAACTACCTGGAGTGATGGCAACTGCCATTCCCAACCAAGCATTGCAAAGGCACAGATGAGAGCAGCTGGCCAGGGAACTGGAGCAGCACAGAGTAGTCATGAGCCTCAGACTGGGAAAGATGAATTTCACCTCACCAGTCGCTTTACACAACCAGAGCATAGACCCCCAGTTACTTTGGCCTCATACGAGTGCAGGAGATTGAATTTCACCCAGAGAATTAGAAATACAAATAAACATTTTATTAAACAATTAGAGCCCATAATTGTGGATTACCTTTCATTTGTATTAGAGGAAGGCCTGGTATGGCCAGACCCCAGAATCTCTTTTGGTGTTTACGTCACATCTGATTTTTGACTGACATTTCAGAATTGCTTATTTTCTTTCCTTCTATTTCTTTTTCTATTAAAATTGATTCCAGATATCAGAAAAATAATTAATTTCCCCTCATCCTATATTGAGATAGCAGGCTGAAATAGCAGATCGAGAACAACTTTAATTTTCTTTCTAATAAGAAAATACTTTACTTATTTAATTGTTAACTTTTAATACTTTCTCTTTTTAACTCTGAGAGGTAACCAAAGCATTTTTAGCTGTTTCCCCAATTTTATATTCTATAGAGAATGCCTGTAATGTCCCTTAACACATGTCCAAGTTAACATAATAAAGTCCCCATATTTCAGAATAACAATGTCAGCAGGAGGTTTAAATATGACTTTGAAATGCTTTCCATCTCTTGTCTTAAATAAGGTAAATAGGTCATGATTTTTAATAACACTTAGAGTATTTGTGGCTGATTAAAACTTTATTCCTTATTTGAAAAGCCTAATTTGGATCTCAGTTCAAAATTTTAGATGAAACTCTGCTGAAAGATTTTTGTGCTGCTATCTTTTACACAGGGCTGGGCACTGTGATCTCCCAGGAACTGAGGAAGAGGAGAGACTCAGTCACTCTTTGAGAGGGTGGAAAGGTCCTGCCATTTCTGGGGCAAACTGGTCCCAGTCAAACTTTTCCAGAATTTCCTGTCTGGTTGGGAAGATAGTGAGTTGTCTATTGCTGCAAATGGCACAGGTTTGTGAATTGCAAGTTGAGGAAAGCACTTCAAAAGAAAAAAGTCTATAGTGAAGGTTGTGCCCAGAACCAATATGTTTTTCAAACACTCGGGGATGGTCTTGAAGGCAAAAATCAGATCAAAGAAGCCAGCTAAGGCCCCCAGACCTAATGCTAAACTTTGAAACTGAGAAACAGAGGCCTTAATAATTTTTAATGAACTTGATTATTTTTCTATTTTCAATTTATACATCAAGGAATGGCTAGAAAAATGCCACCTGTAGCACTAATGATAACACTTCAAATCCCCACTTAAGTTTGAAAATGTAGCCTTTGTGATGAACCATGGTGGTTATTCAGAGGTGCATAAATTGGAGTTACCTGACAAGAATTACAGTGGCTTCACCATTGCCAAAAGTGTGACTGAAAGCATTAGTCAAGTACATGTAAAATTCAGAAATAATAGTAACAGAGTGAGATGAATTTGTATGGTCGTCTGTATAACATAAGCCATGACTGAATCACCCTTTTTTGTTTGTTTTTTTTTTGTGTCACCAAGCAACATGTTAAAATCGCGTACCCTAAAGGAGATATATATACTTTCACTACTGAATATGTGTTTCCTTTTTCACCCTCAATTTACTAAGGTTTAACTTCTCAGCATTTGATCTTGTTATAATTTTGCCTGATAGATCAAAGAGCACTGTGTTATCAAACTTCTGTTCATCTTGGTGTAGCATCATACTGAGAACTCTTGTTCAGCTGATTATCTCCCATTGACCTTGCCTTCACCCCAAGAATCTTTTTCATTGTCACCACTTTATCCAGTACAGTCTCCCAGCCATAAATATGTCCTTCATTCTTTGTGAGTACATATAGGTTTTTACAATTTGCTACATTAAAATGACCTAATGTTGCCAAGCAAGCCAGATAGTTCTGTAGCAGTGACTTGTCTTTATTATCTCCTGTACCTGCTGCTTTTCTGCCACCTGCAAACTTTTATGGGTTGCTATTGAAAGTTGACTTCTATATCATTGATAAAAATAGAATAAAGAGTAGAGCTATTGTTTTAGACCTCATTTAGAAGCACAGGCTAATGATAATTTCTGCTCAGAAGCATTTTTTGAGTCTTACTGGTTAGCTAGTTCTTAATCCATTTAATACATTACATGTTGATTTTGTACTGCTCTCATTTCTTAATCAAAGCGTTGTGTTGTAATAAATGGAATGCTTCACTGAAACCTCAGTACTCTGTATCAGCTTGATTATCTTTAGCAACCAAATTTCTAATCTTATTAAAAATATATTAAGTTACCTTGATAAGATCTATTTCTGATACACCCATATTGACTGAGAGTAGGTTTTTTTACTCTCTTTTGATTCTTTGTACATTAAGTCTCCTATCAGCCATCCCATCATCTTTTTCCACTGTTATTATGACAGCAGGCCTGCAGTTACTGACATCATCCAATTTTCCCTTTTTAAATATCAGTACCTCACTGACCTTCTTCTAGCCTTCTGGAAAACATCAGTATTTTAAGAATTACTGAAAAGCAACGATAACAATGCAAAAAAATTAATGCTTTCAGACTATTTGAAGCAAATACTTAAGGCTACTTATCTCAAAATGCCCAACTTTAGAGACCATTTAACGTTTGTTTGCTTTAATATGAGGGTGGAATATACGTCATGATCATGAGATGATTAACACTTCACCCTATTTCTCCTCACAACACAGTGCATTGCTGTATAAATATTTACACACCTCCCATTACCATCTGATAATGCTTCTGTTGCTTTACTAGGATTCCGTTTATTTTGAAACTTCTATCACAAGGCCTTCCATCTACACTGTAGCTCTTTTGGTCAATGATCTTTTTTCTTTTTAATTTTATTCTTTGCTTCTCTCTCAGTTTTGGGCAGTTATTAGTTTATGTTCATTGCTCTCCAATTTTCCTCCCCTTTAATCTTGTTTCCATATTACTTTTTAGTTCCCTTTCTTTATAGTTGCCTTCCTTTCCCCACTAAACCAGGCCCTTACATATCCTTTTCTGTCAGGAATGGAAATGGGTTTTGGACACCCAGTAAAATGTTGTTTAACAGTTCCAAACTGCCATTTAAATTTTTCTCTTTGATTCCTCTCTCTGGCTTGGTATGTCTTTTAATTATTTTCATATTTGTGAAATGGTCCTTTAAAAGCACCAAGTAGATATATTGCATTTTGGATGCCCTCCTGACTAGTCTAGCCAGCCTTTCTCTGAGAACACTGGTTTCTCTTCTACTGAGATGGAAGCCATCCAACCCCTGCAGCATGATATCACAGATGGAAAACCAATTTTTTAGAAAGAAAATCTTTTCTGTGTACAACTTAATTGATTAGTTATTAAAGATATTACTGTAAATTCATTGTTTGGATTTTTTGCCTTGCATTTCCTTTCTCATTTGCTACTGAATATGTAACCTCTGACAGAAATGTTCTACTCTTTCAGAACTTGCTTTAGCACCATTAGGAGTTGGCAAAGTGGAACATCCTGTCTAGAACAGTGATCATATCACTTGAAGGACTGGCTTAATTTTATTAATCTTTGAGCCACGTTTCATCTCCTGGCTCTCCCAAGACAGAAAAACTCTATTTGAATGCAACATGTCCCATGCAAAATGCAATCTTTTAAGGAAAGAACCCCTAACTAGGACCATTCCACTAATTATGTCTGAACTATATGAACATAAGTTGTCAGATGGGTGCTGAGAAGTTTTTCTCTTATTGCCATACTGATGACTGCATAACTTTAGCCATGCTGAGTTTACTCAGGGACTCCATTAGAGAGCTTTCTCTAGGTTAGAGAGACCTTTCTCTAGGTTAAAGTTCTTCAATATCAGAAGGAAAATCCTCAAGAAGGTATCTAAGTGTACTGCAGGAGTCTGAAGCTCTTACCCTAGTGGACTAATGTTCAGCCACCACAGCCAGTGCAGGCCAAGGATGCAGTTCAGCTCACCCTAAAGTATCTCTCTTTTCCTAGTAATGAACAGCTAGTATGCTACATTAAAAAAAAAAAAAAAAATTAAACCCTAAGACAGATGAAGATAATGATGCATTTTTGAAACTCACTGAAAAATTCCAGGGAACACTTGGAACTGTTTTACTATTATCTTGTGGCCAAGCTTACAGCAGAAAGAACTTCCCAGTTCTCTCATGAACTTGCTTGACCTAATGCTTGGTTTAACAAAAACTTTAGTGTAGGTCTGTGGTTAACAAAACATCCTCAAAAAAAAAATCCTTGAGATTTTAGTGGCTTGAAAGCACACACATAAAAATGGCTACAACCATGAAGTGAGAAATGACATTTCAGACAACTTTAATAATGAATTGCTCTTGACCTACATTGCTGATCAGTTACTTGGTAGCCAGACAAAATATTAGTGTGTTAGGGGATCTTGATTTTAATTTTCATTAGAAAACAAAATGAACCAAGGTAATGTTAGTGAAGCCAGCACTGGGCTTCCCACCTGAATGTCAGCATTGTTTCACGTCTAAGAGCTTATTTCACTTTGGGAGGGAACATCAAGACAGGTATGGAACAGCTGCTGTCTGGACAATCACTCAAGGTATCTAATGATCCAGCTGATACTCACTGTTCTAATAATCTGTAAATAATATAACTTCTGAATCTTCTGAAATGACACAGTTAATGCTTGTACAGTATGCAGCTGTTATGTTGCATTTGACTTAAGCAAAAGAACTATAGAAGGAAAATTTGTCAGGCCAGGTGCAAAGTTTATAATCATAGAAGACATTAAGGAGCCATTTCAGCACTCTCCTACTTCCTTTATTTTTATGTCTGAGGAATATATCCATAACAGCCTTATCTTTCTGAGCTTAATACCAGCCTGGAGATTGCACTTCTTGCTGAAAGCAAAGAGATTTATTTTTCTGATTCCCACTTAATGTTTATTTCTTCCTTCCCTGTACCTCCTAGGTCATCTTTAACTTGATCATTTTAGATGCCTAGGCTTCTGCAGCATCAGTCAGACTTCTCTAACTATTGTAGTTTTTTTGGATCTTTTGTCACAAAAATTAGAGACTCACAATGAAAAGTGCCTCAAATATGACAAAAGCCACTTTTGCCCCTTATCAAAATTGGAAAACTTAACAGGCCAGATCAAGTTACTTGTTCATTGATAGATGCTGAGAGCTTCAGATCTCTTTTCCCATGTTTCCACATCAATCAGCATTTCAGAAGTTTTATGTTGATTTACTTTCTCACTCTAAACCAAACTTAGGAATTTTTAAATCACAGTTATTTTAAATGAAAACAATGCAGACTGAAACATAATTTCATCAGGCTGTGTTATACCTTACATACTTTCTCCAACTTCTGTTCATTATATCATAATGAACATAAATCTTTTGTGGTAGAGGCTGATTTCTAACTTTAAAAGTAGGCATAGTTTTTAATATAGCTTTGCCAGGGTTTCTGAACCTGGACCCTAGATCCAGACAGCATTTCTTCCATGCACCTACAGTGGTCATTGGTGTTAGTGCACAATGAGTTGTGTATTATGAAAATCACTACATTTAGCTCACTAATTAATCCCTCTTTTCACTTTCAATCACTTTAGACTCAGTCTGGTTTTTGCACAATATCATTAAAGCCTAAGTCCCATTAAAAAAAAAAAAGAACACCGAAATCTATGTCTTATTGACAGCCAGCACGATTTAGCTTGCTCAGTGTCAGATTTGAAGCTGCATTTGGGCACTTATGTGCCAAGCTAGCCTTTCAGAAGTAGCTAAATACTGAACCTCTGTAATCAAACTGTCAAAAATCTATACGAGAGTACTTTCTAGACCCATTCAGTAAAGATTCCTTTCTAGCTTGTTGATTGCCTAATGTGCATAGCAGTTGTACAGGTATTTCAGAAGTTGAAAACACATGCCTGAGCAAAGGGAAAAACAAGAAAAAAAATATTTGGAAGGAAGACATCTCCAGGTGTCTGCATTCCTCTCCAGGAATACAGAACATCTGCAGAAGTGAGACAGAGTGGGGGTGACTTCAAGAAAACATGGCACTAAGTGGAAGGATTAATCTTCTTCAAACTTTCTTTGCCTCTGTTCTTACTGATGCAAACTCTCCTGGCCTGTCATTTGCAGGAGGATTAAATGGATATTCCTGTTTTGAATCATGCTACTGAAAGATGTTTGACCTCCTTCTGTGTAAAAGTTGATGGATCATTTTTAATAAATCTGCTTCCAACTGGGCTACACAATAAGGGTGCAAGGGAATGAAACCTGGGGGTAAGCAGAGAGGGTACTACAGCATATGGAAAGTTTGTATAAAACTTATGATGTTAACATGACTTCTTTCACCTAAGGAGAACCTATAAACTTACCTATTTTCTCAGCCTACAAATTCCCTAGTATTTCCCTGGGGACGGCTGAATGGTTCAATTCAAAGGATTTTTTTAATTCTTGTAACTCTAATCTTCATCATTATTTCTAATTCCTCAGTACGAAACTAGAAATATTGATGATCTAATGCGTTTTACAGAGCAGCACACAACCGTCTTTATGGCACTTACATCATTATGTAATATATTATAAAGCAACTTGCATGTTGTAAAACTCATTAAAAAGATATATTTTTTTCTCTTAGCTTGAGTTCATGATGGCCAAAATTGAGGTGGAAAGCTATTAAAGTTCCAGAAATCCTAGCAGTACACGTTCCTTTCAAATGTTCTTTTCTGCCCTCTTGCTTGGTGTTTTCTGTCACATTTTCAGTATTTCTGATGTGGGTCTATTGAGAGGTAATTTCTCAGCACGGCAGCTGAAGTAAGACTCCTATGGGATTAGTAACCCAACCTTATAAATTGTTACCTGGTTTCTGTCATTTACGCTGATTTGGTCAGGACAGTTGCTAACTGAAAGAAAGTGGTGTAAGCCAAAGTGAAAGAAGAATGATACTGAAATATACTATAAAAAATATAAATTAAACTTTTGTCATAAATGATTGGATAGATTTTAACACTTGTCATCAACAGTGAGTTACTAGGCACTTTTTCTGGGAAAGTCCCAGAAAAAAGTAGTATGTTGAGCGTTTTTAAAATTAATTTAGTGCTTTTAGGTTCTTACTGTTTTCAGCACTTCTCAGGTTCCTTTGTCTGCTGCTCTCTTGTATGCTGTATATGCACATCTCACACTGACTTTGTGGGATTTTTTGGCTGCAAAGTAGACAATTACGAGGGCACATGCTTGGTGCTCTAGTGGCTGGCAAAATTAGGGAATGCCATTACCTTGAAAAACCAGCAGGAATGCAGTTCAGTTGTGTTCCTGTTGAAACTGGTTGATTTCAGATCTGTGTTTCAGACACAGACTGTAATTTGTTCTGCTGAAAGCGGCCACCCCACCAACTGCATCCCTCTTCACTTGTAATTCAAGAACTAGCATAGCCTGTCAAACCTAGCAGCATGGAGGCATATCCTGCTCTGCAAGTGTAGAGCAGTGTCGCTTAGCTGAGAGTAGCAGCTCCCTGTTCTCTGTGCTGGTCAGGCCAAATTGTAATACCAACTTGCTCATACAGGCAACACCAAAACACTATTGTTGTGTCTTCAGTTTAAATTGGAGATAAGCAGAAGTTAAAAGACCAGCTGTGTTGCACAATAAATTTACATGCTTTCTCAGTCATTTTTTAATGAGGTTACTGAAGAGATCTTGTCTTAACCTGAGCATGTAAACACCCTATCACTCACTACCTGAATACCCCAAGTTCCTACAATCTTTGGATACCAAGTAAAACTGAGTCCTTTCACTTGCCCAAGCCTTTGCTGTTGAGATTAATTTCTTACTGCCAGTCAAGAAAAAACATAAACTCCAGGTATTCAGAGAAGAGCAAATGCCCAGGTATAAAGCATGCCTTTACTTAGGATTCCCCTTGGTGGATGGGGAGATAAATGATGAAACATATTGCAGCATATTTAGAACAAGAGTGTTGTTTCTGCTTTCTGGGAAATATTGCTGCTGATTAAAAGCAATGCAGCTGCTTGGAGAGCGAAATAGATCCAATAAACTACAGGCCATACCCTCTCAGTGCTAATTAAGGTGTTAATTAAGAAATGTTATCTTGAGGAGGTGTAATTAAGGGAAGGAATCCTTCATACATTTTTGTGTACCAGTAAGCCACAGGTAAGAGATGGTAGTATTTTCAATCCTGAATTTTTTAATGAGAAGATGGATGGTATTTATTGTTTTAATTAAACCCCCTGCATATAGAGCCATTTAGTTAAAAAAAACCCCACCTCCACCTACTGATACATGAAGTCCAGTCTTTGTGACTGTAAGGAGAAGATGGGCTACTTTTATGATTTTTTCTCACTGCTTGGTTTGTATCAGTTAAAACAAATTTTGGGAGTGTGGTGAATCTCCCCTGCAGCTGTCTCAGCAGGAAAGGTGTTCTGGTGGTTCTCAGTCTCCCTACATCATCATGAAGCAAAAAGCAACTCCACCTCAGGAGACAAGGGAGTACTACGGAGACATTTTATGTTTCCTTTCATGTTCTGCTAAACCTGACAGATAGGAAACCTGTGGACTTGAAGAGATGGGATCAATGATTTGTTCTGAGCTTTCAAAACTAATACTAACTTTGTTAATTGACCATCTAAAATTAGGATTCTGGTCTGAATTGTATCCCCATATGCAATAGATATACATATAATAAAAATGGTAGAAAGACTACTGTTCAGGTGAGGGATGGGGCGTGATAAGCAAAACTAGAAAGGTCATACTAGACACCTGTAATTTCACTTGCCTAAAAACTGGAAACTGGTCTACACAGTGAACTTTCCCTTTGGAGGCCTTCTCTTTGCCTCTTTCATTTTTATGTTTTTTTCTCTACAGTACTGTAATCCGTGTCAATCTCCAGTAACTTGACTGCAGCCACCTGAGTCAAACAGGATTTATGCGGTGCAACTGAGGCTATAAACTGATTCAAACCCAATTTTCATACACATGTAATGGCTCTAGGATGCCTGCAAACAGGCTGCTCAGCTGGAGTTGAGTTCAAGCCAGTGAGTCTGTCCTGCTCCCCGGCACTGGTGCCTATTGCAAGCCCCAGTGGTACCCAGCAGGGATCAGCGGCTGAAAACTCTGGATGTGCATAAGGGAGAGATGGCCCACGGATGGACAGGTTACAGCCAGCTCAGCCTGAGATGGGACACTCAGTTTCTTTTCAAATGTGCCCCATCTGTACACACCTTTATTTTGGATTCGCTAGAAGGATGGGAATTGCTTCTACTAGCCTCCTTATCCTCTGTGGGACCCTTGCTCTGGTGAGAAGCCTGTTTAGGATCAGGCATCTCCCAGCCTGTGGTTTTTTTTCCACATAGGCCCTGTGTCAGGCTGACAAGGTTTTTTTTGTTTTTGTTTGTTTGTTTGTTTTTCTCTTCCCTTGACATTGGCTTGGAAGCTGGCCGTTTTCATTCATTTATTTAGTTATTAAACTGCGAACGGCCTTCTCCTACTTATTTCCTAGCTCCTGCCGGCCCGGGGTTACCTGTGAGCCACCCTGCCGCTCAGGAGAAGTTTCTCCTCCCTGCGCGCCTCTTCCTCATGAATCCTCCGCTGTCCGGCAGTTAATTTAGAACAGTGGTAAAAGCTCGCAGTGCTTGCTCCGGACGACAGGCAAGGCTGGAGGAAATGCCACGGAAGGGTTTAGTTTCTCTCTCCGCGGGGCCGGCGCGGGGCCGCCATCCCCGCCATGGCCGCCCCTGGCCCGCCGCACCGCGGGCGGCCTGTAGGGGGTGCAAGAGCTCCACTGAAGCCGCGCCGTCCCCTCAGGGCAGCCCCCGCCCGGAGCCGGCCTCCATCGCCCCGCGGAGCCCGGCGAGCCCGGCGAGCCCCTGGCAGCGGGCACCGCTCCGGCACGGCTCGGCCCGGCGTCAGCCGCCGTCCTGAACCCGCAGGTGTGAGACCTCAAAGGGGAGCGAGGCGGGGCTCACCCCCGCGGCTCTGCCCGACCCGAACCCCCCGCCCGCCGCGGGGGCACGGCGAGGGGCTGCGGGAAAGGGGGGTCTGCCCCGGAAAGGAGTGGCAAACTAGGTTCTTCCCCAGGAAAAAGAGATCAAGGGTGTGTTGACCATACAGGGGGAATAAAAAAAGGAAAAAAAAAAAAAAAGACAAAAAAAGTGTGTATAGATGTATATGTATATATACATATATATTTAGAATGAGAAAGCACTTTTGATGAGGATTTTGTTTATAAGTATAATTTCAGCTAGTATTTTCTCTTATCGGGGTGATCCTGTGAGAAATGTCTATTTTTTTTATTTTTTTATTTTATTTTTCTTTCCCCCTTGCGTTTTCCCGTTGCTATTCCTGTGTTTTTAAGCAGTGGTACATTTCAGGTTGGAAGCCCGCGCTGCCTTAATGCCGCTGAGGAGCCCGCTCCGCTTAAGTGATTGTCACTCAAATTAGTCCCATTGTTTTGTGATATATAAGTCGCCTTCTATACTGCCTGGATTAGTCAGTTCAATGGCAGTGACAAACACGGATTGTTTGTTGTCAGAGAGAGGATTCTCACATGGGAAAACACATGTACATCCAGTCGGGACACATGCATTTCTCACCAGAGGGAGAGGGGGAGAGATTTAGCAAACTGGTATTTATTGCTTGTTCTTGCATGCGCGTTTTGTGCGTTGGGTATCACAGCTTGACAACAGGAAATAAAGTATTGAAGAAGTGTTTGGGCACGTAAAGATGTGGCTCTCAAAGGATTAACAGAGCTCCTCTGCAGTTAAAAGTATGAACTGATTATTTATAGCTCTGAATTTTGTACACTGAAATTAGGGTTAAGCCTGAAAACAACAGGTACAAAAGGGAAAATCCAAATCTGTGCAGCCTGAGTTGGCAACGTTTAAAGGGAACTAAAGCCAACGGAAGCTGTGTGAGGCACTTGAAAAAATCATTTTGTTCCCACAGAAGTGCAAAAGCATCAGGGGAGAAAATTAATTCAATACTTGTATTGCATGATACAATATCAAATATTTAGGAAGAAGGTTAAGAAACATTATATAAGGAAGACTTCCCCAATTAAACATAATTAACAAAACTGATAATCTTGTAATGGAAGATTATAGTAATTTTCTTAAATATTTTCAGTCTAAAAAAAGATTGTTTGCACGGTGCTAACTTTAATATTTGCTGTGGTCTAAAGTGTAATTCTTTCTCTGAAGTAAGTGAATTTCATAATGTGTATCAATCCAGTCTACTTGGAAAAAGGGGAAAAAAACCCTAACAAAAACCCAGTCAATTTCTCCTCACTGTTATTATTAACTTTATTCCAGAACAAAATTATGAATTCAGGAAAGCTGACAAAAATTAGTTTTCTGTAGGTAAGCAAAGCTGGAAAAGTCATCTCTGCAAATTGGTAGTGCCTTAAGTTTTTCCAAGATTCCTGGTGAAAAATTAAGTCAAAAGAGTAACAAAGTTTTTGGCTATCAGAACAAGGGGGATCTTACTTTAACATTAAAAGAGGCCTCAGAAACTTTTTCATTTAATGTTCTGTTGTCTCTCTCACAGGAAATGGAATTTCACAAACCTGATCAGACCAAAACCTGGGTGAATAGTCCAAATAAATTTCCCTGTGTACTTCAACACATTTTTTCTTGTTTTTCTTTTTTCAAAAACTTCCTATATTCTCTTCTTTCAAAAAGCCCCATCTCTTTTAATCTAGGATGTTTTCATACACTAGAAAACAAATTTTAAACGTGTTTTCTCTGGTCATTTGTATAAAAAACAGATAATCAAATCAGTAAAATAAAAACCAAATCACTATATACTCTATTTCATCGTGTTTTCAAAACTAAGCAAAACCACTGAATTTTTTTTTTTCCTCTTGATTGCGAATCCATTACAGAATTTTTTTTCCCCTTTCTAGGAAAATAAGAAATTTGATCCCTTTATAGACATGAGGATAAGGCAAGGCATGAAAAGAAGAATGGAGTTCTTGAGTCTCTGTTTGAATCAACAGGACTGCTACAGTGTGAAGTAGGGCTTTTGCATGCACATGTTACCTGTGACAGTTGCATGGGATGCTCTATGCATTAGCATATACAGCCACAGTCTCAGTTGGATCAAGAGTCTGTTTCTTTATTGGTTTTGTGTGGGAGAAATGCTGCTTTCAAATGTATGGTTTTTATTACATCCCTGAATTTTATCTGTAGTTTGGTTTTTTGGTTTTTTTTGTTTGGGTTTTTTTTTTTTCCCCTGGAAGTTGGAATTGATCCCCATGTGCATAATTTCATTTGTAATTTTTCCTCACAAGCTGCCATAAAGAACATTCAAATCCTATTTATTAAAAGCAGTTGCCTCATGATAAAACTATTTTTTGAAGAGGCAACACAGGCTTTTCTCTAGGAACTACTCATGTTAATGACATTTGTTTCAGGGAATAAAACAACTCAGAATGAATCATGAAGTTATTAATGATTTACTAGATGAAAACATACCAAAATAGATTTTTTTTTTTTTTTAACTTGCAACTTCTATTCTGTTGTAAGTTTTCTCTTGCTTTGCATTGAGCTTGCGAGCAGAAAGCATTAGGGGGAATTTCATCTTGATTAAAGATTGACGTGCGTAACTCTTGGTGCACCGCAATGAAAATATGCCCCTCAGAGCAATGGCACTTGACCTTTAACAATCGAAGAGCCATTTAAAATCACAAGAGGCACACAAGTCAAAAATACAAAACCGCGTGTGACCATTTTATGAAAAATTATGAATGAATGCATTCATCAAAAACAGTTAAGGAAATCCTGAAGGCACTGTGCAATTTGTGTCTTGTGGCAAAGTAATTGATTGTGTAGGTTGTATGTTTTTACAAGGAGGAAAAAAGAAACTTTACATACGTAAATGGAAGGAAATGGTGAAAGATATCATCCAACAAGTTTGCAGAATAGCTGAAAAGAAACAGAACTGAGCCAGCATGTCATACGATGTCTCACTCAGACCCATGATAAAAGCTCTGTATAGGCCTCTGAAGAATGAATTCCATAGGTCGAGTACCACTGCCATTAAATATTACAGGTGCTGAGGTTGTTTTTATTTCTTCACTGTTCCTTTTGAAGTTATTCAGAGTGTGAATATCAAGTAACATTTTTAATGCTGTGATGATAGATTCTCTTTTCTATAGTGTATTTTGCAGCTAGGACAGCCTTTCCATTGCCGAATGCAGATGTGGCTGTAGGGAAAGGCAAAACTCCCTTCTTTGATTATATTCAGTTATCTAACCTGAAAATCGCAGCTGCATATTCTGCATTGGTTCCATAGAGTAAATTCCCATTTGATTTCCAGAGAAAATCTGTGCACAGGCTGAGTCAAGGATTGCAATAGCAATCCACAGAGGGAAAAAAATTCTTCCTGTATGTGCTGCTGCTGCAGGCTGCTATACCAGGTTGTCAGTTCTGAAGCACAGAGCCAAATTCAGCCTTGTGCTACCTTTTTTTAGACTTTTTGAACTCAGTGACACTATGGAGGGTAAGAAATTTGTTTTCTACTTACTAGGAAGCTGTTTAATGTGAGATGTATGGCAAAAAAATACCAGCTATGAAATGTAAATGCTGAAAAATGGCATGACTGTTTAACTCCTTGTTACTTTGCAATCCTCTGGACAAAAATTGGAGCTGACATTTCTCTTTGATCTGGTTTACCCATCTCACTCTGCTGCTATCAGCGGTGTGTGACAGCAGCAGACATTAGCTAGGAAAGAGGGAATAGGGAAGAAAGAAATGTAATCCTCCCCATGGCCTTCATGGGAGAATAGTGAATTAGAGCCAGACGTTACACTTTCAGGTGGACTTAAAAGACAATGCCCTTCTCCCAGCAACTATATGTGCATGCCAGGATATTGGGGAACTCAGGCAAATGGACTCATTTATTGAAAAAATTAATACATCAAGGCAAAAAGACAGAAGACAAATTGAAAAAGGTCAATACACCTGAACCCGTGCTGTAAATTTGATGTTTTGTTTCATTCTGCTTAGATTATGTTATAGAAATCAGGATGTGCATCTTATCCATGAGAATATCTTGTTTTTGAGTTTTGCCATATTTTTGGTCTCTCTGGCAGAGAAGGGGAACCTTTACCAAAGGAATGGAGCAACTTACCTCTAGTAGACACTATTCCTTTCAGCGTCAAGAGGAAACGGCTAATGGTAAGTATTGATAGAATTGAGTAACTGGGAGAGGGTTGGATAGGGAGCAGCTTGCAGAATTTTAGTATAAAGTTATCAGGACACCAAAAGAAGCTATCAGAAGGCAGATTTAAACCACCTACACAAAAAAAAAAAAAAAAAAAAAAAAAAAAAAAAAAAAAAAAAGTTACAGACTCTTTAACCGGAGACTATAAAAAGCAGTGAATGCAGTCAAGAAACACAAGTCCGTTCATGTTAGAAACTGTCCAGCCTTTCTTAACTTCTGGCAAGTGCCCACTACTCCTCTTAGTTGGAGAAAATATTTATTACCAACTAGCTGATGAGTATGGTGGTTCTGATGCTCCTTTTGTGATTTCAGCATTTTCAGTATGGGTTACTGAAAATTGCTTTCGTTTCTAAGACTCAAATCCATCATGCCTTCCCGTGTTACTAGTTCAGGAAAGGAAATGCCAACCACTATTTTATATTTCTATTGTATATTTAATTTAAAAAATGTTTATGTTAGCATAGACATGCAGCTACTCTGCTGATCATATCAAAGCTTAGGGAAGGCTTCTAATACAGAACGTTGTATCCCAAACACTGTAATTTGTTTATCTAATTCCAATCTATTTTTTTCTACTATTCTCCATTTTCATTTCCTTTACATTTTAAGAACATTACAAACTATCAGAAGAACTAAAATAATACTTGCCATTTTAAATTACAAATACTTTTCTCTATTTTGCCATAATTTCTAGCATGTTACACAGTCTGGTTTACTAAAGTCAAGCTCTATATTTTGGTTGATTAATCAAGAAGGAAAAAGAGACAGTAAGCTTCTTGCCCTTATGAGGATTGTAGCCGTTTCTTTCAGTGATCTTTGTAATCAAGGGCATGGAGAAGATCAAGGCACTGAATACCATTCTTGCCTCACTCCTTTACTGCTAAAATTACCCTTCAGGAATCCCAGGTCTCTGAGGACACTGAGGAGAGTCTGGAGAAAAAAAAACCTTACCCTTTGTGAAGGATCAACTTAAGTACACTAAATAAACTGGGCATAAACAAGCCTGTGGGACCCAATAGGACACTTCCACAAATGCTGAGGGAGCTGTCTGATGTCATCATGAGGCTGCTCCTGATTTTCTTTGAGGGGTTGTAGGCCTTTGGGGAGGTCCCTGACAACTGAAAGAAAGCAAATGTCATTTTCTGGAATGGCAAGAAGCAAGCTCTAGAGAACTACAGACCAGTCAGCCTTGCTGATTGTGTGCAACGTGATGCAGAAATAATTCTGGAAAGTATTTCTGGACATAAGAAGGACAAGATGTAATTGGGAGTAGTCAGCTTGGCTTTAGTAAGGGGAAATCATGTTTGATGAACATTATAGCCTTCTGTAATTAGATGACTGGCTTGGCAGAAAGCAGTGGCTGTGAAGCTTCCAGTGTTGCCATCTCTGGCTTCTTCACTGACGTGATACAGAAGAGTGAGACAAAAGGACAGGTGATAAAAGATGGGTGGGTGGGTGAGAGTCACATGCATGAGGGCCATCTGGAGTCTGGTCACTAGTTCCTTAATCCAGAGTTTGCTAGTAAGGCCAGTACTGTTCAACATAGTCACTAATAACCAGGATGATGGGATGGAGTGCATACTTGGCATATTTACACATGAGAAGTGATTGATACACCTGGTGGCTGCACTGCCATTAAGTGGGATCTTGAAAGGTTGCTGAAGTGGGCGAGTGGGAATCTCCAGACGTGAATGAAAGAAAATAAATGCCAAGCCCTACCCCTGTGGAGCAAGGAAACACCAGGCATCCCCATGAACAGGCTGGGATCTGATTGGTTGGAAAACAGCTTTGCAGAAAAGGCTGCAAGGCTCCTGATGATCACAAAGTAGAATGTGAGCCACAGATTTGCCCTTGTGGCAGACAGCCAGCAGTAGCCACTCTGCATTAGAGTTTCACCAGCAGGTTAAGAGAGTGATTCTTCTCAGCCATGCTGAGAACACATCTGGAATTTTGTGTCCAAGTCTAGGATGTCCAGTGAAAGGGAGACTTAGACATTCAGGAGCAAGGGTAATGAAGGGTTTGCAAAGATGCTGAAGAGATTGTAGCCTCTGGCATATGAGAGGCTAAGCTAGATGGGATCACTTAGGCTAGGGAAGAGAAGGTTCAGAAGCAAACCATTGTAATATGTGAGAGGAAGGAACAAAGACGATGGAGTCAGACTCTTCTCAATGGTATCCACTAAAAGCTGAGAGGTTATAGGCACAAACTGAAACACAGAAAATTCTACTTAAATGTAATAACAGAAAAAATTCACTGTAATGGTGATTGTTCACTTGACCAGGCTGTCTAGAGAGCTTGTGGAAGTCCCCATCCTTGGATATTCTAAAAAATGAAGCTGGTCAGTATCCTGTTTTAGCTGACCTAGCTTGTGAAGTGATGTTGGACTAGATGATCTCTAGAAGTGCTTTCAAATCCTAGAGCAATTGTGATTCCATGAGAATAGGCAGCTATACCGACTTGAGAAGTAGCTTCAATGAAGTGCTATATTGGAAAACAAAGGAGTGGGATGTGTGCAACTCAGGAGAGTATTGCACGTGGTAGTGATGACTAGGGGCCACAACAGGACATCTACAGTAAATAGAGGTTTTGCTTGGTGCTGTGCCATACTATATGGACATGTCATATTTTGGCAGTGTTCCTCCCTGGTGTGTTTGTAACATGGATATAACTAACACAGATTTCATAAGTCCAAAAATGTCAGTGGGAGATCATTGTTGAGTGACCTGTATGTAGAAGAGATTCCAAGTCTAGCCTCAAGACATTGATCTGGAAGTACATACAGAACTGCAGCTGAAAAAAATCTAGTGGGGGTTAACAGTTTACCAGTGCTGCTTCTAGGTAATCAAGTCAGGATGCATGAATGAAAAAGGTGCATTCATGGGGGGTGGGAGGCAGTGACAAACAGAATCACATGTCAAGGGGCACAGTGTATAGGCTTCAGTATGGGGAGTTGCATCCTGAGAAGCAACTGATGCCGACAGTGGAGTGTTTGAATTGGCAAAACTGAGGCAAAACACCAACAATATGCTCCTTCAATATGTTAACAGGGAAGTAGTGAACAAATATATAGGTATATCCATGCAATCAGTTCTAATATCCTCATTTTAAAGGGTGCCCAAATCGGAGAGAAGACCCACAGCAATTATTTGAGGCCCAGGAGGAGACATTTTACTACAAGAACATTAAAGATCATTCTGCTTATTGTATTAAGAATGTCAGAGGTGGTTTGATCTCACTGTAAAAGTAATGTCAGGAGAGATAGTGTAGGATACTAAAGGTTCTTTAATCTAGTAGAGAAAGGCATAATTAAAACCAATGGCTGGAGGCTGAGGCAAGGCAGAGTCATCTGAGAAATCAAGTGCACAATTTCACAGTAGGTCTGAGAAGCCCTTGAAACAGATTATTGGAGTAAAGTGGTGGCTTTTCCTTCTCATGGCATCTTCAGTTCAGGACTGGATGTCTTTCTGGAAGATGTTTTGTCAAGCTATTGGGTCGCCTACAGTGAAAACAAGATGAAAGGCAGGCTTGTTATTGGTCAGGAGGTCAGTTTTGGCTGATATTGGATGCCCTACTGGGGAGTGAAGAACTCTATCCCATTATTGACTGTATGAAATTCTTTAAGATTAACTGGATGGTACAGCAAAATAAGTGCTTTTGGCCTTAAAATCTATGGTTTACATTAGGGGAGTGAAAGTACCCTTCACTGGGTATTTCTAACGTTGACTGTCCTGTCCTGCCCTGCTCTGCCTGAATAACAGACAACATTGCAACCACCAGCTCCATGACCTGATCTGGTGTCTTCAAACAAGGGTTGTGTGTGTGTTATTGTATTCTAAATATTGTATAAACTGAGTTTAGAAATGCAGAACTCAAGGAGCAGTTTCAAGGTACTTCAGAATAGTGTATAATACTTACATAAAGATGATAGAACTATAAAGCTCTCTCTAAAAATGAATCCATTTTAATACAAGGCGTCAACAGGTTAATATTTTATAGCATAAATACTGGCAGACAATCCCTGCATTCTTCTTACATTTTCATGAGCTCAGTAAACTGAAACAATAATCTTAATAATAATGAAAAACACGACTAAATTACAAGTTGCAGAGGCTATTGTCAATTTTACAAATCCAACAATAGCCTGCAGGGTTCCAGGTTTGTTTCTAGCTGCTCAGGAAGCTTGCGTGATTTGCTCACACATTTTTTCTTATACCCCAGAGCTGTGCATCTGCTGGAATCAGGGATCTAATATTCTCTTTGAACTTCCTTAGCATCCTAGTGCATGCTGTGATCTATAATTAGTGCATGCACACACACAGACACACACACACACCAGCTGCATTAACTCCTAAATGGCAGAAGCTTTGCTGTGTCCATCACCTGGTTGAGGTGCTGCACAAGAAGAGTACAACTGTTGCTGTAACCTTGAGGGTGAAAGTCTGCTCTTATGACTTGTATCCTTAGGGGGATACAAAAATAGAAAACACAACTTTTTGGGTTTTAGGTGTGATACTATGATGCAGTTTTCCAAATGTGAAACACCTGGGATCAAGGAGGTGATGTAAATTGCACAGAAACCTAAGCTGTTTCAGCTTCAATTATTGATAAAAGACATGATTGCTAATGCCCCTGGAAAACGAAGATGCTTTGTTTGTCTGTAGGGCATCATGGCTAGGCCGTGTCAATATTATCACTTCTGGAGAGGGATCTTTAGAATCAGAAGGTATATTGCTGGGGTTTTTTGTTTCTTTTGTTGTTGTTTAAAGCCCAACCAAAAATCACCAAACAGCCAACCCAAAAATAAACAAAACAAAACACACACACCCTTCCAACCAACTAAACTTATAATTATAAGTGGGATAAAAATGCAGGTAAGTCTGACAAGTTGTGCCATTTGTGGGCATTCTTTCTAGAGACGTTTAAATGAGTCCTACCCACCTATCTAAAACAGCTGAATAGAAATCACCGAATTCCATGGTAGTTCCCATTTGCATAGGAAACTCAAGTCTCAGAAGGCTGCCAGGTGCTCCACTGTGAGCTTTTAATAGGTTTCTTGGGGAAGAGCAACACTTGTTGAGTAATTGTTTGTAATTAGGAGTGCTCTCGTTTCTGCTAATGATGGTGATTCACACAAACCTGCATTTGTTTTGCAGTAATGAGCAAGACATTAAACACCTCATATCCTCGAGATTGCCAGTTTCAATGGCAATAAATATAATAAAGATAAATAATAACGGGAGGAGGTGAGCAGATATATAGAGGGGCATTGATAAAAGATTCATCCTGGATTGTAAGCAGACATATGGAGGGATCATGCCTGTATGGATTTGTAGATTTTAACATTTTAGTTGCATGCACTTAAAGAATCATGTTCTGTCCCATTTAGCAACATAGCTATGGACCTGTATACTGATATTGTTGGGGTTATTCCAACAGGTATGTTTGAAGCGTTTTTTGAGAGACTGAAGAAGAATCTCTGTTACAGATCTTTGAGATGTTAAACTCTAGTAATAAGAGAGACAAGACCCCAGGTTAGCAGAAGGCTGCATTCCCAACAAGGAATTCACTGGTAAAACTTTATCAGTGTCTTAAAAGTCTAAAATAATCGCAAGGCAAGGTATTCATGTTCCTGACACTGGTTTTATTTTTTCAGCATGCTACTGAAGTGTGTCAGGCTGTCCCTAAAGTACAATATATATTTTTGTGAAAATTACAATAGTTTGCACCAGTTTCCTATTCTGTCAATTCTTGGAAAGTCAAAGATTTGGAAACTTCTTGATGCAGAAGGCATACACTATTATTTCCCAGATTATTAGATAACTGTTATTCAAGCTGAGTTTGCTCTTGCTTTTACCCTTCCTTCTCTGACACAATTAGAAGGACTTTGTATACATATAAATATAAACAAAAGGAGAAACAGAATGTAATTCCAAAAGTTCAGGCCTCTCTGGTTAGCAGATGGCCCAAAGTTTAGTGAGACTCATGTTGGAGTGTAGGGTGTATAGTCAGGATGTGTTTTTAGTTTCCAGGGTGAATAATAGTGATTGCATTAAGCACACTGTAACCATATTGTTCCAAGAGATAAGCATCACAGAATTACACTTTGATTTAAAACCATAACTGAATGCCCAGGTGTCACAGCAAGATCAGAGGATACCAATGGATTTCTGGAACGTACGTGAAATCCTTCACTTACTTCCTTGCTCCATCCCACCTCCGAGAGTCCTGACTTTGAGTGTCGTGCAGGCCGAGCTCTCCATAGGTTGTGGCCGAGGGGACCTACAAGTGATTGGCTGGGTTTCCTCTCAGCTAGGCTGTAATCTAACTCATGTTAGATTAAGCACATTTTAAGGATGTGGTGAAATGCAGTCAATGTGTTCTATAGTCACAGGATTCATAACGTTACTTACCAGCTGCAACTTTTACGCAATTAATGTATTAAGCTAATCTTATTATATAAGTCCATGTAAAGTTTCTTCCCTCTCCAACTAGCTTCAGCTAATATTTAGAACAAAAACATGACCATTCATTATAATTATTTATTTAAAACAGAGAAACCAAGATATGACTACACAAAGAAATAAAATTGTCAGAAAGTTGGTGAGTTGTTTGTTTTGGGAGGTGTGGTGTTGATTTGTGGATTTGGTGGGGGGGGGGTTTCTGTGATGTTTTGTTTTGTGTTTTGTTTTTTGTTTTTAGAAAATTATCTTCAATAGGAAAGCTACCTAACAGCAAAGAAAGAATTAAGTTTTGTCTTGTGCTGTTCAAACTAAATGCAGGAGTGCAGGGAGATCTAACTCACTGCCTGAAGATTATTGCACTTCTCCATGGCAATTTCAACTGATTCAGGTGAGTTTTGAGGAACACTTGCTGCATGAATATGTAGACCTGCCTACCACGTCATCTTCCACTTGCCTCTGAAGTGTGGATTAATAGTACTTAATTTGGTGCTTGCAGATTCTGGAATGAACATAAACTATTAAATAATCCCTCCAACCTCTACTCTAAAACATTGCAATATGTCTCCCTCTCTCACATGCAAGTTGTTTCAGTTTCCTTAGAAAAGCAAATGTGAAGCTATTTCCAGTCAGTAAGTGTATGTGTGTTAGCCCTGCATGTATATCTCTATTGATGTTTTTTCTACAGTCCTTTACAAATGCACGGTGTGGATATATTTAGGTTTTTAGCTCCTTACACAGTTAGAGCATATCATAAAGCCTAAAGTAGATCAGTCAAAGGCACCAAAGGAGTTTCCAGGTTCATTTGATTCAGAGAACCAACTGAAAATTTCCTTTACAAGTACAGTACACTGGGCCTTTAGCTATAGTGAACCACTGGAAAGCGATAGTTTATCATTCACAGCAGTGAAAAAGGAGGTCATACAAGGATCACCTCTCCAATGACATAAACATGAGACTTTTCTCACAAGCTGTCAAACTTCAATTGTTGGTGAGATCTGTTGTGTCAGTGTTTCATAATAATTGCTTCTAAGTCTTGTTAAGGGTCTAAAACAAATTACCTGAGTGACATGCTTTTGGCACCAGTGAGGGGAATACATACTGCATAACAGACTCGCCTATCAAGATTTTCTTTTAGTTTATTGCAGCAATTTTACTATTACTTTCCATTATTTGAAATACAATAATAAAAGTTGCAAGTTGTCACATGTTCACAAGGAAACATTTGTTCCCCAGATAATAGTCTAGTTGGCCAACATAAGCTCATTCATAGCAACAGACTTCATTTTAAAAAGGAGTATTTTAAAACAAACGGAAAAAAGTTAATCTGTTCAGTTATGAAGGCTATTCTTTAGATTTAAATAGTATATTGGCTGTCTATCAGCCTCTACTTCTTTTACAACATATACTATAAGTGGATGGCAGATTATATGTATTAATGAAAATCAACAACATACCCATCCAAGCCTACAGAGACACACCTATCTGTGAAAGCATATAAAATTAAATACAGTTTTATGATTTATATGCATTTCCTTCTTAATAGCCATGGAGAAAAGTAAAATGTACTTCAAACTTGCAAAATGCTGATCATGTTTGATTATGTATAATGAGATTTATATAAGAGTGTGGAAAGGGATTCTAGGCTTGGAGTTTTGTTAGTTTGGTTTTATTTTTCACTGATCAAACATGGAAATAAAAACTCCACCTGAAAGAAGATTGGGCCAGCTCATCTCCTTTTTACTCTGTTAAGCATATTTCATACAGAAGGTCAGATAGGTGAGCACTGTACCTTGCCAAACATAGAATGTCAGCAGTGAGTCAATTTAAGTGTAAAATAACCCAGAGGCAGAAAAGAGGGACAAATACTTGATTACTTACTTTTGACTGCCACTTCTTTAAGCTTTTATTTAAAAAACAACCAGTCAAAACCCTTCTCTGCTTGCAGGGCCCTGGTCTACTTTTCAGGCACAAACTGCTTTATGGATTTGATAAACAGGACACATCAACTAACAATTTAAACTCCAAAGCCATAGGAGTAATAGGTATGCGGCTTTTTCCCAGAGGCTTGAAGTTAAAATGCTACAAGCGCTGCAGAATGGCAGCTAAACACATGTCCCTTGGGCTCCGCAAGGTTTCATTCTGCACAATGATGGAAATGTGAAAAACAACTTGAATGCAGATTTGGCCGTTTCCACCAAGCTGCAAAAGCCTTGAGGATTTTGTTGTTTATGTCAGGGGATCAAACTTCCATTGCTCAGTTTAAAGCAAAAAGTTACTGTGCTAAACTTCACTTTTTTACTTTGTCCAGGGCAAAGGAAATAGAAGTCTTAATTAGGAGCTTGTGGACTTGATGTTGTCCTTGAAATGGGAATATTACATTGCGTAACAAAATTATCTAGCTTTTTTTTTTTTTCTTTTTTTTCCTCAGAGTTTTTCATCGTGCTATCATGCTGCTCTTTATTCGAGTTGCATTGCTGGTGACTGATCTTTTAAGCATCACCCCAGTACATGGATTTGATGCAATCTCCTTCTCAGTTGCTCTTATATTGCAGTGTCCTTTGCTGTTACTTGCTCTTTTCATTACCTGCAGACTGACAAGTCAACATCCTGTCCCTGTGCCTCCAGCCTGGCACAGCCAGGGCCTGGGATGTGGTGGAGATGCTCTCTGACCTGCACTGTGCAAGCTCTTCTGAGTATGCTGAGCTCACTGAGGGGTTTCTGAATGGTGCTGTTTAGAAAGATGGGCTCTTGCAGAGAAGCAGTATTTTTCCATGCAATAGGAATTATTTTTCACTAACAGCTTTAATTTTAGGGATTTGTGTTGTTATATACTTGATGATTAGCAAAAATGTAATTACCTTAGAATTGCATTTGCTAGGTGCTGGTAATGTTGCAGGACTAAGGACTGCTGCACTGGCTGAGGCTTACACTTGCAGCTTGCTTCTGCCTTTGTAGCTTACTGTAAACAGCATAAAAGCTGTAGTGTGTAGGGACTGATTAGTATTCTAAAATAGTTTAAGAGCCCTCTGATGGGCCTCCTTCACATGTATTGTGTAAGTTGTGAGTACCAGTGCCAGAGGAGGCATAAATTAAGCCATGTATGTTAGTGAGCTGTTGGCGAAGGCAGTGTTATGGGACTTTCTCTGTTAATATATTTGTAATATATTGAGTCAGCAGCAAAAATGCAACAATAGCCTTTTCCAGTAAGCAAAGAACCCTATTTCATTATGTGTTTGCACTGAACAGGAATAAGCGTAGACCACAGTGTGGTCTTCATTCCAATGAGGGTTCTGAGCATGATTGCAAAATAATGCTAATAATGCTAAAAAGTGGTTGACATCATTATGGTGGATATATGTATGTGGATTTTTACAACTCCTCCCATAGTCCTTGGCATCAGACCACCATTCTGCAAAAACAAAGTCATTCCACTTCATTTCTAAAATAAGACAAGCCTTTACCTCTTGCTGAGAAAATACTGTCCTACAAAACTGTGCACCATTTATCACATATGGCTTGTCAACCCAAACCAAGCACTTTTCTTAACAGCCCACAAACTGACAGTGAAAAATATTGTTCTGTCATATTCTGTCCTCCACTTATATACTAGAAACAACCGTATTTCAAATCCATTGTTCAGCTATGATCTGGACAGCCCAAACTACACTTCCCACCCTCCAAATATATAGTGGCTGTAAAACTACACAATTGCTCCCTGATTTACCTCCTGATTTAGACCAAATGCCACAATATGACAGCATTATGGTACATGAGCAGTTTCATATCTAATTACTGTAGTTAGGCTCTCAGTCTAGTAAATTTCAAGTTGTTCAATAACTAGATTTGAAGAGTACGGATTATTATTATTAGTTATTGCTATCAACTGAGATAGGTTGAAGTTCTGGGGACAAAGTATGTCTTGAATTTTATTTCAGACTTTCTTAAATTCTTAAAACTCATTAAAATCTAAAAGTTTGTTTTATCCATGTAGAGACATATCTTTGAGACTACAGAAGAAAGTACTTTGCAGACTAACTAATAACTCTGTAAATCTTACCTCTGTAAATCTGTCAGAAAATAAAGAGTAAAATATTTTGTCATAAACTTCTGTGGTACAGGAGGTAGTCTTTAAATTTCAAATTTATTTTTCCTGTGTAGTAGAAGATACACATTCTGTGAAAAGTCCACTTGGGCCTTTTTATAAAGATGATTTGCCAGTGAAGGCCAGTGAATTTACCTAGCCTCAGGCTGAACGAGAAGAATGGCCATTGCCTTTCTCATCCTTATTCTTCTGAGTAAATTTTCGAGTAAGTGTATCTCTGTTGTTCATAAACTTCATCAATCCCATCCCAATCCTCCAGCAAGGATCCATGGTAGACAATAGCTATTTGACACAAAGTGCTTATTTGTGTCATAATATTGTCTTGTCACTTATTGCTCAGCATTGTGTCTGGCTCAAAGATAAGTGATCCATCCTCTGCTGAGAATTTGGGGCTGGTTCTTACACCAGAGCAAGCAAGCTGACTGGGCTGATTACACATTTGTGGCACCTCTACTAGTCTATTTCCTTCTGAATCTTACACCTGTAATTAGTGTATTTTTGCCCTCTGTTTGTGAGGGACAACCTTTCCTACAGTAACCTGAAGGAACGCTCAGATAGGCTGCTGAATATCAATTAAGTCTTATTGACTTCAGTGACACAGGATATGACCGTCACCTCCTGTGATTTATACCACGCTGTGAGCTAAAATATCTTTTGCAGAATGACGATCAGTGCACTTTTCTGACAGCTAATTATGTGACTCTCACAATTTGGAAGTACTAAACAAGATTTCTGTTATAAACAACATCATAAATCTAGAATAATTCAAGTTTTATTGTAATGTATTGCATGGACCTTTAGATCATCTGCTGAGGTTTCCTTGCATCTTTCCTTCTGTCTGCACTGGTGGAGGAGTACTGGCTGGATCTAGGCCTACTGTTTCTGCTCTCATATATGCCAGGTTCTGTCAGTAAAATCCCAGGAAACAAAGAAATTAATTAAGTCTGTAACTTTGTCAAACCAATTGAGTTCAGGTGGTTCTCTGATATATAAAAATGATCAAGCATTATTTTGAATATTACGTTTTGGGTTTTTTAGTTAAGGAGTGCAATACTAGTGTCAGAGCTTTTGTATTGCTTGCTTTAATCCATTATGAAATCATGTGAACAATTAGTATTAGTTATGTTTTTCTACAACAAAAATCAGCATTTTTGAAATTGTTTTTAACAGTAGTTTTATCTCACAGTGTGACCAGGGAAAACAAGCAAGTTGTTCGTACAAGCACAGAGAGATCAGTGATGATGCACTGTAGTGTTTACCAGATCAGCCAATCAGACCTATAGTAAACTTATGAGCTAAATGAAGTCAGACACTGCAACTACAAGGCAATTTCCTTTTCTGAATTGGGATCAATATTTACTAGCTTTCTACAATGTTGCTTATGCTTGCTTGATCAGCATCTGCTTCTGAAGACCATTGATTGTGCAGAAGGCTTTTTCAAAGGCAGATAATGGTCTTTTCAAATACACTTTGTATTGATCAGCAAAAAGAAAGTTTTTTGATGGTGCAGAGTGCAAAAGCCATTTATAAGGATTAAGGACAGTGATATGTCACTGTGGGTCACAGTGAGGTTGAATTAATATGGGCTAATGCATGTTCTACTTTTGAAGACAATAGTCAAAAATATTTGAGGATTTAAGTAATAGTATGCCTCTACTTGCAAAATACCTGCTATGCTATCTCCAGGGAATAAAGCCTTTCTCCTTCAAAAATGAATTGGTTGTACCTACTCCCCCATCTCTTTCCACCTGACTATACATATTCTATGTCCTATGACAAATTAATATATTAACTTGATGGACTCTGGAATTTGATAAAACCAAAAAATATTTGATTTTAGGCATTTTAAACCAATATGAAATAAAGAGGGATGAATGCAGCCAGAATTGTAATGATAAAACAATTACCTTAGGGTGAGACCTTGGGCTTTCACAAAAAAAACCAAAACAAGATTAATCCAGAACTAATTTCAGAGACTTTCATAAGCCTTCCATTTGATTATTCTCCGTGTAATTTCATGTTTGAAGAACATGGTGCATCTGAATTTTGTGCTAGGAATCCAAGAGTGTATTCTGAAAGTCAGTCTATCATTCTGAAGGGAAAAAAGATGATGGGATTATCACAAAGTGTTTGGTATAAGAGCTGATGCTCGGAGAGTTTAATAAAGGAGGTGAGATTTCTTCAAGTATTTCCTAAACCAGTTATGCTTCTAAAATAAGCAAAATGGAAAGAGTGTGTATGGTCTGCTGGTGTCTACATCTCTCCAACAATAGTAACTGCAGCACGTCTATGAAATAAGCATTTGGTTTCTTAGCTGGAGTTCTCTGCAAGTGCCAAGGTTGATCACTGGAATATGGCACATACCTCCCATTAAAGTAAACAGCAGTGGCATATATGTTCAAGGACAAAACTCTACTCTGAGTCTTTTAGCAACATCTGTAAGATAATGTTTTACTGACAGGAAATGTCTGTCTCCTTAGTCCTTGCCAAAGCTCTTTATACATCCATGAATCTTCTTTGCAAAAATCCAAAAAAATGAAAGAGGGTATCTGCAGAGGGACTTTCTGTTGTCTTAACTAAAGGAAATTGATGACGATTAAACAGTTCCCTTGCCATATCACTAAAACTCATACTCATAATTTCTGAGTTTTCTGAATATGCATACTATGGGGTTGTTGGCTCCTTTATCAGGCACCTTCTCTCCAGTGGTCATGTTGCATTAAAACAGTCTTTTCTCCAGCAGGAACTTCCCGGTGACCCTTTTGAAGATGGAAACCAGTATAAGCTGGTACTAAATTTCCTAGGCATTCCTGATAGTCCTCATAGACTGGATGCATTTAAAATAAAGAAAATACAAGCTGGAGTGTTGTTAACATTTTGAATCTAGTTATAAGTGTCCAAGGAAATTGATTCTGATCCCAAATGCATAGTCACACTAGCACAGAAGCAGCCTGGGAAGGCTGAAGTCTTTCTAGAGTGGCCAAGTTTATCTGTGACAAGAGCTTGACTGAAATAGAAAAGAAGCTACTTTTGTTTTTCTCTCTCAACTTCTCATACAGAAATCAAGACTTTTCCAAATTTGACCCTGAGGCTTCCTTCGACAGTTTACTTTTGTTCTCTTGGAGTCATTGAGATTTTTTTTGTAAGCTTTCCTTGGTATTCATCCACCTCAGGTCACTGGAGGACATCACCAGCTCCAAATGTTTTATCATTCTTCTTCTTGTAGTGCTATTTTACAATATATTTAATATAGAGGATCTTGTCAAAGTGAAATCTAAACTCAGTTGATCTGAGAGTTTATCCTTTATGGTTGTTTCCTTCTGTCCAACTGAGTAGCTCTGAAATTTTATCTGTTTTCAGATATGGTTTTTACTCCTGTTTCACAAGGGTGGTATGTCCTTACCAGATCACAGTTTAGAGCCTCACCCCTGTCTTCAGATGTCAGCTGCTGCTTTAATTCTAATTATTTTTTCCTAAGGCATAGCATATTTGGTTAAATTAATTATTACATGTCTGTATTCATATGTCATCCTAATAAGAATAGAACTTTTGCTCATTTCCCACCCTTTAGGGTATCTAGTCAGTTAAATAATTTTGAGTTTATGTGTGAAGAATTTCTTGAATACACATGCATTATGCATTTAAAGGTCTGTGGTCTTCACATTTAGCAACTTAGTGCCTTTCAAAGAGGTCACTACTTCTGAGACAAAAGACATCTACCACTGGTATCAATATTTGTCATATTAGTTTTCCCATGAAGGTTCTCTCTATTTTGCAGATATCATAAATGACAATATTAAGCTTTCTAACAAATTTTTTAACATTTGTATATCTCATGTCAGTGGAAAAAGTATCCACTGTCACCATGATTAATGAGCAAGTTCCAGTGGAAGAAATAACATGAATACTCTGCACACAGAGGTATTGCAATAGACATTTTATTACCTATGTTTACAAATGAACCAAATAACTGCACACCCACACAATATGTGTTTATAGTTGATCTAATTGAAGAAAATATGCAAAGAATTGCAGTTTTCACAAAACCAATAATTGCTTGTTGAATATGCAAAGCTAAACTCAGTGCCACTTAAAACTATCTCAATGAAAAAAGCCAACTAAACAAAGTCCCAAATTTGCAAAGAAACCATATTTGTCATCTTGAGTGAGAAAAAGAACTTTTTTTTTTTAATTATAGAAAGACATCGGAAGACTGAGATGATATTATTATTATTATTATTAGGCGTAAATCTATTGAGGATGTGGAAAAATAACATAAATTTCATGTGTAGCCATTGTCAAAAAACCCTGTCTTTACTCTTCAAAACAATATTTTTTGTCTTGTAAAAAAAATAAACATTTTTTTTTTACTGGGGCAAAAAGCTTAGTGCTGCATTTTGATTTACATATTAAGTGAAAAATAAATAACTTTAAATATATACATATTAGCACAACCTATGGTTATATCTTTTTTAAGACTTGACTGTGTGCTAATCAAGACTTATAAAAGTTGATGTTTCACAAACAGGGCCCAGGATAATGTTTCTTAGGAAGGTGCATGCACCTGCTTGAAGCAGAAGCAGGCTGCAGCCACATATTGTGAGAAGTGGAAAGCTGCTGGAAAGGCTAATCCTTCCACATCACTGTCCCTCTCCTCTCAAACTAAGCTCATTCCATTTTGTATAGAGTTTGGGTACCGTTTGTACCACTGAAGTTCCTGCTCTAATACTAGCAGCTGGTCATCGTGACTGATGTTGCCAGGCAATTAAAATTTACTTAGCTTATGAAGGTAGATACTGTTCACTTGCATGGGGCCCAATCCACATTTCTGGTGCATGATTACTGCCACACCTACTGCCAGCTGCCCTACAGGGTGGTGTTAGAGCCTGCTTAGATGCTGGCCTGAATGCATCTGTGTATCTGAGCAGCCAGTCTGCATAAGAACATTCACAAACCAGATAAAAACTGAACAACACAGGAGCTTTTTAGGTTGCAAAATGATCCTTGCGGTACATGAGATTCAAAATTCTACCATGTGAAGCTGGTGTGTCTCAGACATGCAAAGCCCATGACCCTGCAAGGATTAGATTCAATCTGATGGTTTTGTTATAGTCTTGGCATCTCAAGGTCATAAGTTTGGTCTGGGAAATTTTCCTTCAGGAACCTGGCGAAGATGCAAACTTGGCACTTGACTCGCACTAAAAATTTCTCTGTCCGTGCTATAAACATCACTGCATGCTGGAGATGGGGCCAGCTGGGCTCTTTTTGCTGACTTTCTCAAGGACAGCCTTGGTGGAGCAGCATTATTGGAACAGTGTGCCTCAGGTTGGTTAGTAGCTCTCTGACCTTCCCCAGACACTGAAAAAATATGGAGCACTTATCCTGGCCTCTTCAAGTGCCCTCAAGGGCACTGCACCTTTGTTTGGGGTACTCCTGGCCTCTGAGAAAGGAAATGGGTATGGAAGTGTATCCTGGCGGTGGACACTCTAGTGAAGGCAGGATATGGCAGGTTCAGGTGGCATGAGTGCTTCCCATGCATTCCTTGCTCATATTTCCTGACCTTTCTATACCTGCTGGAAGGCATGACTGACTCTTGTATGTGGGGGTAGCCCAAGGAGGCTGTAAGAGCCCTTGGAGTGTGGGGCACCTCGCCTATGCCGGGCATGCCCAAACAGCCCCTCATGGGAAAGTGTGAGTGTTGCACTAGGACACGGAATGAAGGCACAGAGACTAGTTCATATCATCAGAAGCCTGAGCTGAAGCTGAAGCTTTATTTACAATTTCTTCCGTCTCTTTTATAGCATGTTTCACTAAAAGGGTTTTCATTGGTCAGAAGGGCTGAAGTTTCTTCCCCTTTGGTAAACTCCAGGTGAAGAAGAGTGTTTTGGGAAAATTCTGAAAAGAGTCCGCAGACCACATGGAATGTTTATAAAAACAAGGAAAACGGTTGAAGGTTTTTCCCTTAGGAAAGCAGCTAACAAGTTAGTAAGCTAAATTCCCGAAGGCCCAGAAAATACTGAGCCCACATGTGAGAGCAGTTCCTCTCAGGCCATTTTCATAGGGGGCAGCTTTACAGTGTCTTAGGTGTATGGAGACAGCCACAGCAAACCTGTTACACTTGTCAATTGTGTGTCCCTGCCCTTCTCTGAATTTATTTCTAACAATATCATGTCATTCAGTCACTAGAAGTCCTACCTCTTCTGGTGGCTCCATTCTTCTTTCCATGTGCTATGCCCGTGCTTAATAGCCTCCAATTCATCCTGGGAAAAGCAGTCATGGGTTGACATTTGCTGCAATCATGCTATTCAGTTTGTAAATTTTATTCCTTCCTGTCATTTTCATACATCTTGTTTAATTTAATTGTAAGCTCTTTAAAACAGGGGCAGCCTCCCTGTGTTCATACAATGCCTCACTCAATGTGTCTGTGACCTCGATAATTACTCAGGTGCAATTATAATAAAGAGTTATTATCAGCTACAATAATTATTCTAGGACCAGGAAAAATACAATCATATCCCTAGCACATTCCTCTCCACTTCTTGAGCAATGAATGAACCTGAACAGAGTTGTGTACTCTGCACTATGTATTGCAGCAATGTTTTGTAAAGGTTTTTGAATGCTTACAATTAACTCTTCAGAAATTCTTCTCATCCAGTATAAAATGGAAACCGAGGAATAAACCTTTAAATTCCACCTTACTTTGTGATTGTTGTCATTATTATGAGTATTTCAGACTTCTTTTGAGGATGTTTGCATTTTTCACCTGAGACATTTTTCTGGAATTAATAGGGATTTGAAACTGTTCAGAGGGTGCCAGAATAGCAGGAAAAGGTCCTGAGTGGTGTGGGCAGGGTGCAGGTGAATAGTTAAATGATAAATTTAACACAGGCAAATGCTTTCTGCCCTGTATCTTAACATGACAGTACGTACACAACCCCCCAGGTATGTGAGGCACATAAAGTCTATGAGATGTGCAACATCCCCCAAATTCAGATTTTTTGAGCAATAATATTGGCAAAGAACCAGTCTAGTTTATTTGCCATCTGCGTGGTCTCCTACAGATATTACTCTTCTTAGAAGTGATTAATGCAGGGAAATAATATTCAAGTGCCATAAAATTTATTTGGACTTAGCAATTTTTAGCAAAAATCCCCTCAGGCTAAGATTCAATGTACAGACTGTATTTGTCCTTAATTATTTTCTTCTTTGTGTTCTTCTCTGGGTTTTTTTTTTACTTGAAAAGCAGATCTTGTTCATAAGTGCTTCATAACTAATGATAGCAGCTGAGTCAATACTCGGAAGATAACTCTGTCTTCTCATTACTCATGCTACCACACTCTCCTCTGAGAAAGGCCCAAATCTCATCCTCCTGTATTCACTTTTTTTACCCTTGACTGGAATACTAAATTAAAGTGCTATCCACCTCACCACCCCTACAAACCAAAGCCAGTTCCAAAATGCATTAAGGATATCAGGTGCAGATTTATGAAGATGAGTTATGCCTTAGAATATAAATGAATTAAAGATGTGGATATCCTCCAGAAGCCATTGGAATAATTCAAGTGATGTGAAAGAATGTTTTGTGATAATGTTATCACTCTTGCTCACTCTTCAGAGAAAATTGACAGCGTGAAAACTCCTAATGTTACATACAATGTGATTCCCTGCTCTGGGATGACCACTACCACTCTGGAAGGTCTTGAATTTAAGACCTAGTTCTATGAAAAGTCTGCTCAGTGCTCAGTAGTGCAATGATTTCTAATCAAATGTTAGGGATTACCAGAAAGAGAACACAAGATAAACTTCAAAACATTGCATCAATTTGTAAATACATGTGTAGATGCCCAGTGTCTTGAATGCTGTGGTCACCTTTCCTCATTTTGAAGAAGATCAAATGCATAGAATATCTCTGCATAAGGAACAGCTTAACTGAGGGAGATTCTTCACCTCAGAGAAAGGAGGAACTTTGTGAGGATATATAATGGACATCTATGAAACCATGGAGAAGGGAAATAAGGTTTGGTTATTTGCTTAGTCTTTCAATACAAGATCTAAGGTCTGTCAGCATAAAACAGCCTGCAACCTCTTAAAAAAAGTGGTTCAAATATCTGTGATATTGTCATAACATATATCTTGTCTAGGGACCTTCAACATAAGACTGCTACTAGTGCTAAAATATTTATAAGAATTCAAGAGGTGAACAGCTGAGTGAATAAAAATGAAAAATATTATAAAGTACAACGATACTACCTCTGCCTCAGAAGGCCCAAGTGGCAAATTATTCAAAACTGGAATGGTATTTGCAAGAGTACCACTGTGGAGTAGCTATTCAGCTAGGTTTAGGTCTTCATTTCTCATTCCCATAGACCAGATATAATTGGTGCCTTTGGTCTGACCCAGAATACCAGTTTTTAAATTATTTTGTTAAATTCTTATGATAATTGCCTGAGACTTCAGATGACAATAAGAATGTGGCATGAAGATAAGAATCAAGAACTGGTGTTTTTCAGAGATGTTTACAACACTGAAACATGCCTTTAAAATGACACCTTTCTCTGACTTCCTCTGTTATCCCAGTGTTTCTAATCAATAAAGATTATTTCTGACATGTGGTTTAGCAATGATGTGGAAGAGCTTCTTTGTTCACTCATATACTTTGATGAACTACATCATTTTAATGGTTCTGGGAAGAAACATAAAGAATTACACTTGCAAGACTGGAGATCTGTGTAAAATTTTCTCAGTGTTATACACACCTGGAATCATGTGAAAGGCAGTGGTTTCCAAATTTTTTTTTAATATTATCCAGTACCATGGATATCATAATTATGAAGAGAACATGTTCTCACAAGTATTGTGAGTATTCTAATTATCTCTTGATTAATAGGCAGGGCCCATTATATAGATTTGATCTGGTTATATGTATTATTGGTTTGGTTATAGGTCCAAATAATCATAACAAAAAATATTTCATTCTTTTTTTTGGGTATTATAAAGCATTCAGGTAGTCACCCATGGGCTGTCCTTCTGCCAGTTTTAAAGGGCTGTCCTGCTGCTCACATTTGAGATGTCATTGAGGCATTTCTGAAACTGCTGTAATAGAACAGATGCAAAAACAAGCAAAGACAAAAAAGACTCAGTGCAAAGAAAATAAGTTGCAGCTAGATTTTATTCAGATTCTTTTATACTCTGAAGCAGAGCTGCTTTTGCCGTCAGTAACTCCCCTGTTGTAGCTGATCCAGCACAAGGCTTTCTAAAGCTGTTATGTTCCCATGGTAATGAGTTGTTATTCCACAGGAGAAGTCCCGTTCCAGAGAAAAATTGAGATTCCAAGCTATCAAAATTGGTTCTAACTTCAAGATAAGTTCAGAGTCTCTTCATATGGCAGAGCTGATTATAGCTCCATAGTTCTGCTCTTTATACAAAGAATATGGCTTCATATTCATGTAAACTTAACTCATCGGTGGAGTTGAAATACTGCTCTGCTGGAAGTGCAGGGACACTCTATACCTGCCTTTAAGATCTGAAAATATTAAAAATCTAGTTCATATGGGCAAAAGTAACATGTCCATGTTTTTCTTATTTTGCAGTAAGCATGGATTATATAATCAAGGTTGGTTTGCCTACAGATGAGGCTTAAAAAGGGCTGTTTTCAACAGCATCAACAGAAACGTAAAAGCAATGAATTGTACCTCTTAGAAAAAGTAGTTTTATTTGACACTGGCTACTGACAAATAACTATCTTACCAATCGATGGACCTTGTCCTGAGGTCTGAGCCCTCACCTGTTGAAGAAGCTCTGGTCTGAGTCCTAAACCAATGCTTCTCTCTGTTCTTTTGCTCCGTTCAGCTGCCAGGCTTCTGGCAGGCCCTTTTCCCACTTTCTCAAGGTAGGCTTGCCTCCTAAATCTGCTCCCACAGTCTGAAGTGAAATGTAGATAATTGCTCTGTAAGCACAGTATGTGCTCAGGCTTCTTCCTGAGTTGGAATTGTGAGGAGCTGAAGGATAGGAGGAGCTCAGAGGAGATAGGCTGCAGGGGGCATGAGCTTGTTTGCATCCGTGCAAACTGAAGTTTCCTCAGATGATGTGTGGGTGAGCATTCTCCTAGGATGAGCAGAAGATAAACCTGCAATATTCCCACCAAATTCCATGTTTTGCTACAAACTCTAAAGATGTCAAGTTTAAATAAATGATGTGACAGTATGTCTGAATTCCTTCATCAAAGCCAAAAGAATGCATCTTCTGAACCAATTCTCAGAAATGTCTCAAACTGGTTTTTTAAAATTTTATACTCAGCATTACTGATTAGTTTTGCCTTTAGACTTCATTTATTTAAATGCCTTGACTTCAGAGATTACATCTTATCTGACTGCAGTGAGAGCTGAATCAGACTTTGCATTTATTTACTGGGATGTTCCTTTAAGGAAAGAGCAAGGTTGACTTGAGTCTAACTTGATTGCTTGTAATACCTAGGTTAGAATTTTTTCTCAGTGTTTTCTCACTGTCACTGTTCACGTTGTGCAACATGTCTGAGTCTAAATGCATGTCAGCTGAGAAGCAGGTAGCAACTATTACCTTGCTGAACAAATGTGGCTTCCTCTCTTTGGATGAATGGGGTTGCAGAACTGTGTCATGAATTGTGGAGTGTTCTTGCCCTTGTTGCATTTGAAACAGATTTGCATAATCAAGCTCCAGTTCTTTTCCATCCAAATCACCCAGAGATAAAGCATATTCTGTGAGGCTTTAGGTTGCCTAAGTGATAATAAAAAAAACCAATGTTGATTAGACTTTAAAAAGTCAGCATGTGTATTTTTCAATGATGAGACAGCATATCTGTATCATAAAGAGAGAAAATTTAGTCAAGAAAAACACAACTCAATTTTTAAGATGTGTTTTTGCACATCTGTTATGTTTTCTGGAACATTCATGTGATATAAAGGTGAATGGTTCTTGTTTGATGGTTATAAAGAAGATAAGTGTTCATTCTGATTTAAAATCAGTCAGAATCAGATCTTTACCCTAGAAAAAAGTGTGAAGATGTAGTAGATAATTCAGATGTATCTGTCTTGGAATTCAGTTGTATTTTCAGTGTCTGACTGGATTTAAATGAGGGCATTGGCATTTTTGGGATAGTTCTTGTCCAAACTAGTTTGGACTAGTTTTAATTTTTTTAAACATAATTTATGACAAATAAGTAAATACTGTAAATACTGTAAATTGCTAAACTCTTTAAGAAAATAATTTAAAATTTGGTGGAGTATAATAAAATATGCTGAAATAGAATAAAATATCATTCACTTGTAGATTTCCTTTCTAAATTACTTTATTTCCAAGAAAGTCAAATTTAGCAAAAATTTCCACTTATAGCAGCACATTTTACATTTTCATGCTCTCACATTACATTTAAACTCAGGAATTTCTGGGACACCTTTCACTTGAACTATAACATTTTCAATTGGATGATAGACTGCAGCAGTGCCAGTGCATTGAGTGATTCCTACTCCAATCTATACAACAGCTGGTTAAAACTGGCAGAACATTGAAGATGAATGGGATGGCACTAGTCTGTGAGCTCTATTGCTTTCTTATTTTTTTAGGTTTGTGACTGTAGAAGGGTGTTTTTTCTGTCACAGCTCTGCAGTGGTCATTCTTTCTCCAAACTCTACTGCCCAGGGACTAGGAGAGCTGCCACATGCATAGAAATCAGCAAAGCAGAGGCAGTAGATAAAGCCTCTTAAGTCTTAGATGCACTTGAAAGCTAGACAGAGTGGTATTAGAGAAGAGATGCAAAATACCCCACAAATTTTTTTTTTATAATTTCTATTTTGTTTAAAAAGTTCATCCTGGGGTTGAGGAGGATTTATAAATGGTAGGAATGAAATTTGAAGGAGTTGTCCTGTTCTTTGAATCAATTCAGATTTTGAGGGCTGGGTTTCTGTTTAAGATTTCTGTGATAAAGAACTTATATCTGCGAGTCCTGATCTTTTTACTAGGAGTAATTTAGTTTATATGAAAATACATTTCAGACTTCACTAAATCTCAGTAGTTGCAGAATGTGAAGCACATATTTGCAGAATCGGGACTTTAATGGATTTCGGCAAGAAGTGCACAGAAAGATGTTGATGATAGTAGGTGGAGCACACCTCCTACTTTTTAATTGTTTTAAAATCTTTTCCATTTTATGTTTCTTGGAATATTGCAAGTGTCCCAAAAAAAGTCAGAGGGAGATCCATCACAGATTCTACTGGGTCCTTCTGGCCACCACAAGGTTTTTGTGGTTCAGGTTGTCGTTTTTCTTCTCCTGATCTTTTGTCATTTATTAATACCATCCTTTCTCATATTTGTAATTCACAGTGTTCTTTTCAGTTACTTATTAAAACTCCAAACCATTAAAATAACAATAAAAAATGCTCATTCACTCCAACCCTCAGTGTGTATGAGTTGGTTCAGTCCAGTTCTTTCTTTGTCTTGAAACTCCTCCACCATTCTAATTAGAGGATGAGGGTTTGTGGCTGTCCTTTTTCACTTGCCAATGTGGGATCTGACACTATTCATCTAGTTCTTGTGTAGTTTCTGGAAGTCATCCCAGATTTTCATTAATATAAAAAATTGAAGGGCCTTTGGGGCTTGAAAATGTATATATGTGTATATGTGTAACAGCAGGATTCCTTCAAAAATGTGATCTAGGTTGTGGCAATACCCTAAATAGTGTAACTGCTTTCTTTACAAATAGAGACCTAGTCCTTGCAGAAAAACAGTAGTCACCTGGAATGAAAAAGCAGATAAAATGGAAGAGAATCATACAGAAAATCACAGCAGACAGGTAATTTGACAGTGTGAATGCCCTTCTTGTTTCCATTTCTGTTAGGACAGCTACGGTGGAGAGGGAAGCAGTAGGAAGAATAAAACAAGAAAAAGAAAGAAAACCAGACTAAAGGGAAATGAGCTTAAAAGATACAGGAGGGCAGGACAGATTAGAACATGGAAGGCTGCAAGGTTGGAAACTAAAGCAAGATTTCAGTGAAGCTTTCAGAGCCCTGTTTGAATAGATCCTTTTGCTCTAATCCCGCTAAGACAGCTGTTAGACAGCATTCCCGCAAGGAACAACAAGGAACAACTTGACAACAATAAGTCATATTCCTCACTGTTTCACACTCTGTTAGTAGAAAAGTAAATGAATAGCCAAGTGAACAATAGTTTGAGAAATTGGTAGAAGAGACATAAATTCTTCTTTCAGTAATCAGTATGAGATGGAAAAAAGCATCTTTATCGAGGAACACACTGTGTATAACCTAGTGGTTATAATAACACCCAGGAAAAGCCTTTTATAGCCTGGGTGGGTCCTATGCCAGAGGCCCTTCCAGATGTAATCCTTAGCTTACTAGGCATGGTATAGTTCTGCATCAAGACTGTAGAATGTTTGAATCTCAAATTTGAGTAGGGATCAATGATCATCACCAAGAAACACAGTTAACAGCAGACCAGCAGGTTTAGGAACCACTGTTACGTAACCAAGAGGCTGATATGACAGCAGGTGTCACCAACCTCCTCTGACATGGATGCTTTGTGAGAACGAAGGCTGGCTGGAAAAAAAGGTTATGGCTTTGAGTATCAGGGATTCACCTGTTTCACACAAAACTTTTTAAAGTTTTCTCACAAAACTTTTTTTTAAGTGGCCTCGTCACACTCTCCTTGATGCTTCACACTGAGTGCTTACAGCAGCTTCCCAATAAACAAGTCAGCTTTTGCTGGTCACATTTTTTGCTTCTTTACTTTGCTGAATAGGAAGTCTCCTGCCATTCCCTGAGACAGTGAGTATGTCTAGGCATACTTTTAAAAACACTACTGGAAGCTTTCAAAGAGAGTTTACAGAATTACAATGAGATTCCCTGACATTTCAGGTTTTTTTTCCAGTCTGATGCTTTCTTTCTAGACTATCTTCATATGATGCTACAACTGAGAAATTGCTTTTCCCTTTGCTTTTTCCACCCTCAGCTTTCACATGTGTATCAGTCAGTATCATTTTTTGTTGTACTTTAAGTTAGCTAAAATGTGAACCTCAGGGGAAGCAAACTGTTTCCCACAAAGCTGCATTCTTATTTTCTTTGCTGAAGCATTACTCCTGCCTTGATTTGCTTTATCTTCAGAATAAGCAGCAGTAGTACATTACCTTTACATGTGTATTTGTTCTTTTGCCTGCTTATTCCATAAAATAATAGCCTCAGTGCACCAATGCTGATGTCTTGGACCTCTTCAGTTACATTTGAAATCATGCTCTTACCTGGGTTTTTAGTAATTTAAAGGAAAGTTAAATATCCACTAGTTAAATCAATAGACTACTCTGTAATCACCTTGAATAAAAGTTTTTCTCACTCATGAACTAGAAAAGCACTGTTTAGAATTCTTACACTGCATAGTGTTATGTTTCCTAAAGCAACTTATCATGGAAAACAAAATAGGTTTTTTCTAAGCCAGACTTATGTCAAATTCTGTTAGCTTTACTTAAGAACCACTGAATTTTGTTCTTCTAGAGGTTTAGGAATACATTTTTTGTGAAAGGTTTAATTTAGCAGAGTGTTCTAACAAACTTATTTCTCAGTAATTCATAGTCTGTCTTGTACTTAATCTTGCAGAGACAGATGCTGTGAGCTGAGGCATTCTGCATGTGACATTAAGTAGTCATTAACAATCAGTGTTATTCAATCTCCCCAAAATAGTTTTCAACATCTCTACTGTAAACACTCATCAGAAATTCAGATAGACATTAAGTGTTGCGCAGGTCCTATTTGTAAAACAAAACAAAAACAAAAACAAACCACCTTAGAAAAATAATTATTAAAAATAAATCCCTCTTTTAAAATTTTAGTTCTATATCTGGTCTCATTAGGAGAAGTTTCTAGCAAATGAAAATGCAGTTGCATTTCAAATATTTTTCTTATAAGTTTACAGGAATATATTATGCTGTAGTTGGCAGAATTTGCTTAAGGAAGAGAATTAGGCTGCAGGGAGACAGAATTATCTTTTAGCACTTAGGAGGTTGGTTGGTTTGGTTTTTTTCCTTCAGTTAGGAATGGCATGGGAATTCCTCTTTCATGGAAGAAAATTTTTCCTTAGTAATCTTCTATATTCATGTTGATTGAAACTTATGTTTTTTGTTCAGGGTTTACCTTTTATTAGGCTGAGCATGTAACACTTCAAGCCAATGCGAGAGAGAAGTATAGGAGTTAAAGAATGAGATTCAAGCTATAATTTGTAGGTAGTGAGGTGAGAAAACAAATGTGAAGTGCAGTATTTTCAGTATTTTCATGTTGCTTTACCAAATAGCAATATTCATGTTTCTTATCCCAGGAATAAATAGTCAAAAGACAAAGGGGAAAATTACTTTCGCTATATCAAATTGAAACAGTCTAGGTATGAAAACAAAGAAGGCAGAAGATGATAATTGAGCCCTTTTTAAAGAAGAATAATTTTGGAAAATAGTGGCTCAGTGTTGGAGATTTGTTTTTTCATCCTTGCGAAAATCAAAACTGATACTACTAGGTGTAAAATAGCAGGTACTTACATTTGTCTGGAGATTGGAATGATTGAGTTTGTTCCTCTTTTGGTGAACATTTTAGAATTAAACAGCAGGCGTACAATACCACAGGACCTTGCTCCAACTCACCTATCTTCTTCAATATGCCTGCCTGAACTGTACTGCTGCTATCACCAAAGCATCAGAGTGCCTGATAACGCATAAGGCTCAGGGTTTTTTTTTTATGATTTTATGATTAAAAGTACTTATGCTTGTAAGTCAGAGGATCTATATGATTTACATGTACAACCATGTTTAAGGTTGTGTTTTTTCCCTACTGAACACCTCTGTGTTACCAACAGATCAGAGGTTTGTGTATCACTTTTTATTGTTGGCTTCCTACAGTGGGAGGGATTCTGACTATTGTAGAGATTTCTGACAATTTTAGAAAAGCTGCCTCCGTTTCTGAGAACAGTAATTTAGGAGGTTGCTGTAGATGTCTGTTTCTGCTTTTAGAGGTGTATAATGGGAAATGCTCAGAAATGAAATGGTGCTACTTGTGCTTTTTTTCCCTTTTGTGTTTTTTGATTCATTTCCAAACTTCCTTTTGTGTCTCTGAAATTCTTGTATTAAGGTCATAAAAATGTGGAAGTTGTTCAGCTATCAGGCAGTGCCATAGTTTACCTTCCCTTGGCAAACCCAGCCAAGTGTGACAGAGCATTCTAAAGTAATGTAAATGGAGTAAAAATGTGGAGAGCGTTTTTTGTAAGTTCTACCCTTGACTTTCATTGTAATGGAGTCTGTGATGCCACACATATTTATATCAGATCTTTGTTATATAACTGTCTATACAGTGTATACAGCACTGTTTAAGGCCAATTTTCACGTATAAATTCCTCTTTTTGATATGGTGCCATTTTTATTTCTATGTATTGACCTAGACTTTGTAAACATGATAGAGAAGCAATTGTTTTCCATCCAATTAGCCCAACCTTTGCCTTGGCTGTTAAACTTTATGCAAAATATTCCTTGCAGTCTTTGCAGTCCAATGAAACAAAGATAGACTTATAACTCTTAAGGATTTTTGGCAAACTGCTAATAAGAGCTTTTAGAAACTGTAAGACCTTCAGCTGATGGAAAAGTATAAGAGGAAAAAAAAAGACTGCAGTCTTGCAGAGGCAGTAATGATGACAGCACCATTAATAACATGGATCATTAAAATTTATAAAAAGCTATTCTTAATATAGGATATAAATACATTTTCAGCAGAGCTATGAAATTTATAACTTTTTTATTGTCACCAGAGGACCTTCCTAGTGCTCTGCACCCCTCCACTGTCTGCCCTCCCTCATAAATCACTGTGTGGTTAATAACCTAGATTACAACTACCAGTTGCATTTACAGAATTAAATATTGACTATGTGAAAATGTTATTACATTTTTACTGATCAGAAGACCGCAGAACAGCCCTGCAGGACATGTAGCTGAACAGAAATATCAGTGTAATCTTTGTTGGAAATGTAGTTATGGGATGCTTGGTAATAAGTGACAGTTTTTAGAAACAGAAAAGAGGTGGTGGAAACTGAACTCCTTAATTTCACACTGAGCAACACGTTACCCAGAGTAAGTTGTGTATTAAAGGCCACTTCATTTTTGGCTGAGAAAATCAAGACCAAATACATGAAGTAACTTTTAAAATGTAAGTCCTTGTTTTGGCAAAATGGTACATCAGATAGTCTGATAATATTTCTGCTCAGGTCTGAGATCTTGGTGAAACTGAGCTGCATTTATATCAAGTAATGCGGCTTCTGCCAGGTTGGCTGGGAGACTGACTTAGGTTTTAGTACTTAATGAACAGTTTCTCATACCACTTCATGTCTTTTTTTCTGTTTTCTCATTGGATGAATTATTCCAAGGGTCTTTTGAACTTCCTCTTCTTCACAACACATGATTTAACATAACTGTCAGAATAAAAAAAGTTTCTTGTTAAAAATAATTAAGGTTTTGGTCATTGTTATTTATTTAATAATTAGTTTAATCCTCCCTTAGAATCCTTTCATGTAATTTCATTATTAATGCAAATTTTTACCAGGATTCAAGAAAAAATCACATGCCCAGATAAATTGCCATTTTCCATGTCACTATTTCTGAACTTCTATCTGTATGTGTTCATTTTTTAAGTCTCTTCCTCTCGAAGGAAAGTAACTCTTTATCTTGCCCAGGTGTAATTTTGCTGCTGTACTGGAAAAAAATCCATGCTTTTGTGCAGCAACACATTTTAAAAATTATTTCAATCTAAATCAAAGTGCTCAATCATTTTTCAATAAATCAGTATTTTGAATATTTCTTTGTCAATTTGAAATCTAAACAAGTTTCAACTTACCATTTTAACCTGGATTTCCACAAAGCCAAATAATACTTTTATTAGGCGTAGGTCTTCTTTGTCTCCTTGCATCTTCATGCTTATCTCCAAACTGCCTTTGCCAACAGATTCTCTGTTATTCTGCTGGTAGACAGACATCAGCAATGGAAGAGGTGTTTCATTTCATTCCCAGGTGAAAGAATGATATCCTCTTTCTTTATCATATGGATCTCCTCAAATCATCCACAGTCTCAAGAACAAGTCAAAGTTTTCAATCTCTGATGGCCTCCAAGTTTAACCTTATTTGGAGATTTGTAATGAGCCCTTGCTGGATCCCAATGCAAATCATATTAAAAAATATCTTCATGGTAATGATTGTGGGAAAATCAGATACTCCACTCATTCTCCTTTCAAAACTCTTTCTGGATTGGAAGAAGCAGGGAGTTATTCTGGAGAGACTTCTTCTAGATGTAATAGCAAAAGTGCCAGATTTGTGAAGTGTTTCATATCTTGCTTTGATATCTGACCCTACTCACAGTAGTCCTGGCCATTTGTCATATGACGTTGGTTATGAACTATTTTGGTGTCACTTTGCAAAATTTTTTCCAGGTTATAGTGGCACGGAAGTCTGCTAGTGAAACTTTACTTCAGAACAGATTTATATGTATTAATTAATAACCAATAATGCATTTTCAGCAAATTTTCAGCATTATCCAAGTTATAATATTTAAGATGAAGTCCTTTTATTTATCTTCAATAATAATGACAACAATATTTTAATAATATTTGACTTTTTCCAAGTTCTGGAGCACGTTAATACCTTTCACTTTTATACTAAGGGACTATGTAAAATCTATTACCATTGAAGGAATTGTTCAAGTTTATTCAGTTTTGTGTATACTTCTTGTTGGATAAGTGTTCTAACATTATGTATCAGTGAAGATCCTGATGGGAAGGGGTAGCAGCCATGCTTCAGAGGGTGACAGAGAAAGAATTAGGAACATGAAGAGAAGTTGAGTGCTGAGGAGTACAGACCTATGCAGAAAACCAAGGAATTGATATCCCTCTAGACACAGACAACAAACAGTGAATAATTTTTACCAGAGAGAAGAAACATTTGCCCTGCCTAAGAATTCTGCTGTCACACAGTTCTCTGGCTGTATGTATCTGTGTGGGAAATCTTCCAAAAGATGACCTTTGTCTCCCGAGTGGCATTTTGTATTTCATTCCTTGAGACACTGACATCTGAAAGCTTCCTTCTCTGTTTGTGTGGCCAGACCACTTCAGTGTCCTTTTGGTCATGGTAGTATCACAAGACAGGGATATATTTAGAGAGCAGAAAGAGAAAAAAAAATAGAGGTCAGGTAGAAGAGTAGGAAAAAGACATATAACGGGAAAAGATGACAGCAGAATCATAATTTTCACATAAAAGGAGATGTCTAGCATTTCAAAGCTCCAGGGCATGTCACGTAGGACTTTCTGGATGGCTCAGTCCAATCAAAGCATCTCTTAGAATAAGGAATATGCCAGTAGCCCATCTTGAGCTCAAAATCAAACTCTGCTTCTTTCTCACTAGGTGTTTTGATGAGTGACACACTGGATAGCTGCTCTTCTCCCTCTAATTAGGCTTAACATCAGAAATGTTGACCTGATTTAAGCCATTTCACAGATTTCTTTGAATAACTTGAAATGTCCCAGCACTTTATCAGAATTTAGCCATTATGCTTCTTATTTTGAATTCAGGATTTGGGCTTGAGGTGGTGTTGACTAACCCCTGTGGCATGAAGTCAAGCCAACCATAATTGACTTTTATACATTCAAAGTTATCCTTAATATGGAGTGCAACTTCTCATCTTCTTTTTTCCTGTCTTTACAAAACAATCTATAGCCATCCATAATGTTTCTCTGAGCCATGTGGGTTTTTCCACCACGTTTCAATTTTTCCTGTGATATCAAAACTTTCTGACAGGCCCAGGAGTTCCAGTTCCTCCTGTCTATTCCTCAGCCTGTGTGCATTTGTATACATACATTTAAGATGGTTGGGGTTCTGGTTCTTATCTTGGGAGACAGCTAGGGAATGTTTGTTTTTGCTCTGGTTGGCCTGGCTTGTTCCCCTGCTGTGAGCATTGCTACTTTAGACCTTTCTTCCCAAGTCTTTCAGTTTAAAGCACACCTCAACAAGTTGGGTATCCTGCTGCTCTTGGACTAGCAGTATTCTTTCACCCAACAAGTGGTGTGGACCCTGTTGAGAGATGTGAAGTTTGGACAGCCTGTTGCCTACAAGCAATTAGCAGACCATGCGGGCAACAGCAGAGCAGTGAGAGAAGTAAGAAGCAGGAGGAGCAATGAGGAGCAATTCTCCAAGTTTACATCAAATTTTAAATAAAGTTGATGGAAGTTGGGGTATTAAGAGGGTTTTTTTGGCTAAATGTCATTAGATTAAATTTATCTGCTACGTAAGTGGTCTACCATGAATAATAGGGTCTGTAAAGTTTTTTTGACCTGCAATAATGCACAATACAGTTTAATGTGGTTTATTTCCTACTATTTGTGTGTCTAGGTATGAAAGAGAAACACGTCTTTAAATTAATCACACATTTTGTTCTCAGATGTTCTTATATAGTTTTAGTTGAGGGAAGTCTTTAATCCAGGCACAGACCTCATTTTGCAAGGTATGAAGAGCTTTGGTTGTGCTAACAGAAGTCCATCCTTTTGGATGTAAATAAGGCCAGATGAGATGGGGCTTTGAGCGGCCTGGTCTAGTGGAAAGGGTCCAGCTGACCCCTACTGACCAAAGGGATATTTCATAGCAAATGTCATCACACTCAGTATACAAAGTGGGGGAAGAAGAAGGGGGACATTTGGATTGATGGCATTTATCTTTCCAAGTCACTGTGACACATGATGAAGCCCTGCTTTCTTTGAGATATCTGAGCATCTGTCTGTCCTTGGGAAGTACTTTTTGTTTTGCTCTGCATATGTGTGGCTTTTACTTCCTTATTTAATTGTTTTTATCTCAACCCATGAGTTTTCCCACTTTTACTCTTCTGATTCTCTCCCTGATCCCACTTGTGGGGAAGTAAGTGGGTCTGTGGTTACTTGGTTACTGGCTGGGGTTAAACCATGACAAGTTCAAATACATAGACCTCCAGAAGTCTTTAAAATGTTATGAGAAAAGCAGAATAATAACAAATACATAAAAATTAGTACTATTAGAACATGGTAGAAATTCACCTCACCTTTTTGGGAACAAATGGTAACAAAAGAGTTAGAGGAAAGGTCTGTCTGAATGGTTTTGGTGCACAGCCCCCATTCTTCTTTTCCAACATGAAAATGCCTAGTTTTACAGATGTTGATAACTAGAAAGTATTTTCTCATGTTAATGTAGTCAGATTACTCTCGATTCTTACTGATTGACTCTTGAAAAACTTTCCCTCTCTTTCCCCTTATTTTTGCCAATTACCTTTTTTTTTATATATACGTGACATTTCCTGTAGTCAGCAGACCCTTTCAAAGATAGGTTTTTGACAGAAGTTTTTATTGTTTCCCTGCTTCTCAGTCTTTCATATTTGTCTGTTAGAGCTGTCCTTACAGTACGGGGGGGGGAAGCCTGTAGAAATAGCTGGTTGATGCTTCACACAACAATTAGTAGTTTATTCACCTTCTATAAAAGATGCAGAGAATGCAGTATCTATTGGACAGCTGAGGGCAGTCAGCTCTTGATTCCATTTGCACAATGCCATCCCATTAAATAGCATCCCAAATTAATGTTTGTATCTCTGAGATGTTATATTCCATTCAAGATGGCAGTACGAGCTCTTTGCGTGATCAGTAGCATTCCCTATCACCTGTGCACTTTCAGAGAAGAAGGAAGCAAACAGGGCTAGCATTCTGCTGTCAGGAAGGAAAATATCTACCTAGGAAATAAGAGGGTATGCAAAAAAAGTTGAAGTAACACATCTATGTAAAAGCAGACTTTGGGCTGTGTTCAGTCTTTCATAGCTCTTCATGCTACCTCCAATTCAAAAAGTATCACAGATAAGTGCAGAACACAAAAACAATGCCAAACCTGAGCACAGGGATTTAATTTACTCCTTGGAGAATTCAGATGGCTTTTAGAGCTATGTCTTTCTGTACGCAAGTGTCTGTACGTGTGTTTGCATAGACAAACAGGCAACAGGAGAATTACAGAATAAAATCTGTATATTTTTTTTGTCTTGATGCAGCCTTCAAAATGAACTAGTTAGCTACAAACTCCTTTCATTTCTGCCATACAATCTGTGAGAAATTGGGGCACTTTTCCTTCATAAAATATGATTTAGCTCATGAAAGTGTAAAACTACTAAGGCTTATTTCTTCTAGAAGAACCCAAACACTTAATCCATCTGCATTCAGCAGTTCTACCATGCTGTTTATTCAAATGAGAATTCTTAACAAAAAGGTTACTTCATTGGGCCAGTTCAGCTTGTTTGCCCAGCAGGAGCTCCTCACTTTATTTAAGCTTTTAAACTCCATATCAGTAGCATGAGTTGATGTTTAGTGCACAATAAGGATACAGTATAGCCTAATATATGCATTTTTCCTTCGGAATTCTAATGGTTTAGTACTGAAGGAAATTTACACAAGCCTTATAGAAATTAAAGCAAGGCATTTATTTCATTCAGAGAATGCAGTGACTTCCAATGGTTGCACTGCTAAGGACTCTCAGCTTTGAAAGGGACCTTTTATTGTGCAGGAAGAAAGCTCAGATATAGCGCTAAGTGAAAATTTCAGAGTCCAGATTAGCATGCCTAGCAACTCATTGCTGTGTACCGTTTTTTCCCAGTCCCCTACTAGCTGAAGTCTTTCCGTACATCTTTAATTGATTGGGTTAATATAAACCCTCAGCACTACCAGTGTTTGTGTGGCCCCCATAATAAGGCTATTGTGTGCTTCTCTCTACTCTTGTGTTCCCTATTTAGGAATGTGTCGCTCTGAGCAGTTCAAAAGTGTGAGCAAATGAAAAAAGCCACAATCACTTCATTAATGATTTGTAAACAGAATATCCAGTACTGACGCCACCTGCATAGGCTTTCAGAAGAAAAAAAATACTGGATTTGCTGAAGCTCTGTGTAGAATCACTGTGGAATTTATTTCGGCAGAGTAAATAAATGCCCCAATTAACACTTTTACACTCAACCAAATGGTTGTATTTAGAGGAAACAGTTTCTTTCTTCAAGGAAAAATTCAAAGGAGACATGGGATAAAGATAAAAAAGAACACCCCAAAAACAAACAAACAAAAAATAACCCTTAAATCTCTCTGAGCAAGTTTTACACAAGACGGCACACAGCAGTGGTTGAAGTTATAAAGGCAGACAGCAAAATGTGTTTAAAAAAGGAATGTGAAATAAGAAAAAAGTTCACTGAAAATTTCAAAATAGCAGCAAATGTGTTTATAACTTCAGTTTGCTGCTGCTGTAGGCCTCATTAAAGTAAGCCTTTGTTTTTTCCTTTTCAAACACTACCTATTATGACAGCTAGAAACAGTTTACCAGCTGCATACTGTCATCTTGGCCTGCCAAGATATCATGTAATCATTCTCAGAGTCTGAAAATGGGTATCCACCACTGCCTTTGTGAAGTTGTCAAAAAACCTAAAATTGCTCTGCATGCATATAGTTATAACTACACTGCATAGTTGTTGATTTAAGAAAGACTTTTAGTAAGCTCTACTGTGGTAATATTTATCTACTGTACCTTTCTAAATTAGAGGCAAGCTTCTTACATGGCAGCAGATATGCACAGTTTTAAGACCTGTCAAATACTGTGAAGTTCCTTCAAATACAAGGAAAGAAAATAAGAGTCAGGCTTCTTTCTGAAATGCCAGGCATTCAGCCACTCAGTGGTGCCTGCAATGACAACCCAAACCTCCTCATCAGCCAGGGGGATCACCTGGCTCTCCTATCTGATCTGCCATCCCTCTGTACTATGCCTGTTACTAAAGAAAACATGTTGCAAAGGAAGGAGACATGAAAAGGAAGCTCTGAGTATTTTATCCTGCATATCTAAAACTGTCTGTGTCACCTAAGACCATAAAATCCCATAAGTATAAACAGCAGAATGGGTCCTTATTTTCAATGGAGTGGGTGAGGAGAGATTGTGACCACAGTCAGATGCTCAGAGCATTGCAGAGGGAGCCTTTGGAAGGGAGAGTGGCCTCCGAGTGAGGCATGGCTTGTGCAGCATTCTTGCTTTCTTTCCTGGATCCAGAACAAAGGGTTTCTCACTTGAGAGAAGGATTTCAAAACGCTGATTTTTCTTTTTGGAGATGCAACAGCTACCCATCCTGAGGTGTTTAGGGTCCTTCCCCACTCTCCTCTTTTGCAGTGCTCTCTACAATGCATTTGTGGGCAGGGTGAAACAGGTGCTGTCACCCTGAAACACAGCAGGATAAAATATTTTCTGCAAAGCTCAGTCACAGCCAAAAAAAAAAAGCTCAGAGACAGAATTTTTAGGAAAGAAAGAGAACATAACAGAGGATGTTAATGTATTGATTGAGGTGGGTTGGGGGGGAAATGCATCTTGGATAACTATAGACAGTGCTCCTCCTGTCCCACATTAATCTGAAGCAAGAAAGGATGAAAAAAAGGAGGTTTAGAATTTAGAAGTTTAGAAGACCAATTAGGTCCAAAAGAACTTGGGAACTCCTGAAAGCTTGCAGAAAAATCAGTCATCTTCACTGTGAGGTACTATTTCCCAAATGTTGATTATCTATCGTTTTAATACTTTATAGATCATTGACTAATTGTCCCATACAAAGATGTAAAGCAGGAGTAACAGAAATAGAAGATAATTCTAGGATCCAGAGGTTATATGTGATTGCATCAAGAAAAGTATTGGCATCATATTACTGTGAAGCTCTTTGCCATTATTGTTGGCTTCACTCTCAGTTCTCATATACAGGCTTATGGTAGTATTGTATTCTTTTAAACTACAACTCTGAAGCATGTTTTTGCAAAGGTTTGGGTTCTATTTGAAAGATTGAATGTTATGAACAAGGTCTAAAGGTCTATCAAAATTGCCCAAACTACTGTACAAATTATTGAGCAAGGAGAACCCTGGGGTAATCTGAATCAGTGTTCCGGGCAGGAGGTGCAACAAACAAAACAAATCACAAGAGTTAGTGGAAGCATGAGCTGAAGTACAAATAAAGGTAATATGTGTCATTAGCACTTCAGCCTTCCTCCACAGACAAAGGTTTCTGGGCAGAACCATTCTGGATGGAACAATTAGAATTCTTGCTGGTTTTCCTGCATACTGTATGTAAGGATCAATGATGCAAAGCCATGCAAAGCAGAAAAAACTTGTGGTGCCTGAAAGGTCTCACAAATTAACAGGCAAGATTACTGTCTAACGATGCCAGAAGCCCACTTCATCTCCTATTTTAAGCAAATGTTGGCAGGTATGACAGACAATTTAGACAGACATCCTTGTAGATGCCTCCAGTACCATTACAAAGCAAAAATATATATATATATATATATATACACATGTAATGAACATCATTCCTACTCTGGGAATGTGTACAAAATAGGCATGGATTTAGAGGATCCTAAAGCAAGGAAGCTGACTGTATGCTCACCTGATACTGATGATAATGATACCAAAGAAGTTTATTCTGTGACATGCTTTGTTTTAGTTTCTTGGTACATTTTTTCATATTAAGACCTAACTATGCAACAATCCTTTGGTTTTCCTGATTCTCTTAGCAAGACATTCACAAATAGATAGGAGTGGAGTTGCAGTGTGTTCCCAGTTTTAACTTTGGAAGACACCAGGGCAGGAGTGAATAACACAGAGCTCGCCCTTACCAACTGGACAGAGATCACATTAGTGTTCTTTGTATGTAGGTACGTTGTGGAAAAATGCAAGATGATTTTTTTCCAGAAACAGTTCAGCAATCCTAAGAAACAAAAACTATTTGACAGCCCCACAACAAGAATGCTGGGCAAGTTACTCTAACAAACATGACTACCAAGAAAAGGCATTCAGAACCCATGGATGCCTGACTAGAAGACTGCATTTACCTGTCTTAAACAGGATGAAGTACACCAGCACTTTCTAAAGATTTCTAATGTGTTCAAAAGACACAAAATTCTTGACATATCTACATCCTGACTTCATTACGTGACCATCCTTGTTCCTTTAAGAAGCACAATATGAAGAGGAGAGCCTGTGCTCCAGTTCCATACTTGGCCATATTTTCTGGATAGTACCTTCTCTCTGTTTTAATCTTCTGAAAATGCAGTTTCTGCTGGATAGCCAACTCACCATAGCCAGGAAAATTCTGATCCTTGTAGTCACTGAAGTGATATTTTCATTTAAAAAAATGGGTTACAGCATTCTAGGATAACTAGCTGGCTCGTGAGTAAATATTTGGAAATAATTTACAATGGGCAACCTTTGATTGTTTGTAAAGTGTTTTTGAAAAACAGTATTTAGGCCTTTCAGGACAGACACTCAAAAATAGATAACAGACTAACTTTTAAGTTTGTGAATGTAAGCTAACCTTTTCATGAATCTGTATTATTAAATTCTATGCATAGTGCTAACTTGATATTTAAAATTGTAGTTCTCATGCTTCAGCAAACAAGCAAAGAAAATTTAATGTATGGAAGATATGATTCCAAAGGTAAATATATAGGTTTTGGAAGAATGTCAAAACACTTTGACTCAAAATATTCTCTGGGCATATATTTGCACAACTTTGTTTCGTTCAATAAAATCTAAATATTTCAAGCTAGCCTGGTGATAGTTAATAACTTTCTTGGAGAGAACTCTAAAATGCTTTGCAGAATTTAGTGTAGGGGTTTTTTACTTTCTTTTTCAACTCTACCTTTTCTTTGCATTTTGCCAAAACTGTTATGTTCCCTAGAGTATGATGAGAAATTATATTTGCGGTATTTCAAATTATAGTAAAAGGAAATTGCACAGTGACCCTTCCTTATGTGTGAGAAAATCTTATAATTTTCTGCTGAAAGGGGAGCATGTGAGGGTGTGTGATGCCTTTGAGAAAAGAAGCAGCCTTTTGGCAGTGCTAACAAGCTATAACCTACAAAATCCTTTCATGAAACTGAGCATTTGATTAATTTAAGAACTCATGCTCATCATTATACTGAAATTTGCTAATTCCTCTTGCACAATCTTTAAATACCTTAGATAAAGCACATACCAGAATGTGACAAAATCAATTATCTTCACTATAAACTTGGGTAACTTATTTTTGAAAGGAACCAAGGGCCTTTGCTTTCTTAAGGAGTGTGGTCAAAGATTTACAATTCCACTTGGGAATGTTTTCTAATCTACCACTGAAGGTAAGTAGAAAATTAGAGACAGATTTTTCCATTCCAGAGAGGCACTGAATAGGGAGGAAAGACTGCTGTTGTTTGCAGTTGTGAGCAGCAAAATTCACTCATCTCCATCCACTTCCTCATCATGAATTCATATTACTTCATGCATTTCTGTAACTCATGTTAAGGTGTAGGAAAATATAATGATGATCAGAGGAAAATGGAATAATGAAAGGCATTTTTCAAAATGTATGTCTGCTTTAGTCTTCTTTATGACTTACTTTTTATTTTTCATATTGTAAGACTATGATTCACAGCCATATCTTGTCTGGTGGACTCCAGAAATCCCACTGAAACTGAGGAAAACAACTATTTTAGTTTCCGTATGATTTTTTCTTAGACATATCTGGATGTCTTGAAAGTGCCGTTGCAAAGGAAGGTGGTATTCAGTGGAAAATAATTCAAACTTGTCCAGCTTATTTTTTTTTTTTCTCACAGCAATGCAACATTTCATCAATAACTAAGTGTAGTACTAAAACATGAATTTCTTCAGCCTTGTACTAAACTGTGAAAACAACATTCATATCTTCCATCTCATTAATAAACATTATGCACAATGACAATAATAATGGAACACAAAATATATATTTTGATGACTTTTATTTAGATTAAAATTGTATAATGGTAGATTTGCCACCTATAAATAGCAGAGTCAAATATCAGGTTGACTACTTCAGTTCCACACTGATTAAAATTAGCAACTAGCAGTATTCAAACACAACTACAATACATTTTCTTTCAGTCTTAGATGGACATGACCATGGTGGGTCACAAGATCTTCAAATGAACATGAACCTGGATGTTCCCTCAGAAGGAGCATCTTTTAATTACTTCCACGAGCCATAGGGGAAGCAATTCTACTGCTACAGAATCTACTTTGGGAGCAGGGAATAAGTAGAAGGTGTGAATGGAGTTAATTACATAATTATGTCTTGGTATATGTCTGCTTGCTTGTTTTAATCTATGCAGGTAAGTGAGAATGAGAGATTGAAGAAAAACCATAGTTAGGTTTTATCTTCGATATAAACAGTTTGTTACTCGATTAAATATACTACAATTGTGAGACTCAAGGTGTATCTCCTTGTTTTAATTTGGTAGGTCTTAGAGGTTTGCTCATTCTGTTTTGTTCCCTGAGAGCACAGATTAAATACATACTTTATATGTGTATTCTGTGTCTCAATTATCAAACGTATTTAAATGGGAGAAGCTGTACTGCTGCTCTGTGTGGAAGGGACTTCCTTTCAGAAATAAGGATAAAGCAATAAATGGCTAGTGGGTTATTTTTGCCCACCAGAAAGGAGTCACCTGACATTTCTGTCGTTTTATTATTGTGTATTTACTTTCCTTAGTTACACTAGAAAGCTTGTTATTCTTTAGGGCAAGAAAGTTTGAAAATAACATGCTTCAAATGTATTTTACTTTCTGATAGTGAGTGGCACTGTTAGTTTGATCCCTACATGTTAAAATATTATAAGCTTTTTTTCTTTCCAAGAGTAGATCCTTTCAAAGATAAAAACTTAAACATGATTTTTACTTCAGACTTTTTAATCTGACCATTCAAATAGAAGAAAAAACCCTCACCATGCAGTTTACAATGAGAAGAACAATCAAGACATCTTTTCTATTCATATTTTTTCTGGCTTTTGTCTTTTTTAACTGTTTTGGTGGCATTTACTTTGAAAACATAGGTCTTTGTTTTTACCCTCCTTGAAAGATTATAATTGATTCAGTTGCCGTCTGTGTGCACATGATGAGTATTTGTTGTGTAGATGGAATCAGTACTGGCAGAATATTGCTGCATGCTGCATGTTGCATTATTCACTTTCATCTGCATGCAGCTCATGGCTGGCAGACTCCTCACAGCTACCTTTAAAGTGGCTTATCCAAGATAAAGCTCTGGCTTGTTTAGTAGGGAAGTCTAGTAGATCAGTTGTCATATTGGAAGCCTCCTGCTGAATTCAGGAGAGAATACAGGAGAAGAGACATGCCCACGTCTGATTGATGATTTTTTGAGATGGCATTACTGTGCTCCAAAAAGCTCTGGTCATTTTCCTTGAAGTTATCACTTTGTCTGCAGAGCAAAACAAAGTTGAACTAAGCAGAGATAAATTCTGAAATAGAAACAACCTGTGTTTTCCCATTCACTGTCACTATTATACCTGAGCAATCCAAAGAACAAAATGATGCCTTGGAAAGCAGGTGATGGTAGCCCTATTTAATGGTGCATAAATACCTAAAATAAATCCCAGCAAGTCTCTCATTTGTTCATTTCACCTTCTGTGAGAATCATCCAACTGACTTCAAAGTGATGATTTAATATTGAAAGTCAATGGATATGCTTTTTCTGAAAGATGCTGTGCAGTCTGAAAATTTCTTCTCGAAGACCATTTTGTTAACTTCAGGGTTTCTGTTATGGCATTGAAAGAAGTCCTGTTATGAATTTATAGGGATCCATTTTGAGGGAAAAAAAATGGGAAAACCAAAATGGTGATGTGTGTCTGCAGCTCAGCTGCATCAGCAGGAAATCTCAGTGCTTACATCACCAGTGCTGCTGGATTGGTAATAACAGCCAAACTTCCTTGGTCAGCTTTGCCCTTTTGCTGACTTTGTTGTTGGGGAAGAATGGGCTGGGAGTGTACTAACATCTTAAGCTGCTGCACAGCATGACCTGGAGATTGTCTAGTACTGATTCTGGAAAAGGTAATTTGCGAACAAAGTAGAGTAAATCAATTTTTCATTGAAATATGTTGTTAAGCATTGCTGTTTAGCCCTGACTGTGATACGTAAAGCTTACTTACATTAAACTTGCTCTGAAGACCCATTCCAGCCAGGAAGATTACTGTTTTGATGGTGTTTTCTTGATTTTGGACTGACAAAACAACTTTAGACAACAAGCATTAAAACTTAACATTTCACAGACTGAAAACATCTTTCAGCTCCTGCATATATTCTTTTCCCTACCCAACTGCATGGTAGGAATTTGTATACTCGAGGAGACCTTAGTGTGTAGGAGGCATGAATAGGAAGTAGCTGGGAAAAAAAGTTTAAAAAAAAAATTGAAAGAAAGGGGAAAATAAAAAATGCTAATGTTTGAAGAAGGTTTTGGAAATGGTAGGCTGACCTAAGATAGACAAGGAAGAAAGAAATTTGTGATAACAGAGATTTTCAATGCTAACTCTGCAATGCCTATTTAGTCCTTACACTGAGTGTACACATAGAATCTATGTAAGTCTTTACCTGAGCCCTAGAAGTGGATTTTGTCCCTTTTATACAGATATGTTAGTTACTTCCTGAAGTCTTCCCTGGTGAATTAGCTACCATCCAGAATTGTCCTGCCCTGCTGGTTGTCTTGTTTTTCTAATTTTGACATAATTCCTACTTGTTAATTACTGAAAGCTTATCATACTGTTAACTGAAAGCATATCATACTGTTTCTTTGTAACTATATTGCAACAACTATTGTAACAACTTTCCTGGTGTTTCCCTTACACTAATTTCTTTCATTTTGTTACATATATTTCAATTTTGATTAATAATTAATTTATGTCAAAAGTACATCTTTAACGTCTAAAACTATTTCATGACATGTTTGCAACTAAGAATGTTTCAGCAGTGGGTTAGAGTAACTCCATATGCTATGGCGTCCTGTCAAGAATATTTCTTCACTGCAGATGAAATTCTAACCACTAGAAATTTTCAACAAGATACCAAGCATCTTTACTTCAATTGATAGCTTGAGCTAGCTTGCCTTGTGTTATGGTACTTGTTACATTTGCAAGTTACACTTTGTTTGAGAGATTTCAACCATTGAGAGGTTGCTATCTAGATGTCCTTCGACATGTGTTTCTTTTCCTGGTATGGTTGTTATTGCCTTCAGTCAAAAGTATGTAATGCAAATTGAGATAGGGAAGGAAGGAAATATTGTGTATAATAAGAGCAAAAAATGTGTTTATTCATGGATTTCTCAAGGGCCACTCAAGCAAGACAGTGGCAGGGTCTTTTTCTTTTTGCTCAAGGCTGAGTTTGTAGCCTGAGGTTTTTCAGCTTTGCTTCCCTTCCCTGCAAATCTAGAATATACTGAGATATGAAATAATATGTTGTCCTTTTATTGTATAATGAGGGAAATAATGCTGATATATCAGACTAGAATTCAAAAGAATGGCTTAGATAGTCAGAATCAGTTTTCATTGCTGCTTTTTTCTGTTTTCTCATACTGTAATGAACTTGCATACAGATTAGTTTTAGGCCTGTTAAAGGCCTTACAATTAATATGACCCACAATGTCTTTTGATTTACTTGGTATTTTGATCTGGCTATTCCTGGACATGTTAATTTTTTAAGAAACTAGGGAATAAAAACTAGTTTGAGAAACTAGAAAATTACTAGGCCAGGACATCCTCAACACACATATTTTGATGCCTTTTGCTCACTTTTTATATTTAAAATTAAAATTACTTTATAATACAGAGTCCCATTACTTAGTGTGGGACAGAAAGAACTATTCTCATCATAGAAGGCGAGAGTAGGTATTTGCTTTTGTGTGTATCAAATATAGATACTATAAATACTAAGGAAAAAACCAAAGTTATCATAAGGATTTAAGTGAGCACAAACTATTGAATAATGAATAAAATAAAGAACATTTGTTAAGTCAATGCTTTTTCATCCGTTTGTTTTTTCATCCATTCAGTGAAAAATAATGTCTTAAGAGTTATATTTCAGCTTATCTGGGGGAAGATTCATGTATGGCCTTCTAGGCAAGGGTTGACAAGAAATTTTCAATGTATTTATAGTATTGTTAGAAATTAATAATTCATGTTGGTATTATTATTAAATTTCTGTCTACTAAGGAAGACTGATAATCATTTTGCCTAAAGAAACACATCCTAGCAGTATATCTATTTGATATCAAGGTGTCAATTGACTCTTAAATGAAATACTTGGACTTTGACAATTCATGGATTTTTAAGGATCTATAGTATTCTATGAAGATTTTGATTCATTTTTTGCCCCTTTCCTCCCAAGAAAATATGTGTCTACTCAGGCACATCACAATAATCTGGTCACAAAACTTGAAAAGTGTTGTCTTTCCATATATCATGTTTTTTTGTCTCTGTGACATCACTGAAAATTTCAGTCAAAACATATTACTAAAATGTGCACTGAAAGGTGTACGAAACCTCAGAGTGATTCTCTGCCTTTTCTTGGTATTCAATACTGTATTGAATCACTGTGAGGGTTACACACAGTAGAATAACAAGTAATAGATCAATGCTGAACTCTTTCAAAAATTTATTGTGGAAATCACACAATGTTCTAATAGAACTTAACAGCACTGCAAGTACAAAAACTGCGTGAGCTTACCTGAATTTTACTCCAAATGTGGCTCAAAACTAAGAATTGTTTTAACATACAGGTGTCAGATTTTAGAACAGTAATGGCAGTTAGTTATAATAATATGCTTTCCATGTTTGACATTGCTTTTTGCTGTATAGTGTTGCTAGGATTCCTGCAGCCAATCAGGAAAAAATCTAGAGTTGTGAAGCAGAGGAAAAAGTTTCCTGCTTTAAGCTCACGGGATTAATCTTTCTTTCTTCAACTCATTCATTTAATTCTAGAGAGAAATTGCAAAGCAGAGTGTGGACCTCTGTCCACTGTCACCTGTGTTCAGATCCTCTCACATCACTGAATTGATGAGTCTGAGCTATTGCAACATGGGCTGTGCTCTCTGATCTGATGAAACCTGTCAACACCATTGTAGATTAAAGTTTTCCTGAGCTCTATTTCTCACTGCTGACCCTTATTTCTCCATAGTTTTATTATACTGAAAATATTAAAATGTATTCACAGAAATTAGGCCTGAAACCTTACACAGATGGAGATCTTAACAATTAGTGTTGGACCACTGGTTTATCCACAGTGGAGTTGGCAGTTTGAAATGTGGAGCTTTCCTTAGTTGCTAGGGCAGCACGTTTGTATGTCATTTCCAACACACTACTTCCTGTTTTACAGTAAAAGCCTGGAAATCACAGCACATTGTTGTTATTGTTTGGAAGTCAGCCCCTATCCTGCAGGTGACATGCACCCAAGAATGACTCTGTGAAGCCTCTAAAGGAGAAGGTGAATGATACTAAATTATTTTCTCTTCAGAATTTTATTTACCAGACTTACATGCTGCTCTGGAGAGAGACTTTGCCCTGAGTTACAACAAATTCAAATTAGCAGGTAGTCAGTAACATTCCAAATACCAAACTCAGCATTACACACACTGTTGCTGATCTCTTGTCTAAATAATTTTGACCACTGGAGGCTAAGCCTAACCTCTTCATGTGGCACGCAAAAGAAAGAGGCATTTGTCATTCTGGTGTTTCAAAGAGTGTTTCTGAAAAGCTATCCTCCTTCAGTCTCTTTTTTTACTACAGAAAAGCAGTGCTAGGCAGAGTTAAATGGATTAATTACCTTTTCAGTGTAAGAGAAAAAAGAAATGAGTCTTGTCTTTATCTCCTCTGATTTCAGAGGCTGACTAGAGGCTTTTCAGATGCACATATCCCTTTAATGACTTAATCATCTAATTAGGTGACTTGCAAAGGCTATTGGCAAATGAGCAGAGGGTTATTTTCTAATTCCCATGTATCTGTTGATAGAGCAAAGGATTCTGGTATAGTCTCTGTCTTTTTCCCCCCATTCAGAGTTCTGGAGATAAAGAGTTAAGATTAAAGATGAACAAGCTCTTTGAATAGGAAATGCAAACAGGCTAAGAATGTGTTATTTTTATTTTAAACCTCTGCAGCTTTTTAGCAACAAAGTTGGCTTAGAGGATAGGTTTAAACCACTTAAAACAATCCCTCAATTTTGAAGTTGCCTTTTCAATGCTCCCACTTGATACAGTCAAACTGGCTCTAAGTCATCAGTTGCATTGATTGCAAGCATTTCGTTGTGTGTTAAAATGGACAATTAACAAATGTTCTTTACGTGTGAATGCTGAATCAAAATGTAGGCAGAGTTCTGTGGTCATGGGAAAGCAGTGCTGTCTAAAACTAGTAGCCAGCAAATATGGTTTGAATTTCTATATAGCTCAAGCTCCAAGCTGACACTACCTTTGTTAATTTGGGACGTGTGGGGTTCGTTACATGTTGAGTACAGTATCTGTGTTTACTTGCAGCATTTCAAACGTATCAATTTCAGTTTTACTGTAAATGCCAGGAAAACACCGTGCCCTCTGCTGTTGTTTCACTGCTGTTGTTTAAAGTCATACTTTACTATGAAAATAACACTTAAGGGACCACAGAAAGTTGTCTAAATCATGACTTGGCAATATGGATGTTAAAATAATTCAGGGGTGTTTAATGTCATTGTGGGAGATTTTCACATGTAAAGCAAACTATTTTTTGTATTTCTGAGGCTCAGATAATGCCGCCAGGTATGTGACAAACTCAACACTGTATTCTTAAGTACAACTTTTGGATATTAATGGTATTTCAGCACAATACCAACCTGTCACAAAAATCAATTTAAATTAATCAGAATAAATACAATTAAAGAATGAATTTAGCCTTGATAAGATGATAAGAAGGTTGATTTGGACTGTTTGAGCTGAAGAAGTTGTCAAAATCAAGGGGATAACAGTAACTGATTATGAGTTGATACAGAGAACTCATCCACAGGATAGATATAATTGCATCTTAGTTGCATCTAATTGAACAGGCTTGTAGAGAGAGCAGCTACGGTAAGTTTTAATGAGTTCTTACATCAAGGAACTCTCCAGCTCACCTAGGACCCATTATTTCAATTCTGAGAGAAGGTCTTTGGTCTTTGCTCTGGCACACTGGGCAGGAGTTATCCATCTTCATCCTTTCCCCGAGATTGTAAATGTTGTTTCATCACTTTTACTGGACAGTCATTATTCCTTTTTGAAGGATTTACCCACCGTATTCAACAGACTTCCTCTTTAAGACATGATGAAGTGCCATATCCTGAACTGAAACTTTAGAAATTATGTGTTATTGAGCCTCTACAGACATTACTGAATGTTAGCTTGCATTGGGGTAGTCAGTTGCCCACTAACACTGTTAAACACATCAGTTAGACTTACAGCTTGCACATTATATTCACTCAGCTTCCTTATCTGTGTCCTAGTTTTAGACAGAGTATGGCCATGGTGCAGTTTTCTAACATTTATACCTACAGTCTTACTTGGCCTCTGCTGCCAAGAGTGGCTGTGCAGTCATCCAACTCCATTAATCTACCACTCTGCTTTGGTTTGAGTATATTTTTGGTGGATGCATCTAAAAAAGGACCACATTGTGGGAAGCCAGGAGTGGAGGCCCAATTTGAAGTGTAGCAGTTTCTGTCTTCTCTGTTAAACCCTATTGTTTTACCTGTTGGGATTTCTTTCCCTGACTGACAAGCTACCAGAAAATAAATTTCTTTCCTTTTTAATTGTTTTGGGTTTTTTTTCCCAAGCAAAACATCTGGTTTTGGCAAATGCACTTTGTGTGTTAAGCTTACTTTGTCATGAATTCCTGTAAAATTTCTTTTAATGTGCTTTTTTTTCTGCTTTCTATTCTTCTAGAGAATTGTTATTTTGTAAATTTGATATTTTATTGTTGTGACAAAAGCAGTCACTGGTTTGGAAACATCAAAATATATTGTTTTATTCCAGTTCAGAATGAACACATTAAAAAACATATCAAAGGATATGCATGAAAGAGAAACTCCTACTTTTGACTAAATTTAGTATAACTAATTAGAATGTATACCAGTCAAATCTATTTTTCTTTTGTTAGGTAATGTAGGTCTACAACAGAACAAATAATTTAAAAACATTAAAAAAGATTAGTTGATCTGCACAGGCACATCTGTCGCTTCTCTTTCATTATTGACATCAGTGGCTTAATACACCATTAAAACAAACTCTATTTTAAAATATATATAAGACCTGACTCCTGCAGTACACTGACTGATGTCCTATGAATTTCAGCTCAGGCCTCACCAGCCATATGGACTCATATTGCGTTGTTCATTAATATTGAATCCAAAAGTCCTCAGTGAAAGCTTGGAGATTTCTGCCTCTCTTGGTACAGGAACACAGTGTATCTGTGTAGACATTGTCGGTCCTAGAGGCCTGTTGTTTGTAATAAATAACACCATTTATGACTTCATATCATTAGCAGTAAGTTAGTTCTTTGATAAACTCATCTACAGAATCATCTGGGAAGCAGTGTTGATCCAGTAATTTTTATTTCAGGTATAACATCATCTGATACCATCTACTCTTCCTTAAATCCTATCCTGATGATACTCCCTGCTGAAGTCTGTTTGCTACAAATGTTTCTCCATACCCTCTTGCTGATCATGATTGCATTCTAGCCCTGATTTTTGGTGTAGGGTGACTCTGTGGTCCACCGTCCGCATACATTATGAAAGAACAACTCTCATCTCTGCAATTCACTCATAGAGATTGAGGTTGATAGCAGAAATATTTTAGCATGGGTACATATAATCGTGACTCCCATCCCTAGCATTTAACAGAAACAGGTTTTTCCTGCATTTTTTTCATAGGTAGATGAGTTTAAAAGCACTTACTAAGGAAAACCTTGTTTTACAACTATGCACCTGGAAGCACCTGGAAGAAATAACTTCTAAGATCTTGAATACCTGTTTAGAGGCATAGGCACTGAACATTAATTTTGGAAGGCATTCAAGTGAACATTTCCCAGGAAGAAAGCTGTATCCAAGTAATTCTCAGGCATGCATCTTGCCTGATTGAGAAGTGGTTGGGGAAAGTGTTTTTAGATATTTTGTTCGAGGCCTGAGCATGTCACTAATGCCAAGATTGGTAGGACAGAAGTCCATCCAATGCTCTTAAATACTCTGATTCAAAAAGTTATTAAGCCACAAATCAGTGCAAGGGGAGAGGGAATTCTAAGGGAGTACTACTTTTTTGACGTATATGCTGTATTCTGTATTCTGTATTCTGGAGAGGTATTACTTTATGTACCCATGCTTCTCCATACCCATCCTCCATACTCTGCCACTAGAGACACAGTACTGACTGCAATGTCTCACGGGTCTGATTAAATATGGAAATTCTTGAGCTTTTTCTGTTTGTTTGTTTGCTTGTTTGGGTTTTTTAAACATAAACTGTAATGGAGCATCTGCGCAAGGTCTGTAACATAATCTGTGTGCCTGTGGGAAAAGTACCTAATTTAATAAATTGTCATTACTGTATAGTCCCTGTACACAGGGCCAAGTGTCATAAGCCTGTCACATACTTCTTGGTGACTGTAAATTTACAACCAGACATGTCTGCAGTTATGTGAAGTGGTAGAGACATTCATTTAACCAATTATTGGTAAGCAGAATAAAACATCAACTCACTAATTCCATGTAGGTATCCATTGCTGTCCAAAGCAATCTCTGAGTCTCAGAAGATGCTTGGAAAGTGTGAAAAAGGGTTAAGTGTGCCTAAATAAAGATTTTCCTTTTGTGGGGTGCTGGAGGTGACACAGGAGAAGCCTGGTCCCCTTTGTTCCCTATTGAGGATCCTCCGAGCAGGAGTACTCAGACTTGTTTGGACGATCTAATATCCGACGTGAAACAAGGAGCGCATGTATTGTGCCTGTCGCCAGCGGCTCTATTAGAAACAATTGGTCCCTTTCCAAGGCTACATGGGGCGTGATGTAATTCCATTTTCTTCCTGACTGCAGGAAAGGAAAATCAAGTAATTAAATGTGAGAAATCACCAGCTGGGGGGCCCTTTCTGCTTGGGTGGATTTCTCAACACTGTTGCCTGTCCGCAAAAGCCAGAAACCGACCTGGGGAAAGTCGGCATGGCTCCGGACAAAAGCACGACACTGCCCATGAATGCACTGCGTACCAAACACAGTTTGCTGTCAGGAACTGACAAGTCAGCCATGTCCAACTCAAGTGGCCTTACTTCCCATCGGCTTGAAAAGGCCTGCCAGTGAGGAGACTTTGGTCACAGTGTTATGCTTTGTGCTCCTGGCCCCATTGTCCCAGGGCCCCAGGTCCCGGGCAGGAGGCGTCACCACCGCACTAGAAGGCGACCAGGGGTGGTGGGACTGGGGGATAGAAATGGGATGATGCTTTGAGGGGGGAGCCCCTGAGGAAAATGTGCCCTGCAATGAGGAGCAGCCCTGGTCACAATGACCTTGTCATTGTTTCAGCCACTCAGTTTCGGGCTTTTTACAGCTTGAAAAGCTGTATTTGCACCACATCTCTCCCTTCTGCAGACTGCAGAGTATCTTGGGTATGGAATGCATAAAATCTTAGTGCCAAGAAGCATTTATTAGGATTTTGTGAAATCCTGTAGAAGAATTCAAATGTTATGTATGTGAGTAATAAAGAGCCTTATCATATATAGCCTTAACTTTCAGAAAGCCTGCATTGCCTAGGAGTGAATGAAACTCTGCAAACCGGCAATAAAGCTGTGGAGAATTTGAGCCACAAGTTTAGTGGGAGAACTAAAGTCATTTTAGTTCACTTTGATTACTCTTTTTAATAGGTAGCTTACAAGGAGTCCATCACCTGTTTTTTATAAGTAACTATGTTTGACATTTCAATTTCGTTCTTACAGCTTTTAATACATTTTTTATCTTGTACTCTTCTACAGATAATTTACTTCCCAGTGTTTCTTTGTAATAGCAACCGGAATGGAAAAAAATGTTCTCATTTATGTGTAAATTTTGTTAACAAACTCATCTGCATAAATCACATTTCTTCCCAAGGATTTTATTGTGTAGTAGCTGCTTTTTCACTTAAGTTAGAACTTTAAAACAGCTTTCAAAATCAGCTTGAAAGTAAATTACAATGAAAATAAGATCAACTCAACAAAACATTTTGATTTTGGCTTTAAAAAATAGAGAAGGAATCAAGACAATAAAGAGTATTAAGGCCAAGGAAATTGTTAATACTTATGTGTTGTTTATAAAATGACTAAAAGGTTATAAACCAGGTTGCTCCATTCTTGTGTGTTTTTTAGTAATTGAAATGTGTGATCTTTTGTTTCTTGTTTAAGCATACTTGAAGAACATAATGTGGAAAAAATTAAATCCTTATACACATTCCTTCCTTGAGACTTTAGATACAAGATTAACATGGAACAAGTTTTCTTTGCCAGGTTTCTTTCTCAGGTTAGGACCAGAGTTTTGTTCCATCCCTTTCAAAAAAAGGTGTGAATATGAATCACACTGAGTGTATCTTGAAGTGTAAAGCTAATTCAGTGATATCGGGCTGGTCACAGGTACAAGCAGCCAGTACAAGGCACAACTTCTTTCTGATATTGCTGTTACTTTGTGCAGCAACTCGCTGTTTCTGACTGTAGACAAAGGCCGTAGGAATCTAAAATCATTTTGGTAATGACTTTTTTGGTTGATCTTAATATTCTGTGTTTCAGCAGTCTGGGACAGAAATGAGTACGCAGAACGCACGTGACAGTGTGACTGGTGCTCGTTGCTTCAGCTTTCAGTTAATCCTCTTCAGAATGGTCTGAGTACTCAACAGAGAAGTTAATTTAAGATCATTTCCCCTGATCTCTTAGAATTATCAGTAAATTAGCCTCTGTGCTGGTTTCCAAGAGAGCAGCATCATTTGTCCAGTGCCTACTCAATGGTAGCAAAGATAGATAATTAGAGAAAGTTGCCGTTTCAGGTAGCTCTTCTCCTGTTCAATAAATAAATAATGCATCCCTGAGTGGCAAAACTAATCCTTCCTGGGAAACAGAGCAGAATATACCTTTTCATGTAACTTTACCATGTCAAATATAAAACACTAATGTATAATACTGTGGTAAAAGCAGGAATTTCATGTTATTTTTATGTATGCATAATGCTGTTTAGCTCTTTTGAATGTCTTAGTTTAGTAGCCAGTCTTCCTAGTCTAGAAATGCACACAAATTCATAATTGGCTTGTAAATGCTTTATTAGAAGCTCTACACTCATTTCCTCCGTAGCCTTCAAAGATTTAGCATAATGACTATCTGGAATGAATTCTGCTCCTTGTTTTAGTAGCAGCTGCATCTGTGCATGGGTAAACTTAGCTGTTAAAGGTTACATAGTGAAATTACTTTTTCAATAACATAAAAATATAAGAATTTTAGCCAGAATTTAGTTCTGATTCAACGTCTCCTTCAGAATGTAGTTGTCCAAAATACCTGATCTGTAGAAAATCAAGCCTATGTTTTTAAGAAAGAACTATTTCACCTTGGCAAATCAGTGACTCAGAGAAAGTTGTGCAAAGCACGGATCATAGTACTGGCCAGCCTGGGAAAAAAATCCACATTGTCAGTCCTGTCTTTAGAACTAATCATCATCAGGGGGTCACTGGGTTGAACGTGAACATCTTTTGGTTGCTGTAGGAAGTGCACAGTGGTTTTGCTGGTAATCTAGGCTTGGACAAGTCAAAGTTTGGTCTTTGGAATCCAGGCAACACTGTTCCCTGAGCTAGTGCTTATGTGTTTTACTTGGATTCTGAAGTACAGTAGGAAATACTTTGTCATGGGATCTCTTTAAATGGCTTTCACTGCTTGTGGCTATGCCTCTATCAGCACCCAGTGATAATTTGTCGGTGTTTACCATTTGCTGGAGCAAAGATGGAAGGCAGGAGTAGGAGTCAAATCTCCCCTGAAGATGTCAATGACAGTGGATGAGATGTTCAAATGTAAAATCTAAGACTACAGTGGCAGATGTAAAACTTCGGGATTTCTGAATTTCATTCTCTATTTTGCTGTGGTGTGATATTATAATGATTTTTTTGTTACTATCTATGTGAAATGAAAATTGAATTGTGTTACATGTGGACCATTGAATATAGTTTCTAAACACTCTAGCATATTTTAAACTTTTAAAGATGAAAATGCCATCTGAATGAAAAACTGAACATCTTTTCTAAATTTTTCTTTTTTTCTGTATTTTTTGTGAGCAAATATGTATGATGCAAGAAAATTTAATTATGTTTATTTATAACAAACTTATATGTGTTTTGTACTGACTGAGTGCCTGGGATGGTGAGATCCTTGAGAAAATATTTAAACAAATGTACAACAGCCTGAAAATCTGACAGTGATGAATTGTAAGTAATACAAAACTTTGACCACTATCACATGATTTTAGTCCCTTCATGCTTCATTATTGCCATTGGTATTCCAAACTTCTAAGTGATTTTAATGAGTTTTCTCATAGTTATATTTTTGTATTTTTCCTTTCAAGTGCTTCAAGTTCTCTGCAGCATTTTCTTCTTTTCTCTACAATCATGTACTGTGCAAAAGTGCACAGGTCATTTCTATGTCAAAAATATGCTGGAGTGAGAGGAATACTGTATAGAAGTTCTGCCTTAAATCGGCTGCAAGTTTAAATCCAGTTGCTTGAGATTCTAAAGGGACAAATAACAGTGATGAGGCAAAAGACTGGTGAAAGACAGATTCTAGTTCCTAAAATCTGTATTAAGAATCTATTAGTAGCCAAATTTCCGGAGGCAATGAGCTGTCGTTACTTTCTTTTAAATTCACCCCTTCTGGGAAAAAATATAAAATATGGGTTATCTATATTTTTATTTTGAATTTTTATTTTAGATTCCACATATTTAAACAAGAGTTCCTACAGTTGCATTCTAAATCTCATGTTAGAGCATTTGACTCTGAAGGTGTGCCTTTTCCAATAACTGAGAAAAATGTCCTAGAAAAAAGACACTACACTACCTTTTTTCCTTTTTTTTTTTTTTTTTTTTTTCTGTCTGTATATGTATTGATGGAAACCACTGCTGTTTTCCCTAGCTGTGAAGATAATGGAGAAGCCCATTTCTGGTGACCACAATAAAATAAGGAGCTGATATTATTTAATCAGTTTATTTTCTGTCCTTTTAAAAAGTTGGAATGGAATTCATCTTTAGGGCAAAGTGAAAGCTATGTTAGCTCTCTTGGAGCCATGCTTCAAAACTGGCTTCTCTAACAATTATCTGTTATTATGTTATGCACAGCAATAAGCATAATTGATTTAAATACTGCTCAACTCTGCCCCATTTATAAGACCTGGTGTGTCTTCTCTGAACACAAAGAGTATCCAGTGCTGCACTGAGGTTTCAATGTCATGAGTGTGATGAGCCTTTGGGAGAGTGTGAAAGAACAAAATAGAAAACCAGCCAAGAGGAAATGGACTTCTAAGTATTTTTATAAATACTTGGTTGAGGAGCATATGTACAATAAAAAGAGACAGGAAAGAATATCCCCTTTCTATATGTTTATCATTGTTGCCTGAGTCAACTTAAAATTTCCTTTTGTTCCTCAGTATGTGATCCAACTTCTAAGAGACCTCTAGTTTTTGATTTGAAATTGTCTGGGTTAAAATCCAGTAGAAAAATGAAAGGCAGATGTCTCACACCTTAAGCTGATCTCTAGAGTATTTCAGAGCTGTGCAGCCTATCCAAAGTTCTGACCTTCCTTGGCAAAGCTTCTTAATTTTCCCACACCTGCAGCTTTGCTGTTTTTATTTTTTGGGCCTTTTTTTTTGTTCTCACAATAAGCATAGCTAAAACAAGCAATGCAGTGAGCATGAATAGAGCACACAGTAGGCAATTTGGGAACTCATTCATCACCGATCAATAGAACTGCTCCAGCAGTGGATGAGATAGCAAACAATTTGATTTATTATGTTCAATTTTATAATACATGATTTTAAAAGAAATTAAAACCTCAAAACTAAAAACCTTTATCTTATTTATTCACCATTTATAGAAGTAATAAATACATACTGCCATTTCTTTAAAAATATCACCCAGCTGCATCTGCAAAATGTGATATCTTTTCTTGAAAGTCATAAAAATGATGGATTTTCAAAAAGATTTTTAAAAATTTAATACTTATATCATAAAGATTCTAATGCATTCAATTAGTAAAATGAATATATAGTCAAGAAAACACAGAAACTGAGATTCTGCAAGTGCTGAATATGGCAAAACGATTTGGTCGCAGTTTGTTCTCACAGAAAAATTTATGTCTCTTGCAATAAAAATGAAGTTATGAAGTTACAGTATATAACAGCCTATATAATAATATCAGAAATTAATGGATTCTGAAATATACATGTGGAAAACTGGAATAATGACTACTAGTGACTATAAAAATTTCTTTTTGAATGGTTCTTTACCTTTACTGATAAATTCATGTCCATTACATTTTTTGCAAGGCTTCAAAAATTCCAGAAAAGAGAAAGCATGAGTTTGACACACCCCCCCTCACAAGATTTTCACTTCAAATTACACTTAATTTTAAAAATAGTTGTTGAAATATTGCAACAATATTTACTTAATTATCTAAGACAAATTTATAATTATTTTCTGAGTAAACTGAGGAACTGAAGACTCATCTTCCTCATAGGTGTTTTGGATAAGCAGTGAAACTCAGTAGTAGAAACTGATATATGGAAAGCCAATGAGGTATTCAGTCACAAAGAACAGACATTGTAACTAATGATATGCCTAGTCTGTGGTTTTAAGCAAATAGATATTACTTTTCATGAAAAATTGTCTTTAAAATGGGGCTGTTTTGTTCAAGTATTTCAAAGGCAGCAAAATTAAATTTTGCAGGAGGGAGAGAAATTCTCTGAAGACAGAGACCAATGCTGTGCACCAAAGCTAACAGATTTTAAAAGAGGTATACCTACACTGTATCTGTCACGTGTAATAAATGCAAATTATATTGTAGAAGAATTATTTATTATATAGAGAAGTCTTAATGAATTTTGAACTTCTGCAAATTACTTTCTCTCTAATTGAAAGTTTTCTCTAAGTAAACTTTGATGAAGTCTTTCACCTGAAACTTCCCTGATATTTTCAAAGAAGTACTGAGTAGTTGTTTTTTTAATTACTAAAAATAAATACATTTGTAGTTTTCCTTATTTGTCCATTTAAGGCTATTTTATTCTGTATTAGATACTCCAAAAAAAGACTGCAATTTATCAACACCTTCCACTTGATCTCTATCCCTTTTTTTACCAAGAGATTTTTTAAACTTTAACAGAAATAGTCTATTTTTGAAAGAAAAATTCCAGATGATAAGAATTAGCACAAATATATATATGACTATAAACAGTTGTGACTGATATCTGTCATGGAAATTGGTCTTCACAAAAGAAAAATGGTTTCGACTGACATCCAGTGAAAACTGCATGTCCAACTGATTTTGGCAGCTGGTTGACAAGACTAAAAATCTTATGCTGCCTGTGAATGGATGTTTGAGTGTGTTCTTGCTGATGTTTGTCCTGCACCCACTCTCCTCAATGGTGCAGTAGTGACAGAACTTCTCTCTCCAGAAAAACAGAATCAAGTGCCAGACCAGAAAAAATGCACTTTGAGGTTGTTGGTGCACATGTATACACATATATACATACATACATAATGGATTTGTGGAATGGAAAAATCTTAAGCAATCTACTTCCAGACGTGTTAGGACATTGCAAGATCTCATGAAAATAAACTCTTGCAATGCTCACAGAGAAACATGTCCTGTGACTGCAGCTCAGGAACTCCTGGCTCATTCTTGGTGTTCAAATTAGTAGTTCGCTTAACCTTTGAAGAAATATTGATTTTTTGATTATTTTTGATTAGAACTCAGATTTTAATAGAAAATAGTGAACAGAAATTACCTAGAGAGCCTTCCTTATCGACTCAGAAAAAGATCTTACTGTTTCAGAAAGGTCTTAGAAAATAACTGGAGTTATTAAACTATAGTTTAATTAAACATGATGATGAGCAGAAACCTTTTCATGTCAATTTTTTCATGAAATAGTAAAGTAGGGAGAAATATGACTGCTTCTTTCACTGTTATAATATATATACCAAAAGTGATGAAAATAAAAATTGCAGGTTTTGTTATTTGCCAGTCGTTTTTAATCCAATTTGGGGAAAAAAGTATTCTGATGCTTTTCACTGTCTGCATTCAGTGGAGTCAAAACTCTCTGTAGTGAGAGCTCTATGATCCACATTCCCATTTAAAGTTTCGCACTTGGTGAAACTTTAAACTTGTTTTCTGACAAGTTGTTTTCTGGCATGATCTCTGTTATGAGCTGATCTAGACCAGCTCCATATGTTCTTCATTAGTACTTGCTAGACTCCTTCCACTCCTTTGACTTAAAAGACCACAGCATAACTTAGAAGTGTCCTGCTATTAGGTCAAATACTGGTTAATGGTCTTTTCTTATAGAAGTCTCATACCAATTTACTTTAATTTTCCATTACTCTTTTGGATTAATACAATGCATATCCTGAATACCCACCTGTATTCAGAAAGCTTTAAATGATTGAATTGTTTCATTGGTAGGAACTGCCTTCTGCTAAAAAGACATATCTTTATGAATGCTGTTGTGTTTATAATGATTTATTTTATGCATACTAGATATATCTAAAGCACATATAAAATTGCCAGAGCTGAGAAAGCTTTAGAAATTTAGAGATAACTATTTATAAAGTAAAAGAATAGATACGAAATTCAAGTTGAGTTATATGAAATTAATTTTAGCCATTGTAAAGGATATTGCTTTTCTTCTCCCTTTGATTTCATTATAAACTAAATAACAAGTTGCATTAAGAAAATTGGCAGAGTTAATTTGTGAGCAGAATTGTAGTGCTCCTTTTTTATTTCAGAATCCTTGAATTTTATTAATGATTAATATTGATAAGAACATTAATGTTGGCAATAAAGACTACACAAGTAAAATTTTAATTATGTACATTTTACAGTACACCTCTCTTATACGTAAAATCATGTGATAAAACATATATTCAGTTAAGTGATACATATGAACTGAAGATCTAATGTTATTTGTAGTTTAACACACTCCAAATATTTTTTTGTGTTTGTAACAGAAAAAACACTGCACTCTGTCTACCTTATTGTAACCAGTTTTCTACACATAACATCTGTTTACATTAGTAATGTAATTGCTGTGATAATAAGCTCATTGATTTAGTATCTAAGGAAATAAGCAGTCAGGACATCACATTTGTCTTGCTTTACTTGACAGCCTATCTTCTACACTGAATAGACAATGTCAATTATTCCCATTGTTTCAGAGAAATGGAGCAACACAAAACCCCAGAAAGACCTCTTCTCTTTGCCAACTATTGCCATAAAAATGTTCACTGCAGCTAACTGGTATTGGACAAATTTAATTTTAACAGTGGCACAAGGCCAGTATACTTTAGTGTAGGAAAATTGTATTTCTTTTGTTATTCAGACAGTATGACAGCCTTATCTTTCACTTGACAGTTAAGCAGAAAAGGACTGTGAAATACTGAAACTGAAATAAAAAAGATGCAAACTTTGGTTAAACTGTCACACTAGAATTTTTTTTTCTTCTTCAAAGCATTTTTATGTGAAAATATGTTAGAAAAATGTTCACTTACTAGAAGTTAAGAAGAAATTTACAAGATTGTAAGATACCTATGTACTTGGGTTCAATTCCTAAACTTACAGAGGAAAAAATAATCAGTTGTGAGTGTTAAAATATCGAACATTCACAGGTTTATGATGATTTTTCTTTATCTTATTGACAGTGTTGCCTTAATATGTCCTTACTGCAACTTTGGATTTTATAAGGTTTCAAAAATCCATGGTTCATGATGAGTTCATGGGCTGAAATTGTGAAAGTTCAAGTTGTCTTGACTATGTGTGATGTTCAAGGTACAGAGGACGAGAGTCTGTCCCCTCTACCTCTCTGTTGCCCACAAATCCCAGCATTCACCACAGAGCCCATACCCAGCAGTGCTGAGTCACTTCTGCCTAGAAATTTTTGTAGATGACCAAAGAGTAAGAGAAATTTCATTCCCCTGTGGTGGTTAATTTCAACTCCCCACTTTATAGGCAGCACAAATGAACTCAAGTTATATACAACATCAAATAATACTGCTCTATACTAATATAAAAATAATACTAATATTGAAATAATACCACTCATATAGCACCAGTATGTGACAGGACAAGGGCTAATGGCTTCAAAGTGAAAGACAGTAGGTTTAAATTAGATATTAGGAAAAAAAAATATTGTGATGGTGATGATGAGGCACTGCAACAGGTTGCCCAGAGACTCTGTGGCTGCCCCATCCCTGGAAGTGTGTAAGGACAGGTTGGATGGAGCTCTGAGCAATGAAATCTAAGTGAAAGCTGTCCTTGCCCATGGCAGGAATGTTGGAACTAGGTTATTTTTAAGGTCCTTTCCAATCCAGGCCATTCTACGGTACGTTAAAAATACTGCCATTAGTTACCATGTGCTTCACAAAGGCAGTTAATCTCTAAACATTTTAGAGAAGAAGAGTAGGATACTCTTCCTCTTTTAAGGATAAGTTTAAAAAAATACATTTAAAGTATTTTATACCATGGTGTGCTCTTCAGGAAATGGACAGAAAGAGTGAATTTACCTCACTTCCCCTCAACATCAGAAAAGATTCAGATTTCCTTTCCTCTACATAGCCTTTGTTTTAACTGAAAGTGGGAAGAAGACTTACATTGTGGAAGAGTCAGTAGAAATGAAGATATGGAAAACTAAGCCCTACCATGGTGTGTTAATTACCTATGCGGTAGTTGTACTTACAAGATGAGAGCATCCAAAGACAGGTTGTTCTTTGTTTCCAAACCAGATGTGGGGTAGCAGAATTGTGGCCTCACAGCTCATCTAAATTCTGAATTCCGGCAGGCTGACAGCTGCTCCTTTTCTACTGATTAAGAAACACCAACAAACACTTTTTTTTTTCTTTTTTTTCCCTCCACAAAGACCTTTTTGGCTGCTTATATTTGTAAACTCAAAGATGGGCTCCTTCTATTCAGTATTTTTAACTGTGATTACTAAAAAGGAGGTATTGTTAAATTGGAGAGGAGAGGCAAGGTTTGGATGAGATGTGCTAAGACGTATAATGATATACCACACATTTAGCTGATGCATCAGAAAAAAATGGCATTTACAATTGAACATTGTACATTTTTTTTCCATAACTCTCCTGGACAGAAGCCTTGAAAAGTCTCTCCAAAATGAAGTCCTTTCTTGTCAGACAAACGAAGTCTACTCAGTTTTGGCCCCTTAGGGGATTGCTGACAGAGTTCAGACCTGACACAGGTCCAGACACCCTTCTGCTCCACATAAGGTAGAAAATCTGTGTTTCTGCATTAATTGGCAGGATATTCTAGGTCTCTTGGTGTTCTTCCACTTCTCAGAAAAAAAAGTCAAAAGGACATGATGCTCATGACGCCCAAAACAGTAAGTTCGAGTGTAGAGCAGGGCCATGAAGATGATCAGGGGGCTGGAACAGTGCTCCAACGAAGACAGGCTGAGAAAGCTGGCGTTGTTCAGCCTAGAGAAGAGAAGGCTCCAGGGAGACCTTAAAGCTGCCTTTCAGTACCTGAAGGGAGCCTACTAGAAAGCTGGAGAGGGACTTTTTACAAAAGCATGTGGGGATAAAACAGGGGACAATAGCTTTAAATGGAGAGAAGGTTTACATTAGAGACAAAGAATAAATTCTCTAATGCAAGAGTAGAGAGACACTTGAATAGGTGGACCAGAGAAGCTGTGGATGCCCCACCCCTGGAAGTGTTCAAGGCCACACTGGATGGGGCTTTGAGCAACCTCACCTAGTGGAAGGTTTCCTGTGCAGAGGAGTTAGAACTAGGTGATATTTAAGGTCCCTTCCTATACAAAATGTTCTATGACTGTATAAAATGTGGCTCTTTATGGGCATAACCTCAGGGTGAACAATATGCTGATGTGATTTTACATTCACTTGACATCTGGGAGAGATTTGGTAGGGTACCTTCATATTAACTGTTGCACATCACTTGTATTTTTGAAGATATATTTGTTCCAATCCCAGCTGAACATTGCTTTTTCTCTAATAGTAATTTCTTTTGAAGATAAATGAATATTTGGCAGGATGTGAAAAAGTAATTTGTGTATGTCACCATGCTAACAGCTTTCCCAGTGCCCTTTCCTGAAGCTGGATTATCTAGTTTGAGGCAAATGCCCAAGCTGTACATGAACATCTGCTATATACTTAGACTATGTATATTGAGAGGGTTTTTTCATGTCCATGTGCATGAATATGCAAATATTGCTGTAATGTAAAAGAAATGATAGAGATGTCAAAAAAAATATAAGTATTTCATCACATTTAAAGATATTTATTTCAGTTTTAATTTTGTTCCTTAGGAAACTGTGCCTACTAAAAAAGCTTTATTGAGGGACAAACAAACTAGTCCTAAGGTTCTGCAGAATACACATCAACAGCATCAGAAACTGGGACTGGAACACTGCAGTTTTCTTCCTACTGGTTTGTACCTAACTAAAATGGTTGTTCTTCCTAGAACAGGAGAGTTCAGAAGGTTGAATCAAAAGAAAATATGTACATCTGGATATCTGATAGTAGCTTAAACAGTAGTGAAATATGGATAATGGGTACTAACCAAAACGGATAGGAGGCATCCGGATCCAATCTCCATCCTCTAAAGGCATCCACTCTGATTGCAAACAGGTTTTACCTAATGATTTCCACACAGGAAATTCTGGAGTGATGTCAATTTTAACTTTTTTTTTTTTTTTTTTTTTTTTTTTTTAACCTGCTCTTTCCTCTCAGAAAAAGAGAACTAGCAGAAATGCAGCTCTAGGAAGAGTGAACTGGGGAACACCTGTGGGAAAGCAGATTTTCACTGCAGAAAGATGAAGGTTCACTATATGAAGGGCCTGTGTTAAATCTTCTTGTCTGCTGCTACCTGAGCAGAAACACTGGACAAGAATAACAGGAGAGAAGATGAGAGAACAGTTTTCTCCTTCATTCCGAGATGAAAGATGTTTTTCAGTTGGAGATGTGTCAGTCACACAAAAGCTGTTCATTAATAATGTCACCTTCATTTCATACTCACATCTGAGACTAACACCTCTCTGTGTTTATGCCAAATTCTGTTTGCCTACTTTCTTTAGGGTAGGTGGGTTTTTCTGACTGCCAGCTGAGTATCACTGGTGGATTTTATTATCACCAATCATCAGAAAAAGGATTGGAGAGTAAGTATAATGCTGTTTTGGAAAAAATTTATAACAACAAGCTTCTTATATAAGCTTGTTGGAAACAGTTTTGTAATTTATTCTTTCTTTTTCTTCAATTTCTTTCACATTCTCTTTGTCTTAGTGCTGAGTTTTTGTGTAGATTCTCTTCCTCTTACTGTCTGACTCAGTGCTTCACTGCTCTGTGGGAAATAAATTTCTTTCAGATGAGGCAGAAGATGCAAGATATTCTAGGATGTTCCATTTTAGATCAGGAGGCTCTGTGGTTATTCTTGATAGAATATTGCAAAAATTTTACATGCATGCTGCAGTTCTTACTTGTAGGTGGTTTTACATTTTGAGAACACTTTTTGAAAATTGTAGTCCTGGGGGATCAAATGACATGAAGATGATGGATTGCTGAGGATATCTTGAAATGAGCAGTGCCTGTTGCATTTATGAATGTAACAGTCTTCAAGGTTAGAAATGAAAGCTGAAAAATCAGTAGTTAAAGCTGTTCAAAGTAAAGGAAGAGTTCTGAAATGGAGTTATGTATAAGCTGCTTCATAGCCCTTTGTTATGGTTTCAAATTTGAGTGTTGATGTGAGCAACCACTATAAATTGCCATGGAGATTAGTATTTCAGTCACTGAGGTCACACTGACTTGTCCAAGAGCTGATTGAGGTAAAATTAACAGCATCTTAATGTTTTATTTCCTTTGGTTAAAATCTATTTAAAAAATGACATACCACTACTTGTAAACTTCAGTTTTAAAAGAAAATCAGACTGAGTGTTACTGGACTTTGCTACTTAAAGCTTCTGACCTTATGTCTTGTATCAATCAAACACTTCTGGGCTATCTCAAATTTCATTTTCCATCCCTACCTTTTCTGGCTGTCATGGAAACGCCATGCACCCTCTTCTAAAGGTACTGTAATACTGCTGGGCTGAGCACAAATCACATTAACAGTGGAGTTGGAAATCAACTTAGACACAATAATGGTTGTAGCTTAGGGAAATAGCCCCTTGCTTCTCCTCTAGACAGCTCCAAGTTTGAGCACTTCCCAGGAAACCAGGTTCCATTTCCTGGAGGAAAGCCATCCTGAGGAACACCTGCAATTCTGCACTGAGGTGGTGAAAATGGCAGGCATGAAATCCCTGCATCCACTGTTAGGTGGAGACAAATTTCCTCTGAGATCTGTGATTTATGAATGACAGCTTTTGCCATCGAATGCCTTTCTTCAAGGGTGCAAGTGCTCATGAAGTAATTAGAGAGTGAGACAAAATGCTGCACCTCAAGCATCTCATTCTCACAGCATGGAGAAGAGTCACTGCCTGGTTTCAGACTTGCCTTACAATATAAAATATTATAGCACTCTTTCCTCCTCCCCCAAATGCCATCTTGGCTTTCGTCAGCAACAGGAGGAAAAAGGAACATCTGTATGGAGAGATTTAATTTTATCTTCTTCTTGTTGTGAGCTCTTTTTCCTTACAGATGTTCACTTTTTCTTTTGTCTGTTTCCTTTTCTGGAGTTGTAAGTTCTAGGATTTGTTCCAGGAAAAACAAAAAGAGAATAAGGGATATCCTCATCCTTTCTGATAGTGAAAACCCCAGAGCTCTGTTTTTAACTGTCATTCCACAAGAAATCCTGGAAATTTCATTCTTTCATCCTCTCCTCCCATTTCTATTGAATGAAATGGTAGCAACTGCTCCACCATTAGGATCAATATCCAGGCCATTATGTTGGCAAAAGAAGCAGCAAATCACATTTACGTGGATTGTCAGATTCATTATTATAAGCAGATGGCAGTCCTTGCACTACAATGCAGCTAAGAAAAGACAGACATCATTTCAAATTAAAATCTATAATGCTAATACACATCTCTAACTCTTTGTACAGGCCTAAGTGCATTAATCTTCTGAATGATTTGCCAATGTGTGCACTGCTTTAGGTGTTTTCACTCGAGTGGAGCTAAAAGGACAGCTTTTAACTGAGAATGGTTAACATTTATTCATACAGATTGATAAAAGTTAACATGCAATTTCCTTTACTAGTAGCTCCTTAATAGGAATTAATGAGACATTTTGAAGAGAAAAGGCCCAGTTCAGATGGCCAGTTTAGGAAATGTGTTAACCACTGATATGTTAGTAGCAACTCCCTTATATAAATTGGTTTTAAAATAATTACTCATGAAAAAAATTAAGGCTTTTGGAAAATGTGTGGTAGACATATCTAAGTATGCAAATAAATTTCATTTGTTAAATGAGGACAATAAATTGGAAAATTTTACCATCAGATGACTGTCAAAATTTTGAGAAGTAAACATAAAATCTGTCTGTCCTTTTAATATACATAAAGTGGAAGGTGGTTCCCAGAAAAGGAAGTTTACATATTTCAGGGATGTTTATATCTACAGCATCTAAAAAAAATATATCCTGTCTTCATATTTTCTATAGCATGCTCTAAAATATCTGAATTTTGTACACAGTTTTTAGGACATGGAGGTTGATTCCTGCATTCTTTCACCTTTCTCTAGAAGGGATATATCCAAGAGAGAGTATCTTCTGGTGATTGAACTATGGACAGTGTGCATCCTAACTGAGAGACTGTAATGCTTTTGCTTCTAGAGAAATGTTTACATCATTAGGGGCTGTCCTGGACTTTTTCTGCCTGCAAGTACGATGCTGAGTAACACCACACTGTTATCACACTGTCTATTCCAAGTTAAATACCTTTCCTTTTGGAAGGGCTTAATAGGTGAGCGGCATTACACTGATGCAGCTGATTGGATCCATGGGGCAAACAAGATTCCTGTGTTTTCCCTAAAGAAGATAGTTTTAAAACATCCAGATTAACTACAAAACCACGAACTTCTGGAATTCTCCCATCAAAAGCTTTATAAATATATATGCCACTGCAGAAAGGCTTAGCTTTGCCAAAGAACTAAATAAAAAAATAAAGTTTGTTAAAATGCTTTGACCAAACCCAGGTAGGATCTTTTCTGGCATTTATTGTTATCCAGAGATTTAATTTCAAAGGAAACAGATCCTTCAAATCTACAGTATGTGTTGCCTTCTCCCAGTGTACGTCAGTGCCATGTGCTAGCATTAATTCCTTACTTCTTTAAATATCATTGATGTTTAATTTTTCTGAATTCTTCTGTTATCAGCATATCTGAAACCTGATGCCTCTGTATTTCATTCATATTTGCTCATCTTAATGACAAGAATTGATTTATTATTGTTTTCTTATTCCATTCATCTGACTCAGCACTAAAACCTAGTTTAGTTTGTCCAAACCAGTTGCTATGTGCAGCAATAGAAAATAACGTTTCACTAAACAATGTACAACAGATTAATAATGTTTTCCTAGATTTCTTTTTTTTTTTTGAGTAGGGATTGATTTGTATTACAAATGACAAATTTGAATAACAAAGTACGGGGGAAAAAACGTAGTTTTTCTGTTTGAGAAGTCGCTTTAAAACATACTGCATGCAGAGTTGCACAGCAAGATTCGGAAAGCAATAATGAAAGACAATTTCATTTTCTAAATTTTTTAAAGGAAATGTCATTCAAGAAAATTAAACGTCAAAGAAAGGTATGTAACCACTTAGAGCTGTAAGAGTCCAATCTTCTAAAAAACTGACTGTTTCACAAAAAATCTTGTGTACTTGGAAGTTCCAGTTTAATGGATGTTGAAATTACCTGAATAACATAAGAACTTTAGGTCAGCTTTAACTTGTCAGCTTTAACTCTGTGACTATCAAAGAACAAATTAGTAAGAATTCTGAAAAACTCTAAGTTCACCAATGTTTTGATTTGTTGAACCAGGCTTATTGTAATATTTGAATCTTTTAAATGGATTTTTTTTTGTAAAGTTCTCTACCAATTATTGAAGTCCTGAATGCTATTCACATCTTTCAGGTTTCTCTCTTAGGGATTACAGATAAAAACAGGTACATCCAGGGTGTTAAAATTTATAGTTCTGATTGTTTAAAGTGCATGAATTGCATCTGATATTTATTTAAGAATTTCTTTTCATAGCATAATATTTAAACTGCTTAATTAATGGATAATAGCAAGAGATGCGAAATGTGTCATTTACAAATTGAAAAAAGTTCTTAAAAGTTTTGCAGAACACCTGGAACTTCTCCGCAACAGTCTTGAAATAATATACTCCGAGCCATAGGTACCATTATAACACATCTCACATTTATACTACCACAACTGCTCCATGAATTGAATATGTGAATTGCATGGATTCACTAAGTACAGTACACACTAACATTCCTCACTCTGAGTTGATTAGTCAAGTTATGAACATGAAAAATATTGTTGCTAAATTAATAAATCTGAATAATTGAGATTTCCCTGAGATATAGCTCCAGAGCTTATTTCAGAATATGACATTTCTACCAAGTTACTCTCAGTGACACAGTTTGAAAGGTGTAGTAGTTGGTTAGTAAACTGTAAATTAGTATTTTTTGGATACATGACATAACAGACTATTTTTGATCTGTGGCTGAAGATATAAGAAACATTTATGGGTTGTGCCTGCCTCACATTCAATCTGAGCCCTAGAGTGTACATTTCTTTCCCCACCCCCTCCCCCTTTTCCTTTGCCTGCATTGCAGTTTGTTTTACTGACTGAACACTTAAAGAGATATCTACTTAAGGATGTCAAAAGGTGTAGTAAATGGGAGGCAGGCCACTGGGAGACAAAATAGGGAGGTCATTCCGCCTGACCTCCTCCTGTTTTTTCCCACTAAGAAAGCTACTACTCAGCTGACTTAAGATTGAGAGACAAGGCAGAAAAACAGCAAAAACAGTATTAACTCAACCTGTTTGGTGGTGCACTTTCTACTTGCAAAAGGTTTTCCTTCATGCTGGTCTCCTGTTGCAGTCATTCCCTTCAGAAATGCTGCAGTATATTATTTCTTCTCTGTTATTCACCCTGCATGCAGATTCTGTAACTGAATGGAAATTCAATGATAAAGTCCTCTCTGACTTTTATTAGTTATATAGAGACTAGTTTCAATGGTTAAACTAAGATTCTCAGTAGCTGATGCTTTTACTGACATTGCAAAGAGGATTTTTGTCTTTAGGTGATATATAAGGCTTCTGTAATTTCTTGTTGTGGCATTGACATATTGGGAAGGGAATCCCAACCTTTAACTTCAAAGCTATATTGATGAGGTGCAAATTGATTTCTTGTGTGTATTCAGTCTCTGAGCTGGGCAGGAGGGTCCCAAAAGTTCGCCCATAAACATTCAGGCGAGTGCAAGTGGATGTCATATTGAAGAGAAGCAACCAGTGTGCTCCACTTGCAGGAATTGTGTACTTTTCTCTTACCCAATGCCTGGCAGATCATTTCTGCTTTGACAGCTCCTTGTTTTACTAATCAGTAGAAATCAGGAATATCTTCTCCATTGGCATCTACCCTAACAAAGAAGCACCTCTGTTCTTTGGACAGCAGCAGTTTCAATCCAGCAAGGTGGAAGTTAGCACTAAAAACATACAGTCTATAGAGATGCTTCAAAGGCATTTGTACTTTACAGGTGCTTACCACAAATAATTTTCTTAACTGAAGCTCACTCTGAAATCTGAACGTGGTTTATTATGAACTTGTACAGAAACTAGTTATATAATTTAACCAGAGAAGAAGGGAAGAGGAGCTTGCTTCAGAAATATATCACAAAATCATTTTTAAAAATCCATACACAGTAAACTGAAGTAGAAAGAGTGTAATTAAAAAAAAAATTGGCTTTTGAAAAACATACACACTCAAATTCTTCTTCAATTTATTTTTATAAGTACTACTCTTGCTACCTGGGGTTTACATTACAAATATTTTACTGTCATAATTTTCCTCTATTTAGATACAACTAAAAGCCAAAATTTTTAAATTACAAATCATTCTGATGAGGGAATAGATGCAGCTGGGAAATAAATGTTTGCACTTTCACAGGTTAAGCATCTAGGAGGCAAGGCTGGAGAAAATAGCAGGGAATGAGTGTAAGGCCTGACCAAATCTTGATAAGTGAATGATTTTGAGTGAGATATCTCTTGCTCCTGTGTTATAATTACTCACTTTCTTTGGTGGAAATTACTAAAATTATGTTAATTTGACTCATATCAACATCTATGAGAGAGAGTTCAAGTCCATGATTCTGGGTTTATAAAGACACTAAAATTCTAGAATATGAAGTAGAAAAACTCTCAACTGAAATGGGGGAAAAATGTTCACACGGCATTTATATCCTAATTATATTTCCTGTCATGGATTTTAGTCTAACGGATTTGTTGTTTTGTTTGGGGTGGCTTTCTTTTTTTGGTTGTTTGGGGTTTTTGTTTTTCTGGGGTTTTTTGTTTGTTTGTTTTGTTGTAATTTTTTTAATAAAGGCAGATAAATTCTTGGGAAATACCTAATTTGTAGTGTTCTGTAAATAGGACCTTTAATACAATTTTGCTTGCATGTAACTGTGAAAAATAATAGTAAATAGGAAATATTTGGAGTATAAGTCTACCTTCATGAAAAAAATTAAACAAGATTTTAAACATAACTAACATAACTACTTACATTCATTATCTGAAAATGTCAGTGATGTACTATTGCCTGTCCCTAGTTTCTCACATCAGTTGTACCACTAAATATCTCTTTTCCCCTTTTCTAAACTTGGGGTCTTTGTGATTTATTATCTTATGTATAATTTAAAAGAATGAATAGATGTATATTATTTAAAACATTTTCTGAAAATCTCTGGAGAAAAAACCAAACAAACTAACTAATGGTAAAATGATAGCAAGTCACAGGGGTCCACTAAGCCACTTCATATTCTATTACACTGTGCTATGTGCTAACTTAAGGGCAAATATTTTCCTTTTTTTCTTTTCCAGGGGTACCACATAGTTATTGATACTCTCTACTGGTTCTATATCCATATAGAACTTATTCACATAAGCAGCTGAAGAGATTACTTTAAAAAACTGAGATTAGGTTTTAGTCAAGTGTTATATCAATAAAAACAGAGAAAAATAAGGATTAAGGATTAAGTACAAATAGAATGGCACCAGAATTGAATGTTTTAACCTATTCTCTGGAGAAGTAAGAAATATTTTAGTGCAGGAGTACTCAAGACCCTGTACATGAATATGTGAACAGGATGAATCCCTTGTCCTTAATGATGTTTTGTGTAGCCATTTTTAAAGCAAACTTTGGCAATTACAAAAGGTAGAGAATATCAGTTAATCTTCATTTATTAATATGTTTCATTTAATGAGTTTGCTTATGCTTTGAAAACCAATCTCTTTTCAATGGGATCGTTAAATTTAAGGATGTGAGGCAAATGCATGGAGCATCCTGAAATGCAGGGAAGGTGCATTTCTCAAATGGCAATTAGTTTTTCACTGTTACTGGTTCACTAAGTGTCTTTTGTCCTGTGGGGCAGCACAAGTGGGGGCGGCCTATTGGATAAAGAGCTCCAAATGAGAATGATAGATGTGCTTTAAAGCTAGCCATCTGTACTTACTTTCAAAGGTGCTGAAGTAGTGATTTTTTTCCCACTTCCTCCTTTTTTTCATTTCTCATGATACACATTTGCAAAAGTACAGAATCTCTAGTGAATGGTGAAGTGGGATGGGGACAAAGGTTTTCCTTACTCGGAAGGGATGTGCACGGTGTAGAGTGAAAAGTTCATTGTATGATGGATGAGCCAGTGAGTATGAAGGTCACTCTGTCAATGGTACACAAGAGAGGATTATGGGTGACAACAGCTCTGAAGTACTGGCAACTAAATTGTTTGCAAAATGCAGTAATAGAGAGTTGTAAGAAACTTCCCCAAATTTGTTACTGTGAAAGGATCACCAGAACAAATAAGCAGAAAGGTTTTTTTGCATGTCTTGGAGAACATTTCAAAACTAGGGAGAGGTTGTTGCTTGGAAGACTAAGATCATCTGTTTCTTTTCAAATTTATCACTAAGAGACAAAGAAGTCCCAGCTCAAAGCAGCAAACACACCAGAAGCCCACCACCCCATTCTGAAAAAAAAAAAAAACCACCCAAACAAACCACAAAATAAAATAAAGTTATATTATTTTAATTAACCCCCTGCCAAAAAGAAAAAAAAAAGTTTTACAACTGTGTTGCTGTGTGCTGAATGAAAATTAAGGATTCCTATTAAGTTTTAAATTGTGCAAAAATACTCTTATTCTTTTTAACAGATTATCTTTTAAAGTCAATCAGTTAATGTTCTAATCAAAAATGACTGTAGGCACAGCTCCTGAAGTGACCCTCAAATGCCCCAGTATTTGCATACTTTATTTTCTGCCAGCTTAAAAATAATATAAAATAACCTGAGGTTATTATAAAACGTTAATCTCATTAACATTATAAGCCCTAGTATTTAATTATGACTTAATGCCATTTTTGACTTGTTTTTCTTTCAGATAAACACAGTTTTGGATGTCTGAATGCTAAATTGACTAAGATTGGAATACGGAAAGTGTAACATTTAATACCATAAAATTTCATTAGGACTCAATCATGTTCTAGAAATGCTTCCTTTGAAGTCCCCTTATTTTGAAAAGCAATGTATCCTAAAAACTGAAGCAATTAATGTATCAATTTTCTGTACAAATGTTTTCCTAAACAAAAGAACACAGTTTTAAATTTAAAAAAAATCATCCTCAAGATATACACCATCATTTCTCCAGCTAAACAGAAGCAAAGATTTCCAGGCACCCACCAATGTAAGAATATGCCAGAAGCAATAGTTTCCATCCATATCAAAGCAGTGTACTGGATAGTGTTTTTACACTGACTTAAAGCTGTGATAACAGGCTTTTTCAGATATGCCATTTCTTGAATAAGGCCCCCTTCATTTAACCAAGTGTTCGGTATTGCCAAATCTATAAAGCTAAATTGCTTTTTTATAAGGTAGAACCTTACCTGTTGGATAAAGTATGTGCAGTGAGGCTTATAAATGCTCATAAAGGGAAAGTATGGATGGTAAAAGTATCCATTACCTTTTGGAAAAAGGACGATTATTTCAAAGAAAATGCCAGCAGTGGGAGACATATAATAATAATTTAGGAGGAAAAATAAAACTGACTTTTTCCCAGTACCACTGTTAATAATACAACTACTTCTTTTATATTAATTAAAAAGTGTTTCTTGCTTGCTATATATTTTTAGTTAGCAGCCAAATATTTTGAACTTTATAGCAAAGACTGGACTACCACCAAATTGGGAGCAAGTGTGTTGTGGAAAGCTATTGGGGAAAACTTTATAACATAGTGTCTATTAATGAAGGACAAATTCATTTAATAGATCTCCCTGTAAATCAACATCTGTTGGTAAATTGGCTGGTGGAATTGCTGCGGGTGAAATTCACTTTTGTGTTCTGAAATGGCACAGTTTGACTTTTGAGTTGGGTTGGACTTTTTAGCTACCAATAAGGTACAGATAAATGGCTCAAGTGCTTTTTTTCTAAGATACAATGCCACACTTTCCTATGTTGGTGAAAGCACATAAGATCTGAGGAAAAGCAAAGCCAAATTTCCACATTCCAAAGATCATCTTTGTGTCAGCATTTGGAACTACTTCATAACAGATAAATCAGCTTGCTTTGGTCTGAGGGGGACACTTATGTCACTTACTTTTTATCCAAATGAATTTGGTAGCATTTATTCCACCTCAGTGTCCCTGAAAGGCTTTACCACATAAACCTCCTCAGATACTGACCTTTGCCAAATACACCTGACTATGGAAGTGGTATTGTCTGTCCTACTGAGGGACAGTCTCCAGTAACTGCACTTCAGTAAACAGAAGATAGTATTACGTGATTATTTTATGATGCTTAGCATCTGAAGCACAGTTGGTTGAACATCTGGGGTGGGGAGTGATGAGAAGATATTCAGGGGTCCAAATAAGAATTGAGAGCTCTCATTTCTAAGATAATCTCTAAAATTCCAGCTTGGATCAGACTCTCTTTCCCTTTTTGGGATTTGTTAGGATACAAAGAACTGTTGTGATGAGCTGATCTGGTTATGCAAAACAAAGACAATAGAACTGGTCAAAAGTTCATTTTGCTGTGAATGAGAACATATCAATTTTAGGGGAAAAAAGTCCCTTCAAATTTTCCTGTCATGGACAAACTCCCATGATCCTTTAAGATTTGTTGATTTTTCTTCCTGAACCATTCTATTGGGGTTGCATGGACAGGTTTGTAACTGTGGGGAGTGGAGTGGGGTGGGGAAGGCTAAGAGGGAAAACACAAATAGCTTCTCACCTATCTGACAGAGCATAACCCATGCCAATATCACAAGTTTGGGCATGAAAACATCTTTTGTCTCCTCTTCTTTTTTCAAAGGCTAGAAAATTGGCATCATGTCATGTTCTTAAGCTGCTCACTAAGAATGAATTATTTCCCTGCTCTATTGTCCCTCTTACAGGATTCTGTCCTAGCTGAAATATCTGAAAGAACAACCAACTTCCTTCCTTCCTTCCTTCCTTCCTTCCTTCCTTCCTTCCTTCCTTCCTTCCTTCCTTCCTTCCTTCCTTCCTTCCTTCCTTCCTTCCTTCCTTCCTTCCTTCCTTCCTTCCTTCCTTCCTTCTTCCTTCCTTCCTTCCTTCCTTCCTTCCTTCCTTCCTTCCTTCCTTCCTTCCTTCCTTCCTTCCTCCTTCCTTCCTTCCTTCCTTCCTTCCTTCCTCCTCATCTTCCCTTCCTTCCCTCATTCCAACTCCTGCCCATAGTGATGTCAAAATTTGTTGTATATAAATTTATTATTGATATCTATTTTTCTTCTAGACTGAGAAACTGTAAGAAAGTAATCAACCTACAGAGAATGATGTCAGAATACATTCTGAAGCTGATAGTACTAAACTACTTAGTAAAAGCACTACTGGATTGCTTTGGACTTTTGCAGAAAATGTACAGAAATCAAAAACTTCCTCCTTAGTGAGCTCTCCCTTGTATAGGAAGTGTAAGCTGAATTAGGCTGGATTCAATGAGCCATACCACAACACTTCTTGGTAAACTTAGACAGAGTGTAGCAACTAGAATAGACATTTCCTAGCATATTTATGAGTAGTGCTATGCAAAGACTTAACTTTGGCTTCAGAGATCTTGGTGTACCTCCAAGGACAGTGGCATTTTAAAATTCAGTGATCTAAATTGTGTCTAAATAAAAAGCAAAGTTTTAATTACAGTTTGCTGTATGGAAATGGAGTGGACATGTGATTTTTTATTTCAAGAAAATTTTTCCAGTGAGGGGTTTTAAATGTTCACCAGTCATAACTAAATTTAGAGTTTGAATAACAAGTTTGAGTAGATTACACCAATTTTAAGAAAATACTTCAAATTAAAAAAAAAAAATACAGTTTTACTTAAATTGAAGGATAAACTGAAAACAAAAGAAAATCTGACATTTCAAATGGGATTTAAGGTACAAGTATTTTTGTTTGAAAACTGAAAATCATTCATTAATTTGTACCAGATAAAAACTCTTTTGGGACATTCAGTAGTGCTAATGATAATTGAGTACTCATTGGAAAGGCCTTCAATATAGGCTGATGAAGTACAAATGTCAGGGGAGGTTATAGCTCTCTTAACTATGATAGAAATGTTCAGTCTGTTAAAGGTAGGAAGTTAGAGGGAATAAACCAGAACTAAATATCTTCATCATATATGATGCTTAAAGTTCCTATTACCACACTCAGAGTGTTCCTTTTACCTCATCTCCTGTTTCAGAAAATCATTATGTTTTTTCTCTCGGTGAAGCAAATGATTTTGCAATGCTCATTGTGTTAGTAGGTGTTCCTGCATTGTTTGCCTCTGCAGCATTTGAGGGGCTCAGATACTAAAGCTCCACATTCCGTCAAGCAGCAGGGATGCCCTGCCTGGGAGGAAGGGGTGGGGTGGGGCGGGCTGTGTAACCCCTCTTCCCTTGCAGTCCCTGTTGATGCTCTGTGAGGCAGCGCTGGGGGAACAGTGGCACCAGGGTGGAGACCCAGGAAACGGCAGTGAGCCACAAGCTGGCTTCAGCGGGTAGTTCCCCCTGTTACCTCAACCAGAACTTTACAATTTCCTATTGAGGAGTCTTTTCAGGGTGTATTGACAGGAGTGGCAGACAGGGTAATGAAAGACAAATTCCATAACGCAAAAGGCAGAGGCGCTGACAATGAGATCAGAGAGCTGACCCCTGACCCAAGTCAGCATTTTCTTTTCTCTCCTTCTCCTTCCCTCTTTCTTTCTCAGTTTACTGTTTCAGGTTTGCTTATTATATGGAACAGTCTCAATTGTGACCCTGAGCCCATTATTGCTTTGGCTTTTCCCCTTCCCTCAAATGATTGTTTGGAAAATGGCCCTAACAATGTGGAAAAGATGCTGATAAGTATAGAAAAGAGAGGTTAATGAGAAAAGCTTGGAGATGCTTGCAGTTTTTATTGAAAAGAATAAAAGGAAGAGTAGTGTTTTCAGTGCCGGTGATAACTAGAAGATTAGTGCAAACCTTCTCTGTGAATTTAAGTAAGTTTGTCTGCGGTATATGTGCGAGGTGAAGTCCTTCTGTCAGCCACTTTCACCAAGAGGATAGGACAAGCAGTGTAATTTCTTTTCCTGTAATAATTTAAGACTCCAAACCATAATACCAAGATGTGAAAGATGTCTGTATTGTAATTTTTTACTTAACCCTCTTTTTTTCCTACAGAAACACATTAATTAGTTAAAATAATTAATGTTATTGATTTAGCTCATGAACATGGGAAAATATACCATTTTTCCCTAGGGGTGGAAACACTGGTGTTCTACTGAATACTAGGCATCTTACTTCTGAAGTACATGGCTTCTTTGGTCTTGTATTCTGTCTTATATTCTTTTAGGATATACTGTCTCACCGCCAGTTGTGTTCTGACATTTACACATTTGAAACATCTAGAAAGGTCTCCACTTTATTGTCTGAATGATGGTTAGTTGAAATAGCCTAGTTATGCAAATCATAAAGTTGCTTTTTAAAACTTTTCTTCTGTTTGTTATCTCCAAAAGGTTTCCTTACTTTTGGGGTCCTCTTCAGACACTGTGTGAGATCTGTCTCTTACACTGCATGTCTCACTGATATTCAGTTAGTTCCATCTTCTCTCTATAATTTTAAACTTCAAATTTTGTAAGTGCACTGAGGACCGTATCACCAAAGACTTTAAAAAATCAAAAGACAACTTGAAGATTCTTAGCATCAGAATTTTTTGTTCTCCATCCCTTCCTGTTTGGCTTCAAGTACTTTGTATTTTGTGGATGTTAAAATACTATATTCTTGAAGAATAAATACTCATATATATAAAAAATAGTGTTATTTTAGGGTTTTTTTTAATTTCTAAGACAAGCCTTCTGTTCCACAAGCACAAAAATTCTGATGCTAAGAATCTTCAAGTTGTTTCTTTCACAAGGTCATCATGTTGTGAGAGTTTGGATGCCAAGTCAAGGTTGTGCTGATGAGAAATAAACCTTTTGTTTGACAAATAGAACTAGAAATAGGAAATAGGAATAGGAAAACATTCCCTACTGTCTTTATTAAAAATATCCTCTGCCATTGCTGGTCTGAGCCTTGAAGAATGCAGTTTTAAAACATGCTGGATTTGCTGCAGTGCTCTTCATAGCAGTAATTTAATTGTAGACAAGCAAGAGCAGTATCCCAAAATTTCAGGTGCTATGAACCTCTAAATGAAAATATAGACTCCTATCAGGAAAAGGTATAAGGAAAATAGAGATAGAAATTGTGAAAGTCTATTCACATGTTTTATAAAGGTAAAGATAGCAGTGTTTTAACTAAACCACTCCAAATCTGCTAATATTTAATAAAATACTTATGGAAAGAATTTGTTCTTTTTAAAACTTTATTACACTGCACTATTACATGCTAAATAGAAGGAGTTGAAGAGTCATCTAAATCTGATCTTTCTCTGTCTCTTCCTCTAGCTCATTGTGCTATTAGCAATAAGTTGGATATGGAAAATATTCTTTCTCAAAGCAGCATATCCCCTTGGGAGTAATTTTGTTCTCTGACCAATAGACATTTTTCTTTCTCTTACAGGACATTTATCAGGTTCAAGCATGTTTTGTCTCTTTTGCAAAGGACCACAAATCAAATCAAATATCACAAAGTATCTGGGGATTACCTATGCCTCATGCTCAACCTTATTATAGGTACTATCTCTTACACCAACATATCCCATGTGAAAGTAGCCCTATTAGTATTCTCCACTAATGCTTTAAAGCAGGCCATTGGATAAGGGAACAAAGACAGAACCTTTAAATTATTAATAATAAAAAAGTGTCTTATATCATACCAATTCATGGGTAAAAAAAAAAAAAAAAGCAATTTGCTACGGTGGAATAGGCATTAATTGAAAGGTTGACCTTCATTCAACACAGCTTAGACAAGATCAGCAGAGTGGAGGCACTGGCGGACTGCAGATCTCCAGAGGGTTTCCCGCTTCTTGTTGTGATGCTTTGGATGAGGCTTTGCATTCTGCCTCACTTCAGGGACTTGTTAAACTGCTGAAATTTGTGAAGTGAGGAAAAGAGCGCTATTTGTACACAGGCTTCTGGCATGTTTCAAAATATGGGGCCAACAGGGTCATACCTTTCAGCATCGACCTATGAGCTTGCCTGCCTCACATTCCCAAAGCATCATTCAGAAGGGGGAGCCATGTGTGGGTAGTAGGATTCTTCTACTTAAGACATTATGGCATCTGATTTAGATTTTCTATTAATTTGGTTTTATCAAATTGAGGAGATTAGCACATTGGTCAGTGTTTATTGCAGGTGCTGGCAATCACCAGTGGACTATGAGAACCAGACAAAATTGTACTTTCCTAAACATGTCTTTTTCCTGGGAGACTAGGTGTTCCAAATCCTGCTTCTGAAAGTGGAATAGTTTTTTCCAAAGAAGAAAAGAAATATGTGTATGGTTTTATCATTGTTTAAGTAAGCTGAAAACGGTAGTAAAATGAAAGTTTTGTTGAAAGGCTTCAGAAATGACAGAACACATGCTTCAAATCTGGAGCATATTTCTGTGTGACATCTCTAAAGTCAAAAAGTTTTTCAATCTGTGTTTCAAATGAACCAATGGTGGCTTCCCCTCAATGAAGTCTTCTAACATCAGAGTCATATTTACAGAATCATTTTTAGATTCTGCACCTCTTGAGAAAAGAGATTCCCTAGCTAATGTCAACCAAGGGAACAGCAGAACTCCGGCTGGCTGATGGAACCTCTCCTGCTGCTATGCCATATTACAAGAAGATTAAATATAAGGTTCCTCAGCATAACATTTCTGTTTGAAGTGGATTTGGCTTGCAAAATTGGAGCAAGAAAGAATGAGAATATATTTAGTGTGGCAGAAAATGTTCAAATATCCCATGAAAGGAAAATCTGTTCTCTTGCACATAAGGGTTTCAGTCACTTGCCTCGTTTTTCCCAGGTCATATATCTCTGGGGACAAAAAACCCAAACCAAACCAACAATGACATCAACAGACAAAAAATCCCACCCAAACAAACAACCAACTCCCCACCCAAAAAAGCCCCACTCCTCTCTACAACATGATTGCAAACCCACACAGACCAAACTTTAATTTAACTATGCTTGGAAATGAAAAACCAGCTACATTGTGGATTGTTTGGGGACAGATTTTACTGCCACTGCACAGAATTCTGGAAATCTAGATGTTAGCATTTACTAAATGTCAGACAATCCCCATTGTATACAAAGTAAAGATAGAGGATTCATGAAAATATTTTTCACACTGCTGTCAAGATCACAGAATTAGGTGATCTGTTCATTTCTTTGATGTCCTGTCATAGTTAGTTTTTGGTATGACATCATAATACAAGTGGGAAATTTTCAAAGTTGAAAGAAAACTAATGAATTAAAACTGTAGGAAATGGGAGAGTTCCAGCTTCTATGCTATTTCTGGAAGTACAATAGTGAGCAGTAGATACATTTTGAAACCCTTTATTTCCATTGTTCTGACTTTCTAGAAAATAAGTGGTTTCTAAAGTCCCCCCCTCCCCCCCCCCCCCCCCCCCCCCATGGTTTAGTCTCTCATTTGTTGGGAAAGCTGAAGTGAGTGAAAAAGGTAGATAAAGCACTGTATGGCATAAATACCACTGAAAGCAGCAAAAGTCAGAGAATCTTTAGAAATGAAATTTACAAAATAATCTAGTTGTATTTTTAGTGTTCTTTTGAAGTACATAATTAGGATGAAACACAGATGAGCTCAGACATGAGAAATTTACAGGAAAATGTAAATTAAACTGGAGCTGCTGTGGTCAGCCTCAAAATACAGGAGGCAAATGGGCTCCTGTGATGGTCCACTGTGGGAATTGCAGTCAAATATGATGCCTCTGTGTGTGTGTGTGTGTGTGTACACTTCAGGTTGAGTAGGAAGTGTAATTTGTGTTAATTCTTTAAAAGTCAAGCATATTCCTTCTTACTCTTTGGAGTATTAAGTAGTAAAAAGTGAGGCTTCTACTTTAAGAACTACTTCTCCTTTTGCCCGCTCTATTTTTTCCTGTTACAAGGTATTTTTCTAACAATGCTCTTTAAGAGTTTTTCATCTAATGTTCTACAGGGGAGACAGATTATAATCCCTGCATTACTCCAGAAATTTTTCTACAAAAGGGAGAACCAGATTCATTAATCCTTCTATGATATATATTGCAAAAAGGCACAAAATTTTTCTGTAGTGTACTGACATAGAAAAGGATAAGGTAGGATCAGTTGAGTCTTGTTCCTTATCCTTTCTCCTATGTTGCAGCATACTGGAAAAATATCATCACTGGAGGTGGTTGGATCCACAGGTCATATCTTCCCCAGCACTGTAATATTCAGGGGCAAAATCAAGAAAAAGCTAGCCAAAAACTATAAAAGTTTTATTGCCTTCCTAAGTACTCAAAATATGGACTACAATTTGGACTAGCACTGCTCCTGCCTTGTTTGTCTGTTTGCCCACACCCTCATCCAATGTCAAGCAAGTTGTTATATCTCATGAGTCCTGAAAATTTTTAAAATAACTATATTTTAACTAAAAAGATAACGAGTTGAATTCATAGTGCACACTGAAAGTTTTTTCTTTTTTAAAATTTTGTCTCATTATTTCAAAATTCTCATAAATTTCTGAAAGGTTCTAGCAGTCTGCCAGGCTTCTTATCAATAGAAAAGGTGGAAAAATTTGCTTTTAGAACAAAATTGGTTGAGCAATTATTGAAGTATAGTATATGAACCAATTTTTCCTCTCTACTTTTTGGGTAAAATTTTTTTAGACGTTCCTATAACAAACACTTTGTGAATAAGGAAAATTATTGCCTTAATTTTCTAGTGGTGTTTGATCAATGGATCATATTAAGTTATCTGTGACAGAAAGAATTGAAGCCAGGCTTAAGTGTCTGTTTATTGTCTGAAAAGTACAACAACATTTTCTCTCCTCTGACTTCTTTGCTGTCTTCTGCCTTCAGTCACCCATCATAATACTTGGAGTTTGTCCTAAAAAACATGCCTGCAAAAAGCATGGTACACATAACTGTTTTGCAGAGCCAATCAGGAGGCCTTGTTAACAGCTCTGTGCAATAATGTTTTATGTTGCCTTTATGGTAATCTACATTCTATTACATTGATAAACTTCAATTTCAATTAAATTTTTGTCTTTGCAATAAGCATTTAGGATTAGTAAGAAGTAATATGATAAGTGTTCTTAGATTAAAAAAAAGTAAAATAATAATTTCTTCTCCAGCAAATGTTTCTTCCACTCTTTTTTAGTGTCTGCAAACCAGATGTAGTCCCTTTGGAGAACTGCAAAGATATTATTCATTGTACTCTATGCAAATACAGCTTAAAAGAGCCTGATAATATGAATAAAGCTTGCACAGATGTGAACATAGTCACTGGTAATTTACCAGGATTATTCATATGCAACTCTTTCTTCACATAAATAAAACTTGCACAGTGAGTCCTAAAGTCTTATAGCAAGCTAAATGAAATAAATTAACAATTTCTCTTCAACATATCAGGACAATCAAGTGCAGATATTACCTAGGAAACCAACAAATTCCTTCTGTCCATTCCTACTTGGCCCCCTGTGGGCTACTGTGTCAGCTCTGTGCCCGGTCATGTATCTCTGTCCTGCTACTGCTGGGCGGGGGGAGATGCAGGACCCCAGCAAGCTGTGCAGATCACTGTACAGACCTTCCAGAAGCTCATTGCTGCTTCTGGGAAATTATTGAATGGAATCACGGAATCACAGAATCGCAGAATCACAGAATCACTAGGTTGAAAGAGACCTTCAAGATCATCAAGTCGAACCTGTGCCCTAACATCTCAACTAGATCATGGCACTGAGTGCCACATCCAGTCTTTTTTTAAACACATCCAGGGATGGTGACTGTACCACCTCTCCAGACAGACCATTCCAGTCTGACCATTCCATTTATCACTCTTTCCATGAAAAACTTTTTCCTAATATCCAACCTATATTTGCCTTGATGCAGCTTGAGACTGTGATCTCTCATTCTGTCAGCTGCTGCCTGGAGAAAGAGATCAACCCTCACCTGGCTACAACCACTTTTCAGGAGGCTGTAGAGAATGATAAGGTCACCTCTGAGTCTCCTTTTCTTCAGGCAGAACAACCCCAGCTCCCCCAGTCGTTCCTCACAGGATTTGTGTTCCAAGCTTCTCTCCATCCTCATTGCCTCCTCTGGACACGCTCAAACATCTCAACATCCTTCCTGAACTGAGGGGCCCAGAACTGGACACAGCACTCAAGGTGTGGCCTTACCAGTGCCCAGTACACAGGAAGAATGACCTCCCTGCTCCTGCTGGCGTCATTCCTGATACAGGCCAGGATGCCTTTGGCCTTCTTGGCCATGAGGGCACACTGCTGGCTCATCTTCAGTCGGTTGTCACCTGTACCACCAGGTCCCTTTCCACCTGGGCACTGTCCAGCCACATCGTGCCCAGCCTATAAAGTTGCAGGGGATTATTGTGGCCAAACTGCAGGACTCGGCACTTGGACTCATTAAACTTCATCTTATTGGACTCTGCCCATCCATCCAATCATTTCAAATCTCTCTGCAGAGCCCTCCTACCTTCCAGCAGATCGACACACTCTCCCAGCTTAGTGTCGCCTGCAAATTTACTAATGAAAGACTCAGTAACCTCATCCATGTTGTCAGTAAAAATATTGAACAGAACTGGCCCCAGCACAGACCCCTGAGGGACACCACTGCTGCCTGGCCGCCAGCTGGATGCAGCACTGCTCACCACCACTCTCTGGGCTTGGCCATCCAGCCAGTTCCTAACCCAGCAAAGAGTGCTCCTGTCCAAGCCACGGGCTGCCAGCTTTTCCAGGAGTGTGCTGTGGGAGACAGTGTCAAAGGCCTTGCTGAAGTCCAAATAGACAACATCCACAGCCCTTCCTGTATCCACCAGGTGGGTCAGTTGGTCATAAAAGGAGACCAGGTTGGTCAAACATGACCTACGCCTCCTAAACCCATGCTGGCTGTGTTTGATACTCTGGCCATCCTGTAAATTCTGTGTGATGACACTCAGTATAAACTATTCCATATCTTGCCAGGTACTGAGGTCAGCTGACTGGCCTATAGTTACCAGGATCCTGCTTCCCACCCTTTTTGTGAATGGGTGTCACATCGGACAGCTTCCAATCATCTGGAACCTTGCCAGTGAGCCAGGTGTGTTAGTAGATGATGGAGAGTGGCTTTGCAAGCTCATCTGCCAGCTCCCTCATCACCCTGGGATGGATCCCATCTGGACTCATAGATTTATGAATATCCAAGCATCTCAGCAGTTCTCTGACTGCCTCTTCTTGGATAATGGGGGGACCATTCTGTTCCCTGGCACCATCAACCAACCCAGGAGGACAGTTGTCCTGAGGACAAGTCATCTTCCCACTAAGAACTGAGACAAAGAAGGCGTTAAGCACTTCTGCCTTCTCCTCATCTGCAGTTACTAAGTTCCCTCCCTTGTCCAATAAAGAACAAAGGTTGGTCTTACCCTTTCTTTAAAAACATTTTTATTTTCCTTTACAGAAGCCACCATTTTAAGTTCAAACTGAGCTTTGGCCTCCCTAATTTTTTTCCTACATGCTCTAGCAGCCCCCTTAAATACTTCCTGAGAGACATGACCCTCCTTCCAAAGATGATACATCCTCTTTTTATTCCTAAGTTCCTCCAAAACCTCCTTGCCCATCCAGGCTGGACGTTTACATCATCAACCTAACTTTCGGCACACAGAGACAGTCTGTTCCTGCGCCCTCAAGATCTCTGTTTTGAAACATACTCACCTTTCCTGAGCTCCTTTGTTTTTAAGGGCTGCTTCCCAAGGAACTTTCTGAATAAGCCTCCTAAATAGGCCAAAGTCTGCCCTCTGGAAATCCAATGTAAGAGTCTTATTGGTGTTCCTCACGAAATATTGAGAACTCTATAATTTCATGATCATAGGATCACAGAATGGTTTGGGTTAGAAAGGACCTTAAAAATCACCTAGTTCCATTCATTATGACCAACAGAAACAGGAATGAAGAGCCCACTGCTACTAATCGTCCTGACCAACCTTCTGACTTAGTGTAGGACTAACATTCAGGTGGGCCCAGGTAGCATTTATTTCATCTAACATTATTCATTTTAGTCTCATTCTGCAACATCCCAACTACCTAAATCAGCTGTGTAGTCCTACCCTATGTCTTTTCAGTAAAACTCCATAAAACTCCCTACATATATCCAAGGTGCCAGTTTTAGGAGGGTACTCTCTGTGGTTTTCTGGAGAGAGGTGGTTTACCTCAGAGAGCATGCATTTTAAAGCCCATAGGCTCCCACAGCTCCCACTAACCCATCTGATACTATCCATAGTCCTTTGGCTATACAGCTCACCTATACCTGCAAATAAAAAGGCCAGCACCTTTTCTCTGATCCAGAGTGTGGGTGGCACACTGTCCCTTTACACAAGCAAACCTTCTTCTTGTTCTAAAGAAGTCAGCCTCATATATCATGCTTACAATCCTTGGTATGCTGCAGAAGTCGGTTCCAAATGTGTCTAGGAGGATGTCATTTGCACTGACAATGCAGCTGTGACAGGGCTCTGTCAGGCAGGCTGCAGTAAAATGGCATGGACAGTTGCTCATCCAAGCTTAGTGCCAAAGCATTTTACTATCATCTCATCCTCTCTCAACGAGACCATTTCCTCCATATGTACGGGGACTCATGACTACATTTCCCTGTGGTTGTGTGCTGTCATTTTCCATCTCACATGAAAACATCATATGAGATGAGGTGACCATTATTAGAGCTTGATAAACCAGAGGAGGTAGACACGTGCCATTGAAGGTGAAGCCAGATTGTGAAGCCCTTATTTCATGTTGGTAAGCCTTAACATGGCTGGTTGTGGTCATCAGCCTATTGGTAGTTACCAAGCCTTGGGAGTACAGTCCAGTCTTTAAAACCACAAAAAAAAAAAAAAAAAAAAAAAAGAAAAAAAAAAAGATAAATATTACAGCTTTTAGGGTTCTTTCACTAATGAACCACTGTTAGGCTTTTTGAGCTTTCATGTAAGAAAGAAGATCCTAAATTGCTGGTTTTGATCAGCATCTCTTTTTGGCCCTAATTTTCCTTCATTCCTCTTTCACTGTCTTTTGAAGTTTCAAGAGGCAAGATCTGCACTTAACCTGTAGCTCTTTCCAGCTGCACAATATGCTCTATAAATCTTTGAGTCTCTCATACTGTGTTCCCTACTGTATAGAATAAAGTGGAAATTAACTTCTGCAGAGACCATTACCAAGATTTATTGATCTGAAAGGATAACATTTTCTTAGTCAAAACTGAAGCTAAACATGAAGGGAAGAGACTAAACATATTTAGTCCTGTGAGCTTTTTATAGCTGAGGTGCCAGGACCTTATTTCCGTTTTGGAATAATCTATTCTCTTCTCTTTTTATTTTTTTGAGCTCACTGAAAATGTCCGTATTTGTTTCCATGTTGTAGTTCAAAGCCTTTCTTTTTAAATTTTAGTAAGGACACTTCTCTGCAGGCTTTCCCTGAGGTCTGAAGTGGGTTTGTTGTTCCTGAAATCTCTGCAGCAATTCTTTTTAATATCATGCCAGCTTGGAATTAAATTGCTTTTCACCTCTGGCATCTGTGACATGAAAAATATACATTTCTGTGTTCTGAAAATAAGAGACAGTTAGTATTTTGACATTTAATGAGTCTAGACGTACCAGTTAGGCAGACGCAAATCTTTACAGTAGTGGCTTTTCAGCATGAGTTTTTAAAACTATTTTTCATGCTTCCAACTAATGTAACTAAATATGCTTTAGAAACGAGATTTTTGCATTTTTGTAGCTTTTTTTTCCAAGACATTAAGAGTTGTTTGAAATTCTTTAAATAGATCTATATATATGGCATTCATTTGTGAAACATTTGATAGTAGTTAAAACTTAATATGTGATTTGTCCTTGAAATAGCTAAACTAAACCTAAGTTTGATTGTATGGAACTAAGTGGACATGTAAGCAATATATAGCAAAAAAAGAAATATAATATAAAATATTTTGTGGATAGTAGTAATCCCTTTTTTTTTTGATAGATTGTTAAACTGCTGTTTGAAACTTCTTAGAGAAACCTTATTGATCATAACTCTAGTTTGCTCATATGTATAGCCAGCTAGAGCTTGAATGCCTGAGTTGTCCAAAAGCTTCTTTGCTTCTTCCCTAATTTGTTAAGTGTTGTTTATTTATCCGCTCCTCTGATTTGTGCTCATCAGCCCTTGCTAGCTGTTCCCTAATTTAAATATCCTCTCCTTCTTCTTTTAAGACACATGGGCATAACTTTCCTCACATTTTTGGCATGTGTAAAGGCCAGAAATCAGCAGCTTGGGTGTACTTCAGATCTCTGGCTCTGAAAGGTCTCTGTACTGTGGTCCACTCTCATGGATATGGTAAGACTCGAAGACACAGGAAAACAACTGTGGCCATGCTGAGCCCACTGAAGTAATTACTTTGAGTTGCTCCACTTGCAAATTTATTTAATTTAATTCATCTGGTTTCACTTATAAATCCAAAGTGGCATAAAGTCTTTGCTATTGCAAATGAAATTATCCCAATTTTAGGAACAAACTGTTGTTTTTGAATTTCAAAGTATGGGAAAAGTTCTATTTTGTGAAAACTGCTTTTTAATAAACACTCATTCAAGTAATGAATTAGTGGTAAGACAATTCTATGATCCATAAAACTAACCAACTGTTTGCATTGACAGGGTGAGATACTAAAGCTTTGTAACACAGGCTTCCCAACAGGTGGTCTGGATATTACTTTTCCTAGCCCCAAGTGTAAATGTCTCTTGATGGAAAGGTTAGAGGGTTGCAAGGCTTCAGAAAACAAATACACCAGTTCACCTTCCTTAGCACCCATGTACATACATTTATGGCTTGAAAGTTTCCCTTGTACTTCTCAATCGTTTTCGTATGTATAGAGGCTTCCTTTCCATGAAAAGGCAGGTGTCATTACGTTTACTCACTTCGCTGTTCCAGGGGTGCTTTTCTGTGTCCTGGCCCATTTAATCACAGTCAGTAACAATTGTAGGAAGGGAAAAGCCTCTTTGAGGCTCTCTTTGTCTCAAAGAGTCTTCTTTGAGACATACTTTTAAATTCTTGTATTGACATGTTCTTATCAATCAGTGACAAAGGAGGAAAAAAGAAGAGTCTAGTAATTAACTATAAATGTAAACATTTTTTCCTTTGCTCATGGAGCAACTGGAGCTTCTTCCAGACATTAAAACAGTCAAAGGCATTAGACTCCTCTTGGAAGAAATGAGCTGCTGCCAGCTTGTTTTTCTAAAATCTCAAAACATCTTTGGGTGTTTCTGTGATGAGAGGACTATGTACAGTCATCTTTGAGAAGTGCTTCTGTAGGACCAGTAACAGAAATCTGGAGAAAACTCAATGCAGTTGGAAGTCTCAGAACAGTTGGTTTCTCTTATTAAGATTAAGGGTTTAACCTGTAGTTCTAGCCCACACATACCCTAAGAATTATATATACTAAGAATACATTAGCTCTTTGAATTAAAAAATGAAACAAAACAGAACAAAAAGAAACCCCCAATGTGCAGGTGGAGATCATGTAAAGGAGGTAACATCTATGCAAGAAGGCACTTTGATATTTGGAATTCTGGGGTAAAATTGTGAAAGTTTGTCTTTGTATGCAATACCTGAATCACTTGAATACTCATGGAAGAAAAATAACCTCATTTGTGATTGCTTGTGTTGTTTGCAAAGTCATGGAAGTGTAGGAATGTAGTCAGGAAAGTCAAAGGAAATTCAGACTCTAAAAGGAGTAGCTTTCCACTTTGATTAGATCATCAAGTAATATTCAAGAATGACTATCACCATTTTCACACAAATCTTGTAGAAGATACTTGCTTCTACAGAGCACAAGCCAGAAAAATCATCATGTTATCTTGTATGCAGCTATAATATTTCCATGTTTCAGGAACTAACAATGAGAAATGCATATTCCTTCCACATTTCCAGCATCTGATTTACATAATACTAAGTCATTAACATTATCCTCATACACTTCTGCAGTATCACTTTTATACAATGACGATCACTTTATTTTGCAATGTCTAATTTTATTTTGCAATAGCTAACATTCAGTTTTTAAAATATTTCTATATTTGAATAAGGAAAGGTCATGCTTTATAATTTCTAGAACTTTATGGTAGAAATCAATAGTGAAGGACAAGCTAAATTTTTTTTTTATTGTTTTATGTATTGTTTTAAACCTTATAAATTATACTTCACCAAATTTTAATCCCTTCCTTTCCTCCCTCTTTTTAGAAGGCAAAGAAACTCTCAATTGAAAAATAATTGCAGAATTGTTTATTTACACAAGTTATTTATTTAATTTGATCAATTATTTTTTATTCCGTCTATGGTATAAAAATGAGGTGTACCAAGTTGATGACTTTGAGGTCACTAAGTGACACATTTTGAAGACAAGATTAGTTAATTTCATTAATTCATTATTAGACTAAGTCTTTCAAAATTCCTCTTTGTCAATAATTTAAATGTCAAATATTATATAATTTCCATCCACTGTTGTTTTTGAAGTTCTAATGGTACTTATACCATTAGAACTGCAGTTTCTTGAAAGTAATTTTGTGTTAAAATACATACATGGATTTAATTTTGATACTAAAAGACCTTATCTTTTAGTAAACACAAGTATTACAAAGGAGTTTAATCTTGACCATATATACTTATGGTACAGATGGAAAAGGTTTTACTGCAAATGTACTATGCTCATTATTTCTTTAAAATTTTAAACCCAGATTTATCTCGGTAATGTTATATTTTTTATATTTATTATATAATATGCATTTATGCAGATATATTTGTAAGTATATATTTATTTTATAATATATAGTTATTATATTTTTATTTCAATGTTTGCATTTTTCTCCATACATTTTCCTTTGGAGGAGCAGAGTTTTTCAGACAGCAGGTGAACACATTTAACAATCTTATATTTTAATTTCATATTTCCTTTATTATACATGTAGATTCTGAATTTCTCACTGTCCCTTATAGCTCTTCTTTTTTTTTCTTGTTTTTTTTTCTGTTGAGAGGTTAGGATGAATTTTGCAGAAGTTAAAGTAATAATGAGAAAATGATCTGTAGATAATTAAACAGGAGTAAAGTTAAACCCAATTATGTTGTCAGAGGTAATGCCATAAAACAATGCAGGTAGCTCAAAAGAGCAGCAGCAGAACTTTCTGGGAAGCCTCAATTGTGCTCTCAAAACACCCTCCGTTCTCTGTAAGCTTCCAGAGGTGTGTTGCTTCCTGACATTTTAGTTTTTTTGGTTTTTTTTTAATCTTCACAAGCTTTTTATTCTTGTAAAAAACCTCAGAATAATGCTGCATGTTATCTATTCAATATATAAAGAAAGCACAATTAGCACTGAAAGAGGAGTATGAGTAGCATAGGTTAAACAATGAAAAAGAATTTCAGCTACTTGACCCTTGCTGAGAGAGAAAATGTACAGCATAATAATAATTTATACATATGTCTCTATATATATGAAGAGTATGTACAAATGAGGGAAAGCTGAGGGTATGACAGAAGGTGGAGTTGATCTCAAAAATTTAAAAGGTTTATTTAATTCTTGTAAGAAAGAGCATAGAGAAGGAACTGATGCATAAATTTTTCTGTTAAAAGTTTATTTCATTTTAAAACACTGTTGATTAAGAAGTATAGAACCAAGATGTGTATACTAAATATAATAAGCTTTGACTCAGTACTTGTCATATACTTCCATAAGAGAAGCTGGCATTTTCATGAATAAATACTGGAACAGAATTCAGAAGACTTAGTGGGGAAAAAAAATCTCTTTACAGCCACAACCTAAAGTATATGGAGAAAAAGGAGGGTGAAAACATATTTTCTTATGACAAAACTTGCTTTATAGAAAAGCTGACAGGTTGAGAAATTAATAGAGGCAGTTGAAACCAAGAGAAACAAATCAGGGCTAATGATAGACTTGTTGAAATTATGTCTGGTTACTTTGAGCACCTCTAAAATTAGCATATGGAGCCATTTCAATTTAGGCCAGCTCTACTGAAACAACTTGTTTACTCCTGAGGTTCTTACTTAAAAGTGCAGTGAAATTAAGACTACTTGCAAATTTCTGCTTTCTTCTTTTAATTTGCTTGAATAAAGTGTATCATTTCTGCCTAGGCTCATGTTAAAACGGCTTTTGTAAAATGTAATATCCTCACTAAGACATTCTTGAAAATTATCATAAAGAAAATATGTCTGTGAGGAAATTTGAATAAAAGATACAACGAGGGCTCCTAGGACTTCATACACAGAGTTTATAATTAATATGAGGGTTTTAAAAAAATGTGAGTTCCATACACAACTGTAGAGACTTTGACTAGTAACAACTGGTAATTTCAGCTGTAGCTGTAATGCATGAGTATTTTCGATGTGTAGGGGTCAAAATGAATTTATTTTCTCATAAGTAATTTTTGTTTAAGTCAAAATTATTTTGTAATAAGCTTATTTGAGCTCCTTATTTAAAGAATCTCATAGCTCCACTACAGATGTCAGAAAAACTTGCTAGAGGGCAAAAAATCTCTGAAGGGAATATTGTCTTCTGATAGACCCTTGGACTGCAAAGCAAGATGCTGAAGGATGAAAAAGGAACTACTGCAGTTCTTATCACTAGCATAAATTCAACTGCATACAGAAACACAAAAAATGTGTATGTGTGCTTAATGAAATTATATAATCCTTGTCTGTGTGAGTATTGACTATATATAGAGGTACAAGGTCAATGTCCTGGAAACAAATTAATATTTGTGAGCTGTGCCACATACACAATAGTTATTGTATTACTTGCCCAGGCACTGAACTGCTTATACAGATGAATGCTCTCAGATTGTGCCTCATTGGAATTAGAAGCAGAGAAGGGTCATATTAACTGTATTGCAAGATGGCTTCTCAACCTTCTTTCCTATCACTTGAGAAATAAGAAGAAACCAATTGCTTTCTCCAGGTACTGCAACTGTGTGAATGACAGGAATGCAATAAAGATCCATAGTTATAAAAATTGGCTAAGTAGCCTGCTACCATGGCTTATCGCTTGCTTGAAACATTAAAATGAAAGTCATTTAAAGTGTTGGAAATTCTCTTTGAAATCCACTAATTAAAAAAACTTCTGAAAGTTTACCCTGCTTCTTGATTTTATAACAGTCAAGAGTAGTTTCTGGTATGAAAGGTTATGTTAATAGAGTCATAACATTCTGATCCATGTAGATTTGTAGAGCCCACGGGATCGATGGATGAGTTTGGAAGCCCAGAAGTGCTTGCAATATCTAAGTACTTCTGTACCGTCTTATCTTTCACTTTGCTTTGTTTGTTTATCTTTTAAAATGTTGCAAATATGCATATAGATAGTTATTAAAAACTGCACCCCAAGGGTTTATAATTCAAAAAATGTCAAGAGATTAATTCCTCATATGGAGTTAACTGCAGCTGCCCACTTGCTTATAAAAACGACCCTTAAATTCCATTCTGGTCCAATCTTACAAAATGATCTCACATCCTTCCCCAGATGACTAGTTAAGCAGAATATGTATATACATGCATATACTGAAAAAAATAGTGAAGTAATGTAGGCAGAATTACATCACGTCTATGGTTAACAGGAGCCAGAGGTCTAGGTTTTCTCTGCAGTTTGTGGCAAGAAGCTGCAGGCCAAAAGGTCAAAAAAAATATTTGGAATTGAACAAGCAAGGGAAAGGTGTAATAGAAGAAATGGGCAGTCTGCAAAGGTCTTGAAAGAGTTTTCTAGAAAATACACACTACTGTAATACTGATCTCTCACAGTTTAGAGAAGAAACTGATAACACTGAAATCTGAGGGATTTGAGGCAAGTAGCAATAGTCGAACAAGCATGATTCAGCTCCTTCTTTTCCACAGTAACTTTATTGTCAATCACAGTGCAAAAATCTTCCTTTTTTATCATAATGTAAAATAATGTAATAATGTAATTTCTGATAGTATTGCAAAATTCTGGTACCAGATTCCTTTGTAAATGTAAACATCATTCCTTCCTCAGCAATGCATATTAGTCCAAAGGTCACCAAGAGTGGCAGAGGCTCAACTGTTTCGAAACAACTGAAATAAAATGTTGAGCAGTAGAATTAATAATATTTGTAGTCAAGTCTGCTTCCAATAAACCTTCGTAGTGAGACTTCCTGCGTTTGAGTGGAACACAGGTCTGCTGTCAGAGTTGTCATGGAGCTCCTCAAAAAAAGGACTTGGAGGTCAGGACATATGTCTCAGTTATAAAATGGTAAGAAACCTGTGCAGCTTATGTCTCAAGTCTAAAAATTATTCCTGCTGCAATTCATTTGCAATTGAAGTCTTAGAGGATTTTCTCTATTCAAAATTTCATTTCCAGAACTACAGATCTTTAATGGCTCATTCTACAAAGAGATGGAACAGTAATTGCAGTAATGCAAAATTGCAAAAAAATAGTATTTTTTATTATTTAGTTAAATACCTTTTCACAATTTCAAGAGAAGGAAAAGTTTCTCAACCTTGTCTTTTTCTTTAGATTTCTCTCATTTCTTAGCTACGTTCCTCTCCTTATGTATACACAAGGGAAGTTTTATTTAATTCGACCCTTACCAAATACTTTACTTACTGTCCTTTGCAATAGTCAAGGAATGTACAATTTGATTCTAATTTAATAATTTGCTTAGCAAGTTTTCGCCTGTTTATCATTTCTCTATTTAATCTTAGGATTCAGATATTGCTTTTCAACTTAAACATATCGTTCTAATTGCAAATTTAAAGCCAGTATGATGCATGTAGTTTCATACACAATTTCATGTGATCTTTGATAAACAGTAAAATGATATGTGTTCACAGTTCAAGAACTAAAAATTTAATAAAAAGAAAGGGAAATGAATTTTGTTTTTTCTTGGAATATGTCCACAGGGCACAGGTTTCCTGCTATTTTTAAAAATTATGTAGCTATTACTGTAGAACTGTTTAATTTATCGAACACAACTATCATTTTCATAATTTTGTTCTTAGAATCCATTCATAAATACCAAATGATGGTTCTTGTTGTAAAGAAAAATCCTATCCCACAATTTCTCTGATTCTATTTCTAATTAATAGGGTTGATAAACTATCTGCAGCTATATTACTCTCATAGTATATATTTGATATATTAAGTATGTGCTTCCAAATCATTCATCAATACTCATTGGATGTTTAAAAAGCTTACTTCAAAACAAAGCCTTTTTGCAGACTTGTCCAATGTAGTTTTGCAATTTTGACTGCATTCTTTATTTTATTCCAGTGATTGTGAGGGAATGGACACAAAATTACTACAACAATTAAATTGTCTTTACTGAATTTGCTCCTTTCAGCTGCATGTTAGCTGATTTTTTTTCCTAAGTGCTTCCAAAAGAATAGATATCTCATGAATCCCATTTCTATGAATTTAAGGAATTGTAGGCACTTAATTCTCTTCACCTACTTATTCAATGCCAAGTATTATTTTCAGTTTTCTGATCTTTCAATCTTCATAATTTTCATCATTCACAAATTTTCAGTGTCTCATTAATGTGATTACCACTGCTACACTTATACATCTTTAAGTAGCCACAGATGGAGTTAAACAATTTATATTCCTTAGGATTTATTATGTTTATTCTCTTTAATCTCCTTCTTTTTTATATTTCTTTAGATATTTGAATGAAACTAATACACAAACAAATAAATTCTGCCCAACCCTCCCCCCCCCCCCCCCCCCCCCCCAAGCTTCTAGTTTGTCAGTATACACAGAAATCAAGTTTGGAAGGTAGAGTGATGTCAAACAGAAAGGTAAAAGCAATGATGCAGACAACAAAGAGAGTGAAATGGAAGGCTGTTGTGAATAAAAAGGAACATATTTAGAATCAAGTCCCAGCCCCAAGTTGCCAGAATTCAGTTAAAATCCATCTCCTTATTACTGAAAATTTCACAGTTGGGAACGAAAAACATCCAGCTCTGATTTAAATGATATCGTCTTAAGGCAAATAATTTTGAATCATGAATCAATGTGACAATACAATAAACTATCACACATATACATTCAGAACAAATGTATTATTTATGTGCTTTCCAGAGACAGATGCTTTGATGGTTTGGAACAGCTTCTGTGCTGGCAGAAGCTTCTGTCTGTTGTTCCTTCCACCCTTGGGACACACACAAAAACCCCCTGTGTGCTACACCTGTCTAAATGGGGGTGTTCTTTTTCATGGACATTCAGTAGGAAGCAAAGGAAGAAGGTTGCCCAGGCAAAAAATCTAGGACCAGAGTTGATCACACCTCTACCATCCCCTTTTCTGATTCTGTATTTATAAGGATAATTAATCAACCTATCTAATTTTTCCTTTCCCTCTTTCTTTCTCTTCCATGCTATAGATTGCTCTCAAGTACCTTGCTATGTGTAGGAAGAAAAAATGTTTTATCAAGGAAAGGGAACAAATGGAAAGGAGTTCAATCTGCCCAGCATATGCTGGGTTTTTTCAGGCTGCAAGTACTGAAATGCCCTAGAGATTTCTAAAAATTACAGATGACAATTTATTAACATAGAGAGTGTTTCATCTTACATAGAGGAATTTTGCCTTACCTCATCTTGACAGATAAAGAGGACCTGATCACAGGACTAAAAATTAGTGGTTTTTTGAGTGCAAATGACCACAACTCAATTTCACTACAGTACGCAAAAGGAATAAAAGAATGAGAACTTGGTGCTTAAAATGGGCCAGTTTAACAAAGGAAAAAAAATTATGAGACAAATCAACTGGGAGACAAAATTCAGTTGGAAAACATGAAAGAGTTGTTGCAAACTATTTAATAATTTTTAACTAGATGCTTAAAATGCTATCACAAAAGTTCAGCTTGGTCAAAATTGAAAACAAGCATCAAGATAGCCTAAAGGATAAATGATAGCAGCCATAAAAAAATGACAACCCCACAAACAATAAATAAGTTATGAAAAGAAAAAAAAATGAGAGCAATGAATATTAATTAGATCAATTTTATCAGAAGATAATTTGGAAATAAAAGTGCACAAATATGTTTATAAAATTAACCTTTATTTCCTAAGACATTTTTAAACTTGATTTGTAAAATTCAATATACTGTGTGCTGATGTGGGCATTAATGAGTGAAAGTCTCTGAGCTCTCTTTGGTTCACAGGTGAACACACTTCTAAGCTTTTGGCCCAACTGTATCTGCAAGATACATGTTTTCTTAAAATCCTAGCCCATTCTTCTAAAAAAAAAAAAAAAAAAAGAAATTAGGCATCATGGTGGATTATAATGGACTGATCATTTGCATGGCTGAAACAAGCTCATGCAATTCTTCGATGTAAACCCAGTGCATTTGAAATCACATAATCACAGAGTGGGTCAGGTTAGGAGGGACCACAGCAGATTGTCTGGTCCAATCTCTCTGCTCAAGCAGAGCACCATGGTACAGGCTTGTGTCCAGGTGGTTCTTGAATATCTCCATTGAGGGAGATCCCACAGCCACTCTGGGCACATCTCTTCCAGTGCATGGTCATCCACACAGCAAAGAAGTTCTTCATATTCAGATAGAATTCTGTGTATCATTTCTTGCCTGGTGCCTCTTGTCTCACTGCTGGACAGCACTGAGAAGAACCTGGCTCCCTGCTCTTGACACCTTCCCTTCAGATACTTGTACACATTGATGAGGCCCCTCTCAGTTGTCTCTTCTAGAGGATGAACAGGCCCAGCTCCTTCAATCTGTCCTCATAACAGAGGTGCTCCAGTCCCCTAACCACATTTGTCATCCTCCAGAACTGGTCACAGCACTCCAGATGTGACCGCACTGGGGCTGAATATAAGGGCAGGATCACCTTCCTTCATGTTGTGGCAATGCTCTTCCTGGTGTACCCCAGAATACCATTGGACTTCTTGGCCCCCTGGGCACATTGTTGACTTGTAGGTTACTTGTTTCCCACTCACATCCCTATGATTATTTGTGGAGGAGTGACTGATACCCCAGAGGGCTGTGCAGCCCTTCAGAGGGACATTGACAAGGTGGAGAGATGGGCAGAGAGGAACCTTCTGAAAATCAGCAAAGGCAAATGCAGGGTCCTGCATCTGGGGAGGGATGACCCCTTGCACCAGTACAGGCTGGGGTTGACCTGCTGGAAACCTGCTCTCTGGAGAAGGATTTGGGAGTCCTACTGGACAATGAGTTGTCCATGTCCACAAGTATCTGAAGGGAAGGTGACAAGAGAGTGGATCCAGGCTCTTTTTGGTGGTGCTAAGCAGCAGGACAAGAAGCAATGGGCAGAAACTGATGCACAGGAAATTCAACCTAAATATGAGAAGAGATTGTTTACTGTGCAGGTGCCAAACAATAGGACCCAATAACCCATTGTGGTCCCTTTCAGCCTTACCAATTGTGTGACTCTGTGATTCTATGACTACTGCAACTCTAAACCTATTTCTTGCATTCACAACAGATGAAGAATGCTGATAAAATGGGAAGCCTTCAAGGAGGGTTGAGTCATGCCATGAAAATAATTTAAAGGCTGAAAAATATTCTACGTATTCTCCAGCAGTCTATTTAGCTCATCAGAGAGAAAATTTAGGACATGGCCTGAGCTGACCCTAGACTTGGCCACATGAAATGTCAAAACACAATAGTAGGTGTAGTACCCTTCATTCCAGGGTAGAAGAAATGACATCCATTTCTTGCTGGTAAAAGAAGACCGCATCAGACCTAAGATAAGGTAGAATTGTTACTACCACAGTAATTTATCAGTTTTGCTATAGATTTGAGAGGACATTTTTCTAAAAGTCTTAAAAATTCATTTAATGTTGTCATTTAGCTGCACTTTGTAAAGGGTAAGGCATGGATCACAATATCTGGTTGTTCACTTGCTCACAAACCTCTAAAAGGGAAATTGCCTACTCTGTAAAGCGTTTCATAAATTGCAAACACAATGAAGAATTTACCACCCTCAAAGGACATTTTATCTTCCATGCCTTCACCAAAGAAAGGTGCAGATCCTGAAGACATCTGCTGGTTTGACAGAGTACTACTTCTATTTGTCTGGAAGAGAAAATGTGGGGGCAGGGGTGGGGAAATGGTCCATAAAAACTCAGTCTCAGGTTTTGTTTTCTGATGTGGTTCCTCTAGACTGTAGCTGGAGCACTCCAGATATATTATTGCTTATCTTGAATGAAGAGTGATACCACAGAGAAATGGGGAGACATAATACCTGTAGCACAACACTCTCATGATAATGCTGATTTCTATCAGAAGGGAATCTAGGTCCTGAGAAATAGTCACCCCCTCTTCAGAGTGACCTGCCATACTCAGGTGGCTAGTATGTCAGAGAAGGGCAATAAGTCCACCAGAAAGTTACCTGTGAGGAAAGGGCCTGGGGGAGACAAAAAGGTCCAAAGTTTATGAGCTCAGTGCTGTAAGTTGAAAGGGGAAACACAACAGGAAACATTTATATCCAGAATGACAGTGGCAACCGGCTATAAAGGAAAAGCATCCTTTCTCTGAGCTGTCTGAAGAGTGGAAGTTTGCAAGCTGGATCTGAAGGAGCTGTGGAAATCAAACCTCTAGGTTGAATGAAATCACTACAGCACAGTCTCTTTCTGAACATCTTTTGTGTAAGGGTTCAGAAAGGCAGTATGAGAAGCAAGTCAAATCTAAGGTAAATTACTGACATCAGTGCAAGAAGCTGACAGGAAAGAATGAAAGAGGAATGGAAGTTCAATAGAGCATCCACTACTGAAAGCATCTCTTGAATGTTTTTGGTGTTGATTTTTTCTTTTAATGTCCTAAAGATAGTGTTAGAAAAAGTGTTATGAGAAGGGAAGTTTGACTATATAGAAAGGGTTTTCTTTATCTTTTGTTTTAATGTCAGCTACAGAACCCTTCCCCCTCTATATATTTTATCAAACCATATTTTCAGATACAAAAAACTAGTGTAGACAATACTTTTATGACAAACACTTTAATATGGGAACACTCATTGATTTCTAATTTAAAATTTTCATAGAAAGCTGTAATTATTTTGAAACTGGGGGACAATGGTTAAGTATTTTAAATTGTTTCAGTTTCTGACTAGTATATTTTCTTGAAAATATGTAAATAAGTCATTGAATCAAGGCACTCCTTTTCATATATGTAAAATGTTTCTAAACTATTAGAACATAGCACTGTACACATAAGGGCCTGAAAAGAACTATCAAAGCATCTTTCCTTTTCAGATATCTCAGTTGAATCGAGCATTATATAGGATGCTGGAATAGCATAATCAATTTACAGAGCCAGAGACAGCTTCACTCTAGATGTGAAGAGACATACAGCAGCACATAATGTGATTGGGATCATACATGTCAGATGGGGCAGCATCAGTGGAGCTTTAGTCAGTCATTCCCTACAATCCGGTCCTGATTTGAAGGATTTTAACCCCATTTTCCTCTGTCTTTGGCATTCTGTGGCCTTTTTGAATCACAGCAGTCTGTTATAAAACTGCCTGGTCACCACCTCTCTCTGGTCAGAGTGATAGGTCTTTATAGTTACTTCTCAATTCCCTCAACGTGCAGAGATTCAGCTTCTGGTGCTGGGCAATGGGGAGGCAAGCTTTCAAAGAGCAGCCACTTTCACCCCTGGGAAAGACCACACCGAGCAGAGCTTCTCTGCCTTGCGCCCTTTCTGGCTGCCTGTCCTCTCCCAGTCTGCCTGGGTGATGGATGGCCCAGCTTTCACCTGCCTCAAGGTTTACTGGATATACATTCAGCATGGAGGGACTGTAGCTGTGGCTGAGTCTTCACAACACAGAGAGGCCAAATGGCAGGAAGATTTTTGCAAATTTAATGAGATGCAAGCATGGCTTTTGAGGACTTCAGCTCCAAGGAAACATATGGCACTGACTGTCCCACCATTTCAGCATATCTTTTTTCACCCAAAGCAAGTTGCACACGATTTGTCTTCTGAACAGTAGGACCTCTGTTGTTCCTCCCTGAGGCCTAGCAAGAGGAAATGCAAAGCTAACTGGAACCTGGCTATTTGTATTGAATTAGTACAGTCATTAGGACTTTAACTATTTTTATTTGGTGACAGTTTGCTACTGATACCACCTTTGGGACAAGCACCTCTCTCTTTTAAGTTGCTTTTCTTATCATTAACAGGAGAAAATGACTGATTGGTTTTGGCCTTTGCTTGAAACTCCTTTTCGTGACTTTCTTGAGTGCATATCCTGTAGCAAATAGATACTGCTAGTATGCACCAGTCTTCATTTACCAGCCTGAACAAGTGCTGACAGATGAGGGAGCTGACAGTCTGCCCTACTGTTGAAGCTGGGAGATATAGTTACATGTGAATTTGCTGGCTTTTTAGACCTGAATAACTGCAATTGTGTATAAGGGTCACCTCTGGGCTCAGTTATCATTCTGAAGAAAAACGGAACTTTTTTTAAAAAAAAAGGCGTATATTTTTGGCCTTCTGCTAAGTGATGCCCAAGGAATGCATGGCCTTGGAAAGTCAAGTTTTCACAAAGTGGCACAGGAAAAAATAAGATGCTATTATGACAGCAAGCAGAGACGTTAGGCATAATTATTATCCAGATTAAACCACTGGTATTTTTTCCAGTAGCAGCAGCTCTCAAAAAAGTGTCTCACTGCCTCCTTGTCTGTCTGCCTGCCTGTCTGTCCTGAAGAATTTTGTACCATATTATCCAATTATGTGTGTCACTGTCAACTTTTCTATTAGGAGTCTGCCCCTCCATTGTCTTCAGTAGTACTAATCATGCAGGACTCTACTGTGGAAAATATAAGGCAGTCATATTTCAGTTTATAATCCCACAACACTACTAACTCTCGAGAATTTTGTGATAGTTGTTTGCCATAGCAATATCAATAATCAGAGAGCACAAACACAAAACTGCTCTGCACTCCATAGGTGTATTTCAGGTACATAATGTTTTAAAAATATTTGTTTTCAGTTAAAATTCTTTTTCTTTTCCCTATATCAGTTTAAAATCAGAATTTTAAAGCCTTAGTAAGCATGTTGTAATTGAAAAGAAACTTTTTAACCAAACTATCTCCTTGCTGACCATAACCTTCTTATCGATGTGAATTTGGAGAGCAGTAGAAAAAATACTTGATACTTGCTCTGACTCCTCTTAGCTTTGCAAGAAGCAGCAGACTCTAGGTGTTCATTGAATGGTGACCACCTGCATCTCCTAAAGTCTTTTACACTGAACTTTTCTTTCTTTTCCTATGTTACAAATATAGTTAATTATTAGTTCAGCATATTCCTTCTAGTGGAATAAATTCCCATTCTACTATGGGTGCCCTATCAGAGGTGCTTTGTTACAGCATTTTCTGAAAGCTTTTTCAAATTCTTTAGAAATGTTTTTTCTGAGCTCATTCTAGTCAGTGCAGAAAATAGTCATATGCATCTAATTATCTAGGCAGTCTGATATCTACTGTATCAGCGTACGCAGAAAAGTGGTTTATTTTAGCCTTTTAAAGGTTTATACCCATGTTCTTCTACTGCACACAGTTTATTTATTCAAATCTGCTTTGCCTGCTGCTTTGATATAGCCACAGAGAACAGTCTTATTAACGTTATGTTAAGGACACTCAGCAGAAAGAAAACAAGCTGCTGTCCTGATCTCATTCTTGTTTATTATTGACATTCATAGTCAGACAGGAGCATTTTTCTCAAGAAAATTATTTTTGTTTTGTGTTAATGATGAATGTAAATATTTTCAATCCTATAAAATTCTAATGTGACTGAAGAACTGATAAAAAGATCACAGGAAGGAAAGTTGAAAGGTAGGGGATTTATAGACGTACTCTTTAAAACTGTTTTGCTTTTATTTTCTTGTTAATACCCATCTAGCACAGCATCTAATTAACATGCTGGATAAAACACGACATTATTAAGGCTTCAGTACACTCATAGACACCTTTCAATTAAGGTGCTTGAGTTCACACAAGACAGACTTTCCAGTCCTCAGAAAATCAAGAAAACAAGCTGAGTCTTAACAAATAAAAGGAAAAAGACTTTTCAAAGCTTGTTTAGGCCCAAAAAAAAAAAAAAAAAAAAAAAAAAAAAGAAGAAGAAGAAACAAAACCCCTCGAGAAATATACAGAAACATTTTTCAGGGCTTTGCCAAAACGAAGCAAGAACTCTGGAAATCTAAAACTTTTTTAAGTCTTAGGCTGATCTCAAAAATTTCCTACAATTTTTGGAAATAATGCTTTTCAGAGGTTAGGTATTTTCGCTGGGGTTTCCTCACTCTACATAGCATTGCACTGAGTTTTAACCACTTAACATTTTTATGGAGGAGCAAAGTAGATACGGCTTAAGACTGGAAAAAAGTACCTGTCAGTCCAGTGGAACAAACTGGTGTTTTGGAATCTAATTCTTTGATCCGCAAAGTTTATGTACCCTGTTTTATTGCTATCAACTGGTTGACATACCTTTCTTGTGCTTCTGTACCAGATTGACACTTTGTTATGAATTTATTGTAAAATGGATTTCAGCAACATGTAAATGAAATTAAAATGGAATCTTAATGCAATTTTCTGTTTCCTTCTGTAGAACTCTGAAAGTATTAATCAAGTTCAATGCAAAAAAGAAATAAAATACTTCATTTTCTGTCTTTTGTAGCTTTTGTTCAAGCTAAACTTTCTTTCCCTGCATTCTATTTTCTTTCAGATAAACTGTCTTTCTTTCTAAGCACTTATGGTTTAAGAAAAAAAAAAAAAATGGAAGTAATCTAGAGTTCACTTACAGATCAAGTACCATAAGCTGGTGTTTTTAAGTATCCTGAAAGTTTATTAATGCTTTCCAACTCATTTCCTACTTCCCTGCCAAAAGCAGTCTTTAGTGGACTGTAAAGTTTTTTAAATAATAGACATCTGATCCAAGTTTCTTATGATTTTTCTTTTCAAGAGATCACATACTTTTAGAAATCTGGTAAATTTTTATTGCAATATAAAAAGCTGGTATTTCGACTGGGTGCTAAGAGTTGTGAACTTATTAGCCTTTTAACATCTGTTAAAAAATTCATTTCCTTATTCTGAGACTCATCTTTGCTTTCATACACATCTTGATATGATGTTTAAGTCAGAAGAATAAAATATTGCTGACCTTCCACTCAGAAATAACGTTATCTGATATCAAAATGGTCATGACCTTTTAAAAAAGAGCACTCTTTTGAAGTACAATGGAGGACTGTAAAAAATTGTCATTTGTATGTATTTTATGAGCTTGACAGCAGCATTTGCATCTCTAAATAAAGGATCTCTTTGATCGTGTATGACTTCCAAAAAAGAGGCAGACCACCTATTTGTGATCAAAGATCTCAGGGATGCAACTTTATACTCCCCCAAACCTATACCTGACAGGCTCTTAAACTGGGGTCTCAGCACAAGATTTCCCACATAAACAAATTGTGATCTCACAGAAGACTAGCATCAGGAACGACAAATGCAGAGGGAACCTTCTGAACACAAGTCAATCTTAAGTATCTCATAGAGGCTTGGGGTGTTGGGTCTGTCACATTTATGTAGCCACAGAATTTTTTTATGCTCTTGTGTTTTGTGTTAATTTGCAGGACACCTAGGCTGTAAAACAACATTGAACTCAATGTCAGTGTGGCACTGTTAACATCTATAAACTGGCTTAGCAGAAAAGCTTAGAGCAGGGTTAGACATTTCTACAATCAACAATCTTTTCTGTGCTTTTGATTAAAATTTAATAAAAATGTTCAGTGAGGTGAAAACTTGTGCAGAGCAGGTGAGGAAAGATCAACATTTACCCAGCCCAAATCTAATCCAACCACTTTTCCCTCTTCTCATATTCCCCATTCATTCAGAGGGGCCAGTGTCCCATCTATTCCTGAAACTTAACAGGCAGCATGACATAGTCTCTTACTCAGGAAAGAGGATTTAAAAAAATAGATTCTATTTGTAGGATCTGAGGTATCTAAAACTCTATCTGCATCCCCACAGCAGTCACAACTCAGCTTTTTAAGCCAGAGATTTTTCCTTGACTGCAAGTATATAAAATTCCAGTGGGGTCAGAGTGAATCCTGTCCAGAAACTCACCACTGTAAAGTATAAGAAGGCAGAATTCAGTGATGATCAAGTCAGAGCCAATATAAACCAACAAGCTCAACATTGTGAAGTCCCAGTGTGACTGTGGAGTTCAGGCTATGCAAACTGTTTAGACCAGACAAACTCTGCAACTGTCTCAGGATACTCTTTACTGCTTAGAAAATGGTGCTGGTGAAATTATCACATTAACATTTTACAGGAATACAAAGGAAGGAGAAGAAAAGAGAGAACAAATGGGAAGCTCGAGGCAGATTTCTTCATTATGCTTTCTGAAAGCATTGCATCGTTTCCAGAACTAGTACTGTATCTTGATGGGCTAAAGTCTTTGTGACTGCATAAGCAATAAAGTAAAGTAGAAGTTAATTAACATAGCATGTGGTTTAAGTGTTGATTTTATGTTATAATTTTAGATTGTATGTATTTAATACACTGTAAACATCTGTGTTGACGCAGACTGCTAAATTTATCTGGTTGGTAAGGCACAATAAAGCTTCCCTTCTTCCTCATGAGACGTTTGAAAGGCCAGGATTTTAGTATTGAAACACTGGCCTTCAAAAGCCTTCCATCATAAACATTCAAAGCAGTCCAACATGGAAGGTCAGTCATCAGTCACTGTTACACTGTCCTTCCTGTGTACATCAAGCAGCTTTGTAGCACAAGCCATTTCACATGCATCCAAATTCCTTCTGACATGGGGTTTGTGGGTTACATCACTGTGGAAATACATTGCTCTACCTGTGCTGTGATGAACCACAGAATCATTAAGGTTGTAAAAGACCCATAAGATCATCGAGTCCAACTGTTAAGCCAGCACTGCCAAGTCCAGCACTAAACCATGTCCCTCACTGCCTTACCTGCACATATTTTAAATACCTCCAGGGTATTTAAAAGTGACTCAGCCACTTCCCTGGGCAGCCTGTGCCAATGCTTAACAACCCCTTTGGTGAAGAAATGTTTCTAAATATCCTGTATAAATATCCTGTAAGTAGAGTGAATTCTAGCAGAGGATGTATTTGTGACCAAACCTTGTATCGTTCTTTCAGCAATCTTCAGCATTAAGTTACAATTTTAAAATTTGATACTTTTTAAGGAAAAAAGATTGGGTTTTTATTGCTAGTTTTCTGTCTGGTTAAAATGAAACAAGAAGAAATACCTTTTGGAAAAAATGTGACTTAAAATATACGTCTGTCTTGTTCTGTCACAGTGAAAGGAGATGTTTTGCATGCAAAATCTATGCGAACTTTTCAATCCAATAGTTGAAAATATAGAATAGTTTTGATGAAATTTGTATAAATATTGGATTTTGATGTAGCTAGTATAAACACTCAAAAATTAAACAGAAAACATAAAGCAGTGTGTGGAAAAAGGGGGAACTCAAAGATGACCAACCTTTAAACACAAATAAAGCATGGTTAATTTTCAAAAATGAAAATACACATAAATACCTAATAACATTTTAGAGTACCAACAACCTTATAATGAGACCAATTTCTACAACAAAAAATCTAGTGACTCTTGAAATTCAGTGTAATATACAAACCTTGAGTATGCTGAATAGTTTCTTTATTTCATTTTTTTTTCTTTTCATCTTAGTTAAATAATAAATTGTAGTATAAAATTATAACTGTGTGGAGTTAAATTTTAATATTCATATTACAGAAAGGTGAGCTGGATTTAAGCCTGAAGATCTTTTTGGCATTCAGGTGAGTCTTTTTTAAAGGACAATTTGCCCCATAGTAGAACTTGTCTGATAAAGAACAAATGCGCTGATACAAAATACTCTGAGCTGCTAAACTCCCATAATTTTCAAGTGAATAAGGAAGTGCTTTTATCTCAATGTACATCATTGTTAAATATTTGGCTGATCATTTTAGACTGCCCTTTGACATTTTCTTCAGGAATTCGAGTCATACATTCAAAATGGTCTGTTGGTCTTATCATCAATTCCTACTAAATATTTCATGTTTAGGAAACTGTTGAAACTGGAAGAGTAAATCATTCATACAAGGTTCTGCCATATTTACTCATACTAGGTGAAATGAATGGAATACAAAATTACTTTTGAAAATCAGCTTGGAAGAGTTAGTTAATTTTGATTTTAAATTCAAGTGCACAACTTGGTAAAAAGACAAAAAGGAAAGTTTTACTGTTTCCATTTTTTTTCTGCTCTTTAAAGTAAAAGAAAATCTGAAATAATTTTTTTTTGTAGTTTAATTTTGTAGCTCCTTCAGAACTAAGCTTTGTAGTCCATTATAAATTTTGATCTAAAAATAATTGCATGATTAAAAACATTTTCTTACATAGTAAATAAAAAAGTTCTTTATCAAAGAACTGCAGCCACTTAGACTGCACATATATTAAATTAATATTCAAATGTTTGTATAAGAAAATCAAAATTAGGTGCACATAAATGCATTCTTTTGGAACTATATTTTCTATTAACTTATCCATGTAAAAATATTTCAAGGGATCACATGAAATGTTTATTCACTTTTTCACACTACCATATAACCAAAAAGTAATGAAAGCTGATTCCTTTTTCTCAGTCATTTTTCTCTACCAATCTGATTGAGATAGAATAGTGGACTGTTTTGACTGTACTCTGTCTTCTTTTATTTTTGTTGTTTGTATTCATAATAGATTGCTTTTTTCCCCCCAAATTTCTCAGGTGGAGTGTGATGTATGTAAAAATCAAAATTATCACAGCATTGGACAATAAAAAGGTAGTTTCTTTTTATTGAATAAACTCAGGAGCAACCCAGCTCCTGAATTCTGGGTACTGTAGTAGAATTGGCATTTTCAGTACAAAATTTTATTATTAAAATTACCTCTGGCTAGACTTTTAATTTTTGTTTATTTTTCATTTCTCTTTTTTTCATAAGCAAAATTGATACTCTCTGACTCCTCATTGTGATCTTATGTGCATGATATGCTCTGATACCTGAGACACCTGTTCTGAGGGCACAAAACACTGCTGAGAAATAGATTCTTCTTGCTCTTTTATTACTAGGTAGTGAGTTTTGCTACTTTTTTGAGAAATAAGATAATTTTCTCCCTACCAAATGATGACACAATAAAAATTTATTGGTATTATTGCAGAGTTCTAAGGTGCTAGTACTAAATCAGGACCACATTGTCCTAGGAGCTGCACAAACATTGTACTTAAAAGTAAAAAAAAAAAAAAAACAGAGAAAACAAGTGAAAAAGCATTTTTTCCTTTTTCAGTAGCTGGCAGAACAGTTAAATTACTGGTTTCAAGCTGTGTTCTTGTAAGTAAAGTGTAAAATATTCTAAGTAAAACGTAGGGTTCTGTGGTAATAGAATGAGGAGTGTCTTTAAAAATATAAACCACCATAAACAAATGAACAGCATGGCTTTTATACAGATTGGGTTCATCCCTGAAAGTATATTTTCTCATCTTTTTTAGACCAAACAATGGCATAAAATCCCTATAGCAGATATATATAATGAAGTACAGAAAATGAATGATAAATAATATATTGTGTCTTGTATGTTCTCTTTTGGAAAGGATTTGCATTAAACAACATTCTTGACTTGTCATTCAAAATTAAAACTAAATCTGCCTTCCCAATATAATATTTACAAAGAGAATGCTTCTTGCCTTTTCTTCCACTGTGCACAGTAGAGCATTGTACACATATCTTTCTGGAATGAGGCAGGTAAAGTCATCCAGCTAGATCTATCATCTGTTGATTTTGTTGTTGTTATTTTCTACTGAAAATCTTCCATAATTTGTGTCAGTCTTTACCAAGGAGTGATTGTTGGTACACTTTTATGTGCTGCACAAGCTCTGAAGAAATTAACAAAAAATAATAAAGAAATATAGTTTGTATCTTATTATCTGGCAGCTCCAGAGAGCTTACACCATCCCTTAGCCATTGTTGACATTGAAAATAGAAATCAAAGCTTTTGAAAAGTTAAGAACAGATAAAATGCCTTTAATTTAAAGTTCATGTGTGGATTGTCTTTTTTATAGAAATATGAATAGCATTAATATTGGCCTTGCACATTTGAAAAGTCTTTGCAGAAAGATTAAAATAAAACTAAATTATTTGTATTTTGCTGAGCTGAAGAATACGTAGCAAAAGAGACAACAAATCTGTCAGAGCTTCAGGCATAATTATGCCATAGGACCAAACTCAAGCAATCTCCAAGCTATCTATGGTGAAGCACATCTTCAAGAATGTCTAGATTATCAAGAGAAATTCTTTTGCTTTCACTGTTGTCCAACATACAAAAAATAACTTTGCCTAAATTATGTAAAAGTTTGCAAAGAAAATGTAATCTGATTCTAAACACAAGAGTAAGATTTAGCCTCAAACCCAAGCTAAACCACCTCCTCAGAGGAACATAAGTTAATTTTTAATCTGTCTTTTCTATAGTTACCTAGGGTCACAGTGAATCTAGTTCTGTGGTGCCACTTTTTCAATTTCATATCCATGCTATCAACTGATAAACTGATGGAGTTCTTTCTTTCCTGATTTTAGTTATGAGCTTTTCAGCAACAAATGAAAATTTTCCAAATGGTGTTTGAATCAGATAACAAAGACTGTGATACAGAAGAAAAAAAAAGACTGCTTCATTTCTACCCTTAGATATTACCCCTGTTTGATTAAGATCTGACCATTTAGATGATCATAAACCTGAGCTGAGTAGCAGGCAAGTAACTGATCTGATATAGTCTTAATTGAGCTACTAGGGTAATGTAGAATGAAGCACAGAATTCCAGGTTCTGAATTGCTTCTATTGTTTTTTTGCTTTAATGGTTAAAAGTGTAGGACTAATTTTGAAGATTTTTTTTCACTCACAAGCCTTATAACAACAGTTTTGTGATGTGAATCACAAAAGAGAAAGAACAACAAAGGTTACAGGTAATTATTTCTTTTTCAGTTGACTGTGTATTTGAGACTGTTTTACCTATATCATTTTGCAGGGTAAGATTAAAAACCAGGGTAAAATTTAGTAATTTTTCTAAAATACTTTTCATTTCTTTTCATCCCCTATATGTTTTTGGGTGGTTGTCAATCACAGTTATGTGGACACTACTATAAAATTCTTTTACAAGTATTTATATGTACATGCAAAGTAGAAAGTTCAACTTCAATAAGTATTTCAGAAAACGAGGAAAAGAGTGTCTTTTATCCAGCTTAATTTTTATAAATGCATGTTCTCTGTTCTCAAAATTGCTTAGGTGCACCTAAACAAAGTCTAGCTTGGGATAATGTTGGAAAATTCACCTGGATTTATATGGCCTAATTTTGCTAATCTCAGTCAAACTACACATTACCCAGAAAGGCAAGTCAGCAATAAATTTTGAGAAACACAGCTCAACACAGTAAAGACAGTAAAATCACACCCTGACTTATGCTTATGTTTCAACACCTATTAGGCATGCATCTGTATTTGAGCTGTTTACATGGATTGTCTTTGTGACTGGTGTCTCGAAAGCAAGTCTTCTAGGGCACAGTTCTTCTACAACACTCATCTAAAATAAGCCAAATGAGTCATGGTCTCGAAGTGCCTCTCTTTACTGATTACAGAGAGAGCCCAGATAACCAGCTGAGACATGAAAGTCTATATGGTAGTTGTGTACAGTTAACAGATACCTCTCACTCAGAGTGATTTTACACTCACATAGGTGCCTCTACACCACTCTTGGGGACTGATTGATTAATTTAGTTCAATTTCAAAGTTGCATCAGTTCCAGTGAGTTTTAAAACAGAGCAGCTAAAATTATGTGATGCCTAGTTGTCAATATGTCAGATAAATTTCATTGAACTTCAGCTGAATTTAATGAGGAATCAGATTAAGATGAACTAATGAGTCTGATTTATACTCAATTAATTAATTAGTTGCTTAAAATTCAGTGTTCAGTGTGTCTAGTTTTATTTAGTTATAGGAAAATTTTCAAGGTATTCTAATATTAATCTGAAACTGTTTGATTAAGAGACTGAAAAAATAGCAAGAAGAGAAAAAGCAACTGCTGAGAAGAAAAGACATCAGGCTCATGTGCAAAAAATAGGCTTACAGAGATGAACAGGACCAAAAAGTAGAGGAGAAAATTCATTGATTTTTGTTTTTCTTTAGCAAAACAAAGGAACTTTGATTTATTTTGTTTTGTTTTACTTTGTTTTGTTTCTTTTTAACAAGGGGAAAATTGCTCAGTTCACCTCTGTATGGGCATCTGAAATTTAAATGTGGATGTCCGTGCCTGTGTCTAATGAAATATCTGAAAATCTAAATTGAAACGCTACAGAAAGGGTCTTCAAGTTTGGCCTTGGTAGTTCTCAAGACAGCGATTCAATTAAAGATTGAGGTTGAAAGCCTATCATTCTTAATTTCAAATCAGGTTTGGACGCTGATTTTAAAGGGACCCTAGCATCATGCTAAGCCTCTGATTTGTGATACTACATTATGTCAGATTGACTCACTTTTGGATTATGCCAAAGAGGATGCCAGATAATGTAAACAGATCTATTGCCTTTGAAAATCAGTGGAGTCAGTTTGATTTACCAGCAGCTGGTAACCCAGCCAAGGATACTTACATTGGCATCCCAAGTTCAGCTATTTAAATGAAGATCAAGGATGTAACTTCCTTCTTATTTCTTGTAACTTCCTTTTGCTTCTGCTGATCTTTTGCACACTGATTATTTCAACGCTATCTGAAACCAGATTCCTATTCAAATTGGATCTCTGGTTCAAATCTTGAGATTTGCTTGCTTAGCATGTTGATGCATTAATTAAAATGTACTCAGTTTACATCCGGATGCACTCAACCACACTGAAATAACTCATGGGAGGCAAATTCTTTTTGTAAATGAAGAGATGCTGGCTGCACAGCAACTGTGGCAAGCTTCAGCCCATCACTCCTATTGTTAATGAATCTGGAGTACATGTTTATGCAGAAAGCATAAAAGGAATTTGTTGCACCTTCTTATATGTTTCTGAATGGCCTGATAACCTGGTAGCATCTTAATTTGTCTTTTTTTCTTTCAATGCTATACACAAGAATGTGTGTTGCTGTCACTTAAAACAAACTCAAAATTTCAACTTTAGTGATCCCAAGATTGCAACCTTATGAATATTTTTACCATATTATACAGAAAACATTTAGTTTTTCCATACTTCAAGTGCCCGCTCTGTAGATCTGGAAATGCTATACACCTAAAAACCAAGCACAAATTGAAATGGCAATAATCTATCTTATAAAGTCTCTCTTTAAGGGAGCAGGAAATAAGAAAGGTGACGGCAATTATAACAGAAATTTTAAAAACCCACACAATATAACTTGAACCCTGTTTTTGGAAAGCTCTCAAGAATGTCCAACAGTTTTTGCTCATATTACCTTCTGAGGCTATTGTTTATAGCTTGCTTTCTGCTCCCCTCCTCTGCTCATGTATTATTACTCCATATTTATCACTTCCTATAATTCTGCACAAAGAAGTTTACAAAGCACTGTATTGCAGATAACATAATCTGAAAATGGACATTTTTTTAGCATTTCAAGACAAGTAACATCTAATTTCTCAGAAGGTGGTATTAAACTGGAAAGGTATATTTTTCTTTTTTTTTTTAACTTAATTTCTTTTCCAAGGGGATGTTGAAGACATTTATTTCTAGCACGCTGCTAAGGAAGAAGAAAAATACCAGATTGTTTATTAAATTCAGATTTTTTAAATGGATCCTTTTATTCTTATGCACAATGATTTGAACTTGTTGAGCAACAGCAACTCAATTAAAAAAAAATACCAATATATCTAAACTGCAGCTTAGCATAAAGGTATGCAGGTTCCCACCCAACAGGGTAAGCAGGGAATATGAAAACATTATGTTACTTTTCAGAGTTAGGCCTAATATCTCTGAATAGTCTTGTGCATAAATCAATAATATGGAATTCTATTGGATTGAACTTAATTATAGAAATTTCAATTTAAGATTTTTAACATTCAATACCCATGTATATTACCTTGTGTTCATATATCTGTATGTGCATTTCATTCACATTTCTTTGTCTTGTCATCTCTGCCTTCTAAACAATTCTACTGGAAGATATACATTATGTATGAGCTGAAAGAAGGCATCCTGGAAGCAGTAGGATTCAGACAGTAAACTTCATAATTTCATTTTCTAACACCCCAAAAGAATTTTTTTAAATGGTAGTAATTAAGAAGTGATGATTAATACCAAAAGCAATAATTTTAAATCCACCCTGTTACTTCTCTATCACTTCCATTTTCTGCTTCTCCAGTGAAGTGATAATATTTTTAATTTTTTTAAAATTTTATTTCATCCACAACCTTAAATATCATTTAGAACTCAAAGTATATGGAAAAAAGTAGGAGTTATGTAACTGAAATTTATTCTTTAGTTGACAGCATTTAAGTGAGGGAGAAAACCCTGAACTATGTCATACCTAACTCCTTTAATATTGCATACTCATTTTATATGGACAGCCAGATTTGACTAACCATTTACTTGTGTGGAGTTAGCATTTGACTTCACATTATAGTGGAGAAGACTCATTCAGGGAAAAAAAAAAAAGGGAAATTTTCTTGGCCAGTTAAGAGAAATAGCAGCTAGACTTCTGTGAATCTTGAACAGTAGTGTTTTGTACACAGGAACAAATAATTGCATAGTAAAATATATTACAATTTATAATCTAAGGCAATGCTTTGGAAAAATTGCATCAGAACTATAACAGTAGGATTGTTCACAGGTGTAGTGGAATCCCAGTGGATGGAAAAATCACAGAAATTCTTTGGATAATTTGAATATAGTGTCATGGTACATTTTACTATGACTCAATCAGTTAATTCTTGCTCTTGTGCCTGAACTACTATAAGAACAAAAAATAAATGCGGGCAACAAAATAAGAAGAAATACAAACCAGAAGGAAATTCTCACCTTAAATTAAGGTTTTACTAAAGCAATTAACCAGTGGTTTAAACAGTAAATAAAACAACTTCAGTTTCCCCTGATACATAAAACCTGAAATTGCACATATAGATATATGTAGAGATATGCAGACATTTTAAGTTCACGATTAGGAAATTGGTAGCAATCTCATGCTGAACTTAACATATGCTTTTAGTTAGGACATCAAATTAGATACTGTTTTGTATCAAGTTTACTTTTCTTTTATGGACCCAAATATACATCTTCCATGTTATCTAATGATAACATGAGATGTTTCTCCTGGTATCTTGCTATTTCCTCCTTCATGACAGAAAAAATGAAAGGGGTATTAAAAAAACACATATATCAAAGGTCATGGATGATGATGATGACGATGACGACAATGATGATAATATTAATACTACTACTACTAATAATATTACTGCCCAAAAAACCACACAAATAATAATGAAACAACTATCATTGTGTTAGGCTGTGAAACAAGAGTAATTTTTTCCTGCAGATTTGTTCTGATTGTAATCAACATTTCTGGATACATTAAGTCCATTTCTGGATACATCACTGTTCATTAACAGTAAGAAAAAAAAGTTTTAAAATTTAAAAAGAATATTGCTAAGCTACTGGTGTCTGCTGATCATGCTTTTGAAAATGCTTCAAATTTTTTAAACTAGTTACTAGACTGTAAAATGACTGCAGAATATCTCAAACTGATAATACGCCAATTTTTAGGATATGTGCCACAGAAAAAGCTATGACAAACCAAGAATTTGTGTCTTTAGTCACCTGACTTTTGTACAGGAAGCATATGTTGGTTATGTGAGAAGATCTAGGTCTTCAACACCATTTTTATTGGTCTCCATAGATCTATCCCATTAATGAGAAACACATGTTTAGTTGGACTTTGGGACTGTTGAATCATCTGTCTAATGGTGCTGAAGACATTACTGTTGATTTTTAGTTTTCATTTTGGAGGGGAAAAAAGTTTATCAGTTGTATCTGACAGAATAGTCATGTTATGAAACACTGGCTATCCATTTTTCCCTGAGAGAGAGACAGAGTAACCATGTACAGCAGGAACCTCAATTTAAATGCATACTATGTGAGAAAGCCTAAACATAGATGGGCTCTTCAACTCCCACTTGTAAGGTTATCTAACTGCCAACAGCACATATTAAATGTCATGTGCATGTGGTGTGACTGCGATATGAAGAGTGTTAATCCTGATTTCATATAACCCTCTGATAAAAGTCTGCTGATTGCTCTTACTTCCACCATACCCACTTACAACTTACCTGCAGATTTCTTGCTTGTGTTTTTTAGAAATGATGTGTAATAGATCACATTTTCCCTTTAGATTTTCTTTAAATTATTTCATAGATTAATACAACAATAAGGATTCCAGTCAGCTAGAATTACTTTTTCAAGAAGGAATATTCATTTCACCCTTAGTCCTTTGAAACTTCTTCCAATTAGCACTTCAATAGGAAATCCTAGTTGTGCCATTTCTTTAGCACTTTGTCGTGTGAAAAAATTGCTTGATTGGTCAGAAAATATAAGCCTTATTTGGCTACTGTTAAAAGAGTTTTTATTGATGCCTTTAATATGAAACAGTTTAGGCTTTGAGATCTGAGTTATCAGCTCATCTGCCTGTTTTCTACCTAAGGATAGTTTTAATCTTTGTTCTACTCATGCTAGCAGTGTTGCTAACTCAGAAGTTCTACTTGCCAAAGTCCTGGTCCTGCTAGCCATGCTAGTTCTGATACAGACCAGGATACCACTGGCCTTCTTGGCCACCTGGGCACACACTGGCTTATGTTCAGCTGGTTGTCAACCAGCACCCCCCAAGTCCTTTTCTGATGAGCTTTTTTCCAGCCTGATAAGCCTTTTTTCTGCCCCCAGCCTGTAGAGATGCACAGGGTTGTGGTGACCCAAGGGCAGGACTTGGCAGTTGATATTATTAAACTTTGTACAATTGGCCTTCACCCATAGATCCAGCCTCTCCAGATTCCTCTGTAGAGTCTTCCAACCCTCCAGGTGATCAACTCTCTTGCCCACTCGATGTCTTCTGCAAAGTGTCTGAGGGTACACTCATTATTCCCCTGGAAAAGACCATGGTGAACCATGTTGCCACCCTGCTATCTGTGGCAACAACTACACCAGAGCAGTTATTGGCACCACAGTCTGTAGAGGATCCCACACCAGAGTAGTCAACTGGCCCTGGAGAAAGCTACAGCTCATGGAGGGTTTATGCAGAGGAAGTCTCCTAGAAGGAACCATGGCCCATGAAAGGGAGCCCAAGCAGGGGCAGTCTTTGGGTAAAGGGCTGTACTCCATTGAAGGAATCCAGAGTGGAGCAGTTCTTGAAGAACTGCAGCCTGTGGGAAGGGCCCACGATGAAGTCTATGAGGGACTGTACCCCATGAGAGAGACGTGCACTGGTTCAGAGGAACAGTGAGAGAAGGAGGAGTAAAGACTGACCACAGCCCCCGTCTGCATCTACTCTGCAATTCTTGGGGCAGGAAAGGAGGGAGGCTGAAGTATTAGGAAGATGTGTCTGAATGGAGAGGGACTATAATGAAAGATGGGGGGTTTTTTGTGCCTATTTCTCACTATCCTGCTTACTATCAATTGGCAACGAGAGAAATTATTCTTCCCAAGTTGAGTCTGTTTTCCTGTAATGATTATTCATGAGTGTTCTCCCTGTCCTTAACATGTGAGTTTTTTGTCACATTTCCTCCTCCTGTCCTGCTAAGGGTTTGAGACAGATGCTTGATGGGCACTTCCAGCCAGCCAAGGTCAACCCACCACAATATCACATGGTAAATTAGAATTATAGAAATTACTTTACCTTTCATCACCATCTAAAAAGCGAATATTGATCAATTAATAGGAAGAAGAAAGGGATTCAGTGAAAAATTATGAAGATGACTTAAGAAGGAAAGCTTGAATAAGACAGAAAGGATGGAAAGAAAAGAGAATAAGAAGGAAACAACTAGGAAAAACATGAGAAATTCTGCACGCTGACAAAACCTGTACATATTTTAACAAAATATTTCATGAAAAACCTTGCTTTCCCCAAGCAATAGTAATTTGACATAGAAATTTATTAGAGCATCCTAATATTCTTTTTCACAGCAAAAGCCTTTTCATCTTAAAACAAGGACATTCTGCCAATTTTCCTGGAATCCAGAGTACAACTCTACCACAAAGCCAGAAAGCCAAAGAATACCACAAAGCCCTCTCCCTTTCTGTGCTCAGGTCCTGAAAGCTGTCAGACAGGATTATCAATACCTTACACACCAGACAGAACCATGTAATGTCCAAGTAAGGATGGGTATTCTCTTCCTGAAAGTCAAAGGATGGAAACCCTTGGAACACAAGGCGTTACTTTGAGCCAGGCTGCTACACAGAGATGCTGATGCTGACACTGTCAGTGGCTAGAAGTTAGGTAAGACAAACATTTCAGCTTGTTACTGTCATTTCAAATCCTACAGAAGTTAGTATGGACTGCAAGCATTATCTTAGTGTCCAAAGTAGTCCAAAACAGTTGTTCTAGTGTCACTCCTATGAATGAGTATCAACTTAAACCACAGTCAAAAATTGTTACTTTTCTTGTTAATCTTCTGGTTACCAAAACCCAACCTATATATTTTGATTTATTTCAATTATTTTAATTATCCAAATTATTTTTATATTTATTTCAATTATTTTTTTCAATTATTTGAATTTTTTTTAATTGTCCAAATATAAATTTAATTTTCTCCAACTTGTGTCAGGTTTGACTACCTACACTAATGATTTACTATGAGTTGAAGTCCAATAATGTCCAAACTGAAGGAAATATCACTTGAAATTTTATCTTGTCCCTGACTCTGTCTTGGATGGGTTTTGCTTCTTCCTTTCTTTGCAGATGCAATTAATGTGGAAATTTAAAATATATAATGTGAGAAGACCAGAAGTGGAGAAGTAGAGCTCTTTCCAGCTTGGCTGTATGGGATGATAAAGAGGGTAGTCTCAATGAGTGATAACCTGAATCCCTCTTCTGAATCTCCAGTTGCTACTGTGCATTCATTTTCAGCTGGTACAAAATCATTTTGTTGGAAAAATAATTTTCTTCCTCACTTATCTACTATAAATTCTGGGAATAATTTTGTCTCACTGAAACCGCTTTTATAGTACAGTAATGGCACTAATTTTGATGGATTTTCTGAATAGATAGAACTGAGAGGCAAGGCATGTGCTGTGTCACATTAAAAGCTTCTGGGTGGGGAAAGTCAACACAGGATGTCTGTTGTGCCATTTAGTTTCCTGGTGACTAATACTGCACTCAACATACCAGCTCCACAAATGGCATCATTCAAAATTTACAACAAAGTAAATTTAGTCTGAGATGCTTGATAAATAGAAAATATATTTTTTGACCCTATTTGGATGAAATAAGAGGTAAAATATAATCTATACAATAGCCACTCAGAATCAAGATCAAGAAAGTAAGTGAAGGGAAAACAGAATATTCCTGGAATGTATTAGGACATCTATGTCAGATGCAGATATTTTGCTTATGTGTAAGGGAGGTGTTTTTACAAATAAAAGAAAATACATTGTTTGTAACCCATTTTGTCTGAGAAATGTTTCCATGGACAACTTTCGTACAAACCTGGAGCCAAGTTGTTAAAAGAACACAAACCAGAAAATATTGCAGATGTTGAAGATTGCATATTTAGAGGAAACTGTCAATATCCTAAAACCTTTAAATTTTCTTACATATTTTTTGTTTTCTTAACAAAGAAAACAGCTAGAAAAACTTGTGTGTGGCTACTGTTGCTGATCCTAATGTTTGCTTGCCTTGATTACACATGCATCTGTTATTCTAAAACACCACAGTATGAAAATGGTTTTGTAGGAGAAGCCAGATGCCTCATTTTGAATGTCTACCCACTAAACTACTCCAGTTTAACTAAATTGCTATAAATTTTGTGTTAAATTTTGCAGTTTTGGGTGCAGAAAACCAGTACTTTCCATTATGGGGAAATTCAGCAAACTGCAGCACTCAAGGTTATGTTCTTTGGTATAAAAAGAGACAGAGGTTAGCTGTACATTTAAAGTGGGAATGACAGAGAGTTCAGGGGCCTCAAAGCAAACCCTGTCCAGTATTTCTGAGCTGCATGTATATGATGTTCTTTGTTTCTGTGGCTGATGCCCCATGTCAGACATTCCTCTGGCAGACTCAGCAGCTTGCACCCAAAGGGAGCTAGGTTGACAGACAGGGAGCCAGAAACAAGAGTGTGCTATTTATATTGCTGTCTGGCTTATCTGTTTATATGCTAAAGTGTATGAGCTGTTCAGCCTTGAGCTGGAACCTCAGCTGAGTGTTGCTCTGGTGGTACAGTCTAATCAAACAAGACAATATTTTAGGAATACATAGTTTTTCTTAAGGCTCTCTCATTTATAGGGAAACACATCTTTGATAACTAGTGAAAGCTGATGATGGTATACCAGTAAAAATGTTTCTTTGGGCCTAAAGTGGCCCAAAGAGGCCTTCTTTAGAGGCATGATCAGCAGTGCCAGACAGGCACTGTCCCGAAGTGAGAATTTATGGGAGACCAACTGTGACTCTGAGTCCTGCCATGAAGGTGTGTGTGGAAAGACTGCTCTTGCTTTGTAGGGGGTGCTGAACGACTTGCCCAAGGTTGTGATTTTTCCCTGCAGCCCTAGGATTTGTGAAGGGAAAATACCTTGCTGCGTGTGGGAGAAAGCAGCAGAGAGAGCGAGAGCAAGTTAGTGAGCGGACACTGAGCCCTTACAGGTGATCCATTACCCTGCAGCCATTACAATTTGTCATATATGCTTCACCTAGCATCAGCTGCAAGATGACATGTTTTCAGCTCAGTTTATCAGTCTACCTGGATGTGTCAGGTCAACTTCCTTTTAACCCATTGTTCTGGTTCATGGGCTTTTAGAAAATATGGCACAGCTGATCAGAGCTAGCAGTTGTCTTTCCTTTTTTTTTTTTTTTAAATTTTATTTTGCTCACAGTGTGAACCAGGGATTTCTATACAGAGATACCACTAAGAATTTGACTTCAAGATTGCTCCAGTACAGTTCAAAAATCCTGGACTATACCTTTGCTTCTGTTCCAAATGATAATTAAGAAAAAATATTATATTATAAAAAAAAAGTTCCTTTGTAAATATATTTTCACACATATATGTACATATGCATGTAGACATGAAAACACACCTAACCATCACATCTGCATTCTAAGAATCTAATCACATTGAAATAAATCCACATTAAATTATTTTGGTTGGTTACCAGAATATAGAAATATACATTTCTTTTTAGTCATAAAGTTATAGCAAAATTATATGCTGAAGATATTTCGATTATATTTATCTTTTTGTGTGTCTACAGTTGCAGGGAGAAATCATAGTATACTTTATAACAACACTCAAATTATAAAATTCTATTTGCACAATTTTTAACCTGGTCCTATACACAAAGTAGATAGAACCTGAAGAGCTTAATTTCTGTTTTTACTGTCAGACATAAGTAGCTGAATGTCTATGCACATGGCATAATTTTAGAATGGAAATTATTGGAATGATAGTTAAAGTTACATGGTCAAGTTTACACAAATTACATTGCCCTTTCATACAGAATGTCCTGAGATACTGTTGATGTCCATTGCTCAGTCCCAGCTTATTCCCAGAATCTATTAATACCGACTATGTAGAGACTGAAGGATGTTTGTCTATATTTTTGCATATTGACTGCTATCCAGTGTGCAGCCAAAGTGGGGTATTGCTAACTAGTGCAATTATCATGTAGCTTTGGAAACTTTGCCATTCTTCTGTACACTTGACAGAGTGGACTAAGTGGTCCTCTAAAATTATAAATGTATAAAAACATCACACAGCTGACTTTTTATTTCTAATTTATCTTCTGCCTTGAGGGGAATGTGGTAGTATTGGAGATCCCCTGAACACATTAATGTTATTATTTTTATTTATGTCTAGATGAATGGGTCTGTAATATCAAATAATAAACAGTATCTTATGCTATTTATGATCCTTCATAGTTACTCTACTATTTCTGGTAGTAGTAGTAGTAGTAGTAGCAGCAGTAATAGTAGTAGTAGTAATATTATATTTCCCTGCAAGTAGCTAGACATACGTACTCAATTTTTTGAAAGCAGCAAGCATATAAATGATAGTTTTTCAGGTTTTGGTGTTACAGCCCCTCTCTAAATTTCCTGTCCATTGTAGTGGTGCGTGAGCTGTACTCACAAGTTTTAGGTTTATATGATTAATGTTATTTAAGTTGGGAAAATGGTTTGTTCCAGACCCCCCTGTTTATGGCTGCATTTGCAGTTGGTTTACCCCTTCCAGAAAGTGCTGTTCCCCTGGAAACCCTCCTGTCCATCCAAGTTTACCCCTTCCCCCGGAGCCTGCCAGTCATTCAGGAAAGCCTCTCCCCCCTTCTGGAAAACTCGGGGAGAACCGGCCCCTGATTGGAACAGGTTCTGGAAATCCCCTACTCCCCTCCAGGGATTGGCCCTTTGTGTGTCAATCTACCCCCCAACTCCTCCCTTTGTATCCCCCTATTGGTTGAATGTTTTTGTACACGCCCTTTAGCACCTGTCCTTTTAAGCGGCCGGACATCCGGGCTCGCTCTCTCTCTCTCTCTCTCTTTTCCTGAGGATGCCACGCGATTAAAGTCCTCCTGTAACACCTCAGAAGAGAGCCTCCTTTTCCTCCTTCGCCATAGCTGCAATTCACATCCAGTGCTTGCTTGCCAAGAACCCACCGGTTGGGTTTCTGCGGATCCGTCCAGCGGGCCCTACCGACAGCTGCGCACACTTCTGGCCAGGGGGCCGGGCAAAGCTGGGATTCACTGGTCAGTGACCCACGAAGCGTGACTGCAGTCCATGATAACACAGTAAACAAATAGAGTTTTGCCATGGAACAGAAAAATATGGAGCACAGAAGAAAGATTGGAATTTCACTTGTATATGACTGCTCCTTTTTGCTCAGGCAAGCTGCTTGATAAAAATGACTGTTTACTTGAATACAGTGCAGTTTGCTAAAACCCATCATTTTACTAAAAAACCAAATAAAAATAGAGTATTCTTTGCACCTTCATTTTTTAATTGCAGTTTTTGTGAAGTTACTTTCAACCTTTATGTTCTGTGCTGCAACATATCAATTTGTCACCTGTTTTCCCTCAACCTCAAGCACTTAGATGAGTATTTTTGAAACTTTGAGGCTGGCATATCTGTTTTTCCTGTACACATTTTCTTACATATCTAATGGTGACATGGCTTTTGATGAGACAAAGAATTCTGTAATTATAGAACTCCAGCATATTTTGTCAAGAAAGACTGTCCTGCTTACCACAAGGGCCACAAGGATCCACTTGTCTGTCATCCCCAGCATTTTTAGAGACATGCTAGAAGTTAGGCCTCTTCCAAACATGCAACCCAGTATCCCTCTAAGAGCAGTATGGGGAGAAGCTGGATGTGAACCACACTCACTTGAATTGTGGCAAGGATGGATGTGAGGGAAAGAAGCTATCCCTAGGCACAAACAAATGACTCAACTTATTGATAGGAGAGGAGAAATCTAACCTGATAAGACTGATTGATATTCACCAAATTTCTGTGCCTCTGCTTACAACAGCTAAGACTAGGCTGGGAATCATAAATAAGGAAAGAAATTTATTTAAACTATAGCATGACCTATCAACATGCAAACAGAGTATTAACTGAAATGAAATAGCTTGAAAATAATGAAAATGATGAAATTATGCTAAAAGATTATTTTATTAGATATTTCCAACATTGGAAAAAACAAACCAAATCTGACTGAATCTAAAGAATAGGAGAGCATTTAACTGTAACATTAAGACTATGTCTTGATTTTGAAAGACAGTTGTCTGCTAGGGAAAGCTAGAGCTTCCCTTGGAATGGAGAATATAAATCCCCTTCCCTCCAAATTATTATAATTTTGCAATTTTGCAATTAGGGGCTTTCAGGCAAAGATATGGGAATAGGAGTAACAGTTTTTTACTAGGAATATAAAAAAGAATACAAATATAGTAGTACAAAAAAAAAAAAAAAACAACCCACAAACCAAAAAACCAACAAAAACAAACCAAGCAAGCAAGCAAACAAAAGTCCTGGTGAAACTCTGACGGGGTCAGGGATACAACCTGACACCCTGTTGGTCAGGGTGTTGGAAGCAGTCCCAATAAATCCTCCTGGAGTAACAGATGGGGTTCTCTGGAGTAGAGATGACCCTGTAGAAAGGGTCTACTTGTGGTAAGATGGGTCCAGTGACCCAGTCTTCCTCTGGGATCCAGAGTGGAAAGGCCAGGTACCAGGCTGTTCCTGAGTCTCAGTTTTTATCTAGGTAGGAACAGTTGGCTCCTACCTCACTGGGTGGAGCATCTCACGATGGCATGATGTAATGTGTCCTGTCATTGGTGAGCCTTAATGGCCCATTAGCAGAAGATATCCCCCTGGAGGATAAACGGGTGGTGAAAGAGATAAGAGACACCGCCCCACCTGGCTGTAATGGCTGGCCCATTATCAGAAGGCATCCGCCCCACTCCCCCATGGAGTTACAGGAGGTAAAGAAAAAACATCTCAACTGCTTTTAACAGATGAAAAAGAATACACACTTTTTTCTGGTTACCTAACCCAAGACAGACTACCTCATCTTTATAAACACAAGGAATTAAACATCAAGAGACCATTACAGTTATTGTAAATTTGCATATATATGATGGTCTTGAGAAGACTATATTATTGACAAGTAATATACTTCTTTTCATATGTCTATTCAACAAACACTGTATTGAATTCCAACAAGATAAGGAATCCCTCTAATCAAATAAAATTAATAAGGTGATGTCTTAATTTATTTAGAAATGATTGCTTTTCTTTAAGACTTAAGCATTTCGGCAAATATATTAAAAATCATCTAAGGATAAAATAATTCTTGTCCACTCAAAACAGCAAATTGTGTAAAACAGCTGTGTTAGTTATATGAGGAAATGCCACCACATTACTGTATTAATGTAAATTGTTCTTCATCTTTATTAGTCTCAATTAACAGGAAGACATCAGTCTAAAAACATTCACAGCATTTTTTTTCATCAAGTCATACTTTTGTAACTGTCATCCTAGAATGAGAAGGCATGTAAGATTCTGCCTCTTTCCAGAGAAAAAAATTGCAAATTACCAAAGGAAAGGAAAGAGCTAATACCCTGAATTGTCTGAAACAGACCTTTCTAGGCTTTTCAACATCTTCTTCTTTCAACATTTTGAATTATTCATCCTTTTTCTGTTTGACCTGTCTTGTTTCAAAGTAAAAGGCCAACAGAAATGGCAAAGAAAAACAACTGGAAATATATAACCACTTTCTTTCAAGTAACAAAGGCATGTCTATAAATCTACCTCTGTACCGTGTAGAATAATTTCAGAATAAAAATATCTGCATCTGATCACAACTGTAAAATCTGCGAGAATTTCAGTTTTAAGAATTATGAAAAAGGTGGGTTTGATTTGCAACATAATCAGTATTTGTCTATATCAACTTCCTTTCCCATGTAGTTTATAATTAATATCTTAAAATGATCCTCTGAGAATTTTTTTGCTAAATTACTCTCTGGCAAATGGTTTATATAGTTTGAAGTGATAGGTGGGTGTAAGCTAATAAAACACATTCCCTAGACCACAACTTTAAAAGTTCCATGCAAAATTAAGTAAACTGTCCTTATTTTGCATTTTGACAGTGTTTAGTCCTTAGTGGGCAACCCCTTACACCAACCAACCGGCCAACCAAGACTTTCTTAATACCATACAATCTGAGGAAAAATATCCAAGTCTTTCAAGTCTTCATTGAATTTTGTTTGATTCTCCCCTTTACTACAGCCTTTCTCCTTCATGGAGAGCAACACCAGGAAATCCTGTTTAATTTCTTTATGCAGGGAATTTTGCATAGCAGGATAATGTGCAGAAAGATTTAATTGGTTCAAGTAATCAATTTGGGAAGTTCTAACATCAGGACTGGGTATTTTATTCAAGTGTTAACACCCCTAATTGACAACAGATTCTTACAAGAGTGCACCAGTTAAACCTGTGCCATCATTCACTGAGTTATAAAAGTGATGAGCACATAATACCAGTTATATAGTTTTCATTTTTCCCAAGCTTAAAATATTCTATTAGACAAAAGCTTAGCCACCATGCAAAGCTGTAGAGTTTCTTGATAAATGGCTAGGTTAGAGAAGGTTAAGTAGATATGAGTGTAAAGTAAATAAAAGGCTGAATAAGGATCATTCCTTTTATACACAGACATTCTTGATATCTGTTTACTTTAGCATTAATTACTTTGTCAGAAGTTTTGGTCAAAAATGAAATTTGGATTCTTAGTACAAGTGGATGAGAAGGCTACTTTTATGTTGGGAGAATATTTTTCACTTTGATGAGAAGAATGAAAAAAGGCTGGAAATTGAAAACATTATATCTCATCAGAGCGCAGCTGCTATTAGAGGAGAAAGAGGTATGAAAACAGATGTGTCAAACATGTCTGAACAGACATCAAATACAATAAAAGTCAGTATCTTGGATATTATGTCAGCCCTTTGTCATGTCACTTCTGGTTTTCCTGCAGAAGTTTGGTTTTCAAGCTCTCTCTGTTACTATCTTTACTAAAAATATCACTAATATTATAAGCCCTATGAAAAATACATCAGATTGTAGTTGCAGTTTATTTCATCCTGAAGGTCTGTGATAGCTTGCCCCAAGTTTAATTTGGTTCTTTAACAACACAAAAAGATAAAAGAGGCACTTTAATTGAACTCAAAGGAAAAAGAATAAACAAAACTGAAACAGGTGCTCTACAGTTGCACATTTATTTGCACTCTCTATTATCCTCTTCCATAACATTTTTTTACAGATGAGTATGTGGCTAGTGCCTGCATAAAAGATATGTAATTCTTGTTCATCTCCACAAAGAGTCTATTTGAATTTTTAATGTTATGTCTGGAAAAAAAGTTAAGTTTATTTAAATTCTAAACCCAGGTGATACAATCTACTTTACTTTTAAAACAGTTTTTCACAGTGTTTTTGGGTAGCTGTATATTGATACAGCTTTGTTGATATATCATTTTGAGTGAGTGGAAAGTTGGTATGGCAGAGGCATTTCAAAAGCAAATGATTATTTATTTATTTATTATAAAACCTGTTCATATGTTTGTGCAAAGGAAACGTGGTGTCTGCAAAATACTTTGCTGTAGGCACATTAAAAGAAGAAATATAGGAAAGAAAAAATTGTTGTGACTCTTACCAGTTGGTCAAGTTTGAGAGTAAATTGGTATAGTAAATACATGATAGGATAACTTCTATAACTGGAATGTTAATATAAAATAGAAACAGCTTGTACAAGACAGGCAGGTAATGAAAAAAAGGAGGAGCATTTCTTTGAAGATGAAGGATGTGTGTGCTTGCCAAGACAGAAGAAAGAGAGGTTTGTTGAAAATCTCTGAGTAGAAAGGAAAGAGAAGAAAACAATGATTATCTGATTAAGATCTACTAGAGTCCAAAGTGTGAAGTTGTTCAGGATAAGGCTTTCTGTGAAGAAATAGCTAAATTATTCAGCACACAGAATTGGCTTTAAAAGGAATGGGGCATTAGGGAAATGATACAGAAAGTTAGAGCTAATTCCAGCCAACAGGGAAATATTGGATAAAAATGTAAAGATGAAAGGCCATCTTAGTGTGAATAAAAATAAACCAATGATATTCAAGATCTGCTAGGGTTAAGAAGTAAAATGACATGGAAAAATATTAGAAAGTCAGGCTCTCAGGAGGACATATATACTCAGAGGGTTGACAAATATTGCAGATGAATGCAAGAAAAAGTGACATAAGTGACTTTCTCATGAGCACAAATACGAAATAACTAAAGCAAAGATAGGCAGTTTAGAAACTTCCTTGAATTGTGAGGTTTTTATAGATCTCAGATGCATGGAGAAATTGTGCAGGGAGCAAAAAATATGTTAGCTTACTGAGAATAAGTGGAAAAGCACTGGGCAAACACACAGTGACAAAATCCTAAATGTCTACAACAAATGAGGTGCAACTTACAAGAAGTGGCATTGATCATGAAAATATGTATATTTACAAGAAAACGAAAACTAAGAATATCATTGGTCAGCTTCTTCATAGAGAAGGAGAGGTGTTGACAAATGATGCCTAGAAGGCCAAGTATTTTAATGGCTAACGGATCTTCATAAGATATTAAAATTATAAGGCACCATTTGCAATTAACAAAATTGATGACAAAAAGGGAAAAAGAAGGTTCCAATCTAGAACAAAGAAAGAGAAATGGGAGTACTTAAATAAGACAGATGTTTTCAACTCATTTTGTTTTGATGATGTTAAAATGAAATCACAAAAAATAAGCAGGTATTTTTGAGACTGAAAAATGGGAGAGTTATTTATTTTAAAAAAGGAAGGAAAACAGGAGGGACACATCACGAATATATAATCTTTGCCAAAAAACAAAAAAACCCCCACAAAACCCAAAAAGCACATAAGTAAACAATGAAACCATCTCTAATCATCTGAAAGGCAATAAAGAGATAAATAGCAGTCAACACAGACAAGTAAGGAATAAAAACTATAGTTACATATATACACACACACACACACACGCACACATACACACATTTGGGTTTTTAATGAAAGGATGACAAATTTGTAGGTCAGGAATTTGTTGTGCTTTTTAACCTTTCTGAGTATTTTCCCTAACCATTAAAAGTAGATTATGATATAGACATATGTTTTTAATCAACTTATTTTTTCTTTTTTTTTGTTTTGTAAGTATTGTGCTAAATGAATTACTCTTTTTTTCACATACACTTTCAATGATATTTACCCAAAATTTATTTGAACTTTTAAATTTCCTTATCAGAAACTTTTTCATTGCTTTGAAGAAAATAATAGTGTAGTTGATACAATGATTGGTGCTAGAGAGACAGAGATTGAGAGTGATTGTGCAACTACTTTTCTTTGTTTTCATTTTAAAGACAAATGGGAATCAAATGCCAGCATGAGGTAGTTATAAACATAGTGAAATTGTTTTACTAATCTTGCAATATGCTGTCAAGATAATAATAGCTCTGAGCATTTCCATTGATTTCTGAAGGAATTACTGACTTATTATCTAAAGGAACTCCTTATAGCTGGTTAAAAATGAAATGCGAGTCTGAAATATCCACTATTTCAATAAATGCTGTGAAAATTACCCTTTTATTCAAAAAGAAAGCAAGGAAAATGAGAAGTAGCATGTTATGGATGTGTCATCTTCAGTTACACAGATGTAAGGTGGATGGAAGAGTCCCCACATACCTTTTCATGATTGTTTGGAATTGTCCATTCAGTGACTCCTATTTTACAGATCTATCTATGGCTTCAAAATTTATGTTTTGCCCACATTGGACCAAACTGTCGCATGCCAGCCCAAGACAGAGCTGTAATAAAACAATGCTCCTTGGAGCAAAACCAAGAATATTTCTTAGATTCAATTTCTCTCCTTCTCTCTACCATTAGAGAACCCTGGAAGACAGAAATCATCCCACTAGAAAGTACAAAATCAAAAAAGGTCCAATTAAACAAAGTATTTTGAGAAAAGTACATTTAACAAGAACTCTATTTTTCACTCTCTATAGCACAAATTCAGTGAGTGAGGTAGGAATGAAGATAAAACCTTTTACTTGGCTAGTAAATGTGTTATTTCTTTGATGCATATTTTTTTAGGGTTTTTTTTTTCCCTAGGAAGGTATACATCTCTGGAGAAAATTTGCAGACAAACTTAATACTTTGAAATTGATGTTAGAACTCTTTTGTTATGTTTCATTTTATGTGGTAGTATTACCTTTCATTCAAAATCTCAGGATATCAATTTTACTTACACAATGCAACACTTAAATAGTAGCTGCTTTAACAGACAGTGTCACTTTTGTAATAAGAACAGTAATCTTATTACAATATTTGGATATTTAAACATTAATTTTCAGAAGACTTGCATATGTTTTAGGTACCATGTTTGATCCACATCAGTTTAAGTAGTTTACTGAAATATATTATAATATTTCCTATCATATACATAATCTGACAATTTATTTCCGGTATCATTCTTGCTGTGTTCTTTATGCATTGTGGCCCAGCTTACACAGGATGTTTAGAGCACTTGGTATATTTTTCTGCTTTCTGCTTTTACCCCAATTCTGCTTTGGAAAATTTTATTCCTTAACCTTGATAGGTTAAAACTCTTACTCTGAGGATTGGAAGTTTCAACCCTCTCAAACTATCACCAGCTGCTCATCTACCTATGTTCAGCAAGAAAATACAAATACAGTTATCTGCACACAAGGAAAAATTTACATGCCTGTGTCAAGCAGAGCCTTTGAGCCATAAATCTCAGCTTCTGCAAGCATGCAGCTCAGGACTATGTGTAATTGCTGAGCTCTGGGCAGTGTGCAGCATTCCTCTCATCATTGTTTCCAGATCACTTTGTTATGTGGCATCTATGAGACACACACAGCATGCAGAGGAGAAAACAGAGAGATGGCCATGTGTGGAAAGGTCACACCCCAGGTATTGCTGGTTATGCAGCACCATGTGTATGCACAGCATGGGGGAGGGAGCACTGGTGATCTGAGGCTGAATGCATCAGCTGTGGGCACTCTGTGGAAGGGCTGCAGCACGAAACCCTGCTGCAGGAGCCTCAAGCTCACAGCAGCAGGTAGGTGCAGAGAGCTATCTACATGGGTGTACCTAAGGCAGGTGTTGCAAACAGGACCTCTGACCTCAGTACAGGGGGTACATTAAGTCTGTGCTTTTTATTATCTGTTCTTACCCCCTGCCTACTCCCCATGCAGCCTTCAAATCTGCAGTCTTAGGTTGCCTTGGACCACTTCTTGTGGATGGAAATTAGGCTTCTACTTAGTGTACTGAATTTCACAAACTGGAAACTGAACAGGTAGGTGTCCTTTGCGTTCTTTGTCCAAAACAGGTTTTGGCATGGTAATATTTTATTCCGGACCTTATATAGTACACAAGGGTATCTGGTTGTTCTTACACACTTTTGAATTTTACAGTGATTTGAAGTACCTTGGATCTGAATACCTGAAGTAGATCAGGAGGTACTTGTTAAGGGCTTGAGAAGACTTAGTTTTCTGCTTTCTGTCAATCAAAAACAACCCTTATAAATTATTTCTGATATATCTGAAGAGTATATCCTGTAAATGTTTGCCATGACATTTACTACATCATGAGAAAGGTAGCACCATGTTGACCTCCATACTTATTAGAATGAATGCTCTATTTTGAGAAATGGCGCAACAAAAATATTTGTATTTTATTTCATGATCAGTTGTGTACTGCTGGAGACTGTTTTGAACAACAACAAAAAGATGGCTAGCAAATTAAAAAAAACTAGATCAGGTTTTGTTCTTTGTATCCTGCACAGTTTGGTGTTACTGTCCTTTGTGTGTTATGGTTTCAGTCTGCAATTTTCACCAATGGTGTTCATTATTTAAATGAGACAAATAGGCTGTTGTCAGGGACTGTGATCCTGGTGACATTATTTTTCTGACCTAGTGTAAATATCATGACCTGTCTTGGAACTCTTGCAGTAAGTGAAAGGGTTCAGGCAGTCAAGGTGACAACAACCTGCCCATAAATCAAACCTCCAGTAATTAGGATAACTTTTATTAAAGAACAAATGGATTTCTTAACATTATGACTTGTATACAAAAGTCAGTAAATATAAATGTAGCCAATTATTTAAAAAGATAAACTAGATCATGTTGTGAGACTAGTGGAAAATATTGCTGTACCTTTTCTTTTCACTTTTTTATGTTGACTATGGAACTTCTAAAATACCAGAGATGGATGATACACGCAGAAAGCCACTTATTCTGAAAGATAGCAGGAATCTAAGCCAATGAGCATAGCCACTATTAACAATCAGTGGCTTAATTAACTCAATACTCTAACCATTTTTATTTAACATAAGGCTACACAAAATTATTTCATGCTTCAGAAAGGTTCCATTATATCTGGAAATGTAAGCTAATATGAATTTTTAGGAAAGTTTTAAGGAAATGTAGTGCTTTTTCTTTAAATGATTTGATCTGAATTCAGATAGTTGAACAGTAGAAAATATACATTGTGGGAACTAAGACGTTCTTTCACATATCCTTGTAGCTTTTTCCATCCTCACTGCAAAGGTTAAAATTTTGCACACCCCCATAAAGTAAAGAATTCTAAAAACATAATAAAATATGACAAATCAGAAAACATTGTCCAAAGACATTTTCTTCAGAATAATTTGATACTAAAATATAAGAGAAATGAAAAAGATACAGTGTATGCACAAGATAGTTTTCTATTTTAGAAAAGAAATACCTCAAATGTCCTGAAAGCCACATTTAGACAAGTAGAATATACATATTTATGAATATTACAAGAAAAATATGTGCATCTAAAAATTAAATATTTCTATAAAAGGCAAGTGCTTCAACCACGCTGCCCAAGTCACAGAAGGAAAAGGTAGCGTTTGGGAGAATGGGAACCACTCTCTGCAGGAAAAGATCAAGTTTGAGATCATTAAGGAACCTGAAGATGTGCAAGTCATAGAATCATCCAATGGCTTGGGTGGAAGGCAGCTTAAAGATCATCTTCTTCCAGCCCCCCTGCCATGGTCTTCACTAGACCACCATTCAATTTGGTCTTGAACACTTTCAGTGATGAGGCATCCACAACTTCTCTGGATCTGATGAGATGAATTGCATGGGTTCTGAGGGAACAGGCAGACAAAATGGCCAAGACACTCTCCATTATATTTGAGACATTGTGGCAGTCCAGTGAAGTTCCTACTGACTGGAAAAAGGGGGAAACATAGCCTCCATTTGGAAAAGAAAAAAAAAAAAAGTAAAAAGGGACCTGCAGAACTACAGCCCAGTCAGTCACACCTCTATGCTCAGGAAGATCATAGAACAGGTGCTAGTGGAAACTATCCTAAGGTACATGGGAAATAAGGAGATAATTTTTGAGTCAGCACCACTTCACTAAGAGCAGATAATGTCTGAAAAATTTGGTGGCTTTCTATGTCAGTTCTATGTCAGGATTACAGATTTGGTGGACAGTTGAAGAGCAACTGACATCATCTGTCTGGACTTGTGCAAAGCACTTGACACTGTCCTTTTATGACATCCTTGTCATTAAATTAGACAGACAGGGATTTAACAGATGGACTACTTGGTGGGTAAGGAATAGTCAGGGTGGTTGTACTCAAAGAGATCTGGTCAATAGTTGGATGTCCAAGTATAGACCAGTGTCAAGTAGTTTCCTCAGGGTTGGTATTGGGACTGGCGCTGTTTAACATCTTTGCTGGTGACATGTACAGCAGGATTGAGTGTACCTTCTGGAAGTTTGCCAATGTCACCAAGCTGTGACATGGAAGAGGTGCCATCCAGAGGGATCTTGAACAGCTGGAGAATGGGATCCATGTGAACCTTATGAAGTTCCACAAGTCCAAGTACAAAATTCTGGACCTGGGTCGGGGCAATCCCAAGTGCAAGCTGGGTGTGGTTGTGATTAAAAGCAACCCTGAGGAGAATGACTTGGAGGTGTTGGTGCATGAGAAGCTTGCTATGAGCCAGCAATGTGTGCTTGCAGCCCAGAAAGCCAAACACGTCCTGGGCTGCATCAAAAGTGCTGCCAGAAGGTTAAGGGAGGGGATTCTCCCCTTCTACTCTGTTCTGGTGAGACCCCATCTGGAGTACTGCACCCAGCTCTGGGCGTCTCAACACAAGAAGAGAATGGACATGTTGGAGCGAGTCCAAATGAGGGCACAAAGGTGACCAAAGGTGAACCTCTCCTATGAAGACAGTCAGAGAGAATTAGGGTTGTTCAGCATGGAGAAGAAAAGGCTCCAGGGAGATTTTCCAGTACCTAAAGGGGGCCCGTAAGGTATCTGGAGAGGGAATTTTGCAAGGGCTTAGGACAAGGAGGAATGGCTTTAAAATTAGAGTAGGCTTAGATTAGCTATTAGGAAGAAATGGTTCATTGTGGGAGAGGTGAGACACTGGCACAGGTTGCCCAGAGAAATTGTGAATGCCCCATCATTGGAAGTGTTCTAGACCATGTTGGATGGAGCATTGAGCAGCTTGGTCTTGTGGAAGGTGTCCCTGTTCATGGCAAGGTAGTTGAAACTAGATGATCTTTAAGGTCCCTTCCAACACAAACCATTCTATGATTCTGTGAATCTGTGTTACTTGGAGAAAAAGTTTGTGAAATATAGGAAGTTCCTGACAAAGAAAAATTTTGAATTTTTTTAAGATACTGAATAAAGTCAAACTGAATTAGGGGATGATTTTAAAATCTTTGCTGATGAAAACTTATATTTTTGAAAGGAACAGAATGGAAACGAAATGTATCCTGGGAAAATTAGAAAAGGAAAGGAAACTTCTCAAAAAATTAAGAAACTGAAACTGAGAACTGAGAAAGGAAAAATCATATTTCCTAAAGAGAAAAAAAGGCAGTGGCTTTTCTTTAGGTTAGCTGACTACAACCAGAATGCAAGGGGAAATACCTGGCCTTCGTTCTAGAAATTGTTTCTGAGATTGCAAGTGCTTTTTTAGAGCTGAAGCCAGTGTGATAAAGTGCTGTTCTTTCACCAGAAAGAATGTTTGCTTACTATTTCATCATCCCCTGGAGGCACAGAGAAAGAAAATAAGCACATCAGTTGTCATTATGACAGGATAAAAATGGAGCCATCATATTTCAATAACACAATGCAATGAGCAGCCCCATCGAGTGATGAATTATGGACTCTCTCTTTCACACTCAACTATAAGTTAATATTATCTCCCCAGGATAATTAGAGTGAAGTTCAATTACTGACCCTGAATTACCGTGTGGGCCACTCCATGGGTTCTGACACAGCGTTTTACACATTTATCTTTTCACCTAATGCGCTAAATCTGCATTGCTCAGGTGATTAATCATACTGGGTCCCATCTAGCTCACACTATTCTTCTTGTATGGATTGGCTGGTCCCTGGAGTCCCCTTGAGCACAATATGAGAAGGTCTATTATGCTGTGTTTTTCTTCCAATTTGTGTTCTTCCTTGTGTTTTGAGACTGTGGTCACTTCTGATGTTTGCCCAAAAAAGCTCATTGTAAAAATGCAACACTTTCAGATAGGGAATTACCCACCTCCTTGTCAACAAGGAGACCGATAACTCAGTCAGTGCAGGTAAAACATACCTATAAAACTCCAGTTGAAACAGATAGGTCCCTTTATTTCTGTGTGTAAAGATGAAAGAAGAAAAATTCACAATATGGCTCTGGAGGCACTGATCAATTTCCTGCAAGCTGTGTTATTCCTTTCCCTTGTGAAGAACAAATTCTACCCTTGATCTAGTTACTCAAAATAAATCCCTTGCTAATTTTTCGTATGTCTTTTTAGGGCTGTATATGAGTAACCTCAAATATCTCTAATTAAAAAAAGAAAAAAGCCCAAGTTTTTATTTATAATGCAAATTGTATAAACAAACCTCTAGATTCAGAACTCTTAGCATAGCTTATTACAATTATGTTTTCATCAGCCCGGTGTCTTGCTAAATATACATTGGTGATTTAAGAAAGCTAGATAATTCCACCTCACTTAAAGAAAATCCTGGTTTACTCTATGAGCAGTCTCAGTGAAATGAAGAAGAAGGGATTAAAAGAGAGTCAGAGGATCTGGATAATCAGCTATCTAAAGGATAGAGATTGAGGTCATATGCTGGGAGGAATAAAAGAGAATGAGATCCTCTTTTATGTCAGCAACCAAAATACTTAAATCTCAGGTTGCAGGGCATTGAAGTAAGTTGTAATTCCCTTACCCACAGGCCAGGGAAATGTGTAGCAAGAGAAACAAGAGGCAGGGAACAATTTGAGCAAGTGACTACACAAAACATGCAGATCAACACAATATCATGTAGCAAATTTGGGCTACAGCAAAAAAGCTATGCATCAAAACAGAAAAGAATCAGAAATAGAAGTAGATCTCAGAATGGTATCTAATTCCCACCTCTTCTCTGGATATAACCTCCCTGCACTAGATATCAATAATAATGGTGCCAGTGAATAAATGTTTGCTCCTAGCAAGCAATTTCATTTTAAGCTATAGTCAAATTTTTTACAGAGTTAAAACCTTGGCTTAGAAGTGTTTTTAAACCTGCTGATTTTTTTTTTTTTTATTTGAATCAGTTTCAGACAAAGTTTTATAGACCTTTATGTTTTCTGAACTGATCCTTTGAGTTATAAATCTGTCTCTCCGGGTCACAATTTCTATAAATATATTTTATTAAAAAAAAAAACACCCCCCCAAAAAAAAAAGAAAAAAGAAAAAAGAAAAAAAACCAAACAAAAATCCCCAAAAAAACCCCCACCAAAACAAAACAAAACAAAACAAACCAAAACCAAAACAACAAACAACAATAACTACTACAAAACTGTTCCTATACACAACGGAAGAAAAATAGTAAGTCTAATGTCTGAGAAATAACAATTAAGAGAACAGCACAAAAAAAGAGGGAATATCCAGTTTTCAGGAAAAAGATGGAAAGCAGCTAGAAGCAGAATAAAACTAAGGAGTGAATGAAACACTCATTCAGCCTTTCTGCTATGTAAATTGTATTGTTTCATTGGATGACCCATTTAAATTTACTCATTAAATACATTCAAAAAATCAGAAATCAAAGTTAACAGTGTAGTCATAATTTTATTACTTAACTAGTACAGCTGTATACTGATATGCCACACCTGCTGAAATTTGGTGAGTTTTCCAAAGAGGTATGATGGAACATGCTGGCATGCTCTGAGTTTCACATTGATTTATTTTGCATTTACTTGTCTTTCAGGGTCAAAGCAAAGTTATGGACCCTGAGTCCATAAAATTGTAACCGAAGCAGCCATAAAGGTGGTGTGGAGGAAGGAACTTGGTTTTCATATGAGCATAATAATGGGCTGGTATTGTGGCAAGCCTTTCAGAGGAAGGCAAATACCTTCATTCCTCATCAGTAGTCATTTTTAATTACTCTTGCAGCACGAAACAGTTGGAAACCTGACTCCTATAGCATGTTGGAAACCTAACTCTTATAGCATATATCTCTTGTGAGATTTGCAGTACACGTAATAAAGTTCTGCACTTTGCCTTTCCCAGGTTATATATATATTCATCAAAACCCTTCCCATTCCTGTGCTCCTTCCCCTTCTTGAGAGGAGTTGGCACTGTAATGCAGGGGAGGCTTTAATGATTCTCAAGTGATCTCAGAGTCTCTGGGTGTTGAGCGGCTTAAAGCCGACATTCCCCCGGTCCCTGCTCTGTGCCAAGGGCAGGTCAGAAAAGCAAAAGAAACTCTAGCTAACAAAATGCAAACATCAACCTCTTTCCACCTTCAGGTTGTAATACAAGACTCTGTCTTCCTAATCACCTGGAGAAGCATAACCAGAGTAACATAACTATTTTAATTAGACTTTTTGGATGAGACTAATCCTTCCTTCAAGTAGGACAGGGAATGTTTTCCAAAAGTCCCATGAGAATCTGTACTTTAAATCCATCTGCATAGCTCTGCCTTTCCTAAACTGTGCACTGGAGAAGCCTGTGATTTTTATTTGTTTTTCCAACTATATGTAGCAGTCCTATCACAGATCAGTCTAGATGATGTGCTTTAGCACAATTACAACTATAAATGAAAATCTTTCAATCATTTGATATGTCATATAGATTGCAGCAGATGATCTTTTTGGAACTGAATATGCTTTGATAAGCTTCTTTGTTGATTTTTTTTTTCTGAACATAAATAACTATACTTGAGAATGTAAACCTTCTTTTATCCCATTCTCCCTGATGTGTCACTTTTGTCCACTCAGGACAGCCCTCATTACTCTTTTAAACATACCACTTCCTTGAAAACCAGTCCAGGATTGGGCCTTACCTGTCAACAAGTTGAACTGTTCAAGAGCTACATCGTTAATTTCAACAGCCAGAAAAACATAGCAAAGAGCACCTCCCTTCTGAGCCGAGCCTAAGGAGCTCTGCCTTGGCTCACCTGACAACATTGTTACTATTTTAGTATTTACTATTTTAAACCATAGAGGTACTGGCTTGAGTCAGGCAATTGTGATGTGAGGAGTCACTGCAAACCCAGGCACAGGATGAGAGAGATTGCTAATTGGGTAAGTCTGGCCACCATCTGGCACTTGTAGTCTCTACCTAAACTCTCCAGATGCAGCTCTGAGCAGCTGTAAATAAAGACTTTCAGCAGTCAAAGGTAATTTATATTAGATTTTTTTATTCTGTTAGTTAAAGCCCAGAGAATTTCATGTGTCTGACAGCCTTCTGTGAGCCAGAAGGAAGAATATGGGGAAGAGGCAGAGGATGGCAGTTAAAACTATCCTGCAGTTGTTTTCAAGACACTTGGATCCCTGTGCCAGCAGTGCAGTCACATTTTCAACACGCACTTGTGAGAGCAGCTGTCGAACTTTGTCCAGCATGTGTTAGCATCTGAAAAACATACACAGTTTTTGTGTTGTCCCCCATGAGGTTGATACCATCTATTAAAAAAGACTGAAAATTCAGGATGCAAGTTATGTCATAGAGCTACTGATAATACTCTGAAATGCAGCAATGGATCAATCCCTTTCTAAGGCTATAACTGAATCTTAATTTTCTTTAATTATCTTCTTTAACATATTCCCATGTTTCTATACTATTCTTGCAATTTCATGGGTGTTTCATACTGTACACTGTACAGTATTCTTACTCTCCATCTTTCTTCTCTCTGGAAATCCTCTCTCTGGGTTTTCTCTCTCTCTGTTCTTTCCTTTTTTTATCCTTTTTTTCCTTTTTCTTTTCCTCTTACCAATTTAACCTGCTTAATTTTCTTCTACCAGGCCTGCATGCTTACAAAAACTCTCCTACATTCACAAGGCAGAAGTTTTTTTTTTTAAACCAAATAAGGACAATCTGATAAAGCTTCAGTATCCACTTAAAAGTGCACTGCCCACAGTTCTCAAAGATTTTCTTACTCAGTTAGCCCTCAATGGACATATCCAATGTTTTTTCCTTCCATGTTTTTCTGCTTCCTAATTTTCTACCTAGTGTAGGCCAATGTCCTCCTAAATCCACATCTACCTTTCTGCTCTTCATTTACTTTGGGCTTCAGTCATGTCTGTCCAGCTTTTACACAATTTAGGGATTGTAGTCTTTCCTAAGACTTTAAAGTACATGTTACTGTGTTGATTGTATTAAAAAAAAAAAAAAGCAAACTCCTTCCCTGTCAATAAGTACAGCATGTGCTATAGCTCTTTAACTGAGCTCAAATTCTATCTCATAAATGGTCCCAAGGGTTTCTTTTAGTTCCATCCAGGGCCACTTGCTCAGCACATTTACTCCCTGAATTGATAATGCAATACCTGCGCCGGATAACAAAAAGTGGAATGCCACCTTTTTCTTCTTCCTTTTTCTTCCCTCAGACTTTGATTATAGCCAGACACACTGATTGGATCTGTTTTATGAAACTTCATGTAACAACCAAATTACATGTTTGGAACAATACCTGTCCCAAAGAAACGACATGTGTAAGTATCAGGCTTGCAGTTGAATTTCTCTGTGAAGAGAAAATTTCTGCCTGAAAAAAAAAAATCTGGTTTATTTTAGAAAAATTTTGAAAGAAATGAAAAAAAATGTCATATGCCCAGTTCCAACATAAGTGATAGTGTGGTTACAGTATGTAACCTTGCTAGAAGATTTCCATATAGCAATATTTTGTGGGTGATAGCAGGAAGACTTCCCTTGGTCATTCCAAAATCTGTATTGAAATGGCTTTTACATAGATATACTACTATCTTGTTTCTACTACAACTTTTGCAAATTGTCATTAAAAGACAACTTATTTATAAACTGGAAAGCTTTTCTTCTTTCAGACCAGTAATCTCATACAATTCTAATACTATAAAGCATTTGTTGAAGCTTAGTTCCAAAGACTGTTGCAACATCCCTCATTTGGACCAGAGTGACTGCACTGGCAGTAGACAGGAGAGATGTACTCTCTCTCTGGTTGGGATTAATCCCTAGGCTCTTAGGATGATGCAGGCTGCTCTACAGACTGTTCTGAAATCTGATGTGGAGGGAAAGGAATGCTGTGGCCTGAACTCTTTCCTGTGTCTTTTAAATGGTGGCAACAACCTTTGGGTACAAAAAGGAATGTATTTTCCTCAACAGCAGCTACTGCAGCTCTCAGTAGTCCTCTCTTAGAGGCTGCTGCCTAAAGACATTCTAGTTCCATTTAGTCAAATTGGTGTAATACTACCACACTGACAGATGTGTTAAATTCTAATTTTTAGGTAAGTTTCTTTCTCTTACACACGCACATATTTTAAAAAAACCCAAAACCTTGCACCAAACCCTCTCAATTATTTGTTGTCTTTTTTCTATAACACATCTTTGTGTGCCAGTACTTCCTAATGCACAAGAGTTAAAAGGATATGTTTTCACCATTCCTGTTTTCTCACATGTTAGCTTTATTACCAGAGGGGTATTTATATTCCATCTTTTGATGATAGTCCCTGGCACATCTTCAGTGAAATGTAAATAGTGAAATGTCTGATTCTTTAGAATCTTCTAAAACATCCAGGACAACTTCAGAAAGTCATTGTAATAAATGACTAGTTAAGAACTAAGAATGCTCCTAAACTATCCACTTCTTAAACAATGGGTACAAGAGTTTGTCAGCTATTCAGATTTTTTTTTTCTTTTTTTTTTTTTTTACAATTCAGCTCTGAAGCTGTCTCAGGCTGGAGTCAATACTACAGCTATTTCAGGCACACATTTTTTTAAGGAGCATTTATGTCATCACTGATTCTCTTGATTTTTTTATAACCAAGAACCAGCCAAAACATATTTGCTTGCAGTACTGTGTGTTTATTGGTATCTGTAGTACAGTATGTTTTATAGGGTTGGTTAATCCAGGAGAAAGGTTAGCCTAAGTTGACAAGACTGAAAAAAGTAATGAAAAACAAATCAGGTCCTATAGGATTTCTAAATATTTATTAATGATTGATTGATCCTATGTAGAGTACAGAGTAATGGACTTAGATCATTAATTTATGCTTCAGTTTTCCTGAAGCTCTTCTTGGATAGTTCAAAACCTCTGCTAGTTTACATAAAATCATATGTTGCAGAAATTCAGGGTCTGAACCACTTGCTTAGAATTTCCTTCATTTTCTTGCATTTGTAAAGTCTGAACTGTGAATTGATGAGCATTGTGGGAAATGAGTTCTGTGTTTCCTTTGAAAAGAAATACCACAAAGCATACAATTTACCATCAATTATGATATAGCAAAGATTGTCCAAGAAATTAACCTAAACAATCTAGTCATCCTTTGATATCATTTCAGTAGCTGACTGGCATTGTCACATTTCAGAAAATTGAATTCAGCTTTATGAAACATATGTTTGAAAGTTGTACTCTTTCAATAATTATGCTATAACATCCCTATTTTATGCAAAGCTAACTAGATATTGTCATATTAAAATAGCAAATCCAATTCATTGCTTATGAAACACATGTTTAAAAAAATAAAAGGCACACTTTAATTATTTCAAGAGTGTTCAGACGGGCTCACCAGCCTACTGAATATTGCATTTGTTTAAAACTCAATCATGCAAAATGAAGACTCGATTTGAAAAATTTTAATAAAGATAACCAGACTATCATTATATCATTTGAATGCTAATCGGTGCTTTCATTCAGTGGAGGGAGCAGCGATAGTGTCAACTTTGCTGGAGGCTCTTTATTTTGCAATAAAAACATTTACATTCTAATGATTTTATTAAAGCATAGTAGCTGTCAGCATCCCCAGATGACTCCCTGGCAAACTGTATCAGTTATCAACTCATATTGCCTTTATCAAAACCACCCAGTGGTGAGTCTAGGCCTGCCACAATGAGATGTCTATTGCTCAGAGAGCTGGTATTTAATCATTTCTTCTTCAGTATTGTTCTGCTTACAGTGCATAAATAAGTGCTTCAAATAACCCCAGAGTGCTACTGACAATGAAACAAAGTATCAGTCCTATTTATCTTTCCCACATTTTTCAGAAACCTTCTTCTCCACTTCTTTTTTTTCCCCCTTTTTTATTATTTTGTTGTTGTTGCAGGCACTTTCTTATTTGCTCTGACCTATCATCATTCAACAGCTCTGAATTTCTTAATGATGGGCAGTAGAACTCACAGATAGAGTCAAGGAAGGTGATATTTTCTGTGCTAGGAATTGATATAATGAATACTAAAAACAACTGGATTAGAAGTGATAGGTGGACTCTGAAGCAACGTTGACCTTAACAGAAAAACCTAAGGGGAAGGGAAAAAAGCAACCAAGCCCCAAGGTTGCCATTTTATATCTCAAAACAAAAATAATGTTCCTTATGGAGAGAGAGAAAGGGGAAAGGTGGTGGGAGTGGTAAGCAAAAGATTGTAAGCCTCCTGGGCAGACTTTGTCAACTTTCTGCTAAGGGATGCTAAATATAGACAGATGCGTGCTATACATTGTCAGATTTCTTTTCCTGACCAAGCAGTGCTGATCTGAGGAGAGCCCTGTTAATGGTGATAAAAGTGTGTCAGTCCCCAGCATGCATACACGGCTGCTTTTAAAAAGAAATTATTTATCTGCCTTTAATTCACTTTGTTTTTCACTCAGAGAACCAGCACAGATTATAGTGCTCTGAGGGTCCTTTTCTAGCTGAGCCAACTAAAACCATCTCAATCTCACTGGTAGAATGACTCTTAATTTGGTGGTAGTGAAGATCTGTCCTTGGATTGCAGCTGACAAACTGCTTGGAATAATTTTTAAAACCTTCAGTGGAGATTAGCTGTAGATGCTCTGTTTTGGTGTTAGCCCAACTCGCTCTGACAGATGGCAGAGTGACAGTGTACTAGGTGGGAGCTTTCAAGTTCAGCGTCCTAATGTTCGACTTTTTGCTTGAACTGCTGAACATCAGTTCTGATCCACTGGGATGTTTTTCTTGCAGAAATGTCATCACATCCTTTTGGTTTATGGCAGCTGTCCATCTACCCAGTCATATTATCCATTCTCCACTAAAGTGTTTAGTATCAACATCAAAATGCACCGTGCAAATCAATAACATATTGTTGTAATTACATTTCTCGGGCTGGAAAATCAAATACTGTTTTTAGCGTTTGGCTGAAATGGCATAAAAATGCAAAGTCTATTGCTCAGCTGGTCTACTGGTAGCTGATCTATTTTAAATCTAGATCCAGATTTTGTTTCTGACTCTGCTTCTGATTTGCTCTGCAGCCTTTGGCAAATCACATTGCTTCCATCTGTAAAAGCAGATGATAACTGATCAAAGGCACCATCTCTGAATGGTGTGTGTAATCTCAGCCTAAAATGAGGGCAGACCTTGAAAAGACACTTAGGGACAGTGAGGTGAAGAGTCAGCAGTGCTAATGCCCGAATGAGGGATGGATACGACATTTAGACTTGCTCATGACTGTGTTTGGGGACACCATCCAGGTTGGGTATATTTTGTGCTTGAAGGAAGTGTGATTTTGGCCTCCACTCCTGTTTCTTCCAATCTCACTCAATTTCCACATTCTCTTATGAGATTTTAAGATCTGAAGAGGATCTTGAAACTTTGAAATATTCTGCTTCTGCTCCAAATGTTCTCCTGTTTTAATAATCTTGAGAGTTACCTTATTTTCTTAATCTATAAAAGCACCACCCAGGTCAACAAACATACACCTGCATTCAGTGAAGAGAGAGAAACCACTGCCTCCTTTTAAATGTACTTCACATTTTTCCCATCTGATCTTGGTACAAGGCTCAGGGCTTCCATTTGACCCTGTCCTGCTCACTTTATACTGAAGTGCTGTTGACCTGACCTCTTTGATATATCAATGTTGACAAACATGCAGTCTGACAAACAAGGTCCTGATCAGAGTCTTTCAGACACAGCAGAGGTACTTCAAACACCCTTCAAGCTGCTGTTCAGATGACGATCCTGCCAGAACGCATTTAATTTTTTTATAAGGTGGAGAGTGTACCAACAGTTTAGAAATAAATCCTCAAAGAATAGAATTGAGACTTTATGCATTTATTACTGTTTTTCCAAGTGCAGCTTTGAAACGTTATTTCAGCTGTAGCTTTACAAAGTAAGCACATTTATCGGTATTGAACATAAGTGGTTTTATAATGTTGGATGAAAGACATTGAGGAGTTGACTAAGGATGTACTACCAAGTTAAACACCATTTTTACGCAAATGTCATTCCTTTTATTAATTATCTTTTTGCATAAAAAATCCTGTTTCTTATTTTCAGTATATACATGCATTTCTTTTGACAGAAGAAAAAGCCATATATAAACCAGCTATTTGTTAGTTTCATGTGCAGAAGAAACTGCTGACTTAAATTATTTAAAAGAAAGGGATTAAGGAAACTGGATTGCTCAAAGGTGATCTGCACATTAATTTTCCAATTTATTGAGGAATTTTCATGTATTTTAAAAAATTAGATTTGTGAAATTATATTTGAAAAGAACATGCCTGGGATAAGCATTTCCTCCACCAGTTTAAGTATGCATAAAATGATCTATGTAGTAACCTTTGTTTTCTAAATATGTAGTTTTAACCAAAGTTGCTGCAGGTTGTGTTCCAATGAATTTCTGATTAGAGTACTTCAAGCCAGATGTAAAATGCAGCAATCTCTTATTACTCAATAAAGCTCAGACAAACAAGAATTGATATAAATTTATGTTAATTATATAGAAAACAGGCCAAGAGAATTCTGAATTTGGCAGAGTGTGCAACTCTTCCAATAATAACTTGGACCATCCAACAGAACTGCATCCTTCTAAAATGGATCATGCTTCATCAGCAAACTACAGAATTCAAAAGATGTGATAGAATCTGAGCTCGTACTGTGAAACACAATAATTGTTTTTCATTTCTGTCTCTGACATGCATTTATGGAAAAGAAAAGCTATAAGGGGTCTTTCACCAGTTTTACATTACCGACAAAATTCCTCCTTTTGTGCAGTGACTGGAAGGACGGAAGAAATTCCAGAAACTATACTATCTATTTAGGGATAAACACTCAAGAAAACCCAGTTTTACTTGAAGAATAACAACCTGTGGCAGACAAGACTGATCTCTCACCTCCCTTCTACTTTCATTAGTACATCACACTGTGATCAGAGGGATCCTTAGGATGGAGAAGAGGGCCTGCAAAACAAAAACCCGTTGCCACTCTATCTAGCACTAACTCTGAGCAAACCTTAGAAATACAGGGAGTGGAATCAGGAGACAGGTGAGCACTGAGATGAGGTGATCTCTCATTCAAGGGATGCCAAAAGTGACTCTTTTAAGAGAAGTACCAAGCAGGCTCCGGTACTTTATCTCCATGAAATACAAAGCTTGTTGTATTTGACACTATCCTGTGACAATTTAATGCTTGCAACACTGAAACTTTCCACAGCCATACAAGCCATGGGCTGCATGGGGAAAATATGGAGGGACACCACCTATCAAGGGAATATCATAGATATCAGAGCCTTTCTGTGCGATTTCAGAGCAAAATATGAATGATAACACTGTAATTGTACAAACTAAAAACTTTGTAATATGAATTCTTTATATCTTTCTTCCCTGATTCCTAAGGTGACCAGAAAGACGTCACTCACTGAAGAACATAAATAACTGGTAGTAATCTCTTGTCTGTTTTCTACTACTTTCTGTTATTTTTTGATATTTGTTGCTGCAGACATTGTATCAACAACAAAATAAAACAAAACATCAAGGGTTTTTTCATTACTTTTATTTTACTTAATAGGAAAGTAGTATAATTCAAAACAATAACTTTAGTGATGTTAACACCATCACATGATCTGCTGGGATTTTTTTCTTATTTTGACTACTTTTGATCTGTCAAAAGTACTTTTAATTTCCACTATAGATAGAAATGTTTCCAGATGTACACAAGAAACACATGTGTGAACCTAGAGAGTTTTGTTTACTTATGAAAAAATTGGGTTGGTCTTAAAATTGGTGTGATAATAAATAAATGGCATTCAAACAAAAGTAGATATATATGTATTCATCTTTGAGCATTTTTGAGACTGCTTGGCACCAGAGACACTGCAAAAAACCATACTACACTGGGATAGCTATAGAAAAATCAGAAAACTCTTAGTTTCTCAAAATTTGTTTCTATACAAATTATCCATAGATATACAATATACATATATTAGAAATGAATCAAGAAAATAAATAACCATGAGTAATTAATTTCTCTCTTTCTGTAGGCAGCAACCAAAACTGTGTCATACTCAAGAATGGGTTTTAGCAGGGTTTCCTGTACTTTAGATAAAGAGCTGTGAAAACCTTGTGTAGTGTTGCTCACCTGAAAAAAGCACGAAATCAGCACATGGCCTCTTGACTTCTCTGTGTAAGTTCTTCTTTTATATAGACTTCACTTGCTTTCTGAGTGTCTCTCAATTTCTCTCATTTAAAAGAGAATCTCTCTTTAACAGAATCTGTGAAAACCACGTCAACATGAAAACAGGTTGTAGTCTCTCTGAGGATAAGAAAGGTATTACTGGAGCCAGCATACTGTTTGAGCAGATTTCTAGCACAAGATGTAGATTTATTAAAGTGAAATAATTGATGGAAATATGTCAATTTCACAGGTTTTACATAGAAGGTAATAATAAAAAAAGTTATTTTTCTCTCTTGATATTCAATGAGATAAAGTGAGCACTTTTTAAAGATTTTTGCTCTATTTCATTGAAACAGACTATTACATTTATTGTAATATTATAAAATGGATGTACTGATATTAATATCTGTATATGTTATATGTACATCTAGTCTATATATTTAATATTCAAATGAAAAAGAAAACTTTATCAAAGGAAATATTTTTATGTTGTCAATTATGCTTTTGAGATAATTTTTATTATGTAAAAATTTTTGGAATGTCATATTTTTGTTCCATTTGGAATGAAGTTCCTCAAAATGTTGAAAATCAATTAAATTCTAAAATGATGTAAAATTTGAAAAAAAAGGGGTTTTAGGTTGTACATCCAAGTAAATATCATCCACTCTCAGGTAAAAACCTACCTCATTCTATTCATGCAATATGGTCTTGCTGAAGTGAAGTAGCTATGGAGGATGAATAAAAATTGTCCTGTACTCAAATCCTTGCCCTTTGCTAGCTGGAATTATTTTCATTAGCTGTACAAAAGACTGCCTTTTAGATTCGTAAACCCATGCCTTACAAATAGTGGACTGGAAGTAGTGGCTGTGACAGAGGTGGTACTCATCACCCCGTCTTCATTTGGGACACACAGAACAAGCAATGGCAAAGTTTGAGGCTTTGTTCCTTTTCCTGAGATTCTGCCCACGACAGTACAGGAATCCTCCTGATAAGCAAAGAAGAGGATGTGCCAATGAGGACTAGTGCCATGCCTAAGCACTCTCTAAAGCAAAACTTCCCCTTATGAGGATGGATGCTGTTGAGCATGGTGAGGATAACATGACGTAGATCGCACAAGGAACAATACCATGCCCAAGAGGAGTAATTATGTAAAAAGCTGTAAGAGGCTTTCAGTAACATCCAGTAAATGAAGGGATAAATTAAACTACTGACATTTAAGAATTTGTTTCTTTTCTTGCTCTCTGGGAATCTACATATGGAAAGGCCTGGGAGATTGTATACAGGGATCTATCTCAAAAATGGTTTTTTTAGCAATTATCAAAAACGTCTTGTTTCACTTAAGACCTAATATTAATTTTAACTTAGTTCTGTATGAGGTTAATGAGACTATATATATATATTTTTTTTTAGGGACCAGTTTGAACATTATACTGGGACTTTTTTTTCTAATGTTCTTCTACTGTTCCTAGAGAAACAAAAATTCCTCCAGAAACTGGTTTTAATAAGTTTAATACTTTTATAAAATAAAAATTAATGGTACTTTTATGGCAATTAATTTCTAAAAAAATGTTCTGAAGAGTTTTGAACAAATTTACAAATATATTCAGAAAGCTAGTGGTTTGAATCACATCCATCTTTTTTTTTCTGCTCACCTTGAGTTTTCATGATCAGATTTTTAAGCGTGGTCAGATATGCCTTAGAAAGCCACAGCATGACACTCTAAACACATATAATCTAAATCCCACTCTTCCACTTGAACTAATGATGCACATGACTCTAGCAAACAAAGAATATTCATTTGCAATAAATCAAAAAGCACTGCACTTTATATAATTGCACATAAAATATATTAAGGGAAGCTATTAAGGTTGCAAAGTCAAGCATTCAAAAATTTGAAAACTCCAGAATTAAAATTGCTCATGCAACCTTAATTTACTCTGTCAGTGCGTGCATTATTATAAAGATATCAATAATATGATCACATTCCTTTTTTTTTTTTTTCCTACAGGAACTGTACCTCATAAAATGTATAATATTTTCTTACAAATAATTATTCACTACATTCTTTTCCCATCATAATTCAATGTGTGGTCTCTGGGACATATATATTTATTCAAGGTTCTTCTGAAGATGCAATGATGAACACCCTTCATGGCTTATCTATAGTGCTGATCCATCACTTATACCTAACAAACAAGGGAGTTTATGCCCCTGCAAAAACAACTGGTTCGAATGAGATTCATGTCAATGATACTTCCAGAATAGATTCTGGATTTGAGAATCCTGTTGTCTGAATTATATTTTTTTTCCAAAGACACCTGAATTAGATAGCATTTCGTGGGTGGAAAGATTATTTGCTGCATTTGTAGCTGTGAATTCTCATTGTTTATGCCAAACAAGTTCTTGGGCCTCTAATCGTCCAACAAAGAACCAGAAGAAGGCACGGATAGTGATCTCATGATCAGAGAAATTGATCATGAGATCACTATTTTTTTGCCCAGGAAAACACAGAACCTCTACAGGATAGTCTGAAGACAGGGTTTGAATCCTGACAGTGTCAGCCTGTGTGATTCAATGGAGTTTTATGTTAATCAATTCACCCTGAAGGTAATACCCATGTATTATATACCCAAGCTCTGTAGCCCTTCAGTATGTTACATTTAGTTGAGTAAAAGGGGAGCTGCAGCACCTAGCTCACAGGTGGACACCTACATTTATCAGTCTTAAACTGAAGATTGAAATCCACTCCGCTTTTCTTGTATGGTCGTAACCGCAAGATTGTTCTGATTCCTTCTTCCCTTAACTTTCCTTCCTTCACTTTCGCTACATATATTCCAACTTCTACAATAAAAAAAAAAAAAAAAAGCTTTTCTATCCCTAAGGTAGATTTCTGAACAGGATATTATAGAATCACAGAATCACAGAATGAACTAGGTTGGAAAGGACCTTTAAGATCATCTAGTTCAACCTATGACCTAACACCTCCCCATCAACTAAACCATGGCACTGAGTGCCACGTCCAGTCTATTTTATATTTTTAGATGAATTATATTAATTAACAAAGCTTAGGTGATTAGAAAACAACATAGTGACTGCTAATGTAACTCACTTTTTCTGTAAATGCCTGGAAATCTTTTCCTTGATGCTGGAAGCTATTCCCATTTAACTCCTTTGTCCTTAGCTAAATTTAGCCTTTATAAAGGCCTAGCCACATTTTGCCTTTGTCTTTCTGAGATTTTCTGCAAATGCCTTTCAGTTTTCCTCTGGGATCCTTCTCCAACCTTCTGTTGACTCACTCATGCTTCTCTCCTATTCCTCACAATTTTCAATTGATAACATTTCCCTGTTCTTTTGACTAAAAGAACTCTGCCACCCACCTTCCTCATGTCACCCTGTCAGTCCTTGTGTTCTAACAGTCCACCACTACTTTCATTCAGAAGACAGTCCAAAGACAGTCAAAATTGTCGCAGATTATGTATCTCTTGTAGTGACAATTAGAAACAAAAGCTTTCTGGGGTTTTATGTTTTCTCAGGATTCAAGGATGAGCTAATGGGGAAACCAGCAGCAATAATTGTTACCTATGTGTGGACAAAGAGCAAGAATAAACTCTATGCTAGAAGGCTTTACAGATGGCAAACCTGACCCAGTCTGCAGAAGCCTAAAGTTACAATTTCAGGAAAAGTCCTACTCATCCATTGGCATAGATGAGCATGCCAAGATTACCATGGAGATACGTGCTTTTCACCAGACTAAAGATAAATCTTTAGCCTGGTCATTTTCAAGGAAGATTTTCAAAAGGAAACAAATGCCATGCACTATGTTCCTGCCATTGTCCTTCCTCCAGCTCTTAGGATATACATTTTCTTGTCTAAAACACATTCACATTTTAGAATGTTTCTGGAATAGCATAATGATTACAGCTGAAATTTTACAAAGAAATTCAACTTCACTTATCCCATTAGGGAAATATATTTCATCCCTGATAACACAATGAAGTTATTTACACGTGATGCTTTTTTCATAGCTGTCTAGTAATTTTTCACAATATGCAGTACTATCCACCCCACTCATAATTACTGAACTTCTGTGTATATTCTTGGCTTACAGGTAAATGAAAGTTAATTAAAATTGCCATCACTGTTCCACTCCCTGCTAAATATGTGATCCTATATCTTCTAAAATAATTTACTCTGAGGGCTTTACCTCATGGTCTTACATGTTCAAAAATCTTCCAATCCAGAGGACAATGAAAACAAGGATGTGTGCTGAACTCTGGTGTCCCTCTCTGATTTAAAACCGTAAACCCAGAGGCATTAAAAACAAGTTAATACTTGTTGAAAAAAAATTGCAAATGTGTTTAAAAGGTAATTAGTGAATAATTCCGTTACTTACTTTGCTCTCCTCCTTTCTCATTGAACTTGACCCTGTTGTCTATAGGAAGCATTATAAATTTTGAAAGTCTCTCATGAATTGGACATTTTAATGAACTACTCACAGCAGTCACCTGTCAGTGGCCAGTTTATTGGAGAGAGTGAGTGAAAATTTGTCTCTCTGCACAATATGTAACACTACTTTTCACAGGGACCAGGGCTAATTTAACTCTGCTGTTTTCTGAATTAACAAGGCTTGTCTTCAAACCTTTCGACATAGGAGCATTCTGTTCTGTTATTATTTTAGTGCTCGCCTTCCCACCCTCCCTCAGGACGTGCATTATTTAATCCATCTGGAGCCTTAGTAACCAAGTTCCCCTGCTCTCCCTGACCCCAGTGATTTATGTTTCATATTTCATGCTGTGGTTGGTCTTTTACCACTTATATTTCCCCTCCTTATCCTGGTCAATCTTTTTTTTTTTTATTTTCCCTCTCCCTCTGCTGGTCCCGCCCCTGCCCCCCCCGCCCCCCCTTTATTTTTTTCCTTTTCTTGTTTTTAGGAGGAAGGATAAATATTTGACAAGTGGACTGTTTGTCATGCAAGCCCTAACTCAGTTACAGTTAGGGAGGGGAATAATTCAATCTGCCAAGAGTTAAATGCTGATAGATCATTGGATGTTGCTAGGCCAGGGGTTGTGCCACTCATAATTTTTCCCACTGATACAACTATTTTATGGAATATGACATACATCTTTAGGTGTTAAATCATCCCTAGAATAATTTGTCTGTCAGGAATCAAAGTGAAAGGAAATAAAATCACCAGAGCAAAGAGTTGTATTGCTAAATCTCATATTCCACAGAGGCTCATGCTTGCACTTTAATGTGCAGTTGTATCTGTGTCTTTAAATAAAAACAACACACAGAGAGGGAAGAAAATCATGAAGGAGGCTGGAGTGGGGAGGCATTTGCATTGTGAATGTTGGATTCACAATCAGTCTTCCTTTGCTCTGTACCTTCCTTACTCCCCGTTCCTCATATCCTTCTTATCAGATTTCATGTTTAATGCCCAGCCTGAACTCCCCGTCCTACACCCACAAATCTGACTGAACACAATAGCACTGATAAAACGGAAGCAAATTTCTTCTATTAGTGACTGACAGCAATTTGAACAAAATGAAGTTGTACCATGATATCGTTATATATACAAGGTGCAAATAACCTAGTTTGAATAATCACAGCTTCTGTCCTTTTAAATGATTTTTCTCCCCCATTTAGAGGGAGGCCTTTGATGTGATAATATTAATTCCCTCTGTGCTTGGAGGAAGGGAAAAAAAAAACCTAGGAGAAGCGGAAATTAAATGAGTAATGCAATGTCAGTCAATCTTTTAAACCAGGGCCTTATTAACAGCTAATCATTTTGTCATTTTGTCGCTCAAAGTAATGAATTTGATAGGAGGAGAAGGGAATGTTTTATGTTTATTTTTATTAGTTTTAAACAGAAACAGTTGTGGAAATATTATATTATCAAGACTTGCAGCATTTAAGTGGTTTCTGTTCAGCATATCGCTATTTTTCTTCTCTGCCAGTATCTGATTGCCATAATTTTGAATAATCTGCTTGTCTTTCAAAAAAAAATTGAAAAGGATATTCATCTCAGGCATAGCACAGGGTTCCATCATTGGAGATGCATTAGGCTTTTGTTAGGTATTTCTTTACATTCTATTTATTCCGAAGTATCTAAGTAATTAATCGCTAGAAGGAGAGTTATGCAGCTGAAAGGAAAGGTATATGTTTCTCAGCTGCCAGCATCTGAAGACCAGAAAAATTACAGGGAGAAGACCATGAATAACTTTCTGTTCCTAAAAGTGTAATGCATGGTTTTGTTTTCTTTTAAAATTCTGTAGGCTACAGATACACACTAAACATGAACTTGTAGAATACATTAAATATTTGTTGCTGGAAATGGATTCTCTGTTTGACGTCCCTGTGGCATTGTCCTCTGAAATGGCAGGGGTGACCTCTGAATTGGGACTCCAGAGGACTCTCAAATTAAGTACTTTGAATGTGGTGCCATTATAAGGCTTGATCTAACGTTGATGGTAGTTTTCCATCAGCAAAACCTGCAATACTGGGCGCAAAAATAATACAAGTATCCACAGCCTCCTCTGTGGTTACGGATTGCCTCAATGTTGTCCTTCATATGCTTCAATTACATTTAGGTATGTATTTATTTTATATTTTCTTACTTTTTACTAGCTTATTTCACACATATTTTCATGGCTGAAGAATGGATCTTGACTCTGGAGAAGTACAGAAAAAAATAGTCCCTGATCTCCATCTCAAGGCCAGCCTTCATTTACTGTGAGTTAAGTTAGCAAGCAGATCAATACCTGGTAGCCTAGTGATACATCTGGTGATTTACTTACCAATGGACTGAAAATTGAGTGGGTTAGACTACATGTGAAAATACATCTGTAGTATTAGCATAGATTCCATTTGGTGGTTGTTTTTTTTTTACCAACATGAATGTTTGGAAATTCTCTCCACCAGGATGGAAACATTTACTGTATAAGGAGACACACATGAAGGTGGATAAAGAAAACACTCAAAGCCTGAACAGGAAATGCTGCTCTAATCAAGTTATAAGAAGGTAGCTATAAACAAACTCAACTTCCAGGCAGTTTAAAAAGTGAGGGAATGCACCATCTTTTAAAATTCACCAATGACAGGAAAAAAAGATGTTCTACTGGCCACAATTTCAAGTTACAGAAATAAAGTAGGAACAAAGTGGTTTTTGCAAAACACTGAGCCCAAGGTTATGGCTGTCTCCTGCTTGAGTCCTAGAGTCTTTGTTTGTTCTCTGCTCTAAGAATTCAGACATATCTATGAGTTATAATTATATATATAATAACTGTAATTGTCACCATACCAAACCAACCTGTGGCAAATATGAGATGGAACCTATTAGCTAAAAAAATTGTTGAAAGAAACTCACATGAAATTGTTAGATCTCACATTTTTGGTGGTCTAGAAATGCACAAAGGGCTCCCAAAAGTCAGCTGTCGTGCATAAGTTTGGCAAAGCTGATAATGAACGTTTGTGTTGGAGTGCAAAGCATGGCATAGTATTTGAGCAACTACACTTCCAGCTCTCTGGGTCAGGTGATACTCTTGTTGTCTTGTTTCAGAGATGTAGAAAACAAGAAGGGGAATATTAAATACTCCTATCAGTGCAGGGATTTTAAATATACTTAGTGAATGTAAACTGTTCTCATGGCAATGACTCTGCTGTTTTTCGGTGAAAGTATTACTCAGGAGTCTGTGCTAATTGATGAATCTTCCTTTTCATTATCTTTACATATCTAAGTATCCTTTGTGCTATAGAAGAAATGCCCTTATGGGAACTGATTGTGCCATTAGTCTGTTGATTCAGTTGATTGCTGCTTTAGGCTGTTCATTTAGTCTCTGCTCTCCTCAGAGAAGCTTGTCCAGAGAGCCTCCTAAAGCAGTTTCTTTTCAGAAGAGAAAAACCTTCAAAGCATTATCAGAGATATTATTTCCTTTCTGGTTGTATGGAGCAAAGACATCAAAGAAATAGCTGGATCCATGATCTACAACCTATTCAGAAAATACATAAATATTGCAAATTTCTCTATAATTAGTTGGAAATCGTATTTTGGTATTGAAGACAGAAAGAGTAGTTGCAGAATCACAGAAAAATTTAGATTGCAAAGGACCTCTGGAGGTTGCCTAAGGGTCAAAGTGGATCAGGTGGCTCAGGGCTGTGTCTAGCCAAATTCTGCGGACAAAGGCTCCACAGTCTCATCAGTCACTCACCAGTCCAACTCTTAAGACTGAATTCAAATTTTCAGTAACTGAAACCAAACAATAAATTGAGAAATAAATTTTTTAAATGAATTAAATTTTTCTAAAGAACCTTTTTTTAATCAAAAAATATTTTCAGACTCAAGTGTTTCTGATAGACTTGATCTATATTTTGAACATTTATACTTCAATTTTATGGAACAATCAGAAGAGCCCACTTTTTCATCGATTGAAAATGCTTCTGGTGAAAAGAAACTTCTGAGCTATTCTTCTGTCATAAGAGAATTACAAAGCTACCACCTGACTATGAAAAGACATATGTGAAATATCATTGTTGAAATTCAACTGGAATTTGGGACACAGTTACTTAAGCATGAACTGTTTCTCAGCTCAGGCAGTCCACATTTTTCTCTTTAATATTGTTTTACCATGTACACGTTCTTTGTTTGCTATTAGGAAATTACACATCTTAATACAAATTAAAAATTGTGTATTTTCTGCAAATATTCAATGCGTTCTTATGAATAAAGCTATTTTACTAGGCATGCAAACTCTGTCTCTGCAAATAAGTCATCATTAAAAATGCTATTCAAATAAAATATGAAATGTGAAAGATCATGAAGTATAAAATTCTGTACTAATTTACACATTTCTCTGTTCTTCACAAAATATTGTGTCTCAGAACCACAAGGTTCTGCCATATACTTGCCCTAATCATTTCCTCACATTTAAAGATGGCTGAACTCATCACTGCATAGAAATTTGGCTTGAAAATTTTCTAGTCAGGAGACAAAGATTTAAAAAACTGAGGACAGCAACTCAGTGTATTTATTTGTGTATTTATAATTGCAGATTTCTATAATTAATAATAAAAGCCATGCTGCAGAAAGGAACCTGGGGATCCTGGTTGACCGAGAGTTGCATATGAGTTAGCAGTGTGTTCTGGGGGGTGTCAAGGCACAGCATCACCAGCTAGTCAAGGGAGGGGATTGTCCTGCTCCAGTCTTGCAAGCCTCTCCTCGAGTGCTGGGGGCAGTTTTGAGCACAATATAAGAAAGATATTAAACTGTTAGAGAGTGTCTGAATGAGGGCAACAAAGATGGTGAAGGGTCTTGAGGGGAACTTGAATGAGAAGCAGCGGAGGTCACTTGGTCTGTTCAGCCTGGAGCAGACTGAGGGGAGACTCATTGCAGTCACAACTTCCTTGTGAGGGGAAGAGGAGCAGCAGGCACTGACCTGATCTCTATGGTCACCCATGAGGTGAGGACCTGAAATGAAATACTACTCTACAGAAAAAATATATTTCTCGAAATAGAGGGACCTGAGGGAATGGCCTGAAGTTATGTCAGGGGAGGTTTAGGTTGGAGATCAGGAAAAGGTTCTTCACTCGGAGGGTGGTTGGGCACTAGAAGAGACTACCCAGGGGACTGGTCACAGCACCAAGCCTGAGAGACTTCAAGAAGAGTTTCGACACTGTTCTCAGGCACAAGGTGTGGCTCTTGGGATATCCTGTGCAGGGCCAGGAGCTGGACTCAATAATCATTGTGGGTCCCTTCTAACGCAGCTGATTTGGTGATTCTGTGACTTGTCATAACATGCACACACTTTCACTACAGTACTTCATAACTTTGTATTTTTAAGCTATTTCTCATCTCTACTTGTATACCATTTTACTTCTTTTTGATTCTTGAAGATTTTCCATCTGAAAGAGAGGAAGGAGCACCTTTTACAGAATATAATGTTATTTATTAATCATACACATTTTCCATAAAATTCTTATAATTTTCTCTGTGGATATCAATACCAATGTAGTTTTCAATATTAATATTCATGTAAGTATAAAGAGCGAGGTATATGTGTAAAGAATGTAATTTGTGAGCAATGATATACACTTATGAGAATATTACAGGAGCAAAACTCTTCAGAGCATGTGCAGGGATAAAAACTGATATAGTTGAAGGGATAGTATTGAAATACTTTTTTTAATATGGAAATGCACCACCATTTTTACTAATTTTTTGAAGAATTATGATCTGAATAACTTGAACTAAAACCAGCCACAAGGAAATATATCCAGCAGACACAACTGAACAAAACCATTGTAGAGAACTAGGGGTGTAATGTAGGATATAGCATTCACCTCACCTCCTGAACCACAGTGTCAATAATGTGTGAAACAAAACTTCTCCAAAACTTCTAGACCAAGAATTTTTAAAATAGGAACCTAAATTTAGATCCTTAATGTCTAGCCCTAAACACACAAAAAATCACCTGTTTTATTAAAAAAAAAAAAATTGAGCTTACAAACCTTTTAATTTCAACAAGCGGTTTTTGGTAGTCTGTAATTCTGAAAATCAGGCCATTTCTTTATATGACTGAATATTGGTTTTAGAAACTTACATTCAGGATCTGAAAATCTTAGTCATTGATCCAAGTTTGTTTCTCACAGAAATCAATATGAGTTTTGTCTCTGTTTTAAATGTAAGTAGGAGTATATACTTTCCTAAAATATAGCTCTATTCACAGCAGCATAATATATAGACAGCCTGAGCAAATTTCAAGTCATGCTATTGTCTTGCGGGCATGTGTCTGAAATGCAGAAGCTGATAAATCACAAAACCAATTGGACTTTCTCCTGATAACTGGACACACTTTAAATGCCCAAAAGATAAAATATAGACTACCTTGTAATTTTTTTTCCTAATACTCTGAATAAATAATATTACATAGAAAGCCATAGAGTGCCCCAATATAACAGAGAATAATATTTCAAAATCCATACTCCCTGAATATACATTGTTTCATCATTCAGATCATCATTATGGATGACTTTCTGTAGAGTTATGAGAAGGAGAATATTTTTTTCCTGTACTAACATTTTCAAGGCATGGCATTTAATAAAATTTGTCATGCAAAATGTCCCCACACTGTTTCCAATAAAATCACACCCTAAAGATGTTAATTCAGGAAAGATCTGATGAATCATAATGGCTACACATATAAGTTGTTTAAAAATAACCCCTCTATTTTGAGAAATATATTAATTCTATATATTAGTATTTCATAGATCATGTTGTTTTTTCTTTACACTGTAAAAAATACCAGGAAATGAGGAGTGAGAAGTAAAAACAAACTAGAGTTATTTTATATAACTCCAGATATACCTTCTGCATGCCCAGACCTTTACCTGTGTTATTCTCTAGCAAACAGGAGGGAGGAACTCTTACCTATCTTAATCAAATGCTTCTAAGACTCTCAGAGTCAGAGTGCAACTTTTTCCTTGAGAATTGTTATTGGAAACACAGGTGCTTAAAATTCTCTTTTGCACCTCTGTCGTGTTCAAGATGCTCAGCTTTGTAGTTTGAGCAGTTTCAGAAAGAACTGTATTTTTTGTGCCCTGAAAGGTTGATATGATGATATTATTTGGGGCTGATTACTTATTCTTTCAAAAAAACTGTTACGTCCTTCAAAACAAAAGCAAAATTCAATGACCCTGAGATGTTAATTTTAGCAATATTCATACTTTTTTTTTATAAACACATGTAAGTAATTTTTGTAAATAAAATTATGTTGTGTTCCAAAAATAAGTGCTGGAAAAGACACGTAGTCTTCCAGTAATGTAATATGATACGGTATCTCTAAAATGTTTCAACTGCTCTCTGAAAACAACACATATGAATATATATATATATATATATGTATATATATATAATTGCAGAGGTGTGGAATTATTTTTATAACATTCAGAACATTTAAATGGGTTCAGGGAAAAAAATTGTAACTATTGTGGTTCAAAATTTAAGTACCTACTGGTCTGGTATCAGCATCCTTTTATTGCTACTCTGTATGATTTTGGTTTGGATGTATCTAAGTAGAAGTTGTCTTTTATTGTTGCTGCTTTAATTTATTAGAGCATGTAATTGAGCAGAATTTCACCTTAGATCACTGTTTTAATGAAAAAAATAATGCAGTATCTTATACATTTAATTAAACAAGCAGTAGCTACATACATCTTTGTGTTCTACATTTAATTGACAAATAGAATTATGTTGCATGGAACATTTTCTGGAGCATCCATGACATAAAAATAGGGCATCCTCTAACAAGTTCATAAAGACCTCAGAAAAGAGCCTGTCTCTCATTAAAAGCAAATTTAGGGTTTTTCCTTTTCCCCAGTCTATGATAGACCAGAAGACAAGTGATTTTACAAAGAGAGAATTGCAGAGACACACAGGCAAGAACACAAGACTTATTTGCTGACCACTAGGCAACTTCTCAGTCACTTCCTCACTAGTAGTTAAGGAATTCTGAAACAGCCACTTGCCAATGAGCAAAATGATGAGTCAGACTGCCCACTTTGGAAGTGGATGATATTTTGGTTTTGTTTCTATATTTACTACAGTCCCAAAGGGCTGTGTCTGTGCTTGTAAATTAAATGATTGGGTGTCTGTCCTCTGATCCCCAGTGGCATGTGACACAGAACAGATCATATCCATATGATTGAAGTCTCATAATCTTAAAAAAGCAAAGTAGCATCATCCCTACTGACTCTTGGTAACATTTTCTGAATTACTCAGTCCTCTGAAGTGTGCTTAAGTGCTGTCTGGAAAGGATTCAAGTCCAACCAAGGCTTAATGGTTTATAGCACAACAGCATCTAATCTGAATTTATTGCATTCATCACTACACACAGCTCTCAACCTGCAAGCAGATTCACACAGGAAAAGCCTTACAACATGTTAAATAAGTTCAGAAACTTTCTGAGGACTATACTGTATGTGCTATGTACGGGGAGGTGAATACAGGTGAGAACGACAATCTGTATGTTCTTCTTTTCTGTGCAGTGCATGGGCATGCATTGAAAAGCAAAGTGAACATCTTTCTGTGTTGAGCAGTCATGATGCACGGTTTCAAATTTACTGTTCTCAGTCTTGCTCCACAGTGTTATGTTTTACTAGTTGATAGCTAACTGCTCTGCAACCAGCAGTGAATACTGGCAGGTCTAGGTTAGATTCCAAGAATTAAACTGATCAAAAAATTTCAAAAATCCCTTAGATTGACTATATGTGAACTTGAACAGTTTGAAATGTAGTACTGTGATTTGTTCATTTTAAATAACTTTTTTTGTTTTGTTTTGTTTAAAATATTAGTACACGTAGAAAAATTACATTGTAATGTTGAATACAAGAAGGCTTTACGAAAACTTTCCTGGAAATCTTCTTGCCATATAAAAGAGACTGTGACACACAGAGGTGCCACAGGTGCTTATGGTACTCTCTGTGACATATTGAATGAGGCAAGAAACCAAGTTCTTCCAGCAAATTTGGATGTACTTACAACCTAAGAGCTCTCATTATTTTTCTTGATATGATAATTAAGTCATAATATGATCCATATTATGGACCATATTATGGACCATAAACTTCCAGAAACTGTTTTAATTCTGTGCATCCTTATATCCTGAGCTTTGGATGAAACTTTTCTGTCATAGCAAATTGCTTGTGCCAGCATCTCCTTGTAGACATTTAATCCAGCAATTCCAATTAGGCATCTTGAAGGGCCAGGAAGCTTGTGTTCCCATAGAGAGCAAATTCCTTCTTTATCTATCACTCCTCCAAGCTTTTTGGGATTGCTTTGGCTAGGAGATGACCCAAATGAACAACACTTGAAGATTCTATTAGTTCCTCTTCCTCTGACTATGGGGAAGACTTATAGTCTGCTTTGCAAAGAAGTAGGAGCTTCAAAGACTAAAGCAACACATGCTAGAGCTACAAAGGTGTCCTGGGGTGACTGCATCCTCCAGTATCTCCATCATCTAAGGCCTTTAGAAACATCAAGCCTCCAACTTAGTCTCTGTGAACCCATCAGTCTTTTGATGGACTTTCAGTACAGCTTGCCAGAGTAAAGAAATACCTCCTCACTATGGTGACACAAAGAATTTAAAGAAACATGCTGTATAAGCCAATATAACAGGTAATGAGATGTAATCTGAAAAATCATCTACTCTGGAAATGCTCTTCAGCCTCACTTGTAAGGTGGCAATTTGTACAGCACTGTATACCACTGATTAGTTGTTGTCTCACTTTATTGTTACCAATATGTTCCCATATACTGCTGATGCCGACTCCTCAGGAGCTCACTTCGGTCATGAGGGACAGGGAAAGGCCTGCTCCACTTTGCTTCTTTTCAAGCAACATTGAGAGACATTTGGGTGCATACTGAAGACAATTTTTATCTTAAGGGTTTCTCAGAGTGATATTTAAACTAAAACCTACAGATTTCCAGCAGCTTGTTGCTGTTGTTCTCTTCATAATTTTCATAGAATCATAGAATATCCAGAGTTGGAAGGTGGCCACTGGGATCATCAAAGTCCAAATCTTCTGAACAGTTACCCTGAGAATAATGTATAATTTGAGTAAAACTGTTCAAATTCCTGAATAAATAACTAGCACTTAAAAAAATTCCCTACCTCTAAAACAAACTTTTGTGTAATTTGTAGATTTCATGCTGGGTGTTTTAAACATATTTTCCTTTGGACAGTATACATGACCTTTGGGTTTAATAAGCACAGTTAGAACTTTGTGAAGAGACACCTGAAAGTTTAATGCTGAGACACTGATGACCCACTGTCTCCTTCTGCCAGTCTTCACCTTATTGTCTCTGCCAATTAAGTCTATAGTATCTTGGGCTAAAATCTGTTCCACAATTTGAATAGTGTTCATCTTCACTTATTGTCACACTCCTCAAGTAAAATTGTCTAGTGAATTCCTAGTGGACTTCACAGGGTCTTTTAAGCTCAAACCCACTTGTCTTTTTATTTCTTCTTACCTGTTCTCATATATTTTCATTGGAAAACAAAACAAAACTTTTTTTAAAAATTATTTCAGTACTTTATGTCTTCCTTGACTTCTCTGTAGTAGTGTTGTCAAATAAAACTGGACTGCTAGATTTTAGAAAATTTTCCTAAAAGTTCAGAGGAACAATTGTAACCTTGCAGGAAAGAACAATGTGCAGTTAAACACCCAGGAATGCTTGGGATACAATGCTGTGAGCCAATGGCTTTGGCAACATAACTGAGTGAAGAAATTCTGTCTTTCTCTGTCCCCATTTGCAGCTGATCATTCCTATACCTGGAGCTTCTGAACCTGGAATATTTGATTTTCCTTGGTTTACAGTGCACAAACCTAGAGATAACATATGTAGATGGGAAAGAGGAGAGAATGAATCATTAGAACAAAGTAAAAGCAAAATTAATTTACAAATCTACAAAATTAGACATTATTTCAGTACACGATACACTCAGTGCTCAACAAGATGGGATTTAAAGCATAACAAGGGTTTCTACTCAGTTATGCTACAGGCTCCTGTTACTCTTTCTGTGTTTGGGTTGATCTAGGCTAGAGATGGGGGTGATGAGAGAAGCGCACTGAAATGAAATTTGAATGAATGATATGGTTACTTGATTGGCCAGAGATATCTGTTTCTTCTTTTTATTTTTTCTTTTTTATTATTTTCTGGTGGTAAAAATCAGTACGTCATGTTTCTTTGCTTTAATAGAAGTGGAGTATACAACATCCCTGATTTGTCTTAATGATTCTTGTGAGAATATGTGTGTGTGCACATGAGTCCTCTGTGTCACAGGACTTCATTAACTTCTGACTTCATTTGAGGCTGGGTCAAAAAGTATTATGTGCTACAAATCGAGCATCTCCATTCAAAGGTGTGACCTTCATTCTTTCTGATTTATTAGTGTAGTATGGTATAGGGCAATATCACTAAACAGAGCGTATTTATCAAACACATCTGTCCAGTAACTTGTGATGAGCATAAAAAAAGAAGGATGCACATCTTTCGTCTAAATCCTCTGATACCAAGGCACAAGATTTTAAATAACATTGGTAAAAGTTCAGTGGATTTTGCTAAGCCAGAGCAAATTCTTCTCCCCAAGTATCATTGCCTATTAACTATTTTGCCCTCACACTTTCTTAGCAGTAACTTTCTACTTGAAGTATTTTGAATCTTAAATTCTGCCTTGGCTATTTTTTAATTGTTCTTCCAATGATGAATATAATGAGTAGTTTCCACTCCTCTGTGATAATGTAAAAATACAATGTTGTATCTAATGGTATTTTTCCTATTGCTAATTAACTAAAAGTCCTCATAAGACTAGTATGGCTTTTCATTAATGGAGAAAGTTCATATGTTTTTAAGCGCACCATTTACAATACTTTGGTACAATTGAAGCTCTTAATTATAAAAACTGTAAAAAAGCGCTATTTTAAGGTCAATGAAACAAAGTATATAGAAAAATATTAAGTGACTTCCTAATAAGTTTCAGTCAACTAAAGACTAGTAATGACATCAGTTCTTCTTTTAACCTTAAGACACTATTCTAATAATTTTAATTTTTTATTTATAAGATTTCTGATACATTTCATGCTTACTGTTTGACATTTCAGGGTTGTATTTCATGTAAATTATCAACATTCCAACAAAATATTTTCTGCTCTTCAGATGAGAGTTTCCACCTTACAGTGGATGTATCTTAATTACTAATTGCTGTTGAGACCTTTACATGCTAAGCCACAGACCTATCAGACTTCACCCTGACTTTTTCTATATTTATAAATAATGTTTGGCATATTTCTGACATCAGTTTCTCATTTGCAGCGTAAACTAATAACGTAAGATGGAATGGAAAGACACAGAGATAATCCTCACTGACCCTTGAGGTCACTCTCTGCTTTGCTATAAAGATGAAAAGAAATGAGCTGCAGCTCAGCCTTTTAAATTAACAGCAAAAGATATCAAATCCTTAAACCATTTAACAACTTAATTTGACTTGGTTTTGTTTTTCTTTTATTTCTTGTGGGAGAAGGAAATGGGAAAGCCTGATTAGAGCGGGGTTCCAATTCTACCAGTCTTTGAACTAACGTTTGGAAGAGTGAGCTCACTTAATATTTAAATCATTTTACTATATATTCAGCCAGTTTACATATACTGCAATGTGTCAATAAAATCATTCTCTAATAAATGTGATGCATGCTAGAGTTTAGCTCTAGATAGAATGTTATTTTAGAACAGTGATAATATTAGTATTGCTAATGACTTCGATCTTTTAGATTCCTCTGCTTTTCCTATGGCCTCTTAAATGCAACTAATCAAACACCCAGCAATTCAACCGCAGGAAACTGGTATTTTATTGAAAGATACTTATTTATTTTTTCAGCCTTTTCACTGAGTCTTGGTTATGATTTAAGTAGCTAAAAATGTAGTTCTTTCTTCTCTTATCAGATATTTTTATTATTGTTGCCCTGGGATACTACTATGATGATGATAATTGAAATTGCTCTATTTCTTCAATTTTAGTATCCAGTGAAAACAGATTTTCGGATCCAGCATAATCATTACTACACAGCATTAGATTATTATGTCACCAGTTTAGGATTGCTTTTGACTTCATTATAAAATCTGACAGGAAAATAAGATGGATTACGTGGCTACCAGCTGAGCAAAAGTTTAAATTACTTTTTTGCATCCTAGAGAATAAAGCTTCCTCCCCTCCCAAATTAAAAAAAAAAAAAGGATAGAGACACATCAACATCTGATGTAACAAAAATGTGAATAGAAGTAATAAAACCAGTTAAAATAAATTCTACTTTGCATCTAGCAAGATATGTCACAGTAGTGTGAGTTTCTAGCACAAAAAAAAGTCAGGTTTGAATATTGATCTTTTGAAGCTCCATTAGCTATATGTTGAGCATTGCTGACATCACAGATTGATGTCTCTTTAAACTGTGTCTCAGATTTAATCACTTGGGGAAACCAGCTATTGACTTTGGATGTTTGTGCTGCTCAGCCACTGGAGAATGCTCTCTTAATATCTCTCTCTCCCTTTGTCCGTCTGTTTTTCTGTGTCTCTCTTGAAGGCATGCACATGCACACACACTCATGCTTGTCCCTTTGTGTTAGGGAATATTGTCATTATCTTCTTAGTGTAACTATTGCTTGCCAAAGTTACACTCACGCTTCCTTATTACATCTGTACATTACAGCATGTAGGTCATGATGTTTGCACTGAGGCAAAGCACTTCTTACTGATTTAGGGTATTGAGATAGTATCCAGGAAGGTCTAAAGGGATGAGCATCATCTAGCCTGTGGAGACCTTCATTTCACCTTGTAAAGTGAGGCAACCACAATAGCCTCCAGAAAAGTGCTATAGGAATCAATAAAGACAAAGAAACCAAAGCCCTTCTGAGGTGCTGGCAGTAGTGATGTGCGTCTGCATGTGTGCCTGCCTGTATGCCTAAGGATGAAGAGAGATGGTTTCTGATGAAAAGAAATGCAAATGTTCAGGGCATTGATCAGCACTCATCTCCGTTCAACCTCATGCCCTCTGCTACATCAATACATTGGAAACATAATTTGTATCAGCAGTTGTTTCTTTAATTAAGATCTCTCCCAAATCTTTTTCATTGATTCATGCCATTAACTTATTGATCAGCTTACTTATGCTGAGGTGGTAGTTTTGTTGAGAGAGGGTGTCTCTCTCAGTTCATGATGCTGGTTCACTACAAATATCTTCTTGGCAATGAGTGGGTAAATTGGAACTCATGCAGCCTTGGCACTGCTTTAGCAGTACAGTTTTCTTTCCTGGGGCAAGAAAAAAAAAACAACAAAAAAAACCCCCACAAAAATACTGACCTGCCATTTCAGGACTTTGAAAACCTGCCCCCTCAAAAAATAGTAATGGAAAGTTTTATATGCTTTAAAACCTCACTGAAGGACTAATCACTATAAAGACAACATACCAAAAATATTATAGCCATGGGGGTATATGGCATATCCAGTCTCTGTATGCTAATGGCTAATAAACAGCAACTAAATGATAGAATTTGAGCTGAAATGTAAGACATATTTAGAAATTAATGACAAGAAACTGATACCTCATTTAATCAAATTGTTGGTAAAAAATGTGATAATCTAGGCAGGGTGGGGTTAAGGCTAGGTGAAATCTGAAAAAGGAAAGTTCCACAAATATTTAATTGTAATTCTGCATATTTCATCTCTTTGCATGATCTTTTTATGTCACTTTGTCATAAATACTGCATCAAACAGGAGTACTCTTCAGTATGCTCATAGACAGAATATCATAGGGATACTCATGGTCTAAAATTGAGTATTTGCATGGGAACTTGACTCAGGCAGACAGAAAAGTAAACTGTATTATCTCTGTCTTCTTAGATAGTCTAGTTGAAGTAGCACAATTATGAATGGCTTATGCAAAATTCACAGATGAGGATTTATTCCACTAAATTATTTAGATCTAAGGTTCTTCCCAGCCTCATACGGACTTCATGATATCTTTCTAAAACTGCAGGGAAGTATAATGACTTTTAGAAATACTGTGCTGGGAGGTTCAGCAGGGTCCAGGAAACCAAGAAGGAACAGAGCATCAGTGAACTGGTTCCTCTAAACCTAATTTCCAGATGGAACAGCCCAGGGACAGAGAATCTGCACATGGCACTCATTAAAGATCTATGCCTAATACATAACCCTTAGGGAACGCTTTAACCTCCTCAAAATAGTTTTGAATATTCAAGGTGACCAGTCAAGAAATGGCTAAATGGACTAGTTTGTTGGATTAAAGAAGCACAGTGTAGTACAGTGATGGCCAGACTGCTGGGACAAATGTGTGAGAATTTGGAAGATATGATATCAATAACAGAGAGTAAAGATATTACTGACAGAAGCAATTATCAAAGAGATTCAGACGCTGATGTTTTTCCTCATGAAAAAATGTATTAAAATTAATATAAATGCAATTAATAAAACAAATCCTTATATTTCTTAGTCAACTAGGATTTGAACTGAATTTATTTTCTGGGAAAAAAAATGTGTCTTAGGAGTTCAGGTACTACTTTTAAAAGTACTACTTCTCAAAGATACAGGTGAGTTATATACTCTAAACTCACACAAGGCACAAATCATTGCTGACAGTAGCCTGGCCACTCCCTTTCAAATCTGGTTTGGCAAGACAAATTGTGAGACACTGAAGAAGAGTTTAGCAATAACACAGTGTATCTGTTTAGAGTCAGATAGACATACAGTGTAAAAAGTGTGCTGTTTTGTATTAAGGTCCCTGAGATACCTATACTTTTTTGATTTACTGAGCACTAAAGTTTAAATTATTACTATTCCTCCTCAGAAAATTTAGTCAGCTGTACCATACAATTTTCAGAAAATAACATTATGACCTTCCTAGAAACAGCAATCATCTCAGGTGATACAAAGGGCCATGCACCCTACCAAAAGGACAAAGAACATGTAAAGTGAGGAAAATATAACAACTATATGGACAGAAAAGTGTGACTAAGACAAAAAAATCAGGCATGTAAGCTAAAAGTGATCTTCTGTGGTTTTGAATAATACAACCTGCATTTGAACAGGATATGGATTTCACAAATATTGTGCTCTCCCTTGAAATCTTCCACTGCAGCCATATCTAACCACATGAATATTCATATAGCTATATCAGTAAAATGGGGAAAAAACATGGCCTGTATATCTCAGAACTCTGATTTCTCTTTAAGTTATGTATTTATTTGAAGATCCCTATCGTGGTCATGATAGACCAGTATCTGCAACCATCTCTAGAGGTCCAGAAGCAGCAATACCCAAACCCAGGCCTGAGTGTCTGAGGCTGAGGAGTTGTAAGGTAACTGGAAGTTTTGTTGCTTGTGCCTGTGCAGCTTCCATGGGGGTTAAAACCCACAAAGCTTTTGTTGCACTTCTAACCCCGTTCCCTGTTCCTAGCTGCACCTTCCCATTTGGAGCTAGCAAGGAAGCAATAATGAGAGAGCTAGGAAAGCCACAGACCACAAGGCAGGTGGCAGCTGTCTTCTTTTTGGTCACTAAATAGAAGAATGGGGGAGAGCACACTTAAATCCAAACAGTTTCAAGAACAAGTGGTCCATGTATATATATATGATGTGGGACAAACAGACAGAATTCATGGTGCACTTCTCTTTACAGAAAAAAAAAAAATCCAAAAGCAACCCATAACTTCCTCTGCTTTTTAGAAAAATATACCTGAGGAACCAGGTAGCATGACAATAAATGAACAGTCAGAGATGTTTTGAATATACTGTGTTCAGTTTAGCAAGTTGCACCATAATTCCATTTAGTTTCAGAGATTATCAGTGGGAGACCTATTTTCTTGTTGTTTTCTTTTGGGTAGCTTGGCTTCCAAAAAAAAGCAAAGGAGTGGTTTAGAACTGTGGGATATGAAAATAAGGTGGATGTTGTGGTCAAAATGATCAGGAGTGAAATAGTTGGGTTTTTTCCCTTGGCTAGGATGAGTGCTAAACTGACCTAAATTCAGTCATTTCTCCTACTTGAGTTAAATCTTTGCAGTAAATTCTAGAATAGGTGAATGAGGCATTGAGATGTCCTTGCCAGAGCTTTCAGGTGAAGTTTTGGAAACTACTTCAATGGACACAATATTTCACTATTGTTTTAATTAGCCTGCGAACAACACAAGACAAGATTTGATCAAATTATGCTAATTCACATTTTAAAGAATTTCAGCCATTCTGAATTTCATTTCAGAATGGGTGAAATCCTGGCAGAGAATCCATCAAAATTAATTTAGCTAATTGGTGGATTCTCCTCTGCAATCTGAAGTAAGAGTGAACATGGATCACAGTTATCATTAGGCTGCTTTCTAATCCATTTAGTTAATTTGGGATTTGAACTGAGTGTAAAGACATTATGTTCTGACAAAAAGTTCAGCTAAAAAGGAGAAAACATGAGAAATTGCTTGCTTAGACACTCACAGAATATAGTAAGAAAAATAAACTGTCTGAGAATAATTTTAGGCAATGGTTAAAGTATACACTATCTGTCTGTTTTTTAGTATTTTGGAAACACAGGAAATTTTATACTCTGCAGGATAGCCTAATCTATAGGCTCTGCAGGATAGTCCTCTCAGGTGGAGAGGTACTAATTCTGATGGGCAGAAGAACACCCTAGTAAGAGAAGTCTGTGGGGTTTGCTCGCTTCAGTTTACTGCACATGCTCTTATTTGTAACTCTTTTCACTGAAACAAATTTGTATGAGAAAAAGAGAGTGAAATTTTTCTGACGTAGGAGCACTCATTCCAAAGACAGGATGAGAGTTCAGGGGAAAAGTGAGACTTCATTGTAAGAACTTCTATTCATAAAGTTTCTGTGGGAAACCCTTTGTCCTATTGTTCCTCCTACAGGAAATATTTTTTTATCTGTTAGTTAAGTGTGCCATGTTTTAGTTTTTAAACTCTGACGATTATTTTTCTTTCTACAGCCTCTCAAGTTTACTACCAGTAACTTGAACAGCTCTAATTTTATTAATTTTTATTATTTACTATTTTTCTTGTTAGTGTACTTATAATGACATGTTAAAAGGAACAGAAACCTTAAAGGTCAGCTTATAAAATTGACAGATGTCCACAGCAATACTATAGTAAAGTTTATCATATATGCAAGCTTCTCAGAAATATTTTTTGTTGAAAAATTAAAACTCTCACATTGTACTCAGTAGGATGAGGGATAAAATATGGACACTGGTTCTAATCCTCTTGTCCTCATGGTAAACAGAACCTGAGTGAGCTGGTTTGGAGCAGAGCAATGGGTAGTTTGCTCATAGGGTGAGCCAGGACTTCAACCTTGCAGGCAAGGAATACAAATGAATAGATGACCAGTGATAAAGAAATTGAAAATATGGCCTACATATTTTTCAGAAATATTTTCAATTAACATTTTCTTCATTATATTTTCTTTATAGACTCATAAAATCATAGAATGGTTTGGGTTGGAAGAGACCTTAAAGGTCATGTACTTCAAGCCTCCCTACCATGGACAGGGAAACCTTCCACTAGACCAAGTTACTCATCCAGCCTGGCCTTGAACACCTCCAGGAATGAGGAACCCACAACCTCTCTGGGCAATCTGTTCTAGTGCCTCACCACCCTCATCATAAAGAATTTCTTCTGAATATCTTATCTAAAATATCTGCTTTCAGCTTAGGATTGCCCCTTGTTGTATCACCTACACATCCTTGTGCCTCTCTGGCCCTCTTGAGAGTTCTTCTTGTAAGCTCTGGAAGGTATTATAAATTCTCTGTGGAGCCTTCTCTTCTCCAGGCTGAACAGCTCCAGCTGTCTCAGCCTGTCTTCACAGGCGATGTGCTCCAGCCTTTTGATCAAATTTGTGGCTCTACTCTAGACTTATTCCAATATGTTTCTACTTTTTCATATTTTGCAGTATCCTTCCTGAATTCTTGGTACTATTTCTATAGCCTCCTGATTATCTATTTGTCTTTTTATTTTGCTCTTTCTTTCTCTTTTTCTTAGGTTACAGTGTAAGATGTGCCCAAAGTATGTATTCTGTCACCATCTTCATGAGCTGTTGAAACCAGGTGGGGCAGTGTTTCCCTTATCTTTTGTTAATGAGCCTAACAATGCCTTGCCACATGACTCATGGAAAACTCCCTCCGGGAGTTATCTCTGTTTAATGGGCCATCAAGGACCCACTGCATGACTCATAGAATGAGATCAGCCCACTGTGAGATGCTCCGCCCAGGGGGAGGAGCCAAGCATTCCCACCTGGATCTAATCCGGGGTTTGGGACAGCACAGGCAGCTTTTACCCACTGGACTCCCAGAGGAGACAAGAGCTGCCAGACCTTTCTACAGGATCACGATCAAGATCAGCAAGTGATCTTGCTTCAACAAGACCACTTCATCTGGTCTGCTACCACCCTAACTAACAGGGTGTCAGGTTGTATTCTGACTCTGTCAGTGGTTTTTTGTACTATTGCATTTATTTTATCTTACTTTACTTTATTTTACTTCTTTTCTTTTCCTCTTATTAACTTTTATTTCTGACTTGGAGTCTCTCACTGATTTTGCTTTCAAACCAGTACGCTCTTTTTGCCCCCTTTATCACTATTCCTTTCTCTCTTTTTCTGTCTTTCTCTGTTTCACCCACTCCTTATGTCCCCATCCCATTCTCTTTCTCACATTTTTTTCTGGAAAACTCTTTTGTCTAATTTCTCTCTCCCTCTTGTTCACTATTTTGCTTTTTCACTATATCTTTCTCTGTTCTGTCTCTCTCTTTCTGTGTCTCCCCTGCCACATTTCCTTTTATAGTATTTTCATACTGATTGCTAGAATTTGAAGTTTAAACACTTCAACATAGATAAATATTACAGAAGAAAAATTCTTAGTCTTAGAAGAAGTGCACTTATAAAATCAAACTTATGGATACCCAGGTAATATTGTCAACCCTATATTGATATTAGAAATCTAGCAAAACACTGGGAACATGCTATTAGAATTCTTGGTGTGTAAACTAATGCTAAGTATTGTATGGTTATGATCATTTGAACTGAACCCAGAATAAACAACCCAGGCTGTTGTTTTTATAAAAAGAAATAAAAACATAGGAGAAATTACTCAACATTTGAGGCATATACTGTGACCGTTCAGCAAGGGTTTTCTTGTTGGAAGATTTTATTTTGTGAACATTGATACCATCCTTTAATGTATTAACAATAATTTCAGAGAAGAGGGACTTTAGTGTTTTTGAATTAATGGGATTTATAAAGATACGATTCCCTTTGAAATTCTATATTGACTTTTCTAGAAGTTTAGTCAGTATTTTATTGGTAACTGGGAGCAGTTGTGAAGATTGATTAATTTTGCTGTATCTGACACTGCCCCAGAAGAACTGTAACTGGCGGAAAGGTTGGCATTCATCTTAGCTAACTTAGATGTTCACAGCATAGACCTTGACTCTGAGTTGTCGAGACTTCCTTTAAGTCAGTTCTTTACAGTCACTCTTTATAAACCAGAAAGAGAATTTAAACTACTACCTTCAATATAGGTATCTACAAGAGTTTAAAGGTAAGGACCTCTGAGAGTATACTACATGTTGCAGATGTTGGAAGTTTAGTGGAATGCAAGGGGTCACTGGAAAAATTGATAAACTCGAAATCCTTTGAGGATTTAGTAAAAACATGGACACCACTTCTGGTTCAGAAAATCTCTAAAATGCAAGCTTTTGAGGGTTGAGAGAATACTTGTCGATCCATCTTTAAAAATTTATTTTGTTTTCATGCTTCTCCTTAGCCAGCTTCTTAGTACCATTGGCAGAGACAAGACAGTGCGTGCTGAGATGTACCTTTGCTTTCACTCTGTGCACAGATTCATGTTATGACATTGCCATAGTAATAGACAGTAGTAAGGGTTTTTTACTGTAAAATTATCTTTTTGTAGGCTGAAAAACTTTTCTGTCTGAAAATATCTATCAAAATTATATTGAAAAAATTATTGTGATGGATCCTGAAAGAAGAATGTCAGTATATTTAAAAAGAAGTGGACCAACTTATTAGCTATCAGCTCTTTCATTCCATCTGCAAATTTCTAGAAGCTTTACTTTATCAAAGCTAAAGCTCTAGAAACTGAAGGAGGCAGATCAGCTGAAAAATGCTCTGAAATAATTTGTAATGATAAAGCACTTGAAAGACCCCCAACAGCTGCTGGCAAGTGGCCAACACACACGATGGTATGGCAGGAACCAAAATGGAATACTGTTTCGTCTATTGTTTACAGCCTGGTTTCCTCTAAGAAAGTTTTTCTCCTCATCTGAAAAAGAAAAGGCTCTTTTACATGGTTATCTTGTCACTGGCATTACTCCCAGGAAAGGGCTGCCGAAACTTGGGAGGTGAACTCTGACTGGTCTATCCTGTTTGACATCCAGGACATAGCCTAGAAAAGAGGAATTATATGCTCCCATCTTGAAAAAGAGGAAACAGCTAAACTGGTCCAGGAAGGACTGTACTCAGAGAGGTCCAAGAAATCCAGTGTGAATTTAACTTATTGACTGTGAGTGACTGTGATATGCTGCAGATAATGATTTCTACAGTCATTCCATTACACTGAAAGATATGTGAGATGTTTCTCACTTCTGTTGTTAGAGAAATTATTTCTATGAATAATTCAGTCCACTCTCTATAAGTAATTAAACATTATTTATTTATTCAAGAGAAAGTAAACCTTAGAGAGGTTGACTCAGTAGCTCTGTGGTCAGGATATTCTTATTTTTCAAATGTGGACGATGGTACTACAAGTCCAAATAACTCTATGACCTGTAACTAATTCCAGCCCACTTCCTAAGGAGAGGGAAGATACATATGATAGAATAATAACACTCTTCACTCTTGGAGTAGTGAAAAAAAAAAACCAAACCAACAAACAAAGAAAAAACCCCTTACACATTCTGAGTTTTATGTTACAGAATTTTTTTTTATATGATTATGTTGGCTTGAGATTGGCTTAATTTCAGTATGCTTCTGTGAAAAATAGCTGTGCATGCTTCATATGGCTTCTTTTTAAAAGGTGTTATATGACTACTTTTTAATAAGTAATATTTAATTTGTATTTTTTCAGTATTTTGTGAATATATTAAGCTTCTGTAGTTTGGATGAACAATTAGATAGTGTTAAATATGGTTTCATCCATTTCTTTCCTCCACAAATAAATTTGCTCTTTTGATTGAAGCCAGCTTGATATAAACCATCTGCACTTTATCATATTAGAATAAGAGTACCCTGTACATGCATTTCCTTGCTTTGCACATCTATTGATCAGAGTGACAGACCCTATGAGGTCAAAATTTCTTATTATTTTAGCCTCATCTCATTCTGGGTAAAAGGAGAGGGGTAGATTAATTACAAAGGCAGTATCTTAGGATCTTATTTTCTCTGAGCAATCAGTGGTTTGGATGTGTTTTATGGTCTTATACATTGAAATATGGGGACTGTGTTGTTTTCAGAGCTCTTTAGGATTTTAGATTCTGCTGTGATGACCCTTCATCATCACGTTTTAAAGATCTCTTTATATTTAATATGCCCTTTTAGGCAACTATGTATTGTTCATCACATAAGTAAAAAGAAAGTTGCAGAAATCAAGGAACTGTTCCTTATATCATTTCAAACTAACATAACCAATAAAACTGTTAATCAAATTTTGAGTTTTGTATAGAATTAAGCCTGAAGAATACTAGGATTTTTAAATTGATTGCTTAACAGGAAAAGCTGAAAAAAGGTTTTTCCTTTTGTCTTTTTCCAAAAGTTTGATTCTTCTTTTTAAAATCCAAGTTCTCAGGTTTTTGAGGTTTTTTTTTTCTATTGATGTGGTAGAACGCAATTGCAAACAAGAAAGACCTTTTCTGGGAAAAGTAAAAATTAACACCTGTGTCAAATAAACAATTTTTAAATACATGAGAACTTTTATATATAATCACAAATTTCAGAGAGCTCTGCTGGCAAGATAAGGCTTTAAAACATGAAAATGTGGCAAGATCTGAAAATTTCTATAGGTCTCAATTTTTATTGAGAGGCAAGAACCTATAAATATAGTTCTTTGGGCCACGGAGGACTTTGCTGTAACACATTATTTCAGTTTTCAAACAGGCTTTGGAAGAAATTTTCGCAAACATCCTTTGCATCTAAATATAAGGTTTGCTTCCAGAAATGTTGCATGATAGTTTCTGAAAAGTTCTAAATTAAAAACCAATCAAACTGCCAAACAAAACCAAACTAAAGAACCCCAAACCCCAAGTCCTTCAGATACTGTGTTGACACTATTACTTGGCTAAAGAATATACCAGAATAAGACAAAGATCTGTGAAGAAAGCAAACTTTTTATCTCAGTAAATATGATGAGTAATATTCCAGCAAAGTTTCTGAGTACCTGGATCTAACCATTTCCTCAAACCATCATGCACTGTAACATCTCATGGGTATTACTTAGTCTCAAAGAAACCTCCCAAAACAAAATATTTTACATTTACAAGTAATTATATCAACTGTTACAGAAATGTGAAACAGGGAGTGTGAAGTGGCTTTCCTCAATAGCACCTATCTAATCAAAAGAACTTCAGCTAGGATATTCAGCATTATGATATCTAAAAATGTTTTTATCCTACCTATTTGTCCTTGGATAAATATGACTAAATCACTGCACAGTATCTGGAGGTATTGGCTGTATTCTCAGGGATGGATCATGGCACAGACTGACTTAGGGTGGGGTATTATTAACACATCAAGATGTCTTCTTGAAAAATAAAAAAATAAATTTCATTGTCTTGAATGGATGATTAAATAGTTTTACATGGAACAATACAGATAGCAAGAAAGCTGTAGGTCATGCATATAAAGTTCTTTGGTGTCTTGAGTGTTTGGTGGAAGAATATTTGGTAAAAGACAGGAAGCAAATGAAAGATCTATTTCTATCATAGCTTCAAATAACAAATCTCTTGAAATGCATTTGCAATAAATCCATGTTTATATAAATGAATCTCATGAAATTTATAGAATTGCCATACCCTGAGAACCCTCATTGAAATGACCTTAAATTGGAGCCACAGATTCTACCACGGAAGTAGATTTCTTAAGAAGAATGAAATACAAGTTTCAGAGTTACAGATGCTCAAATATTCTAAATTTAAAACACGATGGAGTTATCACTCAAGTATAATATTATCCTGGCCTTGAAGTTCTTTTCTGTATCTATCACTCTAGTGAATGAAGCATTTCATCAAGATAATTACAGAGCTGGACTTCAATATGTCTTTGTTTCTTTTGTGATGATTTATTTAGAAAGTATTGTATTTGGCACTAGTAAGAATAGAAACCTGCTTTGCATGTTAAACTGAAAACTAAAACCCCAACTGTGCAAAAATTTAGGCAGGTGTCCATTTTTGTGCATTATGAATATCCCTTTGCAGAATTCAAAACTTCAATGCTCTACTTACTTTTTTCATTGTTGTTGTTGTTGTACACAAAACTTTTCACTTTGCTGTACAGTTGGACTTCTCTCGTACAAATCTTCATACCTATTAGGAAAGTACATCCTCCATCAGATTTTCTTAAATTCTTCTTTGTGTGTCTTGTTTCCCTTGGTACAGTGGATGCTCTACAATATTGTAGCTGTTCTACCCTGATTTGATATATAAAGTTGAATGTGTACTACATTTACTATACATCATGAACAAAAGGACTGCTTTTTTAGGCAATATGGCATTCAACTGGTTTTTATAAACTGGTAACTGCCACACATTATCAAACTAAATTTTTACCTTATGCAGTGAGATTTGTACCAACTATTCTGAGGGCTGGATCTAGCCCATCATGACTGGGCTGCACTCACTGTGTTCCTCCCACTCTCTATAACTGTGGGTGGTATGTAATCTACATTAAGGATCATGCAGGCAGCACAAGTGGACACATTATAGCAGACCTCTGTAAAGTGCCATTGCAGAAGCCTTGTAAAACGGAGGAAATCTCACTAAACAGTAAAGGAATGCTGCTTTTCAGTCTTATTTGGGCATTTTTTTGTGTGGTATTTTTGATGGATCCTCTTACTCAAAATCCATCAACTCATCTGATACCACTGGAACCTGTGAAGTGTTAAACTCTTAACCTCATCCTTTTGGAAGATGACTTAAAATAGGTAAAAGGATGTGTGTTTTGTGGAGAAGGGGGATATATATTAAAAAAAAATAAATAATAGTGTGATAGGGATAAGGGGCAAGGGGGGGAGATGATGGTTTAAATCTCCATGGGCCTCGGAATCGAGCCTGTTTCAGTCAGATTGTGGCCCTGCTAACAAATCCAATAGCAGCTAATCTGATCATCTGCTCTCCAGTTTTCATGCTGTGTTTTCTTCAGAGTTCCTTCTCCTAGTTCCAGTCTGTGACAGTGTGATAAGACACAAGAAATTTAGTCATCATTGCTGCTGTAAAGTAGCTCAGAGAAGGGATTATGATATTCTATAACCCTTACATTAGACACGGACAGGGGCAGCCACTGCTGTGATTACAGGCCTGAACACTGCTGTTATTTTTCCCACCTCCCTCCCACTAGTAATTTAATTATTTATTTACTTTTATTTTATTTTTTATTTCTATTTTTTTTCAAGAAAGCTTTAAAGATTAGCTGAGAAATAGTCACCATCACAATTATCATCCTAAATCTCATGCAGAACTCAGAAGTTGGGCAGCTCAGAAGGTTGTTACACTTCTAACCAGCAAGATAGCTCTCAACCAAGTTATCAAAACCACTCATCCACTATTCAGTCATTATTAGGAAATTCAAACAGTGTAAGCTGAACAAATCAACATGGAATACAGAGAGGATGCCACAGGGAGCACTTGATTTGGGAAAAAATATAGTATGCTGCTGAGGCAAGTCAGAGATTAGTTTGCCTTTCCTCTGTTCCACACATGACAATATTTATGATGAATATATTATTTGCAGTATACCTCTTGCTTCTGGGTATCAAGTAGGTTTGCAGTGATGCCTCTGAACTAGCAATTATATTTGTGTTAATTGACATTCCATCACCAAATCTCTTTATGCCATCTGTGGCTCTTATCCCCATAAAGAAGGGTCTTCCTGAAAAACAGAAAAGTAACAAATTAAAATAATGGGTGATGATGGAAGCTGGATTTCTTAATCTCAAAAGGTAATAAAATGGTCTGGAAAGAATTTGTTCTGTTATTTGTTTGATTTAAAGGGAATGAGGGAGAGAGCTTTAAAATTGCTTTATGCTGTTGGTTAAATATTGCTTCTTGCCTTTCAAAAGGAGCCCTGGTCATTGACATTGTGACTTGTTTTGCAGCATTATTATAAGGGAAGGTACTGCATGGAAATGCACACCATATGCCTGAGTCTAAAGAAAGAGTGAGTGAAGCACTGGGCAGAGACACAGAATTCAGCTGAAATGTTCTATGTCTTTACACACACGTGGTATGCAGTGCTGCTCTGCCTTGCTCTGCTCTGCTGGAGAGCCCAGGCAGACCCAGAAGCAGCCCTGTGGTGGTTACTGGACTGGCTCAGTTGCTGCTTCTGAGATCGTAAAAGAAAATTTCATTGCAGACAAACCATCTGAAAGGGCCTGCCTGGTCACTACTCAACACTGCAGAAGGAGGAAAGGTTTTAATCACAGCAGTAAAAGGCAGATCTGTAGATCTCTGTGGCTCCACTCAGGATCAAAAGAGGCTTGTTGTGAGCACTGACCCTCCCTTACTTACCATACAATTCTGGTTATATTTGGCTTATACTTCCCTGCAAGTGGAGGGAAAACTTGAGAGCCCTGAGAGCAGTGGAGACTGCTGCCCTGCTGTTTGGTGAGAGATTTTTTTTAGCTTTTCAGATGGGATTTTGACTCAATTTCTAAAGCAATAGTGATCTACAATACACAAAGCCTGAGACTTCAACTCCCGGACCAGATCAGAGAAGAGTGTGTTTAAGTGTAATGTACTAAAAATACTTCAATGTAAATATCATGTTAATACTTTATATTTGAATATATGTAATCACAATGAAGAGAGGAACTTTGAGGGACAAATTATCATCAGTAATTCCTACCAACAGATTTAGTTTAAAATTTAATCAAAGTATTCCAAATATGGTTTGCTGTATTTGATGCTATTTATAATGGTTTCTGTATGCATTAATTTTCTTTTTAATTGGAAGACTTATGTGGTACTATCTCTTTGAAAGTTGACTGGAAACTATTAATTCTGACTTATCAAAGTTTTGCATTCAGTTAATATAAGGTTTAGCTCAGCAGTGTTTTCTGGAAACAGCTATTGCTTTCTTTAAGCAAAATTTCTGGGTATCCTTTCACAGAATATTTTTTCTAAGGCACAGGAAGAGGAATGGTATCACAGATGCATACATAGCAATGCTTTAATGCTACCTTATTCCTTGAAAAATACAGCTAGATTTCTTTGGCCTTTTTACAGAAAATATTGAAAAGATTAAATATTACCACAGAATAAAAATTCCCTAGTAAAAGTAAGCAGTGAGAGAAAAACTGTGCAACCTCTTATAAAAAATTCATAAAAACTGACAGATGTCTAAGACTGATGGCAAAATTCCCTATTAATTTATGATATTTTGTATTAGGAGATTCAGCAGGTCTTGTGTGCAGAGATGACAAGACAAACAATGATAGTTTTTGCTAAGTAGGCAAACAATCATTCTGAGAAAAAGAAAAAAAAATAAACAACAGAAAATCCACCCTCCAGCATGTTCCTCTTCTGTATTTTGAACTCCTGTGTTGAAGCTGATTGCCTTGAGTGTGCCTTAGACATTTTAATTTGATCAAAACATTTTGACATTTCTTTAACATATTTTCCTGTATTACCCCTGCCATCTCAGGTGTTGCTGACATCCACAATCAAAGTGATCCAGCACAATGGATTAGCACTCAGCCAGTTACCCTACCCCATTAAGATGAAGGCTAACTGATATTTTTGTTTGTTTGCTTTTGATATTTTGCTTTCCTCTAGTTAAGTGAAAGTTTATTTCAGAGCAATATATTCAGAATAGATTTTGATATGAAGAGGCCTCATTTGTCCTTAAGCTAATCAAATTGGGAACTCAGACTGACATAAGTCAAGGTTGCCAACTACTTCCTGTTCCTTCAAAACTAAAAGAAACATTAAAAGATTCCAAACTTTTAAGCCATCACCATGGGGATTTTAGAAGATGATTGAGGCTGAAGCAAAGCTTACCCTTTTGCTTCTGGGTATCAGGAAGGACTTTAATGGTATCATGACATTGATCATTGAATTCAAGGTCACAGTCATGTCAGTGTTAATGAATTCCAAGTATGATTTCAGAAGATATTAATATACAGAACATAGGAAGCAGAGCATATTATAAATGCATTTAGACATTATTTATAACAATCCAGAATAAAGCTTTATTGATGTCCACTAGGATAAGTTCAGACAATTTTTCCTTTTGTGTCATGTGAATCAACATGAAAAAACAGCAACCTTAATTTCTACATAGATTTTCTTTATTCATCGCTGCTTTAAAGAAATTGTATAAATTTCTTGAAATTAAGGTTGCAAATTTCTGAAGAATTTATCTAATCCTGACTAAGTAAAATATTGATAACACTGTGTTCTGAAATGATTTTCTGTCTTTGTTGATTTTCTCAGTCTGTAGTCAGTTCACATTTTCTTGTGATTTGCACATATTCAAAGTCAGATGAAATTAGGACAGAGCTGTCTCAGTGAAGCCCACAGTGACAGAGATCTCCCCAGCTGCAGGAATTTGCAGTTGTGACTGCCTGTTTTCTCTGTCCACTATAAATATTTCAGTAGGTCACAAAAGAAACCAGCTACACAAATCACAATTACAAATCACAATGTATTGAAGTTAGCTTGGTTTCCATTGGCCTAGCATAAGCAAATACTCCTTTAAAATTCATTGTTATGATGTATTACATGCATTTTAGCCATTTAAAGAAGGTATTTTTCAAAAAGCTTTATCTAAGGGATTTTTTTGTTGTTGTTGTTATAAATGAACTAGCATTAAAAATTGAAAATGCTGCAAACTTTAGTGAAATTTGTATTCCCGCTTTGAATCTGTTCGTATTTCTGGAATCTGTCTCTATCTGTATTAAAACCAAACATTTCTTCCATATTGCAGTACAAGTGAGCTATGCTCTTCAAGATCTAAGAATCAGACAGTTAGTGGTACTTTAAGAGATGTTCTGTATCAAAAAGGGAGGAAGTACAGGCTCTGATACAAGACTGAATTCTGGTTTTTGAAACTACAGTAAGCAGGGACCAAGTCAAGGTGGTAGCAGAAAATTCCCTGTGGTTCTGGAGATCATTTCAAAATTTCAGATTTTCTTACAGTGCCTGAGCATTCCTAATAAAAGATAACAATCTAGAAAAGGTAGAGGGAAACAAAAGATATTAGATATCTCATCTGAAAATAAACTCTAGAGAGGTATTTTCTACTGAATTCTATCAGATGCAGTTTGAGTGAAACTCCAGGCAACAGCAGGCAGATCAATGCTAACCAAAGCCAAGTGATGACATTGTATTTGCTATCAAATTTAGGTTAGGGTAGGCCAAAAATTTGGCATATCATGGTTCTAAAACACCTCAGTTTAAAAGTAACAATAAGTTCTAATTATTCCATGCAATTCTTAGACCCTTTCATCAATTTTCTACTATTTTCTACCACTGTCTGGCAAAGGTTTATCAGGAAGTATTTTTTTCTACAAACTTGGCACAGCTGGGCTCTGTCTGATTACAAGACTGGCCCCTTAGAGCTCTGGAACCTTCTGTATCTGTGAATACTCTGCAGAAAACTACGAGAGAGAAGATAAGAACTTGTGTTTGCACTGTCTGTTAATAGACAGCCCAGCATTTCCATGCAATTCTTGAAATTATAAAATCATACAAAAAATTAATAGAATCATAGAATGGTTTGGGTTGGAACAACCTTCCATGGCCATCTAGTCTCACCCACCTGCCATGGCATACCTTCTAAGAGACCAGGTTACTCAGAGTCCTATCCAACCTGACCTCAAATACTTCAAATAATGAGGCATTCACAACTTCTCTGGGCAACCTGATCCAGTGTCTTACCACCTTCATCATAAGAAAAATTGTTACTAATGTCTGGTCTACCCTGTCTCAGTTTAAAATGATTGCCCTTTTTCCTGATCTTGGAAGAAAGGTGGCTTTGGTAGAAAGTCTCTCTCAATCTTACATGTCTACTTTATACTTTGAACTGTAGCAATAAAGTCTTCCTGAGCCTTCTATTCTCCAGAAAATAATAATAATAATAACAACAATAATAACAATAACAATAACAATAACAATATTGTTCTCTGTATCCTCCAGATAGGAACCTAATTAATTGATTTGGAGGACCAAAAATTAATATAATCACTATCTGATAACTTACTGTAAGGTGCTCAGTTGAGCTGGCAGTGCTCAGAAAGCAAGACAGGAGACTGGATGTAGTCTGCAATTTTTGGAGTAGGTCTAAGTCATGAAAATAATAGTCAGTCATCCCTACCTTCCTGAACACAATATCTTTTCTTGGAATATCCTTCTGCCTGTATTTTCCTGTTTTTAAGTGTGATCACTGGGGACAAATGTATATTTTGAGCAGAACTTAACAGATTTGACACCTAGATTTGGCATGTTATAATGGATATGTCTGTAAATTAAGCATTTTCAGAATTTTCAGAGGCATAAAATTATCACACAAGTTTTCCCTTAGTGAAACACTTCAATAATTTGGGAATCACTTGTAAAAATAGTTTAATGATAAGGAACAGTTCACATTACCATTATATGGAATAAATTTGACCACTAATAAGGCAAACTTAGGTGTGTTCACATTTGGTAAAATCTTATTCTAAATCAGAAAAAGACCTTGAATCCGTGCTGTGCACTAAGGAAATCTATGGCAACTCTTATTGTCTCTAAGTTACATTAGTTAAGGAATTTCTGTGCACCAATAAAGTATACTATTTTTATTAAAATATTAATATACCTTCTTTCTTAATCTGTGTGACTAGAATAGTAGATGACAGGTAGTAGATTGTAAGCCCTGATATAGGGTAATACTCATATCAGGAACCAAATCTCCTAAACAGGTGTGATAGCTGTCCTGTGGCAAAAGGACTCTCCATTACAAGGGTTCTTACAGCAGCATCTTTGCTGGATTGGGACAGTACCTCAAATTATTGTTTTTATTCAAGTGGCTACAATCCTAATTTTGCACATAGCTTTAACTACATAACAGAACATCTGTTAAATATCTTAACTGTATGGAAAGGAGTCTTGTAGGTGCTGTTCACACAACAATAGCTTTCATTGAAGATGGTTTTTAATATCGTATCTATGTACAATTTGATCACTTCTGCAGCAGAAACCACAGTGAGCAGCCTTTGGGACATTCCATTCACACCAATAATCAACACATTTAAGTGTAATAATCAGATGTGAAACAGCAAGAGCTGCCTTGAGGAATTCTGAGAATGACCAAAAATTACCACCTGGGTTTCTGTAACAGTAGAATAATTAATTAAAAATGTTCCACCTATCACTTAGTTTCAAATAGACTCCAAGTCAAACCCAACATGTTATCTCAACTATCATGTGACTGATTAATGATTCAAGTAAACTGAGAAGGCATACAAGTACAGCAGCCCTGATGCCTAGCTACACCCAAATCATAATTAAAGAATGAACTCCTTTTTAGGGAGAAATTCTTTACTGTGAAGGAGGTGAGGCATTGGAACAGGTTGCCCAGAGAAGCTTTGAATGCCCCATCCTTGAAAGTGCTCAGGGTCAGACTGGATGGGGCCCTGAGCAGCCTGGGATAGTGGAAGGTGTCCCTGCTCGTGGCAAGGGGATTGAAACTCGATGATTTCTAAAGCCTCTACCAACCCAAATGATTCTGTCATTCAATGATTTGTTTTCTTTGGTCTTGCCTGTTTAAAAAGATGTTTCTCTCCTGAGTACTTACCTGTATTTACTGAAATCTACCTCTTTTGATCTGTGGAGATGGGCATTTTTGACGTGCAGAATCCCACCTGCAGGACTGAATTACAAGCATTTGATTTAGGAGACTGAATTCCTTTCTTAATTCAGCAACTGACTAATATCTGTGATTTTTAGAAAAATTAAGTAATTCTTAATATAATTTTCTTAATCAACATAAAAATTTTGAATTGTAAACACATCTTCCAGGGGTATTTTTTAAACTATTAACTACCAATAAAGTGTTTGCATTAAGAGATGACAAGTGCTATAGACTTTCAAATTAGCATTTTTGTAACCTCTGAACTATATTGCGTTGTTTCTGAAGTATGTATATATGGCTCATATATGTATATATGTTTGAACAGATGAGGTGGAAAAAAACTTCAGTGATATAGAATAACTGCAAAATCAAGATATGGTAGAAAGGTATTTTTTATTTTGAAATTGAAGAAGATTTGTGTTTCATGTAAATTTAATTAGCTTTCCTATAGCCCTGTATAGTGTAACCATCCAGTGTCAAGAAAATCTGCTGCCAAAAAGCAACTGAGAAACAGTCTTTGTTCTCTATTTTCACTGATCAGAGTGGAACTGGAGAAAAAAAAATGTCAAGAAAAAAAGCTTTAGAGTGAGAGATGAAACTATCATCTGCATTCTGGTGTTATTTCAAAACTATTCTCTAGCCATCTGTGTTTAAATATTGTGATTCTAAAACTAGATTTGACATATATTGCAGGAAGGTATGACTTCCCTATACCAGTTGCACAAATTCTACTGTATGTTTTTTTGCCATTAGTACAGGTAACTAAGATCCACTTTTTCTATAAGTTTCCATATATTACCATAATAGCAGCTTTATGCCTCATAGTTACTTGCTTTGTTTTTCTTTCCCATTTTATAACAGCATGCCTGAAGCCCATCAATATTCAAGTTAGTACTTTAAAATGAAACTATAAATTTCAATTTAGAGAAAATAAGCCCTTATTCAGGCTCATAAGTTTTAAATAACACATTACCATTGGCTACATTAAGTTTGCATTTCTAATGTTATTTTATGCATTTGACAATAGATGTTCCACTCTGCTCAGCAGTGGAGAGCAAATGCATGTGAAATGTAAGTCTGCTTAAAATGTAGGAATTTATTAGAGCTGTCAGTCAGCAGTGACATGAGAATTAAATTATTTCTGAAAATATTTCAGTTGATTTTTGCACTTTCTATTGTCTTTATCCTCTGAAGTTTGAGTATAAATATCTCTTTTAAAAGATTTTTTTCCTGGACTGTTTAGTGCTTCCTAACATCAAATAAAATGAAACTGAAAATAAAATATGCAAACCTCTTAAGGAAATAGATGTGTAAAATTTGAAACAGAAAAAAAAAGAAAAAAAGAGTTTAATTATTTATTTCTATTAATCCCAGAGGAACCAGCTTAGCTTACTTCTATTTTCATTGTTGTTGTTTAATTTAGTATCTTTAGGAAAAAAGGTGATTAATTAGTTTTCATTTTCAATGCCTTTTTTAAAGTGAAAAGTATGTACTGGTGGTCAAGTGGCATCTTTTGCAACTATCTGAATATTAGCTGTGAAACAAATTATCATAAAATTCCCTCTGCTGTAAGATTAACAGCAAGGAACTTTTGCTGTTATTACAAACACTACTTTTCCTGGTGGGAGGGATACCCATTCTTTACAGCTTTTCTTGCTTATTGTATGGATTGCCAAGTGCACTGATCGATCTGGTGGAAAAAACTTCCTGTTCGCTTGACCCTTTTTTTATGATCATCTGGTGCTACTGCCTATGTTTCTTAAGCCTATTTTCTTCTGCAGAAATTAGAATGAAAAATAATTAGTTTCCTTATGAAATATTACATCTGTGAGGTACTGCAGTCATGCTACCTTGATTCATTTTGGTTGTTAACTTAAGAGCTTTTGCATGTCTAGAATAACAAGTGACGAGAATGAACTCACTCTGCATAGTCTCTTAGAACTAAGAACCTGACTGCATAGCTCCTCTGTACTACATCTGTCAAACCACACCCCCCGCCCCGAAAAAAAAATAAAAAGGGAAAAAAAAGGAGAAAAAAAAGGAAAAAAAAAAGGAAAAAAAAAAAAAGAGGACGTTTTTGCTAATTGGTTAGGTAAAAGTGTTTATTCTTGGCTCAGGTGTAAAGACTAAAAAATAGTATGGATGAGTAGTGACAGAATTTGGACTCCTGCATTTATGTAAATGTGACCGTGCTAAGAAAGAAGAAGTTTTCCACAGTACCATTTCTTTGTACTTTATTGCTATGTGATGACAAGAAATTCCTATGGTTACTTGGACTGCTACAATGTTTTCACATGAAAAGGTCAAAATTCAGTCACGACATAAATAGAATAAGTTTTACAATGTAAATTTAATTTTAATTTAACGAAATAAATAAAATGAGTATTTTCTTCATTCATGTGAATGATTCTCACATGGGGATTTATAACGAATATATAAATTTGTCATGCATTATTCCATTATTAGAATAACTCTGTTTCCAAAAAGGGTATTATGACCAGAAGGTACTCAGTACTAGCTCTAAAACACCTGGAAATGCCTTGCTTACAATTCTAATAAATAAATTCATCCAAAAAATTTGAAACTAGTTAGAAAATCCTGAGTGCCGTCTTTGCTGAACTAGATATCCTCAAAACTTGCACTTGATTTTCCAGATACCCTTCTGAATTACAGAAATCTTGATAGGGATTATCTTTAACTAGATAAGCAGATGCAGGAGGGAAAAAAGGGGAAACTTTTGGACTCAGAGGAGAAATCAATGGATTGTTATAGAACTGGTTACATGTCTATGTTAGAGCTCAGACATACTGCTGAATTCACATACACTTATACTCCATTAATATGCAAACTGCTTTAGGCTGTTTTAAACACCTATATGCATTTTCATAGATATCACAATCATAATTCTGATCATTGTATGCATGCTGAGATAGCAATAAAATGTGTTTCTTTTTTGGCTAATGAACCAAAAGGAGTCCAACATACAGATTTGAATACTAGTTACATTGAATATCTGGTGAGGAAGAAGATTGGATCACAGTTTTTAAGTAATTAATCTGTAATCATATAGAACTATGGGTCAATCAAAAATGAAGCTCTTTATTTATTCCCTTCTGGTGTTATTCCAAAAGAATGAATAAGACCATTTCAAGTCTTTCTGTGTTAGAGGGCACAGCTGGGGCATTAAATAAATGAGTTGTCTAACTGGACTTAGATGAAGTAGGTGTCTACATTATGTCAGAGAAATTTGGGCTCTGTGTTCATGTAGCTACAGCAATCCAACACTCCCATGTAAGCCATGTACAGCTGACATGGTGGAATATTTGCTGTGGCAGCAGGAGCTTGTGATGTGGCCTCTGGCAGGATGCAAAAGACAATAGAATTTTATCTCCCAATCAGATTTTGCATTCCCAGAACAGCCTCTTCATAGCTCCTCTTTTCTTGGTATTCTACTATCCTCACAAGCCTCTGCATCTAGGTTTCTGGGCAAGGACCTTGGAAGAAAATGGGTCTGGCTCTTCAAAAGTGTGGACAAAACTCACTCTGGACTCTATGAAATCGATCTTGAATTTCAGCTTGACAAGGTACTTGCACAGGTATCTACAAACTCAGGTCTTCGGAGACCTTGCTGTAAGACTTCAGGTCTTACTGTAGATATTGTTTCACCAGGGACTGATTCATCCATTCATGGAACAAGTAAGTTCACAATTAGGATGTTTAAAAGGAGTCTAATAGTAAATGTCATTCAGATGCAGAAATTAACAAATCATCTGTGCAATTTGACCAATATCCATGGGAGTGGCTTGAGCATCTGAGTTTTCATGGTTAGACTACCACTCCTTCTCCAAGTCAGATGCAGAAGTTAAACAGCAGTGTACAGGTGAAATCTGGAATAATCAGCAACAGTTCTTAATTAACACGGGCAAGGTAATCTTTTGTAGGACCCATACATGAGTCTTTTATGAAGCTGAGGAAAAGCTGATCTGTTGAAAACTTCATTTTCAGCTTGCACTGTTTGAATCATTCCACTGCACTCTCAGCCAAGCCATTTAATAAAAAATTACATTATCCAGATATTGTACTGCAAACCCATCATGTCTGCAAAAGCCTGCCTGGTTGTAAATCAAAACCTTTTTGAGGCAGGGGAAACAAGGATTACTTGCTTGAAGTGATGGAAAAGTAGTGTACACAGGAATCTGATAATGCCAGTAGTAGAGGTCACATCCATTAGGATAATTTCAACCCATTTGAATAAACACTGCCACAGCTCCAACTAAAATCCAATAATAGATGTTGCAAAGCAAGCCATCACACCTGAATACTTGAGTTTTAATATTTACTGGAAATAAATCAGGCCAGGAAAGCAATCAGGAAACAATACTGTGAGATGACTACAGAGAGAGTGCATACCAAAGTGTCTAGAGTTTTCTCCTTTATCTCTAGGTCTTGCAATGCTTAGCAATAGTGCCTGTTGTAATAGTGATGGCAGTATTACTTAGAAGACACACAGGGCCCATGTGTGCTCCAGAATTTTCTGCTGTCATGGTTTTGTTGGGCTATCAGTAGTTATCACAGAATCATAAAATAAGTTGGGTTGGGAGGGACCTTAAAGATCATCTAGTTCCAACCCCCTGGTGTGGGCAGAGCTGCCAGCTATTGGATCATGCCACCCAGAGCCCCATCTAACCTGCCCTTGAGAACTTGCAAGGATTGGGCAAATGTTTCAAAACACAGAGGGACAACAGGGATATAGTGTAGCAGCAGTTCTGCTCCCAAAAGGGGTTCCAAAGAGAGAGAAGCTCCTCTTCACCTGAGGCATAGCTTTTGCACAGAGGGGTTCCAGTACTGAGTTTCATTAAAAAAGTTGTCACCAATAAATATAACCAAATTTTGACACGTTTGACTGCCTGTAAGTCCATTGCTACATAGGTTTCAAAATAAGGACAAAGAAAGAAATATTAATAAGCTGAATTGATAAGGGAGGAGAAAAATCTTATTTTGGAGCTAATCAGGAACAGGCATTCAAGCCATGTTTTACTTTAAAAGCCTATTCTGTTTTATTTTGTTTCAAAAATTATAGAAAACTTGTGGAAAATGCACCAAAGCTGATGAAAATTGTAACTTGGGTTCCTAAAAATGAAATAACAGCTTAAGAGCTACAGAGAGTTGCACAAAGGTTGCAGAAGTGTAACTTCTGTAACTTTTGAAAACTTTTTATGCATTCATCTCAAAATGTGAAATGTAGTAAAATTGTCTTTTATAAATACAGCCTAGAATGCCAATATGAAGACAATAGCTAGATATCTGGTGGTCTTTCTGCCTGTTGGAGAGCCAATGAGATACAGCACAGTTATTTCTTCTGAGCCTATGTAGCTGGTCTGGAAGTCTATGTCAGTGCACACCATTGATTTTAAAATGGCCTCATATGCTAATTTTTAACACATTGTTCTCTACAATCAATATAACAGCATTGCCATATCTACTAGGCATTTCCAAACATCCTTTCCTTTGATCAGCTTGTCACTCAGGCAACACAGGTTTGTAGACATGTCTTTATTCTCCTTCCACCCATTATTTAAAACTGTAGTAATGGCATCAAATCAAATGACATTTAATGACATTAAATAATGCCAGTGTTACAATAACAGTTTTGGGAAAGGAGGAATTAACACCTTATTAATATCTCTTCCCCACAACTTTTCCTTAACAACACACCTTCACAAATTATGAAGCCTGAGCAATCTCTGCATTTTAGTAGCCATCAGCTGTGACACTCATCTTGCCTTCCTTTTCCTGTGTTATATTCACTTGCCCATGTTCTCAAAGAACACTTGCCATTTAAGTTGTTTAGAAGATACTTTAGCATGTGAGGACCATGTACCTCATCCTAAATTACTGAAAGTACTGCAGTGACTTAAGAGCAATGAAAGAACACAAAGGGTGGTGATGGTAATGAAGATTGGAACAGTGCAGATGGACTGCTCATCTCTAAAATGGGATAGGAATTCTAAAAGGAGGTACAAGAGAATTACAGATCAACCAGTTTAATTTCAATGCTCAGAAAACTACTGGAGAAAAAACTCCGATTCAACAAAATATTTGTAACCTGGAAGGTAATGGAAAACTCACTATTAGCCAGCATGGATTTGTCAATAGCAAATGATTTCCTTTATAGAGTAGTAGGCCCTATGGACAAAGCAGAAGCAGTAGATATATTTTTTAAAATATAAATCTTTTAACATTGTGCACATGGAACTTTCCTAAGCCATTTAGAAAGACATATTTTTCAAAAAAATAGTACAATATCAATGAAGAAAAGATGGAAAAGATTATGGTTCACTAATAAAATCAAACATATCATCTGTTGTTGTCCTGTTCAAGATTTCCTTTTGTGACATAGATGATGGAATGTTTATTAAGTGAATGGGAAACAACACAACCATAAAATCTTTAGATAACAGGAAGACAATGTAAAATTGTCACGTAACACTAGAAAAACTCTCATCAAAAAAGAGATAATAGATTCATATTTATTGAACTTGGGAGATAGTTCTCCACCTTAAAACCAGGAGGGGGAGAAAACTGGTCATGTGAAAATTTTGACAGAAAGACATTTGGTATCACAAGACAATATTAGTCTAAATTCCGAATTCTTTCTAAACAAGAAAAGAGAAGCGGAGACCTGTAAGACACATAAAATCATCTGTCTACTGTGTCACTTCTAAACCCTGAAAACACCAGCTGGAGGTCACATGAAGGAAAGAAATATGGAATTTAGAGACTTGGGAAACATTACTAATGAGAGGAGACGGAAGTTCCTAGACTTCATCAAGCTGCAGAAAAAAAAAAAAAAAAACGGAGATAAATCTCTAATTTTCTAATAAATGTAAGATTATTGAACTGAGAAACTGATTAATCTCTTTTTCTTGACCAAGATAAGCAACATAAGAAGTCATAGGCGCAATGGAAAGCATATTTACATTTTAATTGGAATAACTAAGATGTAGGTAGGGTTTCAAAAACTAATGGCTTGACTCTTAAGCTTTGAACATTTTTAAGAACAAGCTAGACAAGTGATATATTTGCCATGACATATTTGATATCTCAGCCACAGTGGGGAAATGATCCCATGAGATCACTTCCTCATAGTCTTACCTACTAAGGAGAGACACTGTCAGGGAAAGTGGCAATCTGTGCTTCGCCTCTTCTTTGAATAAATGAAAGATGGGGTCTAGCAGGACTTTCCTTATGCTGCAGCAAAAGAAGACATTTTTCCTTAAATACCTATGAAGCAAGAATAAATTTATAATATAAAGGAAAACAACAAGCAACAGTATTAATTTGGCTTTATTATGTTTTCTATTTCCATTTTGACATGCCTCACTGCCTTATTAGCAATGTAAAGATATGAATACAGAAGTGCTCATTTTATCATGACAACATTCAGTTTTGAAACTAATCTAAAATAAAACCCAGAGTATGCACAGAAAACTCAATTATGAAACAAAAGGCATCCAGTATGAAATTAAGGTAGTACATTCCATGTTTTATGTTCTGACATTGTAGTTTGTTACAGGGTTTTTTTTGCTGATAAACCTCCAAAAGCTCACATAGCCAAGAGCAGCTCTAATGGACTGAATCAAAAATTACTCACTTTTATCTGCTGAAACAAATTGGTTTAATATACAGTTGTTTGCTGTAAAATATACTAAAAAACTTGTGCCAAACAAAATTATAGGCTGTGTTTCTTGTTTGCCTGGTATATTTGGTAGGTGGGGGAATAGGAAAAAGAGGAAAGACAGTGGGTGGAATTATCTGTGCACTTGCCAACATCAGACTAGATAGCATTAAGAAGATGTAACACACACAATATGCATGCAATGTGTCTGAGTTACACAGGCATAAAGTTTTTCCTTCCATTTTTTAATGTTTGACCATGTGTAACTAAAAAGTTCTAACCTGTTGGGCATTGCAAGATAGTATGCAAATAGGGAAGCTATTGACAAAGGACTACAGTAATTCACTTTTCTGTTAATCAGGGTGTGATTATCATTTGATTCTTTTGAACTCCATCCAGCTTGCTATTCTGTCTCTACTTCAAGCAGGTGTTTTGTTGTTGCCAGACCATGAACACAGCCCTGTGCCTGAGTCTTTCAAGTGTGCTAGCTGTGCAGATGAATTTTGCCTGCAAACTTTCCTCAGGCAATGAACTGACTAGTGCAACATGCTCACAACAATGTTAATCTAGCTCAGGGACATGCACTGCACATGAAAGACTATTTTTAACCTACTTTTTAATTGATATATTTTGTCCACTGCAAGTTTTTTCTCTCTTTTTCTTTTCTCTCCACTCTTTCTTCCTCTCTGTGTGTCTTTATATCTATCCACTTTTTCTTTTCTTTTTTTTTTTTTTTTTTTTCTGAGACAGAAAATGGATTGAAGTGAAATGAAACTGCTCTAGCTGGCAGAAACAAGGGTGAAGTTAAATAAAATATGAGAGGGTGGATGCTCAGAAAAGAATTCGCCTTTGATTTTAAAGATTAGATAAATTGGAAAAGTAATAATCAGGAAATTGAAAAGTGGGGACTATTATGCATTAGCTTTGTGACTAGCATAACAAATCTTGTTTATTTATTTATAATTTCAGGATGGTGCAATATTTTATACTGTACAATAGCTTAAAATGTCTTCTGGAAAGGGGTCACAACGATACATTTTAACTCTGGAATCCTAACAAGAAATATTTGTGAAGTAATATGATTCAATGATATTCAACAGAAACTGGTTTGAATATTAGAATCTTTTATACTTGTTCACAACAAGTGTGTTAAATGTAATTTGCTTTAAAGCATTTGACTGGCCCATTTCTATCCAATATATTGGCCTTGGATATTTTTGCATGAAGTATACTTGTTGATCTTTAACTGAAAATGTCTATGTGTATACACCACTCTGGATCTAAAACATGATTTAGAATGAAAACATGGTTTAGAATAAAAATACAGGCGTCTATATGCTGACTACACAAAGTTTTCCTCCTAATTTTTTAATACATTGTTTTACAAACTCTTAAAAACAAAAGTCCAAGAGGCTAATTTAACAAAAGAAAAATTCAGAAAAGGATTTTCAGAGCTCACTGCCCATGAGTTGGATGTTTTCCATCTCTCCTCAATATCTACATGAGAAATATTTAACATGGAAAAGATACCTTATATTGTCTGCTCTTTGCCATTCACTCTTAGTCAGAAATTGGTTCTTTCTCCCTCCTTTGGAGAGAAAAATACAGAGTTCCCTCTCCTCTTCTGCTTCTTTGAAAAGGAAATATTTTCCCCGAAGTTCCTGTTCATCCCAGTTGATGTCTGTCTTTCTTTGTGGTTCCAAGCAGGAATACCATTGGCCCTCTGTGGCCTTGCTGTGTGAACAGCATCAGTTCTATGCTGAGATGCACATGTGGAAGGACATCCAGCTACAACTGAAGGAATATGAGAAACTAAAACAGAGGGATCAACTCTTGATGTGTACTACTTGCAAAAGGAGAAGGAAAATCAAACTACTTCATGGGGGGGAAGAGCAAGGGAAAATGAAGATTTGGGATATAGAAGATTTGCAGTAATGGAGAGATAACCAGTGGAACTGAAGGCACTAATAGCAAAAGAGGCTGGGTGTTTTCAAAAGTGGAATGACTGAGGATGAACAGAGGAGAAAATAACCATATATTTTGAAAGCTCAAGAAATAGCAGGTGAAGAACTTCTAGACACTGTTCCAAGCAGTCACAAAAGTTTGGGAAAAAGCTATTTTCTGGTGAGTTTTTTTGGCATCTCAAAACCACATCACAAAAGTAAAATGGTCATTAAGTTGTTAGTCCTTGTGTGTATTAGCATGACAAAAATATTCCAACATATTCTCTGTCTATTGCTTATTTTTTAAAAGACATTATTCTTCCATTTTAAAGACAAAAGCAATGTTAATGACATTTTTATATGCTTGCAAAACAGGTAAATTTAGACTAATTTGGGACCTTAATTATTAAAATCAGAGTGAGAATGAGAAAGGAAAAAACCAATTTTTTTTTATTCTTTCAATGGTATTATATCAGATGATATTTTAAAATGTCTTTTGTAATTATTTTAGTTAACCCATAATATTGTCTTTCACATCATATGATTTATTATAAATTATAGAATGATATCTGTGCCATTGAGTTATAGTGTGCCTGTACAGGTAACTATAATTTAGTTGGCAAATTAAGGAAATTCAGTCAGCATCCATCACTGTTCATACAAATAGTTTGTCCTCAACTGAAACAGTTTTAGAAGTGATTTTCAATTTAAAAATTTCAGTCCATTTCATGAACTGCTTTTCAATTGTAGTATAATTTTGGATAAAATGAACTATTCCTAGATGTAATAATCACCACAAAAATAAACTCACAGTTGTATGATTGACATTCCTAATCAGGGAACTTAACTGCTGTTTAGTTATAAGGGCAGATGTACTCAGACTTTATTTTTACAGTAATGGATTTCAGGTGTCAGCACTGGTTAAAGGCAACCCTATTTCCATTTTCTCTTCCCTCGTGGCATGATGATACTGTGCAAAGTAGTGGAAAATAGATCAAAACCCCAAAGTGTTCAAAATAGTAATACTTTTTGTATGTTTGGTTGGGTTTTGTGGTGTTGTTTTTTTTTTTTTTTCCATTTGCTTTATATTTCTTTTTACATAGATCAGCTCACTAATCCACTGCACAGTGGAATCATGTCTCGAATGCGGGAGAACACAAATAAGCTTCCTCATCCCACTCAAGTGTTGCAGCCTTGGGTTTATGTTGGAGCTGTGCCACAATACACTGTTTTATGATACAGCTAATCTGATCTGACAGCTAACTGCCACCAGACAAAGCAATCTTCCCTCTTCCCTGCCTTTCCTCCTGGCCCTGGCTATGTGTGTCTGCCTACTCTCGTGTCCTGGCAGTGGTACGCTTCCAACTCCCCAGAGGGATGGCTCAGTGGAGTAAACTGACAGAAGAATATTCCTTTCTTTCTTCTTGGCGTCTTGTCTGGCCCCCAGACTGGCTCTGAGGAGGTCTGGGTGGGTGAACACCAGTCTCTCCTGGGCCAGGCAGAAGAGAGAAGCAGAGAACACCTGAGGCAGCCTGTGGTCAGCAGCACACCCCAGATCTCTCTCCTGTACCCACATCTTGTCAGGAAGCAGTACAGCACATCAGCAGTGCTATTGCTGACCCCCTGGTACCTGTCTTATAGTGTTCACTATTTTTAGAGTTATTTAAAATTAAAAAAGCCTCACAGAAAAAAATGTTGAAGAACACCAGAGTTGTGAAGAGCAGAGCAGTCCCAGTGGGAATTTAAGGCTATGGTAAGCTGTAAGAAAGGTATTGTATTAGGTATAACCCTAGATATTTTAAGTGGTCATTATTGGGTTTTAGCAAGTCTCTGAAAGAAAATGGTTTATTTGAAATAGTTTTGGACTGACACAAATAATATTCAAAAAAATGGCAAATATTATTTAAGTCTATGAGGAATTTTTCACAGAAGATAAATTTCTTATTTCTGCTGAGTATTGGACTCCTATGGACTGAGTCCTAGGTTCATCAATGTCATCATGGACTTTCTCACTGAGTTTTCACTCCGTGGAGTTTTCCAGGGGATAGGTAAGGTGAAATAAACCAGCCCACAATATGGAAAAATTTCTCATGGTACGTGGGTTTACTCTTCGCCAAACTTCTCTCGATTTCTCTTTTGTGAAAAAGCAAAATGTTAATTAAATACTCTGAGGCGAAATTCTATGAAAAGTGTCTTAAGTAGAAATGCATTATTAAAAGCTTCTCTTTCAGCCATTACACTGAGTTCTGCTTTGCCCTGCTTTGGTTTGTATTTTCTGTACTTCTGTGTCTTCCAAGGTTTCTTGGTCAGCACTGAGGACTTCTAAACTAGAGCTCACAATAGGTTTATTTATGGTCACCTAATGATTTCATTGGAGTACTCAGACACCATCCCAGTTTGAGGAGTACACTACTTCTTTTTTTAATGCAGAACACGTTTTTTAGTGAAACTGGAGTCAGAATTGCTATAAACTAATATCTAAACTCTAGTTTGAGAGGTAATTGTTGTAGCAGTTAGTACTGGAGCTTCTACAGGTGTTTTTAATTCTTTCTCTGTGATACTGTTAAGCTATCCACAGTGATCTGAAAAATTGGTTTAAATGCAGTGTCAAAAAAGCAAGGGTTTTCAGACTTTTCCAGGGCAATGAAGAGGATTTGCAAGCTGAGGTGATCTGCTAGTTATCGTCATCCAAGAGATGTAGGAGATAAAGGAAGCTGAGTTACTAATACCTAAACAGACAATAAATATATATAACTATTTGTGTAAACAAAGAGTAACTGAAAAATGCAGTTAGATAAATGGATGTTAGTAATGTTAGCTGGAAAGGCTTTCACCATAATAAATTTCTCAAATTTAATTGTATAAGTCTCACTGTTTTCATTTCTATAAACAGGATCATTAGGAAGCACTGAAGAATAACAACAATACTAATAACAAAAATGACAACAATAGTATCATAAAAATATATCTCATTGTCATAAATGGATTTCTGAAATGGGTATTGGCAAATTCTGAAGGTTATTTTCATTATCATACCTTGTTACCATACTAAACCATATTTTCTTTGTTCTACAGTCAAGACAAAAAAGAAAAGAAAAAGAAAAGAAAAGAAAAAGAAAAGAAAAGAAAAGAAAAGAAAAGAAAAGAAAAGAAAAGAAAAGAAAAGAAAAGAAAAGAAAAGAAAAGAAAAGAAAAGAAAAGAAAAGAAAAGAAAAGAAAAGAAAAGAAAAGAAAAGAAAAGAAAAGAAAAGAAAAGAAAAGAAAAGAAAAGAAAAGAAAGAAAAGAAAAGAAAAGAAAAGAAAAGAAAAGAGAAAAGAAAAGGATAAAGTACAGATAAGGGTAAGGATACTTCTGTGCGATGTGGTCTAGAATGACCCTGCTTGAGAAGGGAGGGTGGACCACATGGCCCTTCCAACCTCTTTGATTCAGTAAGAAAAGGAAACAGGGAAAACAAACAGGAAAAATCACAAGAAAAATAAATGGGAAAGGAAAGAGAAAAAGGACCCCACCCCCACCAAAGAGCTGGAAATCAGTACCATATTAAAGAATACCAGGTTCTTAATACAATTAGATGTACATTTTCAGAAGCGCAAGGCCCTCAGGATTATACTGTAGTGCTAATCATGAGGAGCTCTGTATCTAAAACTTTAGAACCTGGATTGTAGTATATTCATGTTCATTTTGAACATGAGTTTTTTTATGTTAAATTTTGTTTTAAAAAATCTTAAATATAGTATATTTCCCCACTCAGTCACATGTATAACTATGAATTTATATGCACATTTATTGATTTTCACACATATGCAGTATGGAAATTATTCACTATCAAGTTTTAATACAACAAAATTGTATGAGAATGACCACGTTCTGCACAACACATTTTGTATTGTTTCTTCATATTTTGCACATGTGCAGTAAGTAGAGTGGGTAGGAACTGGAAATCTCTGTGCAATTGTGTCTTGAACCTAATGATTTTTAATTATTTATTAATTATTGTATTTACATACATACATAACAATATTGATAAACCTAATTTACTTGACAAAAATTTAGAAACACTACTATATTAGTGTTCAGCTGCACTTAGCAAGCATTCATATTTTTCCAAACAAAAGCTGAGGTGCATGATGGGAAAACAAATATTAGCATATCTAGACTTCACACAGCTTGTAGACTCCCTGGTGAGTAGTGCTTCTACAGCCAGGGATTATTCACACCATATACAATTACGTTTTCCTTTAAGACTGAATCTTTTATGCTGCAGATAAAAATGAGAAGCTACACAAAGTCTTCTAAAGAAATATTCACGTATCTTCAATAAAGAAAAGAATGTAGTTCATCTCCTGCAGGCCAGCCAAACTTAGGGAGTTTTATTTTATCTAGGAGTATCTAAGAACAGAATTTGGTATACAGTTTGACCTCTCTGATTGTATTTTGAGGTTGTTATTGTAATTTGCTGTCGGCTCTTTAATTAATCTTGCCGGGTCTGTAATATCATTGGGGCAGAAATAATTGCTTAAATATAAAAGGACCTGTTAAGACAGCCACATGGGAAACAGTGAAGTGGTGAAAGAGTGCACTTCTAAGATTTCCTTATTGACTGTTTAGTAATAAATCGTATGTTTTAATTGCTCTGTCAGAAGAATCCTTCAATGAGAGAAAGGTGACTGGAGCTGAATATGGGAACACCACAGGACAGCTGTTTGGTCTGGCAAAGGGCTCTGTGCACTTGTACTATATATCCAGAGCGACCTTTCAGATTCCATGTACATAGTAACAATTAAAAGTACACAATGACTTGACAATGTTCACTGTGACAGACTGCAGGTTGGCTGCTTCCCATAACAGCCTCCCAGGCAGAGAGGAACAAAGAGCCCGGGCCCATCTGTACGCGGCTCTGAATGCCTCGTGTTCCAGAGAGTGCGCTTTGTTTCTCCAAACGCCCCAGGAAGCTCTTCAACAAACAAAACTCAGAGGTCCAGAGGAGCCCAGTCAGGACATTAATATGATAATGAATTCCGGATTACCCTGACAGACGTGACAAAGAAATAGATCCTTTTGATAATAAGTTATCGGGTTGATTAGGCGGAATTTGTCTGACTCCATGACTGTTGTGGGTATTTCAACAAAGTCAACAAACCCATGTATGACATCACTTCAGTCACCCTCTATCCTTGTTGCTTTTCAACGAGTCTGACCCATGCTGCTAATTTAGGGGTTCTTCAGTTGCAGTGTAAATGCTGCCAACTGTCCAAAAAGATATCACAAACCATAAAATATCGGCATCTTTGCTAGTGCATGAAGCAAAGGAAAATGGCCTCTTGTCACAGGCAGTTCTGAGGAAAAGTTGCCATTAACTCAGGGGCATGACTTTGCTTTCCAGCTGATGTTCCTAGGCTGTATTAGTACAGTAGATTTTTAAAGATTAATTTCCAGTCACTTCATCAACAAGGCAAAATGGTTCCTTTTCTGGCCCACCAGAATAAATCTGATTCAACAGAGGCTGTCATAGGATTTGGAAAGGTACTTAGGTTTTTTTGTGTTATTATTGATTTCTGTGGTAATTATTATATCTTCTTGGCTGGATTCTCCAAAAGGCTCTAAGATAAACTTCTGTTGTTCCACTAAAGCTCAGCAGCAAAAGAGCATCAACTGGTTGCAGATACAGTAGATGACTAAGGTCACACAAAGTACCAAAATGTGGTGGCACCAGCCATCTGTAGTTAACAGCTATTATATAAACATAAAGGAATGTGCCCTGTGTTCTGAGTGATGGAAAAAAACTGGTCATTAACCACTTGGGAATGTCCGATTCCCCCCACAGCTTTCCAGCTGCAATCCAAGTGTGTTTAAATAAAAACTTAGCACACTTAACAAGAAGTTTGATAGAGTGTTAACAATCCTCAACTTCACATTGAGCTGTTAACCAACAAAGTAGTCATTAAAGGCTGGTAATGACTGCGTTTCTTGAGATTATTGCTTAATTATAAACTTGGTAGAGTGGGTTCTGCCTTCTGACTTGGGGGACATTTTCCATTGCAGAGTTTTAACTACAAACTTTTCCTACTATGCCACCTCATTTATAAAACCTTGAATATAAACTAGAGTGAGAATACTGCCTTTAAAAACAGTTATTTGTACAACTTTCTATTAGGTTCAGACCATAACTGATCTTGGATTCACCTCAGAATGTGGGCTAGCAAAGCTCAACTGCTGTTAACAAATGATTTCTGAGGGAATAGGGTTTTCTTGTAGAATAAAACAAGAATTTCTGAAGAAGAATTCTGCATTCTGATTGACTGGAAGGAGTCTAGAGTGTGGCACTTCTTTTCAAAAGAAAACCCATGAAAGTGATGAAAAACTGCAATAGATGTTTTTTATCTTTTATTTTTTCAGAGATGACTGAATATGTACAAGAAATTATTTCAACAGACATGACCTTGAAAGTTCCTGAGTTATTGCTAGCTGTTTTGTCTTAACATCTAATAATAATTTCCCCAAATCTGTAGATACCATGGCCTTATGTATACAAATGATTATAAAAACATATTCAGGAAAGTTTTCTCCTCTGCACTGATATCAGAACATCTAAATATATACTATCCAAATGCACAAGGAAAGATAAGGGGTGAAAATTTTCATGGAGTCACATGCTTCGTATTCCAGCACATGAGATGGTCATGCACAGACACAAAGGGTACAGGGACAAAGACAGTCCTGTTTTTCTTTTTTTGGTTTGTTTCATGTGTATTTCAAGTCACTATATACCTCTAATGTATATAAGATATCTGACAAAAATCATTAAGTAGTTGGGGTTTGGATGTGTGAATATACTGAATTTATTCCCCTTTTCCATAGGAAAAAAAAAGCTTAATGTATTTACATTAATTTAAACTTTTTCCTTGGCACTTTAAGGCCACTTAGTATTTTCAAGCAGGGAGGCAATCGGTAAAAAAAAAAAAAATTCTTTAAACTGAATCTTGTTCTGTAATTCACAAAATACTGAGTCTTCTAATGCTAAGTAGCTAAGCAAACTAATACATCTTTCGTCTTTTTCAGACTGTTCTTTTAGGTATTAAACAACAAGGAAATCAAACAAAATCCCATCTTTAGAAGCTATTAGATCAAACATTCTTTGAAAAGAATAACATATAGAATATATTTATTTGTACAAAAACTTTTAACTAAAAGTCTCCCTGATAGATAGATAGTTTCACAACTAATTTGTCTGCAAAACGGCATTTAAATATTTTTAGAAGTGTTTAGAAGATGGTTAAAATAATGAATTTCACGTTATTGTATTAATTATCTCATCAGTGACAACTGTAATGATAACTTGCATTTTTTAACAGAACAAATGATATAGCTGAAAAAGATGGAGAAGACTTCGAGCACACAAGTATATTTAGATTTTGCATTTTGTTTCCAATTATTGCCAAATGAAAGGAGGAGCTGTTTGTAGGAAATCTGAAAGGGAAAAGAGACAAATATCTTTACATGTGTAAATCCTCTTCTTCATTCAAAAACTCAGGCTTGTGTCCACAGCGGCTTGCTGGCTCAGTTCGTCAGAAAGCCTGCAGCAATTCCCTGAGCCCTCATTTGTAGACATCACTTTGGCAATGGAACAATGCAGCAAATTCTCATTCGAGGGATTATGATACTATATATAAAGAAAACATAAAAAGATTTACATATATTCCATGTAATTTCCCCCATTATATATTAAGCATGGAGCAGAATTTTGAGTCTTTTAATTGGTAACTGTGTCACTATTTTTTTTTAATGGTAATTTATATCCCGGCATTTTATTTTCAAGGATAATATGCATCTCGTATATACACACTCAATAGATATCCCAGAATCTGCAGGCTGGAAAAAGGATAAAATTCAAGGTATCCTTTTGGGGCTAAATTACTTATCTTGCTGCATCATTTGAGTAGTGCCTAAACCCACCTCCTGGTTTGCATGCACAGTGTAAATGGCCTAGAGAAGGATCACAGTCATTGTTGCCAGGAATTCTGTCCTCATGATCGAGAGGGAACAGTCGGAATGAAACCTGACCTTTGCCTGTTGTGGACCAGGCATGAGTGAAGAACTACTGTGCACCAACAGATCTAAAACACCTGCATTCCTATGCTTTTCCAGGCATTTCAAGGTAGAAGAAGGGGAACTGTACCACTGAGAAAGGTCTCTAATGTCATAAATTCTCAGCCACAAAGATCTGTGCTTGATCAGACTAGTGTGCTAGTACTGCTCTGCTCTAGATAAGAAGTAAACACATGATCACAGAGCAGTGTTTGTGATGAGCAGTACCAAATCCAACAGATGCTGACAGGAAGAAGCTGTGTGAGTACATTCAAACCACCACACTTGAACCCAAAGTTAATTTATTCCAAATCAACGCCGATTTAAATCACACAGCTGCCTGATAACACTGATTTTGAAAGCCCCAGAGTCCTGCTTGCTCTATTGTTATGTGATACCTTACCAAGCAATGTCTTCATTTCTTCTTCCACTGTCTGCTAGCTTCTCATTCTTTGAGGAATGATTAAACTTAAAGACACCTCAGCTGAAAATAAAAATTCCCACCAAACATTTTGACTTTAAATAAAAAATCTTCCCTTCGCTTATCAAATTTTGGGATCAGACTCCTCTTGGGAAACACAGAAAAACTGGAAAGGAAAGGAGCCTTAAAACTTACTACTGTCACCAGTAATGTGTGAGAAAAAAATGCCAGAGTGGAGCTGAATGACAAAAGAGGATACATTGGTCACTATATTCACTGGGATGCCCAAAAGACATTAATTTAAATTAAGTTCAATCACATGGCACATAAATAACTCTCTCTGAGAAGATCTGGGCCCCTTTGCAAAACTTCCTGTTGGCACAAGTGCTGTACATAAAGCACAAGCCTCTTGAGCACAATAAGCCAGTGATGTACAGTTACACAGACTCCTGTGGTTCTGGAGCCCACTGGAGAGAACCAAGATTTTGTGCAGAAGAGCACAGTGAAGCATAAGATAGAATCTGTAGTACCAGATATGACACTCAAAATTGGGCAGTGCCTCAGAGCCTGATCCCTAGGTGAGGACAAACTGGTTTTCCCTTTATGGCAGAGGACCCACAGATCTGGGATGAGGGAAACAGGGAGCAACAGCAATCTCTAACTCGTTTTACATAGCCTCAGTTGCCTGGCAAAGCAGCATAGAGAGGGCAGTTATGACCTGGGACTTACAGGAAAGACACAGCTGTCTGGAGCAGCAGCAGACATTTAGCAACAAGAGATTTAATCTCACTACCTGAAATGACACTTGACACCTGCATGCAGGAGTGCAAATATTTTTCTCTGTTTTTTGGGTTTTTTTTTCCCACAACTTCTATACCTAGTCCTTAACACAGAACATCTGTCTAAGGTTGTCAGTCAGAATGAGGTGAGCCAGTTGAGGCTGCCTCTTCAGAGAGAGTTGAAGGAGATAGGCCCCTGGGAAGATGACTAGTCCCATCCAACTGGACAAGCACATTGGGATACAATTGATTGTCATTTTTCCGTATGCTGATGCCATTAAGTATGATTAGACAAATCAACCAAACTCCACTGGAAAACTGATTTTCAGCCCACCAAAGGAAGATGAGATGAATCACCATTTATACAAAGTCACAAAAATACCTACTTATCGTATAGGACTCCTCAGAAGAAAAAGTATTTTGAACAGCAAGACCTTTTTCTTAAACTTTTGACTCAGATTAAAAAGTCCAAGCAGGTATCATCATGTTTACAGGAAGGGCATGATGGAGTTGTTCAACCTTGATAGGGTCATTATACTGCCATCTATATATACATTTTACAGAAAATCAGCTAATACAGAGCTTTTTTTATTTATTTTGCTTTGTCTTAGTACAGACAATTTACCATGCAAGCATATTGGCTTTGTCTCCTTAAATTCACGCTGCCAGAAGTCCTGGAGAAGTAATCAAAAAACTGTGTTTTCATTTAAATGTTATGTTTGACATTACATCCAGCAGCACATGCAATGTAAATTAAAAAAACCCACTTCAACAATAATAAAATAGGCAAAAATAATAAAAAATCTTATTTGTACATTGCATGAGATTTTTATAAATTTTATTAGAGTCCTCTATTCAATTTTAAGAATTTCTGCATGCTTTTTTATCCCCCAAAAATATCATTAGTACTTAATTTGTGCCCATTTCACATAGACAGATCTTTAATTTTATCTTTTTTCTAGCTTTGTCCAAATATGTCCATTCCCTATTTCGCCACATTCAAAGACAAACAATGAAAATTTTTTATCCTGCCTAATTCATTCTCAAAAAAATATAAAGGGTAAGCCTATATGTACTACATGACACAAATCTTTGTATTTTTAACTTTATCATTTTGTCCTATTAACAATAAATGCCATGTTTTCCTAAGATGCCCAAATGAGCAGATTAGGGAGCATAAAAATGAGAGGAATAGCATTGTTTGTTACCTGTGCATTCAGATCTTTGTAAAAGCAGCTCCCAAAGTTACTACTTCTCTCTGCACCATAATGATATTGTACAGTGCCTTTTGGCTCTAGCACAATGTGTTATGCATCAGCGTTTAAGAGCATATTGTGCACCATTATTGCCCTCTCTCTAGAGGACTACAAACTGCATTAGTTTGAATTACCAAATCAAAACTTTATGTGCAGCAGTTCCCCCACAAGGGCTTTAGCATTTTTATGTCATAATCCCTCTATTATCCCCCTCCTCACATGCTTTATAACCATTAAGTTATTGAAAAATTCTCAACAGATGTCATCTTAAGATGAATGTTGCTGTGCCGACTGGTATCAAGGCTGGAATCTGGATATTGCTCAACTTTACTAAAAATGTCAGAGAGAGAATAGTCAGCTGTAAAAATACAAGATATGCCAGCAATGGTTGTTTTCATGTCAACTGCAACATGACTTGTAGTGTTCGCAATTTTAGCTTCTAGAAGATGCAGTTTTCATTTGATGGGTTGGCAGTAATGGCTTGAGATATGTAGCAAGAAAAAGGAAAATAATTCAAGGGCTTTTTTTTCCCTCTCCTTTTATGATAAAAGCAGATTTGTGCATTAATCTGATTTAAGTCTCAAGACTTACCTTTTAGCATATATTGCCCCTATTGAGAATTTTGTTGAAATACAGGAACTTTTTGCATAGGTGTAATAATTGTAACAGGCTATTGATGATTATGTATTCTCTTTGCCTCTAAAACATGGAAATACCAAACATGATTGCTATGATGGTAATGATAACAATTTTATATTTTCCCTCTCATTCTATTGGGATATTTGTAATTTTAAACACCAAAAAGACATAAAAATATACATTGTGACACAATTTAGAACCATCTTAAATTTGAAGCAAACAAAGCGAAAGACATTTACCTTCAAAAGAGGTGACAGTATGGTATTTAAATAATAGGAGATACACATGGCACAGATACCTGTCAAAATGAGATTAAAGAACAGAACCAGGACCCACATTAGTAAAAGCTTTAAAAAATAGTGGCATTTGATAGTAAATCAGCTTTTTAAGAAGCAGTTACTGTACAAAAGAAAGGAATAGCATAATATGCTCAATTCATCTGAATAGCAATATAGCAGTTGAGTTCTTATATTCACAGCTGATGTGACAAACCTGAGAGATTTTTAAAGAGGAAATTACAATAATCAACTCCCATGATGAAACAGGTATATTTTGTGTAAAGCTGGCAAGGAATATATAAGGGATATATAGTCCGTGAGGACTGAAGCAGAAATAAATCTATTAGTATTACATCTGAGATGTGAAGAGTTTTAGTCAAAAACAAGGCTTGAGATTCTTAATGTGAATATTCTACATCTAACTTTCACAGAAAGAAAAATCAAATTACAAAAAAACTTCCTATTTTCCTCTAGTGCTCCCCTAAAGGCCCAGATTTGGTTAATGGAAAGTTTTCCCATCATGTCTGTGACAGAGACTGTTACTATTTCTTTGATTCACAGCTGTATCTGCTATTCTAGCTGCCTAGACCCCTATAATTAGGAGAAAATTGGTTTCTGGACAGCTTTCCAGCTATCCACTTTCCATTTTGCATCCTAAAGGCTCCTCCCTTCTATGGATGCTCATAGCTTCCAGTGGTGCAAAGATATAAAGAAGAGATGGGATTCACCAAAGAAAACTCTTTTAGCTGATATTAGCTGTCATAGAGAAGAGGCAGATGAAGTCAATCTTCCCTGTAAACAATAAACGGTAGAAATGCCAAAACAGGGCAGTCGAAGGCAACATAGATCTGACTCTTCAGTGTAAAAAATGGTGTTAAGAAAGATGATGCACTCAAACTGCCAGATATTCAAAACTCCCAGAAATGGTCAATTCCAACTGTTTTAATAGGAGACACTTTTGAATGTCCAGCCATCTTTAGGAGAATATTGAATACTGAACTCATCTTGTATTTAAGTCTTTATAGTCACTGTGTGTTGTGTATTATTCCTATTTGTCTCTCTTGCAAAAGTATTCTAATTCATCTCATTATACGGTGCATGCTGCTTTTCTTGTGTAGTATGATTTTAAAACTTGTGCCATTTGAACATTTCCGGTTCTTTTGAATATGATACTCTACTTGAATAATACTCACAGTTTATAAATCGAGCTGGTTAATGTATTCATTTATATGCTGTGATAGTCTTCCAGCTCAAAGCTTTAATATTTCATTGCAGTGCTGGTATCTGATCTGAGGAAATATATTTCTGTATATTTTGCAAGAATCTTCTGAGGTTTTCCCAACATTTATTTTCATGTGGTTCTTTAATGAGGGTTTGGATTTGTTCTGCTCTTTTATTGCATGCTCCTACCTCTATATTTGCCTGGTGTGCCTCGGTATATAATCTGCCTCTAACCTGGATAATTTCTATTACTTTACTTTCTAAAAGCCCAGGATGAGCTGCACTGAGGAGAATAATTGTAAAGGCATTTGTGCTACTCCAGTGCTATATGAGACTTTACACACAGAAATGTGTGTATATTTATACACAAAAAATGGTGATAAAAGCTAGAACCTCCCTAACTTATAGCAAATTAGAATATATTTCCTAAATCTCCTACACCTCTGTCTATGACACCAGGATAATGTACATTTTCAGATAAATGACTCATTTATTTCCAATTTTACCTGCACTTTAATATGGAGCTGGCCTGTCTTTGTGAGAAACAAAATTCTTCTACCAAGCAGTTTTCCATGTTCTTCTTCAGCTGTAATAACAGAAGCTAAATAACATTTAACAAATTGCCACTTCCTTATGCCCTGTCTTCAATCCCCCACCACTGTTTTTAATGGGACAATTTAACCTTTGAACCTATGTCTCTATTACAGATATAGCTGAAGAGCTTTTAATTGAAATATTCCATACAACTTGACATCCAATATTATTTCTTTGCTCCTCTAATTATCCTTTTAACTTTCTTCTGCTTATTTGTATAAACTCTCTCCAGTCTGTCTTTCTACTAGACTGTTTATATATTTTTCAAAAGCCTTTCAATTATTTGCTCATTCTACTCTTTACGTACTACATAACTACATTTGACCTCTGTAACCTTCCTCCTTGTTTAGATTTAGCTAAAATGAATTTCAGTTGCAAGGTCTACAGCCATTTCTTAAATTGTTTCCCACTGCTCATCCATAGTGCTCATCTCTGCATTGGAGAACAACCAAACAAAATCTCTTTGGAAATGTTATATAATATCAGACTTTCTAATAGTAAAAACAAAGTCCCAATCCAGAAACATCTGCAATATGTTGGTTTATTCCAGTACAGGTATGAAAACCAAACCCAGACAGAGGTTTGCCAGCTCCCAGTGGTGTGATGATTACTGTTGTCAGGCTGTTTGGGTGCACAGTATTTATGAAATACAAAGCAAAATTCATCAGAATTCGTGCCAACTCTAAAACATGCCAACTTAAGTAAGTCATGATAATTTTCCTGTCTATAACTTGGAGTTTCTAGTCTTCCCCCTTCTCTGATGGACATTACACTCCATCTATCTCTATGACAATCCTTCTTGCCCTGACATGCCTAAAGACAGAATAAAAAGTTCCTTCTACTCTCAAATCTAAGCCGAGGGTATAGTGATTTACAGTGGCTGGTAGCAGGATGATTCACACTAATCTGCTATTTAAAGTAATCTTGGTTTCCATACAACATACAGAAACCCTTATGTTTTCTTTTGCATATACCTATTTGATATTTCTTTCCAGTGTCTCAAATTTTTTTTTTTATTTTGTTTTCTCTTGACAGTAATATTTTGTATGGCTGAGAAGAGATATGGTGCAGAATGGAGTTTATGGGTCACACAAGGTGCTTACACTGTTTCCTTATAGAGCAGTTTTTTGACTCAATTTCTCATCAAGTGGCAAAGCAAAACTTCTGGACTTTATTGTTGTCCACATTGCAAGTGCCTCAGAGAGTATTATTTGAAAGCCACTACCTTTACTGAACATTACTGGTAAAGATATTAAAGATATTATCTGGAAGTTAAGATGCTTTCCAGGAAAATAGGCAGATATAATCTTCTCCTGAAGAATATTATCCATCCAAACCTGAATAATTGCCAAGATTTTCCATGATACATAATTTTTTAAAAATATTTTACGAATTTTCTGTGAAATTTTCTGTGAATTTAATTCCCTGACATTATGAAATGTCACACAGTTCTGAAAGCTCAGTAGTATCCAGTATCCAGTTGTGCACTATGATTTCATTCTATCTTCTTTGGGTTTTGCATATCCCTTTTACACTCAATAACTATGCAGTTAAAATCCCTCCAGTATCACATATTCTGTCCTTATTACAGTCCTCTCTTTTCCATATACAGTCTTCCTTGATGTCACTTAAAAGCAGACACTAACACAATTGGAAAATGGTAGAAAATTCATTCAAAATTTGAAAATATTGGTCTGTATATGAGGAGTTTCATATGAGTGATAAATCTGCTACCTTGAAACATTTCCTAATAAGATTAAGACCACTGAATTGAGTTTTTATCTTCTCATGCATTGTGTCTCCTTAAAAATAAGGGACCTACCATATTCAATCAGGGAAATATCTGACCAAACACAACAGATGAAAGGAAGAATGAATTACTAAAACAAGGAATTATTTTAGGAGTGTTTATCATCATTGGTTGCAGAAATTTTCTCTTTTCTGAAGATTTCTATAAAAATAAAAATGGGTTTTGACTTGTATGTAGATAATGTCGCACAACTGCAACCTACACAGGCAGACCTAAGTGAAACTGCTGGGAATGACAATTTTTCCAGACCAGGAGCACATGTACAGTGGAGTATTAAGGTACCAAAAAACTGTTTCACTGTTAAAGCTAAATATAGAGCTAAATATAAAGCTAAATATAAAGGCCCTGCAAACGTTTCTTTTTTTCCTTTTTTCCTTTTTTTCCTTTTTTCCTTTTTTTCCTTTTTTCTTTTTTTTCCTTTTTTCCTTTTTTTCTTTGATATACTGAGAATTCACCAAATCAGATTTGCAAATACGTTAAAACAGAAATCCCTTAGAACTGCATTGGAAATCCTTCCCAAGTTTTAAAGATTTCTACAACAACGAACACACTTTTAAGGTCTTATAGTACTCTTAATATAACAGCACTATGCAGTTGAGACAGAAACTACAGTATTTTGCATTCAGTATACGATGATCAAGAGAAAGGCTTTCAAACACACTTGGAAAGAAATAGAGCACTCACTCATGACTATTATGTGGAATGTTTAACAGAAGAAAACCCAAATATTTTTATTTTTCATAATGAAGAACAGTGAGTTTTATCACTAAGAGCATCTGAACAGCTGTGTCAGATCAGACCAAAAGCCTGTCTGGTCCTGTATCCTGTCTCTGACAGTAGGCAAAAGCAGATGCCTGGAAAAAAAAGTGGAAAAAGATGACAAGTATATTGTGAAATTCCCCTGAACCCAGCAGTTGCACATTTAGGAAACTTTTAGAGGTAGATGTGTTATCTCCATTCCTTATAGACTCCAGTGATATCTTTTATATTTTCTTCCAATGTGTTTTAGAATCCATGTCAAAGCCTTTTACACCAGGTATTACCACTGCTAATATTCCATATTATTTGGAAATTTGAACCTGTCGCCTTGTGGTTTTGTTTGATTGCAGATAGTTCTAGGACTGAAGGGGATGTGGTCTCTACACCACATCATTTCTGAACTTATGGTTGCCATTTTTCCTTCCCTTCTCCCTTCTTTCTTTCAGCCTCCAACCATTCTAGTTTATTTAACATTTCCTCACTTGGAAGCTGGTTTTGTACATATTCCTGACTTTCCATTGTATCTTCTTCAGGATAAGAGAGTCAGATGTACACAACATTTAAATGTAGATGTACTGATGATTTATATGGTGAAATAAAAGTATTTTCTATCTTGTTTTCTATTCTTTACTTATTAAGCCTTAACATTTGGAGATTTTTCCTTTTAGTGAACACTGAAGTGATAATTATGTAAAGATATCTATTATAATCTAGAATCTCCTTCCTGACTGTTAACAGTCATCTTAGAACCCATCATTATAGAATCCATCATAAAATTACATTTGTTTTTCTGTATGCACATCACATTTATTTGCATTAAATCCCATCTTCCAGTTTAGCATCCCATATCTCAGGGCTATGTCCTTTTGCAACTCTCTACAGCCAGCTCTGATTTTTAGGATCCCAAGTGAATCATCGTGATCAGCAAACTTTTTCACATAGTTATTCATCTTCTTTACATGACAGTTTATTGAGAACTTCACTGGTCAATTCTCTTCTGTATGAAAAAACTCCACATTTTTTCCACTACCTCCTAATTTATAGTGATTTATTTATCCAGAGTAGAGTCTTCTCTTATACCATGGCTACTTAGTTTCCTTAAGAATCTCTGTGGAGACCCCAGACTTTGTCTTATTTTCATTCACAGTACAGGTTGTTGATCAGTGAGTTTCCAGAGTAAGTCTCCTTCTAGTCCACTGGTATAAAGGCAGTTTTAAGTGTGAAGGTACATACTTCAAGTCCATAATTCAGACATTTATTCCTTGAATTTCAGCAAAGATCTTGAAAGCATATGTTTGGCTTTCATGATGTAAAAACATTTATTGTCAAGTTGTCCTAAAAGCTGTGCTTCTGATATTTAAATGTGATATTTGCATTCTTTTTTGTGTTCTTTGTGAAAAATAGTTCTGGCTTAAAAAAAGCAAAAAAAATCTCTTCAAACACCTACCTGATGCAGGGATATTCAAAATATTAATTTAGTTCTTTTGCTACATTGTAATCTATTTTGTCATCCCATCCAAGCACTCATTTTTCGTGATAAGATTTTCATTTTTTGTTTTTGTCTGGCATTAGTATGTTTCTACATTTAAGCTACCAAAGTTCATGGTTTTTTCTGGTCTTTTTTCAGATTGAACTTCACGTATTTGAAGGGTTTGTTATTTCTCCTTGGAAGTTTCTTGTATGGCTTGGCCCAGGAATCCTTGGTTGTCCAGGAATCACTGGGAAAAAAAAAAGGTTATTAGCACTTAACTCTAAACTTTCTGTATCACAGAGCAACATTTCTGCACCATTTTCCCTATTTTTAAGTTATGTTAACTCTCCCTCTGATTTATTTTATTGAATTTTCTGATGCATATTTTCCTCCAGTTGTACAGATACCTGTCAGCTAGAAAAATGCATATAAGCGGACTTTAGATAGGTTCACAGATATGATTCTGTAATACCCCATTTGGAAGTGGGAGACAAGCTAGGAAACATCTTTGCCCACAGCAGTATTTTGGTGTAAGAACTGAAACAGAGAATCCAAATCAGCAGCAAAACTGCAAATAAAATGATCTTAAAATGAGAACACACTCATATGACGAGGAAGTTATTAATATTAACTGGGACATGTGCTTAATTTCACTGCAATATAAACACACTTTTGATGTCCATTTTCAAAGTATGCATTTGTATATAATTATGCTTAATGCATATCATATTCTGCAGTCTTATGATTTTGCAGTCAGACTGATGGAAGTGCTTGTATTTTTCATCTTCTTTTATTTGCATTGCAAAATATTTCTTTGTCTTTATTGTTCTTACCTGCTGGAAACAACTTTCTTTTTCATTAATCAAGTAGATGAGTATTTCCAAGAGTCATGATATACCATATTTGGAAAATTTGTAAATATTTCCTACTTTCAAGTAAGTGAAGAACTGCAGTAATGTACTAATGTTGGTGCAATTTAGTCTATTATATATATAATTTAGCAACATGAAAGAAAAAAATACTTACTTGTTATAATGTAGATTAAAAAGAGAGTTCTGACTACAGCCTTATCAGTAGTACTTTTAGACGTATTTAATTTTCTTTCTCAGTGATTGTTGTCACAACAACTATTGTTTTCAGTAAGTTTCATATTCACCCAGCAATAATAATGCCGTTTTAATCTTGTAATGATGTGTCTTCTCTAGCTGAATTAATAAGGAAACCAACTAAAAGATAATTTAGGATATCTCTGAAATGCATGCTAATAAAAAGACTATGATCAGTCTCACTACATGTTGTTCTTAGTAACATTATGCTAATAATAGTAAATAACAGCCTTTTATTTGTCTTTCATTTTCTTTATAAAGATAAATATTGATAGATTTGCATGAAACAATACTAATGGCTATTTCCTTCTGAAGTTTATAGGCATGGCCCTGTTAAATGGAACAGTGCTAGTCCTGTTTCCACTAAGGCTTTCTATAGGATTTCAATACCTCTTCTCAACTGAAGTGTCCTTTCATGTTATAGAAAAGAAAAACAATGTAAATCAATGTCTATCACCTATTTGCTTGTATAACAATATTATTATACAATTAATGACTTCATGGTCATTTATAAATGTTGCAAGTATTCCCCTAGCTTACAGGAGTGGCTTCAGCCAGGAGCTGCTCGAGGCTTCCCCTATATCCCACGGGACCAATGACAGCTGGCTCCAAGGTAAACCTCCATTCTGCCCAGGGATAAGCACATAAGCAACAGGGGCAGAGGATAGATTTAAGAAGGGTTGGGGGGCCAAGCAACTTCAGATGGGCAGTGGGGTGTGAATATGTGAGAGAAACATCTCTGCATCCAGTGAAGGTCAGGTCAGTGAAGAAAGAGGGGCAGGAGGTGCTCCAGGGGCAGGAGGTGCTCCAGGTGCAGAAGCTGGGATTCCCCTGCAGACCATGGTGCAGACCATGGTGAGGCTTCTGTGCCCCTGCAGCCTACAGAGGTCTGCAGGGGAACAGAGATCCACCTGCAGCCTGTGGAGGGGACCACCAGAACAGGTGGATGTCCAAAGGAGGCTGTGAAGGGAATTCCCCACTGGAGCAGGCTCCTGGGGGCACCTGTGTCCCTGTGAAGAGAGGAGCCCACACTGGAGTAAGTTTGCTGTCAGGGCTTGTGACTCTGGCTTGTGCCCTCTGTAGCACAAGGCTATGGAAGTGACCCACATTGTTTCATAAAGTTTTGTCTCCCATAGGAGGAATCCCATACTGTTGCAGGGGAAGAATGCAAGGAGGCTTTCCCCTGAGGAGGGAGGAGCAGTAGAAACTGCTGCTGCTTTCAGGGGAAGGAGCAATCCCCAGAGGAGGAAGTTGAGAAAATCAGGAGTGAAGTTAGAGCAGGGATAAAGGGAGAGGTGGGGAAAAGGCAATTTTTGGCTTTTTTCCCCTCTTTTTTCATTATTCTATTTGGATTTGATTGGCAATAAATTAAATTAACTTTCCCTAAGCTGATTCTGTTTTGCTCATGATGGTAATCAGTGAGGGAACACTCCCTGTCCTCACCTTGACCCACAAGCCTTTCATTATATTTGCTCTCCCCTATCCAGCTGAGGAGGGGAGTGATAAGGCTGGCTTAAAGGGTACCTGGAGTCCAGACAGGATCAACCTTGCAAGGACCTACAACTGGTACAGTCAAAATTACACTATTATTTCTATGTCTAGATGAAAACAGTCAATGGTAGCACAAATACTGCAGGTGTGCCCTTCTTCTGGCTCAAAAATACATTTTGAAGTTGTGAGAATGGATCTTTTTTTTCACAAAAAACAAATTAAACTTTTGGATCTCCTGAATGGTGAAACCTCTCTTTCCTCAATGAGCATGGACACTTTGTCATGGATCAGCTAGCTTTTCCATCTGTTCAGCACAATGACAGGGTGCATATTCTGCCTATTGTATATGAACATTTATATACTTCGAATTTTCTCTCTTTCACTATTATTAATATGGATATATATAATTTTACTCTACATATTTTGAAAGATGGTGCTAATATCACTGTAGGTTTCTGTCTTCATTAATGCATATTCGACTGAAGATTGTTTGGTGCCAGCTCAAGGGAACCTCTGCTAAAAATGCATTTTAAATTCATCTGCCTAGCTTGTGGATAGGCTGAGTCCTCTTAAAATCTTTGTTTCTCCCCTTTTTAGAGGTGTGTGTGGGGATAAATAAGATATCTCAGAAATTTGGTGGAATGAGGAGATCCAGAGACCTCCACAAATTTAACCTTTTTGTTTTGATACAGGAAATGACTTGGAAAACAGGAACAGATCTCTCACAGGAGCAGTGTAGATTTAACATGGTATAGTATTTTTATTACTGGTGCTACTACTGGTGCAGCCACAGAACAAGATATTGCACTTTGTGAAAGAATTTTTAATCTGACCATTAATGTGTAGTGTGAAAAGAAATTTTAAATATTCTGATAAAAAAATCTTACCAACTTATTGTGATTTTCTTTTTCTCTCAGATTAGATGTTTTCTTGATGTAAAGTCAAGGAACAACAAAGAAATTTTTATTCTAAAACAGATTCTTATAGAATTATTTTATTCACAGATTAATCTAAAAATATCAGACATGTATAGCATATTTGACACAAAACATATTTTCTATCCTTTTCATATTAACAGAATCCCTAAACTATTGTACAGAAGATTTCCAAATCTTTTAAATCTTGCCCTTGTGGAAAAGCTACACATTAGGTAGAATGTGGCCAAAAAGGGCATCCTATTATTTTGTTTTATTGCTATAAAAACAGGGAAATTAACAGTATATACCTTTTTCCCTCTCAGTTTCCCATTCCTCTATCAGAGAATAAAGCGACAGAGTATGAAAACTATGGATCATTACATGGAGGATAAAACAGTCTTGCTTCCTTAACTTTGTGTATTTCATGACAAAAGGTACCAAACTACCCACTGCACATACAGTATTTATAGATTAATGTTTTTTCTTCCCATTCTTCACTCTGGAGCTGTCTTACTGCTTGGTTTGCTTCCAAATGTCAGTGTTAGCATAAAATGGACATTTGATCAAAAAAAATGCATTCATATCTCTGTGCTGGCACTGTGCTGGAGGGCTCACATAGCTTGGCGTTGTGTGAGATTGCGTTACTTGGTCTTCTGACAAAATAGAATCACGTCCCACACGTAACTTCTCTTACAAGTATAAGTAGGTTCCACTTGCAGACAGGATTCCCATGCTCTTCACTAGAGCAGTCCAGTCATATGCTGTGAATTCATTGTGTGTAGAAATGTGAGAACTGCCAGAGGGCAAACGAGCCATGGCGGTACCATGCACCACCATCATTTTACGTATTTTTAAATGTTTCCTCTAACTGGGACTTGATCATTTCAGTCACTGTAAAGACCCTAAAATCCAGTAGTCTTTATTGTTTATTATTTTTTATTCTTTCTCTATGTCCAGAATTTTTCATACAAAAGCACTGAAAAAGTTTAAAAAAGCACAAAATTTTTTATACAAAAGCACAGAAGTTTAAAAACATGTTGATTTTTCAACAGGATTGCACTCCCATAAGGGTTATATTTGCATAATTAACTTCAATGACTTTGTCAGGATTGCAATGATGAGCATTCTCTTGTAACACCTAAGTTAAGCAAAATGAGATAGAATTACAGTTCCAGACTATACTCCACTACTTCATATTTTTATTTTCTTTTAATTTCTGAGGCAGTTCACAAACTCCAGATGTCAAATGTAAGTTATGTTTTGAACTACTAACATGTGGCTACTTGCTCTGTTCATATTTACAGGCAATTTTTGTGTCAGTTTTCTCTGTCTTTCCCATAGGTAGGCTGCAGATGTGCTTCTAAATGTCTGTCTTTTGATGTAATATATCATATTTTAATTACTTTCCGTTCTTCTTGTATTTGATTCACATATGAAAGAAATTATTGGCTAATCCCAGGTGAGATCTATAAATAACTTTTTATGTAAAAAATATGTTTTTCTTTTCAGTAGCTTCATTTTATTCTTAGAGTTGCATTCAGGTTTTTGTCAAAGCAAATAAGCGGTTTGTCTGTTAAGGAGCTGCTTTTACAAATTGAAGAAAAATCTTCCACCTCTTCCTCACCTGTAGGAAATTTAAGCATCCTTCTTTTTGCTTCAAAGTGTTTAGGAATAAATCATAAGATATGATTTTATACATATAAATGTTTGAAAAACGTATTTTGATGTAGAAAAGGACTCATGAGTCTGAAAAATGCTTTTACTATAGACATGTTTAAACCAATACTTTATGATTTTGATAATGAAGAGTTTTCTTTTCCAGTTTTCTTCCTAAAGCTTTTATGCTTGTTGAACTTAAAAATATAGGAAGAAGAAATCTGAGCAAGTGTTATCAACCAAAAGTAGTGTGGCCAGAACTTTCAGGTATTCTCTTGGATGAAATAAAATATAGTTTATGTTTCATTTTTCTGTATCAGAGAAACAATCGCAGACATTTTTGTGACACTTTTTGTTTTATTGGGTCCTTATAGCAGAAGGTAAAACCTGATGCTTGCCCCAAAATCTTTATCAAATCTTGAAGTGCATTGACGCTGTACAACTTTATCATTTTGTGTTCCAGTTTCCACTGTCAGAAAGCATCATGAGGTCTAGAGATGAAAAGCACTGAATAGCAACTAAATACTCGTGTTCAAGTTATGTGACCAATTCTCAGTATATGGCTTTATTTTTCTGCTGTTGTTGAATACACTGGACCCGTGTGTATCCACAAGATAATTTAAATATGTTTAGTAAGATGCTTTCTGTCAGAAGGAGTTTCCAAAGACACTGAATCAGCAGTCCGGGAACTGAACAAGCAAGTACATATTTTGTCAGGCTCCTGGCAAGCCTGTTCTGCACACTCGTGCATCCTTCTTGGGCCAAATATAACTGTGCGGACACAGAAATTGAAGAACATCTTGGCTTTAATCAAAGAAGCTAAACACTAGTTATAAAATGAACATTATTTCCATTTCTATTTTAAAGCTATGCATAGATTCTCTATTATACACTTAGGTATGTGTTGAGCAATAGTTAGCTATGTCGTTAATAGTTTATAATGGAATATATATGGCACCAGGAAAGCACTTAGAGTTTTGCACATGAAATCATAGTGTCTGCTTCCATAAAGTTTTAATGACACTTCTGCCCTGTCCTGCAGTGTATATGACTTTTTGTGAGGTTGTTCTCAGCACAGGAAGGGCATAAGGGACAATGAGGTAGGATTCAACCATTTTGTACATGACACAGAAGGCTAATAATGATCACAACCTTGTGTTATGAGAAAACAAAATCTCTCTGGAGTAATTACTGAACAATAACAAATCACTTTTTTTTTCCTCTGTACATGTTAAATCCACAGGCTAGGCTAACGATCTGATTAAACACAAGAAGCAGCTAAGAGCTTTTGGTGGAGACATGGTTTAAAACCTTGTCAGTTTATTCAGTTTTTGTGCTGCTTGTCTCAAACAAGATTTGTCTCCAAGAAGTCATACTCCTGAAGGAGCTGGAGAGACTCCAGTTTCTATCCCGTACTTTTTCTCCTCTCCCAAGTGGATTTTTCATATTGTGACTTACTGAGTGCTCCAAGAGACATAAGTAGTGGTTGCACTTTTGCTCAATATCTACTGTGAACTCTTGTGCTCAATGCTCATGAAAACTCCCTCTTTACTATTCAGTGAAGCCTTTTAGCCCCATAAATTTGGAGTTGTTACTCCCTCTAAGAAGCCCCAGGCTTCTTTTAGACTTCAGGACCTGGACTTGTCTTAGCCTATCTGGAGATAAGGCTTATGGAGGTTTTTGCTCATGGAGGTTTTAGCTCATTTAATGATCAGTTATCAGTTATCTGCGTAGATTTAGCTTTTGCTCAACTTTGAACAGTTGTTTTCTTTCTGTACATTCTGTAATCAATACACAATAATAACAACAAATATTTATGTGGAATGAGGGATCCATTGTCATGGAATAAAATGCAACCTAAATGAGTAAGATAAGGAATGATAGAAAACTTCCTGAAAATATGGAGGAATGGTCACTTTAAAGACTCAGAGTTACAAGCAACAGACCTATGCCCAAATACTATTCCTCACAGGAATCTCACCTGAATGAAACCTGGTTTAGTCATAATAAAGGAAGCAGAATACACAGAATGTATCCATTGTATGTAAAACCCATAAGTACATGAAAAGATTGGATGCAGCCTGGACTTTCAGAACAACTAAGAAGTGCAAGGTGTAGGGCATGTTAGTAAACACATGAAGTTGCTCTAAGCATATGTTATTATCAGGAGGATGACACTGTCAACATCACCACCAAACTGCTCCTGGCATGCTGATGATTTGCTGCAACAATTTCCCCTCCTTGAATTCTAGGCATTGGCTTAAGGAACTCAGAGGAGCAAGGGGTGAGAATAATGCCATAGAAAGGAGGAAATACATGTGAAACTTTTGAATATATATAATATTGTGTCTGTGATATATTTGGAAGTATAATCATTGCAACTAGACTAATATTTATTTCATCAGGCTTCATTCTTTTAATATTTTAGAACTTTGAATATTACCACTGGATCATTCTAACAGTGCAGAACTCCTGCATTTGCATGTTCCACTTGTCAAGAGTGTGACACTCTCTGGCAATCTATTCTGTAACTTTCATTCAAAATATTTGTAATATAAGAGACATGAATAGAACAAAACAAAACACAACAGGCTTTGAATTTATTCACCAAACATATACCATCTGGATCTTTTTAAAATAGTATGTTATTCCTGCAGGCTGGAAAAATAGGTGACTGTTCACTGGAGCAAAGCCAACAGGCCATTCAAAAATAATTGAAGCTCAATTTTGTGTCAAAAAAAACCCTAAAAAACAAACGTGTAAAGCTGATGCATGGAGAGAAGTGATTTACAAATAAGCATTTGTGTTTGCATATTTTATGAGATTTATGGGATTCTGAGAAACCTGCACATCTCCAGAGCAGACAGACCCTTCCATTCGGTGTCAGAAGACAAATATTCAACATTGTCAAAAGACAACTCATCTTCCTATTTTTTTGTATAAATGGTTTCTTGACAAGCTAGAACATGATGCTTAGCTCTTTATCAGCTTAAAAACCATTAAGCTTTTTTTTCTCCATCTCAGTTAATTATTTTTCCTTTACAAGCTTCGTTAGGATTTTTTTCCTTTTTTTTTTCTTCAAAGTTAATGGAAATTTTAATTTTTTTTTTACAATTTCATACCCAGAAATGCAGGCAATATTCCAAGTAAGGCTGTATGGCAGCTAGAAAAAGATAATCCTTCACTTTCAGAAATGAAATCTGTGAGTGAGTAATTAAAATTTGTTTTGCCAGTTTTTGTACCTAAAATACTGTAAGATCATGTAAAATTAGTTAATGAATCTCACACACTGATTACTTTCCAGATATCTTTCTTCTTTTAGATTTTTCAGATAGGGGAATCAGAATGTAATTATATTCTTTTCTAGACTGTGCAATATTGGCATTCCTCATTCTTCATTCCATTTCCCTTTCCTCACAGTGAAGATTCTTTGTCATACCTCAAGTGATTGAAGGTAACTTTTTTTGCATTGATATTAGAATTTATGGCTTTTGGTGGTGGTGGCAACTTGCTAGCACTACTGGCTTTTATAATCCTTATAACTTCCTGTATGCTATTTATATCATGTCAAATATATAAAGTCTAAGGAACTTCTGAACAGCCATCAGTTACAGCAAGAAATTTTATAACAAAGGTCTTATAGGCTGTGGGAAGTTGACATAAGTCAGAATGGTTGTATCAGAAAATAATTTGGTTAAACTTTCCCTTTCTTAAGTGGAGAAAGACAAGATATTCATAGCTGTCATAATTTGTTGCTATTGTTTCTTAAATCACACAATGGGAATCAACTGCCAGAGCTCTACCTGTTCTATTTGTCTTTTCACTTTCACATACGTTGTATGTATGCTCCCTAAAAAAAAGTGAAGAAAGCCTTTTAAATTATTCTTTAGGTAGAAGTTGTGGCTAATAACATTATTACAATTGAAGAGACAGCAAACCAGATGAGGGGCCACTTATGCCTGGGAAACTTAAGTATATTATTAAAGGAATTGTGAATTTCAGTTTATTTCTCAATAATTTGCTTGTGATTGTGCCTTCCATCAAGCAAAAAAACGGCCTGCAAAGAATTAAATCACAATAAACTAAGAACCACTTCTCTGACCTTCCCATCTGACTTTCAATCCATATCTTCCATTTAAATAGGAAAATAGCAACCTGGTCTAACTAAGATAAAGAATACACTGTAGCAGATTCCTGGAATAGAAAGAAGACAACTATGGTGTTTGCCACAGGCATATGAAATAGATAAAAGAAAGATAAGCATTGTAAAAAAAGATGGACCATAATGAATATATGGGAATGAAGAAAGGAAATGGTTTGTTTTCTTTCCCCCAAAGTAAAAGGGAAAAAACTTTTTCAAGAAGAAGAAAACAGTTTTTCTTGAGAAGCAGGAATCTGGTATGTTTCCTCAGTCTTAATAAAGCACTTAGGCAGAGGGAGCTCTCTGACACTTGAAGGGAGCAGAGACTGAAATGTTTTCCTTTTGACACAGAGTCCTACAATAGTGAGGTTTTTTATTTAATAGGATGCAGGGTCATTTCCCGTGGGCTGTTTAGTGGACCTTTGTAGCTTCAAAATGTGATTCTTTCCTCAGAAGGGCCTAAAGCTGATTATTAACCATGATTCATAAATTCTTCAGAAAGCGATCAAGTTAGGTTTATGAATTCAAGGGACAGAATGCAGCTGTCTACTTTCTGCCTGTAAATACCAAGAAGCATTGTAACTTAGAGAAAAATAACATTTTTAAGTTGATTTTCCTTCCTCGTTGTCCTTTTCCAACAAGAAAACAGCTGTTTACGTGAATTCTTGGTACTTGCACAGGGAAGAAAAGGGAAAAGAATGAAAAAACCCCATGTATTTCAATTTCTTATTTCTGAGTTAGTTTTCTGAAACATTTGTCAGTTTCATTTGTCAGTTTCAAAGAGTCAACTCAAAACAGTGGAAGCGTTGCAACTGTTCACTGAATGAAATCAATTCTAATTCATGATCTAATCCAAACAATGATCCAAACAATGACCCAAACAATCCATGATACTGTCTTAAGTGTATGGTACAGTACAAATACATGGAGGAACACTAATAGAAATCCTCTAAGCATCATTACCACACTGAAGGAAGACTTTTCCCAAGGCCTGTGGATGTTCTTTTTCTCTGGGGTAGACCTACAGATTTGTAGGCAAAATACTCTAAATAAGTAAATTCTGGGCAGAATGTATTGACTCCTGCACATTTTCTGCTATTTTTACTTTTCCAAAGGTAGCAACTATGAACAAGACATATCAAAGTCCTACTTATATCACCAGATATGACCGTAATGCACAAAGGCACAAACTCAGAATATTCTGTGAATCTGTGAAAATGTTGTTAGGATGCATAGCAGTGCTTCTGGTTTATACTGGCAAAACCCTTTTGTTATATGTAACTTAGTGGAAGTCTTGTTAGTATTTAAGCTGGCTGGCTTGTTTTAAGTATTTGGTCCAATGCTTATATGAACTCTGATCCTCCTTTGGTTGAAATCAGCTAGGGTACTTATATTAAATCCATATACGACAGTAGTTCAATTTACAGTGAACTTTATATTTAAAGTTCAATTAAGATTATAATCTTTTTTACCAGTAAAAAAACACTTCTGTCGTGCAAAATAAAGTCTAAGGGCATATAACAGGTATTATTCTCTAAATAAGTCATATCATATTTTTTTCTTTGAACTGGTGATATTAGCATCTAAGTTACCTATTTGAATAAGACAATTCCATTTTCCCATTTAAGACTAAGCTGTGGATTCAGTTCTTTTTTATTTGGCAGACATTTTATATTTAGTTGTTCAAATGAGTAAAGGAAGGGAGGGAGGGACAAGAGTCATTTTCTTTGTCAAACATCTTATTCTTGGATTTTTTTTCCTATTTCAATTAATATTTTGATAAAATTCTTTTATTTAAAATTTATTTATTGTCTTTTTAACAACAATTTATTTATAAAAATTACAATCAGTTTGTGGAAATCCTTTACAAGCAAGCTGTCCTGACTGGGGGAGAAGGGAGCAAATTGTAAAGATGTGTAGTATGTATGTGCCTATTTATGATTGTAGATGGGCTGCATATGTTATCTATAACTTTAAGGTAATTCTACTTAAAACTTTCTATTTTATTGTGTTCTCAGAAATATTTATTAATATTATGAAATAGAGTCATATTTTTGTGGAAATATTTTGTATCTCTTATGCTACCTTAGTAAATTGTGCTTTGTCATTCATAAATGGTAGTTTTTACTAGATGGTCATCAACTTTTAAAATAATTTCCCCTTCTCTTTTCTCCCCTAATCTGTATAAGAAATCCACAAATCCACAAAGTTTAGGATTCAACAGAGGAGACACAATAAATTCAAATGAAGGTATTGATTCCTGAGAGATGACAGGACAGAAAGTAGCAGATGTCCAGCCTTGCTGTATCCGAAAATGTGCCCAGAGTTCCAGCAGTAATTACTGAACTGTAAACAACCACCTTATATGGAGGATTGAGGTCTGGGCCATTAAGGCAATCACTGCTGAATTCGGGTTACTTTAGCTTGGTTTCAGGTTGGTTTTTTTCACCCTATCAGACTAAATGAAGAAAAAAAAAAAAAGAGTTAAAGGTATTCAGAAGCAGCACAGGTTAATTATAGTTTTATTGATATAAGGCTGGCAGTCTCTGGCAGGGGGATGAAAAAGACAGGCTAGTGTAGCAATTACTTAATTAATTTCCCTGCCATGTGGTTAAACTCCAAAGCTTTGGACTCAAAAATGTTTTTTTCCCGTGTTGCCTTTGTTGAATTTGGGGCAGAAAGCGAACATAACTGGATTTACGTTCTGTTAAATCATTTCAAGAGTCTCCTCAAACAGAATGAATCTCATAGACTTTGATATATAGGTAGAGAATACTTGAAAATGAGGAGTCTTAGAGTGTATCACCCTCATAGCAGAACTCCATGATTTCTTGATGTTTGTGCTTTGTGCTTACAGGCCTGTCCATGAGGTGCATAGCCTCCAAAATATTTCCACCCATTTACTTTATACTCTGCTATCTAGCAACCTTAATTATTTCTTCCTACCTAGGTGTATTCTATCTTTTCCTATAAGGTACACTTAAAGAAACAGTTTCTTCCTGCATTCCTGGAATTGAATATTTCTCTTCTCATAGAAGAGAAATTCCTTCTCTTCTATGCTTATACTGCAATAAATCAATGGAGAATCCAGACTGAAGAGATTAAATATTACTTCACAGAAATATTAGCTGGTAAAAATAATTAGACTTTGATTCATGTAATTTATTATAGTCTCACATTCTCCATCCCATCTTGATAGCAAAGCTGCCAGTTAAGATCACACTGGAAGATTGCTGCAGTTTTTGCTGTTATTACTTGATATTAAGCTTGCATTTTGTTATTATTTTTGCTGGTTTTTATTAAACTAAAATGCTATTAATTATTTATTAAACTAAAAACTATTAAACAGTATGTTTGAGTGTGGCTTGACCTTTGTGCTGTCCCACACATTCTGCATAAGTATTTGAAGTGTTATATAGCATGATTTTCAGAGGAGGCCGAGGGAAGGTATAGGAGGGAATTGGGAAGCTGCAGCTTGGTTGTTCAAAATTAATATCATCAATGAAGTGGGAGACACCCGGAGGTTTTTTTTTTGTTTTAGTGTGCTCTTCTCCAGGCTGAACAAGCCGAGTTACTTCAGCCTCTCTTCATATGGGTAAGGGCTTCTATAGACTTGGAGGGGGGAGACTAGTGTCTACAAGGAACCCAGGTAAAAACTAACTCCGGCTGTAGCTTTAATAGCTGGAAAGGTAGGTAGATGTCCCACTTTTGAACATCCCATGCCACTGAAGATCCTTTCTCTTCTGATATAATTTTGCTAATCTCTTGACTCATTTTGATAAACAGGTCAATCTGCCTCTGTGCCTGAACCCCTTTCTGTTCCTTATGCCAATTTTTGTCCTGCTAGATCCCTGTAATTTCTCAGCTGTGGACATCTGAGAAATGTCCACAGCAACTGCTGTGCAACTGCTGTTTTGTCCTTCCCTTCATGTACATTCCATGTCCAAATATTTCTACTACTAGTAGATCCCTAAATCTCCCTCATATCTCGCTTGTAATCCCTGGTGCAGCTATGAGCTCCTACTAGTTTCTTCATCCAGCAAAGTCCATACTTCTTTAACTTCATCAGCTCCTACACTGACAAAATGTAGAAGTGTAGATATATATCTCATATACCAAAGTTTCCTACAAATGATGACTAAGACACTGTTCCAATGTTCCAGGATCAACTTACCCTCCTCCACAAAAAAAAAAAAAAAATAAAACCCAAAGAAGCAAACAAACAAAAAACCCCAACAAAATCTAAGAAGGAAAGCAGATGCAATTATGATAGTCTCAGGAGAACCTGACTAGAAAAAATGTGCCATCATTGACAAGCACAGGAATCACACATCAGATGATATGATTAACTCAATTAATTGGATTTCTTTCATTCACTGCTGGCACTTACAAAATATTCCTATACTTTTCATCACTATATCTTCAGGAAATATAAAAAGCATTGAGAAAGCAGAATTTTCTTCCAAGGTGGATTGAAGCTGGCAATGGACTTTTGAAGAAATTAAGCCGCAGACTTTAAAAAGATCCTGTAATCCATTTATACAGAAAGAAGATCTACCAATTCATCTTATGGTTTCTCTGAGATTTCTATTGAGATTTCTTAGAATGTGTCAAAATTCTCCCCAAAATCCCATAGCATTATACATGATGTATTTGGGTACTAGTTGGGTAGAAAGGATGTTCTCTATAAAAACTAGTTAAATTTTAGCATATGGACATATTGATTCTTTTCAAGTTTCAAGTATTTTGGTGTTAATGAGACATTTTCATCCTTAGTGCCAGTAAACATAAATATAACAACCTTGTTGCCTGATTGTTACAAAGTGTGTCTTCTTTCTGAAGGAATGCAAGCCTACAAGTGAGCAGCAGGTAAACAGCTTTTCTATAATGACAATTATTTCCATTGTTTCTCTTTTGTAAGCTGTTGGTTTAACAGAAAGACCACATTGTAGAGAAAAGATATATATTACGCAACTGTTAACACCAGCTAAACTGCTTATTACATGTACTTAAAATTTTAAAATAAGATATTATCATGAAGATTTTCTTGGGAATCCTGTGGCAAAGGCATAAAGTCTAGGTAAGAAAACTGTAGAGAAATATCCTAAGCAGAAAATATCATGTGTAGATCCATGAACCCCTAGTATTAAAAGAAAAGTAATACAAACTAGACTTTAAGGCACATTTGAAAATAGAAACAAAAATGACAAGCAAACAAATTTGCTTATTAGTAACTCTGTAGAAAATTCTGAATATTAAATTCAGAGGCATTTTGATGTGGTCTATCTCTGGGTGATCTAAGTTGCACTAAGGAAAAGAAACCCTTTACAAACAGTTGCAAAATAATCGAGCTTTTGAAAATTAGCACTAAAATTTTCTTTAGAAAGTTTCCTGTGTAGATCCTACAGGTTTAATTTCATTCGTAGATAATGTCCATATTTAATATATTAGAATTTTTGAAAAGTTGATATTCCTGAAAAGTAGAACATTAATTGAAAAGTTTACAAATGTCAGAAAAGAAATTGATTTACTTATTTTTTAAAAGAATAAGGGTTTGATGGGCTTTTTGTTTAGTGTTTTCAGAATTCCATAAGTTATGAATTCCTGCATTCCCTCCAGGTCAATCAAATCATACCTAATGATGTATTCTAACAAATGAGTAATCATAAAAATAGGAAAAGTTGTAAGCCTGTACTTTGAAACACTGTGTTTTTAAAAGTTAGCAGTAATGTTGTTCTTTTAAAAGACTGCATTTTCAGACAATGATGATAATAATAATAATAATAATAAATCTTAATAGCTTTTGACAAAAAATAGAAAAATATATAAAGTTGTACTATGAAAGAAACCGTAGACTTTAGAATAAAATACTTGACATCTTTTTAGCATTTGTGTTTCGCATCTGGGTCCTGATCCTGCAAAAAAACCAATTTCTGTTATGCAAGTGGACTTCTAAACTGTAAGCCTAGGCTGTAAAATTGACATTGTGCTATCTACTTTGCAAGGGTTTGGCCCCAAATGGTAGAACTTTGCCAGAGATTTCTTCTTTAAATAGATTTATGCGAAATGTCTGCTTTTGTCTTCCTACAAATTTGAGATTTAAGCTCATAGATCTGGGGAAGAGAAGCCAAGCTATTCTAGTCTAGTCTGAACCACAGCCAAAGGAGAGGCTCAGATCAAAGTATTTGGATTTGAACCTTAGCTGTATGTATGGGGGGTGCGTGTGTGTCTATGTATGTATTTATATTTATACATTGCAGGAGTCCAGATGTGTGATTTAATCTCTTCATGCATTGTATGACTTTATTTGCAGTCCACAAGTCATCTGAATGATGAGCTGAGAATTTATTTAGATATTGAAATAAATTCTAAGCCCCAGTGATTTTTTCTGCATCTACAGAAAATATGTGAAAGCCACAGTGTCTGATACTTATATGGAATTTAAACATACAAAACATGAAATGCTACTAGTTTGTGATGCAAATTGATCTACAAAATGTTGGGGTTTTTTTTCTTCCCAATATTCTTAAATCTATGCTATATTTTATGAACCACATCTGAAAAGTGAAAAGGTAAATGGCTGGAATATATGTATAATACAATGCTACTCATTATTAACGTGAAGCAAAAGAAGTGAAAATGGAAAAGATTTTTTATTGTTGTTTCTTCAAAAGTAAAAATATTGAACATTGTAGAGTTTCTATTATTTAGCTTGCGTTCATTTGGGCACTTCAAGCTTCATAATTTCATAAAAGGAGATAATAAAACTCCATCATGTTTTGATCTTTATATTTATAAACTATGATCCCCGGCTAAAATATAAAAATATAACAAGTGTGATCTTCTCCCCCCCACCCTTTAACACTGAATGTAAATGCACCCACTGTACATTTTAAGATCAACCTTGGAACTCAATTTAAATTCTAGCACATTCAAACTTCTTAAAAATATAAGTTCCATTCAAATGGGAGTTTTTCACTGCCCACAGAGCTCTAATCAAAAGTAGAGCTGTATAGAATGGTTTAAATTTAATCCAAATCTCAGAGAATTTCATGAATCTGACTATTCAAGCTTTACATGACTGGGCTCATAAAAGTTATTTCTGCTTTTATGCATGATAGGTTGTGAGTTGCTGCTGCTTCTCAGCCTCACAACAAATGCCACAAACTAGAGTTCATCTCTGCCTTCATGCATTTTTCATAGCTGCAGCTAAAAAGTAAAACTGTACTGATTGATAATAGTTAATGAATGTGTCAGCTGTTAGTGAATGTTTTCCAGAGGTTTCCACTAGTTTGGGTCACAGGGAGTTGAACTGGATAACTGATTATCCATAAAGATCACATTAGTGTATTAAAGAAGAATCAAATACTGACCTCACACACACACACACACAGACAAAATTCATTATTTTTCCCATTAGTGATGTTCCTGAACACTCTATAAGCATTATTTTACACTTTTTCTCAATTGTAGATATTTTCTATGTTTCTTCTTTCTGGGGTAAAAATATAGTGGCCTGTCTATTCTAAATGTGTTTCCTATTGAGAAATTAACATTTTAGGCTGAATTATACCTTTTTCCTCCTTTTTCTTTGTTTGGTTGGTTGGTTGGGTTTGGTTTTTTTTTTTTTTTTTTTTTTTGTAATAATGCCAAAGATCTTCACAGACACAAAATGTGTGGAGTTCACTTTATGAAAACTGGCATATTTGGCCAGAATAGTGTTATCATATTTCTATAGATAATTTCTTTTTCTAGTTGTCTTTGTAAAATGAATACAGGGGCTACACTATCCTTTTTCTTTCTGTTGATACTTAATGAGTTACTTTATAACAATAGCAAAAGTGTTTGTTCCTTCATGACAGGACCAATGTTTCTCATTTCTCAGAAGGTGCCATTTGGAAGCAAGTATCCATAGTTTAGGTTAACAATTACATTCCTAATAGGAAAATGTCTGAAGGAAGAGAGTACCAGAGTAAGATATATTCGCTAGAAATACAGACATACGTTTTGAGAAATGGTTAGCCAAAATTGACAAGCAAACCTGCATCAAAGAGAGCAGTTTAAGCTCTTCCCAAGCAACCATTTCTGTCTGCAAGCAAACACAGGAGAACATAACACCATCACTTATATTTGGAATTACATTATTAGGGCATTCACAAAGTAAGGCATGGCAAATAAAACACCATTTTCTTATTTTGCAGGCTTCCAATGCAATTTTATTGTTTTGAAATTGGGTCAGGTGGGGGAATGGGGTGGTTTACTCCACTTGAACCATTCTACACAGCCTCTCTCGTTCTGTGTTGGGACATGATCCTTGGCTAGTGCAGAGCTCACTGGAGGCCACATTGCAGCTTCACACTCTGCTCTTGCCTCTCACTCCAGATGCTATACAAGATGAGACCATAGAGACAGCAATGAAGCTTATCACTGTATTACAATTTCAACGCCCAAAATAAAGGAGAGGGCAAGTTATTGCCTGAATATTACCTGTTGTCAATGAATTAACAGAGACTGTTGACTAAGAAAGCAAGATCTCTAGTTTAGCATGTTCATCTCATGCCTCGTTTCAGTCCCCTTGTCCATTCTAGACCTGTCTTTTTGCTAATATATGTCCCTTGATAGTTGCATGAGAGTCCTCCTTTTCTCGTCAGTGGTATGAGAGCCTGGCAAAACCTATTTAATTTTGGAACTGCTGTCACCTAGCCTTTTGCAGAGGTCTGCAGGAAAGTATCATAGAAGCAAAAGAAAATTTTACTATCACCAGAAAAATTAGGAAAGAGGCAGAAGCTCTAGTTCTCCTATCACTGCAAAGAAACCTTTGGCTTAATATTCAATAAACTACTATGAAATTCCACACTTTAAATTTCCTTAAGCATTTTATAAAAATATTTGTCTACTTTTATGCCACTTGGGAATATCTCAGGTCAATGCTTGACAAGATACATAAGATGCTGTCACTCAAATATTACAACCATTTTAGGATAATATTTTGCTGAGAACTAGACTTCTGCTACAAGTCTACTTTCAGCAAGGAACTTGGTGCAAGCGAAGTGCATCAGTAGGCTCTTGTATTTCTCTTATGTCTGTTTTCAAGTGGGTTGTTAAACAAATGCAGTCTCTGCTGCGCGTATAGATTACAGCTTTCTGAAAAAAGAGCCATAACACTCTAAGTATGTACCATGGATCTGCAGGAAGAGCCATCCACACATTGATTCTGAATTTAATTACATAAATCAAATGTCATGTCAAGTATTTGGAGTGATTTTGGACAGAAGCTTCTGACTTTGTTTGTCAAAAAATATAGTTTGCACATTTCAAAATTGTCCCCAAGATTGATTCAATAGGTGATTAATCCAAAAAAAAAAAATCTGGAAATTCATTTTCAAATCATGCTTCTGTTTCAATGCAACATCTCAAATAACAGCCCAGATTCAGAATCAAACAGAAGCTTAATGCAATTTACATGGTATAGCTCTGAAAGGCACATTCTGTATGCATATTTGACCTTGTGTCTTGAACTGTGTTAACCTAGCATTGTGGCAGTGTCTTACAATACTTGAAGCATGCAGCAGGAAAATGGGGAATACTTTACTTTTTTAGTTTGAGGCTTTTTCTCCAAAATGAATGTGAGATAATAAGAAGGAAGACAGAATTAATTAACCTGTTCATTAGCAGGTTTGAATATAAAATCTATGAACTCCTACACCTCCAAACTTACAATTATGGATTATCTAGAATGGTTTGGATCAGTCAAAGAGTCACAGCCAGGGACTATGAAGGAATTTCTGGAGCAACTGAAATTTTTTCTCTGTAATTAAAAACACCCCCCATATATCCTGAGGTACATTCATGTGTCACCTAGTGAAGACTATGAGTTTTAGTGTTTTGAACATGAGTAAAATCTACCCAAGGTAGGCTTAAAAAATGTTTCTGGAAGGTTTTTTACCTCAGATCTTTTAACTTCTTGAAGTATGACAGAATGGTTGAATGTCTAAAGCCTGTGGAGGACAACTAATGGAGCAGATATTTTATCACCTGAAATGTCTGGATTGAAATATGATTAGTAATCTGGTGTGTTTTGATCATATCGTGTGGAATTTGGAGGTGGAGTGTTGAGACTCCTGTGAGACTCAAACTGTGAGAAATGCCCAGCTGAAGAAAGAAATTACTTTCTAATTTTCACTTAAATTCCACTATTTCTCACATATTAATTTGCAATATTTGTGGCTGAGTATCCACCTAATTTACTTGATGTGTTTTTCTCATTCCTTTTCCAATTTACATACATTACTGTACCTCATTTGAAACTGTAATTTGAATCTTCTGCCTATACCAATTAGCATTAATTTATTGATGTATGCAGACAAAAGAAGCTTTCAGATCTTTTTGGAAATAGTGACTTTACCTCAAACTAGAATATGCAGTAAGAGTTTGTATTAATAATGTAATAGCAAAACTGGCCTGTTTAGTTGGTTGATATCCTTTTTGATAGGGCTGGAATTCTTTGGAAAACAGATTTTCTTTTATTCATAAGTAGATTAATAAAGCTACTACTGAAATGCTACCTGACTCTCCTGAGTTTTCCATTGCCTCTTACAAGCATGGCAGTAAAAGGTCAAAATGAGCAACTAAATAAAATTACTATAATTAGCTCAGTCCATAAGAGTTATGGTCAGGGAGGTAGAACAAAGAATAGAATGATTAATACACAGAAAGAAGTAAATCTCAAAAAGGGCTGAAGCTTGGTACCACTGGAAAGAGACATTTGTCCCCTTGTTAAACACAAGCAAATGTTATTGCTAAAAAATACAGAGTGGAGTTCTATGCTCTCTGCCAGAAGCAGAGCTTTATGTCTGAGAGGAATCCTGAAGAAAGCAAGCAATGTCTTAGGATATCAGATGGGCAAACATCACTGCAGACACCAGAGATCAAGGATGGTTGTGACAACTTTTAGAAGATTCTCAAAAAAATGGTGTATATAAGACGGTCTTTAAAAATGTAATAAAAGTTCAGAATTGTTTTGAATAAGCAATACATTATGATGCCTCTGTTGTTATTGGCCAATAAAGGATAGATTGATGGTCAGAAGAAATAAGCTTAGTATTGATGACAACAACAGTCAGGAAAATGAAAATGTTGATGATAAGTAGCCTAATGATTTCTGATGGAGTATGTCAAACTGTCGCTGTGAAAGTGCGTGTAAATAAATGTCTAGTATGTTGAAGTTTCCTCACTTAGGACATGGAATCTGTCTATATAATAAGACATCTCTAGTTTTATGGGAATATTTGTAGTCCTAGAACTGTCTATTGTCTTTAGAGTGTCTTTGGATTAGATCCTGTGAACATGCTTTTAAGTATGCATTTGCATGACCATAGAACCACAAAATAATTCAAGTTGGAAGGGACGTCAAGAGGTAATCCAGTCCAACTTCCTGCTCAGCAGGAGGGTCAGAAGAGTCAGCAATGAGATCAGATCATCTTGTTCAAAACTGTGTATCCAGCTGTGTCTCCAAGGCTGAAATCCTCCCTGTTCACTATATTTCGCTATCCTTATATTCAGTTGAAATCTCTCATACTGCAATGCAAGTCTATTGGCAAACAACAAAATAAATGTAGTATAATGAATATTTATATATCTATATATAGATATATCTTTTTTTTAGACTAAGAGAAGAAATCAATGGACTTATCAGATAGATCTAAGTAATGCAGAAAATATCAGAACACATTTTGAAGGAAAGTATAATAATACATAGAGGTAAATAAAAAATGGGAGAAAAAGAAATACGTATTAAGAGAAGGCAGATTGTTTCAAACTATTTCTTCTTTAATTGATTGAATAATTGTTTTTCTACACTAGAAAAATATCATAGATCTCATAAAAATAATATGTAAGGAAAGCTCAGATATTCTCCTGGAAAAGAATTATTAGTCAAGAATCATAGAGACAATCTGATGTAATGCTAAATAGGAAGCTGCTCATTAAGATGATAGGGATTATAATTAAATCCTAAAACAAGTAATCAGCTTGCTAACAGGTAAACCAGACTGTCCTGGAAGGGAAAATAATGGTCTGGCACAAAGATGCTTGACAATGTTTTCATTAAAGAAGTCAGTGCTAAAAGTTGGACCCTGGTGACGAAAATTCTTCTGACATAACATATGGCGATGTTATCAACAGAGAAAAAGATTTGAGTACAGTATAGAGAGAAATAGAGTGTGTCTGCATTAGCATTTTATTTCAGGGCAGGAGGGAACTTGTGACGTCAGTCACAAAATCCTGATTTTCCCCACTTGTTGACCCGTGGCTCAGAACACAAATGTCTCAAAGAGCAGCTGGAAGATGTTTCCTGCAGTATCAGGAAACGTACCTGAAGCTCTTTAATCATGAATAGCTTCATTGTACCAGACCAAACCTCTTATACCAGACCAAACCTCTTATACCAAAATGTGTGGACATCATGTCCTTAGTAACCAGCTACTCTGCTCTACAGATCCACCCATACTTAACCATGCTGTTCAGTAATGTAGACTTATAATGTAGATGTAGACTTGTTGGCTGCTTATTTATTTATTTTCTCTATGGAGTTATAAATTATGCATTCTTGTTAGGTAGAATTACACTGAAACCTAGGGCCCAAGACAGTATATATCATATGGCCAGCCAAGTGGTCACTACATAGGATCAGACTAGACAAGTCTGAACTAAAGCCTCTGGTATGTGTCTTGGGTAGATAATGTGGTCTAAGCACAAAATCTTTGTGATACAGATCCACCACTACTGTACAATTTTATTTTCTGAAGCAGGAACAGCCTTTGAAACACTTGGAGCTGGAATAGCAGAAACTTACACTGTAGGACGGGGATTTATCAGTTGGCAAGCAGTGAGAAGTAGAAACTTTGGTTATATTATTTCATCACAGAATGGTGTAAGAAAATGAAGTGATGTGACTGGAAAAAAAGTGTTTGTGTGAGTCAACATTTTTTTAAGTTTATGTATAAATCACAAAAACATAATAATAATGCCTTTATACTAGAAGCTGAAGAACATTTTCCAAGACTAAAATGTTTTTAAATGTTGCGAATTTTTTACCTATGTTCATAATATTACTTGGAACATCTGAATTCTGAACAATATTTGCTCCTCATGCTAAACATTTACAATGTCTTAATTTGAGAAGGAAAAACTGAGATTCTCAGAATCATGTTATTTCTTTTCTTTGACCCAAAATACAAATAATTTAGGAACACAAAATAAAACCCCATTGTTACATTTCAAATTTCTATGGAATACTGATAAAATAATGTTGATATGAATCTATTTATATATATATATATAATCATCCAGCTGTAAATCTTCTGAAAATGAGGGACTGGAATCTATCAACTCTCTCTTATCTGTTCATCAGTTTAGAAGAAAGAAAAAAAAGGATGGCAAGTTGCATTTACAATGTATTTTTATATTATTATTACATTATTTGTGGCAATATACACTATACATTTGTGCTAATTATCATATTCTCTATGATTTTCTTCAATTTTTCTCAAGATATTTATTCTGAATACATTTGTATACCTTACAAGAAACAAGCTTGATGCTACATCTTCATTCAATCTATTACTTGATTTAAAAAGTAAACTAAAAGGAACCCTAAGGAAATCTTATCTAAACCCCCTGTTATTATATAATCAAGTATGTGGAGTGCCTTGTGCTTTCAGGAGAGGCAGAGTTGCATTGGTCATGAAAATACTGAACAGACATTTTGGTAATGGTTATTCTTGAAGAAGAACATTTTCAGAATCTGCTCTGTATCTCTATTTCTTTGTCTTCCCAATATGAAATTTAGTAAATATCATAGAAATTTTGACACATATGAGGGGAAAATGTTCTTCAGTCAGACTGTTCCATGGTATCTGCTAATTACTAAATATCTTGCTTGTGCTTTGAGGCAGATACTTTTTCCGAGTTCTGGATTCATCTGTTTCCTTCCAAAAATAGTAGTACAATGATTCCAAGAAAACCTTAGTGCAGCATTATGAGCACTATTCATATTGTATCACTCAGTACTAATCACCAGGTGCTTCTTTAGGCCCTCATCTTTTAAAGATGTGATCATCTGCTCAATTTTATATTCTGTGAATTCTTCATTAAAGGCAAAGGGCTTCTCACTGAGATTAAAGGTAAAAGAAAGTTAGTCTTTATGAGATGTCTTTGGAACTGCTATTATTAGCTTTGATTTATGTATTGTCTATTTTTAAAAAATTAAAATTTAATAAAAGGCAATATTTGATTATAATTTTTGAGTCTTAATAGAAAACTACTTTGCCAGTAATTTAAATAATTCTTGAAATATAGCAAGCTAATAAAATCAGTACTATGTTAAATACTTGGGTTTGATGTAATTTCAAAATTATTAGCTGAAATGTAGTTCATTTGCTATATTTCATGATTTTAGAGAGATATTTTGTATTCATCTGTTCATTGCTATTTTGTTTTATCAGACAAAATTTTTAAACCAATTATAGACCAATTAATGATTCCAAATATAACTTACAGCAAATATAGGAGCATTATTCCAAGCTTTATGTAAGGCTGGAAAACCATTGAAGATTGATCCTACTATTATTGAGAGGTGTAAATTTTATTAACTTCAACAGTAGTGAACCTGGACCTTGGACAAGAGGTTTTGTCAGCTTAGTTCTAGCCAGTATTTATACTGCAGAAAATATCCTTCCATTTCCCCAGTCTGCCTTATACATGTGCCACATGCTGTACTGATGTGCATCCAAAAATAATAAAACACTCAAAACGTGAAAGGAAGAAACTATTATGCATAAGTCATTGCAAGTACAAAGACAATTTTGTATCATGGGATGGTGTCCAGAAACATACTCAAAGTGAGGAAAGAGCTTTCTTTCTTCAAAAACAAACCTGAATCTTAATTTAAGCAATGTTTAGATCAAGTTATTTTCTTTTCTTTATTTTCCTTGAATGGTTTCATTTCCGTCATTATAGAGGGATTGGATTTTGTTTCATTTTTTCAGTCGCTATACTATTTACAGATTTTGCTCTTATTTACGATGAAGCAAAATTTCTCTTAAATGTTTCCAGGCCCAAAACTAAAAAAAAAAAAAAAAAGAAAGAAATTCTCTTTGATTATCTTGATCTGAGAAACTCTTCTGCTGGCAAATAATTCCCTTTCTCTTATGTTTTCTTACAGAGCCAAAGGACGTGGTAGGTTCTGAACTCCCTAGACCTTCTCTGCTCTAGAGAAGTTGCTCATCCCACAATTGCAACATGTGGTAAGCAGGTGGGAAACCAGTTTTTAGCTGCATTTTGTTGGGGGAAAAATATCTACTTTCTGTTCTGTTCAAACCAATTCACTTCCTACAAATTAGATATTCTTTGGACCAGAGAATGAAAGGGAATTTCATCTTCAGTAAAGGCAGAGTTCAGCTAGCAGATGGAAGAAGTAGTTTTATGTTCCTCAGCATCGCACATCTCAGATGAGGACTGACACTGTTTTCTGGAAAGTTAAATACTATTTCTAAACAAATGTATCTCCTTTATTGGGCAAGTTATATTCTATTTTGGCAAATGTATAAAGAAAACCCAAAGGACAAGGGGGAGTAGTCAGCCTAGGAGATGAATCTAAACTGCCCCCAAAAGGGATACTTCTGAACCTGCCAAAATTTTAAGCTACCTGCACAAGCAATATGTATTGAAAATTGTATGTTTTGCATCCAGAAGTTTGTAAACTTTAAACAGGTAAGTGTTGTTCAGGAAATATCTGCTCATGTATCAAAAAAAAAAAAAAAAAAAGGAAATGTACAATATTACTCATTTTGACATAGTATTCTGAAAAATCTGATAAAATATGTTATGTTAATGTAAAATATGTTTTAAAGTAGTGAAATACAAACTAAAGTAAATAATAAAGTCATAAATACAAATATTTTCCTGAAGAATAGAGATGAAGAGAGTGGAAACTCTGTTGTGGTCATATTTAAACCAAGACTTCAAACATTACTCATGTTTCTCACGTAATTGAGAAGCAATACTTTCTCAGAGAAATTAATCTCTTTTAAAAAATTACAAAGAAGTTACAGTTCTGAATGGAGAAAAATAAAATACAGAATAAGCTTAGACAGGTTTCCTTCTATTTCCTCATCTTGTCTGACACTGAATCTGATGGCATGCAAACATATTTCCTTAAGGCACCAGAAACTACATAAAAGAGAAAAATTAAGGTACTTAGAAGCTCTCCACTGGGATGGCACGCATTTCTCATTGGTTATTGATTCCATTGATAACTTCTATAGATAAAATCACAGAAGTTCATAAAAAGGTTCTGATGTTCAAATGTTGCAGTATGGAGCATTTTACACATTGAAAATGTATTCACGTTCTCACACTCATATTTAAAGTATTTTTTTCCTCTGTTTCCCTAAGTAATTCCTGCCCTGCCCTGTTGCTGTATTTGTATCTGCAGTGAATAAAGCATCACCACTCTCATTTGGTTATTTCTCCTTTCACTGGCCCTGCCAATGCCAATCCAAAGTGAAAAGAGACCCAAGATTTAGAACAGTCAGTGGAGAAAATACAAGCCAAACTTTGTGAAACAAAAAGTAGTGAGAGGATTTTATCAGAAGCATTTAATATCAACTTCAACATCTAAATATTTTTCAAAGCATCACATTTCCAAGGTCATGCAAAGGTCTTGGCATTTTGGCAGGTTTTATTGGGTAGTGTGGGTGGAAGCTCGCAGCAACCCACACAGCAACACAGGGGTAATGGAGCAGCCTTCTGCCTGCCCTGCAGGGCACAGTTTTGCAGTATTTAATCAAAAAGGTCCTCAACTTCTTTCAAATTCCAGGCCAGATCCTGCCAAGTAACAGCATGGAAAAGAAGCAGGGTTATGGCAAGAGCTGAAGGTCCATGGGATCAAAATTTAGAGAGGTCTGTAGGGGTGCTGGCACCTTGCCCATCAGCCACGGGTGCAACCTGGGTGCCCACACTGGGTGCAGCATGGAGACGGCTGCGCGGGCTGTTTTGCCCAGGCTGCATCTGCCCGGAGATGAGGCTGCAAAATTGTTTCCTTTTGAATATTTTAAGCCTTTGGAAAGCTTCAATAGGTTGTTATTTCCTTCTGCTTCTAGTTAGCCCATACAGTTGTGCTGTTTTGATGTGAGCTGACTTTGTGAGGTCAGGCGGGTTAAATGGTATTTGATTAAAATCAGAACACCCAACAACTACTGTTTCACAGTTCGACTTTCTTGGCCTCTTCACCTGGGAATTCAGGAAGACATCTTTAGCTTCAAAAAAAGGGGAAAAAAAAGGCATCTTTTTTTTCAGTTACTTTTTTTTTCCCTGTATGGCTTAAAGAAAAACAAAGAAAAAGCCACATTGTGTATGTTTTTCTGGCAATAGGCCTGCCACTGTTTATCAAACCAAGGCAAATCCAATTAGCCTGTGGCCTGCCTCCCAACCTTATTAACCTGCTCAGCTGTGAGAAACTCAACAGCCCCTGCCAATATCTCATTTCTCCAGCAGCTGATAAGATCAGTTCAAGATATTCAATGGGGTTTCCTTTCACTTCGGCTTCATCACAGTCACCGGCATCTTAACCGTGGTAGCCGGATCTTATTTTCCTCTCATTTACTACATGAAATAGGATGGCGACTCCGAGGCCCATGCAGCTTGTTGGAACAAACAGCGATCAGGCCTTCGCGGCGTTTGACAGGACGGGCTGATTTTCCTTATCGCGGCTTGCCCACAAAGGCCCGGGCCAGGCCGGGGTTATTAGCATTCCTCGGTGAGATGCGTCAGGCCTATTTCTGTCACGCAGACAGATTGAGCCTTTCACTCAGGCTCGCGAATGAGTGACACATGGCCTGACTGGGAGGACAACATTGTTATTTGAGTTAAGAAATCAATTTGTATCAAATGTACACTGTAATTTATTTGTTGGCTTTGAAGGGAACCTGGCTGAGATAAATGGGAATGGGCTTCTTTCTTCCCCCCTATGCTGAGCTGATAAAGTTCTTGTGAAGCTCCAGATAGCTCCAGTCAGAGCCAAAGTGACAAACATGTTTAAAGTTGCACAGTGATCTTTAAATCTCAAAAAGAACACCTTGTCGGACATGATAGAACATTTTTTACCTTTTCCCTCTATCTGTCAGAAAGCTGCTGTGACACATTGCTTTAGTATTTTTGCTGACATTTTCTTTATCAAGCACATCTGTTTGTGGTCGAAAGATGCTTATTCCTATTTTCTTCAATCTACAGCGGCCTAGAAAACTGCCAAAAGGAAGGAAGAAAATGAGACATTCTTTCCAAGAATAATGCTTATTTTATTTTTTTCTTAATTGTGACTTTTCTTGAACAGTTTTCTTTTTGCTTTTGTTAAAAGAGAGAAAAAAAACATGTGGAGAACATGTATCATCAGATCTGGTCTATTTCGAGAACTTTGGTTTGGGTTCAGATTGATGTTGGTATTACACGTTACATTGTGTGCTATGAGATTGACATTCTTCTTATTAGAGTTATAAATATAAGCCTACGTGTTGGCTCTGTGTATCAGTGTCTTTGTCTTTGGAATAATTTGAATAATCAAAAGTTACATCTATGATTTCATGTATGCTAGCAGTTATGACTCCATAATGAAAAAATGCTAGCAAACTAGCCACAGGCAGAGTAGCTCGTTGACATTTCCAGACAATAACCAGATTGTTTACCTTTGGCTTTCAAAAGTGATCTAAATGTAACATGTCATATTAGATCACATGTAAGGTACCTTACCCTTCCTCTGCATCATATCCGCCTGCATATAGGCTCTTCTTTAAGAGATGTGCACATGCTCATACACACAAACATTCAGCATTAAAGAGTTCTGTACTCAGATTAGTCCACACAAAGAACAGCCATCATCAAGGCAAGGTCAAACTTGAGGTAGTCCAAAATGAGCAGCCTGGGTCAAAGGGTCTTCAAGTCCTTCTGGAAGCTAGGTCAAAAGTGATACAAGCATTTTCGAGATAAGTTGGTTTTGAGAATTGTTGAACTTATGAATGACCTGATCACATCACCAAAATAGTCACACCATTCCCAAGAATCTTAGACAGGCCCATTTGTGATGATTAACTCTTTTCTCGGGCTGCCCAACCAATAAATTTTACTCTCCTTTTTCCTGCCTTTCCTCTGGTAATATTTCAATCCTTTAGGCTGTAAGCAGCCTGCCAGCCTTAGATCTTGTTATACCTATGAGTACAGACACTGTAATAGTGTTAAGCCTTACTCTCAGGTTTCTTCTGTGCCATGGCCTTTGGGCAAGGTCTTGCCCTTTTACCTCTCTGTCCAAGTGCATAGCGACAGTGCTGTTATTCAGAGTTACCTGACATTTTTAATGTGGTGCTTTTTAAACCTCAGCTCTGTGTTTCCACATTTAGACAATAGCTTCAGATTTTGTCTTGCCTTACCAGACCAAAGACAAGATATAATTTTAAATATCTAAGATGGTTTCTGATTTTTATACTCTGGCACAGTCTAGAGATGTGACTTCTAATTTTCAGATGCTCAGAATAAGCAATGCTGCAATCCAGCTTTAATTAGCAGGAGTTTACGTGCATTTATATTTCTGCATGAACATATTCTATAAAACATGCACTTTCTCAGATGAGGACAGTACTTAGCCACACTCTTTTAGTTCTGTCTATATAACCATTTACAGTTATTACAGACTGAGTGCATCAATCAATTTATTGTCAGATCGAACTCTTCAAGGAATTATATCAAATATTGTTTAACTTCATTTCTTTAGAAATAACCATTGGCAGTGAAGTAATTTAGACCCCAGAAATATCAGTGCAAAATAATACACCCTCTAGCTCTGATACAAGAGCACTCTGTCGCATCTACAGCTTCACTCTATTAAAATAATGCTTCCTCCAAAGCACTTGTTTTGGCCTTCTCCTGCCTTATCTTATATCCTTTAGTGACAGAAAACAGAAAGAACTTAATTTCCCTTTGAGGTTTGTATTAATTCATTATGAGCAATGCCAGTTTTATCTCTGCTGTGAGTAGGCTCCTGATGATAGCATAAAATTGAACCTTATGCATGGAATTTGGAGAGGAAGAGAGCAGATGCAACAATATGCCATGTTTGTTCATGATTTATTTTGTGTTATGTTCTCTAAAAAACACAATGACTGGCAGCAGGGGCAAGCTGACATTCATCTGGTCTTCAGTAAATCACATGAATCACAGAGAATGCTCTGGGTCAAGGGGTTCCATTTTGTGTCTTACCTGAGAGAAATGAGTGTCTATAGATGGGAAAAACTGTGATGAAACCTGTGGGCCAAGCAGTGTGAGAAACTCAACAAGCAAAGAGCCTTCAGCAGGAGCAGTGGTTTCTTGAGGAGATCAGGGTCAAAGATACAAGAGGACAAGAAAAAAAAGGAAAAAAGAAAAAACCCAGAGAAAACTCCCTTTTTCTCAATAGAAGATTGCATTGCGTTTGGTTCAAGAAGCCCTTGAAAGCTGTTGGATTTACAGCAAATCTCACAAAAAGCAAGGATGCAGTGCGTAAAGGAAGATTTATTTTTATATTCTCTTACTTTTATTGTCTTACTTAAGCAGACCTCACTTGTCTCTTTATAAAGGTCCATTGTTTTAGTCTGAGCTAAAATAAACTAGAATTTCAGAGTCTATTGGATGTTTTTTGACGTGCTTGCCATAAGAACAATGTCTACCTCAAAACTTTTGCTGACTCATGGTCCCTTCCCTGAAGATTCCCTGTATCTTGAAAGCTGCAAGAAATACCAAACTGGGAGACAAAGAAAATGAATTGTAGCTATTTAAAAAGCAATTGTTATGAACTTAAAATTCACATGTATAAGGAATTAATTATAATTTACATCTGTAAATTAAGGAAATATAAACCTCAGAATAATATTCTGGTCTTTAATAAAACAAAACACTGTCTGCTTCCTTAACACTGACTAATTACTCAAGCGAAGTGTCCTGCATTGTGCAACCCCTACTGACACAAAATGGCTGTCTGTCACTTTTGGGTAGTCAGACTACAGGAAGGGGGTTTGTGAAGACAATGTTGTAAACATGATAAGAGATGTAAAGATTTATCTCAGGGTATCAATGTCTCTTTCCTTAGGTCTCGAGTACATGTCTGGAAGTGGTTATTATTTTTAGAACACTATCATGTTTTTAGAGACACTGGTTCCTTGTATTTCTCTTTGGAGAAAAGGAAAAGGAAGGAAGAATACATCAGCATACGTTTTCAGAATCTCATGCTAAATCTCTGTGGAAGTAACTTTTCTGGGTCTATATTTAGGGACTTAAACCAAAGTGTAGCCATGAAAGCTCAGAATGAAATGAGAAATCAGTCTACCTCCTTTGCCCCCTAGCTCTCTGGGACAGCTGAGTTGAAATGTAGCAGGGTGAAGAGTTAAATATGGTAATCAACAGGCAGTGCTGAAATGTGTTGCTTCGTTGTGTTTGGGAGACATACCTGCTTAAAAGGAGGATGTCATGAAGTGGGGAACATGTTAAAGCTGTAAACATATCAAATTCTGGACCTATACTAAACATTCTGCAAGAAGGAGCCACTCTAAACTGAAGGTAGTCGGAGGCACAGGAGTTAAATGTCAATTTGAAGTGCAAGAGTTAAAGCCTCAGGAAAAAACGGAAACAAAATTTCCATTGAAGAAAATTTTAGGAATGACAAGTATGTCTATCTGTGAATAACCAAATAACCTAATGTCTAGTGTCTGCATGCTACATGCTCCCACTGACAAGTGAAAACAGCTAAACAACAAGTGCTCTTGATGAAGCCACAGATCAGAGCTAAAACTAAAATTATGATGCTCATTTTGGTACTAGGAAAAGTGGAACACTAGAAAGTTCAGTTCCACTTCTCTTTTGAGAGATTTCTGAATAAAGGTTTGCGATGGTCTAAATTTATTAACCCTAAGTTTTGAATTGGTTCAGGAGAATTTTGAATTCTCCTGACAGTCAAGTCCTGGTTAATACAAAGACAAGGGTATCACTGCTTATTAATATAGGCTGAGACAAAAGCCTTCCAGATATTAAGTATCTTTAAATTTCTTGAGTCTATATTTTCAGACCAAAAGCATCCATATAAACATTTGCTTCAGACTGAATCATTTTGGACAGTTTCAGCCAAAACAATTTGGGGAATTCTGATGACCCTTTATTTAGTCCATTATGTATTCCAGTAGATATACCCATTTGAAAAGAATAAATCTGATGGAAAGCAGACTACTTGGCAGACTCTTGGCTTTCACTAGGTCTTTTTTTTTAATGAAAACAAATAATTGTGATATTAACATCCAATTAAAAACTGGATTATAATGTAGGTAGAGCAGATAGCAGGACTAGGGTTTTAAGGACACCTCAACATTTTTGAAGCTGTGTTAATTTTTACTCTGCATTTTAGATTATATTCACCTTTTTTTTTTTTTTGTTCAAACATCACATTTGGTTCAACATCTCTGAACAAGCTGCTGAAGTAATGTCACACAATAGAATGTAATCCCTAGGTGAACAGGTATATATGAAGATGAGATATTTGTTATATCACAGACCAGGAACATTTGGTTACTGATTAACTCTTAGTAAGAAAATGCTTTCTGGCTTAGCAAGTAGCAGAATTTTATATTTAGTAGAAAAACTTGCCTTTGTTATCTTAACAATATTCAAGATATAAATGAATAATATAATCTCTTCAAAAAGAAAATACAATTCCAAAAGGTTTACTTTTAAGTCTTTTGGAGTAAGAAGTGGCACAATGGTGCTGCTACAGATCTAGGAAGTTTCTTTCATACGATCTCCTGGTCTTCATCCTGTCCAGTACTGCAGGAACTAGAGATAGTCTAATTCATATGAGATGAACTTAGTGAGGATCATTTCCCACTTTCAAATGCAAACATACTATCATATATTTCACAAAAGAACATCCCTTTTCAACTGTAATTCTTCAGTTATCAGTTACAGAAGGCCTGAATAATGAACTTGATTTCTGCTGGGGTTTTTAAGACAGTCTTCAAGAGGCACCAAATACTTCATATTACACACTGTAATTAAAAAAATAAAGAGCAAAACCCAAAGAAATGCTAAAGTAAACCAAAACCAAAACCCCAAAGTAGCAAAAAAGCCTCCCCACCTATAAATGCTATAAATGCCATTATTCCTCCAGGTGCTTTGAGTAGCAGAGCATAAAAAATTAGGAGAATCCAAAAGAAGTAATTTTATTTTTAATATTTTTAATCTGGCATCCGATTTTTGACCTCTGTCAGTAAGCCATGAAATGAAATAGAGGTTGTTACTCAACCCCAGTTTTCTCCTGCTCAACAGGCATTCAGATAGTACAGGAAAAAGACTTAACAGGGCCATGTCACAACTGAGGCTGCTTTCTCTGTGGCCAGGCCACAGCTGCAGCTTCCTGTCTGCCCAGCAGGTTGTTGGAAGAGCATCTCAAGTGGATGGTTCCCACTGTGGGTTTCTGCAGCTCATGGATCTCAGCAGCTAAACTTCTGATTGTTGGAGACAGCATATCTATATGTAAAGAACGGCCTTTGTAGCAGCCTCAGATTCTTTTCCTTTCTTACTGCTCAAGCCTGAAAATGGAGGGGGAATAAAAGCTATTAAAAAATATTTGTCCAAAAACATCTAGGGCATGAGCTCTTCCAAACTGCTGTTATTATTTGACTTTTCCTCCTTGGGAATCATGTATTTAGCACCATAGTGCTGCTTTGGGTGCTAGCATGGAAGACCAGAGTAACTGTGTTCCAAATCTCATTCATAGTAAAAACAGGTGAGTTTACTAAAACTCTGGGTAAGACAACAATGCCTGATACTCTTCAGCAGCCAGCAATCCACTTAGCAGCCCCTTTTTAAATGCTTGCTTTTGGAATATCTTGTGTATTTTGTGATATCTAATTGCCACTGTTGGGTTAAATAAATTAGAGCAACTTGTTTCCAGCAAACTCACCTTAGAGTGAGTAATGTGCTTCCAAGTATTTTCTGTTAAAGTGAGTGAGATATGATGTTAGGAGACTTTTAATACAATATTTAGTTTTAGTTAAAAATAGCAAAGGCAAACACGCTGCTCATCAATAATGGGATAAACTGTAAATGATAGCTTTCAACAGAGTAATAAAACATAGCAAACAAAGAAGAGCAGCAGAGGCAAGTAAAAAAAACTCCAAACTTTGAAACTCTACTGATTAAGATGCTAAAGTAGTTTCCAATGTTTATTACAAAAAAAGCTAATTAAAGAGTTTACATTTTATCATGCTCAGTAAAGAACTCCTGACAGGCATTGTTATAATATGAAATGCTGCAGTCTCCAATAGAGTTTAATTTAGAGCAACAACAAAGAAAGGAAAAAAGAAGAAATAAAACAATTGAAATATTTCAAGCAGACTGCCATAAGCTCAGGGGATGCCTTTCAGAAGGAAAGTCTGGTAGAAAGAATGTAAACTGAGCCACTATCCTGGGAATAATACTTTTCCTGAAATTGTTTCAGATTGAAGTGTTTATAAGAGGTAGAGTGTAGGTTGAGTAAGCCACTGGCTAAAAGATTGGGGAAGTATAGTAGTTTATCAAAGGCTAATCACACTGATTATGCAAGATCTGCAGGTGTTGGTGCAAACCATTCACTGGAGAATCAGTGTTTCCTGCATCATAACTAGTCATATCACTAATGTCTATACTCTTATCAGTTAATACTAACTTGTTAATAAATATGTTTATCAAACATTTTCAACTGGAAAAAAATTGACACATCTTGTGCAGATGTGTTAATTTCTTTCAAACACATTTTTGCCTGGGATCCTTGGACACTGTATTGGTTTCACTCTTGCCCAATTGCTTGGTGATTCATAATGATAGACTATTCATGTCATGATTTTAAACCAGTCAAATATTGTTTATATATTTGAACTGCAATATTTTGTTATATTTGCAGACTTGAGGTTGAGAAGATGGTTCTACTTTTGACTAGTAATTTTTCTGCAGGAGTTATGAGAAGGCAATTTTTTCTTGTCATTAGCAGCTGTAAGGATCTCCATATTTTATTTCCCTGGCAGTCACAGCTGTATGAGCTGTTACAGAGGACAGAGTTGAGCTATAGAACACAGAATGCACCCTGTTCTGACTCATTTTCTGTCACCAATACAACTGTATGATTTGCTTTATTAATGTTTGACTTTGTGTCAGGCTTGGAAGAAAATTAATTGGCAGAGAACAAGATCAGGTAAGGTGGGAGCATTAAAAAACTTAATCACAATGTTTTTTACAGCATGTATTGAGCAGGAATTCCCCATCCCTAGTTCAGCATATGATGATGATGGGAGTTCTGGGACACTAGACTTCTGTTGGAATCTCCTGGATCCCAGGCAGTCCAACTATTATAGCCTCATGATATATGACCATAGACATATCAGTTTTTCTTTCAGTTTTTACATTTCAAATTAGTCAAAATTAATCACTCCAGTATGGCGTGCAAGGGACCAGTACAACTTACTGCCACACATGAGCATTCCCACTTTATTTCCACTCCATTTTATTTATGAAAATATTTCCTCACATAAATGGAAATTAACATACAACCATTTTACTAGGGAGATTTTCCTGTTGTCTTCCCTTAATATTTATATTGTCTAAAAGTCTTTTCCTTTTTCTCTGAAGTCTGTACTGCCTTCTTGTCTCTGTTAGAAGGCTGTACACATCTCTGTAAATCATGATGTATATCTTTCCTTCTATCACCCAGACATTGCTGTTATAACTTGTAGATGGAATTATCAAATTTCTTCTTCATTGACTGCTTGAAAAAACTGGGCTCTGATGTGGGTGCTTGGCTGTGGAGTGATATTATTCTCACCAGACTGTCCCAGATCTCTGAAGGTTCTTGTGGTTTCTAGACATAATTCACAAAATTTGGATTTTCATCTGTAGTCTCCTAAGTGACATCTTTCCCTGCCTTGTTCAGGTACTGTGATGTTGTTGGGACACTCAAGTGGATGAAATCCTCTTGTTACATTTTTATTGACTATAGAAAAAAGTTTTAATAAATTTAATTTATTCCAGTGAAGCTCTAGTCAGGAGATAGTCACAGCATGATGCAAAGTCAATTTTTTCTCTCAGTCTTTTCTGTGAATTGGATTTGAGACAGTTTCTCTTGTGGTTTTATTGGAAACTAAATGCTCTCCTTCCAGCAAAAGTACTCATCTCTCTCAACATTTCCTTTACTCTTGGGCACTGCATTCTGCTCTCTTGGCATTCCTGCTGGCTTGCACCATGGATACCTGGTGTTACCCATTCCCCAGCGTGTGCCAGCACTACCATCAGCATTTATTAAAGGTGTTGTACTTCACCAGCAGCAGAGGTGATTGATTCACTGGCTATTTTTCCTCACTGTCAAACATGGAGTTTCACGCTCCTGTTTATTATGGAATACCCTCTTCAATTCATTGTTTAGGGTTTAATTCTAAATCCATTAGAATCAACAGAAATTTGTACCTGTTGTCCCAATTCACTTCAGGGTATTTTGTCTGCATTTACAAAGGTGTTCATATTGCTTTTGAAAATTTGCCTTCTACTTGGTGACTGTAGTATATAAATAAAAATTTGGTATTTATTTATGTCTTTATTTTCCTAAGCTTACTTATGAGAAGAATTGGATGAGTCTTCATGCAACGTTGGGTTTAAGTATGCCCGTTTACTGTGTTATATTTCAAACAAAATATAATTTCCTTTACTCCTTTTCACTCTTGCTGTCTGTTTCCATCCTTCTCCATTCACATTAACCATATCATCATTTTACATGAAAGGAATTTTTTCTTTAACACTGGGCTCATAAAAATAAAAGATAATACAATGAGTGAGTATCACTGAGAGCCAATTTTTCTCAGCTAAGTTTAACACCAGTTCAGGCTACCTACAGTGAGCTGTGATAGAAGACAGAAATGAGACTTCAGGCAGCTTTCTAAGGAATGAAAATCGTTCCTCTTGCTGTACTGTTGTTGCACAGGGCCAGCAGGTTAATAGCAGAGGAGCTTTATAGCACATAGAATTCACTGGGTGTGCAGGACAGAAAAGTGCATGAGCAGGACTGTAACCCATGGATTTGTGTGCTGGTGTTAAACATCCACATTGCTCAGCAAAAGAGTGGCAGCAGCTGTTTTTGCTGGATCATACTAGAACATGACAATTTTTTTGTCTCCGGTGGTGGCTGAGGCCAGATGTGCATTTGTTTGGCTATTTTTGAGAGGAGTTTAATTTTTTTTTTAAATACTGAATTTCATTAATATAAATAAAATAATATTAATCAAGCCCATAGTACCTTTTAAATTAACTTTTTTTATTATTAATCCAAACAATTTGGGTTTAGCTTTTGCTACATTGGCAAGAAAGTCATAAATATTACAAAATGCCTAGAGAATATCTGTATCTCAGTTCAGAATTCGTTGTATTTGTTCCTATTCACTCAATGTCTTTAAGAAAGGAGGAGGTGTCATTCCCAGTGACTCTTCATGCACAGACATAATTTGACTATGAATTACAACCCCAGCCAATGTCACTTTGATTTTACTCTTATTTTTCCCTTCACAGGACCAGTCCCACAACTTTTATACCTACCCCCAGGTAGGCAAACACTCTGAAGCTCAATGTCAATCATTAGACATGAAAAATATTTCAGTATTTCAAAGCTGGAGTATTTGTCACAGACTAAAATGATAGAGATCTAATGACTTACCAGGGACTTTGCTTATAAACACATCCCCATGCTATCCTCAGAGCTCAGTAATATTTTTTTTCTTACTCTTTTCATTCTTGTACTTAAAACAGAAACACGTTTCTTCCTAGAAAATGCTGACAGCATATCTTGGTATCTCAAGGCAGAAAGGTTGCTTTCCCCCAGGCAGTGTACTGGCAACTTTCACATGGACAAACATGACTGAGCTGCCTATAGGCACTCTTGCTTTCATTTTTTTCCATAATTCAAAATGTTTAAGAACAGCCATGCTAACATTAGAAAGCGAAGTGGGAAGTTAAACTCTACAGAACTGAACTTTAGAAATGCAGTACAACTAAAAGAAGGCAGTGTTCAGAGTAAAAGTACAGGAGGGATTTGTCATGCAAAAATAAGACCTCTTCTGAAGCTGAGAAGTTATTACTTGCAATCAAAGCAAAAAGCACTGCTAAAAATAATACATCAGAGATTGTCCTAATGCTTTTTAACATGTGGTTTGTAAATAAATCTTTAATAAATTACATATTATCACAAATAATTTACTGATTACTACCTTTTGCTACATCAAACTAATCCATTCTATGCCACAAAAGCACTTCTGAGTGAGCTACAACAAAGACTTAAGCATATGTTCTGAGTCAAACAGATTTAGCAAAATTTTTTTGGTCTCTTAAACAAGTTTAGATTACAGTAAAAATACAATTAAAAGAATACATTTCCAAGCTGCCAAAGGTAAAATTCATTCATATGAACAAGAATTTCATTGTTGTGCAGCTGCAAAAGGAAAAGACATAATGTATATGGCAGAAATAATTTTACTTGGGTTACTGCCTGAATTTTTATTATTAACTATAATCTTTCAAGAATTAGTCAGTTTATGTTTATGTGCAGATGATTAAGTTTAAGCCAGAGATGAGATAAAAGGTATACAGGCACAAGTCAATGTGACTCCTTAACCACTTCGTGAACTGATAGAGGACAGGACAAGAGAAGGATGACCTGAGTTACAGAGACGTTATTCCTCTCTAAGTATTGGACAAGAAATTCTATCTATTGCTGAGGTAATTCTGAAATATGATTGCTAATATTTTCTGTTAAAGAAAGCCATAAGAAGGGCATGATGCTCCCTCTCACCATAGAGTCAATGGAAGTGCAAAGAACATGAAGATATGCAGGAGCTCGGAATTTCCACATGCGTTTTGACCTCTGCAAGAACATTTCTTTTGAGCTCTTTTGAATGTACATGTACTGTGTATGATGGAGATGACTTACATTTGAGCAGACATATATACAACTTTACTACAGAAGTATTGTTTTAGTTTTGCACATACATATAATGGTACACCAGAGCCACATCACAGTGCGATTGCAAAATTTAAAGGCAACTTGAAAGCTTCAGTTGATGATTTATTTCATTACAAGAGGAGGTGCTCTTTTTTATTGGTTTTATGTGCAGAACACCACACTAAGACTTGAAAATCTCTGAGAGAATTTTATCCATCCATAAAGAGGCTGAAAATTCACCTGTGACTGTGGAATGTATTTTTCCTGCATTTATATTGTACAGATTGTTTTTGATAATGCCTTGGAAAAGATCTTGGAAAGTGGAAAAGATCCAGTGTGATGCTTTAGAACTAGCTTACCAAACAGATTTATTACAAATTGCTACATTTTGTGAAGTAACACAAAAAAATGTTACAGGGAATAATCAGTAGTTCTATTTCACCAGACATTCAGGATGCACTATGAAAAGCACTGATTCAATTATTTGCATTCTAATGTACTGAGGAGCTTCCTGTAGTATGTTTAATAAAACCCTTCATTATAACTACAAATCTGTTAGTTACAATTATGCATTTTCATGAAAATCATGGCTTTTGCAAGCAAGAGTAGAAACTAAGGTGTTTGAGGATTTTGTTGATTATGTTGTGATTAAAAAATTTGCAAATACTTCAAAACGTCTACATCTGTGCCATCTAGCCATGACATCACTCAGCAAGTCTTATTACTGATAATAGCCTGAATAAGAAGAATATGAATATCTCAGATGCAGCAAATCATTAAGGTTTTTTTTCCAACCTAAATAATTTTATAATTCTATGAATATTTCCATGAGTGTACTGACAATATATGATAACAGTTGCATGGAGCTTTTCTTTTTCCAGTGCAATAGCTCATCTTACTAGAAGAAGCTTTCAGTTGTTACATGAGCTCAAATTGTAAGACTTACACACTTACTTTGCTCTGCAGTAATATCAGATATGTGCATATTATATTTTTTGGTGTGTTTGTTTGCATCTCATTTGGCACAGAATTTATCTAGTGAAATACAGCCTTATATATTACTAATATACTGTAGTATAACACCAGCAAAGCACGAGACAATATTCTGTCTAATTGTTTTGATCAAACATGACATAGACTTTGTACTCGCGCTAGACACATATTTCTGCAAGTTATAGCTTTCACAGTACTTGCTTTCATTTCTCTGTAATCTTGTCTGTTTCAGACCCTGAAGAATGCAGCACAACCATTTCAGTTTTCAACCTGTCAAGACTTTGCACAAATGATTTGTCAAGAAAAAGTCTAATTATGTCTGGCTTAAGGCTTCCATGTTAAACAGGAACAATTGCAGTGACTGAGAAAGAACCGCCTCCTGGCACTTGAGCAAAATGTGAAAGCAGCATGATTGTCCTGCCTTGTTTCTTTCCATCAACACCCTGTGGTCAGAAAAAGAAACTACCAAATACTTCGCTTCCATTTCTATGGGTTTCTTGTGACTGGCAGCACCGTGGCATTTGCCTTGTACTGTATGTGAGTCATACTGCTAGGGCAACAAGAAAGCCTGTTGAATACAAAGTCTGAAACTAAGCAGACATCAAGCCAAGGGCTGCTACAGCAGCAATCAAGCAGATTAGCTTAAGTAATTCTGATGAGCATGTTAAAGCTCAAAATGAATGAGAATGTTTTGAGGAAAACCATAAATCAAGCCATGTGTAAGTGACCTGGTGCTGTGAAACACTTTATATGATATACCTACAAACAGTAATTTTTCAATATCCTGACATACTGTTAACCATTTATTTTACTTTATTTGTTAATTTCAAAAATATAATCTATCTTTCCTTTCCAAGAGAGTCTACAAACAGCACCAAAACTTATATTTTTTATTGAGGACCTGATCCAAAGGATCATTCTGTGGTTTCATCACTAATATCAGTGAAAGTCCTCCAGAGACATTGTGTCTGGGTGTTTTGAAGCAAAATCTTGTGAAAACAATAGTAATACATTTCTTACTGATAGCGAGTAAGGAAATGTGAGGCAAAACCACTAGAGCATGAACAGATTGCTTCTATGGAAATTTGGCCTACATTCAAACAATGACTGCAGCCTTTGGGGGGCTTCAATTTATGGTGGTGGTCGCAAGGCAAATCAAAATGTCTGCTGAGTATTTACGGAAGACTGATCACCTACACCCTAAAAACTGTTTTTTATAGCTTTAATGTGTCTCTAAGCCAGCAAGACCATATCACAGAAGGTTATCCTGGCCAGAGGGAAGATTTGCCACAACTAAAATGCTAACAAAACCTAGAATCTCACTTTGCCTCCTGCCTCATGAGTATGCCCTGATAGAGCAGGAGCTACAAAGCTCAAAACTCTTGGGTAACAACAGTTTATTCTCACCCCTCTGCATCTGCTGGTTAACAGCTCTCACTAGTCTGTAACTGGACACATCCTAGTAGAAGACTGAAGGTCTTGTTGGCACTATTTTGTCTCCTAGGAAAATGTGGACTGACGACTAGGAAGATTAATACACCCCTTTTTAAGATCAGAAACTTGCTTCATCACTGACCTGCAGAAAAGCAGGGACAAGGGACATACCAAAATACTGGAGAAAAAATATACTGGTTTTCTCATTTTTCATAAAGGAAATGACATAAACCAATAATTCTAATAAAGATAGAGCCTCCTAAGAGCTGGCACTTAAATTGAAATTTCATGATCTCAAATATCAGTGTTGACACAAGCCTCTGTAGGCTGGGAGAATTGTTGAGGCAGGATACCCTCTTCACACTGAGCAAGGTAGTGGTTTCTGTTTTTTATGGAAAACTTTCTGAAGTTTGGTGTTGTGGCTTCCTATATAGCCATGGTATCACTGATCTATACCATAGGCCATTTGTGATCAGCATCAATTTACTGAAATCTCCTCAAGTGTTCCCAAGGAAAACCTGTCAAATGAGTAGCCAACAAGTGATGCTTAAAGACAAGTGTCAATACTTGGTTTCTGCATGATCTGAGCACAACAGTGAGGTTAATCACAATTAAAACCCAACAAAAATCTCTGTTAGTCTTTCAATATCATGGCACTTGGTGACACACAGATTTTCATGCAACCAAGCATATTGACCAGAATACCAAGAAACAGCCTTTATGACTCCAACATTCTGGTATATTCGCTCAAAACAACTAACAGATACGTTTGTGTCTCACCAGAGGTTTTCCTGTGTATTTCTGCTGCTGGCTATCAACATTTGTCCCTGGTGAATGTGAATTAGTGTCTTATTCATCAAGTTAGAACACAGAATAGAGCATTTCACTTAGTGGTTCAAGTCATCCTCTGTACAAAATTTACTTGAAGGTAGTGGGTTAGGTCTTGCATTAGGAGATTGAGGTACAGGGTGTGGAAGAAGTTGAGTTATCTTAGGGCTGATGTGGTGTCTGGGCTTGAACTGCTCAACTGGAGCTCTCCTTCAGGCAACATAGATTCAGACACATTGTGTTCAATCCCTTGCTTAACTACCCATGAGGAACAGTTTCTGGTTTCTTTTAGGAATCAATGTGTAATCAAGACATGTACAGAAATGTCAACATTTTGAAGTCCAGTATTTGCTATGCAAAGTTCGTATTCATACTCCATATAGTGCATTTGTTGGATTATGCTTTCTCACCCTGATATGCTGCACACTAAGAAGCCTTTAGAGTATGACTAAAAATAGTTATACTGTGTTAGACCTCCAGTGATACCTGAGGATGTTACATACAGATTAATGCAGTGAAGATAAAAAGCCTGTAAAAATGGCTTAGGAGACTGCTGCCTTCTTGGAATAAAAAACAAAGAAAGCCAAGGATTCATTTCTTCAGTGCTCACCTAGAAAGGGATTGAAGGATCAAAACCAGTGCAAGTATCACATAAAGTTCTTCTGTGCTCTTAGCAGGTTTGGCACTTTGGCCAGGAACACCCAAAATGATAATCAGGAACCTTTCCTCCATGTTTGCAAAGGAAACCTGAAACTACTGAGATCACAGAAGGGAACTACTACACCTTAAAACAGATGAGCCACAGGACTGATGAAACAAAGGCACTTACCATATTCAAGTAACAATACTTGATGGCATACCAAGTTTTAAGTTCTCAGGAAATGTTTTTCTGGTTCTTGTTCCCCTTCTAAATTTGAGTTGTAATTAGTATTGTGATTATTAACAGAGAAGGAATTCTTCAGTTTTTGGATGATTTTCAGCAAAAGTTATGTGGGAAAAAGGTACTTTTTTTTCCCTACCAAATCCACAGACCAATTTTTTGGATTTCTACACACTTTAGCAAAGTGATTTCAATTTTCAAGAACCCTATTTTATAAGGGCATGTTCTTGCTCTGCAGCAAAGCTCTAGTAAGGTCATGTCCATCACAAAAGCAGATTTACATGATTTTGCCCAAGGTTTTTTAAAACTTAAGCCACCTAATTCAAAAGTGCTTGAGGCAGTAAATAAATTTTAAAGAAAAGCATGCAGATACTCCTGATTAGTTATGATTTCTTGGATTGCCTCTTGATATGTTTGAATAATTAGGTGAAATAAATAATGGCAGGAAACAAGGTTTGTAGTTCTCAGAACTAACTACCTTGCTAACCCAAATTACTTGCCACTTTTCCCTCTACTTGCATGTCTGGCAAAAACCTCGGTTGTAGCTCAGGTCCTAGTCATACAAGGTCCTTTGGAGGTCTGTGTTAGTTACAGAAAAGACTTCTAGAGCATTCAACAGCACACAGAGGATAGAAGGAATAGGAGACAAATGTCACAGGACATAAAGCCTTGTAATTGTTTATGGGAAGAAAACCACAGGACACTATTTCTCTGCAATGGTTCTGGGGAGCATGGGAATTTGCATAGTGTGCCTTATATAAACCATGTTTATTATGAAGCAAATATTGGCTAATATGAAAAGGAAGAGATAAAGAGTTTCATATTTATTTGTACTTGGTTTGTTTTTTAAAAATTTAATCCTGATCTATGTCCAGTTCCATGTTGATTTAATTACTTTTTTCCCCACTACCATGTATCTCTGTGGAAGAATGTTTGCATGCCTTTGGAGTATTACAGTGACTGTACAGTGTCCAGTAAATCTGATAAAGAGAAATTTATCCTAAAATGCAAAAAAGAGTGGAAGTGTTTATTTGATCATAATATATTTCATGAATATGTTCTTATACAAGAAAATGTTATTAAATACAGTTGGAGTTATTTAACTTAAGTGAAACAGTGTATGAAGTAACAAAAGAGAAAAAGTAGTATTTAGTAATACGAGTGTAACTTATCATCTACACAGGAATCTCCTTTTATTGTATGCCTAATTTTAAGAAGAAAATTTTGGAAATTCTGTTTGAATTATTTATCTTAAGTTTATGTCTCAATTTTAAATCTCAGTTGCTTAGAATCTTCGCTTGCAAGCTCTTGGAAACATCTGTGTCATCTTCTCACTGAAATCATGAAATACGATATTTTAAAGAAAATATATTTCCATGCAAAAAAATACATTTTTGGGCCTGTAGTTGCATGGCAGGATCCTCATCTTTGATTTACTTATGTAAAATTTCTAAAAATAGTGGAGGAAACAACAACAAAAATAGACTCTTAACAGAGATAGGCGTAACAAGTTTTAAAGTGCAGATGCATATCTTGGAAATGTATCTTCTGAAAATTATCTTCTTAGCAACTGAAAAGATAAATGATCTTCATTGAGAGCTTTCTAGCCATTTATCATTTCTATAATATTGGTCACTTTTCTGAGTGAAACTGACTTGTGAGCATATGGTACAGAGCCCTCAATTAAACAAGGAATTTAAGGACTTGCTGAGCTTTCAGGATGTGAGTGAAGTAAAAGACAGAGGTGGCCTATCCAACAAAAATACACGGTCAGATTATCCTTCTTTGTCCATGTGCATGATTTAAGCCATAAGCAGAGGAGGGTCTTTAAAGCTCTGAATCAACCTTACAGATACACCAACTACACACTTGAGTTACAGGTATGTGTGGACTCTGAATTTTCACTCCCTGTGCAATGTTTCTTCAAAAGTAAAAGCAGTTAATGCAGTTATCCCAGATTTATACCATATAGTAGTTCTGTTTGGATATGATTCATATAGAAAAATTCAGAAATCTACAAGTCATTTTATTATTTATTTATAGTTGTATTTTTCAGAATAACCCCCAAATCTATAATATTTTAAATATGATATGTTAACTTCTTTAAAAATATATAAACATATTAATCTGATAAATTGTCTTATTATCAAATAGTTTCAAATCCACACTGCCTATTGCTATGGTACTTCAGTTTTTCTTTTATGTGAGGAAACAACTGAATGTACTGTGATGTATGTGCTTTATGGGCTTTTGGAAGGGAAAGGATGGGAAAAGGAATCCAGCACAAAAAACTTTTCCTCAGTGAGCAGTCCAGATTTGGCCTATGGTTCCCAGTTTCAGCTCTGAAAGCTTACTAGCTTGCAGAAAATGTTCTGGAATGTCCAATTTTCTCAAAAACCGCAAGCCTGAAATCATTAGGCTGTAACAATCAAAAACATGGTCAGAGAACACAGTCATGAGATCCCTTTTATGTGTGGAATGTGAAGGCTGGTCTATTGTTGCTTTAGACAGAACGTATTTAAGAAGTTGGATAATTCAGTGTGCCTGGATTGATCCTTGATCCTCCAGCCTTCTTTTTTTAATCACTCTGATGAATTTGTGGACAGAAAAATTGTAGTCTCCATTTCAGTAGTTTACAACAAAACTGTGTAGAGGCCTCCTGGTAGGACCTTATTACCTAGAGAAGTTTGACTCAAAAGACATCTTCCTAAATATAGAGGTTTTTCACATCTGTTCATCCACTAACCTTGAGTAAGTGACTTTAAAAAAAAACCAAAAACAACACCAAAACTGATGCATTCAGTAGTGCACTGGTAACAAATTTGTTCAAGTCTTAGAAATTCTAGGCTGCTGCTACCTGTTTCAAGTGATCCAATATCACTGGAATAGACTTGTCTACTGAAGCAGCAAGGGCTGCAGACAACTGAGAAGGCTCTAAACTTAGCTAGAGATGGGTCAGCAGAGTTATATCTCACTGGCATAGCATGCTGACATGTAATTGGAGCATTTTGATAGTAGGTTGCAAGGACACAGTGCATCGGGTGGTGAAACACAGCAGTGTCCCAGATTTGTCCTTTGGAGAGTGCTAGCTCCTAAGAGTCCTGTAAATTTCAGCTGCAGTTTTTCCATTGATTTCATTTCTGTGCACAGGTGGTGTGGTTTAACCTCAGCCAGCACCTAAGTACTACCCAGCTGCCTGCTCACTGCCTGCTCCTAGTGAGACAGGAAGTAAAACTTGTGGGTTCAGATAAGAAGTTTAACAATTGAAACAAAGTAAAATATAATAGTCAAAAAAAAAAAAAAAAAAAAAAAAAAGAAGGAGGAGAGATGAAACCCAACAGAAAAAAGTGATACACAGTTCAGTTGCTTATCACTTGCTGACTGATGATAGCTCATTCTCAAGCAATGATTAGCTCCTCCTGAACAACTTCCCCAAGTTTATATACTGACAATATCCCTTTGCCCAGTGCAGGTCAGCTGTCCTGGCCATGCTCCCTCCTAAGTTTTTGTGCACCTCCTCACTCTGAGAGCATGGGACACTGAAAAGTCCCTGACTTTAGGTAAGCACTGGTGAGCAAGAACTAAACCATCAGTGTGCTACCAACATTTTTCTTGTACTAAACCAAAACTCAGCTCTGTCCCTGCTGCTAGGAAGAAAATTAACTCTATCCCAGTCAAAACCAGAACAGCAGGCTAGTGAGTTTTTGAGAAAGCACTAAAATAAAAACTGAGTAACTATGTGAGAATTTGATTATTTTGGTAATAATTACAGTCTGTACAATACAAACTTACCTGAAGCCTTGAGATTTTGTAAAGCAAAGTTTCAGCAATCTCTATCCAGGATAAAAAAGCTCTTTGTTGATATCTAGCTCTCATTCAATGTTATAAAGTATTAAATATCAACTCAGAATTATGTGCTAGGGAAGCCAAAGCAATCCAGGCTCTATAAATTAGTTTCTCTATATAGCATTAACTGTGCATATATATATATATCTGAGTGCTGTTGGTGTCCAATGGAAGTTAGCTAATAGCTTATTGTCTTCTCATAACTGAGAAAAAAGGCTATTACTGCTCTGCCAAGACTGGTATGACTGTGAAATAATTTTTTTCTGTTATTCATAAATCAGAGAATAGAAAAAGACTTCAAACATATCAAGTTTAACAATACATTCAGGAAAATAACGCTTCTTTATTTAGTTATTCCATCAACTACAGGTCATTACTGATTTTTAAAATGAACTAAAAGGAATGTTATCTGTGACAACCATAACCCAGTGACCACCTACCTCCATAGATACTCCAGCTCTGAAGGAGAATCTTTTAAAGCCATATTAGATGGGCTTCAAGCTAATACCATAGTCAGTGTGGGGTGGAAAGGTCTATTACTGTTACTGCATATCACCACATGTTCCCCTCTAAGTTCTATAATAAAATATTCTAAGAGGAGTGAAGGTGTCCTGCATACATAGTGATGTGTCTACATTAAATGTCTTTCTGAAAGACAAGAAATCATTTCTTCTACTGATTATTCTCTGTATTCAGTGATAGGACATATGGGAATAGTTCAAAGCTCTGCCAGGGGTGGTCTAGTCTGGACATTAGGAAGCATTTCTTTACTAAGGGGGTGGTCAAAGATGCTTCCTGGAGAGATCATTGATGCTCCAAGCCTCTCAGTGTTAAGAGGCATTTGGACAATGTCCATAACAACATGCTTTAACTTTGTCAGTCCTGAACTTGTCAGGCAGCTGGACTACCTGATTATTGTAAGTGTATTACAGCCAAAATATTCTATTCTATTCTATTCTATTCTATTCTATTCTATTCTATTCTATTCTATTCTATTCTATTCTATTCTATTCTATTCTATTCTATTCTATTCTATTCTATTCCATTCCATTCCATTCCATTCCATTCCATTCCATTCCATTCCATTCCCCTCTCTGTTTAAAAATCCAGCACAGGATGACAGTTTTAAAGCATATGAGGCTACATAATGATAGCCACACTTTTCAGGAACTATCTCATCTCCACAACATGTAATTCAAGAGAGATCATCCAATGGTGTGCAGAAGAAAGACCAAAAATATTTGTGAAGTTAAGTGCAAGGTTTGGTCCTCCTGGACTTTTGGACCTGGAAATACACCTTCATTTGCCAGGACACTGCCTATTGTTGTACAAGCTAATACTGTACCACTCAATGCAATATCTGCTTTCAAAAGAAAGGAGAATTTAATATGCTTTTAGAAAATGTAGTGCCACTGGATATTAGTTTCATCCTATTTCTGTTCTCCAGACCTCATCTTAGCAGTCATTTGTTCATAGTGTGGCATGTGTTTCAATTGCAGTTCAAACCAGGTCAAAAGCAGTCCTTACGCAGCAACCCTTATGTTCTGGAGACACTTCACACCGATGATAAGGCTCCTTTTTTTTATTGCTCTGCCTTTTTTCTATTACCTATAGGCATCTTCAGTGCCAGGATGCATTAGTATCCCACCTGTACCCACTCTGCCTGCGGAATGTTTTGCCCCTGCATTGTGCTTCCATCTAGATACTTGCCCTGCTGGAAGAACTCTGGTATTCCAAGAGGTTTAGACCTTTTGAGATGAGATTGAAATAAGGTGCACACTGGAGGAGAACATGCTTTCAGGAGCAATGATCAGATAACTTTTATCCCAGTGAGTGTTTGTGGATCTGTACAGCCTGTCTGCCTTGATGGATTCAGAGTAAGAGTTTAACAGAATGGATGTGAATAGGTCAACATTACTTGACCTAGGAATTAAATGAAGCTGAATGACAAAGTTTCCAGGGAGACTGAAAGGTAAAGTCTCAAATTGTTGCAGATCTCACCAAAACAACAACCGTAACTTTACTGGAAGCATACTGCATAATTCAAAACCTGCAAGTTCCCCTCGGAGCTGAATCTCACTCCTCTTTCCAGGACAAGTTTAAACAGAGGAAACAAAGAGATTGAGTTTAATATCATTTTTCATCAGAACCAACTGATGCAGCAGATTATTTCATTATCTACATCTTTCCATTATTTTCAAACCTAGAATGAATGCAGAGAAGAAATTCTTAGCTAACATATTCAAAAATCATGGGGAAAACCTCTTTTCCTTGTGTATATACATATGTATGTATATAGAGTACACTTGGACAAGAGGAATTGGATGGAATGGGGACCCTAACTATTTAATAACATTATTTTTGGTGAAAAATTGTTTTCCTTTTTACGGCTGTGAAATAATGGTTGACATCTATAAAAGCTTGAGTTGCAGTGCTAGGGATGTTCCAATATTTTCTTGTTTGATATAAACTTTGCAATGGAATAAAAAGATCAAAATAATTAGTCTGCAAAATATGTACTCCTAAGAAATGTGACAGGCAGCAAGCAAATAATAATAAAAAAATTTCAAAAACTGGAATTATATTTGAATTACCTACATTTGGGTCACACAGAAGTTGTATGCACCTTATAAATATATAAACCTCAGGTTCTCCCTGAGTTATACTTGTTGTACTTTCATGTTTTTCACATTCAGGTTAATGTATTTATTAAAAAAAAATGTATCCCACTTCATTAGCACTGTAACAAATAACTGAAATAATAGGTAATAATTTTGGAAAGAGATTCCAGAAGACTAGTAAATTATTATTACAGATTGTAGCATCTTTCCTTCTGATACATTGCTTAAAGGCCTTGCTGTAAAGTTCTGCTTGATCTCATTTGAATTTCTAGACCTTCACAAAGGTGCAGCAGATCTCCCATAAACCATTGACTGCAGAAATAAGGATGTAAGTGCAATCACTACTACTTTTCTTGAGAAAATATTCTCAACTTTCTTATTATTTATTTAGATAATCTGAAAATATTTTTGTGTGTTTTAAGATGAAAAACTAAATTCTTAATTGTACTTCGCTGGTGGAGTAATTCTCTGCCATATAGCATCACAAGGACATATTTTGTACACTTCTTTGTAGGGTATGATGCGAGCTACTACTGCACTGGACTTACAGAAGCTAAAGATCATTATGTTATGATAGGGATATACAATAATGTCATTTGCACACAATAATGAAGATCTTTTACTGCAGCTTACAAATTTAATTATTTTCCCAGTGTATCCAGAACTTCATTTCATCATTTCCAAGAAGTAGCTCAAATGATTGAAGTGCAGTTGATCATTCAAACTCCTGAAGCACATCCTATATTTTTCCTTGACTTGGTAGCTGAAAGCTTAAATTGTGACTGACTGATGGACAGCTCTTATGGAAAAGACTCCAACAATTCTAGTAAAATTACCAAGCTCTTTGTATTATTGCACATATTTTGATGGAAAATTACTCAGGGACCTCATACAGATCTGCAAGAATAACATCCTTCAGGATTTTAGCCTATTCAGGACAAGGGCTGATGCTATTTTCATCACCATAAGTATGTAATTATATTTATCTGGTGAATGTGGTAATGCATGTATCCTTGGAGGATGTCAGACAGACCTGCTGGTGCAGAAATATGTGCAGCCTAACATTTCCTAAAGCTTGGTTCTCAACACCCTTGTGACCGAAGGGAAAAAATATGAGTGGATTTAAACATGTAATTATGTTCAGGAATGTCAGGTGAATAAAAGTCAATGTGTCCAAGCTAAACCTCTTTTTTTTTCTCTCTCTCGCTCTTTTTTTTTTTTTTTTTTTTTTTTACCACTAATCTAGAATCTATCAACTGACTGAATTGTTCTTGGGTAGCCAAAGTATCCTTCATTGGTTTTGATCTAAAGAATTTCTGCTTTTTTCTTGAGCTATTCATGATTCTTCAAGTAGACTGAGGAAGAAATAATCTCAGATTTATATATTATCTTTACTCTTTTCTAAGTATTTTCTAAATCTCACACATCTTGGGCAGTACTTTTTACTTTGAATTTATTTCTGATGTCCTATTAGAATGAAAATTTATTCTGATCCAGGGAAGGACTTTTTTTTACAGAAGGAAGAAAGGTGATTTCCATTTCACCATATATGAATTTAATAGTATTGCTCATGCTATTGACCTGTTGACTGGTGAAGATTCAAACCTTTAAAGTGCTGAAAAAGCGTATTTATTATTGTGTAACTTTATTGAGATGCAACAAATTCCATTATCTATACCCTTCCTTCTGTGTAAGGGGGTGAGAAGTACTGGCACTGTATTTATGCCCCCTTTCTTTCTTCATCAAGATACCACAAGCTACAGCCAAGACACAAGCTGCCCCTGAGGAATTAATTTTCAAAAAGATACAATTAGAAAGTCATATTCTCTTTTGTATACTTGCCTGCCAGGACCCCAACTTTGTTACATATGTGTCAGGCAGAACCTACAATCTGTATTTCCTTTCATTCTGCAGGGCAACATCCTGTCTACTTTCCCTTTTCCTTAATAGTTTAGCACTTTGGTATCAACATCTTAGAACAACATAAGAAGAAAAGAAAAGCTGATTTCTGAACAAGGCAAGCTTAGCTACAATCCCCTCACCTTGTGTAGATGTCCCCAAAGACTGCTTCATACTTGAGATATAGATGTTGAAAAGAGGTTTTGCAGCACACTGAATGTAATTCAGTGTTTTTAAATCAGTGCTTTTCCTTGTCTTCTGTACTTTGTATTTCTCTCTCCTGGATATTTCAACTCATTGTATTTCTATCAGGTTAAATCCTTCAAACTTGCAGGGGAGAAACTGGGGTGAGTGAGAAGTATTTTAAATGCAGATAGGATTTTACAGAAATAAAAGTCAAATCAATGAAAATTTTTAAGTTTATTCATTCTCATAGTTCATAGGTCCTGCCTAATTTGTCCTTTATGGATAACAAAGGAATTGCCTACAGCTCATTTTTGAATATTTAGGAGGAAGTGATGTTAAGCAGCATCTTAGAATAGAAGTTTGTAAAAAAATTCATAGAATCATAGATAATTCCAGGTTGGAAGAGACTTTTAAGATCATCCAGCCCAACCATCAACCCAGCACTGGCTCTGTAACCAATAAATCACATCACCCAGCACAGGATCCAGATGCCTCTTAAACACCTTCAGGGATGGTAACTCCACAACCACCCTGGGCACTCTTTTCCAATACCTGACCACCCTAAAAGGAAAAATTGTTTATCTAATCTAATCTGAGTCTCCCCGTCTCAATTTAAGGCCATTTTCTCTAGTTGTTTTCACTACCTTTGACCTTAATACATATTTGGTTCAAATTCTCCTGCTTTTTGCTTTCTTTAAGTAATATTCTGTCTTATGACTGCATTCACAATATCGTAGAGTGGCAATCATTTTGATCTTTTTTGTACTTACTTGTTGTATGTTTCTTATTCTTTGAATTGTTGACTATTTTGTGTGACGTCTTTGTTGTAATTATCATGACATGTTTCTGAGGCTGATTCAGTCACCTAGGAAGAGAACCTTGTTTTTCTTGTCATGAAAATAGGTGTTCAAATATTTTCTTTTCTTAAGAGCTGGGATTATACCTCTATCATTACTTCTTAAACTCATTTTCTTAATGGAGAGATGCCCTAGCTTTAGAATCCCTGGCAGCTGACCCACAATTTGCAGAATTACTGTATTCCTGAGCTAGTAGACTTTATATTCATTTGTAGGAAAGAGGAATTAAAAGTGAGAAGAGATGCACATACAATGAAGCTAGTACTGTGCATGGTGTATGACAGGAAGTTACAAGAGCTTAGTTTGTTAACATATCAAAACAAATCTGCTGAGGGATGTTCTTGCTTTCCATTGACACAGTTCAAAAGAAAAGTAGACTCTGGAGCATTATTTCAGAAAAGCAACCACAACCATCAACTCATTTGAGTTTGTACAGCTCTGGAATGGTAGGAGTAATGAGGACAAAAGAGGATAACAAATTTTAATCAAAAAATTATTGTTGGAAGGGAACTCTTGGGACCATACCATCCAACCTCCTACTCAAATCGAGGTCAGCTTGAGCTGGTTGCTGGGGACCTTGTCCAGCTAGGTTTTCAATGTCTTGAAGAAAAAATACACCACAATCTCTCCTGACATTCTATTTCAGTGTTTGACCACCCACAATCGACATAAAAGTGAAAGTCTCTTTGTGTTAAGGTATTGATCTTAAACTCATGCTATGAGAGGGAAATTAGGATATGACTGTCAGGCTGTAGAACTGGATTTACTGGTCTAGTAGTTGTTTTCTAAACCAAACATACTCTTTTAGTACATGTTTATTTTTGAAACTGAATAACTTTTAATCCTCTTCTCCTACAACACTGGTAATCTTGCTTGTGGCTTTCTGTCTTTGTTCCCTCATGTTGCTCTTCCCCTCAACAGGTTTTTCATAATTTTACTAGCATATAATGCAACTTTGTTACTGTAACTGCACAGCACCATGTCAGCCTTCATTTACCTGGGATCTCACTAATTCCTGTTGAATAGATTTTTGTTGCTTGAATTGATCGCTTTCTAAAATTTTTTTTTTCAGTGTTTAAATAAAAGGTAGAGGTGAACAACTTTATAGTAAGAGAACTTTCATTAAATAAATCACCAGTTTAGCAAAGAGTTTCAACTGTACTCTCTCTGAGGAAGTAAACCTTACTAAAACTAGAGTAACAACTGGGCCTCCAGTCTGCATCTGCTAAGATAGAAACAAAATCTGTGGGAAGTTACAAACTTCAGGACTACGTACATGGGGTGAGGTCTTTAACACATTTTTGCAGCTTTAATCTAGTACTCACCTCAAAACCAAAAGACTGTTTGACAAAAAGTTTGGGATAGCTGTTATTTTTATATCTATGGTATATAAACATTCCCCAGTGAGTTCACATTTGCTAACAAGCCACCTTAAAGAGAGTCAATGAAACTTATCATATGCTTTATCATCCTTTTTTTCCTTTTACCTCATCTTCCTCTTCACTTCCCTTCAACCTACCTTTGTCCACCCAATCTTATCCAAAAAATCCACCCCTTAATATCTTTTTCCTGTTTATCCCAGTTTTGCTACACCCATCCCCAAATTTTTGATACTCTTACCTAGGTGGTCCTGGTCTTATGTGTGGGGGGGTTCCTACTGTTGGGATGTTGGCCTTGAAAGATTCTACTACCCAGGAAGTCCCCAACCACATCATTTGGTTTTCTTTGGGTTTGTGCCATTTCTCATTTAAGTGCCTATAACCCATGAAATAAATACAGCCATCTGTAAATTCTCTTTTCTTCTAACACTGTAATTTCTCATGTCTAGTAGCTTTTCATATCTATCATTTTTTACTAGATTGTCCATGTACCCTAGATCAGATCAGGGAGTAGTTGGTGGCCTGGTATTTTCACTTAGAACCCTGGTCACTTGTCTGTAACATCGAAACCCTGTGATTAAAAAAATTTTTTTTTTTTGCTATGAATATATGTTGTATGCACTATATGCGTATAGGTGCAAGTGTCAGAAAAATACTGGCAGCACCTTTTGTGAGGGATTTGAGGGCAACAAAAGTGCAGAACCAGGTGCCAAGGAAGGATTAAAAATGTGAGAATCAGCATGAGAATAATAAAAAATTTACTGGGGTAGTAGCAACCTAGCAGAGACAAGAAACACGCTAGTTGCTTTCTAATAATCATTTTGTTTTAGGGCATCTGTAGCCCTCTAGCACCCTTCCAAACTTTCAAGTTCTTTAATTTGCTACCTTTATCACTCTCAATCCCTGCAAACCCCTTGGGCATGCATGCAATCTTTCCCTTGCTAAAATAGTTGTGGTGCACTTGAAGATTTTTAAAGATCTCAGACACTGGCAACAGATTTCCTCTTTCAAAAATAATCCCATCCATTCAGGTGATCATTTTGCTTTCTTCTTTCCCTGTCTTTCTACCTCTATACGCACACAGCACCTTGCAAAAAAAAAAAAAAAAACACCCTAGCAGTCAGTCCTTCAACTCTGAGACACCACTTTGAAAAAGAAGGCAGACATGGCTGTTTGAAGACAAAGCAATGAACATCTGCTACACTTGCGAGGACAAGGGATGTGTAGACCTATATTTTATTCAATTAGCATCAAAGAACTTGAGAACATGTTATTTTGCTTTCATACAAAAAAATGAAGACAAATTTCTGAGAGTGGTTTAATCTTTCCCACCTACACTTAATTGACCAAAATATTTAACAAGTATCACGCCTGTAGGCAGGGGCGCCATGCTTAGTATTTTCCTCTTTGCTCCTCAAGATAAAGGCCAAGCTCTGCACTTTTGAAAAGCAAACGAAAGAAATGGAAATACCTTCCCTTTCCAAAGATCTGCAGGTTTTAAAGGATACTGGGATAAAAAAAAAAAAAATCCTCAAAGCTGTCTGCATGGTGGCTAAACAAGATTAGGTAAAACACATCCTCTCCAATGCACACACAGAATATAAAACATCTTAATCCGTCTCCAGTATGGTACCATAGGCAGTTACTATGCAGAAGAAACTCACATGCAGTAAGCAGGCCAACGAATACCCCATGATCAGACTTTGTACCCTAAATCTTTGCTGCCAGACTCCTAAATGAACTGTACAAAACTACCAGTAGAAGAATTACAGAGGTGTAGTTTAACCCTTTGTTCTACTAAAATGGAAATACTATAATTATCAATTGATAGATTATTCTTATTGCTAAAACTTTAATTCCAATGAAATTGAGTATCATCATCATATTAAAGTGAATTATTTCTATTTTTTACCAAATTACAGTAACACGTTTTTTTAAAATCCCAAAGCCCCCCAGCCCCCCCATCCCCAATGATGTAACCACTAAAACTTTTGTAAACTTAAGGAATCTGGCCAAGACTCTTCCCAAAAATGCCCGTCTCCCTATCAGTTGAATTAACAGAGAGCTAAATCCCTTCACTGCAAGCTACCACTGTTAGTTCCCAGTGAGTACATCATTTACATGTATCACCCTGCTCTTTCTTTTATTGTGTTCTTGTTTTGATTCACTGTTTCCCTTAATTTGAAATGCCAGTTTCCCTTGCTGTACATTTGGTGGTATTTGGTAGCAGGACAGAAAAGACTTGTTATTGAAGTTGAATTAACCTAACAAAGAGACAGGAAAAAAAAAAAATCAGAGCCCCACACAGAGCCACGGTTTCAGTACTTAAACAGCATAAGCTTGGTACAAACAAAATGTTTCTTTAATTCATGTTTCTTTTTGCTCTATTGTTTGTCATACGTCTGTATCAATGGAATGGATATGCTTGATATGTCCAGTTATAACAATGGTAGAAAGCATGGTATGTATAAAGTATTAAATGGGAACTAATTCCAGTTCCTTATTTGTAACTATAGATTATTTCTTTTGTTCTGAAAAAGCTGCTATTATCAGTGCAAGGACAGGTCTACAGTACTTCAAGTGCAGAGCTCAAATTGTACAGTTTCGGCATGTACAGTACAGTATTTGTTTCTTCAAAACCCACTGGGATTTCAAGTCACCAAGCATTTATTATGCTGAAACAGTCTTTTAAAATGGATTATTTTGAAAGCTTACAAGGAAGAGCTCCTCCATCTCTATTAGCAAGCTGTGGACTGGTTCCCTTTGTAAGAAGCTGCAGGGGATGGAAATACTTGGCATCACATTGCACTTTGCTCAGGAAAATGTTCAATATGCTAGTACAAAATACAATAAGAGAGCTGTTTACCATGGTGTCTATCACAATATCTGTTCAGAACTGCCAAAAAACCCAAGGGTCTTACAGCAGAGATAACAAAATAGCCAGGAAGACAAAAATCTACTCAACACTTGATTTAGAGAATTTCTGTGGGAATCTGTGGTTCATGCTTGCGGATACAATGCTTCTTGTTTAACACAGTTAATGTCCATTGATTATTCCGTCCACCACCGCAGTTACACACGTATTGTACACAGAAATGGGACACAAACACTGTGAATTACCACCTATGGTTTTATTAACTGAAGGGTAGATGAGGGGAGAAATATAATAAAGGCTTATTCCAGCACAAGTGAATGGACTTTTCAACAGCAGCAGGGAAAAATAAGAAGCATTGTCTTTGCAAGGTGTTATAGAAACTTAATGTGCTCTAGAAAGAGGATGGTAGCAATTTTCATTACAGATCATTTTAGTTCTCTCATAATTAAGAAGCAAATGGAAGCAAATCTTACTGCATTATGAAGCAAGGTCTTCTTAAGGCTGATCTGAGATGCACCTTCTATATTGCAACAATTTAAGGAAACAGTCCTCCAGATACTTTCATTTGTTGCCCTGCCTTTAAAATTCTGACTGCAGTAGCAATGCTTTGGATGGAAATCAAGTGAAAAAAATATATTTCAAGCTTAAACAAAAATTTTAAAATCACAACAGCCCTTTTGAGGGTTAAATTGCATTGAAAGAAAAATGTTTGCTTGATTTTTTGTATTCTGAAATAATATATGAGATGGAAGCTATGATATCCTTAACAATGGATCTATGAATGTGTATTTTTAGCTATTTTGATATAGTTGTTTGGGTTTTGGGTTTTTTTTTGGGGGGGGGGGGGGGGGGGTTTGTCTAGTGGAGTTAACAATATCTTTTAGAAGTTCCAGGAGCACCAGCATATAAAACAATATCTTTAAGAAGATTGAGTTCTGGATTTCACCTATGGAAAAACTGTCTCGAGAGGCATAATCCATACTGTGTTTTCAGTCTTATCAAAATACAGTTGAACCCATAACTTTTTAAGAACTATTTGAATGTGTAAAGTCGAGCATATATGCGTATGTGTCTGTGATATCTCTCCCTTGATCAGAAGCTTCGTTTTGCTTAATGTCTTTGGGTCCATCACAGAATTTTTGAAACCTCCACTATGCTGGCATTCACAATGAATCATTTCCGCAATACAGTAATGCTTCTCTTCCACCTTCCCTAATGCTGGGCCTTATCAGAGCTCAGAGGGAAGAGAAGTCATTCTGAGGACCTCACGTATCTCTGCATCAACAGTGGAATGCTAGTATGGTGTATTCTGAGTAGATGAGTCACCACAGCAGACACAGAAGACTAGGTTGAGAGAGCTGGCTTCTGCAAACTCTTTGGCATGACCAGTGAAGGTCGAAGGCATGAATGTGCTGAAATATTTCTTGAGTGAGCCAGTAGTAATTTGAGACAGGATAATAAAATTATTTTTAAATAGCAATTTCATTTGTCATGAGCAGTTCATTACAAAATGTTTTCTCCTTCTCTGTCTCCATGTCCCTACTAATTTGTTTTATTTTCAGTTTTCAGTCTAAGACATCGAAACCATTGTAACAACTTTGGATTTTAATACTCTGAAGAAGCCTACTACATGGAAGATATAATATTAGAAAAGCAAATTCTTATAAAGGTACAAAAGGACTTTGCAGTGAATGTTTAAAATACATAATTTTAAATATTTTTAAAAGAAAAATAAAGCATAAAACAATGAATTATAAGAGGAAAGAAAATTGTTGCCCAGAGTTGGACTCTGTCTAGAGACAGAATATGCTTCCGTATCCTTTAATCTGTATTCTTTCAGAAGATAGGGCAATTTTTATGAATCTGCTGAACATGTATTTAGTTATAGAAGTACATGAGAATTGTGTCTGTCCAAAATACAAAGACAACTCTTAAAATCGCAACCTTTTCCTGTTTTCTGTTTGTTTTCAGGGATCATGGTATATGTAGTAACAAATCTAGAATTATAGACTATAATAAAGCATTAAACCAGAATTTAATTTTGACTAAGAGGACAAAACTTTGACTAATTTTGACCGGTTTGTATAAAAGCTTTCAGTTTGAGGCCAAATTCTGCCTGAGATTAAATGGGCACAAATTGTTTGGCAGGCTATACTTATTATCTAAGAAATTCATGTTAGTATAATTAAAAATCCTCATACAGTTATATATCAGATTAAAAAAAATATTTGCTGCCATATTTAAATAATATTGCTCTATCAACTCAGTCACTGAGCATAAGTTTAAATCACTTATGTAGATGTAATATTTTAGGCAAGGAGCTGAAAAATCTATGTTTTGGTCCTGCAAATTTTTGTTCATGTTCCCCCTTCCTTAATTACTGAAGCAAGGGACCTTCTGCATGTTTGTATTACATCTGCTTTTGCAAGAAAAAAATCTGCTCCATGTACAGCCCTATGTAAGTTTTTTGGGTTTTCATGCCATTTTCACTTGATTAATTTTTTACAATTGATTTATTTCTGTCTTTCTTTACTGTGTAGAAGCTCTCAAAAGCTTATTTCCCCTCTTTTCACATGTCAATACATAACTGGTATAGAAATCTAGATCCATTAGAATTTCATAGATTTTATAAACTGAAAGGGCAGGATTTACTTCAAGTGAAACTTCAAGCACTTCTTGAAGCATGAATCATTTAGTCTTGTGTTACACAAGAGCTTGGGTAACATAATCATAAGAGTTCCTTCTTTCCCTAAAATCAGTGTTTCTATAAATCAATACAGTCCTGTGTTGCATTTACAGATGTAGTAACTTTAACATAGATATTTGAAAAATACTAACAAGGAAACTATATAAAATAAAAAGAACAATGTTTATTTTTCTTAGTGTGCCTTTCAGTTGAATGTTTAATGCAATAAAAAAAATATTTTTAAAATATCTCTAAAACTACCTTAGAGTTCAAACTGGCACTGTTTTGCTGATGAGACAAGTCTTATAGTCCCAACATTTTTAGAAACCTTATACAAAGAGATATAATCTTAAATAGTAAAATAAATTACAGTTCTGATAATTTCATATGATTGTGTTCCTCTCTTGCAGGTGGCGACTCACTCCAGTTATCACACACACAAAAAAATGCTCAAATACTATTTGTTGTTGCTGACAAAATGGAACTCCAAATATCAAAATCTCTAAAGCCAGCAGTGGCCTTGTGCTGAAAGTTACCTTTGTGGTGAAGGGTGATGCTGAGGTGTAAGTGATAGTTGCAATTCATATGCATGTGGATCACAAATGAGGTCTAGTAATTCATCTCCTATTATAGAAAAATTAAGCCTTCATGTGAATTGCAGGACCTCTTCTCAAGTTAAGGATACTTTCTCTTCACTGTCACAGTGCCCAAGAAGCCTGCATCCCCTTTTCTCCTCTCTTCAGCTGGTCTATAGTACAGTAAAGCTGATGGGTGCAACCTGTTGTAATGAGTCATGCAATACTGATCCTTCAGTTTGTCTTTCAGAGGAAGGAATTTCACTGTTTGAAATACTGTTCCCCAAGAATTATCACAAGCTATATCATAGTGAGCAATCTGAGCAACTTGTGAATGCTGGGCATGATGCCACTGCAACAGATGGACACGGATGCTGTGAGATGAAAAAAACATGTATATGTATCAAATGTGAGAAATGAGGGCAAGACTCCAAAGACAAAAATATAGAGGTGTCAGTCTTGATCTAATACAGTTTTCATTCAAAGAGGGTTTACCACTAACATCTTGGCAGATAAACTAAAAGAAAGGATGCTCAAACTGTGCAATAAGGAATGTGGCCTGTTTAACCAGGTAGAAGCATAGCAGTAATCAGCAAAGTAGTCTGCCCACTCTTATTCTTACAGTAGCCACTAAGGAGTGCAGTGAAACAAGCATAATAAATTGACACACCTAAATTCTGTTATGCTCATCTGTGTTTCACTTTTACAATAATACATGCAGAGCCACACACACCTAAGAGTTGAATAGAGAGTAATGAACAGAGAAATGAAGGTGAAGAAGTGAAGAATCCCATCCTGGGTTAGAGTGCTCCTGAATATCTGCCATTTTTTTTTTCTGTTTAGGGGAAAGGAGATTTATGAACGATATTAGACTTGTGACGAGGTTTACATCTAATCTCAGAGCTTCTCAAGTATTTCCATTTTCAGTCTCTATGAGCTCCTTTCTCTAGCCAGTGCTTTACACAATAAAACAGTGCAAACTTTTCAAGTTTTATTGCCATTCAGTGCTAAAGAATGACCAATGCTTAGCCATGCTTTCCCTCCTTATTAGTCTTCACTTAGATATCCCCACAAAAACCACTTCACCATTAATGTTGCATATGCTGGCAAAGTCTCTCAATATCATAGTCTCTCAAAAAACCAACTATCCAATTCAGCTTGGTTTGATTTTTTTTAAAGTATTTTCCTTGTCAAAATATGAGGTAATTGTACATCTCAGATGCCTGAAAGGAGGTAAGAAATTTCTCAATCAGCATGTTCTCAGACCACAAAATCTATCAGTTATCCTAGTTTAGTATTTGTTCCTTTTTACAGTGCACCTGTACCAGACCCATGGTGACATCAATCTTGTTTCAATCTTCATTGAAGCCTTTGGAACACTATGCAGGAACATAGATGCCCTGTCCACAGATCTTCCTGAAATATGGATCAGAAGGTAAAACACCCAGATGAGAAATAGCTACCACAAAAAATTACCCCTGCGATGTTCATAGGTGTTGTGAAGTTCAGCAGATTAATGAAGCACACTGTGCAAAATTCCAGTGGCTCATTTAAAGCATGGCTTAGGGAGACACTTCTAACAGTCAAAGGTTGTAGTAAGGGAAAAGTCATGGTGACTGTGGATGCTGACACTAATAGAGTGTTGGACGTAGTCTTTTATTTGTCTTGAAACATTTATATCCTTGCAAATTTTCTCAGTGACTTTGTGGGACCTGTACTTAGATAATTATTAATATGATTTTTTTTCTAAATTTTTCTAAATTCTATATATCTGTTAGTGTATGTTGATTATTTAAATTCATATCCTTTTGAAATTAATCATCTTATTAAATCAGTGATATTGCATATTCAGAAGTAATCTTATTGAAGATAGAAATCTGTTTCAGTTTTGGACAATTAACAATGTTATGATCAGTTTCTGTTTTATTTACTGCAGAAAGTAATAAAATATGTGTTTACACTTCATGCTAAACAGTCATGCTAAATTAGCTTTCTGCAGACATAGCTACATAACTCAACTGTGGTCACTTGACAAATAGTATGAGAAACTAATGAAAAAAGCTAAAAATAAAAGATTAAGTTCCAAGTAACTTTTTTCAAATCAGAGATGATTTTCAATATTTGTTCAAAAACTCCTTGAAATTTTGACATAGATTTTATTCAATACTTGACATAGTAACAGAAAATTGGAAATTATTAAGACTTCTTAAATTTTTGTATAATTACTTAAAATAATTTATCTGCAGTAAAGTGTTAACAAAGGTTTATAGCCTGAAAAATGTTTTGTGTTCTGAGAAGTATCATAAATTTCTGCTCTTTTCCTTTGGATGTAGCTCTGGTGAGTTTGCTGTGGAATTTTATTCTTCACATACAAATATTCCAGAGTTATTTTTATCAATGGTTTTTGTTAGTTTTGTTTTTACATAAAGATAATTCTTTTACAGATACATATTAAGATAGATGATCTGATTTCCTTCAGATGTGCATCTGTGCAGAATTATAGACTTTAGAAGATTTTTTCCGCAATGAATATAATATAAATAGTAAGTTTGCAGTCTCTTCCCTCACTGTAATTTTTTTTTCTCTCCATGTTTTTCTCTCTCTCTCTGCTTCTCCACTACATTTGCCTTTCACGTAACTATCTTTTTAAATTTTGCCTTTCTTGTTCCATCTGAATTGGACAGGGACACTATGATTTACAGGTTCAAATTTCACTTTAAAAGTGTTCATGATCAAATTTGTTTAACATCAGGCTAAATCTATTTGCAATTTTTGATAGACAGTCAATTGGAATGGATGTATTTAATACACACAGTATATGATTTTCCTTCATACAAAATTTCAGTAAGTAATTTCAAAGATGTGAAAACATAGATGAAATGAAAAGAATTATGTATTTGTGTTGCACTGTAATTCTCATACACGTTGCCTGCTAGTGAAAATCCAAGCTAATCAGAATATAATATTTTATGAGGGACAATATTCAAACATGATTCTTACCCAGTCAAGATTCTTGCAATTGAATTAATTATGGGACTATCAAATTATTTTATATAGGATCTGTCATTTGTAAGCTGTTTAAAGTATAGTTAAAGCTAGCATTGTGGCAAGCGACCATATATTGTAGGTCTCTACACCTTTAATGAGCAAGGATTTATTTTTTCTTAAAAGAAATTCAAAAGGGGGCAGTGTGCTTTAATTAAATAAAACACAATGGAGATTTTTTTCATGGTCTCTGCAGTAAAACAAACAGTGATAAAGCCATGTGTGCATGTCTTGTTTCCCCCTCCAGATTCCAGTGCTAGCTAAAGATTTTGCCCTTGATCATGCGGTTTTAGACATGAAAGGCTTCAAATCTATCCAAGCTCAAGACGAACACAGAATGCTAATTTGGGTTCACATGAAGAGCTGGTCAAGCAAAGTCTTTTATTTTAAACTGTTGAAAAAGTGCTTCTTTAGAGGCCCTTTTCCTACCATATATTTCTGAAGTATGTAAAACTGATTCATTAATCCTTTATGAAAGAGTAAATGAATTTTATAAAAATGTATAATTGATACAAGTATGCTTCCCTTTATTTGAAAAAAAGCTTTAAATATTATCTAATCCAAAAGGTATATGCTTTTTTATATATTCTATACTCTTCTTAAACATATTGAAATTATACTGCGTTTAATTGAAAATTAAATTAATTTAATTGTTTATTTTATAAACAACAATGTATACTGAAAAATATAAAAGTCTTGAAATCAAAATACAACAAAACTCATCAAAACAGGACACCTCCCCACAATGCATCATTTTAGGATGAGGTATTTTTGACAACACTGATGAAGACAATAAAAGAGCCATTGACTGAAATAGTAATTTTCTAAGCAACTTAATATGGAATCTACAAGAAACTCCAAAATTGTGTATAAAATGTGTAAGACTATCATGGGAAATAAAATGTATGTTTTAGTGTGATGAGTTTGTATGGTGATGCATCTCTCTCTCTCCCTCTCCAGAAAAATCTCCCTAAGTAGAAAAAGATGATAACTTGTGGTTCTGTCCCTTTTAAAGAATTTAATGGTTCAAAACTACTAAGTTTGTAAGGCACAAAAAATTAACTTACTGCTGATTCATCCATGAATATTATTCATTATTGTCATTGAACAATTATATTTGGTGGAGGGGAAAGGAAGAGGGAAGGAAGAGCTAATACAATTATTACTACTGCCAGATACCATATCTGACTAGAGAATGGCTGTTTTTTCTCTGCCACCTGGAAAACCGTTACCTCAATCCTTTAGATTGCTGACCTCTAAATCTGGCAAGATCAGTCTACTTCTATTTCAGTTGTGAAGTGATCACTAGTAAGGCTCTTCATTAGAAATGCAATTTCTCTGGCTGTCCAAAACCGTTGTTGTTGTAGCCAAAATTATTTGCCAGCAGAAACATTCTGTAACTCTCATTTGTGAATCAATGGATGATTAAAAATCCAGTTCAATGGAAATGAAAAGAAGGTAAGAATTGGATCCTTGTCTTTCTGGAATTAATTTTCTCACAGTTTATGAAATTTAGTGTTCTTGAAGTATTTTGATTTTTTTATCTTTTCTGGAAAACAGATTATTAGGATATAACATTCTGGAACAGCTATTTCCCAGTAAAGATGATCTGATGACATACTCATAAAAGCAGTGGTAAAATATAGGTAGAATCAGTATCAACACCAAAAAACCTCAGTATACCAGCAACAAATTTTGAAATTAATGCGAAAATTTCAACGACGATTTAAAGATGCAAACACTATAATGTGTTTCATTACAAATGACAAGACTTTCTTGTTTACCACCCTCTATAAGCTACAAAGCACTATGCAATGTTGATCAATTCTTTTGTACAACCCTAGAAGTGGTATTGTGAAGAACAGAAAAGTGATCATTCAAATTTGACAACAGGCATAGAAACACAAGGGTACTGTTGATGTAATGTATGAATCCAATAGAAAGCTCTTCCCTACAAAATTTTTGAGCAAAGGCTTTTGTTCTTTCCACCACTTCATGAAAGTTTGTAAGCCAAGCTGTGGGTAAAACACATGAAAAACAGACTACTTCACTTCAAAAGTATCTCGAAAATATCCTACGGTTGAACTAAAATGAAGTGAAATCAATCCGTTGCATCTTATCTTAGAGACCCTAGTCCCTGTGTCTGTCTAAAAAAACATGAGAATGCACAGTAAATAGGTATATATCTATCTATGTCTATTTTTATCTATATCTATCTCTAGAAATATCAAGAAAAGTCTGAATCTCTATGCCTATCATATTTGTGTTGATGACTTGTAATTCAGGCAGACATAGTTGACTTAGAACAGAGTTGTCAGTGTGCCAGTCTTTAGAGCATCCACATGTTGTGGCATTATGACCAATTATCCTCTAGTACTCTGATGTGCATTTTAAATGCTAAAAAGTAGTGCAGCACCAAATATCAGTTATTGCCAATATGTTTATTCAGACACCATACTGGATAATCTACTTAGCCAAGCTGTGTAAAAAAATTTCACAACAAATTTTAGTATATTACAAAATTTTACATAATATACTAACTTTTGTTTAGACAAGATGATTTTCCATTATTTATTTATTTATTTATCTACTTTTTTATTGTGTTAACACATTTTTGTAATAGCTGGTGAAAATCTAAGTATTTTCATTATTATATTATTTTCATGTCAATGTTAGTACAATTTTTGGTGGGTCTAAATACATATATTTTCCTCTGAAAATGGCAGTAAGAATAATATTTTAAAATTAATATCTTCAACTAAACTACAAATGAATTTTTGGTAATTTCAATGTAAAATAATCTCTATTCACCTGATCCAAAACGAATATATTATTCCTCCACTCCTGTAAGCACCCCACTCCCACCCATCAGAAGTATCACAAAAGGTACAATCATGTCACTTGAGGGATGCTGCCTACTATGATGATCCCTAAGAAAGTTTTATACTAATGAAATCCAATACATCATTAATTTTCTTGATGTTATTTTTTAAAATTTGACTAATGCCTATAGATAAGCTTAATTTAGCTGTATGTCATGAAACCACCTGGAAATGGAAGATTTGCTGACATTTTCGCTGTCAATCAAGAGTCTATCACTTCAGCACCAATGCTAGCACTTGCTGAGGAATCTCATCACTCTTTGTCTCATGGACAAAAATACACTCATCAGATTCTGACTTACTACAGAAACACCCAAGGTACAGATTCAAGCTGTAAAAGTGTTATTTCTGTTTATATGTGTCTTCAGCAGCTCTTGCTCAATTCTTGTTTCAGCAGTAAAGCTAGCAGCATGATCTAGAAGCAATTCCAAAACCACCAGGCCAGAGGTGACATTATTTGTGCTTTTGCTGTTGGCATCATTATTACTTACTATGTCTGTGTGCTATCCATTGCCCAAATTCCTATGGTCAGACAATTTAAAACACAAATCAAAAAGACAGGTCATGTTCCAGGGAATTTATGGACCCACTACAGTATGAGACAATGTGTAAAAACACTCACATTCTGTTCACATATGACATTTCGTAAGAAAATAATGAGACAACATTGCTAAGTCCTCCATAGACATTGTGCATAGGCATGTGGTTTGATGAGAAATCTGAATAGTCTGATTTCTGTTGAGACCATAGGGATATTGAATTGCTTGAAGAGGATTATGAGGACTACCATAGTCATGAGCATGAACATTATTATTTTAAAATTTTACAAGTGTCTAGTGAAGACTTTTCCAGTTGAAGGTTATTGTTAAATGTCTGTAAATTCTCAGGAAATTATAGAAGCAGTAGTGACAGTCTACAGATTGAAAATTAAAAGAATCATCCAATACTGAATATATTTACCAAATTAACATTTGTTGTATGATGGAAGTAGTAGAAATTTTCACAGGTGTAGTCTGGATGAATGTCAGCTGACGACATTTCTGAGGACCATAAAAAAAGCTACTGCAGCAGAAGATGTGTGCAATATTCAGCTGACAGAAAGGACTGGAGAATTATGACTGCTCAGTAAAGTATCACAGGGAGTCAGCCAAACATAGATATATTTTTCACAACAATATCTATCTAGAGACATGATCAAATTGAAGATAATACTAGAAATGGAAATCTTGGCTGTCTTGGTGACATTGCCTGTGCCCATTATAAAGGATGGAGAAACTCCACTGTGAGCTTCACACTCCTGGTCCTACACATGAACCTCTGTATGTCTTGATTCTTTTATTCCACAATTTCTGACTGAAATATTTTTGAGAATTCTTGGATATATACATGAAGAGCCTGTTCCATTGGGAACAGTTCTTCTCAGTGTTTGTGAGGATTACCAGAAGTTTTCTCAGGATTTTGTCCCTGTGCAATCAAGCACTGACTACAGTGTGTATCTCAGATGACATAAGTGCACTTCTCCCACAGTGTAGGTGCAGCTCTATCCCACTGCAGAGGAAGAAAAAAAAGATTGGTGAAAAAGTTTGGGGATAATTGTAGAAGGAAGCAAAACTTTATAATTATAGCCCCAGGTAGGTTGACCTAGAGCTGGCAGGCAGTAATAGATGAGGATTCCTGAGAGGTAGCCCAGTATTTTCTTAGGTCAAAAGGAAACGAGCCATGTTTTGCTTTCCAGACATGTTGCATGGTTGCTCTTGACTAAGAGTCTGCAAGTAAAACCAGTGGTATAAGAATTCAGGCTGGCATTCAGATTATCTCCCATGTCTGATGCTTCTCCATCATTCCCTGTCCTCACTGGACTCCAACCCACAGAAAGTCAGACTTTTGGGTTGAAGAGGCACTAAATGCCACCCTTATCTTGCAGAGTGAAAGGTCCTTGCCCCAGCTACCATTAATGCTATGGAAAAAGGGAACAGAAACTGACTTTTGCAGCACCCTCCAAAATCTGTAGGGGGTGATAGAGACTATTCAGTCAAAGAGTGGAAGACTAGTCAAAAAGGAAATAAGAAAACCAAAATAAACATGAAATCAAGAGAAGTCTTGTTTGCAAGAAGAAAGTAACTAGCTTTGTCAAGGTAAGACAATAAATCATTGAATACATAGCAGAATTTTGGGTTCAGAAGGTATTTAGGGAATTAGACATCAGTAATTTCAATTGCATTGAACATACAGAGTGGATTTGAAAAAGCATAGAACATGATTAGAAATAAATACTGAATAGCAATTGAAAACATTAATCTCAGTGACCACACTGATAAAAAGAAAGTTAAATTTTGTAGAATAAAGCAGACTCAAGCAGACTTTTTCCTATGATAGGAAAAACTGAACAATTTTGCTGATTAGTACTGGTTTTGCTGAACAGCAATTCTCTGTGTGGTTCTGTACTGTAAAAGGCCATCAGGAAAGAGGGAGGAGATTACAGTGGAAATATGGGAACCAGTGGGAGAGAGAAAGGAGATAAGACAGGATACTGTGAGAAAAAAAGAGAAGCAGAAAGAATAAAAGGGTTGAAGAATGGCATCATGGCAGCTCAGTTTGTCTGTGTTAACCTGGATAAGATTTGTTCAGCTAGGATGAATATAGATCTGAGGCTCAGGAGGTCAATTACAAAGTGAAGGAAGTCAGTGTAGTTGTGATAAGTACAGACATTTGCTTTTTGGTGAGAGCAGGAGCCTCACATGTAGCCTCTGCAGCTGGTGATGCTGGGACAGACCTACAGAAAGCAGAAGAAACATGAAGTGCAGAAAAGCCTTGATATCACTGAAAACAAACAAAACAAAAACAAAACCAAAAAACAAACAAACAAAAAAAGCAGAGGGAAGGCATCTGAGAGATTGTAAGTAGACACAGAAGACCTTGAGAAAAGGATAATATCAAAGATGATATGAGTGGGTCACATAATGGTGGAAGAAAAGCCAGGAAATCTGATATGGATCAGGACTGAATCAAGTGAACAGCCCACGAGGGTGCAAAGCTGACCAAGGGGCAATTGAGGAGGCCTAAGAAAATGTTCACCTAAGGTATCAGATGAATAATCAAGTACAATTGAGTTACTGATGCTATTGCCATAGCTAAACTCTTCTATGACTACTTGTGAACTTCTGTCCTTCAAATCTGCACTAGTAATATATATTTAACAGTACATTTCTGATTCTTTGAAGCTTACAAAGAGATTTCATAGCCTCTCTCTCATACCTTAGCAAGCTGGTTGCTTCCTAGAAGTCTATCAGAGAAGATGAAAGCAATTTAAAGGATAACTCTTTTTCCTGGAGCCAGTACTGGCAATTCTGCTTGGATTTACACGTCACTGTATGGCGAGAGAAAAACAGATTAAATGGAAAAAGATATAAACAAAATCATTTTGAAAGAGTACTCAAGGATTTACGGTACTGTACTTGACTAGAAGTGATTGGCAGCACATTAAATAGAGCTTTGTGTCAGCTGCAGAGTGGACTCTGCAAAGACAGGATGTCAAGTTACGAACTGCAGACTTTGCGACTCCAACTTAACTCCTTGTTACATTTTGTGATATTAGCTAGGAGAAAGTTTATATCTACAGTGCTGGGGAAATTAAACACACACACACACATACACATTGTCATGTTAGCCAAGCAAAATTTGAACTAAAAAAAAATATTACTGAAACAAAACTAAAAAGAGAAACAAAACAAATCTTGGTATTTTATAAGTAGGTTATTTCAACAAGAACTAGATGGTCTGCAGAGGCCCTACACTGAGCTGTAACTTTGTTTTTGAAATAAAGCTATTAGCTCTCCCTGTAGGTTAGGGCCTCTTTAGTTCGACAAACTTCACTTAATTGGTTTTTAAAAATTTCTTGACAACCTGTACTCCAGTTCTTTTTTCTTCTTTAGTGCCTATAGCACCACAGCTACAGTGCAATATCATCATCAAGGACAGAAAGGTCTGTTTTGTATATAGGTAACCAAGTTTATTTTATTTTTTCTACTAATTTAAAAGATTTTCTCAGGAAATACATGCTGGGATCTAATTGAGTTCTGGAAACATACAAGACCCTAATAGGTGTGGACACTAAAACCAAAAGCACAAACAAATATTCCCTATTGGGGAAAAAAACAAAAAAAAAAGACTTTGAATATCTATGTTCTTTTTATGAGAAGATCTCAAAGATCTCAAAGTGTTTTGAAAATATTGTGCAGTGATTCTACTTTCACACTGTCCCTTTGAGAGAAGTAAGCAATGCTTTAATGCCACTGACTATAGCCCACAGATTGTGGTCAGAATTCCATTGCCCTTGTAAACTATAGACTTCAAGGAGGTCTACAGACATCTTTTAGTACCAAATCCCTCTAATAATATTTTCAGAAAAACTTAATAAGTATTCTGAAGAGTTTTACTACATATGTGGTTTCTGCCAGGCTTGTAATATAGTAGTTTGAAACCATGTAGTGTTTTGTTTTGACTTTGTTTGCAAATCCTGTGTATAAATGGCAGCTAAAAAAAAGATTCATTTTGTCTGAGGGACTCTGTGAGAGAAAGGTTAAAATTTTCATATGTTCTATGCACCACAATTACATTTCCCAAGATCCAACTTCTCCAGAGAAGCAAAATTAATAAACAATCTGTATCATAATTAATCAGCAGTTTCCTGAAGAAAGCCCAAACATGCATCAGTTCTATTTATTTTTAAAGTTGCTTTGCACAATATTTCCTTATTACTGGAAAACTAAGGAAGCTGCACATATTTGCTACTTCTGAAGATTGAATCCTAACATTTTTTTAATTAGTCATGAGAGGAGTTAAAAGGAGTAAGATCTTGCTATCAATCTGTTCCCATGAAGTTTTACAGTGAAACTCCCATTTTCCCAAGTCCTTTCACCAACCATAGGAACAAAGTCTGTGTTCTGTCCAGCACTAACTCTCCAACAAACATAGAAAACTAAGTATAGTATTGTTAAGGCGTCTTGTGTTTGATGTCACAAATTTGTCACATAATAAGGAGGAAAACAAACCAAAGAAAAGCAAGTCAGAAAAGAAGAGATAATTAGCGCATGAAAAAAATTGAAATTTGAATGGTTAATGATGGAATTAATGGATTAATAAGTAACTTTGTCTCTTCAGAAAAAAATCATTGCTTAAGTCTTTATTTTACAGTATTTTTCTTCTTTTATATCAAACAGCAGAAATTTTAATTAAAATTATGTGCTTCATTCTTATTTATTGTTTCTCTTGTTTGTGCTACACAAGACACAAATAGATTTATATTCACACATAGAATCACATGGGCTGAAATGACCACTAAGATCTTGAGTTCAGCCATTAACCCAGCAATGCCAAGCTCAAGACCAGATCATGCTCCTCACTGCCCTATCTGAACATCTTCTAAATATCTCCAGGGATTTAGAAGATGACTCAGCCACTCCCCTGGGCAGCCTCTTCCAGTGGCTGATACTCCTTTGGTGAAGAAGTCTTTCCTAATAGCCATTCTAACCATTTTCTGAGGCAAGGTGAGGCTATTTCCCTTGCCCTAACGCTTGTTACCTGGGATAAGAGACTGCCCCCATCTCACTACAGTCTCCTTTCAGGTAGTTGCAGAGAGAGATAAGGACCCTCATCCTTCTTTACTCCAGGCCTAACACTGTGCTCAGCCAGATACCAGCTTCTTTGCCCTTCTTTGAACATAGCACAGCACCTCAATGTCCTTCCTGTAGTGAAGGGTCCAAAACTGAACACAAATCTGAACTCTACTTCACAAGTGACAGGTGTTCTGTATCTTTCTTTACATCATACAAAACTTACAGTCAACTCTGTTCAGCTAAATATATCTCTGTGCATTTTTATGGTAATCCTTAATTTATAAATTTTAGATCAGTTCTATACACATAATGATGATAAAAAGCTGTTACGAGATGCTACTGGTATCTACCTAGGAAAGAAGTTAAAAATAAATTTCATTCAAGGGAATGGTTCCTAGGATGTGAATGTTGACAGAGACTAAGATTAGATCTCTATAATGCTCAAAATGTGCAGTAGCCCTTCAGAAAAGGAGAATCTAGAAATTATTCTTAATCATAGCATCAGTATAACAGTAGAGCAATTGTTCTATAACTGTCATTTCCCTTTAGTTTAATTTTGAGATAGAAACACTAGATAACAAGACAAGATAACAAAGTTTCTTAAGGAAGAAAGAACAACAGGGTGTGTCTATAGTAAATGCAATTCTACATCTTGATTCAGCTATCAAAAATCTGATAATTAAAAAAAACCCAGGAGTTTTTCTTGGTTTGCTCAAACTAGAAAAAAAAATTTACAAAATTAATATCTTGAGAAAGCATATTTGTTAACTGAAAATTTGATTTGTTAAACAAATCCATAAGTTCTTCCACTTCTTTGACAATTTTCAACTTTTTTTTCAATTATTTTTCAACTCCCTCTCTTTAGAAAAACACAGGTATGTTATTATATATTTGAAAATATTTCCAACCCCAAAGGATTCACTTTTTTATTATTGGCACGATAACATATTGGCACACTGAAGAGCAATGAAGCATTCACTATTTCAAAACAAAGGGAAAAATAATCAGCAATCAGCAAATCTTCACCCAAATCAGTCTTTACCTGAAGTATACTCCCAGGGATTTCTTTGAGTAATGTCAACCACTCAATATTCTAAAAACAATCCATCAACCAAATAATGTTTTTTCTTTTAAAAAACCCCAAACACCTGAGTTTTCCACTCAGAGAATGTACTTTATCACAGAACAGGTAATATTTACTCTCACTATTAGATGTTTCCACAGAAAAGGAAAAGAGATGCTTTATGTTGCTACAATGAGGACTGCTTATTTCTAATCTTACTACAATTATTTCTTATTGTTGCTTATTTCTAATCTTGGAAGACTGGCACATATCACACAAACAACACACCTTGATCTCATCCTTCACAAAAGCAGATATTTAAAGACTATTTAATAGACTCCCCAATCATTATAGTTCTGGATAAATTAGGTCAGTTCATATTTTACTATGAGGAGAAAATGTTCTCATCTCCCTTATAGTCCTTCATCTGCCTGGAGATTGTTGTGGGCAAAGAAGTCTCATCTTGGGCTCTCCTCCATAGGCTGCAGTCCCCTCAGGGAAGTCCCTGACCCAACATGGGCCCTCCATATCCCCTTAGAGGGTCCTACTCTGTCACAGAGCTCCTAAAAGTGCATCCTAAGGGTGCGTAGCCAGGGCTGTTCCCCACAATGACTCTTCCATTTTGTTTCTCTAAATGCATCTCTTCACATTTCTCTTCAAACAAGTTCTTTTTGTGCATCCTCCCATGTTCCCACCTCCTTTTCTGTTGTCCTCACATGCGATCTCACCTGCCTCCTCTCATTTTACCTTTCTTGTTTCCTCATTAGTCTCTTCCTGGCTCTCCTGTGTGCAACAGCCATTGCTTTCAGCCACTACTTTCACCCAAAGGTGTCTAAGCAGAGGTGCCTCATGATCCTCACACAAGTTAAAGTTTTGGCATCTGACAGGTTGCTTCCATCAACTGCTGAGCCACCTGGAGCCATCTGTGACTGGCACCAAAACTACCCCTGTTACTCACCCAAACCTGCCAGTTATGCCCAATACAGACATCCACTTTTCACTCACCAGATTGACAGAGTCAGGTGTTTCACCTGTGAATTTTTCAGGAGGCAATTCTGCAATTCTGGCTCCACTCTGATACCATCAGGCCTACCATTCTTCATGCACAATATTGCTGACTCACTGAACCATCATAAATGATGAAGATCTGACCTTTCAAAATTCAATTTATCATGAATACCAAAATGAATTTTAAGTATTCCTCCTTTTCTATTCAGATAACTGTGCCAGACTTTAAAGGAATATGAAGTAATAAAAATTTATTCTTTTTTGTAACAGCTGAGGAGCCAGTCCACTAATTGAATGCTTCACCTCCCTTGCCCCAAATAAGAACATTTGTTTACAAACTGACACATTGTCAACATCTAAATTTGGTAGACATAGTCCTAACTTGCTGTGTTTTAATTAGGAAAAAAAGAACAACACATTCTGTGACACTACATACAAATTTATTTGAAAAAATGCAACGATTGCTGAACAAAGACAAATAATATGAACTTTTTTTTTTTTTACCTCCTGTTTGTAACTAAAGGAAAAATTCTCCTTGTTCCTTGTAGAGAAAGTAAATATTGTTTCATCTACCACAACTGAAAAATGAATAAACAGAGAAGACTGTTTTGGTCAAGTCAATGAGTACATTATCAAACTTCCAGAATAATTGCTGAATGTTAAATATATATGTGAGTTATTAAGACAGTGTACCATATATATTTTCATTAAAAATTGCATGGATTACAAACAAATTTGGCATGCAATTCTTCCTTATAACCAAAATTCTTGATAAATGATAATGAAAGGGGAAAAAATATAAACTATCAGTCTATCCTTTTTCATTTATTTCATCTGTTACTTTATCTAAAATACCTTATATAAAGTTGACTCCACAGTAGTTGTCATTAGAAAAACCATAGGCTGTTACCAATAATATTCAGTTCCACTTTATTGCTGTGAAACGTGCACTAACGTGATATATTTAAGCTAGTCAGTTTTGAGAAATTGTTCTTAAAAATTTTGTCTCTCATATAAATTTAAGATTGAAACCTAATAAGTTCACAAAGTATTCTTTACAATAACATATTTTTCAATGAGGCAAAAAGCAATACATAATATGAAGGGCTTGGAATACCATAGAATTAAAGAATGTAACTTATTCTAGTAAGAATAAATTATGATAGAAGGAAAAAGATTTTTGTTATTGTAAGAATTAAAACATTTTCTTTTAGGTTGTATTTCACACTTTGAAAATCAATGATGTGATAATTTTCAGATAATCTACACATACATAGTAAATAAAACAATAAGAAAATCCAAATGACACTATAAACACTACACTGTTCCCATTGAAGTAGATTACTTTACTCAGTTTCCTTATATTGTTTCATTTACTGTGCTTGTGTGGCTCACAAGCCATGCAAAATTTTTATATTTACGTTTCCATTACATGAATAAGGCAAATAGAGAAGAGGTAGACATCCCTCAGGGAAGTGTGCCAGCCACTGTTTTGTCTTTAATTGATATTTTTGGTTCATAACCCTAAACTTCTGATTTCATAAACTTTTAAAGAGAGACAAATAGAAGTTATATCCTGTTAGGGTGTTCTGGGCTGATACAATGAGACAAGTTGAGGGAAAGCCCACAAAGAAATAAATGTTTCTTTAAATGATAAAAAGTAGTGCTGTGTGATTTAGAATCTAAATATAAGAAAACTCTCTGAGCATCTCTTTTCTCCTCTTTCTCACAGTCAGTCTGGGCCCCTTTCTCTTCTCTCTCTCTTTTCTCAACAAGTTGTTGTTGACAACAAAGCCACATTACCCTGCAAAAAGCCTTCTCATCCTTTATTCATCTTTACAAGGTACCTAATCTTGCAGTCCTCTCTGACAGTGTGCTCCCACCAAACTCGAACTCACAATCTGCATCACTCTCTCTGTGGTTTTGTTGGATCTTTCCCACGTCTAACAGGGTCAATGCAAATTCTTGTTCAATGGAGTCTTTCAGTTCTGAGCTGGTGTAAACTTGCTACTGCCTGAGGTGCCCTAAGAACAACAACAGCCAGCTCAGATCTTCCTCTGTAAAACTTATTTGTAATATCTTATAAACTCTCATGGCTGCTGTGACAATTAATTAATTTGTCTTGGCAAAGTTCTTTGAGGTCTTCAGATGAAAACTATGTGCAGCTTCATTCTTAAGGCTGCTGCTGATTATTCTTGTTTTGTAGCTGTGTTCTCCTCTGACTGTCACACATACCTTGTAATATCCCTACCCATGCTTTCTCTGTGTCTCATAATGAAACATCATTAGTCTCATGTGCCTCATCCATCCAGCACCACATCTGAGTGAGGGGGAAGTTGGGCTTGGGTGATGAAAACAGCTTATGGCACTGTTAGCAGAAACACTGCTTCCCACCAGGCAGAAGAAGTGATGGAAGGAGGGTTTTAACAGCTTAAGGTGCTATTCAGATCTTCTTGCATTGCAGAAGTCTGAGCTGAGCAACTGTCACACCTTTCTTTTTTCTTTTTTTCTTAAGAGAATATCAACTGTAGACCCTCAAGAACCCATTCAGAAGATTTTAATTAAAAACCAAAAACACACTACTGTGATTGTGCCACATGTATTATAATTTTATCTTTATATGCATCTTCACAGTGTTTTTTAGTTAAAATATGGAATGGGAATGGGAAAACTGTGCTGTACATGGTCACAGGAAAGACAAAAAAATGATGGGGGAGGAAGAGGAATCTCATTTCAGTGCAGAAAATGAATGAAAACTAGAACAAGTATAGCATCAAAAATGATCTTGTTAAATCAAATCTGTGTGTTCAGAAACTGTGATTCAGCTTTGTCTCAGCCCAGCTGAGACAAATAAGGAAAAATTTAGATTTTCATTTAAGTAGTGGTTAGTGCTCCATAATCAATGTTTGATTCTGGGTGGAACTGCACACCTTATCTGGTAGTCTCTGACAACATTGCCCAAAAAAGCAGCCCAACTAACATATGTCAAATATCCTTCATTCCTTCATGTAGAGAGATTTTTTTTTCAAGTTCGTGGCAAGAGAGGAGGGCTGACAACGTGCCTGCCTTTGCCACAGCCATGCTTCTTTGAAACTGTCAGCCTCGAGAGCATCCAGATGTTCCTGACCGTAAGCTCTAAACTGGTACAGAAAAGTTATTTAAAACTCATAAGCTTCTTCCAATATACTCTTTTGCTCTCCCTCATGTATCATTATCTTTGTTTTTCATTACAGATGTCAGATCCTATTAACTTGCTAAACTCAATCGTTAAGATAATTAGGTTAATGTGTATTTATCGATCTCATTTTAGTTAGAAGAAAATAACTTTTCATAATCTTGTGCTTTGATAGATTGTCTGGGATATTTCTGAGTTTGTTCTATCTGTAAAAATACAGTGAACTCACAATCTTTCTGTAAAAGAAATATAAAAATAGTAGTATTTCCAAGCATGGATAAAAGCATGAGACTGCCTGTCGTGGAGTGGTACAGGAGTAGAAAGGCATTCATCGAGTTCACTGTGATTTATAATCAATATTAACTACATAATATACTGAGAAGCACAATACTCAGAGAAAAGGTATGGTTGTACTGTTCTTTTATCCTATGAAGGTCATAATAAGATGAGTGAAATGAGAAGAAAAATTGATGGAAGATAGTTTAAACTACAATGGGAAAAAAACCCCCATCTGTTTTGATGAAGAATTCCCTCCAGAAATCTTGCTAAAGGACTGACCTCCATCGTAAATTTGCTTGAGAACTAGAACAGAAAGTTTAAATTAGATCTTTAGTGATTTCTGGCCTCACTGAAAGCTGGAAAATGACAATTATTCAATTTAAGAGTCTCTCTGTCTCAGAAAGGTAAGGAAAAGGCTCTGACTTGATGGCTCGACAGACTAATGCTACAGCCTGTAGTCTCTCTTACTTCTGAGAACTGGTGTTCTAAACACTGCTAATGATGTCAACACATTTGTTTGTTGTGTCAAGTACTAGAAGGGTTTGTGAATTGATCTTGATTTCAGTTGAAGGGAAAAAGAGGAAAAAAGTTGACACAATTCCCCAAGGAATTTCCAGGTAGATGTATGTAAGTAATTTCACCAAGTAAAAATTCCCATAGAAGCTTTAAAGTGCCTTAATGTTTCTACTAGTTTTGCTCTCCTCTCTTAATGATCCCCCATAGATTTCCTCTCAGATAAATTTTGAAATACTCTAGGCCAAGAAAGGGCCAGAACTTTCAGCTACCATCTTAGATTCCTCAGTAGAGCAAGGAAGCTAACAATACTATGAATTCTTTTTCTGTTATCTTCTTTATTAATTCTACATAAAGGGTTCCTCGCTGCACAGAGTTGCCTCTCTTAAGTTGCTGCCACTATGGTGAGCATATCTCTGTCATTCACAATGAAGCATTCAGAGCAAATTAGGGAAACTGTGTCTACATGGTCAAGCATAAAGCATATCACTAGAAATGGTGAAATGGTACTTAGGTAAATGTTAAATCACAAAATAATGTCTATTCATTTTTAGTTTCCATGTGATGACTTCATCCCAGTGTAGAGGTAAGTTTCATGAAGCCTAGGTTCACAGAGGTAAGGTTGTTGAAACAAACACTGCCAGCTTTTTCTAATCAATAGGCTTCCTCATTATGTTTTTTCTTTGTCTCAGAATAGGTTAGTTTCTGATATTAAAGCTTGTTCCTGCTCTCCCCTTCAAACCTTCAAATCTTAAAATAACATTAATAGTTGTCTTTTTCTACTGTTCTTCCAAAACAACAGTCTAACTTCCATTATTTTCTGAAATTAAGGTAGATTGAGGACACAGAATGAAACAAGAATTATTACAATTAGATTAGTAAATTTGATTTCTAAAGACCAATCCCCAATAATTTAAAAAAATGCTCTGAAATGCTCTGAAGTGCTGCCTGCTCTTTTGTTAACATTTCTTTTAAAGGTAGTCTCTGGATGCAGTTTCCCATGGCTCACCGTTTTGTGCTGGAAAGGTCACAATTTGACTGAGTGATGATTAACACAACATAATGGTGAACAATAATTAGGAATTGTGAACAACCCAACCCAATTTTAGCATTGAAGCCAGACACTTTCCAGGTACTTTAGAGGCAGATTCCCATAAGCACCAATTTAATAAAGGCAACAGAAGATGGTATGCTCATTCTCAGGAGAAGGAAAGGGACAAACCTGTAGTTGCCAAGGCAGTGAAACCAAATTTGCCAGGCACTCATCTCAGACTGAAGCCTGTCTTCTGATCCCATTTGCAGGTCTGACCTTCCCCTCACTGCTGCTCATGTTTCCCAGTCCTTGTTCCATTGCAGTCCTTCTCTCTCTTGCTGTTTTCCCAGTTTAACTTACATTGTCTGCCTGCACCTAGTATGGAAATGAGAGATACTCAGAAAAGGAGGGGAGGGCAAACGTGGCAAATTATCTTTGACAGGTATGAAATAATTCTCATCCAGCATTAATTTATTTAACTGTTTTTGAAAATTGAAAACTGTTGCATTTGTAAAACAATTTTTTTTTCCATTGTTATCTCTCATATTTGGATATTAAAACACCAATCCATTTCTTTGGGGATTTTTCCCTTCCTATTTGCTTTTTTAACAAAGCTTTTCATAGATTCAAATGAAACCATAAAATAAATGAACAATAAGAAAAACAAAAGATTCCACAAATATTAACAAAATAAACTGAAACTCTGGAAAAATTTCCCTTCACAGTTTTGTAGCAACTCATCCGAATATAAATTGAATGTAGCCCTACAGCACCCAAACTGGGAGTTATGGAAGCCATCAAACATCAGAAGCATGCCAATTATTCAAGCATCCTGTTTTCTGCTTGAATTACATGCTCAAGAAGAGAAAAACTCACTCAAATTAAATCCAATGGACACAGATATACAAGATGTTTTCTTCTCTTTAACACAAAAGTATTGACAACATTTCAAGCATTTTATCTCCTAGTTCAGTTCAAGTCAAATTAAAACCAGAATATTTACCATGTGTTTAATCACTCTCCACTACATTTTCTATGTTCATATTTACACATCCCAAATACCTAGAAAGTTTGTTTTGAAAGTTTGCTTAAAACCAACAGTGCAACAGACTATCAAAGAGAACAGATTTGAACTTAAACATTACTTTAATTTCCATCTGTTCTATGATGCTGCATATATTTCAGAATGCATTTGGCATTAAACACTGCAAACATTATTCTGCAACACCCATTATGTAACATAATTGTGCTAGCAAGCCAACAATAAAGTGCCACACAGCATTTGTCATAATTCATCTATATTACATAGCTCAAATCTCAAAAAAGGGGGAAAAAAGAGAAAAATATAGGATACTCAACATCTGGTAGAAATGAACTGTATAATTTCACTGTTTCAAAAACTCTCTTTTTTACAAAATAAACATCCTCTTTATGTAACAATGACTTTTTAAAATCTTACATGTTTCACATACAACAATAACACTGCATACTGTAGGGTTTCCACTAGAATGTACAAGGCAAGATGAGTAGGTGAAAATGAGAACACTTCTAAAATCTGTTTCTTTACATCAAACCCCTACGCAACATAGCATACTTAAAATACACGTATTGTTGCTTTTTATTTTTTTCCAATTACAAGGTATACAAATCTACAAACATCTTTTATTTTACTACTTTTCTAAGCAGCTTTTTCAAAGGACAAGTTGCATCCAACGTGCTTGCATTCTTAGCATTCACATAAGACAGTACTTCCTTTAACTAAATTCTAAAAAATATGTCTTATTTGCCTCTTAGAATTTCACAGTGTTTACTTCTTTGTGTTTACTTATTATACTTCATGACCCAAATCTGAAAGATTAGGTTCCCTCAGGAAAAAGGAATCCCAAAGTTTTGATAAGAAAGACATAGTTTGAACAAAGCTCCTGCTGGAGAGAAGTTAACCTCTTGGCAGAGCTTAATATAATTCTCCTTTGACTTCAGGTCGATAGCAAGAGGTTGTTTTATGCCCTCTGATATTGTGTGCTCACAGAGGTCTTGTGTCACACAGATATACTTGCCTTATGTATTGATATGTATTGAGTGGCCTTTTAATTGTCAGTTCTGTCTGGGGTCCTGCCTGTGTACACTCCAAATGCAAATATGAAAAGCATGAAAGGTGGAGCAGAACCCATCCTTTCATCTCTGTATCATTTTTCAGAGGAACTGAAGCTAGCCTGTCACTACATTACAGCCCGTGCATTAGACACTCTTGTTTCACAGTAGCACAAATCATTCTGGGAATAGGGGCCAATCTGTCATGCAAGGCTTCCAGGCAAATTCTTGTTCAGCACAATGGGAAATGGTACAAAATTCTTTTCTTCAACCTCTCACTAAGAAAGATTGCAGGACCTCTACCAATGCTGACAGTTTGCCTGAATATGATGCCCTGATGATTCATACCATGGTGCCTCTGTCGCCTTGTCTCAGGGAAAAGCTGTAAGACTTTTTTTTTTTGTTTGTTTCCTTGAGTAAAGAGCTTTGCTTTTTGTCATTTTGCAACACTGAACTCCAAGTTTAAATTGCTTTTGCATCATTTCCCTCCATAAAAAAATGTCCAGTTGTCTTCCAGCCCATTGTGCTTTCAAATTGTCTCCATAGGTAATGACAAGAGATGGCTTTCACATAGCTAAATCAAGATATTAATCATGCAAACCCAAAAAGTATAGCTCAGGATCACTACCTACCAAACATTAGAAATTACTGTTCTGAAATCAACATGAGGCTTTCCATGCACCCTGTATAATACCCCTAATAGAGGTATTTCCATGCACCTGAGTGCAAGCAGCAATTGCTATTCTCTGTAAACTTGATGTAGATGAATTAAACATGCAATCAATGAATTAACTCTGCAATGAATTAACACTGAAGATGAACTTTTCTGCTATTCTGTGTATTTGCTAGCATGAGTCTGTGCTTCTAGGCATGGCACTAGTTCGTATGAGTGTCCCTGTGTCTCAGGGAAATCCCCCGAGAATCCTGGATGTTGGTGGTTAGTTGCAGAGATCACCATCAATTATGAGTCCATTCATGCTGTTTCTAGGTCCAGTGCTTCCTCTGACTCATTTCTTACTCATGGTTCCACCTATACACCTTCTGAAACGCTCTGTTGGAGTGAGTGCTTGGAGAATTCTCAGGGGCCAACAGATCATGGTGCCACCACTGTCTAACTGGGGAGACACTGGTCCATAGATACTTTCACTGGAGTCCAACCTGGGTGTTTCAAAAGTCAGTCCCATATTGGCAGCATGTGATTACATCTGTATGACAAGATGTCACTTCACTTCTCAAAGGCAATTTTAAGTATTAATGAGTCACTGCTGTTAAACAGCAGTGAAAATAGCCTTTCATTTGAAAGCTTTGAGTTTCAGTATGTTTTCTGCTGACATATGTTGAAATTAAAAGAAAATAAAACTCGGGAAATTGTCACTTATGACCTTTGTCTGCCCTTTCAGAAAGTGATAAAGTAAGTGTGTATATTTGGATTCATCCTAATAATACACAGACCTCTGCAATGTGAACAACTGAATGATTTTTGTGGGTATAAATTACTAACATGTGTATTCACATGCTCCACAATCTCTAATGAACAGTATTGTGTGATAAATATAAACACTTTTATAGCTACTGATGTGTAAATTTATATACATAGGCAGTCAGTATTAGGCTGCACTATAATGAACAGTTGATTTGACAAATTGTTTGGAACAGGCATTCGAAAACCATTGTCTAATGAATTTCTGTGGGTTTAGCCACATGTCTCCTTTTTACTCAACTTGTTTCTAATAACTTATGTCTTTGGACTATGAATTCTGTACTTGGTTCATATCACTGAGAGGAGTCTCACTGTTGAACTAAAATGGAAACAGCAGGCCCAAATTCTGCAGCCTTTTTTTCTGCCAAATACCACAGTTATTTTAAAGGCGTTTGCCAAACCACTTATGAAAATTTCCATACAGGAAAAAAGGGATCCAGTAAAGTTGTAAATCACCAAGCGAATATTCTTCATTTGACAACTTTGGTCTTCTTGTGGTCTGTAAGAGAGCAATGAGTGGTTGAAAGAAGGCATGATGATTTGACTTTTCATTGTTCGAATCAGTTCACTGGCAGTCAGAAATATTCAGGAAGCCAACACTGATACACGTACAAATTCTTTTCAAATGTGGGGAAAACTGTCGATTCAAGAACTGTGCCGTGGCTTTACCATGGGTCTAACAAACTCCAGGTCAGTTACAATCGCCATAAATAGTCATATCATGGCAATAGGTTGTGTCTGTCATTTTGCCTACTAACTGCTAAATTAATTCAGTCCACTAGAGGTAATATTAAAGGATGGAGGTGGTTTAGCAGGATGATGAAAAGCAATTACATCAGCAGACTAAATCAACCAGCAGCAGCCTTTAATTTCCACAGACAACTATGTTTACTTTTGGAGCCCACTAGTGAACTCAGTCTTGAATGACATATTTGGAGCACGTCAGAAATCTTCTTCAGCACTGCACTCTTCCTAAAGAATAAACTTTCAATATTCACTTACATATTTTGTTTCAGATGATAGCATTCTGATACAAACTGAAGATGACCATAATTTTCCTTCAAAAAGACAACCTTGCTATCAAACATCCAGCTAGAAAATTCCTCATTGGAAAGTTCCTTTATCAAGATTGTATGCAAGAGACAGAGCTGTTTTGAAAGTCAATGTTTTTAAAAAAGCTCCACTTGCTGTGTGTTTTTTAGATGCAAGCTTCAAACTGTCAGAGTTTTGATATTGTTGATAAAGCTGACCAGGGATTGATGCCTAGAGGGGAGGTCTGAGTTGAAATTACCAGGCAAAGCTTGCATTTAATTCTCTTGGTAGGACAAGGAAAGACAGAGGAGACAGTACAACTCTGTTGCCATTCTAATAATGGCTAATCTATGATAATTACTGGTTACTAAACACCTTCATTTTCTAATTTAAAAGACATATTTATGCTCCAGTTTTCAGCAAAAATATATTTATTGTTTTATTAGGCTTTTTCATTTAGAAAACTATCAAACTAAACTAACTTATCAAATCATAAGATCGAAATATCCTACAATATCTTACTGAACTTTGAGTTGAAATCACTTCAAAACTGACTGTTAACCCACTTTCAATAATTATAAAAATCAACATTGATACTTGTGAAAAAAATCTTTATTTATGTCTCTGTAAAGAGGGTCCATTAATTTCCCACTTAATCTGTAATTCTCATTCAGCCAAGTTAAGCAAGGACCACATGATCTCATCATCATGGAGTCTGTGAAAAAAATGTTCTCACCTATTTTTCTTCTAACTTTCTACAGGGACAAGTGAGACACTCCAAAAAGGTCAGCATAACTAAACTCTGCCTTGAGTATTTAACAGAAAAAAAAAAAAAAAAAGTAGAAAAATACTTTCTTTCTAGGAAATGTGGAGCCCTAACTTTGGCATGTCAGCACATACATGATGTGAGGAAAGAAGGCAGTCTTTAATTTCAAATTTAGGCAAATTCAAACTATATGCCGTGTATTAGCACAAACTGACATTCCAAATTGCTCCTCACCAAAAATGCACCTCAGAAGCAGAACCAGCTGAAATGTTTTGAATTAAATTTTGTAGTTCACTGGGTTCATTTCACAGAATTGTAAAAATATTGTGGTATCTCTTCTGGGGGCATGATACAAGTTCAAATACTATGATGTCAGCACTTGACTTGGTGGGAGTTTTTTTGTCTCAGCTTATTTTCATTCCACACCACAAATGATTGTGAGTGTTAGTACTGAGTGAAAGTTGTTATTGAACCCATACTTTTTAAATGCTGTCCTTTCTAGCCTATTGAACCTCCTATTAAAGTATAAAATTCTGGGGCAGCTTATGCTTTACCAGTTTCACTCAGAGTGAGGTAGGCAGAGCACTGAGAAAACCTCTGGTCTTTCTCCATCTGTCTTTGAGATGAGGTGTGACCAGTGGGCCAGAAGAGTCCATTTTGGCATGAACATGTGAGGTAGGAGCAGCCATGCAGTATCCTGATATGTTTTGAGAGATCAAAAGCAGTTGCTGGCACTCTTTCACATATCCAAGAGGAAATCCTTCCACAAAGTATGATCCATCCACAACATCCCTTCTGTTAGTGTGACCCCAGCCAAAGCAAAGTTTTCATGACTAGCATAACACTCAGTGACTTTACTTTTGCAAATCAGGCTTCTGTTGCTTTTGGTACTGTATAAACATACACATAAATTGCTACACATAAATAGTTTATATATAAAATAGAAAAATCTATAGAACAGAGGGCCTATGTAGGACAGAGTTCATGTAAAATATTCTAGTTTTGAAAGCTATGAAAAGCTTATGTTTTGAGGCAGTAACTCCATACCCCCAAAAGCAAGGAAAAGCCAAGGCTGTTGATGGAAGCAGCTAATGATAACAATCTGATATTCAGGCAAGAATAATTTTTTTTTTTCAACTTACTCAACGCTGTCAATTCAGTGTTACTGTTCAATCAGTTCATCCTACAGAATAATTTATATGAATTTAGAATTCCTGTGAGAGTAAGCTTTTGAGGACTAAAATTCAAGCCATGAGAGGGAGCAGCAAAAATGAATACAAACCAGTATTGGTTGTATTTGCCCAAGATGGCAAAAATCTACTTACCGGTAACTTTTCTGTAGTTGACTTAATTCATGACAGACATAGATTAAAGATGATAACCTAAAACACTGGGGAGAAATTATTCCTTCATATGTGTAAATGATAATTTTATAAACTTGATTTTTTAAAATTCCTACTAATTTTCAAAAAGCAATATATTTTATTGAAATCTCATGATTGAAATTCTAACAGAAATACAAAGTCAAATATATAAAATAAAATAAAATAAAATAAAATAAAATAAAATAAAATAAAATAAACCAAAATAAATTAAAAAATAAAATAAATGCTGCTACCCATTAGTGTAGGATTTAATGTCAGTTTCACTGAACCAGAACTAGCACACTCAGCCAAAAATAGTTGGGTGGAAATGATTTTCAAAATGTAAGCAGAAAAGGCTTGGTTTGTGGTTCAGCTTGCTAATTTGGCTGGGACTTTTGTTTATCTGTGTTTTCTCTACAAGGACTTAGAAAGATATAGAAATAGAAAAAAGAAAGTAGGTGTTTTTAGTAATTTCTAATCCCTTCTTTTTCTGTACAGGAACAAGTTCTGTCACTGAAGCGGGACTGAATGCTAATCATGATTACATTGTGACTATCTGTTATTAGAAAAATATTTCTAAATTTTAAGATAGGCTTAAAATACAGAACAAGATTGTAGCATAATGAGATATGCTATGAGTTTAAAATAGTTCCACAAAACTATGGATTAATGGAAACTACATGGGATTGATGGAACAATATTGAATTATGGAATGATGAAAATACAAGGAAGAAATATTTAATTAGAAAGAAAATTCTTAATTGTTATGTTGTTTCTATAACACATAATTCTAGCTACCTCAGCTGCCTCTCAGCTGCACATCTGTATTTGTGATAAGGAATTATTTTCTCATGTAGAATATGAAATAGCATATTCATTATGTAATTAATTTCATAAATAAACCCATTTGTTAATTTCTACTATATTAATATGTGGCAACTGTCTTCAAAATGGGGCACATACTCTTCCTTAACCTTAATTTATTTGAATGCCCATAGGCAATTGAAAATGTGGTTTGTGATTGATTTTTAATGGTGAAGATTTTTGTTGTTGTTGTTTGTTTTTTGGTTTTTTATTATTACTATTCCTATTGACGGATGGAAAAAAAAAATTGAGTTTACTAGGCAGGCATTTATTTGAAATGGAACAGAAGTGAAATATTTCATCAAAATATGAAGGAAATTTTTTACGACCCTTGTTACACTCTACTAGTTAACTTTTTTTTCTCTTTTATTGGATGTTTTTGTAATGCATTTTCTGTTACTTATGTTGTCATTATGGGCAAGCATTTGCTTATCATTTTAGCTATGGCACCCTAAAATATCACATCCTATAGTCATAATCTATGGTATTTAATAAAAAGAACAAAAAAAGTGCCATTAAAATAAATACAGAAATAATTTACATTACTGGTTACGTTTTTATCGGTTTTCCTTATTCTTACTATGCAGCTTCAGCTGTTGCCTCCTTATGTCAGTACAGGAAGGACAACCATCATCCTTCTTCAGATTTTGATTCATATTTTGGGGTCTTTTGGCCATCAGCTCTACAATGTTCAGAATACATCTTCCCTCACTTTGAAATATTTTAAGACTGGTCCCATGTTCACATGGAAGAAAATAATACATATGGGAATGTGAGCTTTAAAAGCAAACACATTGTATTGTCACAATAAAGGCATGGTGGAAATTGCTACAGTGGAGATTCTGAAAATTCAGCCTTTGCTACTACACTTAGTGTTTTTCATGGAAAGTGCAAATGGATTGCCTTGGGCATGGATGGATGGATGGTGGAATCTGAAATGTCTTATGTTGCAGCAAAAGTGAAAAGCTTAAATGCAAAGGCATCTGAACAGCAGTTTCAGTAAATTTACTTGTTTGACACTGCTTATAATTCTTCTAGCACATTAGTACTAGTATGAAATAAATACACTTACAATAATGAATTAGTCAAATCTTTATTATATCTGACACCTTCACTAAATGCTCAGTGGCAATCAGAAATGCGCTATATGTGGAAGAGATAATTTCCTCCTTGAAGGTTTTTATTTGCCATTTCAGTAATCTCACCATGTAGACCAATTAACAAATTACATTTATAAAACTGTTCCTATTTTTAGAAACTCATCACCAGCATCTTGTAAATCAGTGGTAAAATTTAGAAAGATATTAACATAAGAAAGCATAGAAAAATCTAAAATTATGTAAGTTCCAAATCCATGAACTTGTAAAGTACAAATTGTGAAAAACAGTAATAAGTATGAAAAAATGGGACCTTATTACACAGAGCAGGACCTGGCAACTGAAGTACAGAGAGGTATGATGTTAAATTAGAAAGTCTAGTTGAACAGAGACCTTTTCCTGTCCTTGTCCTTTGCATATTTTTTTCCTCAAGACATGTTAAACTCTACTACCATTGCTAGTTTGAATGATGTGCTTTATTAAAGCTTATGAGAAGCTTACCTTCCAAAAGTAGCTTTACTAGAAGAATTATCTGGAAACTCTTCTGAAGTCCCTAAGTGACAAACAGTTTGGTATGCTCAGGAAGCAGTCTGTGAAAGGGCCATTGCAATTTGCCTCTAATCATCTTATTATAAACACTCTTGTTACACTATTCAAATGTTGCTAACCATTGTGTTTGTTATCCCATTGTGATAAGGGCATTATTACTGTATATATAATCATGCTTTTGTTTGCCTTAGGATTTTGAGATTCCTATTTAAGTAAAAGTATATATGAAGGTTACAATTTAAAGCACTGTACTACTGTTTCTTCAAACAACAGTAATCAGTATATAGGTTTAGTCCTAACAAAGGAAGACAACATTTTTCCTGTGCAAATATTCGGCCATGTTTTGACCTTGGCAATCAATACAGCATAGTAACAAAGCTGATGTACAAAACTTGAGATTTAAGACAACAAATATTTACTGTAGTTGTTTCAAATCTTTCAGTACACAACTGAGAATTACATCTTTAATTTTATCCTTTACTAGTATCATTTGAAACTTCATGCTTACTCTGAAAAGAACCCTGGCACATGTAACTTTATAGCAGACCATACAACCTGTACACTCTGTACAGCTGAAAACTGCTGGTGTCCTTGTGACTCTTTTATTTATTTGCATTCTTTAATTCTAATGAAATTTCACACCATCCTTTTAATAACTCTGGGCCTCAATCTAGCATAGGTCTTGAGTTAAGTAGGTCTTAGCTTAGCTGTGCATCTAGTACTTCAGAGGAACAACCTGCAGGGCAGGTGCTTAAAAGGCTTTGCTGGATCAGGGCCATATCTGCTAATCATGCAACTCCAAGGCTAGTAAGTGTCATCGAAGCTTGAGGAATTTTCCTTCTAATTGCATCAACCTCTGCATGATCATTTTGCAATTATTATTGAGCAAATGCTGTAGGAACAAAAGGGGGGATATTGTTTTCTCTGTAGGGTTCACTCCTTGTGTTCATACATGAGGGTAGATTCTCCTGGAGTTAAATTGATTTCTGCATATGCATATAGATATGTGTTATGGGAAAAGTGGTATCAAGGTGTTAACAGTTTACTGTTTTATTTTTCTAATCAGTTTGATCTTTATATAATTTATATTTTCTACATGAAACCTCTGTAGTTTAGTATGCTCTCCTGCTGTTCTTGGATACAAGCATCCCTGGAGGACCTCTGCTTTCTGCTGTCAGCATTCATAAGCAGTTTCCTGCAATCATTCAGTTGTGCACATATACTTAAAGAGTGACCAAGACCTTCCAAACCGCTGTTGATTCCTGAATCGGAATCAACATTATTTAAATTATTTAAAGCAGTTAAATAAATATCCCTAACAATTTTCAATAGTGCTTGAGTGGTTTCTGTGTTACAACAGGTAAGTGGAGCAGTCAAAGGATAAAATTTTATTGGAGATGTAATTATAAACCAGACTCTTCATAAGAAAATTTCACCTTTATATTTTTTCAAGATATTCACTCAAGATGAAAGTTGTCTTCCCAAAAATGTGATCTGCTAGGGCTTGATCCATCAGCAAGCAAAAGCTCTTCACTGGTCCCACCAGAACAAGAATATACTAAAATGTCATCTGTAGAGATTTCATACAAAGATAAATTTTGATGAGCTTTTTGGGACTGGACAAGGTGGGATTTGTGTGCTAAATGATAAACTTCTTTCCTTTGCTCTCCATTTGTAGAACATACAAATGAGTAGCACACTGATATTTAAATACAGATAATCAGTCTAAAGGATTTCAGCCAGAAAGGTGTTGAGTTCTTGTGGTCCTTGCTTAACTTGGCTGAATGAGAATTACAGATTCTCCCTGGATCAAGCCCAGAGAGTAAGGAGGATTAACAGCAACTTTTTCCAGAAGTAAGATGAAACTGATTCTTCTCTACTCTAAATGTTTGAAAGATTTACAGTAATGACATATGCCAGGCCTAAAAGTCTATTCAAGTACCAGTAAATTCAGGTCCTTTTTGTGTGCTTTAAAAGTATCATGATATCAATTTCTTTTGGCAAGGAATACCTAATGGTAATCTTTTCCTGCATTCCATAAGAGTTATTAGTCAAAGTAATAGTTTATTTTTTTACCAGAAAAATAAACCATAACACACTCAGGACTGCAGTTCACTAAACCATAATTCTACTTTGTTTGACTTACAAAGTGCTCTATATTTTGAAAAATTGTTCTGTAATGGAAGAAGGATTTGTGAAAAGTTCTACCTCACATTAATTTGCTAGCTCTATTGGAGCTGCCACTGAATGAGACCACCAAGAATTATCTTCGAAGACTGTGCTATCAATGAGATAGCATCATGTATAAAAGAACTTATGCTGAAAACAGCTTCAACTGCTCTGGTTAGTCTTTGGTTACAATGTGAAAGCCACACTGATTAAACAGTCTTTCTTCTATAGAAATTGTAGATCCTCCAGAGGTGGGAAAGCTGAAAGAAAGGGCTGTACCAGGGTAATAAAAAAGAAACGTTAATAAAATTATGTTTACAAATGAAGATGAAAAATGCAGATTCTGTGTAATATCAAGTATATGGCATTCAAAACCTTCCTTATTATTCCTTAATAATTATGGATTACAAATGAAATTAATTCAGTTCTTATAGTAATTAACTAATAAAAGATCAAAGGAAAAGACTGATATGTATGTAGGGCATGTAGGTATATGACACGCACCATAAAAACTACATTCCATCATCATATATATTTCTGAGGAATTAACTAGAATGCACTTTTTTAATTTCTAAAGAAATGAATTTTCCATTTTTGTCCTCTTAGATATTGCATCACTCTAATAATCTTTTTATTTTCAAAATCTAAAGAAATAACATATACCTATGCATATTTACAGAACAAAGCACTTTAAGTCCACCTCTCTAAATGACTCTTAATAAATTCATCCTTAAGGAAATTCTTTGCCTCTTAGATAGAACAGATAAGATGTGGTTGAAAATGCAACAGCAGCAGATTTTGGTTTTTTCCTCTGAAACACAATTTTATTTCCTGCAATCAAGGCTGTGAATTTTAAAAGCATCCATGGTAAAAGACAATAACAGCACAATAGTCTTTAGCACATCAGTCATGAAACAGCAAGACACAAACCATAGCGAAAAGAACAGGATATATGCATCTATCCTCATCTATTTCATAAGCAATATTTACAATGACCGTCACCACAAAATGGTAGTACTATTTAGTGAATGCTGAGAGGTTTTGTGGGTTTTGATTGTTGTTTTTCTTTTAATCTAGACAACTTTCCACTCACTATAGTTTTTGTTTACACATGAAGTTACCTTAATAATAGCTGTTTCTCAATAATTTTGCATATATATAAGCAGTTAGCAAATGACAATGTTCTTGATGCAAAAGGAGTTCCAGAATTCCAATGAATAAACATTTTCTACATAATTAATAAATCAGTCCAAATATTTACTATTATTGTGCTATGAGAACATTAAATGGTCTGTGTCCTGGTGAGAAACAAAGAAATTTTCCTTCTCTTTTGGTAGAGAAATTCCATGTTCCTCTGTATTTGTTAGTGAACCATAGAAAATTTTTGGCATTCTAGTTCTCAGAAATTCTCTTACTGATCTAGAATTGAGTTTCTCATGCCCTTACTCTTTCTTAGGCAGATATCTTCATATGACTTTCAGTAGAGCAGAAGATAAAAAAGAGATATGCCTCTAGAAGGGGACTTTGAAATAGCATCTATTTCAAAGTGCTTTGAAGGTAAAATGTTAGAATAAGTTTCAAAAGGGATATATTTGTGAGCAGGAACAGGTGGTCTGATCACAGATGTGTGAAAATTTGTTGCATGGCTCTGCTATGTTTTAAACAAATGTCATTTCAACATATCTGGTGTGCAAAACAGAGTGGAATACTATCTCTTCTTTTTACCCCACCAAAAACAAACAAAACCTGAACCCACTTATATTAAAATAATGATATTTGAATTGTGAAATGAAGCACTTGAGAGCTAGGAAAGGCCAGAAGGCAAGTTAACCATGTAACATTAAATATAGCCTCCTACAAAGCATGTTCATAATATAAGGTACAGTCTCAGAAGCAGCTAGATGTCTTATGAAGCAGACTTTTATGGCACTCTAAAGCCTCTAGGATTTCTGCATTGATAAAAGTTTCATTAGCAATCCTTACTCATACCACATTTTTTCAGTAAAACTATACCTTTATCCAGGGCACAAAATTCATATCAGGTCATATGAAGCCAGTTCTCATCCACCCAGGATCTTCCTTTGTAGCACGTGAATCCTTCACAAAAAAATACACTAATTCTCCTGTTTACCATATTACTGCAAATGTAAAATAAAACTCACATTTTCACTGGCTGGAAGTATTACACCCTGTGGAACATACTTAATGTACTGTGAGTTCAATTTCATCCAGAGAAGCTTCAAAATTTTAACGTTTCCAGGTTTTATGTGATTGCTTTTTTTCTCCTCAGTTTGTTTTCTCCTTAAAACTGTCTCTTTGAACAAAAAACAACATAAATTGAGGCCAGTAAAGCAGCACTGTTTTGTGGGTTTGTTTTTTTAATAATGGGGAGGCTAGTCCAATGCCAGCAATTTTTATGATGATGTGAGCTAGTTCTGTTGCAAAAATATTTCGCACTCCTCCAACTATATTGAGCTTTTTCTTCTCTACACCCCTATTCTTGAAGAAGATTGACTGCCTGCTGTTTAGCAGAGGATTAAAAATTCACTGTCACTGCAAGAACTCTAGTGAACACAAGTGTTTAAATTTGCCTAGACCACAATTATGTGTTCTGACATTGTTTTCAGAGGTAAGCACAGAAACCCCAGTCCTTGTCTGCTTTCCAGCAACACCAATAGAATGTCAGATACATACTTTAATTACTCATTATTTTGAAAATATTATTGTTATTCACAATTATTCAGCACAGCTTGAGATACCTCCTGCTCTGCAAGTCTGAGTACCACTGTGGAATCAGAAGGAAGGCTCCGTTAATGCTTGGATAAACTGTTCAAAGGGGTGGTGAATTCAGGTAGTTTGCTTCACAATATGTAACAAGCCGTCTGGTATTTGTCCGTCCCTTGTTAAAATTCGGTTCAGTCCCTTTTCTTTCAACCTCTCATCTCAGCTGTTTGAGTATGCTTGGCAGGAACTGTGACAAAGAAACACTGACAAAATTTCAATAAAATATGACTGAATCATAAAAGAGATGAAAGAATGAAGTTGTACCTTGTGAAGCATATATTTGAATGTAAAAGGAACACCCTTACCTCTTGTATCACTCAAATTATTTTAAAATATATCCAACCAGGGTCATCTACGGTTTGAAAAAAGGAAAAAAGGTTGAAAGAATGCTGCATCTGAAAACTTTGCTGCAACTGCTTAAAGACATTATCTTTTCTGAATAGCCTTTTTGACAACTGCGTCATTTAGAATTTCATTATCATTTTCTTTATTAATAAATGCAAATACTTTAGTGGCTGGGGAGTTTTGTTTCTGATTTAGTAAAGAGACACTCAGCCATGCTGATGATTATTGGAAGCATAACCTCTACATCCTATTTTCTGAAGCCAAATAATTAGGTGCAGACAAATATTTCCTTGGATATATCAGTTTCAGAATGCAACAATCTTCGCCTAGTGCAAACGGTGTTCTGCCAGGACTTTATATTTATATGTCATTTTCCCAACACTTTTAGCCAAATATGTGCAAAAGCTGTGGTATGTGGGCAGCACTGCAAACTTTGACAGTTCCATGAAGGTTAAGCCAGTATGAAAGTGGAGTGACAGAATGAATCAGGTCTTGGAGTGTATATATATGTGTATATATATATACACACACAAAAAATAGACAAAACTCACATGAGCGCTGGAGTTGAATGAACTTAAATCTCATTTAAGATCTCCACAGAGCTGTTAGGACCAGTCTGGATGTTGCTGTGATGGTCATATTCTTGTGCACAGGATATTTTTGCCTTTTCCTTTTTTCTTTTGTCTCCCACTGACAGTCTAGCGCTCACAGAAAGGTCAAATGGAAAGTCACTTAGCTTTTGGAAAATAGTGTTTTCCAGATACTCAGCCATCATATTTTTATTTTTGCCTATGACCTTATATTTTTTAAATTGTGCAGGCTTAAGACTACTTTTGAATTTAACCCCATCCTCAAATAAGCTATATTAAATAAAAATAAAAAAGTGCTCTCTTGATTCAAATCTAAGTAAAAAGGTAAGTTCTGTGAAAAAATGTACAAGAGTTACAATTATGTATTGTCTCAAAATTGACAATGACTAGACACTTATACATCAAACAAAATACTTTTAAAAGACTCTTGAGTTTGGGCTAAACAGTGCAGCTGTTGAGATCAAGCTAAGTTCTGTCTAGTTGGCCATTCAGTGTAACAGAGGTACAGTCTGAGGTACAGTCTGAGGTAATACAGATAGAGGTGAATAGCTGAAGCAAATAAAATTTATGGTGAAAAAAAGGAAGGTGATACATAAACTTGGCATTCAGTTATGTCTTGAATCTATATATCTTCTGTCTCTCATTGATTCCTTGAGGTTATGCTTTTTCCAACAGATAGGGATTTGTGTTCCTATCTTATTTTGTTTTGAGAATAACCATGACTAATGCAAATTGGAAAGAAATAGATTCAGTACTGTATGTTTCCAAAATTTAACAATAAGCAAGAATCTTTTGTTATGATTCTTCCCACAGAGAATAAACTTTCAAGTGGATTAAAACTTTTATTTACACTAGCATGCTGTACATTGCTCATCAACCCCTTGGATACAATAATGTATTTTATGCTCTCTGGCAGCAACTTATTCAAAAAGGTTTACGTGAGTCAATCAGTCATATGTGTCATATGAGTCGCTGTCATATATGAGGGGTTTGAGATCCTCCCTGGGACGTTTTCTTACACTGTTTCTGCACTTTTTTTTTTTTCAAAGATGGTCTGCTTTTTTCAACATTTTCATCAGCATCTGTACACCTCCAAGTCTGCAGAGCCATTTTATTTTAAAGTATTACTTTATTGTAACAAAATCCATCATTATCCATTATTGTTTATTTTAGATTATGCCAGGAGGTGACAGGATGTCAACAGATGAAATAATATAGTGCCAACTCAAAAGCCAAAATAAAAAGGCTGATATAGAGAGTAATTTGTGTCAAATTTATTTGATCTGAATCATTATGGACCAGAACATGAGGACTCAAGAAGGCGCACATTTTCTCCCCTATTGCAACCTAATGTAAATGTGACAAAAACCATATTGTTATGTCTGAGATGGTGAACTGGAACAGAGAGGAGAATACTCTAATAAGCTTCAGGGAAATTACAGGTCAGCATAAACCCATCTTCAACCAGTGGTATAGCCTCACTATAGACAATTTGCTGTAAACATTAACAAGGAAGTACTGATACATTGCACTAAAATGTTGCTAATAAGACAAAATCAAATAATATATTTTGATGCCCTGTTCCTAAATTAAAATTTCAAAAATGGAAGCTACCTAACAACATCTAGCAGTGATGGGGGCATCACTAGGAAGTCTCAAATTACTCAGTTGTAAAAAAAGAGTGGTCATCCTCTGCAAAAATAGAAAAGGCAGATACTGATCTGCAAAACGCTTTGGGCACCATAATTAGAGCTGAAGGCAGGGACAAACACATGAAAGAAATAAACATATAGGCACTTTCTGCTCTCTACAGGCAGTTAAAGGTACATCCAAAGTAAACCAAACTAACATTTGCTTTAAGAAGGCAAATGACTATTTTCTCATCAGGTCGTCTTTGCACACCACTTTTTTTTTTTCACAGTAGTTACATAAGAGGACCTCCTGACTAAGTGAAATAACTGTCTCTGGATTTGCTGGTGCTTCAAAATATTTCCCATGTGACAGGAGGCTTTGGTGCTCTTCCATTCTTCATAGCTCTGGGAAAACCAAAAGAGCAAACCAAAAACTTTACAAATGTGAAAAGCCAAGTAAATAAAATTTGATAGTTTTCCACAGGGTGTCAGCCAATTTTTTTACAGAGAGTAATTTGCACAGGAAGATTCCTATAGGTCAATATGTCTTGTTAATCATATTAACATAGAAACATAGAAGCTCATAAAGCAATGCATACTCCATTAGAAATAAAATCCACATGAGAAGGCTAAATCCTGAGGCACTTACTCTTTTAACTAAATCTTTATCTGACAGTCTCCTATTGGAATCAAAGGAGATGTGCTGGAGTAAAGCATTTGGGATTTACTCAATAGTACAAGCTAATCGGAACACACTGTTATCACAAAGACTAATTACATAATATCACAGAATCCATATTTTTTAATTTTAAATTCATATAAATATCCATATCTTTTGCATACTATCTGTGGAGGAAGAGGTTTCTGAAACTGTGCATCTACAAATTGTTACTGGAACTAAATGCCAAATATCAATAAGACAAAAAACACCCTTATCGCTTTTATTTTTAGTGTTAGAATTTTTTTTTCCCTTCTATTTATGTGAGAAAATAAGACATTTCTCATCAAATATCTGGGGCCTTTACTTGGTTGAGGGAGCATAAAGCCCAGGGAAGTTGAGTCACCATCGCTGGAGATATGAAAAGACATCTAGATGTGGTGGTTAGGGAAATTCCTGGTTTAGTAGTGGACTTGGAAGTGTTGGATTAATAGCTGGACTTGATGACCTTAAAGGTCTTTCCAACCTAAATGCTTCCATGATTCTCTAATCAAAAATAGATTCCAAAGAGATAACACTTTTAAATGAATTTTTTGTTCTGGGTCCTTCTGTTTGGCTAGATTCCATCACTGGGAGCAGTTGTCCCCTGGACATAGATGATGATTTGTCTCATACTTAGCCAGATGGAAAAAGGGAAAATCCTGCCACATCCTGGATTTTTAGCTGAGGGTGTTTCCTAGGAGCATGGATGCTTGGGGATGACTCCACGCACCTGTCCCCCAGGTATGCCTCCTCTGAGATGAGAGCACACACATGACGTCTGGAGATCTTTCTTACATTCAAGCAGTGTCCGGAGCCTACAGTGGATCAGTGCAGGTCTTCCGCATGGCTGAACCTCGTAAACCTTTTTTTAATGCTCCAAAGAACACAGAATGCTTAAGATTAAACAGATATTTTACAACATGTTTTGGTGCCAGTCAAGCCACCTGTCTTCATGGATTATAACTATACAAAAAGCACTCTCAGAGACCTTCCCTCTGAAGTTCCTGCTTTGGGTTTCTCATAGTTTGAGGGGTGTTTACACTGATATTTTTCAGAAGGATTTACTCACAGACAGCATAACAAGGGGGAAAAAGAGGAAAAAAAGTGGTCTTAAGAGAGAGACAACTCTGCTCAGCCAAATCTGGGTCATCTGAATATGTTAAACATATAGCCCAACATTATGTTTAAAAAGTAGACTCCGACGAGTTTTATCAGTCAGAGTCATGTGTTTGATCACACATATGTCTTAAAACCCCAGACTAGGTAATTTATTGTCTCAAATAAGTAACTTGAGCTTTTTCTCATCTGATAAAACTTAACTTTGAGATGGATGTCGTTGCCTATCTGGACTCTGGTGGAAAATATTTGGGCTGCCTTTAACATGGAAAAAAGAAAATGGTAGACAATTTGAAATTATCCTGAATGTTTCTTGGCTCCCACACACCTGGAGCAGGGTTGGCACTAGTGTGTGTGTTTGGACTTCCTACCCATGCTGCTCCCTTCAGCTGGTGGCTCTGCACTGTCTCAGTGAGATGCATAGGCAGGGCGAAGCAAGGGTGCATCAGGACATTCCCAAAGGGCTGCAGTTGATCAGGTCTGTGCCTGGAGACCTTCATGGATATTATCAATATCGTGGCCTGCTTCAGGTAAAGAGTACCTGGAAGATCTACTCTGATGTTGCCACTGAACTTACATACAGCTACCCATGTCGACACAAAGTGTATTCTCTCACATACACAATGACTAGAAAGGCTGTAGAAGTGTCTATTGCTAGCATACAGTCATAGTACACTAAGAGGAAAAGTAACAAATAGAGTATTTAATTATATTTTTACATTACATGGCAACATGTATGGCAACATCCATTCCCATTACAATAGTCAGTTGGTTTACGTATCTGTTTGGACCCTGAGGGTTCCTTATCTTTACATGAAGAAGAGTCCTAAACATCAATGTAGCTGCGACAATATCCTTATTGGCAGGCTACAGGGTCTCTGGATGTACGTATAGGATCCATTCTAAGATTTTGAGTCTATTTTGGGAGCAGAACTGGATAGCCAGAAATGAATCATAGAAACATAATATGGTTTGTATTGGAAGGGACATAAAAGATCTTTTAGTTCCAACCCCTCCTCCCACGGGCACAACCACTTTCCACTAGACCAGGTAGCTCAAAGCAGCTTCCAGTGTGGCCTTCAGTGTTTCTAGGAATGGGATATCCACAACTTCTTGGGGCAACCTGTTTCAGTGCCTCACTGCTTAGATTAAAACCATTCCCCCTTGTCTTATCACTACCTGTCCATGTAGAAATTCATTGTCCCTCTCTCTATTGGACCATCTATAGGTGCTGGAAGGCTGCTCTTAGGTCTCCACAGATGCTTCTCTTCTCCAGGTTGTACAACCCTAACTCTCTCAGCCTGACTTCATAGGAAAGGTGCTCCCCTTTCATGGCCCTCCTCTAGACTTGTTCCAATAGGTCAGTATTTATTTTTCTGCTGAGATCCCAGAACTGGATGCAGCACTCTAGGTGGGGTTTCACCATAGTAGAATAGATCGGAAAAAAACTTCCCTAACCTACTGGCCACACTTGTTTTGATGCAGCATAGGTTATAGTTGGCTTTCTGAGCTTCAAGTGCACACTGTTGGCTCATGTCCAACTCTTCATCCACAAAAACTCCCCAAGTCCTTCTTCACAGGGTTCTCTCCTTGGGTGCTTCTCCTTGTCTGTACTCATGTCTGGGATTGCCCTAACACAGGTTTCCCTTGGACTTATTGAATTCCGTGAGATTCTTGTGGGCTCAATTTTCAAGTATTTCCAGGTCCCTCTGGATGGCACAACATCCTTCAGGTGTGTCAACAGCATCGCTTCTCATTGTGTCATTTGCAAATGTGTTGAGGGTGCACTCAATGTCTTTGTCATTGATAAAGATGTTAAAGAGCATTGGTCCCAAGAGAGAACCCTGAGGGATACCACTAATCACCAGACTCTACCTTGACTTAGAATTACTATAGTTAGCAGTGAGTCTACTGCTTTTGCTTCTTAAATTAATGTTTTGTTGACTTTTTAGAGCTATTGGTTGAAGTTCTTAAAAGACTTGAGGCTATATGCATTGGTATGATCTTATCATACAACCTTATATTTCATTCTCCTTATACACATCCTCTAATGCTAAACTTTATTTTAGATTGTGTATGTGTTACACATACATCGTCATCTATTGTAATGCTATATGACAGAAAATCTTGTTTTATTACTCATGGATTCTCTGCTATTATTCTTATGCAAATACATTTTTTCAGTGTGTTTACTGAAAACAACATATGCAGTCATATTAATGAAATTGGTTTTAAATTGTAGTTAATTTTTAAAATTACAATAAATTATTGTCTGTATAAAATATGTAATTTTTTGTATCTGTATGTAATATGTATTAATAGAAGCTATACACAGGCAAAAAAATTTCCTAGTGTTGCTGTTTAGGAATGATATTTCCCAATTTAGTGTTCCCACTGAAACACTCCAAACCATGCATTGTTTGCTCACTCCCTTCCTCCATTCTTCTCCTCCTGTAGTGGGCTGAAGACAGGAATTGGAGGCACAAAAGGTAAAGATTACAGGTTGAAATAAGGACAATTTACTGGAAACAGCAATGAAATAAGAAAGAAAAAGTGCAGCAACAATATTAATGAAAAGGTGTACAAGAAATGCAGATGAATGACATGTGGTAGAACCAGCAACACACAAAGCACCTCCACACTACCTATGACAAGAAAAGAATCCTTTTCCCCAGCCCACATACTACTGAATAAATGCCCCTACTGCTACTGCCAAAATTAAACCGTCTTGGCCAGAACCATGACACCTAGTTATACATACACCTCTGTATGTATAACCCTACAGGCTTTCCAGCATAAATTCATGTTTTCAGTGATCACACATAGTATCATTTCTTTGAAAGAAGAAACAGAAAACAGATTAAAAATAAATCACAGTATTTGTTGTGCGTCACACATGTGGAGTACATTTTTGAAAAGGGATTGCTGCAAACCTTGACAAAGTGTGATTGACTGTTTCATGTATGTAAATGTCATATATAAACAAAGTATTTGTCCAGTTTTATCTACAGGAAAGAACAAGAAGAGAATTAGCAAAGCAGAGACTACTTTTGATCACCAGCTTGGGCAGCATATATTTTATTAGTAATTAGAGAAATAGGCCCTTGGAATGTGGCTTCTCCCCTGTTCTGGCTTATCTTCACATAGCAACAAAGCATGAACAAAGCTGTTCAGTTAAAGGAATGTACATTTAAAAAGTACAATAACTGATTTGCCTCATCCCAGTGATTTGGGATTGATGTCTTGTACCTTTTAATAGCCCAGCTTGATTATTCAGTCCTCATTGGGTCCTTTGCCAGTCATCAGGCTTTTCCAGCTGCAGACTCTGGTCATTTACAGCTTTATAGACGCTGGAGAGGTCTGTCTGAAGGATAAGAAAACATAAATTAGCCTTTTCAGATTGGCCTCAGTCAATGCTGGCTTTGTGCTACAATAAACATTCAAACAGTTGGATATATCGCTTTGGGCATGTTGTGTCAAAGACTTATACAGAAAATTACTAGAAGGATGGTTTCCCTTTGTGGTTTTGAAGCTTTTAAGGACTTCTGAACTTCTCTGAAAAGCGACACTGTATGTACATGTTGCTAAAGGGAGTGGTAGCCCTGAAAATTTTAGGTCAGACAGTTTGCAAAGAAACAAGAAAATGCAAATAGTCTCTTCATTAACTCCCAAAGCAGTGCCAAAGCAGCACTGAAAGGGAAAGGCTCCTTTTTGCAATTTTTCTCCTTCTAAATGAAACTCTGATTGGGCAGATGATAAGTTCTCAAGTTTTCATAATTTCCTAAACTGTATGCTTTGCAGAGAAATCAGAAAATCTTTTATTTGATTTCCCCCAATTTATTAATCTTATATATACATATATATTTATGAGGGGGTGTTAGCCTAATACTTGAAAAATATTAGTATGCTCATGCCTCCAGTGTTTAAACCCATTCAGTGAGAACTAATCCAAATTTTGGTGTCTTTTTAAGCTAAGATTTCAAATTTTAATTCATTCATTATTCATTAGTCACACATATCTTTTGAAGAATTCAAAGGGCTATTTCTTGACCTCTGAAAAATCACAAAAATGTGAACCTCATCTTGTGCATGGTGTGTACAGCAAGTGCATTTCACTGAATACAGCACATTTTTAATTCAATCTGCATAACTTGAGAATTTCAAATTTTTTCTCAGAAAATTTGCCCAAACATGTGGCATTCATTAAATAATTCATTACAACCTATTCACTCAGCTTTATTATTAATAAAATTTCTTTGAAATAGCTGAAAATCCCATGGATTTTAAATTAGTTAGAATTTGAAATTTTTAGAAGTGACTGCGCTTCTGTTCCTGTTTGACAGTGTTGATACTGTCTTTTTCTGCTAGAATCAAAGAAATTATTCTTCCCTCTTAAAGTAGTGACACTCATAGCAAACCCCAAAAATATTTACTCTTCTGTAGTATTAGCCTGAATGTTCAACATATTTTGCAGACTGGATCTGACAATCAGTTCTGTTTTCTTTGAACCATCTCCCTTTTCCTGTCTCGAAATAAAAGGGAAACATTTGGTGGGGGGGAAGTTCATTTGACATGGGCTGGTTCATTTTATCCATAATGTATTAAGTCAGTCAAGAAAGTTTCTAGAAAGCACTATTTGCAAATATATACTTGCATCTACTTAATTAGCTTTAAATTGTGTTCATTTAATGGAGTGTAATCCAAATGTCATTTCCTGCATATTTTCCTGCTTATAAAAATGCTTTACAGAGAAGCATAAAGTTAAATGCTGTTGTTAGGGATGTTTTTCTCAACTGGGATAGAATAACAGACATGGCCCAGACTTTGCTTGTTTTTTCCAACTTCTGACTTTGCATATGAAAACCATACATCTCCCTGGAACAGGGCTTGGCAAAAGTATTTTTGTCATATGTGGTTTTATATTATGATAGAAAGTCAGAGACCTGAATTTTTCACTCTTTTACAAAAGATTACTACTATTCTGTTTTATGTTAATATATAAGTATAAAACCTAAATTAATTGTAATTAAAATCTTTCACCCTTTGCTTCTAATGCATTTCTTTTATTAAGTTTGAATGTCCAGTAGTACCAATACTTAAAACCCTTTAGGATTTTGTCTGCATGGAACAAAACCACTTCTTCTCTAGATGGTTTTTATTTTCTTATCTGGATTCTTCCCTTTACATTAAGAGAAACCCCATAATTCAGCAATGTTCTGGCCATTTATTGAGTGGATTCCTGGCATAATAAATTACAATGCACTGTCAAATGAGGAGAGTGTGAACATTAAGAAACAGAAAATATGAGAGCAGAGGATAAAGTGGCAATACTAAAGAGATCTTTAACAATCAGTGTGGTCATTCAAGAGAATGAGTAAGACAGGCAACCATACGTAGCTATGTTAAACTTTTTCTTCCAGTGACTTCTCATTCTCTAGTATTAATTTTGTGATCAGATGTGGGATTTTGATATGTGTAGATAAAAGTACATCTCTATAGCTATCTTTTCAAAGTATATCTAAATACAAAAATATCTATTTTATGACTGCTAGCATGTTTCCACAGTTGATTTTTTTAAAAAACATAATTTCAACAAAAGTTGGTCTGCATGAAATATGAGTAATTGTACTTTATAAGGCAAATTTCTACACATATAATAATAATTAAAAAAACACCAACAAAAAAACAAGGAAGAGGGAAGGGAAGGGAAGGGAAGGGAAGGGAAGGGAAGGGAAGGGAAGGGAAGGGAAGGGAAGGGAAGGGAAGGGAAGGGAAGGGAAGGGAAGGGAAGGGAAGGGAAGGGAAGGGAAGGGAAGGGAAGGGAAGGGAAGGGAAGGGAAGGGAAGGGAAGGGAAGGGAAGGGAAGGGAAGGGAAGGGAAGGGAAGGGAAGGGAAGGGAAGGGAAGGGAAGGGAAGGGAAGGGAAGGGAAGGGAAGGGAAGGGAAGGGAAGGGAAGGGAAGGGAAGGGAAGGGAAGGGAAGGGAAGGGAAGGGAAGGGAAGGGAAGGGAAGGGAAGGGAAGGGAAGGGAAGGGAAGGGAAGGGAAGGGAAGGGAAGGGAAGGGAAGGGAAGGGAAGGGAAGGGAAGGGAAGGGAAGGGAAGGGAAGGGAAGGGAAGGGAAGGGAAGGGAAGGGAAGGGAAGGGAAGGGAAGGGAAGGGAAGGGAAGGGAAGGGAAGGGAAGGGAAGGGAAGGGAAGGGAAGGGAAGGGAAGGGAAGGGAAGGGAAGGGAAGGGAAGGGAAGGGAAGGGAAGGGAAGGGAAGGGAAGGGAAGGGAAGGGAAGGGAAGGAAGGAAGGAAGGAAGGAAGGAAGGAAGGAAGGAAGGAAGGAAGGAAGGAAGGAAGGAAGGAAGGAAGGAAGGAAGGAAGGAAGGAAGGAAGGAAGGAAGGAAGGAAGGAAGGAAGGAAAAGATAAGCAGAGAGGCTAATCATCTGAAAGCAAAATTACAGAAATGTTAGAGGGATTTTAGTGCTTCTTCTAGTGACTAGTGTTAGCATTTAATGATGGATTGATTAAACTCTGATTGATATGTAAATGTATGCTTTCAAGACTTTATGTACCCATTAATATAAAATTGCAATATGTCTATAATATCACAAATGCATATGCAAATAAAGGTAATATTTGTGGACATAAAAAATTTATAACTTATTCTGAGGGATGTAAGTTAACATTTAGAACCTATTTTTGCCTTCTCTTCCATTGTTAAGCATATTGTATCATAAATGAGAGATACTGACAGGGATAAAACAAAGTGACAACAATTCATCTGCAAAGGGAATAGTCATCATTTTTTTCTCTCAAACACTTTGTACAAATACATAACATTCTTCTGTTAGAAATTCTGATGCAGTAAGAAACACAATAAATATTGAACAATAACAACCAACAAGTTTTACACCAGATAGTCCTGTGAAATTCTGTTCTAATTTCACATTTTTCTGTCTAGTTTGAAAAACTATAATACAGTACTCAACTCCACTTTCCCTCAGGTGGGTATACAATTTCTACTGAAATATTTTAACCATCAAAATTGGCTGATACTGAAAAAAAATTGGCCAAGACATTAATAGAAACATTTTCAATTTAAATGCCCTTTTTGGAGTAGATTTAGTAATGCAAGTTATACACTCAAGTACCCTGAATAACAATGTGAGGTCTTCCCTACAGATTTTTTCTGTAACCCTACAGGTTTTTTCCTACAAGCGTCTAAGGCACTGAGAACACCAAGAGGCATCTCTGCTGATATATTCTGTATTAAAAACAAGCACTTTCAATTAAGTTTAAACTATTATTTCTTTCTGTATTGCACTTCTGTAGTATTTTATACAGTATCTTAACAATGTATAAAAGAATAGAACAAGGGAGAATATAGACCTCTGTATGAAAACTCTTAACTATTTCTATTTAAAAGCCTTGAAAACAAGCCAATTTTTTTATCTCCCATGGTTTTTGTGCTGGTACTGAATGCTATTGTCATAATTAAGTTATTTCCTACAGGCTTTAGAAAAAGATTAAAGTAAGACCAGGTTAGGAATGAGAAATTCTATCTTATTAATGAGTTTTAGGCAAGTTATATGGAAAACAGTAGTTTCTGTTGTTATTTGCATAACATATGCTGTAGATTGCTAAGCAACTTGCATGGAGTTCAGCCTGAACATAATTAAGGCAGTAGTTTGCAGTAAATAAAAGTTCCAAATCAACAATTTGTGTCTCTGCTTTAAAAAATAAAATCATTAACATTCTTAACACTTGAAAGTTCACAGAAAAACTGACAGGCACAGAACTGCAAAGGAGACAGGGATGGTGTCGCTGTCAGTATTCCTTCTGTGCAGCAAAAACATAACATACCAGCAGCAGCTGACTGATACAGCTGTTCAAGTCATTATGGGCAAATTACACCTTGGGAACCAATAATCCACTTAAAATTCCAGACAAAATCTATCATGGATTTTTAGGACTGCCTGGGTCTATCATATATTAAATCAGTGGACTCTTAGGATGGATCCAGAGGTTTGCTTGGACAGAAGCACTTAGATGGGTCCATAATCCTTATCTGAAACATTTTTTCAATCTAGAATAGACAAGTGACACACTTTGCAAGGTGTAATTTTGAGCTAATTCTATTGAATGAGACAGACAGTCCTGGATAGATTTTAGGTCCTATTTGGATGTGAACCTGTGCTGAACTCTCTTAATGACAGCACCTCCTTCACCAAGGGATATCTTCTCTTAGAAGGCTAGAAAAAGCATTGATGGAAATACAGGAGATGAGTTCCACTAGAGATGATGCAAGGTGATGCTGGACTCAGCCCCACAGGGATCAGGGCACTCTCCTGAAAAGTGAGAGCACAAAGGTTTTGTCTTCCTGTTCCCAGGGGTTTTAAAATGTTATTCAGTGATATTCTAAGGATAAATCTACAATTCAAGGAATCAGTGTCTGGGACAACTAAACACCATAAATTAGACCAGAACTGATATAAGAAAGAGCACATACAGAAGGGACATGTACATGGAACAGAGCCCAAATTTACAAACAGTTACATTCAAGGACAGTGAAGGACTTTTGATTTTCAAGGCTTTAAGTCAACCTCTTGGAGTGTTGTATGACCTCACAAAATGCAGAATAGGGAATGAAATCTATTTACTCAAAATTATTTTCTCCTGGAAGTCATCACTTTGCATTTAAAAGGACAAACAGAACATGGAAAGCTTGTCCTTAGGTTTATAGAGGCCCTTAATAATATATGGCCCTCAAAGGGTTTTGTCATCACAATCTGTCATACTTGATAATTGTTTTCTCTATATGCTCACACATCAAAAATCTAGTCTGGATGGAAAATTCTATCCATTTTTATTTTTCCCACTTCATTTCACCAGTGCAAGGACAGGTGTACTTAGAAACATATTTTTCAGGCAAGTGAAAAAAACGATTCCTGGCAGTGATTAACTTCTTCATTAATCTTGAATGAGGTCAGTGACAGGCAAGAGAAAAAACAGACTTCAATTGCCTCAGCCACTTCGCATACTCCTGTTTAGGTCCTCTGCAAGGTAGAATGTGCCCTGAGACCACCACACATTTCTGTCTTCTCATCCACACACAAGTGCATAGCCCTTCATCCAAGCAATAAAGACATTTCTAAGTTCGGAGGCTGTGATGTGTTATTTATCAAATATACAGGAAAGTATATATCAAATATACAGGAAAGTAGTCAAAACATTGAGTGTCTGTTTATCAAAAGTATATAATTTATGTGTTTCTTTTCCAGTTTATGCATAGGTGTCCCATTCACCTTGGTCAAATATGGTGGAATTTTATCCTGAATTGTTGATATGTTACATAGAATAATGTAATTCCTTTGCCATCTCTACCTACTATCCATCCAGCTAGATTTAGCTAGATTTTGCTAGATAGTGGTGACCTTATATTCACAGTGTCCAGTTCTAGTCCCATGAAATGTCATTATTAATTAAGATGATATAACAGAAGGGTTCCCTGAGGTCCAGGGGCTAGGCTACCTTCTCACCCTTGTTATTATTACTCTGGAAAACAGTCCTTAAATGACTTAACCAATGGTAATAGTTCATTAGTTGTTGATGTCCCTTAGGCATTCTGGTGTGGCTGATTTTGGTGTTAAAGCAGTCTGGACTCCCTTCACCATGTCCAGTATCATTTCTGATGGCCTAGATGGAAAATTCCCATGGTCTGGAAGTATTTGGGATGCATTTTACTAAGGTCCCTCAAAATAATCTCATCTGGCCCTGGAGCAGAGCACTTACTCATCTCTTTGACATTTTTGGAAATTTCCTTAGCTGTGATTATGGTTCAGAAGGCGTTTTCAGCTTGGCCAATCAGTTGTAATTCACCAAGGCCTTCAACCATTTCACGTGATTCCCATCTTGATTTGAACATGGAATATACTTCAGCAGATGGTATTTCACATTTCACGGATTCTATGTCATTCAGAATGATTCCTCCTGATTTCCTCCATCCAAGTGGAATAGCTGCTGGTGTGGTAACTATTGCCCCATTTTGACAGCCTTCTTCTTCATCCACTCTATATATATACTACACCAAGAGTGACTTTGCATTTTACAAGGATCTGGAAAAAATAAATTATTATCATAGAGTATTTCTCATGTTTTACTTCCATGTTATTTTGTATCAACAGTTAAAGAACAATATCATACAATTAGCCTTAATAAGATTATTTTTCCTGATTTAGTGCATTGTTCTAAGTATGTATATTCAAAGATAATATACAATTGTTTCTTGAACTCCTTAAAAAAAACTTCTGACGTCATACTTCCCATATAACACTTTATTTTAAATTTAACTTCAAACTGGAAATTGAGGTTGATATTAAAGGATGGTTCTAAAAATCAGAAATAATAAAAAACGCCCACCACATTCAAATTGTAAGACTGATTCTATGAAATGCCTAGATGGAGCTAAGGCTGTGAAAGAATTTTCTTTATAAGCATTATAGAATTCCTCAGATTAAATTATCCAGAAAATTAGGACAAAAATCCAGCCATTAAATGATCTTACACCTCCAATATTACTTAATAGTTCCTGAACAATTATTAAAGTTCTTAATATATGAGGTCTTCAGGAAAACAAGGGTTTTATCTTACACTAACTATATAAATATTCAAAGCATAATACAATTGAAACAGGAATTAATTGTTTGAGTACTATGCAGTAAGTCCTAATTAAGTATCATTGTTTAAGTGGGTTTCATGACTGCAGTATAAGTAAAATTTAAGAATGTATTTATAGACATTCAAATGATGAAAGCTTTATCTCCAGTACAGGAAACTTATGATGCTAAAAGCTTTTTAGCAAAGGTTTAAAAGTCATTTTAAGTTAAACATGCTTCAAATTAAGCAAAACCTTTGATGTTAACCTCAACAACGATTAATTGCATGGCTAAGGATTGTGAGATTCCCTAAAACTGTTGCTATTAAAACCTGCACAAATTTATCAAAACTATAAGCGTCTACAGGATTTTTTCAAATGGATCTTTACATAATGCACAGCAAACAAATCATGTAATGCATGAAAATTACTGTAGACATTTAAAAAATTGCAGTCACAATTCAGGATTTCAGATATTCATATTCTAATCTTTTCAAGATTGAATTCCTATACAGTCCTAAAATTTAAATCTAGATTATCTATATATATATTTACTAGTTGAAGATATAAGAGTCTTCAGTTTCTGCAATCTGTAATCTGGCAAATATTCTGTAATAGACCATTTGGAAAAGAAAACTGCTTTTCGAAGAGGAATGTGAAATAATAATATATATAATATGAGGTTCAGATTTTAAAGCTATAGGTTTATTTTTATGCAGGCAAGAGATGCTGTGATTCTAAAACATTTAAATTAAAGGCTGAAGACTTAGAAATATTCTAACGCAAACTAAAGAAAAGGGATACAGACACACAAATCAAAAGCAAAAAACAATTCCCTATTTTTATCAGATACAATCTCTGAATTCAGACATGATCCCAGACTGCTGTCTGTGTTGTTCTGGGTTATTTAGAATTAGTAGGTAAATACCATCTGCAGACTTTGCTGCCTGGACTTTTTGAACTTCCACCCTTCCATAACCAAAAAGCAGATGTAAATATTTTAGTGATCATCCAAAATGATCAGAGGAATTTAAAGTTTTTTAAAAATAAATAATTAATAAGACTAATATATTTCAAATCCATAAGGGTCTTGGATAGGGGACTTACAATTTTATCTCTTTTGCTATATTTTTTCAAGGAAATGAAAGAAAATCAGTAGCAATTAATTACATTAGGAAGAATATTGCTCTCAATTGCACCACAGCGAAGTAAGTGCAACTGTGTTGATATCAGGAATGTAAGTTAAACCTTCATAGACTTCACCGTGAGAACACCTGAACTAATTTTCTTTACTATACCATCATTAAAGGCAAACACACATTTTCTTGAATGTGGACACTGACAAATATTTATTGTGAGTTGATTTACCTCCCATTTGAAAGTACAGACTTGCGGAAGTGCATGTGTATTAATAGTAACTTTGAGATAATATATTTCAAGATATTGATATTTAAAAAAAAAAACCAACCCTGCAGCTTTTCTTTCAAAGTACTTTGACTTCCTTTTATACCTTTAAATGATTTTTATAGAAACTACTTGTTTATTTTTAGAACAAGATATTCAAGGATGTGCAACTAGGAATTTGAACAGGTGTTTATGCAAAAAATTCTCAAATAATCCTCTCTAAATTTTTTCATCTATTCACACATGTAAGGGATGAATTAACGTCAATAGTTTTCAGACAATCCATAAGTTGAAAAATGATTTCATGAAGCACCCACTGAATCACTGAAAATAAACACATTGTTAAAAATAAAAATTTAAATGATTAATGAAAATATTCATCTGATCAAATACTTTATAATCAAATAAATTGTCCAATCCTTTTCCTGGAATGCCGATAACATCCAAATTCCTCTCCATAGTCTTCTACAGTTTCAAGTAGAAAATGAAATGAATGCAGTTGCCTGGAAAAACACATGGAATGAAGAAAAACTCCAGGCTGCTAAATTAAGGTATTGGAAAGCAGAGTGGCTAGGAAGCTAACCTGGCAGACAAAATGACCTGATTTTAATACTCTAAGTCACTCAGATAGGTCATCCAAGCAACACTCAAAATCTGAGTTTGCTTTTTTTTCTTAGTTATTCCCACATCCTTGAAAGTGGCTGATCAGGCCTGTGGCATGTGAGGCACCACATAGGAATACACCAAATATCATATCTCACTCTCTGGAGGTTCATGAAGCTTCTGTGCTCAGGAGACTAACACTTGGTATACAGGAAGAGTAAGACAGTGCTTGCACTTGGTCATTCCCACCTTAATAGAAGAAATTACTTTTGAAGTATGGAAAGTACCAAATATTAGGGAATCATTATCAAAGAGCTTTAGTAGACAATTGTGAAAAAAACTTTGCTGACAGAAGAATTCAATAAAGACCATGGAATAAAAAATTTTCAACAAACCTCTCCCTTATTCAAGTCTAAGTTCTTTGACCCACTAAAATTTCTACAGAATACAAAAGAGGCAGATACTACATTAAAAGAACTGATAACTTAATTCACTCCAAGCAGTGCTATAAATGTCTTCAATGAAACAGTACAAGACCATGTCCAAGTTGGTCAGAGTATTTGATCTTGGTAAGAAAATTGCCTGGTTATTCTTCTCACAAGTATAAGACTATCTTCATCTGCCTGAAATCCAGTGTGTGACAAATATCAAAGGGTGTTATTTGTTAAAGCTGATGGGTGTAGATGTCATTGCCCGTGAGTTCAAGCTGTAAGCACATGAGACAAGGTATTCCAAGTCTCTGAAGAGCATGAGTTCATAATAACACAAACTAGTCATCCAAATTTTTGTTATTGCTACTGATGGCAAAGAGATTAGGTTAGCATATCATACTAAATTTGCACCTATATTTTGCTGAGTAGTCCTCCAAAGTCTACATGCAAGCCAGATCATTTGTTAATATACTTTCCTAACAAGATAGGAACCATGCTAATGTTGGGTAAAATTATATAACTCTGCTTACATAATCTCTCTGTTGACATATTGTCTCAGCTTGAATTGTCTTTCCTTCAATTAGTAAATTTTGAGCAAGAGGATATTGAAGGAGTTGGGTGTGATTCCTTCTTTGTAGATGATGGTCATACCATAAAAGTGAAGGCTCTCCTGCATCATTCTAGATTTTTTCAGAGTAATCCCACTAAAAAAGAAGCATGAGAAAAGTATTTAGTTTTGTTGAAGCCAAATTAATTTTTGGAAACGTACAGGGTTTACAGAAAACATTCAAAATATTGGGCTGAAAGAGAGAAACTAAAATACCTATTTGCCATTACAAAATTACTTTTTGGCATATTCAGAAGTTTTAATAAAATTTCATGCTCTGATGCACACAGAGAAGTATTATAAGTGGACTATTAATGCTTGCTTTATTCACAGTGTTATGAACATACTAGTCAGTTTCAAGTGTGCTGAGATTGCAAGAATCAGAAAAGATAAAGTGACACTGCTACACCACCACACTCTATATCAGGATGTTTGCAGTTCCTCTTCATATCACATTTGGATCCAAACCCTTCCCCAGCATTAAAATCCCACAGCTGCTTCACTGCAGCTCTGGTAGAGTGGTAGAGGTGGAAAAGTTCTCTCAGTAGCTCAGCAGGAAGGAACTGCTTTTGCATAACCAATTTGGATGAAAAAATATTCAAAACTGAGATGTCCACCACACAGCCTGACAAGAGAGAAAGTATTACATTTCCTTGAGAACAGAGAATTTGATCAGCTGCCTTCTCAGAAGGAACGAGAATGGTTTTAATTGTACAATGTGCAGGATGCTTCTCCCTGCTGGGAAGTGAGCTACCAAATCCCCATAATACCAAAAATACAAATAGCTCCATGTATCTGTCTGTATTATTGAACATGCCTGTTTCCATGTGTGAGAGTACACCAGTTCCACACCAGGGGTTTAAAACATATTAAGGATATAATTACTGCCAACCCTATCATAGAGGGCTTTTTTTATCTCTGCTTTTCAAAAATAATCTCCACATCTGGATTAAAAAGTTCACTATCACTGATAGCATCACAAATTAAAAGTAAGTTATAAAAATTTAGTGGTTAAGTTACATTTTCTTGGACAGTTTCTGAACCGCAGAAAGGCTCCCTGCAAAGATCCAGACCTCAGACCTCCTGTGTGACAGCCCTCCATCACAAGGCAGCAGGATCCATTTTTCTCTCTGCCCTAAATGGATATTGGATTCTCATCTGTTCAGGGACATTATTTTAATTACATTGATGTAAGAAAGTGCAGACGATTTTACTCTGATTCTATTATTGTGTCTGAGACAAGATTTGGAAAAGGGGAAGGTTTTCAGGAGCAAAAGTCCTTGGTCCAGTAACCCAGAACAGCAGAGATTTTTAGCTATTCATTAAAAGTATCCAAACAAACTAAGAAATAAGGTAAACAACTGAAATATAGACTTTTAAATAGCATTTTAAAAATATTTCTGCCTTTCCTTTTAGCTATGCAATTTCTTATATGGGGAAAATAACCTTCCAATGATATTAATCTCAAATTTAAGAGCTAATTCTCCTGGAGTTGTCTGAGAATCAAAATAACATATAGCAGATTGTAGGCACTACTGAAGAATTTTAGGCTGGAACTCTCTGGTTGTTTTGATTGTTTTTGCAAGCATTGGTTGGAAGCCAGTGATTTTCAGTCCCACTTTCAGCAGGAGGTGAAGATCTTGGGAAGAAATTGAGCCCCTTAATGAGATCCACAAAAGTGTATTTCTTGCTGAAACTACTTAAGTGAGTCATTATCTACCCTGATGCATAATGTAATATGTCTATTGCTGAAGTACAGTAGTAGGAGTTGGAGTTAAAAGGATTGAGGTGAACATACATCATACTTTTCAGGACTTACTGAATAATTTGTGACTCTTTAAAGAGTTTTACAAGGTTAAACGAAAGCTGTACACTATATTATTGCCTCAAACAATTACATCCCTCCTTTAGAAATGTTTATTCTCCATGCCACTTTACAGTGTCATTGTCAAAAGAGGTGGAAGAAAGCAATCAATAGCTGTTAGAAACTACACAGCATAAAAGCCTGAGGAAAATAAAGTTCACAGGTGCATTGACTGTAACACTGTTGTTGTAACAATGTGGGGTTTAGTCAGTACTGAAGACTTTTAAAAGAGCATGTTAGGAAATGAAATTCACATTTTCTACTGACTGTGACATTTTAAAAAGGCTTTCTTTATACACTAGCCCTGGACACTTCTAAGAACTTTTATGAATTTTGTTTACTAGAACTTCACATACTTCACTTCTTTAATGACATAAAATTCTTGCCTAATCACAGTAGAATACCTAGGATATTTTTTTTCTTTTGTTATTTTTTGCCAATTCAGTACCATGTATCCTATGAGCTACTAGATGATTAGTTTTGATGAGATTAAATGAGATTATATCTTCAGCAGACTCTGGTGGGGAAGTGTGTCTTTCCAGCTCCTCCTCCTATGGAAGACAATCAGTCTTATTATGGAAGAAGGTAAGAATCCTTCTTAATATTAATAGTGAACACTATTTCTTACATGTGTGTATCTGGCATGTCATCACAGAAGTCTCCATGTGTATATCAGTTCTACTGAAGAATTAAAAACTAACCTGACCAGAAGAAAATTCTTCTAAAGCCACCATGGATGAAAGGTTTGGCTGTCCCAAGGCAATGATGCTTGTGCCTTATATTTTTATTCTTGTGCCTGTACTTCTTGATGTTTCTGAGCATCAGGAAAAGAAATTGATACCTAAACCCACTGAGATTACTGGCACCCAAGGGTATCTAACCAGGAGAAAGAATAAAGCACACTGATTGCCTTCACTACTGACTGCAGACTATCAGCCATGTGATGCTGCACAGCATGCTGAAAAAAGGGAGATAAATTCAGCAGTAATTACACCTGGAATATGTCATGAATTTTGAGTCCTTTGCCAAAAGACCATTGTTGAAAAGGATGTTGAATATTACTGTTTTACTGTTAATGAAAAAATATCATTAAACAAGGGCCTTAAAAGTTCTAGATTTATTTCTGATGTTAGCAGATTTTGCTATTCTCTTTCTTCCCAGTCCCATTGCAGTAGATTATTTGTAAAGAAGCTTCTGCAAAGAAAGGAATCAGAAAATGAATATTCTATTTGAAGATAATTAGATGTTTATAATTTTTTAGGGGTTTTAAGACATCTTTTTACCACTAGAGTGTCACCATGTGGATGTGCCCAAGACACTAAAAATCTTTGTCCCATCTCAGCTGGAACTCTCAGCTCACATTGGCAAAGAATTTGTAAGTACTAACTCACTACCAGCTCCATAGAATCCAAACCTAGGGCTCTATGGTAGCGTATAATTATTGTGACCAGAATAGCCCTCAAAAAAAGCATGTGTATATTCCATGAATATGCAGGTTTACTGGGTTGAATATTGGTTTTCTTGGGAAGCTACTATTAGAATCCTGAATAGATTCTAATCCAGATTCTATTTCTGGAAAAAACATGAAGACACTGATCTGGTCTCTATATGTTCTGCAGATGAAAACATTTGACATAATGATAATGTATTTTTTTTATGTTGCCCGATGCCAACACAGTATTTGGATAAAAAAACAGTCTAATTCTTATTAGTGCTGCATGACATTTGTCCCCCTTAAAATAAAAAATGGCAAGGCCTAAAGCAAGGCTTAAAAACAAGTATTTAAATATTCCAGCTCTAACCACACCGCTTAGAAAAGGGGGTTTGAATAAAGAATCTCCCTCCTCCCAGGAGCAGCTTTTAACTTTCAAATGAAGCATGACTAAATTCTAGCAAAGCAGATTTGATGTTTCCAATTAGCTCAGAGAGCTGAAAATAGTTGTGATGTTATCAGACAGTGGGTGTTGTGAATAGGAGCCACATCCTGACACAGCCTTTATGCTGGTTATAATTTCAGAAGAAACATAAAAATTACTTAATTACATAATTGTACATTCTGGCTTTTTGTATTTTTTTAAATTTTTCAAAGAATTTCTGGCCATAGCCAAGCATCTGCATTTTATTGTTTGGTCATATTTTTGGCAGCCAACTTCTAAGTAATGAATAATAATCTGTCCTAAAACAGTAACCGTCCACAACATCTTTCAGCCAGGGCCTGATCCAGATTTCTCTGGAAAAAATGCCTAAAAAACCCCAAATCAATATGCATCTTTCCCAGCTTTGTGACTTATTGTTAGTTTGCTGTGATGTGATTGCAAGCAGTAATTCCAGCTTAGGTCACTATCTTCCAAAGCCTAACCTTTGCATTACGCACGATTGGAGACAAGTGGGACAAGCCTGTCTTGCACTTTTCCTAACACTAGAAAATGTAAGCAGAAAATATTATGCTACTGATGAGTTATTCTCTCTCTAAAATGTGTTTAATAAAATAAAAGACCACATTGCAAGCTGTAATGTAAGAATTCTTTGTTCACATGCTGTATTATTATTACTGTATTATCATTGGCTCCAGCCTATGAGACTTTTGTAATTATTATTATTTCTTTGTATTCTCTGTTTATTTTTACAGCTAGTAAATACAAGCTCATCCAGGACATACAGCATGGATTAAACTGAACAAAGACTTTTCAGAGTCAATAAACTAGTTGTTTAGCTGTTGGAGTTTGGTCAGTAAAAAGGCTCTTAGTGAGTGCAAAATGGCTGGGCAGCATTAACATATTTTTGTGAATATTTTTAATTTGATTTTAATGTAAGCATAGAAGACAAAACACTAAACACAGCTTCTCAGCAAAACAGAAACATTTTCCTGGTTTGTTTTCCCTGTAGAAAATATTACAGTGTTGTCATTAGGATATTTCATTGCATTCTAGCTTATTTCTGATTTTTGCCACAAAAAATCAGGTGGTGGCACTTTTTTTTTTTTTATGATTACATTATATTTAATAAGATTGTGTAATGCAAGAAAAAAAAAAGTAAAATATTAATTTGACTCAAGTGGGAAAATCAGCACCTGCCATGAGCATGCATGCCTTTAAATACACAGAACTTAGTAAAATATTTCTTTTCCCAAAGAGAAATTGCTACTGAAATGGTATCCATAGCATAAGAAAGAAAATAGCTTTTCAGAAATGCGTATGCTGTTTCCAGTTAATTTCAGAAGTTAATTTGTTTTTTGGAAAGGAAAAACCCCCTTATTTTGTGTGAAGAAATTATATTGGAATTGATAGTACACACTGTGGAGCATTCAGGGAGTTCAAGTTTTTGCCACTGGTTTGAAGTCATCAAGTATCAATGTTATTTGTGATCTAATTGACATTATTTTGCCAGGAAAATTTTCACTAAGTATTTTAGAAAAAGAGTCCTTTTCAAAGACTGAATATGATATGGAAATTGGAATGTCAGAGAATACATTTTTACCAGTGACTTTTTTTCCAACCTCTTGTTTTCCAACATCATTAGAGAAATACTGATATTTTTCTTTCTTTTTTTTGGCTTTATGGAAAAAAACAACCTGTGTTTTCTTCTAAGAAAATGTCAATGTCTTCTAAAAGCGAAACCAGTTTCAGACAATAATTTAAAAAGAGACAGCCAGGCTGGACGGAGCTCTGAACAACCTGGTCTAGTGGACAGCATCCCAGCCCATGGTGAAGGAGGGTTTGAAACCAGATGATCCTTATGGTCTCTTTCAACCCCAAAAGTTCTATTGTTGTATGAAATTAAATGCAAGGCTTCTCATGTGTTATACTCTAAAGAAGGAGCTGCTGCAGTTCTCACTGATTTGTAAGGTTTGTTTCCTGTGAACTTGATAAAGAGCTTCTCCTTCTCCCTGGGGAAAACCCATTGAGAAGATGAGGAAGTCGTCTTTGAGCTGAGGGACTCCTTGTAATATGGTAGGTCTCTCTGCATCTCTAGTACTACAGCTGTGTGCAAACTTCTTCCTTACACTAACTAGAAAGACAGAAAAGCAAAAAGCCTCAACTGTGTAGTAAATAGTTTGTGGTAAGGAATGGAAGGTGGCTTTGTGAAATGAAACAGCAAGTTGACAAGTCTAAAAGAGGAAACATAAAAAGACAATCCAGAAGCCATCATTCTCTGCTCCTGATGCACACACTACCATCAGTACTTCCAGGCCTGAGGTTTTTTCTTCTCAAGAAAGAAATACATATCAGACTGTTCTTGCAGTGATTAACAACAAAAGAACCCTGAGCCCTTGCACTGAAACTGCCGGAGCTCTAGGTATAGCCACACACCCATTCTGAAAATGGAGACGATCACTTTTAATTGCTTCCATGCTTAGCTGGATCACAGATGTGACAGGCACTGTGCCTGACCACAAATTATTAAAGAAAAACATTAGCTGGTATAAGTCTTGTTTATGAAAGAGTGCCAGTGGAAAAAGTCAGAGGATCGTGGTCTTCAGCTACTACACAGATGCCAAGGAAAAGCATATCAACAACGGTTGAAGTTTATAAAAAGTGCATAGTGCTTTTTGGAACAAAAAAGATTTCTGACTGCCTTAACTTATATTGCTGTTGTTTTAAGAGTAAATAACATGCAAACATCCATCTTGCCAGCTGGCTGCTAGAGATTTTCATTTGGAATAGTTTACAAAATCATGACATAAGAATTATGCAATGATTTGCCTTCCAAGAGCATAATTTCACACCATGTCCCCATCTAAACCAAATACCATTTGGGTGGACGTTGTCACTTTTTTCGCTCATTTAGCACAAGGCTAAAGATGTTAATTGCTCAGAGTTGAGTGGGACATGATAGTCATTGACCCTTCCCAGCTTCTGCAGGTTCATGTCACCCCAGCAGGAGCCTTCAATAACGAGTGCCCTGCAGAGGAATGATCCAGCTACAACAGGTATTTAGGACACCACTTCAGGCACATTGCCAACAGGTACCATGATACATCTCCTGTTTGGAACTAGATGATTTTTAAGCTCTCTTCCCATTCTTTGGATTCTGTGATTCTTTGAATGTTGAAGGCCTCCATATGTAGATGGAGTAAAGCAAGGATGGAGTATAGTAAAAAGTTTCTGGCTTGAACCCCATCACAGTTCTATCTTGGAAGAGAATAATTGATCTGTGACAAAATTACTCATGTGAAAGAGTAAACAGCAGTAAAGTGATCAGGCAAGGATGCTGGCATGAACCACAGCCAACTCATTAGATGGTTAAATTACATCCTTTGAGTCCTAATGGAGAAAAGCTAGTACACAACCCTGAGTGAGATGCTAAGCAAAGGAATATACCCTTGTTTTCCTCTTCAGTTTATGCTTTTTGCTAGCTTAGTCTACTTCTAAATCACTCCCTGCAAAATGCACAAGAACTGTTGTGGCTTATGTACATCTATTCTTGCTCAATCTCTCTTTTATTAACCATCCGGATGGCTAAAAATGGCTGGTTCCATGTTTTTAGACTTTTGTGGATTTAAGTGGAAAAATGTGTGTCTCCATCTACTATTTATCTCAAGTGCCACTGACTCAGATGAAGGCAAGCAGTAAGAGTTTTGTCTATCTCCCCCATTGTCTGAACTAAATCTTGATGAAGCTTGATGGAGTAGAAGTGCTTTTGCAAGAGGAACACATGCAGGGATATTCACCTCCCCAAAAAAATCCAATCCACAGTTTCTACCTATCATTTCTACATCTTTTTACAAAGATCTTTATTTACAGGCTAAAACTGAAGACATAAACTCTTCAGCCATTAACCCAGCACTAATTCTGTCAACATGCTGCTTTGCTTGAGAGAATCAAAAAGTGATTTGCTCTCCATAACCTGGGCCCAGGAGACTATTTCTCATTACAGCAGAGAACACTTAGTATCCACTTCCAGCTTGCACAAACTTCCCTCTAGATCAGCTCTTAGTACACCTAGAGGTAGCTGGCAAAGGAAATGACCTGTCAGATTACTGAGTCCATTTCCTTAGAAGGATAGTGCACAGTCACATGGGAGATAATGTATCAGAGATTAAAGTGATTTCACTTGATCTTAGCCAAGAGGTCAGTCCTAATATCTATTGTACATGACAGCTCTATGAGTTTATGTATTTAGCCACATCGCAGTAAATAGACAAAACCTCCGTGGTGAGCACACACTCCTTGTCTGGTTTGGTGCATTGAATCCTACCAACTGACTCCACTTGTAGCAGCTTTGATTTTCAGGTAAGTCAGGATACAGGAAATCCAGACAAGGACCCTCACAGAGGTATGGTTTCAAAAAGCCCCAAAAGCATCAGAAGAGTCCCAGAGTTAAAATGTCACGTGTGCATTGGAAAAGGCACTCTTTTAGCTTATAGTAGGTCGGCCACCATTACACACATACACAGAAACTTAATACCAGTCAAGGGGTTTCCACTGTTAAATCCTGACATAGCATATTCAATAAAAAGCCTATTTAGAAATAAATTAACAACAAAATGTGGTGAATTAAAAACCACAATGGAGGAAAATAATTTAAGGAATGGAATAACGAGAACGATTTTCAGCCATGAAATGTTTTTATCTTCTGATAACTTGCAAATGGTAAAGCCATGAATTTATGCATAAGATACAATACACAACAAAGAGATAATTCATATTCAAATCTCATGGTCCTCCATCACACATCCCTCTGTTTATATGTAGATAGTCTTATGAGAAAATGACACCAGGCACAACCAAAATTATGAGACAGCAAGTCAAGCCTGAAGATAATAATTACTTAGTTCACACAGGCACAGTGAAATTCTTCAGCTCACTGTCTTGGTGGCCTGCAGTGACAAATGTATCATGTGAAAGTAGTAAATTAGAAGGATATTCTTTCTTTTTTTTTTTTTTTTTCTGAAACACTTTGTGAACTAATAACTGTTTGACAATTGCATGGCTGGTATTTCAGAGGAAAGGGGGAACATGTGGCTGACTGAGAGCACCAAATCCAGTCCCATTTACATTTCTGTAAATCTCGAGCAAGTCCATTGGTTTTAGCTGAATTACTCTAGTTATGAATGGCATAAGGTAGGAGAAAAATGGTCAGAGGGATCACATTTTACTATGGGAAGGCAGTTTCCTTCAAAAAAAAAGCACATTATATAAACTACAAGGAATACTCAGTGTCCTAGTTAAAGGTAATGTGGTAAAATAAAACAATGAAAAATTAATTTATTCTCAAAAAATAAAAGCATTAGAAAAACTTATTTACAACATTTTCCCCTTGATAAAAGGGACTATCTATCATTTTGTCAAGATGCTTAGCTATTCAAGGCCTTCGTTAGACTAGCCTATTGAGATATATTTAGCAGTTTACACAAGAAATGCCTTAGTTGTCTCTTTTTCCGGAGAAAAGTTTGACTATTTACAGTTTCATCAACACCGAGATTCTCCTTTTTTCCCCCTCAAAACAGTCAACAGAGCAATTAATTATGACATTTCTCTCAAGATGACTACAGGTTGGAAAGTGTGCAAAGCGTCTGTTTAATATAAAGATACATTTAAACTTCCTAATTGCTAGAATCATGATATACAATAGTCTTTTCTCATAGAAATTGTGATTAAATAGTCATAGGGTGTCTAAGAATAAAGTACTTCTGGCACTTCTGTAAGAGAAATTTAACATCAAGAAGATTTTGTTCTAATGAGTCTTAAAGCAGCAACATGTTACTGTTAAGAAATGTCAATACATAATTCTGCCTTGGGATTTTTTAATGTGGATGTTTGTATTCCTTCTCCAGATATTTTTTTCTTTAAAAGCGCCTTTCTCTTCCAGTCTCTGAAGTCACTTATAAAATTATAATAGTGTGTTTTCATTCCTATTAAATCTGTAGTAATGCTTGTACATTTTGCTCACTGTACTGGTCAAGCTCTTTGTAAATTACTAGCTAGGATATAGTGTATCTTAGCTCCTAAATGTGATTTCACAATTTGCCTGATGTAAACCAAATGCCACATTTTAACTAACTATTAAACTAGCTGAAACTCTTGCAAGAAATGCAAGACGACATCGAGAAGAAATCCTTCTTTTCGAAAGAATATAAAGAGCAGCTTCTAAAATGGAGTGCTTCTTCCGAGATTTCCTGGTCTGCTCATGAACCAGAGAGAAATAATGTAGCAGATGAATACAAACAAATGAATGCTAAAACCATCTGCTGAGATGAGTTACAACAAAATTAAATATTAGAAGATACTAGGGTGTATAAGATATAAAGTATGATCATAGAAAGACACAAAACCACACACAATTCAAAAATCTGTACTTGAAGTTCATCAACATGAAGTTAAGACAATTATCTTAACTCATAAATCTTTAAACAGAACTTTTCTAAACATGTGCTAACATAGAACTTGGACTTGGAGAGATTTGTTAGTCCAAAAAAAAGTAATTTGAACCGATTATTTTTTTCTTCAAAATTTTGTGCTGGAACTTTGAATATGATTTTAAAATTCTATATTCATGAAGGTTGAAACCAGAGGAAAAAGCTACTAATGGGGAATACTACTGCAAAATAATACATTCAGATTTGTATAGTTTTTCTGGCCCATTAAGCTAATATTCTATTTTCAGATATCTATGTGAATTGTTGTAGAAGAAGAATAATTAAGAGCAGCTAATTTTCAATAAGAATTTCAGAAACTTGATGTAATAATAAAAGGAAGTTCAAATTAGTACTGTCTACTTAAAACTTTAATCCAAATGTTTCATCCTATTCCATAAAAAGTGTTAATTCACTAACATTCTGCTAATTACAGGCTTTCTACTTTTTCCATTTCATTGCATGTTTGCCTCAAAAATACCTATCATGTGTCATACTTTCAAAATATTACTTATATTTACAGAATAATTCAAAGATGTCAAGCCTACTATTTTATAATAGTATGTCATAACGAAGACAACCTTCCCAAGACAATTCAAGAAACCCAATTCAGTTCTTTAATTCATATTATAATAAATGCTTAATAAATATGAACAGGTAATGCAAAAATAGTATTTGATTTATTTGATTTCTTTTTTCTGTTCATAAATTATCCGCAAACAGAACACATTATTCTTCAGTTATTGAATTATTTGAATTACAGATTTATTCCTCAAAAATATACTGATAATTTATTAGATATCTAACAACTCTGCGGCAGTTTATTCTGAATACTTAATTCAAAAACTGGGTTATTTGTATTAGCTACACACTCATTTTTGTTCTTAAACTAGATAAGCTTGACTATTAAATCTCAGGTGTCTGATGCAAATTATTTTGATTACAATTCAGTGAGATTTCTTCAAAGACGATTATTCCCTAGAATAATTCACGGAGCATGAAATAAAGTAATATTTGTGTCAAAGTCTAAAATTTCCATAAGATTCCACAGCTCCTAAGTCCTTAGTTAATACCTGCTGCATAGGAAGGGGTATAACTGTTTCTTTAGTGTCAAAGTTAACTGTGGATCTCCCTAGCATGCACTAGCGATGCACCCGGCAGGGCACAGCCACGCAGATAAAGAGGTGTGAGCTACAGCCAGGAGCCACAAGTACTGGATCAAAGTCTGTTCAAGCAGATGTGCACACAAGGCAGGCTCAAACCCAGGTGTCATTAACTCGTTACATTGTTTAAATGAGTAAGAAAAATTGGGAAAAAAAAGAGCATAATTTCTTGTCTCTTATGTTCTCTTTCTCTCCCAATCAAGGCAGGAAAGTCTAACAGGTTGGATTTTTTGTTTTGGTTTGGTTTTTTTTGCTTTCCTTCCCCCTGCAAGCAGACTACCCATTTTGAAGGAAAAATTCTCAGACTGCACTGCACTTCCTTATCTGCTGTGAGGATCTCCTCTGCACTCCCGCTCTCTCTGGAATCCCAATGATGGCAACACCAGATCTGCATGCAGAGCAAACACAGAGTAAGCATCTGGGACCCATCCTGTGGGTAATTAAAAGAAATCCTTGTTCCTTACAGGAGAGCAGATTCAATAAAACTTATCAATTTCAGCGATTTAACTGTTCACAGCCACTACTGTAGAGAACAATTTATTAACAAAGGTTACAGGAAAATGTCAAAGCTAACTTAAGCAATATTTTTGTTTCAATACTTAGAATTCAGGCAAGTCCTACGATAATCATTTTAAGACCTAACCAAATAGTATATCAAAGAACACCAATTCTGCTTCCTTTATTCCTTCTATAAATTATTGCCATCACAGGAAGAGTTTAAAAGGCTAGAGGAAGTAATTCTGCAGTCATCCATTGAGACTGTGTTATGGAAATTACCTAGATACCCCAAGTTACACAGAATTTCATTTAGTTTTGGCGGTGTGCTATTTTTGTTTTGTTACTGTATATCCAAGGTTCATTCAAAATTAACTTTCAAGACCCTTATAAGAAGCATTGTTAATGTTTTTTGAATTGGTAGGACAAAGGTAATGAAAGTTGATTTTGGTTTGATAGTGATAAATGCTCTGAAAGGCATTTTCATGACATAGATTTTACAGGTCTATGCCATTTTTTTTAACATGTTTTTCCACTGACAAGAAAGTTTCTGTTATTTTCCATTCAATTTGAATTTGAGTCAATATGATTTTTGGGAGGTTTTGATGAACAAGCTATGGTAGCAGAAAGAGCAGACAGGCAAAAAAAAAATTCTGCAACATTAATTAATGTTACAAAATAAGTGTTGCTCACTTGAAAAGCAAAACAGTGTTTACTCAAAGGTTTTCTGAAACACTGCTGTGGGGTATATGTTGTGTTCCCATAGTTTTTGTAGAAACTATGATGACAGCAAAATGTTGGGGCTCCTATGGAATCCTCTGGTCTGATATTCATCAACTATACCTGAATCTCAATCATCTGCAGTCTTGTCTAATTGTGGGCCCAGGTTTTTTTCCTCCAGCACATATTCTGTGGTACTTTAACAGTGAAGATCTCCTATTTTGTTTGTTTCTGTGATGAGTCAATACCTTAACTTTCTACCCTGCTTTCATACTTTTCAACATTCTACAGTCAAAGCATCATTCAACATATTTATCTATTGTTTTAGTTGCTCTGGAATATTTAGCAGTAAGTCACATAAAACTCAGGCTATTAGGAAATAACTAAATATACTGGAAACACATATTACTAAAATATGCATACATCTACTTAGATAAAAACAGAGGTTCACCTATATTTTGTCTGGCTTATTTCCTTTTTCCTTCTGAACTTCAGAATTCAGGTAACTTTCTTCTAAGGAGTCCTATTGCACTTAGCTGCCCTTTGAGCAGAGTTCCATAAGGTTATATCTCCTGTGTTTGAAGTAGTTAGCAAAACAATCTGTTCTTTTCCAGCACTGTTGAACAGTGCTGACGTGTTCAACAGAGCAGTGTGACTTTTCCATTAGAAAAATACAGTAGTTTCGTCAAAATATAGTTATATTTACATTGATTTTGCACTTCATTCAACAGGAAAAAAAACCCCAAAAATCAAACTAGAAAGAGACATGTACTACACATCTGTTTTTTTCAGTCTATTTGGTCTATGGAACCAGAAGTGTGACTCATCAGAAAGCTGGCCAAGATGTACTCTCACAGTGATATTGGCAGAATAGAACACCACTCTGAAATGAATATGATTTATTACACAATAAGGGACAAAAGTGTTTTAAAATAACCAAGCTGAATTCAGTCAGTGTGTTTCAATTTCCTGCAAGTATTGGTGAAAGAAATGTCATTTACTATTAATAACAATTATAAAGTCTCAAGTCATATCAGGGCCATGTTGTGCTAAAAGATACATATCTGTGTATAGGTAACAGCTCCTGGTTCTTGTACAAAATTTGCTATAAAATAAATAACATGGAAAAAATTTTAGTGGTCAAAAAAATTTTTGCAGTAGCTCACACATTTGACACAGTTCTGAGAAACTGTATCTCAAATAATGTAATTCACCACCTGTTCCCATACATACCAGGAAATATTGATTTTTTAATTCTGCAACATTTTTTTAAAAGATGAGATTAAAGTTTCTGACAGTCCAAAGGAGATATAATTTTCTATACTCCATATAGCTCTCATAAATATAAGGTTTTATTGCAGCTGACAAAACACTCATGGCTGTTCCATGGATGCAAAGAACTGAGTGTATGGGTGGAGATTTTCCATGCATATCACAGTGAGGTATTTTGTCACGTTTCTTTACAAAACAAAATTAATGCAGTTCTGCCTCCATTATGTGCTTTTGGACATTATTTTGAGAGAGACTATTTACAAGACCATGTTGTGACAGGACAAGGGGCAATGGTTTCACACAGAAGGAGGCTAGGTTTGGATTGAGTATTGAGAAGAAAATCTTTCCTCTGAGAGTGGTGAGGCACTGGAATAAGATGCTCAGAGAAGTTCTGGATGCCCCATCCCTGGAAGTGTTCAAGGCCAGGCTGAATAACGCTTTGAGACACCTGTTCTAGTGAAAAGTGTCCCTGCTCCTGGCAAGAGGGTTAGAGCTAGTTGATATTTGAAGTCCCTTCCAACCATTCTGTGATTCTATGTTTGATTTTAAATGCTTGATTTTAAACAGCATTTAAAAATACTCTGTGAAATAATATCTTTCCCCCTGATAACTTTATATCATACATTACCTCCAGTACTAAAGGTATGAAGACATAATACTGTTGGCATCAGCAAAAGAAAACTGACAAAAAACGTTGAAAAGCATTTGAAGCAAAAAGCAAACATGAAATCTGGGGAACTGGGAAGATGGAAATGGGCATGTGAGTATGAGAAGGCAAAAAATACCATCAAATTATGGATAATTTTCCAATGTGTATATAAAAAAGTCCTGGGGGGGGGGAAATGTAGGTAAGACATATTTAGTAGTAAAATTGTGTTGATTCTCATGGCAGAGTAACAGCTTAGATTCCATTGCACAGTGAGACAAAATGCTTGTTGTGGTAATAGTAGCTGAAGATGGTGATCTTAGGTGTAGCATCTTGGGCTGACAGAAAGCTGGAGAAGTTACATGGGTGGAAACCAGAAAAGGGAAAATGGTTAGAACTACAGATTTAGAGGAGATAAAGTCTGCAGTTTCAGAAGCAGGAATGGCAAAAAACACACTTTTGGAAATAGGATTCAGAGGGAAACACAGTTTAAATTATAATTTCTTCATGTGACAAAAGAAGCTCCTACTTTAATGGAAGGATTGCGAAAGCTGCTGAGAATCCACCAAGTCCTGCTTATATCAATGAGAGTACCTGCACACTATGGTCTTTTGAGAATCAGGACACTTCTAATTTGCTCCATCAACACCCAGAGAATAACCATTGACATCTCTTCAAGAAAATCTTGGACAAATTTCACCTTAGGATCTGATTAAGAAAAGGAACTAAAAACTTACAGAGAGAAAGAATGGGAGTAATGTAGCACTATTCACTACAATTTTTATAGATGTTTGTCCTGTGTTTCATTTTTCTTCTTTTGTCTCAAAATCAAATGAATATTTGAAATCTTTTTTATAGGGAGAAGTTTTTTACAACCCAGTAAGGTGGTCAGAGATAAGAAAAATATTCTCTGAGCCTACCAATCTTTCAAGGTTTGAAAAAAATGTTAACTTGTTAAAAATCAGCAATAACAATAAAATATTAACTAGATGAGTAATTTATATTAATAAAAATGAATAGTATAATAACTATTTACAGTTGCCTTGTGCCTGAAATATGTTAAATGGGTTGGTAACCCGTATTCAGATTATAATATAAAGCACACATATGTACTTATGCTTTGCTATTAGAAATCTCACCAAAGAGACCATGAATAGAAAGAAAATATTTCCTATTACTTCTGAAGGATTATCTCCTGGTAAAACTGGGCTTATCTCAGTCTCTCACTATACTTACTCCGAGCATTAAGAACTGTAATTTTTTTTGCATAAGTTACAGTTCACTTAATAATTTTTCTTCCGTTTCTTCTACCTCACAGAAACAAGTTTACCATAGAATATGTTTTTACAAAGTTTGGATCTTGTATTTAAGTAGTTTGAGAAATACCTGGTTACTTTAACAAATTAGCATCTTGATCACAGCTGCATACAGCAGTGAGGTTCTCTTGGTGTCATGCTGAAGAAGTAAGAATATATAGGAGAAGAAATTTAATTGATAACATTGTCAGCATCCCACCTTTTTTACTTAAAAAAAGCTAGTTTTGTGTGACCCTCCATTCAGGCAGGGAATATTTCTGTTTCTGTGTATTTTTCATTCCTTGCACCAGTTCTGAGAGCAAAAAGGAGCTGCACAATATAAATATGTAACATGAAAGCGATGCAACCTGTCAGAGAATATTCCAGTGTTTAATGACAGTTTTCAGAATGTAAGGCTTGAAGATTTCAGATAGCATGCATACCTTGACCAGTGAAATATATCCATACATCCACTGTATTTATTTGAATATTTCAGTATTTTAAACTACTCCTATTCACCCAAGGCTAAATAGAGCCTGAAATCTCAGAGTAAGTCCTACTCACAAATCTTGTCTTGAAGTCACAAAGGAATAAAATCAGAAAAAGAGCCTGTGTGAGAAGTCTTTCCCAAATATCAGCCGTATTCTACTGAGGAGACAATGTTGTCAAAGACAAAAACTGTCCTACTTTTCAAAAGCAGCAAACAAAAAAAAAAACTTACTAAATAAAACACTCTTACATGGTGTAAAATTAAGGCAAATGAACAAAGTCTTTTCTTCAGTGTACAAGATCATAAGGAAAATCAAAGTTTCTTATTGACTTCTCAGATCAGATCAAGCTCTTTAGACAATAAGGGCTCAGAAAGACTAATTGTGCCTACAGTCAAAGTTCTGCCACGTCAAATACAAGGGATTTGTGTTATCTTGAAGACTGAGTGTGGACTGAATTTTTCTGCATCCTTCAATTTCAATTTAATGAAAAACAAGAAAATATTTTAAGTCAGTTTCTGAAGAACAGCAGATTGTAGAAACATACAGCATGATTTTGATGCTGAGTAGTAATCTCTTGAATCAGACCTATAAAGTTTTGTTATGCACTTAGTCTCCATATACTCAAAATGAGGAGTGAGATGCTGGAACAAGTTGCCCAGAGAATTATGGATGTTCTGGAAGTCTTGAAGACCAGATTGGATGGGACTTTGAGCAAACCAGTCTAGTGGAATGTTCCCATACCCACAGCAGAGGATTGGAACTTGATGGTCTTTAAGGTCTTTTACAGCCTAAAACAATCTATGATACTATGAAAATTTTTAAGTGTATTTTGCTGCTAAATAGCAAACCTTCTGACCTTTTTTTTTTTTCACAAGGAGAAACATGCACACTTCTTTACTCTGATGAGTGTCAAGAGGAAATGGTTGAGTTGTTGTATGTTTTAAAGCCTAAATCCTCACCTCTATCAGCCTCAGTAGTATGAGATGGAAAAACACAGAAAGAAATGAAGGAGGGTTATTTCATTTGGTCATTTTAACAAGGGAAAGAGTCATTATGCAACTACTGCAACATCATGCAAATGAAAGTAGCTTCCATGCCCATTGTGCCACCTTCACATGGCAGAAAGTTTCAAGGACACATTTGTGGTTTGGTATGGTGCTGCCCACTCTGAAAAGCACAGCATGAGAATCTTTCCTTTGAGTTAGGGTAAGGAATGATGTGAGGTAAACTGGTTTGAAGTCCATCTGTCTTTGCTCTAAAGGCATGATTGTATTTATTAGAGATAATTCTTGCATTCTTCTGAGACATGAGGAAGTACTTCTGTGCACTTTTAACATTGGAAGAGATCTGGCCAAGTGCAGTCAATTAATTTCAGTATTTTTTTTATCTACAATGGAAATTTGAAGAACTGTTTCTATAACTAAGACCATATAGATGAAAGAGATTCTCATTTCATCAAGGGTTATCTATTGAAATCAAAGGTGAACAAGTTAGGAAAATTATTGTATAGATTAAATAGATTTGCATTTAGAAGGTACCTACCATTATCTTTACCTCATGACAGTCTATTTCAATAATAGACTACCAAGCAAAAATTGTACTGAATGCATAACTGACCTGTCTAATCTGAAAGAATTTGTGTCCAAAAATAATTTATAACAGGACTACATATATCAAGAACTAGATACATTGTGCACAATCTAAAACAGATACAGAAATTTTTCTGTTGTCCCTTTAGCTTATAATTTAGCTGCAGCATTAGAGCTAACGTGGGAATCGCAATATTCCAAAATTATTAAGAGATACCATACATCTTCTAAGTTAAAATATGTGTGCACACCAATTTGTCTTAAGGACACAAATGACTAGTATATATACCTGACTTCATTGCTTACCATTTTTGCATTTCTAGAGTATGAGCTAAAATCATAAGGATATCACAGTAAAACCACTAGATCAGTAAACATAGGGTTAACCAAATGCTATTTTACTATAAAATAATACAATTCTATAGCATAAATATCTAATATTTAAATATTAGATCTTTAGAAGTTTATTAATTTTTTAAATACTTCAAAGTGTGCAATACTTTGAAAAACCTTCAAATAATCAGAATATCAAAAAATATTTACAATTAAAGCTCTCAATCAAATACCTTTATATCAAAAGGAAGGAAGGAGATCAGATAGATAGAAAGCAATAAATCCAATAATGTTCACATGGATCTTGGTTTGGATTTTATCTGTACGAGCACCTCCATCAAGGGCTGGAATATTTTCTATCTAATGTGGAAGGATTCAATTTTTTTATGAAAAAGCAGCGAATATTTTTCCCTTCAACAATAACACAGACAGAGACTCTTATGAAGGTCCAGAGAGATGCAGATAGAGGGAATGCTACAAATTTGTACACACTGATGGTGTACAAATTGCAAGCAGAAGCCAAATATAAAGCAAATGACTTCTTAAGTACATCAGTGGATTTTGGAAAGCTGTCTGATAGCTTTCTATAATTATAGTCTAATTGGCAAATAATTTGAAATTATCTCTTAAAAACTAGCTTCAAAGAACAAAAAGAAAAACAACTTTGGAAAATGTTGTATTGAATGTATAGAAAATAACTCAGTAGGAGGTATGAATTTAAAAACAGGCTGTTTTCAGAAGCTGTAAATAATCATTTTAATAATGTAACATATCACATTGTTTATTTCATGGGGTTTTTTGCAACTTCCTAACAGAATAAATTTCTATTGCGCAAAAAAAAAAAAAAAAAAAAAAAAGAATATAAGGCTTAGGCTTATATCCTCATTTGATACTAAACGATCACAGAATTCCATCCAAGAGCATATCTGAATTTTGGGTTCCAGAAATTGATTTTTTCAGAAAGTGATAGTTATTTCATTACAGGAAATCCCTTGCATTTTTTAGTCATGCACAAAACACAAGTGATCTTTTCATATATCTTGAAGTTCATGACACATTGTGGATAGTGAAGGTGGTGACAGACTGCAGAAGAAACAATACTTAAAATCTGCTTCCTTTACTCCCTTCTTTCCTTATTTGCAGTCAGGGATGTTCAAAAGACATTATTATTTTGAGCAGTTCTCCTGAACAGACTTTATTAGCAACTTATTAAAATTAACAGAACAGGAGTGGAAAACAGAGAGGAACTATTTCACCAAAATTTGTAGCTGTTGCAAAAGGGATTGGAACATCCTCTGGAGGAAGCAAGTAAGAAATGAAATCAGAACAGCAGTTAGGGAAGAAATGCCAATAAACCCCACGTTATATCATTCTCAGTTTGTTAAAAGCAAATACTAATAACATTAATTTGTTTTCAGTAGCATACTGGCTAAATAGGATTATAAATTATTAACTGAGGAGCAGGTTTTATTTATTGGGATATAGATCCTTCAATGAAAGGACTGCCATATGACATATGCCATAATGACATATTTCAGCCACTGCTGAAAATGATAAGGAGTATATTTAGATAACTATTTAACAGGTTATAACACAGCCCTACAGGAGGGACAAGGGACACTAGATTCTTAACATCATTGTATCTAATGCTGTGCTGAAAACTAGGTTATGAGAAGAGTTTGAGAAGCCACTGCTAGGGACAAAAGGATGCCAAGAGGCTGTGTTCCCCATCAGGGAACCACAGATCTGGGGACCGACCTCACCTCCACCCCCTCCTGTGTGAGCCACACAAGCTCTCTGTTGCCCAGTGAGCTGGTGGCACACAGGCTGACAGAGCTGGGAGCAGTTCTAGATTCAGCTCATTCCCACTTCCTTAGCTGCCTTATTGCTGCCTAGCTTTCATGATGGTGATTTACTTCCATACTGACATCTGGTTTAGGCATCTACATAATCCTGAGTACAGCTGCTCTCACTGACCCACATCAGCCCTTGTACTTTCTTCAAGGTCACTCTTAAATCACAACCTCCTACTTTCACAACTGTGAGCAAGTTTTGACAGCCTCTGCTCACCCTAATGAATTAAAGGATTTTGGGGTGTAAAACAATTAAAGAGGTCAGTGCTGTCATCACCATTCTACAAACAGAAAAATTAAGGCACAGGAATGCAGGGAAACTCTCCAGTGACACTCAAGAGACCAGAACATAAATGGTAATATATATCTAGAAAATGCAAAGAACCCTGCTTTGGTATTCTGACTATCTGAAACTATAGTTTAGACATGAAGAGGTCTGATACAATACTTTAACTTTGGAATGATAATTAGCTTTTAACCTTTCATTAATTAAAAAAAAGAGGTGTGCTATAAAATTAAAAATTGGGAAAAAAAATCCTCTCAATTCCTAAGCCTGTGAATTTTAATTTCATATATATATATTCACTGTTCTTTAAGAATGAATAATAATTAAACAATTCTCTCTTCTTTTTTTTCTGTTTTTAAGTACAGCTTCATTTTATAATCATCTGAGATAATACTAGTGAAAGATAAAAGCTTCCATATAACCATTAGTTAATAGAAGTGGAGCATGCTGAAAATCACTACAGTGAAATGGAACATATGGAAAAATAATTTCTTTAACCACTGATTTCCTGATTGTCAATTTTCTGTCCATACCTTGCCACAGTACATGTTCTTAAATTATGCCAAAGTCATCCCTCCTTGTCACTTTAAAGTTATGCTATAAGAAATGCTAACAGCAGCACAATGTCATACACCTTATTTTCATCAGAGAAAATCCAATTTTGTGCTTCCTTTCTCATCAGTTTTATCTTGGCTAACACATCACAGAGAGAAATCTAGCTTTGAATTCAAGGTATCATCACATGTAGTAAAAACCAAGTTGTGATCAAATCTCTTTAACAGAATGGAGAACAGAGACGTAAGATGGTGGACTTTCTGAGAACAGCACACTTAAAAAATACCTGTTGCTGGCTTTTGAGATTTCACAAGATTAAGGTGTGCTTTATCAGCAATGGGTGCAAAGTCAGTGCTAAATCAAAACCATTAACGATTTCTGTTCAAAAGTAGAGCCTTGAAACAGAAATAGAAGGGAAGATTGCATGCATAATATTGAGAAATGATGAAAATTAATTTTCAGTCAACCAAAAAGCCAAGTCTCTTGCTTATGCTACTATAATTCACCATTAAGCCTGTCTATGGAAGGAACTGATATAAATAATTTGGATTTGGGACAGACAACAGGTATAATTCCAGTAAACTGATGTTTTACAATTGACTAGCTGCTTCTAATCTCTGAGGAGCATGGCCCATATATGTTTCCATCTTTGTTCTCAAAAAATTCATTATTATGTTTTTTTAGCTTTAATTACATTTCCTTTGAACCTGTGATATGACCTTCTCTAGAGAATATACTGGAAATTATTGATGTTTGAAGGGAAATTACTGATGTTGAAACAAGTCTTGAAGAAGCTGGCTCTGTTTTGGTTTCACCAAGTGTCCAGGCATTGGTACTCTCCTAAACAACTTCTTTCTGTATTCCTTACACATAGCTGGTTTTAAGTATCAAAAACCAGTCACGCCTTTCTTTACTGATATTCGGTCTTATCCTAAAGCAGGCCACATTCACTAACTAGATGGGTGTAAAAAGCTTTACATAAAGTGGATTTTATTCAGCATATCTTTGTTTCTTGCTTCTGATGTCCCTGAAGACCCAATAACTACAAAGCAACCCTGAATAACAGGAATGTAGGAACAGATGTTATTTGGGCACTCTCACATAATAAAGACTTCTAAGAATCCCTGATGCCCAATTATCTAAACACTTATTCTTAAGTTTCCATTCAGTGCATGATGAATTTAGTCTATTTTAGCTGAATGCAGAAGGAAAATATTTAGCGTGAATGTGATGTCAATCAAAACAGACACATAAGTGGACTGGGTAACACTATCTCACAAAGCATATATTACATAATCAAATAGGTAATTTAAATGAGATCAGTTTATCCTGTAATAATTACAAAAGTACCATGTGTAAAGAGGGAAATTATTATCTCATTATTTTCAAATTATTTTGGATTATTTTGAATGCTAGAGCATTATCATATGTGCTATATTATTATAATAAATATCCACAGTCACACAGTACTTTTAAAAAATAATACTGTAATAAAAATAAAACCACAGTGACCCAGAATACAGACACTCCATTTTGATTTGAAAGATATTCAGTTTCATCAGCATTAGGTCTTGTGAAGGACTTCAACAGGCTTGGTTTGCAGTGTGTCAGAGGTGGCACATTCACCTTCAGCGACCCCCAAGAGACAGAATTTTTTTTAGGTTCTTCCTTTTCTCATCTCAGCTACTTACAGACACTAACTTCTTCAACTGCTCGGAGATGGGGACATTATTCCAAGGGACAGGATTGCACTAAAGGGAGCATCACACAAGTTAGCCTTATATTACATACAAGAAAACGGATTAATTTGTTCCATGTTTTTCTTTGTAATGTGGCCTCTCCTACATGATTCCCAAAGATGTAAAGAAAATAAAAAAAACTCTAAATGTAATTGCAACATTTGAAATTCTTATTCTAAAATTAGAGGGAATGAACTGTGTTGTGTCCTTATTTTCTTGAGAAAGAGAACACAGAAAGTTCTCTATAAATTGACCATAATTAAGCAGAACTCAATTATCCCTCAGGACATTGTCTGTTTTTAAAAATGTAGTACTAAAAATCATGGTCACAATGCCTGCTCAAAGGATTGAGAAGGCCTAAAGAAGTTTAAATCACTGTAAACTTGCAGAACTGATTCCTTAGATAATTAAAAACAATGTTTAATTCTTGCCAAAAAAATTAAACGTGATGTTATAAATTAACAGCCATTTTCCCTTCTGCTACTTGATGCTGCACAAATTAAAAAATGGAGGAGCTATGGAAATAATCAGTAAATTATTATTTTGAGGCTAATCTCATCTCTGGTTTTTAAATTTTCTGTGTTGTTTGATTGTAACTGACAGATTGTACCAATAGGTCTTGCCTTGACTATAACTTACCAAAAAGCAACATGAAATACTTACCTATGCCTTCTTCATTAGCATCCTCTTTCTTTAATCAGGATCATTAGAAGCCAAACTCTCTTGAAGGAATCAGAACCATTCTAGTGCTGAAATTCATCTTCTGTCTTAGCTTCTTAATATGCTGCTCTCACTAAGGGTACACTTCTAAGAGGAATTTATACGCACAAAATCCTAATGCTATGGGGACTTTCTTTTGTAACATACATGAATCCAATATAAAGCAATATGGATTATTTTCTATACATTTGTATCTGCCAGGCATGTGAAGTCCAAATAAGGACAAGGACAAGGGGGATAAAATCAAATATGAATAAATGATCTTTCATGAATGGAAAAAAAGAAGTTTTTAAACACGAAGCATGTACATTCAAATCACCTTGAAGCAAATCTAATATATGCAACAAGCACTGTTGAGACAGGGGAGGCACTAAAAAGGTAAAATTTTTGTTTGAAGTAACTTTGAAGAATATGGTCAAGAGTAGCTGTTCACTTTTTTGCACATAAAAACATTCATTTCCAAGTAGTTTGTCTCACCTTGTTCACAAGTTTTTACTATCTTGCATATTAACAGACAATGAAAGCTTTTTTCTTTTTTATATAAGGTTTGGATTTTATAGGACACTTGCCTCCGAAGTATGTCATAAATATTATTTTTAATGATGTAGGCTAGCAGGACTGCCTTAGTGGGATTAAACTTAATTTTCCTCATTAGTGACATCTTTGACCTTTCACTTCAGAGTGGGCAACCCTGCAGCAAAGCAGAGTGCTAAACCCTGTTCTTGGAAATACGTGCTCAGGAACCTTTCATAGCAATACAAAACAAAGTAATAAGCTGTTCAATAGGCCCTACTGAGGTTAATTTATTGCAAACCTCTGTTGGAAGCAATCCAGTTAATCAGGCTGGACTCTGGGAAGCAAGTCACTGAGAGTGATCCAGAATGCTTATGTCCAAGTAACAGCAAAATCTTGAAGCACCTGAAGCAAGTAGTCAGCTCCTTCCTATGGGCTAATATATTTATTTAGTTATACAGCAGAGCCTGGCTCACAAGGCTGCAAGTGTCCCAGTCAGACATGAGAAATAGGATTCAGGGAACTGCTTTGTAATCCAGAGGCAGACAGAGAAATTTTGCTTTCTCCATGAAGGTCATGGTAAACCCTTGACAGATTATCTTGATAGATTTTGTGCAGCAAAGACACGGAACACAAAGCACAGAGTCCATTTTCCAGACAGAGAATGTCTAGATTTGGGATCTAGATCTTCCTTCACTCAGATAGGCTTGAGTGATACCCCCAGGAACTAGCTGTAATCATCACCTTACAGGATTCATGGGGAGTAAAAGACAGAGGACTCTACTTCTCATGAAGCTGAATCTTTATGAAGAAAAAATAAGGCACAGGGTCAAATTATTTTCAGATGCATTCTTCCACATTTACAAAACAAATATCTCTATGTTAAGTTTTGTAGCTGTTTTACATATGATACATAAGGAAAGATTTGTGTTACTGCTGCATCAGATACCATTCACAATAGGTTTCTCTTTGGAGAAGAGTGAAGATTTATACAAGTGCTAACTGTAAAAAGAGAAATTAAAACCGCATAAAATATTATGAGACCAGCTTTAACTAGGTATGTTTTTTGCAGTGTGTTTTTTCATGAGTAGTTTATGATTACATATATTTAGAAGAGTAATTGAGGTCAGAATTACCAAAATATTCACTTTTTCTGAGTATTCCATTTGTATAGCAAGTATCAGAATTCAAACACAATGTATACACATACTATCAGGACTTAGTACATACAATCTGTACAACTTAAGTATACTAATTATGATTACAAACATGCAAAATAAGAAGGTAAATGATACAAGATCTTCTGCATCCAGCTTTTAGAGAAGCCCATCAATTTAAAGTTCCACATTTAAATTACAAAAATGCTTATTTCCAGTCTTCACTTTCTTTACAGAAAAACTTGAATATGAGAATAAAACTTTGCTACATCAACAGGCAGATCTAAGGCATACCTCAGGAAGAATGAAGTTCAACAAGTGAACTTTGAAACTGGTTATGCAGACAAAAGAAAGGGACAGAGAAAAATGTGAACACTTTTCATAATAGGCCATGCCCAGCCACCCCATTGACAGCACTGTGCTCAGCTTGCCTCAGCTGAGAGTCTCTGCACAGGCAGCAGCAATGCAGAGAACAGGAGCCTAAGGATAGAGGTACGTTTTCTGAATAGCTAAAAAACCCAGTTAGTTGAGCATTTTGTATCAAAATCCATTTGGCTACGTGTAAAGCACTTCTCTCTACTGTATGATCCAATTTTTCTTATCCTTTCTACAGAAGGTCTAAGCACATTCATGGAAGCAACTCCATACAGCTTGCTTGTGAGATATTACCAAAAGAAAATTGCATAGTTGTTTAGGACAAACAAATGAGCTTTTTATCTCACTGAAACAAATGTTTAATGTTCAGACAGGCAGGAAAGGAAAAGAGGAAAGTGTGCAAGAGTTAACGCTGCTGTTTCACCATACAGGTTGAGGTACAAATGCAGTAGGACCTTCAAAGCATGCATTCCTTGACAGTCAGTAGATAAGTACTTTCTCAACTTGTTGTCTGTCAGTTGTGCAATGTGTTTCCTTATTCATGCTTTAGTTGATCTGGAGGCTCCTGGGTTTTATCCAAGTCCTTATTTCTGACAAACATATGGGCAACTAGGTGATGATGTTGATGACAGAGGGTGAGAAGAGAAGAAGAACAGTCAGATGTCCAGATATTCTGCATCTAGGTCAAAGAAAGCTCTGTTTTGTGGTCTTGCATTGATACTGAACAATAGGATTGAGTAGCATAATATACAACGTGCATTTTTTTTTTCATGTCATGAAGGGTTTTAAAGGGCCTTTTAGGAGATTTTGTCCATCATAACCCCCTGACAGCTCTGATGAGAGTCAACAAAGCCAATTTAAAGTGGTTTTGACAACCCTTCCCATGTCATGAAGTTGAGCTTGTGACCAAATGTAGTGGGTTATTCACAAAACAACTGAGGAAATTAGTAAAATCCTTTGTCTAAATCTGGGGATATTTATAAATTTCCACAACCACTGGACAAAGACAAGCCTAGAACCCTTTTGTCAGCTGATACCATACATGGTTTGTTGCCATTCTCTTCTCAAGAGCATTGGCTGGGAGAAGGGAAACAATTGAATTGTTAATGTTATGGCTAGAGTCCAGCAATTTATACTTGGGATCTTTCTAGATTATTGTATGTTTCACAGTGTTTGGGATGTTATCTTCACTGAGATTATCTTCCATAGTGGTGGAGAAGTTAATTATTTGCTTGTTGCTTTCCTTGCTAGAACACATGATGCAAGAAGACAAATTTCAGGAAAATCTCAAAGCAGACCTAGTATGATTTGCCTCAAGCAAAGATGCTTTTTATTTCCATATTAATGAAGACAAGTCCAAAACAAAGGAATTTCTGTTATTTTAAAACTCGTTCATAATTTTGTATGCAGATTCTAGCTTTAAATGAGTTTCATATTCTGAACCTTATGAGTAAGATTTCACTTAAAACATAATGAATTAAAGGCAGGAGAGCAAGATAGAATTGAAAATTTAAATAATAATGAATAGTGATTTGATTTAATAGAGTGTTTACTTTGACAAAAGAGCACAGTGTAAAATATTATTCCTGGTGTGACCTCTGCTTCTTACTTCTTTCAGGAAACTCTAACACAGCTATAGTAGATCTGTAATCATATTAGTTTTTCTTATTTTACATTTTCCTTTTATGTTTTGTAAAATAAACAAGAAAGAAAGAAAGAAAGAAAGAAAGAAAGAAAGAAAGAAAGAAAGAAAGAAAGAAAGAAAGAAAGAAAGGAAGGAGAAGGAAAGAAAGAAAGAAGGAAAGAAGGAAAGAAAGAAAAGAAACACCATAGCTTTAATCCTTCCCTGATTGTCAGACTGGAAAGCTCTGAATTATTTAACAAAAGACATAACTTCTAACAGCATAGAAGTGACACATAGGGAGGAAACCTTCAAACAGGTGAGAAAGAACACAATGAAAAGAGAAAACCAGAGTCAGCTATATGCCCTTTGTCCCAAACAGCACTTCATTTCCTCACTCTTGTGTTCCTTCTGTCATAAAGCTTGACCATTTGGTGGCAATTGTTACAAATGCTAAATCTTGTGTTTCTCTTCCATAATTTCCAGTGTTAAGAGTTGAGAGCATTTGGAGAAGGTCAACTAGTATCAGATGTGAAAGAAACTGATACTCAAACAATTCTTGCAGACTCAAAATTAGGCAACTGAAAGTAACAAAGGCATGTCAGGCAATAGAAAGCAATACCCCACATCTGGATAAGAAAGAGGGGATAAATAATGATAATAATCATCATCATCTCTAAATCTTTGAAAAATTTCTGTTATCCTGCTTTTCCATTGATAATTGGATTTCTACTGAACTTTTCCTTCACCCCCAAGTAGAAACACCTGTAAACTCCATACTTTTCCATTGAAAAGCTCTTAAAGTATTAAAAATTTGTGGAGATAGTGTTCTGCTGGTTTGGATCTTGAACAAAGTTTTCTCAGAAAAATACTGATGAAAATAACTTTTCTTGGCCCTATTGCTATGACTTACTATAGCAAAAGCTCATATTAGCTGGAAAAATCTGAACAGGAGCACCATTGATATCCCTCTCCCTCTGCAGAAAGAGACATTAGTGAGAGGTTTTCAGAAGTTTGTTGACTGTAGTTCAAAATGTAGTTCATCTGGTCAGCTGTACTGTCAAAACGTTTTTCAACAAGAGAGTTCTGTTAGAATTTTCATTTTGCATTGGGTTTGCTATAGCAAAATCCCAGACTAATCACAGAAGTTCTAAACCCCTCTTTAGAAGTTTTATCTCAGTGTAGCAGAAAAAGTTACTCACAAGTCTGTGGGTGTTTGAACTGTGCTCTTTAACCGTGCTCCTGTGAATGTCATATGCTCCTCTACATAAACACAATCAGAGTTGCTTCTGGTACTGAGACCTCAGTCTCATACTTCAGATGTGTCATTAAACATGGTGTTTGTAGCCCCAAGAGGGAAAAACAACCAAAGGGAGCAGAGGATTACACAGGCTATGCAGAGCTGTGATCTGACAACCCCCAGGGTTACCTGCTTTGGGTCTTTACGTCCATGGGGCAGGACACCACTGGCCTGATCAGCTGCAGTTGCAGAAGCACATAAGGGCATAGATCCAGTGTATTCTATAACTGAATGCCTGCATCACAGACAGAATCAGACAGGTCTGAAAGCTCATGGGAATAAGATGAAAAGGTAGCTTCAGTAACACAGATATTAAAATCAAATTTACACATTACCTAATCCACAGGTTTACTGAGTTTATGGGTGGATTTCAAGCAGCTATAACAGACTAAAATCATTACCCTAACACTTGGAGTCAAATTTGAACTGCCTGCTATTGCAGTCACAGTCTAACCCATTTCATTTGTAGAGGGGATAACTTATGCACACACAATGAGGACACAAGTCAGCTTTTCCCTTCCACTCTGGGACCTACCTCTTTGCTTGAGTGTGCGCTTATGCCTGACAGCAACAACCACATGCAGGCTGAACTTCAAGATAATGGTGAACTGATAGCCCATGATGCAGACACACATATACATGCTCCTGAACAGAGGGAGGGTAGGACTGCTTTGCTTTTCTGAGGCTTCTCCCTGAGCCATCCCCCATGAGCACACACTGTGGATTCTGGCCAGGAGCAGCACCAGAGGAAGGCAAATCTGAATGGCCCAACGTACACGCACCTAACTGCCTGTGAGGCAAAGAACAGCTCTGAAGGACTATGATATAGATCAAAGCAACATTTAGGTGGATTTTATGACCAAAATATATATAAGTAGAAGTATAAGTAGCCTGAAATTCATAACACAAACTTTCTTTTCTTTATTGTTCCCTTCATCGTTTGTTAAAATGAAGGAACTGCTCCCCCAAAATATATCGTAAGTCATATCCTGAGTACTGTTTGGTATTATTGCCTGACTAATTCAAATTACATGGTGACCCTGGCTATTGTAGAGCTTTAATAAAAATTAAGTGGTGCTATTAGCCTTAGGTATAATTGTTTATTATTTCTCAAATATTAACCAATTATCTAGGAGTCTTAAAGGGCAGACAGATAGTTCTACCACACAAACACCTTGGGAGGTAATTACTTTTTCATTTTATCAGTTTCTTTCACCTAAATATGACATTTCTTTTTCCAGTTTAAGCTTAATGAAAAAGCACCACCAACAGAGACAGTGGTCAGAGAACTGCACGAGTTTCCAGGAAGGGGAACATTTATGAAAACATACTGTATGGTTAATGATAGTATGCATGGATAAAGAAGCCTGTAGTATACAAAAACAATAAAGTTGGATTAGTGTATCGAAGGTTGTTTGGACAAGATTCAGTTCCATTTCCAAGAGACTTCAATTTCCTTTCACATAAACTCTGTGAAATACTTTATGTGACATGTTTATGACTAGCTGATTTTATGAATGTTATAATTGCAGAGCCTTATGAAGGCTGAGAACAGAATTGCCCCTTCAGCAAGCAAAAAAGCAAACAGATGAACATGACAATTAATAGTTACAATCTAAGAAAGAAAATCCACATATCTTGATTACATTACATCAGATTACAGCACTATGTGGTGTATACCATATTATTTATTAGGATTATTGCAGTTATTAGGATTTTTGCAGTTCCTAATGACTAGCAAAAAAACCCACTTAAGTCCAAGTGTAGGCAATATGTATGAAACTTTAGATTTTCTCTGATTTATTAGGTTCACTTTATCAGCACTTTACATAGTCACACTTCAGAAATCAACTATCAGATTTACAGTTCACATGTTGTAATTTCTGCTTAAATTTTCTCTTAGGAAGAACTCATAATATTCCCCAGAATAATATTATTTTGTTTCCCTTTAAAACTGTCTATTTTACTTTGTCATTTAGATAGTTCAAGATATTTAAACACTATGAACTATAAACTTGCCCTAGACATGCACTTTTATTGAGCAGTCATTGCAAAAAACAGAGCCTAACAAAATTTTTTGAGTCAAAATGTAAGTCAGAATCATCATTTTATATGAAGATAAACCAAGAAAGTTATGTCATCTCTTTTCACATCCTAGATACAAGTAAATATAAGATAAAAAGAGTTTATTGGTTTAGATATAAATTTAACTAAACTACAAAGATTAATTTTACAGGTAAAAAGCCAGACAATGACATAAACAAGTTAGATGAAATGAAACTCTAAGGTTATATAAGGTTTTACAGACCTTCATATCCCAAGAAAAACACAGCTTTTGTGTCTCAGCCCATCTGGAAAAATTTTAACTCGCAGAACCAAAGAAAAGGTTGGTTGTAAGGGACCTCCACAAGCTACCTAATCCAATCATCTGGCTGAATCAGAATGAGCTTCAAGATTAATTTTTCAAGGTCTTATTGCAACTTGTGACTGCTGTATTCTGGCTTTCCATTGTACATGGCTCTAACCTGAGCAGGGAATGTTCTTGATATTTTCTGACCGCTGTCTATACCTACATGTTTCATGCCTCCTGTATATATCACAGATCCAGCATTATTTCAGATGTACCTTCTGAACACTTTGTGGAGTCTTTCCCCTCTGAATTTTGATGCTTTGTATTGTAAACATAAATTCATTCAAAATTAAAAAGAAGTACAAACCCCATTTCTGTCTTCACCTGAAGCTCTTCAAAGTTTTTCCTGGATAGACCAAATATTTTTAACTCTAGAAGCTGTAGATCTTCAACAGCTTCTTGGATGGCTTTATCTTATATATCTCTCCATCTAGCTCTCCAATAACAAGTTAGAAATTCAGATTATGCTTTCTTCAGCTAATTCCTTATATAAGTCAGATTTTCTTTCAAAAATAAAAAAAAAATATAGTTCAAACAAGAAAAAGGCTAAAAACATGTATAAATAGGAAAGTAAATTTTTTGTGATAGAAATTAATTTCCCTTGAAAAAGGTTTTTCCTGTTCTTGCTATGCAAGTGAACTGATCATAGTAAGTCAATGATTTGGAAGACAAGAAAACCTCCTTTACTTTCTATAAAAAAATTTCTTTAAAGTCCTTAACCAAAAACTCACCAACTTTCAAGGGATAATTCTTTATATCAAAATGTGATATATGTAAAATATAATCAAATATATTGCAAGATATTCTTTCCAAGATATATTCTTACTTTCAGGATGGTTTTTCACCATTCATTAAAAAACAAAACAAAACAAAACCCAAAAAACAAACAAAAAAAAAACCCCAAAACCCCAAACAAAAAACCACAAACCACACACAAACTTCCTAAATAGTAATGCAGCCTTCACATCACACCATCATATATAGATAAAAACTTCTAAAAACAATGTATAATGACATGAAGTTTAAAAAAGCAAATCACTGAAGTTTTGGGGTGTCAAAGTTGAGAGTAAAATTTTAGTTCAGGGCTCTTGTGACATCTTAAAACAGTGCACAGTTAGTTAATCACATGCCATTCTCCGCAGAAGTTTACCACTTCCTTCAGCATGCAGAATGACTGACACTAGGGTCCTGAGATAATGTTTAATACTGGGCTGTCTTCAGTTTGTGATCTCACAGCTTTTACTTTAGCTCACGTTAGCCCAAATCCCAATCTGAACACAGACTCTTTACTTTTCCTGTGGGTGTTTTTCCATGTCAGTGTAATAAAAGAATTTATTTTCAAAATAACAATGTGATGTAGAGAGATGTAGCTATCTTCACTTCACAAAGTGCTGACCCACGCAGACACTAAAGTCAGAAATTTCCAATTAGTTTAAGTATCCAGCCTAAAATGTCTTACCCAACTGGTTTACAAAAACATACCAGAGGTATTCTCTAAAATGCAGCTTCAATTGGCTTTGCTCATCATTACAGCTTCTCTCAGTACTATGGCATGGGGTGAGCCCAGGCACACAAAAAATGAGGTACATGCAGTTAGAGATCCCTTGTGAAAAATCTGGTGTAAGGAGCTTGTTAACATCATGACAGGGCAGTAAAGAATTTGGTTCTCCAGCGTGAAACAGTTGCAAGACAATATTACCTCTCATCATCAGCTGTAATTGGAAGATATATTCAGTCATACCTTCTCATTCCTACACTGACATGGGAATGAAGGAGACAACAGCTTTATGAATGACAACACTGGCTCATCCCTCGTTTGTGTCACAAATAAAGATCTTCATTAGAAGAACAGCAAACAGTCACATAATGAAAGAATGTTCCTAAATCTGCCACACTAACCCTGCACTGATTTCAACATGAACAGTTTGGGGTCCTGCCTCCAAAACTACAAATGCTGGGAACATGCTGTCTGCTTCCAGCTAATCTTAGTGGTACTTAAGTTTTCATCACCTTCTCTTTTATAATTTTTAACTTCAGAGCTCCACAAGCACTAAAGCATGCCAAGTCTTTACAGCCTAAGCAACTCAGCAACCAGCTTGTGCTGAGGCTCTTGTCTAGTATCTAGAAGCCATGCATTTGTCTGCTTTCGTCCTCCAGGGCTTTGCCTCAGTCAATGCTCTCAAAACATATTTAATATGCTCCAGAATTATCGCTTCTCACAAAAAGCAACGCTATAGTCAGAAGGAGCTCATTTTCTGACTGGTTTTAAAAAATATTGACTCTTTTTTTCTTTGGAAATAATATATAGTCATCTGTCTCCATGAGGTGGCTCTGAGCTGCGCTATCTAAATATATAAAAATACCCTGTTTTGCTCATAACAATGCAGTTAAGCTGCAAGAATTAGGATGTATCCCTGTTTCAACCCCTTCCTGCTTCTTAGCTTCAGGCAACAAGATGCTAATTGGGCTGTTCAGCATGCAAACATTTTGAATTTCATTCCAAAGTACATGATGTTCGTATTGGGTGATTAATGAGAGGCCAGTGTCTCCGCTTCTGAGATTAATTCTTTATGTACATTTTCACTACCAGTGTAACATTCTTTTAATTTCTGTAGCTCTGTCTGATAATTGGCTTCTTCTTGATCATTTTAATGGAAGACTTTTCAGCAAATCTAATGTCATGGGCCTAATAAGAATAATAAGAGAAAAATCCCATTTTCCTCAGTTTTCTCTGTAGCTCCATTTACTTTCATAAAAAGTTCGAATTCTTTAATTATATCTTTCAGATGGCTGCTGCATGTTTGGAGAGTTCAATTTGCAATGGGGTCCTATGCAGTTTCTGTCTTCTTTTTTTTATCAAGTGTATATTTCTCTTTCAAGATCTTGCTTCCCATGCCTTGCACTTCTATCACTGGATAAGTTTTACAAATGGTGGTGAAGAATTGTTTCTCATAATTAAGTCTTTTGTACACTCAAATAAGCTGTAAATATTTATAAAATCTTAAAAAGTATAGCAAGAGGCTTGTATTAATTGGTAACTTAATGTCAGAGTGTCTCCTAGAACAAGTTAACCCAAGGCCAGTGCTGTCACATGACAACACGTAAATATCCAGTTCCCCTTGTGCACTTAATGAACATTGATGCCTTGATGCTAGAGGCCAATGCAGACTTCAAGTGCTAAAATATGATGCCACCTTAATTTTTTAATTGTCTAGCTGCTCAGCTAGTCCTGTGTCATAATGTATATGGAGAAGAACAGAAAAAAGATTGCTTGAGCAGCTACAAATGTGGCAGCACCTAACCTCGGTGTTTGACTTCACAGCCTTAGTAACATTTTTCAGTGTAGTTTTTACTGTACTTCTTCAGTTTTCAAAAATGTGTAGTGGTATCCTTCTCCTCCCTTGTATTCCATGGCATTATTTGGAGGCTTCTATTTGATCCCCATATTGCTGATGAGCTGGCCTAGATTGTGTATGGAACACTGCCAAGGGAGCCCACAGATATGTATGGAGACTCTTCTTCCTTCTCCTTGCATAAGAATGAGATGCTTTTCACAGATATTTGCTAATAGCAGGGAATAGAAAATTTTAATTTTAAAAGAAGCTTTAAAGCATGGCCAAATCTGAGTAGATTTTTGTGGGCTCAGCAAAGAATATGTCTACACAAATATATTCTCTTGCCAAATTTCAAGTCTTTCCTCCAAAGAAAATGAAATCCAGATGAAGAAATGACCACAGAGAAGGTAATCACATTCATTTTTAGTACTAAAAAAGAAAATTTAACAAGGGGAAAACATAGCTTCACTTTCAGAGGTGGCTGAATTCTCACTCCCATACCCACCCTTGCTCTACCTTCCTCTCTCACCTCCCTTTTGTCCTGCTCCATACCAAAACATCAAATTTGGGCACTTTGAATGCAAAAATGTCAGACCAGGGGTTAACAACAAATCTGTGTTGTTATAAAATCTGGAAACCAAGATCTTACTTAAAGTGCCTAGAAATCTTTATAAAAAATCCCATTAGAGAATAGTAAGATCTCCTGTCATTTAACCTTGGCACTAAAAGGAATAAGAAATTTCCTAATTTTTATTCTTAATTTTTAATTTTTAATATCTCAATCTGCAACAAATAACTGGAGTTCAGATAAGGCTGAATATGCAAAATCTAGGAAGTTAACAATTAACACAGTATGCAATGTGTAGCACTTTTATTATATAGTAGCTCAAACCTGACTTAAAATGGTTATGGTAATTTTCAGTTATCATAGATTATTTCTCCTTGTATTTGAATATATTTTTTCCGGATCAAGAAAATATTTGTGTATATTAATATATTTGTACATATATAAAATTTATAAATCCCGTAACACATAGAATTTTTAAATCAGATGACTTTAGTATACTATTAACACAGAGGTTTATGTTAATCAAACATAAGATGGATTCCAGTCTTTTCCATTAGGTCCTTTGTAAATCAATATTTTTTGTCACACTTTTCAAAACTGAAACTTTCTCTCTGGAGATCCATGTGCATAGTAACATGGGAATTTTCTCCAGAAAATATATTATTTGGGAGTTTCATTATAACTAATATCTAGTTTACTACTTTGACCTAAGAATTTCTTTTTTGAACCACGGAGGAACACTGCATATATGAGGTCAAACACTTTTTTGATTGCCTTTTCATCTTGACAGATGCAAAGCAGAGACACATAAGTGACACCTACTGAGAGCAGTAATGGACCTCTTTCCTGAATTTTAAAACTCAACAGAGTATTTGGAATCTGGATTCAGATGAAAACCACAAAAAATTCACAAATCCAGACATCTCACTCAGTAGTGTAATAATAAAGAAATCACTTTCCAAGTATCTTTTGAATAATTTTCTTGCATTTCTCCCTCTAAACAATTAAGAAACATATTTTAGTAATTTTAACTGACTGGAAAAGGACCCCCTTATTATTGTAGGCTGTACGTGTTGGGTCAATATCTTGAAACTGGATATGACAGGTGTGTAACCATGAAATATATTGAAACTTGCTGATATATAAACACAAAGGCAATGATCTGTAGTTGTCCTGTTTTTGTATATGTGCAGTGATAAACCAGGGTTAATGGTTTTACAATGCAGGTTTTTGTCTGTATGGATAGCTTAATGAAAGAAAATCCACCCTCAAGTGAATTGGCTTGGTAACAAAATTCCCAGTGAAAAGCATTCTGCTCTGTTCTGGAGAAAGATTGCCTGGATGAGTTCTAGCATCTGATGAGCTGGAGGCTGACAGTGAGAGGGTTTCCCTCATTCACAAACATTTTCTCAATCCCAAGCTTGAGAGGTTTTGTTTTGGCAAAAGATGAAAATCACTATGAGAATGAGGTTCATAGGCTGAGCTGGGTAGTGTGAGATAAATACGTGACAGGAGATGAGATAAGGGGAGGATGACATCTGGCATCAGAGATGGTAGAAAATCATTTTAAAGATGGCTCCATAGATAAGCTTGATACTGATGTTTTAATGTAGCCCTTTTGCAGCTTCCTCAGGATGAGTGACAGGAGTGAGAGCAGTTTTTGTAGAGATGGGAGCAGGTCAAGAGCTCATCCTCCATGCAGTCATGAGCAATGGACGCACCAAAATGCAAGGTCACATGATAAATCTGGATCTACAGCTGGGAGAAGACTTTTAGATCACACATTAATATTTTTCTCTATTTCTCCACTGCTGGATCTGCTATTCGGATTTCTAAGCTAACCCTCCAAGGACACCAAACCCGCTGCATTAAGTAAAGGAGTCAGAAAACCACTGTGATATGATTAGGAACACAATTAGGGAGGGTACTAAAACAGAAGGTCAAGAGGCTGGGACCCAAAGCCCTGGAGGTCTCCCAGAAAAATTATTCACAACCATCACAAAGATGACAGAGCAGAATCACGTACCTGGAATATATTGTCTGGGTCTTGAGGGTATCTTCTCTACAGTTCCTTAGTGCCCTGGTAGGTGCCAATCAGGAATAAAAACGAGGTCCAGACCATTTAATTTGATTTCGTTTTGCTTCATTTCATTAAGCTGTGCCCACCTGTAATTAATTTTTAGCATGACAGATGTCATGATCTTTTTCCTATGTTGAATTTGACCAAGAAAGAAGTTTAGAACTGTGCAGAGTCTATAATTTATAATCTAATTTATATCTTGTGCATAAGTAAGAATGCATCTATAAAGCCTAGGTTATGCAAAAATTGTCAGGACTTTTTTGGTGTAACCATCTACTGAAATACTGGACCAAATTTTCCTTCTTCTGTAGGTAACAACGATAGCACCTTTGTGTGCTTAACACCCCTGAAAATTACAGCTATTATTCTATCAACTTTCAAGGTTTCCTTTATAACTAGAAAATTTTCCTGTGTCATTAAACTAAATTCAAGTGGGTAAAGTAGCCTGGGACGGGTGTGGGCAGACAGTGAAGGGAAAAGAATTGAAGCCATGCTTTTGTGATGGTCACAGTTGAAATTTAGTCAGCTGAACTTTTGAAAGATGGCAGACACACTGGCTGAAATTCCAGATGATATATTAGGCTGAACAGTCTCAAATTTCCCCATTTCTAACTTTAGTGATTTTACTAAAATGAAACAACAAACAAAACAAAAAAACAGTATAAATTATGGATGCTCAGAGGACTAGTAACTCATGTAGAGTTGGAAGAATTATACATAGTAAATAAATCATAAGATAAATTTTTCATTTTTATATTGGCAAATTGTCTTTGAACAGCTGATAGTTTTCTTAGATTTATTTATTTAAAATTAATCAATTAATAATTAATGGCTTTATCTAATTGTAAAAGTATTATTTGGAAATCTACAATAATAAGGAATTATAGGGCCGTGATTGCACAATATTTCACTTAATTTATTTTTGCTCTAGGTCAGTGGTGCAAAATTTTAGCTTCAATTTCCAAATATTCATGTATGTGAATTTTAAAATCTTTTTCCATTAATATTCTTCAATATTTTCTTGTAAGTTTTATTTACCAGTGAACATTTCTATAATAAATCTCTACTTAAACTATTTGCAGAAATCAAACAAAATAATGGAAATAAAAAGACTAACTATTGCAAGAATATTTTCCAGGAAATTGTTTTGAGCTGAACTTGCAGTGACAGTGAATTTTTTACTAAGCTTTGCTTATTCCTGATACCCACACAAGCATGCATTCACTAAATGGTATTAACATTTGGCAAGGCAGCAAATGTGCAGGTTATGCTGTGACCCCTGATGGGAAGAGGAATATTAGAGAGCTAAGGGATCAACAGAATGAGGCTTCAATTCATTAGTTCTTCAGCAAGCATTTCAGATGCTTAGTACCAGAACTCCCTGAATGACATTCAACATTCATTGAAAGACAAGTTGAAGTCAGAAAAGGTACAATAAAAGGAAACAGAAATGGCTACAGGAATAAACCATTTGCTTTGAGAGAAAAAATAAAATAAGTCTTTTGGAGAGAAGGTTGATGGGAAATAAAAATGAGGTTTATATAATCATGATGATGATGGCATAAGATCAATGAGAATTGTTGTGTAGAAAATTCCCAAAATCTGGAATTTCTGAGCTCAGAATCTCATAAAAGATCATATAAAACAGATGGAAAAGAATTTGATTTTTTTATTAAATAAGTAATGAACTTTTAAAATGTGTTGTCACAGGAGACTATGCAGACAGATAATATTAGCATTTCAAAATAGATCAGACTAAGATACTAGAGAGTATATGCAGGGATATATACTCTGTTCCATATCTGTATGTATCACATATTCAACGGCTGAGAATCCCAGCAGAGGAAAAAGGCAGGTGGCCAAATTCACGTGTTCTGACTAAATATCATCCCCCACTGCCAGTGTTAGAGGCAGGGTGTGGTGTAGGAAACTGGCCTCACTCAGTAGGGTGTTTATCACAGTCTTGTAGAATCTGAAACTTTTCTAATATATACACTTTCTGTTTGTTTATTTCTGCTCAGAATAAACATTGGTTTCCTATGCACTATCAATAATTTTCTTGTGATCAGATAGCATGAGGCAGAGGTTATAAAAATTTCAGCACCTTTACAGAGCAGAGCAAACCTTTATATGTGTACATGGTCCTTAAAGATCCTGTAGGGATTTGCTGGGGCATATTCATTCCACATCTCCCTCCCCATACTAACTCTGTAGAGTTTCAGAGTCTCACAAGACCTGATCTCTAGATGTTAAGCTTGTATTCTATGAAAGATGAAGTATTAGTTTTGTTCTGTGAGAAATTTCTGTTGTAAGGGATTATCTCATCTTGTGCTTTGTTTGCTGGACATGGGAAGTGTACATGAACAAGTCCTAACCAGTGCTGGTGCACTGATGTAGCTCTGCCCGCAGTAGCTATGAATATGATATTGAAATATGATATTGAAATGTGCCTTAAAAGCATGGTCAGCTCACCTGGAAGTTCTTAAGGAAAAAAAAAAAAACAAACAAAACCATGTGGCCAAAAGCAATGGTACAAATATTTTGTGAAGACCAAAAGGGTCAGAGTAAGCTCCCTCTTACAAGAAAAAAGTCCTTCCAGACTCTATAGCTGACAGAATCTGGCATGGCTGACAGAGAAAAAAGACCATATTTCTTTCATGCCCTATACTGTCTTCCTCATGACATAAACAGGAAAACCAGAGAATAATGGACAATCTTCTGCTACCCATTTCTCTTATGACAGTAGAGGAATATAAAGGGAGTCTTAAAGTGCCATCTGTTCACAAATCTCTTAATTTATAAAAGCAACACAGATTTCACAAAATCTCATACTTCTGAACCAAACAGATAAAACATTTTCCACTTTACATCAAAGTGAGGACTGATTACACAGTTTTGTTTATTTGTCTGCAAAAGGTACCAATGACTAAGTATTTAGGCTGCAAGGAAAACAAAATTCCCTTCCCTCCTTAGCTGTATATGCTATCATCATATCTTTGTTGGTGAAGCCCTGAATGCAAACTTGCAGCAGCAACTCTTTAACACAATTCCTGAAGTCACATAAATTCAGTTTCTTGTCAGAGAGATATTTTCAGTTTAAGGCATGCATTTGGGCTATGAAACAACTGAGACAATCTCTCTGTGTTTATATTTCTTCAGAGTGACATAACAAACTTTCAATACAGAGGTCAAGCATCAAAGGCAGTTACAGGTTGTTGGCATTCATTTGTCTTCTGGGTACAAAAGAGAACACTTATTCACTTTGAACATTGAAGAGCTGAAAGAAGACTTTAAATCACTGTGTGTTAGAGGCTAGTTCAAAGAGCATGGATTATAACACCGTACTACTGGTCTATAAATGGACAGAAGTACATAGGGACAGAAAAAAGCTTTAATAAAAACCCATGAAAAACCCACAGTGTGTGCAGAACTGCTGTTACAAGTGTGAGAAAAGAAATTTAACAGGATAAGAACTTATATTGAAATTTTAAGGAAACATATAAAATACAGATTAAGCTGTGACTTTATGTAAAATATTAGCTGATTTACCCCAAATCTTTCTATAATCGTGCTAACAGCATGAAGAAGAATGAAGTAATTCTTTGCAATGCTGCTTCCTCTCTGGGCACTCTCCTTACTTGTCACCATCAAGAAGCCTCCAGGCAGAACTAGAGAAGCAGTACTGTAGTTATGTGGGAAAGTAGTCATGAAATCTGAATGCATTCTAGAATCTGGGTGATTTTAGAGTTCAGTGAACATGGAAGAGGCTTTTCGGCATGGCTGAACTGAAATTTCGAATTAGAATTCTAAATTCTGATTCAGCTCTTCTCTAATCAGATGCTTAAATTTCATTTTGGGTCTAGGAAAAAAGGTTTTCAGATGCTTCCTTTTTTCCTCTAGTGTTGTCTGTTCTTCATAATCTGGCATACAAAGTAGCTGTAGAGCTAGAAGTTATGGGTTTTTTTCAGAGGTAAATGAAGTGCTTGAATCTTTATTTCAATGAAATTTAGATAAATATATTCTTCTGACCCCAAAGTCTAGTACTATCTCTATATCCATGATTCTATAGTTGTGCCTGTACATAGTTATTTTTGGGGCCATGCTCAAGTTCTTCTTTCAGAAATATTGCAATTTTCTCCAGAAATGTTAAAGTCTGAGCTTTGCCAAGAAAAACTTACTATTAAAAATTAATTCACTGACTCAGAATAAGCCCCATGTAAGTCCTTGTGTAGTACCTGCATTTTGATTATACCTATCTTGAGAACTAAAGTGTTACTTTGAAGCAATGCATCATGAATATGTGTATATACCCTTTGCTCATGGCTGAATTCACTTTTGAAGAATGTGAAAACTTCTGTTATTATATCAAATAGAATCATGGAATACATTGGGTTGGAAGAGACCTCTAAGATTTGAGCTCTCAGTCTCAGACCACTCAGTTGAACTTGTTGCAATGAGCAGGGACATCTTCAACAAGATGCAAAATTCTTTTTTCCTACTATATTCATACTTATATATTTATTGTTAAAATATGTATTAAACATGCATTGTTAACATATTGCTAACAACATGTATAAGTTCAGAGCATCCTTATGTGCGATTTCAACATAATAAAACAGGGTTTTTTTGTGTCCAGAAGACAAAAATTGTGATATACTAATACCCCCTGTTCTTCCTCCTCCTTCCCTTGGCTTTTATATCTGAGCTGATACCATGTGGTATGGAATATCCATTTAGTTAATTTGGGTCAGCTAGCCCAGCTGTGTCCCCTCCCAGGACCAGCCTTCAGGTGGAGGGGCAATGTTGGAGAGGGCTGTTGCTGTGCCAGCCCTGCTCAGCAGCAGCCAAAGCACAGGTGAGTTACCAGCTCCTTCCCAGCCACCAGCACAGAGCAGAGCTTGGTGAGGGCTGCTGTGGGGAAATGAACTCCAGCTTAGCCAGACCCAATAGACCAATGGACCAAAATAGAAAACAAAAGGTGTCTAAGCCAGGAAGTTATCAAGAGCTCAAAGGTGAAGGCCTGAAATCATAAAAGCAAAATCTCTTGCATATTTCAGCTCTATAGCTTTTGAAGGTTGGCACCCAGATCCTGGACTGGAATTTACAAGGCCAAATACAGTGGTTGAAACTACTAAACATATAAATTAATTAGGCAAACTGAAGTTAATAAATTTGGATTCATAGTAAACAGCATTTTGGGCACAAATGTATTTAAACTATTTAATAAGAAATAACAAAAGAAGGATATGTCTAAAACTCAACCTCCTCCCTGGAAGCCTATAGCACTGATTTGACACCCAGCCAATTTTTGCATAGCAGATTACTGTGTCAAGCTCTTGCCTATGAAATGGAAAACTTCCTCCACCACTGAGAGGTTTTTTCGTATTTACCTACATTATGCATGTATTTAACATCACTAATCTCATGCTAATCTCATGTATTTAGAGAAATACTCTGCAATTTTTAATGCAAAAGTCATAAAGGAAGAAAAAATGTGAGACAAAACAAGCATGACCTGGCTTAGTAAGCAATAAGTTGGTTTGAAAAGCAAATTTTGAAGTTGTATGACGTATAGCAAAATCAATTGCCTGTATTTAGAAATGTTAAGTGCTGAAATGCACTTGTACATTGGTTCACTTGGTTCTGTAGTCATATGTGGTAGGACAGTTCCTTCCTACAAGGATGCCATCTGAATTCTACCTCAAAGCAACTGGCGCACTTCTCAGTGTTAAAATGGACAGTTCAGCAGCCAACACAGCAGAAATCACAATATGAACACTAAAGAAAAGCCACAAGCAGGAATACATATGTATTTGTAACAAAGCACCTATGGTGGAAAACTTGTTTGCACAAAGAGAATAAGTAAGATGCTTGGGTGAATAGAATTCATCACAGTTTGCCAGGGTGCCAAAGGAAGAATATTCATTTGTCAAACATCGCAAGTCCTATAGAGCTAGATCATAACAACTGAAGAAGGTTTTTATCTCATGCTTCAAGGAATAAAGAAGGTAGAACTCTTGTCCCAAAATAAGCATTTCACAGGACAAACCATCCTATCCTATGTTAGAGGATGCAAATCAAGTTTAATAGGCTCACAGGTCTGGAAATTATTGAATGAGAAGCGAAACAAAGGAAATACCTATATAACTGGTCAATATACTTGTAGGTGAAAAAAAACCCAAACAGATCTCATATTTATATATAGACTTGAATTAAAGAAAAAGAATTTATGTAGTGTTCTAAAGCAGGAAAGGAAAGGAAAATCTTGGGAGAAATGGTTGACATCACTTTTCTAAGTTGAGCAACCAGGGAGGTTCAAGTGGTGTGCTTAAAAATTGGGACATCTGTTCAGCATTGCTGTGAAAACCTCCATTTCTTTAAAATGATTTATATACAACATCAATGACATTATACAAGAAAATACATTTGCTGCTCTAGAACTTATATTAAGGTCTAAATAAATGACATCTTGATTTGAGAAAAGTGGTAGAAGGCTGTTACTGGTGGCTTAAGACAGATTTGCAAAGAACAACAGCAGTCAAGAAGTGTGAGTAATAGAAGCAACATTTCAGAAAGAGAAGTGAATAAACTGTGTATGCAGTTAGCAACATAATCTTAGCCAACCCCCAAATCTGTCCTCCAGCAATTATGAAAGGGTCATGCAGACTCATTGGAATGATGAAATACATAGAAAAATATATGTTTAACCTCTTTGAACCAGCAGCCAGAAAAACACAGTACATGATGCTGGATAGCTTAAAATTCTTAATGAAGTGTTAAAGGACCTGGAGGGATAATGAAATACCCTAACATAGAGGTAATACTATAGTAAATGAAAATCGAAACAACATGTATTTAAGGAGAATAGAGACACAGCACAAGCAAGTGTTCACTATGTTACAATATAGTACTGAATCTAAAGAAGAAACCCACAGACCCCTAGAGAGCAGAGGACACCTATAGTCCTAACATTTAATTTCTTTGTTTAACAGACTGGTTATATATATTCAAAACATTCCAGAACCTTAATATGGCTCATAAATTGCTGTTATTTTTGTACTTGATTACTAAGAGAAGATGTGAAATACTGGACTTAAAAGAGATTTTGGTAAGAAGTTGGAGCTATTATCTCATGCTGAGACTCCTGCTACATAACATTGATTGGTTAGAAAAAAAGACCCTGTCAGCCTCTTTTGCTAAGAATGATTTCTGAAGAAACATAGCTTTCCCATATGTGGTGATAGCTTAAAAATAGGAATGTATCTTACCACATACAGTTTTCTACAAATGAAGTAGTGACATCAAACACAGTAGTTGTTGGCTTATTTAAAGTTTACTTTTTTAACATGGTACCTCCACTCAGTATGACAGGACAGAGTTAAGAGCTCAGCAGCAAAATTCAAAAATTTGCCATTTATACAGGAAAAAAAATAATGGTAGGTTGAATCATTCCCAAAATGAAACTCAGAATAATTCTGAGCAAATGACTGCTTTTAACAGTTATTTACTCTATTTTATAGCACAATGTTAACCTAAGCCATAAAACATAATGACTTGGACTGCAGAAGTGGCAGCACTTTTTAATTTTCATTCCAAAAATACTAATACATACTGTTTGTAACTTTTGCTTTAGTGCTTTGTATTTAATGTGCAGGAATTTGTTGTAAATTGCTATAAAAATTGGAATTAATTTCTAAAGCAAAATAAAAGCAAATTATTTCCTTCTGAACCCCTCAACCATCTCCTGGACCCATAAAATAGTTTCTTTTATTGAACTGCTCATGAAAAAGGTAATGTTTTTCCAAAGCAAAGTTCTCTGCAGTGATGTGCCAAGTGATCTGATCATAATGAGAGAGCTGGGTAACCATGGAGTTTGTTTTCATCTACTTCATAATTGCATTACTTATAGTTCGTGTTTTTAGCCTGCAGCTACCACAAAACCTTTTTCAGCATGTCTGACTGCCAAATCAGTTTTTCTGTCCTTGGTCTCTACAGCAGCCCTGGCTGGTTGTAGCCTTTCTGATGGGTATCTAAGTGGTCTCAGGCATAACACCTCGTGCCTAATTGAGGCTAAAGTACTGTACAAGGTGAAAATCAATGTGTGGAGGGGAGAGAGAGTGATAGGAGCTGTCAAATGCCATTTCTGACAAGCACTTTTGACTGTAAAGGAAACACAGGGCTCTCAAAAGATGGAAAACTGTGGTCCCAAGTCTTTGTTTACTAGGTGTTCCCACTCTCAACCCCCCTAAGAAAATTAACTCATAGAACTGCTTTGTTTATTTTTTAAAATTAGCAGACTCACACAAAAATTTGAGAGTGACAGAAGCCTTTACTCAGAGAATTGCTGAGAAAGAAAGCAAGAACTAAATTTCTCAGAGATTTTTGGAACACAAATAGTGAAGAGAACAAGAAACAGGGGAAAGACGACTTTCTAGATTCACTTCTAACAAACAGGAGACAACTGGATGAAAATCAGAGGATGAAAGGCAACTCTGATGGACTGCCAACAATATGACAACATTCATTAGTAAAGACGAAAGAGAGTGAAAACAGAATATTAAGACTGAAAAAATGTGTGAAAAGCAGACTCCAATAAACTCAAAGATTTGTAAGTATACTTCTGTGGAAAATAAACCCAATGAGGTAAAAAACTGGGTTCTGAAAATTTAGCCATTGTTTTAAAAAGGGCACAAGTGCAAATTACAATGGCAGATGAAAGCTAGAAAGTGACATTGGTCATAATGAGTTTTTTAATCACTTAAAATTTAAGAATGAAGAATAGAGATGTAGAAATCAGGTAATTTATGAAGGATCTTAGAAGAATAGCTGGAGCATGAGGAAAAGAATAGAAGAGCCAAAGCTCAAAGCAATCACTGCTGGCAAGTGATGTGAATAGAAAGAATACCAGCAAAGGGGCTGGACACCTCCCAAGGGGCCAGGAAGCTATCAACACATGATACCAAGAAACTGAAAGTAAATCTAATGTCTTTTTTGCTTGAGTCTTCACTAAAAGGTCAAGTTCAGTCAAACAGGCAATGCAGTAAATGCTCATGACAAAAGAATGAGTCAAGCTATAGAAGGATAAAAACAAGCCTGAGATTGCTAAAAATATTTATACACTTGTAAGTCATCTGCACATGCCCATTTCCACTCCAAGGCACATAAAGAAATAATTTCACTAATGTCAGAGGCATTAGAAGTCCTTCTGGAAAATTTGTGACAATAAATGAAATTCCAGAAGACAAATATAGCAAAAATAGCATCCACTTTTTAAAGTGCAGGAGAAAAATAGGAATTACAAGCAGTCATCTTAACTTCACTGATACAAATTAATCACAAAATGTGTAGAAGGAGGGAAGATAATAAAGACACAAACAAAAGCCAACATAGTAGTCAAACATGTCTTATTTTCTTCCACAAGATGAGGAGCCTTTGTCTGTGGGAATACAATGTCTTCATGTCAATAAAATGCAAACACTTTTAAGACAACAAACAAGAGGACAGAGTGTGCTGAAATATTTTGGGCAATTGCACCTTCACAGGTGAATCAGATGTTAGAAATGGTCAATTTCCAATAGACATGCAGCTCTCTGGGAGAGGTAAATAGGTGTCCTATTCCAGAATATGCAAAGTCTCAATCAGCATGGACTCTCATTTCCGATGAAGAGCATTGACCACACAGAGTTCATAAGTAAAAGTCAATGAAGAACAACAGTAAGAGGTCTGAGAGAGGGTACATACAAAGATTTCAAATATAAAGGTAACCTGGTTTGGAGAAGATACACAGAGGGGTAAATATCTGATGTGCAAATGTGATACAAAAGAGGAAATAAGTTGTTCCCCACACTTATTGGGTATGGGAAGAAATGAAGGATTTAAACTGGGAGACGAAATTAATCTCCAGACTGGGAACATAAATTCTTAGTGGGAAGACTAGACAAGAGCAGGAATCAGTTTCCCAGAGAGACATTAGAAATCTTGGGTTTTAAAAACAGGTGAGGCAGATATTTTCAACACCAACATGAGATCAAGGAAATGGACTGGATTACCTCATTTTCCTTGTATATCTACCTGCCTTACTGCTGAGGGCAGGACAAGTGGGAAAGACAAAACCAATTCAAGGTGGAAGAACTTACTGAGAGGATAAAATTCACCACTCTGCAAAAATCAGATCTGTGTAAGACGAAGGTTTTCCCAAAGTCCCACAGATTAAGTGGTGCTTAAGTGCTCTAATAGAATTACTCTGTAATCACTGATCTTCTGAACAGAAACTTTCCTGTCTCTTCCAAAACAAAGTGTACCAATACCTCCGAATTGCTCTTGTTATTTCAATTTAATCTTGTGTACTGTATTATTGCCAGTAACTAACCAAAATTTAAGCCCCACTGTGTTAAATATTAAATTAGAGCAGAAGAATAAATAGTTCTTTCATCAGAACACTCACAGTTTGAAGGTGGATGCAATTCATTCTTTCTGCTTTTTTTTTTTTTAATCTTTAAGATTTCTGAAGAAACATAAATATGTGTTTTCAGTATAGATATAATGTATTTGAAATTTCAGGGAAAATTACTTTTTATCACCCTTATTTTCAGTGCTTACGGTTTTCCACAATAAGCATTCTAAAAGTTGAACTCTTTGAAGGCTATTTTAAAGAGGTCAGGATTTGAGTGTTTTGAGGCTTAGAAGTATTATTATTTTAAATGCTTCTTTATGTAAAATGTCTTTGTAGTTGAAAAAAATATTCTACTAATTTGCAGTTACCAGTACTTGAGAACAGAACTAAGTACAACTGTACCACACGAGAAATTGTTTGTCATTTCTGAATTACATAACCTGTATCTTGTCTTTCCAGTCTGAATCTGATTTTGTAAGCCAACACTGTTTTAATCCGGTGCAAATGTCATTCATGGCTATTGTCAAACATTCCATATCTCTAATGTGAGCTAAAGAAAACAACAGCTCACATGAAGAACATATTGCATGAAATGACTTTATGGGTTTTGAATCTCTTAAACTTAATTGTTCTATCTCAATGTCTTTCAAAACTGTCCACATTCTTTCAAATTATTGGAGAAGTTTTGCTATGTGGTTAGTACTTTAAAGTATATTCTTTCAACACAGGTTTGCTGGAGCATGGAGGGAATGAAAGTAACATCACAGCATTAGAGAAAAGAGGCTCATGGTAGAATGCATTTGCAGTGTGAATGAAACAAATATGCAAATGTTGTGTGCCCTTTTCTAGAGAATACATCACAAAACCATATTATGTACATTACTTTTGTTTCATAATGTATGAGAAAATGTCTTTAAAAAAATTAAAAGTAACTATTTCTACATATGGTATTTCAGTTATAAATGCCATTGTATGAATCCCAAGGGGTTTTTTTCACTGCATAGATTGTCTTTTGATTAACTATGATTTTATACTCTTTCTTCAAAGAAATAACAATTTATGATATCTAGAGTTGGTTTTGATCTAACCTCCAAACTATAAAGTTTGTTTTAAAATAATTCTTAGCCTTTTTCCATTACAGACAGTGGTTATCTTAGGCTAGTACCAATCAGTAAATTTCATAGGTTTTTGTATTTCATTTACAATTTTGTTCTTTTAACAGTGTGTTGAAACTACATTTACTGTATCTACTGATGTCTGAACTTTATGCTGTTTTTCTCCTATCTTTTTCTCCATCCCATTTGTAATAGGCAAATTAAATTTCTGCAAAATTCAAATTGGCTATTTTCTTTTTGTCAAGCTTTGTTTGTGACTCTTTTTCTCCTGGTCTTTACACTTTCTTTCAGATCTCTTTTTCTTATAAAAGGGTTAAATTATCAATACATTTATTTTGGGTCCAGTTATTTGTCTTTATGCATATACATACTCAGCTTTAGTAGACTAATAAGCCTAATCCACTGTGCTTATTTTCACCTTCTTTGTTGAGTAAGAATGGACTGAAACATTTGTGAAAACTTTGGTTGTGTGTTTTCATGATTTTTTGAAGCAGGCTATGTGTGAGAATTTAACCAAACGGGTAACTGTTTACAATCTAAAACCTTAGTTTTCCATAGTAACATTGATGCAACTAAGTCCATGATAACAGTTAAAAAAAGCCCTACAGTGAGGTACATCTGGATTTATGCAGATCTTGAGTTAAACTCAGTAATACATCAGAGTCATAGAAGCTTCTCCTTGTCATATTTAAAACTCTTATTAATAACACTTACATAAAAATATGAAATACAGTTATCATGAATGTTATGTATTTGATAGAATATGAAAATAGGCAATATCAATAAAAGTATAATCTGACGAAAAGCGTAGCAATTTTTTCAAAATATATTTCAAGAAGACTTTCAAATGATAATTTTTTATAATTTCCATATTCAACACTTCAAAACCAAAAAATATTTTTTAAATTTCAATGGCATTTGATTGGTAGTTTAATTTGAAGGACTGTAATTTAATGGATTTATTACCTTACAATGGACCCAATAATCCTTGTATTTCATTTACAAGGCTGAAAATCTGACCAAAGCTTGTTGTAATAAAAATGAGGTAGCAGTTTTCCCTCATTTGACTTAATAATTTTTAATATCTCTAAAAATTTTAAAATACACATATTTTGTATCATATAATAGAATATCTAATCTCATAGTTTGAAATAGTTGCTTTGAAATTTGGAAACGTACTTGTACAATTTTTCCCATTGGTTTAGATATTCTTCAAAGATAGTACAGTGAAGTGACATAGTCCAAGATCTTTTTGCACATTATAACAATTAAAAATGATACAATACTATTGCTTTCTTTATGCAAATGAGAAGTGAAATATCCTTGAGATGATTTAGATACACCCATAAATCAGAGAGGCTAAACAGAGTAAGCTTTGATTTGCACAGATGTGACAGCCAGATGTGGATCTGCTTTTTATTTCATAGCTGTAATCTGTACTGGATTTAAGTTATTTCCTGAAAAATAAGGCATGCACTCAAAGCCAAAACATCACTGGTTGCTTCAGGTCAGTACTTTTTTTTTAGCAGGGATCATTTGTCTGTTTGGACTCTTTCTCTCTGGGGAAGAGGTGAAACAGGAATTGTTTTTTCAGGGCTTTTTTTTTTTTTAAGAGTTCTTAAGAAAGGCCAGCATATTTCATGGCATCCAGAATCAGTCCTTAATTTTCTGCTTGTTTAAAAGATTCATTCAAATCATTAAATAGTTTTTGGCCAGAGGTGCAAATTGTTTTCACTGTAACAGGTTTCTTTCTATACTACATTAAGTTAACACTCTTTCAAGCCAAAATAAATATATATCCCAGGATGATCATGTTGTAGTGTAGAGAGAATGTACTATTGGCAGGGTCCCTCGGTGGAACAGGAAGCTTTCATGGTTTTTTGTTCTATACAGTTGCTAATGCCTTCTCTAGAATTAAGATACCAAGGTTTTTTCTTGGCATGCACATTCTTCCAATTAAAGGTAATGGGTGAAACGTTGTCCTCAGTTATGTGGTCGTGATCTCCAAGAACTTTGTGCCAATTTTATTAGAAGCAATGAACAAAAAAATCTAAAATTTAGCTGTGATTTGCCTGTATGTGATTCAGGAAAAATGCTATCATGTCTCTGTACAGTCCTTATTCCTGTTGCCTTGAAAATGAATACTCCACATCTAATTGCTTGCCCTAAACCTAACCTCTGCCTGTTCCAAATTAGTCAAAAACACCTAAGTGCTTGATAGTAGGAACCTAAGATACTGATGTTTTCACAGAAAAAAACCAGTTAACACCCTCCACTTGCAAACAGATGAAGCAGAAAGATGACCTTAAACTATACAGTGTGTCAGCTTTGCTTTCCTATTCATCTGCTTTCTGTGAGCTTTTCCTCTATTCAGACACTGATTTTCCTGGATTGTCTGACAGCTATTAGGCAGTCATTAGCTCTGAACCTCACAGCTCTGCCTTGTTGTAAAGCTGAGTGTTCTGAAACAATGGGTAAAGGGCTCTATCAAAGTAGGTAATGCTCATCAGGAGTTAGGCATTCTGAAGATCTTCTTTCTCTTCTGAGAGCAGCACAACTATATCTGGGGAGTTAACTGGAAAACATTTGTTCTATTCCTTTCTCCTGTATGTTCTAAACAAAAGGTCTGCTTGGTACGTTTTTAGACTTTCTAGGCTTCCTTTAACTGTAGCTAATACAAGTTATACGGGCTTGTAAATTTTGATTCTTTTTAGGGGTTTATGACTCCCAGCAATCTATATGGCAGTAATTTGGTAAGTAGGAATAAGATCGGTTCTCTTTGTCCCTTTATAGATATGTTTTTGAAAGAACACATAGTAATGCTGTCAGCTAGACCAAGGACATAAACACCTGGTTTGATATCATTCCATTAGAAAGTAACCTGGGGATGAAGTATGATCCAGCTGTCTTGGAGTTTTCTGTGCTCAGATTATCTGACTGCAATTTTAGATATTGTCATGAATTAAAAACTAATAGCTATAATTTAGCTTCTTCAATTGCAGTATTCAGCATATAAAACCAGTTTTAAGGGCCAAGGTCTTTCCTGAGAAAACCTCTTTCCTTTTTCTTTTTCTTTTTTTTTTCTATTTTCTTTCCGTCATTTGATGAACCTTGATGCAGGTCAGCTATTTACCTGGTGTATATTTCATATTTAGTTTTTGTTAGGTATTATTATCTTGGATAATGTGGCTAGTTCCTGCTAATCTGGAAAAGAGAATAAAAATAGGCAGATGTAATTTGCTTATTTGGGCAGACAGGAGGTTAGTAAGTAAAGCAATGTTGGCATGGGAGAGTTCTCAAGTGTAATGACTCAGTATTAATTTAAAAACAGACTTAGACAGTGGTCAGTTTACAATTAATAATCTCTGAATAGATTAGCCTGCAAATCTAAACTACTTTTGCTGTGTTTTTCCATAAGTGGTTTGTTCTGGAACATAGTAAAAGGGCAAATCCTGGCTGTTGCCCATCTAGAAGGGTTCTCTGGTAAACAAGTGTGTGTTGTTTTGTCATGACAAGAATTACGACACTCTTTCTTTGATTCTGTTTATTGAAATTATAATTGTTAAGTTCACTTTTAAAAGTCAATTTAGGTCTCATGTAAAGTAGCAAAAATGCAATCTTACTTAGTACTACTGCTTCTTACTTCAGTCCATCACTTGCATTTATTTCCACCATGATGACCAATCTCCTTTATTTTTCATGTCATAAATCAAAAATTGAAAACATTTTTGTGTATTTTGACATCAAACATTCAGGGTAGTTTACAAAAGGCAATCTTGGGTGACGCTGAATATTTTGCCCTTGAGTTTGTGCTCAAAATACAAAATTTCAAAATCCAGACTTCAGAGAAAGATCTGACTGGCTAGAAAAAGGTGCACTTTAAATAGAGAATGTGGTTGGTTTAAGTCACAGTATTTTTGAGAAAGACTACATGAGCCCTCTGTAGATGTCTTTATAATGAGCTTCCACATTAATTTTAAGAAATCAGTATGATGTGCTGCTTGCAGATTATAATGTAATTCTGTAATACAAATTAGATCAGCTTTGAATGTCTTTGAAATGTAGTGTGTTAAAAATGGTATGTACAGGTTAAAAGATACAGATTCAGAACACCGGGATTTACATGAAATTATCACACGTGCTTTGATAGAGCCCTAGACTGATTCAAAAGAGCAAGTTTCATATGAAGCTGTCTCATTTTCTTTGATAGCCACCTTGATCTTTATGCAGTCATCTATTAATTATATTACAGATAAGGTAAATAAAAGTGCTGAAATATTGAGATCACAGCCTCCTTTTTTCTTGTGAAGACTGAAGGTAAGCTTCTATGAAGTCAGTGAGCAACGGGGAATGATAAAGGTATTCTTTAACTGTCAGAGAATATTTATTTTGACACGTGACTGAAAGATCTAGAGTTCAATAGCTGAGAGCATAACTGAAAGGGTAAAACTTATATGTGATCTAGACCAAAGGTGCTATAAGACAGTCTATGAATTTTCCAGGGTCAATACACTGGATAACACTAAGAAGGTTTTCCTGGAGGAATTATATTTCATTTAGTTCTCACAAGACTTTGCTGTAAGCCTCATCCTGCCATGTGCTGATCACGCCATACAATTGTCACTAACACCACTCTGCATTCCAGCTTGTTTCCTCTCAGGTTTGGCCTCTCTGATTGCCTCACACAAACAGCTTGAAAGATTTAACCCTGTTAGTTCTAGAGGAGCCCATCATGCTTAGTACAGACTAAACATAGGAAATTTGCTTATTTTATCAGCTTTCAGGATTTAGAAGTGCGGGTTTTGAATGTAGAAATTTTCCAACTTTTTTATTTAAAGGCAACAACATTTAGCTAGTAAGCTACAGTGTCACTGTTACACAGATGTCACTGCAGAATACTCTGTCTCAAGAAATTGGCTTACCTACTTACTCTTTAATTCAGAATGTTCCAGAAGCAAATTCCTTTGCTTTCAAAAAGCCTTAATAGAAATGTCTAACCTATAAAAGGTATTTATCACTGTAGGGATGGAATATTCAGCTGAACTAAATGAGTTTGTTCACCTTAATATTAAATTCCAGTGTCCTGCCCGGTGTAGATACAGATTACAGAACCTGTCATGAAAAAAAAAAAAAGCAAACCACATGTATCTCTGTTAGAGCAATAATGTATCTCTATTAGAACAATAGCTTGATTTAAACAAACATACAAGTCCCTTTACAAAACCTTTGTGAGTGCAATAGGTTTAATTCAATTTTGTTTTTATAGATATTGGCATTGTCTGAAGACTACTTAAGAGGTCTTCTTTATTTTTTTTACTTTTCTTTAGGAGATGTCCACACATATTTAAATTTTAAACTGATATTGCTAACATTGCATGATATGGCTCACTGTGAGATCATTGAAAGTTAGTTTCCTCACCTCTGTCTCCATTTATGTGCTAAAAATGTGAACTAGCAATATTCTCATAAAGCACTCTAGATTGCTGCATTAACTATTGGTGCATTTCTTCTCTAAAGGATTCTTTTCCCAGTTCTGTATGTTTCAGTCATAGTCTTTAAAGGGTTTATTGTCCAAACATGCATATCATTCCTACCTCCATTGATGATATTTATGCTATAAACGCATGAAGAGGGAAAACAGTCCCTATGCTTTTAAAAGTAGTTTATATAAATATTGCAGGAAGAAAACTATTCAGAACCCTGTCCAGTATTTTTCTGTACTAAAGTTCTTTTGTAAACTCACTTTGTAGTCAAGACAGATGAGTTTTTTGTAAGTTTATTTTTCTCAAACCAAGGAATGCAATTAGGTGACTTTTATCTAAAACATAAATCTGCTGACTTGCTGCTAAAGTTTTGTAAAATGAGGAGGTAAGCAATGGTTACAGCAAGAATTTCCTAGACTGCAATTGTATAGGTGCTTATTCCTAATTTTGTGTTTTTCTCTACAGAATCATTATGTGCAAAAACTGTGCGAAGCATACAGTGGCTATAGACAAACTGAAGAGAGTATGGAGGATGGAAGGAAAGAGAGATTAACCCAAATTCCCTGGAAAAAAAAAATAACAGAAAGTTATAAAAATGTTATTGTTCTTGTAGGATGACCAAGTGATAGCCTCTGCTAGATAGGTTTTCATCAAAACCAATGTTATGCTGTATGTGTTAAGATCATCTTTGGTACAAGACAAAGAGTGGTAACATCTGTGTGTGAAGAAAAGTGATTTAATGTAACAATGCACTAATGTAGAGAAGGAAGCTTATTAAATAAATATGTATTTTTCCACAAACCAGAATTGGATTATTGCCAAGAAAGAATGAGAACTTTGGCTATAAGAACGTAGCTTCAACAGGTTTCCATTCATATGCTAAATTTACTGCAAAATACATTTTCTACTGGGTATGAATGTTTTTTGCTCTTCTGGCCTTTGGGTGATTACTCTAAAATTGTCAAAACTGAAAAATTTTGTCTGCTTATAAGTCACGTGCATGCTTGACATTTTTGAAAACTACATCCTGAACTATGTATCGGACCATACCAGGTACACTTTTATGGACAACTTAAAAATATCCAAGACTTTGTTATGCAGATTTATCTTTTTTGGTTTTTGGGTCTTGTTAAACTTTCTCAGGGGTGGGTTATTGGGAAGGTGGATAAAAAAACCCCAGAAAACAATTCTCATAGCTCTCGTGTCATGCCATATAAATACTTTAATTTTCAGACACTTTACCATAGTAGAAAAGTAACACATTCTGTCTTTTTATTGAATATGTCTATTAAAAAAACCTTTAAATTGTTAATTTATTTCCCCCTCTGAATAAATGTACATATATATTAATTCATATATACTTGTCACCTGTTGTCTGGGTGTTCTGGGTTTGTTTTTTTGGTTGTTTTTTTTTTTAATTGTTGTTTTTTTCTGATTTGGTTTTTAATTGTTAAAATAAAATTATCTTTAAGTCATTCACTACAGTATCAAACTCAGAAGCAAAGGCTTTCCAGATTACCTCCAAATGGTTTTGGATTGTCTGACACGGACCAGCATCTCTTACTACAATGATCATGATATGACTGAAGAAAAACACAGTGCACAAATGAGCTGGAGACATTGGAGCTGCAGCTAAAATCTCTTTTCATGTTCTAAACCAATCCTTGCCCTTGTAGCTGTGAGAGCTGGCACTGGCATGCTACTTGTTGATGTGCACAGATACAGAAGTTGTGATAACACCGTGAGTCATTAGAGAGGAGCTGACCTCTTCTAGGTGGCAAAGCAATTTTCAAGTAGAACATCAGACTTCAAGTAGCAGATGAGCAGGAGAGGGATTTTTTTTTCTAGTTTGCATTTTTTTTACTTCAGTACATTTTTATACCTTTTCAACCATTTTTTTCATCTCCTATGGCCAATATTGAATAAAAAGAGAAATCTATTGATTTTGCTTGGACTGACTGTGGCTGAACCATTTAAAGTAGAATGTTGGAGTATTTTTTAGCTTTTATACTGAGATTTTATCTTTAGTATAATTTCCTTCCAATATGGATAGTTTCCATATTAAATGTAGGTATATCACATTAATATATTACAGAACGTATATTTAAAGTTAAAGCTAACAGTTACATTTTTCTGCTTGGTTAAAAACTGTCTGCCCTTATTTGAAAATAAAAATAGGTGTTTTCTTGCAGGAAAATCTATATCCACAAAACTAAAAGATACAGCAAAAGGTAGAATATCCGAGATCAGCTGGGGAATTCTGAGACAATGTTGCATTGACAAATAATTAGAAGAGCTTGATTTATCATACATTTTGAAAGGTCACTCACCCTGTGATAACAGAGGCTGACACTTCAGACCCTGGCTTCCTCTTCCAGATCCTACATGTCTGAACAAATCCAGCAGTGTAGCACAGCAGTGACCTCTCAACAGATGTCCATACCTGGTGACCTCAGACTGAGCTTCATCTACTCCTTAGCACACCCTATTCCAAAGCTACAGTGTATGTAATCATGTGTGGTGTGCACCTTACTGCAAATACTTTTCAACACAAAAGTAAGCTTCAAAAGGAATTTTAAACCATCTCACAATGCATGTATATCTGTAGTGAGCAAATAAGACAGGAAATAGTTACATCACCTTTTCTGCTAAATCTAAAGAATATCTGTCCAACACAAAACAAAGAACAAGGATGTTGCAGCAAGTGTAGGTTCATTCAGAGCTGATTAGAAGGTAGAAGTTATACACAGAGGGATCCATAAAAATTAAGCCATTTTTACAATTATTCCCTCTTGTTCTAATTTTTCTGCAAGCTGGTCATGGGATGTCCCTGTAACTTAAACTGATATATTGACATAAGAAGTTCTGAAAGTTTGTCTTTCTCTAAAAATACACTTGAACTAGTTGAACTTCCTGATCTACTTCTCTCCCCAAAATAAACAATGAGTGTGATTTGTTTGCATTTGAGAAGTTGCTCTGAATACCTTTAAGTGCTTTTTCAGAAGTGCATTTAACTGACCATATTATTCTAATTTTTTTCTTATTATGCAATATTCCCACTATAACAAATCCAAAAGATTTAACTGGAACATAAAAAACCAATATCCTTAATGTGATATTTTAAAAAATACTAATTATATTTAATATTTTAACATTTATGAAAATCCTGAATTACAATAGATTATTTTGGAAAAGATCCCATGTTATTTGTTCCCTAATAGTCCCAGGGACATTTGACTTTTTCCAAAAGAAATATAAATCTTATTAAAAAAACTTTAGAAAGTTGGTTTGTATATGTCTAGAGAGAGGTTGCTTTCCTTTTCATCTTTTCTTCATCCAAATTCTGATTTCTTTGACTTTGTCAGCTTAAATTAGGCTTTTAATGTTATTTTAGCATTTTTTATTTAATATGTACTGAAAATGGTCTGGGCCTAATGTTAGCACAGCTGTGAAATTTGATTTTTATCCTCTTTACTAAAGGACTTGTGGGAGTATAAAGATTTTTATAACAGTGCTTCCTAAGGAGGCAAAACCAATCAATATACTACCACTAAAAAAAAAAAAAAAAAAAGATATTTTGCACAGTACTCTTGACCATAGCAGTGATTAAATAAACACTAGGTAGAGTCACCCACTGCTTATAATCTGGTAAGGATAATTTAGACACTACTATCCATTCCTGCTTTTATGTATCCAATTCTGGCTCTGTGACAACAGCTCCAATGTACTGCATAGAGTCATGTGATAACTGAGTAGAAAGAACCTCTGGAGGTGAACTGATCCTGCAAGGCTGTGTGAAATTGGGCTGCTCAGGAATGTCTGGCATAGTTTTTGGATATCTCCACAGAAAATTCAAGAAATTCTTGCACATGTTTTAAAACCTTTGTGGAGAAAAGATTCCTCATAATATCTATAAGTTGCACCTTCCATTCATTGTTTTCTATCCTGCCACTGCAGCTGTGGCTAAAACCTGTGTCTGGCCTTTGGCCTCCTTCAGGGTAGATGGAGACAGCAGTAAGGTCTCCCTTTCACATGCCCTTCGTACTTATGAACAAAGATCTAAACCTCCCCACAGGTGTTCTGCACCTCAGACCCTGCTCAACCTGGTGGCCCTCTGATGAGATGTCTCTGGCAAGTCACTGCCTGACTTACACTGCCTGGGGAGCACAAAATGGACACATCACTCCAAGTTTCTCTCCCTCTCAGAGCTGAGCAGAGGGGGACAGAGAATTCCTTTGATCTGGACCTCCCCTGGTCAGCTCACCAACACCCTTTGTTGCAAAATTATCTCCAGTTTTTTTTTATAAATGTTATGGTTGCAGTGAAGAGTTGGCCATAGCTGGAAGCATGCTGCCTGCTCCTGAGGAGGACAGAAATGGCCAAGAGGATGCACACAAGGCCTGTGTTACTCTGCGGCTAGGCTGATTTCTCTCTAGTTTCTTTTTCTCCAATGTTCCTGCAAAAGTGTCCTTGTTTGGCTGAGCCAAGACAGGTACTCTGAGCTCTCATCTTCTCTATGATGATGGCTACCACTTGCCCCCACTGCAAACATGAGCCATCAGGTTTGAAATAAGCAACCTGGTATCTCATGGCAGCAACAAAGGAGAACACCAGAGTGCTACAGCGTGGTTGCTCCTTGCCATCTGCACTCTTTGAAGCTTTCCATGCTGTACAAGCCACTTTCAAAACATCCTTCTGCCTTTGCCTGTGCTCCCAGAGCTTGAGCTTTTACATCCCACACTGCTTTCTCTGGAGATCTCATTATAGCCTGCTCTCTTGAATCAGCCTCTGGGCAGTCTGGGGAAACACCTGACCCCTATATGTTGCAGCAGTTTTCAGTCAAGTTTGGTATCACATTATTTTGGTTAGAAGCTCTCCTGGTTCTGTGTCACATGAAGGAGATAGGGACAAGCACTGAGGGGGCTGGAGGCCTATGTGTGCTGAAGCCAAAGTAATTTTGCAATGTTGAAAAGACAGTCAGGTCCTCTCCACCCAGCTTCTTCGACAGTTGGTATAGAAGATATCCGCTTCTTCGTTCTACAGAGTAAGGCAGAAGCACAGCAGGTCAAAAAGAAGGTATTACATGAATGGCATTTTTAACCACCAGGAGATGATGTCCAGGCTGGCAAGGTTTATGCCTGTGTCCTGCCTTCAGGATAGCTCACTACCCTCCTACCCAGTTAATCACTAGCAGGTGTCCAAGCCACCTTTCACTGCCTCAAGTAACTGAGCCCAGATTCTTCCCAGGTCTGCAGAAGAAAGTAAACAATTAATTTGTCCCTTCTGCAGCAAGTTTGTCGCTTCTTTCTGGAGGGAATCTCATTCAGTCATACACACAAGCAACGGCTGTCCCTCACCATCTCCTCTTCAATGTCATCTCAATCTCCAATGGGTCTGGGCTCCTGGTGACCTCAGAGCAAAACTGTTTTGTCACCTCATGCATTCATTTTTTCTCCTCATGCATTCTTTTCTTGCCCTGCCTCCCCATATCCTTCCTTGTACAGGTTTTCTCCCTTTATCTTATCAAGCCTTGGCAGGCAAAGTTGCTGGAATCACTTCTCCAGATAGGAGTGGATTGTCTATTGCAGATTCCCAGGGGTGCAGTTGGTCTGGGTGCTTCTCATCAAGTCTTTGTGGAAAGATTTAGTTAAGGGGGAAGGCTTGTGACAATCTGTCCCAAGCTGGACTGGGCTCTGGGGAAATCCTCTTTCATCAGAAGGTCAATGTAAAGCCCTTCATGCTCCAATCAGAGGTGGCAATAAACCCTCTTTTCTTCCTAACACCCTTGACTGCTCCAAGGCCCCTCAGTGATCACAGATATGACACACAGTAACTTGAGGGGATAGTCCAGTGGGTGGGGTTCTTTTAAGGGCTTTTAAGATACAGCAGGTTACCCAGTATGGTCTGTCAGGTGGCTGGTGACAGCAAGGGGCTATTGAGAAATATGTACCTCTGTTTCCTGACTCCAGGATTTGAAGTCTTCCATCAAAGCCACCCCACTGAGGGCTGCTCCAGGAATGTCTGGAAACCTCTCAGGATGACAAGGAAACCTTCAACCCAGTTCAATGGGAAAGCTTGTACATACAATTCTTGTTTATCATTCCCTCACACTTGATGAGTTTACAAAGAGAAAACAGAAAATATCAGTAAAGATAAGTTTCTTATTAACATTTAGAATTATTCAGTAAGAGTATTTGTTCCATGTGTATTCCAAGATCTCTGTGCAAGGGATTATATAAAATTATAGTAACATTATATAAAATTAAAGTAACATATATTTTACAATTATGTTTTCAGTAATTCTACTTTCAACTTTTATCACCATTTTTGAAATTTTTTACTGTCCACTTTACATGTTTTTTCTTCATAAAACAAATATTGATCACTCATGATCAAGGCTTCTGCCTTTTTTTGAGAGGTAATTTATAAAACCTTCAACATTACACAAGACCAAAATTGTAAGCCATTTTTATAATACTATGGTATACTCCATTTAACTAATAGTATTATTGAAATCAATATTCTTAAAAATGTGGTCTGGTATCTAAACTATTTTAGATCAATGGCATTACTTCCTTAAACGAGTGTTGAATAGCTCTTTCATGAAAACTGAATAGTCTGTTTCACATTCAGTTAAAGGTAATAATAGAAGTTAATCCTAATAAATTGCAACAAATGAAAAAAAGTTTAGATTAATATATCATGCTGTTTACTTAACCACTTAAAACCTGCGATGTACTTAGAGCTGAACTTCAGAAAAGACTCACAGAATTGTGTTCTAAATTACGTAGAGGAGTGTAACACTGTAATTTCCATCATTGTTAAGAAGCAGAAGATTGAAAAATCACTTTCACATAAACCCACAATGAAATTTTGATGATAAATTTGTCACAATAGCAATAACAGAACTGTAATACCATAGTTACTACGGCTGTAGTTTTACTTACAGCCATCGATGTTAAATACAGGCATTTGGCAAAAGAAACTGTCATTCTATTATCTGACCTTTTAGTTAGCGTAGTCAGGTGGTTGTCAGTAGCACTCCATCTTGTTTTTTGACAGAATTAAGATCTATTTTTTACTAAAACCATCCTGGATAAGCTTAGATCAAGAAGTAGCTTTTCTGTGTTACTAGAAAAAGTTAAGGTATTTACTGTCTACATGAAATTAGTTACATGTCAGGTGTGTAACACCACTGAATGTGTTGCAGCTAGAAACTAGCATTGTTCAGATGCAATTTTTATATTAACTGGTTTTGGTTATATAAAAAAGGTGTCTGTACATGTGTGTGAGCTGTACACTGTTATGTAAAGCATATGAAAAAAATAACTGTTAAATCTTTGTACATTTTGTACTTTATGCACTTGAGGAGAAAAAAAAATTTAAAAACCAAAACAAACAAAAAAACCTCCAAGACTTAAAAATATCTTGGTCCATTTCTCTTAACAAATTTTATCTGAGAGACTAAAAATAGCTTGTACTAGAAGTGTTTATCTTCTGTGAGCCATGGTTTTTTTAGTGAGTGTTTGTGCAGATGCATAGAACTGGAGAGTCAACATAAGAAATTGCCCAAAAAAGACAGGGTAAAAGACCTGACAAGAAGACAAAATTTAATTCAAGAACCATCAAGGACCCAGGTGCTAAGATGCATCCTTTTACTACTTGAGATTTTTTTTCACAGCTTTTTATTCCAGCTGATTCTACAATGATTGTGAAGCTAGGTCTACCAAAAGGTGTGTCATTAACAAGACTAAAATGGGCAGAGCCATTGCTGATTATAATTCATTCTTACTATTGAGAAGACATTGACTCGTGCTAGATTACTTCCTTCTCTGTTTTGAAAAGCAGTACAGGGTTGTTAGATTCCATCTAAGGAACCTGTTACAGGACCAGATGAGACATATGCTTAATATCACATGGGATATCTGGAAGGATTTCTCTACTGTATAAAGAAACACAGTGTTCTCTATTCTTCCACTTCATTAACAGCACTTAGTTGCTTCAGCTTCAAAATGAGAATTTATTACTTTCCAGTTTAAAGATGAGTGCAATATTGGCAAGCAAAGAAAAATCTACATACACCTTTGTTTTATGTGCTCAGAAATCTCCGAATAGTCCCACCACAATTTTAAAACCAGAGAACACCCTTCCTCCTAAATTAGGTAGCTGCTGTAAAGCTCCATTTGTAGCAGCTTTTAGAATACAAGATGTCTTTGAAGGGATGCTGAAATATATCTGTAGAAACATTTTCTCTTTATTTAAACATCTTGAAGGTAAGAGGAAGAGGACTGTAGTTTGTCCCATCAACAAAAGCAAGAAAATTTTCAGGAACATAGGTAAAAAGTAACAGTTATCAAACACCATATACGTTTATATGATGTTGCCATTGACACATTTAGCCAGATGTATGTTTTCAGGATAAAACTTCAGGTAAGGTAAAAATTCAGGCTTCCATAGATTTGAGAAGCAGTGCTTGAGACCCTGTGATTAAAAGTGTGTGAAATGTGAGTGTCTTTCTCCAGATATACAGAGATGAATCTTCAATGTTTTCTGGCATGAGAGTATTTTAGAGATAAATCAGATCTCTGTACTTCCTACAAGTCTAACAAAGTTTTCTAAGGCAAATTAAACAAAACAAAACACACAACAACCTCACCTTTCCCCTTCTCCCCTTCCTTCTCCCCCAAAATCTTCTAAGTCCTGAAAAACTTTGTAAAAAAAATTTAAATTGACATATAGTTCATATACATATACTGATTTTTAGATGTACTTCTCGAAAATATCATGAAAGCGGAAAAGAACTAAAAGTTGTACTTATTTTGTAGTGACCTGAATTTAGCATCAGATGTTAAAATCAAGACATGAAAATTTTGGTAGAGAGATAAAAGTCGGAACAGAGACCTGACCACATGCCGGATGATATTAGTGGCAGATGTGATCGTCAGAAGTGTGATGGCATTTCCTCTGAATAGGCGAATGTACTCTTCAAACTTTGATGTTAACATGATTAGCAATGAAAGTATGCTTTGTTCCTTTGCCTTCACATGGTCTCAATATTGGCAGTTATCGTTTACTTGTATTTTTAAATCAAATATTATCCTGCCCTGTATTCATGTGCAGATGCCTTGCACAATGCTGCTTTTTCTGTTGGACCTAAAAGAAAACTGTGAATCATTGTACTGAACAGAAGCTATTTTTTTTCCTCTCTTTTACTCAATCCATGCATTTGTATTTCCTAGTTTCATACTGGAAGCTACAGTACCATGCTTTCCATACAACACCAATAAGCCTATTACTTTGTCCGTAGCCTCCAGAAACCATTAATTGACTGCAAACACAAATTTATTGCAAAATTACTGCAGCTTTATTAAGCAACAGGATTTACAGGCAATAACATAATCAATAGAACATTAATATATCACATAATTAAGCAGTTCTTACAAGCTGTGCCTGTAGCCTTAAATATATGGAACATCATTGTGGCTGGTGATAGCTGTTGTCCAAAAACTATTCAAATAATGATTTCTAGAGAGGAAAAATACATATCCTCCTTCAACTGTAAGGAAAATGTCCTGTTTATCCCATACATATTCTCATAAATCACCTAAAAAATCTCATGTCTCCATCTTAAAAAATAATAATTATATAAGATTGTTACTACAACACAAGTTAGAACAGAAAGGTATGCTCCTGAGAACATACTGGGATCAGCTTTTTTATTTTAACTCCTGTAAGTAAACCTGGCAGTCAGTGATGCTTTCTGTATTTTGCATGTTATTTTTGAGAGTAAAGATGGCACAGCAAACAAAATGGATAAAATATTAATTCTTGCACATTAGATTACTACTGAATGTCTTTCAGCTGCTGCAATAAATCTAGGTGTACATATGGAGTTCCGTGAACCTAAAATAGAGTTTACTATTTCCATGAACTCTATTTGTTCATGAATGAATGACACTTAAGATGATAGAATCTGTTAAATGGTATCTCTCAAGACCCAAAGCGGTCTTGAACACATAACTTTCCCAAAACTTCCACGAATAGTTTGTGAAGATCTATGCCTTCTTTTTTAGCCAAAATATTAGTTTTCTTAGTACATGGAGACATGTTAACCTGGAAAGCCATATCTGCAGTACCCTACTGGAATGTGGTTCTGTTGGCAGCCCTGAGGTCAAATTTCTTGACCAAATTCCCTTACTACTTCTATGTACTTTTCAATTGTTCTCTGGCATATGGTAGGCATGTTGTTGCTTGAACAGGGAAATGTCTGGGACGGAACAATGCAAATATCCAATACCTCCAGGATATAACCCACCATACAGCCTCAACACCAGTGTTCTGTAGTGTGTCTCCTGAAGTACATAAGCCTATCCACTCTCACAAGTCTTTGTAGAATTAGATCATGAGATCTTCATGCCATAACCCTGTTCCTCCTTTCTGTACCCAGAATGTCTCTCCTCAAAAAAACATGGCACACATGCACCTCTCATTTCTAGGTATGGCACCCAAGCAAATGACAGTATGCTACTGTTGAGAAATCATCAAATCAGGAGAGAATCTGGACAGAATTAGTTTATTAGAGAATAGTCTGGGAAAATTCAGGTGCAGCAACTCTAATTTTACAGAGACCACTGACAATTTGGACCAAATCAACTCAGTGCAGAGAGGAGAGCATTGACATGTGGAGGAAGAAAAGTTGGTGGAGTCTTACAGGCCAAAGGCAGTAACTCTGATTGGAAGGAGGCTGTGTATAAGGAGGTCCATCATAGGACTGCTGTGCAGCTTCTTCTATTCCTGGAATGGAAAATAGGAAGACAGATCTCCAAACTACTAACTCAAAAAAAGAAGGAGAAAAGGATGTCCTGAAAACATACTTTAAAGGATAATTTAGGAATGTACCCCTAAAAGATACTTACAGAAAGAAAGACAGCAAAACATCTGCCATGCACATAAGCCTATGAGTGACCTCTTCCTCCCATTTGCTTTGAGGGGCCTTCCAACCTAGCAAAGCAAACTCTTTGGCTTCTTTGAAATCACTGCCTAGGGGCAGTGAGAACTATCCCAAAGATATTCACTGCCCAGCACCATGCTTCCAGGCTGGCAACCTCCTCCACCATGCATCTACAAATTATTCTTCCATCACATATGTGTGAGCACTACTCACAAGCCAGAGATTGGTTATTCTCTCACACCATGTAAGATGTAGTTCTGCTACACCTACAGTCATCTGAAAAACCCATTTTGGATATATTCAGACTATCCTCCCTACTCCCAATGAGGAAGAACAACTCTTTTGCTGATTCCCTACTCCACCAGCTTCGCTTCAGAACTTTCCAAGGAAATTACTCAACATTTCTAGGAAGCAAGATGATCAAACCCTTAAGGGAGATTTACAGTAGAAAATACCAAGACACTGTTCATTCTGTAGAAAAGGAGATAGAGTTAAGGAGATCACTTTTAGACTAGACTTCACACAATTTCACCATTGCTCAGAGGGACTCTTGATTTACACACAACACACATACATAACTAGTTCTATCAATGCTGACTGAACATGAGGATGAACATGGATGTAAGCCCAGAATTCCCTCTGGCAGAGAACTGTGTATTATCAAACACAACAAAAAAAAAAATATAACTAGATCAAAAGCAGTATCCCAGGAGAATCTCACAATCTTATCCATTCTGGACACTTTCTTATGAATAACTGGGCAAACAGCCCAAAGCCTGATCTGGTTAGAATTGCACATCAGGTTTATACATTTGACAATAATTAAATATTTTTGTACTTTCAAACATGTGTTTGTTCTCTGGACTTAAGGTCCTTTGGAACTGCCCTTAGCTCTACTGCTGTTTTCTTTGTCTTCCTTTTGAGATCAGCATGCACATGCTTGGATCCCAGGAGAAGGGAGCCCCTGCATATTCAGGTATGGACTAATGGTCTCTTAGAGAAGACTAGGGAGTCTCCAATCTCATTCCAAGGAAAGGTTTGAAAAACATGACTGCCAAGTGCAAAAGATATTCTCCCTGGGATCAGGGATATGAGATAATGTGCTGCTTCTGACTAGGAGGTGCACCGCCAGCATTTTTCTGCCACGCTTTGAAACTAATGTAAGGAATGGCTTCTGTCAGACAAAACAGTAGTATTCTTGGATCAAGACTAGCAGAAGACTGGCCAGGACAACAGATTGTAATGTTTGTGATGATGTCTTGGGAACAGTATCCCATTGCTCACCTTCTTCCAAAAGTTCAGGAAAATTATATCCATATACACTAGGTAGTGAGTTCAGGAGTACGTTTTCTGATGTAGAAAAATGATGGAGGCTGGTACTCAATAAGGAATATTTTTTTTTCCTTGTAGTTTTACAGGAAGTTCAATTTTTTTTTTTTTTTCAAGTAATGGGGGAGAAGAATGTTTTCAGGTTGAAGAAGGAAGGGAGAATAGAGTCAGGAAGACATGGAGGTCTGGTCTAGAGAAAAGTCAGTCTGTTTGCTGACAGCAGCCTGCTCTTAAAGGAACCAAGGGAGAGACTCCTAGCTGCTAAGAGAACAAAGAAGAGAAACAAAAAGGAGAATATCATTTGAAAAGGAGGACAAGGAAAGAGAAAGAAAAGATAAAAGTCTCAAAGCCAGGAAAAGGCCCTGAGAGTAGGTGATGAGGATGGTCAATGAACATTTACACAAATGGCCTTCAGCCATGCCTGTTCCATTCCAGGAATAACAGACTGAAGCCACATCCATGGTCAATGAGCTGAGAGCCATAAGTTCCTATTATCAGGAGAAACTGCACGGATTGTGGCTCCAAAGGTAAGAGCCACTCAAAAGAGATGCCTGTGAAAACCCTTTTATATAGGTAATTGTACTTGAGACCCAAAATGCCTGCATTGTGAATGCAGATAATACTTAATGGATATTGAGTATTATCAAAGAGTGCATTCCACAGAGATGTGACAAACTTGAATTAGTTTCTCAGAGCTTATAAGAGGCTATCAAACAAATGTAGATAGGCTCAAGTACCATAAGCTCAATATTAGTCTGAGGGGGAGGGCGAAAAAAGGCAAATCCGAACATCCTAGTGAGACCAAGAGCATGTACAAACCCCTAGTGAAAGAAAAGGAATCAAGAAGAACAATTTTGCTGGGGAGAACAGAACTTCTTCTATGCTTCTCTGATCCTCCATATAACTTGCACAGATTGGTAAGAGAGGACCTAGGCAAATTGTAGGGCTTGTCTTGCCTAAGAAATCCATGTGTCTGGGCATTTCAAAGAGCTTACAAGCTCCTTGTGAGAGCATTCTCATATGCAGAAAGCAGCCACACAAAATTTAGCCCAAGATGAGACTTCATTAACCTCCTGGTGGATTTACCACAGATTACCAGCATATACAAATTTCCTGTGCTCACAATATATCATCTCCTCTTACCTCTTGTCCCCATGTAGTCACTTAGATCCACAGAGTGGGCTTATGAGCAAGGCCTTGGGGAACAATTCTAACATACATGTGCAAACACATATGCAATAATAGAAGGCTATATAATTTTTTAAAAAAAGTAGTTGGTGACATGAATTTGTTTCTGCTTCCTCCTCTGCTCTATTGCTTTCATTTCTTGTAAAGTTAGTAAGAAGATCACAACAGAGAAACATAACTTGAGAAGGAAATTATATGTTCTTCAAATTATTCTTCTCCAAAGAATAAATCACCAAAATCTTCTTAAGGTTCTGGAAAGGAAGCCACAGGAGACACACATGTTGTACACCTCCATATCCCATTCCCCTCAGAAGATTATAATGTCTTCCATTAGCACACTACTATGTATTTTAATTTTACCTGAGGCACCATCACCACCACTACTCTCTTTATGGTATGAATGACAAATGTCACACTATTTTGTTCTCATTTTTTCTTAAAAACTCCTTCTACTAAAAACTTTATGCTCTGTGACATTTATCAGTAATTGTTAATTCATATTCTCAAACACATTCTGAATTGCTGAAATTTGGAGCAGCAGTGAGGTGTTTTTGCTGTATCCATCCTTGTAAATCTGTTGCTCCCTCACACAACCTAAACCACGCCTGTGTCAGGTGAAGAAACTTTACTTTTTCCTCTCTGTCTGTAGGAGAACTATGTCTGGATATGTTTATCATAATCTCACTTTGCAAAACAATTTTTGTCAAGGTTTCAAAACTGAATTTCCTTTTTTCAGGAGAAAATAGCCCATTTTAGGATTTTGGGATGTTTTGTATGTGAAGTTGTAAAATATTTATCCTTCTATAACAAACACTTCAGGGATTTGCCTGATGCTTTTAGAAATTTGTTCATAAAACCCCTTGTTTAAAAATTTTCCCGAAGATTTTTTTCTAGACATACAAGATAATAGTAAAACTGAAGAGACCAAGAGTAGGTCTCTCAAAAAATTCTTAACCACTGAAATATATGGGGTAATTTTGAAATATGTTTTTGAGATAAAAACAAACAAACAAACAAAAAGCCCTTGATCTTAAGGCATTTCTTACAATTGTAACACTTTCTAGGGCAAGCTGCTCTGATGACTCCAGTAAGAATAAGCATAGTCTGTAAACACCAGGTTGTTTTCACTACATAACTAAGTATGGATTTCAGTGTGTTAATCCAGACATGACAGCCAGAATGTTTCCAGTGACATCACGGGAGTTGATGACACTGTGGTGAATACATTATGAGTATGTGGATGAAGTTTAACTGCACCAGTTCTGGCTCTACCACTCACCTGCTGTCACTCTGAGTCTTTGAAACATCCCATTACACCTGAGTCTCTGTCAAGTGAAAATCCTAATTCAGAGGCTCGGGTTCCCATTTCTGCCATAAACAAAGCATAACTTGGGGAAGCTCTTCTCTAGCTCTGCATCTCCATCCTCCACTGGTCTCACAGAGGCAGTGTTTCTTCATTACATTCTCTGCAGATTTCATCTAGTACAGTTTCACCTGTTCCAGGACAGTGGCTTTCTCCAATGCCATACACTGCCATTTTTAAAAGGATTCCAGGTACTGCTATTGCAAAGCACAGAAAAACAATAAACACTTCCCCTGGGATTGTGAGTCTGAGCTGTTTGCTCTTTGATAGTCTAAAAAAAAAAGTAAAATGCATATATTTGAGCAAAACATTACTATCATAGTAGAACCAAAGGCTGGTGGATGAGAATTTAAAAAGTAATTAAAAGAAAGATTTTGTATAGTCATCTATACAGTTTATCTTGCCCTTTGCTCTGAAATGTCTGGTAAAATATCCCATGAAGTGCAGTATGGTAAAACTAACACTGATCTGAACTGTTTAAATCACTTACATGTTCCCACTGTTGCTTCCAATTAATGTATAGATTTTCTTGAAATCAAGCTCATCAGAGCCTGTATGTAAATTCAGTGATCCTGGATACAGAAATTTCACTTGCCCATGATTTTTTCAAGTTACTTATATAGGAGAAACATTACTACAACAATTTTATTATTTCTGCTTCTGTGTCATTATCAGATACGAAAAATCCTGAATTTGAGTCAAATTATTGTTTTCTTTATTTTTTCAATTTTGCAGCACCTGGAATAAATAGATGGAGGAGTCCCCTTCACAATCACATGTGAATATTCCAAACAGCTATTTCTAATACCACAGCTCACACCTTATGCTATTCTAAATGAATTTTCATTCCTGTAACTGTTGTGAGGCAAATTGTTAATATTCGATTATCAATAGTGATGCCACAAGGAAAATACAATTGTATAAGAGGGATCACCCCAAAGTCAAAACCTAAGTATACAAGGATTGAGATGAAAGAAATCAATATAAATAATGAGAGGGCAGTGGGACAAGGCTCTGCAGAGGTGGACTTGCAAACCCTAAACCCTTCCACCTGAATTATAACAAGTAAATCAAAGCACTCGTATATCTGGATCAAGGCACTTTCCAGCTTTGCTTTAGTGACAAGGGAATGGGCATTACCCAGAAGCTGTAGGGTGATGTTCAGAGACAGCTAACAAACCACCAGCTCAGCTTTTCTTTTCCACAGGGCAAGCACTATGAATGCTCCTCCTCCCCTTAACTTGCTGAAACTTGCAGTTGTGATTCACAACCTGACCAACACTGATAGATAACAAACCACTGACCTTGAGGGCGGCTTTGTATGTCAGCCTTCTTATTGCGTTGAGTCACCGCACTCCTCGTGTGTGTTATTTTAAGTAGCACATTTATCAGCCAGTACCAAACAGAGTACGTGGCCATGTGTATTTTATTAGTGGGGTTTGAGTATTAAAAAAAGAAAAATCGGAAAAAATAATCACTTTATTTAAAAAAAAAAAAAAGGGGGCTTGAAGGCTCTGACACACTTTAAAAATCTTGTTTTCAGTTACAACATAAGGAATCTATATGGATGCTAATATGTTTGCATTTGTAGCTTTTCCAGATTTTTCGCCAGCACACCGCAGTATAGCAATGTCAGAAATATACCATTCCCCATAACAGGACACATCTGTGGTGAATCTGCACAGAAGCAATTAATTTCCTTGTGGTATTTTTACACTGGGGTCTTAATGCAATTCCCCACTATACAAACAAAAAGCTTGAGACAGCTCCTGCTGCCTGATAAAAAAAAAAATCTGATTGAGAAGGGCTGTTTGGCCTAGGACTGCTACAGGCAATGACTTGTAATGAGGCATCCCAACACTAATTATGAAGCTTATTAAAGAGAATTGTTTAAGTTGTACTAGAGTGCATGCTATAATCACGTTAAGGGAGATATGCATACTGAATTGGGGTTCTTCATTTTTTTCCTTAGAGAAGTGGACCCACTACTTAATGAAGCCAATTTGGGTCTCCATTTATAGCAGCAATATCATTGTGCTTGGCAGATTGGTCAAGATGAATTTGATGGAGAGGCAGGTGAGAACCCCAGCAGCTTGGTGATAATTCACACATCATAGCCTTCACAACTAACTAACATCTGTAGGAGAGTGGGCCAAGAAACTGTCAAAAACAAATACTTTCAATCCAGAATTTTATTATTAAAATTCTCCCAATTGTTCAGTAAGGTTGAAAAAGCAATATTTCAGTGTACTGTTTCAGGAAAGGAAGAAAAAAAAAGATTAATAAAGATGTTAGGAGGCTGAACTGCTGTGAGATTTGTTTAATTATTCCCCACAGTACTGCCCCAGCAATCTGCTGACATTTAGCCCCGACCTTGCAAATCCTCAGTAAATATTAATATATCAACTCAAACAGGGACCGTTGTTTTATTGGTTCATGGAGCTCAGAGAGATTCGCCACAGCAGTGAAAAATAATGTGCAGAACTGAGGAAGAACGGCTCCTTTGATATCACCTTCTGCTGCACACATGTGCTGGGAGCATCAACAAAATGGAAATTCTGTTACTTTGCCACAGCTGTAGAGTGACACTTCAGATGCCTTTGCTTCCCTTTGTACAGCCTGCTGGAATAATCCCAAAACCACAGTGGCAAGAGATTAGAAAACACACACACGCACGCGCGCGCGCACACATACACACACACGGTGGAAGCAAGAGAGAGAGATCACATTTTATTATCTGACACAGTGGATATTTTAATAATGGTAGGCTCCCACCTTAAAACCTAATAAGCTTTGCCAAGAACAATGAACGTGCTAAAAAGAGCCAAGGAGAGCTGAGTGCAATCTACTGGAATCTGTTTACTATGATGACTTTGCTGTTTGCCTCCGTGAGTGCCACATAAACTTCTTTTTTCTCCAAACTGTTGCCCCCACTGACGGCTTCTTAATGTATTTTGTGTGCCTACAGTCCTCACAAATCCTAACAAAGCACCCCAAATTTATTTTCTCCCTTTTATTTGCTTGCCTCAAATGTAAATGTACATTATTAAAATATCTTCTCATAACTATACCTCCATTACTAATAGACGAGTGTTTGATGTGGGTCAATACTGCATCCAAAATTCTTGGGTTTAGGGGAAAGGGCTGCTGTGCAACATTTGGCATTCAGATGTATTGAGCTGCAGAGTTAATGCGTGATTAATTTTATTCATAAAAATGTTAATCACTTCATTGTGAGATCTCTTTAACATTCTGTGCACTGAACACCTTTTAACTTCTTTTTCACACAAGCTCACAAATGTATTTAATATTTTCAAACATTCTGTTATTACCAATAACACTGGTAATTAAACATACATTTAAAATGCAATAAAAAGCTGGCAAGTAACAGCACGACACCGAACACAAATGGAAGTCCGTTGCCCACTGCCTCTCCTGTGCCCCCTCCCCCTTGGCAGCAACTGACCAGTTTCTTTAATGTGCACTTGTTTGCAGAGTCCCAGAGGCATTTTTATCCCTCAAGCCTACTCCAACCCTCACTGACACAGCCAAATACCATGAAAATAATACAGCCATGTAGCAAGCTATAGATGGTTCTAAAAATACTTTTGTTCTCAGGGAGGGGAGGATCACAGTGTTGGGCACATCACGGCAGGTTGGGGGCTCTGAGGGGGTTGTTTTGGGTTGGGATGGGGTTGGGGTTTTTTTGAGACAAGCACTCAAGCTTCGTCTGAGAGTGGTGTCAGGCACTGGTGGGTGTGCCGGCTGCACTCACTGACTTCTTGTTTCCAGCTGGGCAAGGCTATTGTGAGTGTATTCAGCCAATGCACTCATGAAACTGGATAAATGGATTAGTGGATCAGAGACACCATCGGCATCTTCAAAAGGAGAACAGCAGCCTGCAAAAAGACTGACATTTGTGTACTGGGGCAGAGGGTGTGTGAATGCTCTGCCTCCTCCAAAGGGACAAGACAGTGATAAACTTTCCACACTGACCACCTCACTTTGTGCTACAATTGACCAACAAAATAAATGGATTGCTTCATTGTTTTTGAACCGTAGGCAGCACAGGGAAAGTGCTCCTTGTGCAGCAACAAAGGACAATGTATTGTGTGGGGCCAACAGCTCAAAATAAAACCTTTAATTATCTACGGGTCAGCCATAAATCTGGAATAAAAATAAATGTTACTTTTTAAACTCGCCTTTAATTCTGCACAGAGTTTATGCCGGTGCTTTCTATTCTCTCAGGAGAGGCACTACCAGGACTTGATGTGCACCCCACGTTTGCATTTTTGCATCAGCTTCACTCCCAAGGAACATGTTAGAAAACGAGTTTGGCTATCAGACACGAAGGACATCTATAATGCTAATTAAAGTAAACAAAGACAGATAAAAGATATATTTTTTTCACTTATTTTTAAAACTCTCATGCATGTATTCTCTTCACATATGCATAAAAAGAAGCCAAAACTAATATTAATAGTGGTGACGGGACTCAAGTAAATTAATTCCTTACAGAAGTACATTGTTTAGTTTTAAGAGCTCATATTTTCGAAGTCTTAAATTTTGAATACCTACTTCTATGGGGTTTTCAGTCTCCTGGTACCCAGCGATTCCTGTCCACATGGCTGGTTTTATGGGCAAGCTATGAATGGCACTGCATGGGGGCACCGCACAATGGGGAACACCAACCTCGCCAGGAGCCATTTCTGTAACTTTTCACTGGAAAACACGCCACGCAGGCCATGTTTATTACATGTTCCAGCATTTTACTTGATTTGTTGGTCCCAGGTAAATTTTACTGCTGAAACCCAGCGACTTGAAGCCTGGAATCAAGCCCCACATCGCTCTTCACCGCAGCCCCCACAGAGCCAGTGGTGGGCTCAGGCCCTGCAGGCTGTCGCCATGGCCCTTCCTGGCAGAGGGGGACCTATGGTCCTGCATGGCACAGCTCCACGGCTGCCACCCACTTCCCGTAGGCCAAAGGGACCTGCCACAGCTTTTCCGGCCGTGGTTCCCTGATCTGTGGCCGGCAGCTGGGTTTTGGGGCCAGTGGGTGGCTCCCCTCCATCCACCTGCAGGCCTACATGCAGGGCTTGGGTGCGCAGAGGTCACCAAGGTGGCAGGGGAGCCTCACCCTGGGACTGAGGCAGTGGTCTGGGGATGGGGGGCAAGGGCTGAAGCCCAAGTTCGATGCTCTCTTTCACAGGTCACTTACAACTCACTGGTCCTTTCTCTGTGCTGCTTGGGTGACTCTGTCAGCCCTGGCTATTCTTTACATCTTGCTTTTTAATTGGGGAATTGGGGAACTAAAACAGTATAAAAACAAACCAAACAAAAAATTAAACATACCACAACAGCATCGGAATGGAGCATGTGATGGAGACTCCCTTTATCGCCTTCCCTCCCCAGCCACAGCTCGGTTGCTCAGCCTCAGGGCGCACCCCGGGGCAGCCTGAGCCCCATTCCCGCCCGGGGTGCCCATCCCTCAGGGCGGGCACCGGCAGCCCGCCTCTCCTCCGGGGCCGGGCGGCCCCGGGCGGCCCTTCCCGCCCCTGCCTGACGGGCTGATGGGAACGGGGACGAGGCAGGGCCCGCAGCCCCTTCCCCGCGGCCGGCCGGCGGTGGGCGAAGGCGGGCGGCCCGAGCAGCGGGAGCCCCGCCGGGCAGAGCTAATGCCGGGCCAGCGTCGTCCCCCGCCCGCCGCCGGGTGGTTTCAGTACGAGCCTGTTTAACAGGGAGGGGGCCGATGGCCGGCCGAGGCGCAGAGCCACCGCCGCTGCCGGCCCCCGCCTCCCCGCCCCCGCCGCTCAGCGCTCTTTGTAATAGTCTCATCTACAAGGACGATTGAAACTTTATAGTGCATGATTCATAGAGCGGGGCTGGCGCTCGGAGCCGCGGCGCATATTACATTAATCAGTGTCAGGCCACTAAAACAGAGATATGAATATGAATTCTCCATATTGCAGGGGAGATAAATGCGCTTGTGAATAATTGATCGGCGCCCATGGAACAAAAAAAAAAAAAAAAAAAAAAAAAAAAAGGTTTTTTTTTTTGAAAAAGGTTGAGGAAAACATGGTTATACCATGAAAGTTAGCCGGAGATCGAACGGACCCCGGGACCAGCCTGCACGGCGCCCCCGCTCCAGCTCCGCCGGTCGCTGCTGGCGGCGGCGGCTTCGGGACCGCTCCAGTTTCAGAGACAGTGCATCAAAAACTCAACCAAAGCAGCAAGAAGAAATGACAGGAGCCGGGAACGATAACAATCGTAGGAACCAGCCAGTTTGAGTACACACACCCTAGTAATTTTCTTCTTCCCTTTCTCTGGACTTTTTTCTCTTTTTTTTTTCTTTTTTTTTTTTCTTTTTTTTTTTCCATTTTTTCTTTTTTTTTTTCACCTAGTTAAAAATAGACCTTTTTTTCAGACTAAAACAGAAAAAGAATAAAAAATGAGGCATGCATACCAATCAGCGTGTTTCATAACTATGTCTCTGTGACAAAGCCAAATCCCCGTAAAGCTGCCGTTTGCTTTTCATCTGTTCTGCCTACTGCGAATTTCTGAGTTTGCTGAACTCGAGATTATATCAACTTTTCAGCGTTCTTTCTTCACAGATTTCTGCCATTCTTCTGTTAATGCTAAGTAAATAATAACAAAAACAAGACTTTTTTACTGGGGGAGGATGGAGGATTATGCAGACGTATTAAAAAAAGTGTTTCTGGCAGCCTTTTAAATGGCACGAAAATGTACCTTGGCACTCGGTTGTCGTGTTAAAATAAGTATTACTCCTTGTGGTTCCCATTCGATTCAATGCAAATTTTCTTATTGATTTGATTTATCAGGTTCGGGTACCGTCATGATTTAAAAAAAAAAAAAAAAAAAAAGGTAAGAAGCTAGTACTTTCCAATTTACTCTTATCAGCTCGAGGCATTCCTAATTACGGCAAATCGTTTAGCTTAAGCTTCTTTATTTTTCTCCCTGCACTCTGGTATTTTCTGGTATACATCTGCTAGGGTGGATCTCAATGAAAACATGACAGAAAAACTACAAATTATTTTCCTGCCAGGGTGACGTAAACGATCATTCCTAGCATGGTTCACGTGACAAGCGAAACCTCGGGATTATGAAGCTCCCGCTCCTTCCTAAAAGCGGCGCGGGGTCTCCCGGCGGCGGGGAGCTGGTGGGGGCGTCCCGGCCGGCCCGGGCTCCGCTCCGCACCCGGGCAGCCTCCGACGGCTCCCTGCGGTAGCGCAATGACCACCTGTACAAGTCCTCTCTCTCTGAAACTTCCTGCAGGAGAAATGGCCACCTCACTGTGGCTTGCCGGGGGGGGGAAAGGCGATCACCCTGCTCCCTCAGGTTCCGAATAGGCTGAGGCAGCGGACTTCGGGGAGTGCTGGGCACTGAGGCACGCAGCCACCCCGGAGCTTTTCTGACTTAAACAACACGGCGTCTCTCAGCTGGCCTCAGGACTTCTCGGTTTTCTCTTTTTTAAGGGGAAGCCACTTGCGCTCTTGTCCAAAAACTTTGGGAGTGGCGCAAGCACGCTCCGTCCGAGCAGGCAGCCCGCAGCCCTGGGAGCTCTCCTGCAGCAGTCGGCATGCAGCTCCCAGGCCGCCCCCGCCTTTGCCAGCGGCAGGGGAGGCAGGATCCTGGTGCTTCATCCCATCCCCGACAAACGCTCGGGGCGCGGTGGGGAAAGACGGTGCTGACCCCACGGGGCTTCATTCATCGTCCCCCGCTCCTGGTAACACCCTCAGCTGGCTGGGGAGGGAAGCGTCACAATTGTTAGCGTTACTGGTGGGGGAGAGGTGGGAAATTCAAATAAGCAGACGAGGGGGAAAAAAAAAATCCAGTTCTGCAATAGAATCAGCTTTAGAGATGCTGAGGCTTCCAAAGGAGGAAAACTGCCAGCTAGCTAACTACTGGGAATTATCACTCTCGGGAGGATAATCAGAGCTATAAGTGCACTCCGGAGGATGCTGTTGGCTTTCCGGCCGAGTTAAAGGCGGGCAGCCTGCTGCTCTCCGCCCCAGCCGAGCGGAGCCGCGGGCCGGGCGCGGGGACGGCGCCGCCCGCCGCCCACAGAGGGCGCTGCGAGCCTGCCCAAAGCGCGGCCCGCGGCTCCGCTCGGGACCGCTCGGACCCGCTCGGGACCGCTCGGACCCGCTCGGGACCGCTCGGACCCGCTCGGCCCGAGGGCGGTCGAGGCGCGGGGTGCCCCTCACGGGCGGACAGGCGGGACGCGCACACACTCACTCCCTGCGCTCCCCACAGCTCAGGTCCCTGCTGAGGCTCCTGTGCCGCACAGGAGTCCCCGCTCCGCTCCCCCGGGACAGTTCGGCAGCGCTGCGCCTCGCAGCGCATCCCGGCGCGCCGCCTGGGTGCCCTCTCCAGCTGGGAGGAGCGGAGCGGGTCCGTGACGGCCGAGCTGTCGGTCCCCGGCCGCAGCGGCACCCCGGACGGGCGGGCTGCTCGAGGACGGCCGCGTCTCCCGAGAGGAATTTGGGAACCGGGGCAGCCGGTGCGGGACTGAGGCGATTTCATCTGAATTGATACGAAAGAGACAGCAACTGCATCAGGTTTACACCAACACTGACCTGACGCACCGTTAAGCTCTACAGGGTTGAAGACTTTTTTCTTTCTTTCTTTCTTTTTCTTTTTTTTAAATTTCATTTTTAAATACGTCTTCCCTCTCCTCGAAGGCTAAATAACTCTAGCTTGGTAAAAAGTGCAATGATCTCTTTTGTTGGAACAGTTAGCAGCATTTACCAACGCGAGACGCTCTGTGATTTGAGAAAATAAAAATTAAAAAAAAAAAAAACCACCGAAACAACTAAAAGCCAAAACACAAACTAATTGATGGTATGCTAGGAGCTGCAGGATGTCAAAATGAGTCTCTTTACTGAGACCCTCCTTCAGATATTACGCACAAAATCTGTTTTGCCTGACCTGTGTCTCTGCTCCATGAGAAAAACGCAAAATGTAGGAGCCCACCGCCTCCATCTCTTTGCCAACAGATCCCTAAGCCATAGTTTACAGAGGCTGCTCTTTGATTGAGATGATTCTGCAGCTAAATCAAGATCAATATTCTGATCTCCGACAAGAATTTTATTAATATTTTATTTGAAAATCTCATCTAGTTTCCGACAATTCCTAGTTTGATGTTGCTTTAGTTTGGATAGGGCGTCACCGCATTATTTCTTAATGACTTTCCCAGCTGCTTCTTTCCATTTTCCACCATCAACAACCATCTGGTATCTTATTAGCACCTCAATGCTCATTTAGTGTTCTCATTTAAAGAAAAAAAAACAAAAAAGCACTCAAAATATTACACATTTTAACGGACCGTCTTTGGAAGATTAATGCCTTTATAAAACGGTAGATCCTGTCTCTCAGTCTATTTTCAACCAGCAGATCGGAATCGTAAAACTTTCTTTTAAGATTTCTAAGATGTGCAAGAGCTGCCTTTTTTTCCTACTAAGATTGTATTTAATCTCACAGGAAAATATCTTTCACCATCATATTTCCTCTGTGTTTATTCAAAGCGCGTATCTCTACAAATATTTTTCCTAAACTATGATTTTTTAAATTTTTTTTCGTCTTGGGTGAGAATATATACCAAAGAACTAAAGCTCTCGATCCAATTTAGCAACCACTTTGGACAGCAAAGTTATACTCTAGGGAGCTGTGAGAAAACTTATTCCTTTCAGTTTTAAGAAACTATTTTGTAGGGTAAGTGGAAGTCAGGTCCATTTATGTCTGGAAAATGGATACTACAGAACACATCTGAAACACCACAACTGAAAAAAATAACTTTAATATTACTAAGGCAAGAGCCAGCTTCACTCAACTTCGTAAATTTGCATGTATGAAAAAGGAAGCTCGCATCTTGTTTTCTGCAAAATATCTTGGATTTGCTACTTAAAGTATCAGTTACCCAATGGAGGAGACTTGACTTTTGAGGAAACAAATTTTAAATGTTTGAATAGATTTGTAATATATGTATAAGATCTGTAGCAACAGAATACATACCTGAAGAGAGCTCATAATTTCATTTAGTTTATTAGACAAAAATATATGATTTAGACAAGTTTTGCTGACGTGTTATTTACAATCTGAAATCACTCTATATACAGAAAAAAGAAAACCACAAACACATGGGAAACATTTACCAAACAAATAATCCAAGAATGGTTAGAATAACACGATCTGAAATGGTACAATGAGGAAGGGGATCCATCTACAGATTTGTGTAATGCTTTTATGGATTTGCACCACCTTATTGCAAAAAGAGATTTATGGGAGTCGTTTATACCGTTTCCTTTTTTTTTTTTTTTTTTTTTTCTCCACTCTCTCTGTCCTTAATACCAGTCTCTGTAATATTTTTTTCACCAAATCATTTAATCAAGCAGAAGGGAGAGCTGTTAAAATTCTCGGTGTTCCCTCTTGCTGAGCCAAAGAGCTGCAGGGGGGGTGGGGGGGTGGGGGGGGGGGGAGGGAGGAAGAAAGAAAAAAAAAAAGACGTAATAATCTTTCAGAATAAAAGTATCTTTTTTTAAAAATTGCCAGTCTATTGCTATAGCATCTTAGTAATTGATAATCGCACAAAAATTATTGTCTCTGGTGTAATTAACACAAGATTTTTGAGATCTGTTAAGTTTTGGAAAAGTTACAGTCTGGCTATGTACAGTTGCAATTTAGTCTAAGTTTGAAAAGATTAGAGCAACTCCTGTGCTGTTCTCATTGTCTGTATGTATTACTATGGTGATGATTAGGTGTTAAAATTAGTCTTTGTTATTCAAACACTCTGTTTCACATAAGTAACATTCCTACAGTGAAAACAAACAAACAAACTCACTTGTCACGGACAGGCTGGAAGGGCGATTTTAGCGGCTGGGGTGGGGAGTCAGTTCTTGGTACATTTTCTCTTTCTAGAAGGAGACAAAAAAAAAAAAGGGAAACAAACAAAAACGAGGAAGAAAAGAATTTTTAAAAAGCGCCAAACAAAAACATGAGAACCATTTTAGAATAATAATAGTAAGAATTTGGACACTGTGCAGAGAACACTCTTCCCTCTCACCCTCCTGTTCAGATGTGTTCAGATACATGTGCATGTGTGTACAGTACTATACCTTACTTTCAGAATTTAAGTAGTCTGCAAGCTTTTCTGGACACATTTTTTACTGACATGAAATTATTGAAAGATGAGGGTCATGAAAGAGGGAAGGAAAGCTCAAACCTATATGTTTCACTTCACTCTTCCTGAATTTTCGTCTTACTTCATGGGTGTATAGGGCAAGAATGTAACAGGCCACGTGAAATATGCTTAATGTATGTGACCCACACGCTGGGTGGGGGGCCGGAAATTAACGCTAGAGTAAACTGTAGCTCCATTAAAAGCAATCAGTTACACCAGTGTGACACCATTCCTCAAGGAGAAGTTCACGTGTATGTGTTGGGGGTGGAGGCAGAGGTGGAAGCCTTATGCATTAATTACCTATGTGTTTGGGACTGGTCCTCTCTGAAGGCTTTTCGCTGCTTAGAGCTCCCAGGGTTGCTGTTAAAACAGAAGATTGTTGCTGGGCCTGGAGGTGGTGATTGTGATGAGCAGCATGGTGGTGATTTACTCCCAAAAAGGACCTCACATTTAGAAGGGAACTCTGAGTGAGGAAAGCCCCATTTGTCCAGTTGTGAAATTTGCCAATCTGGCATGTGTAGAGTCCATGGCTAGGGAGAAAAGCAGGGTGCTGAATCTGAGGAGAAGTGTGGTTAACCTGGGGAGGAGGGGGAGGAGGAGGAGAAGATTTCAGGGCACCATCAGGACTGGTTGCCGTCTCTGCCAAAGACCAAATCTTGGGTTTGCTGTGAGATGGCATCTGTAAATTGTTCTGTCCCCCAGGACTGAGGATTCTCGTGCTGTTGTCAGAGGCCTCCTTCACCATGGCCAGTGCGTCTTTAGGTTTCAGCCCTTCAGACCCTGACAGCGCCAGATCCTTCTCCTTTTCCAAGTGATCCTCTTCACTGCTTTGTCTCAGGAGCTCGGGCTTCTCCTCCTCTTCCTCGTTGCTCTGCTCCTCATCATTCTCATCGATTTTATCTATATCGATGCTCTCCAGGTCAATTTCCTCATCATCTTCAGTCTTCTCGGGGTCCCCCTCATTGTCACTCCCGAAGAGGTTTGCATCTTCTTGGTCCTTACTCCTGGAGCCCCAGGTCACCTTGTTCTCCTTCTTGAGCCGCCGGCGGGCGTTGGCGAACCAGGTGGAGACCTGGGTGAGGGTCATCTTGGTGATGATGGCCAGCATGATCTTCTCGCCCTTGGTGGGGTAGGGGTTCTTGCGGTGCTCGTTGAGCCAGGCCTTGAGGGTGCTGGTGCTCTCCCGGGTGGCATTTTTGGGCCGCCCCGGGTCCCCGTATTGGAACTGTCCGTATGGATAATAGCCGGGGGCAGTGTGGGCAGCAAAGGTAGCAGGGTGGACACCCGGATTATCTTTCAACTCGTACTGGGAGCCCTGCAACACATTCAGACAAGCGGAGAGGAAAAAGCACATCAATTATCTCGTTAGCGTCTCTAACAGACCTGAATAGGCTACTCCGGGAGCCGGAATACGCCTTTCAGCGGTGCAAAGGGTCTTCACAGCCAAATTCGGCCCTGCCCGCTCCAGGCTCTTCACATTTAGATTACACAGAGAGGTGTTCCCAAAATGATTACCCCTTCTTGCAGGGAAAGGAAAGAGAGGTGCTAAGCGGGGCTCTGACATACATTATAAGTATTTTCTCCTCAAACCAAACCAAACGATGGAAACCGCAGCAACTTCGCCTCGGCGAAACAATTCACTGTGCCCTTGAAATTGTCAGGCACATAGAACAGGTACTGCACCGCAGTTACAAACTAATGCCCGCGCACAGCGCCGCATTTTTCTGCGAAGTATCCAGGAGGATGCTAGAAATGCATGCAGAGCATTCTTTATTTTCGCTCCTTAGTGAAACGAGACTGGGAAGATGAATGCACAACTTCAGTACGAAGAAACTTATAATGCGAAAGGTTTTCCACACACATGCCAACACCACCATCCCCGCTCCCCAAATCATACACCAAGATTCTGGAGTAAAACATTAACTTCTAACTGTTAGAAAAGCCTTTAAACTCTGGAATGAAAACTGATCCACGCACTGTAGAATATGGATATGTAGACACTTTATCTCATAAGTTTTACTTTGATCTGGCCAGAGCAAACACAAGTTGTTTACAAGCGTTTAGAGACGGTGATTTATTTGCAATCAATATTCTTTTTATCATCAGTAGTAAAACACAGCAAGTCAAATTATCCCATCAGGTGTTTGGTAAATAACATTTTATCTTTCTAAGAACCTCATTAGGCCTCATTATTACCGCAAATTGTCCAGATATTAGCCTAATATTTGAGGCTTTGATTTACAAATGTTTAGAAATTTAGAATTTATTTCAAAATATTACCGTCATGGTTAATCACTGTAACAAAATACCAGAATACTTTGCGAGTAGGAACAAGAACTGTTCCAAAATAACTAACGTTTCAAGCAGTTTTCTATCTTTATTTCTTCTATTACGGGCTCGCTTTTTTTTTTTTTTTTTTTTTGCCTAGTCCAGAAATACATTCTTCATATTACCATGTCATAATTTATGTCAGCTTTAGAAATGGACCTCTTCAATAATGTTTCCGAAGAAACTAATTTAACTTTGTCAAACAGTTGAGAAGGATCATGTATTTTAATTTCAGAGACACCGCTTATACACAAAGAGTAGTACGATGTAATTTTTGTAATGTGTTACAGAGTAGGCTTTCTACACTCCCTTTATTCTGCTGTCTTTTGTTATTGTTGCTGAAATGATATTTTTTGTGTAAACTCTGTTGGGAATTCTTTTGAAGAAGCCACTTGTAAATCACTCATTGCTTCTGTCTTAACTTTTACTGCATTTTCAAAATCAAGGTTAGAAAAACAAAGTAGGAAATGCACGCTGTTAAGAGTGACTTTATAGGAAATGTTACAAAAATGATGTTTTCAGATGCTGTCCCTTGTTCAACAGCGTATTTTCTTATTTGCCCACATATATGTGTTAAAATCCCTAACAAGTAATGCATTGCATGCATTCAGTTATAAATATTCACACTTTAATGTGTCAGGGGAAGAGAAAAGAGGAACATTTAGAAAATGAAGTGGAACCTATGCGTAGCGCCGCCGAGAATTTTGGTGATACCAGCAACGAAAGCGTTTCGTTTTCGAAACGACACCATATATAAAAACAGTCAGGATTTTTTTTTTTTTTTTTTTACTGTTTTACTTTCTAACTATCACATTCTTAAGAAAATGAGAAATTAATCCCTAGGACAGTCTGGGTGGCGACAATTTCTCTTAGATTTAACGCCGATAAGCGTTTCTGCCTCGATGCGTGTAATGGGATGTAGATGCCCTCTTTCACTTCATGCAAATCCCATCTATGATACCCGCCATAATCAGAGTATGAAAAGTTCAAGGAACAGAACGGGACATTTTCAAGGCTTGAGGAAAATGCCTTGAAATAAACGCGCGCCCCAGGTACCGACACTTTGGCCTTTCAGACGGAACTTGTTTATAGCTCAGCGGCAAAGAAAAGTACCAAGCAGAAAGAGGAGCGCGCCGGAAAGCCCGGTGAAACAGCAGGTCCGACAATATCACCCGTCAACAGCAACACCAATAACAACAAAGAAAGAAAAGAAAACAAAAAATAGCCGAGTTGCTAGGGAAAGCCGACAATACGGAGTCAGGAGCCCTGCTTAGCGGCTCCACTGCCAAGAAAAACTCGGAGGAGTTTTGCCCGGCTGGAACGACGAGGAGGATGGGGAGCTTCGCGTGCAGACGGAGCCCGCGACCCCCAGCCCCTCTCTCCCCCGCAGACCCGTCGACAGCCACGCTTCCCGCTCCACGGCGGACCCCTCGCCGGGCGTGAGCAGCCGCGGCAGCCGCCCCGCCGCCCCCCGCGCTGGGCTCCGCAGCCTCCGCCCGCCCCCGGCTCCCCCGGCCTCCGCGGCCGCTCTCGGCGGGCCCGGGCAAGCGCGGGGGGCAGCGCGGTGCTCACTCACCATTTGGGAGAAGAGGCCGAGGTCGGCGGTGTAGGGCAGGAAGGCGCTGTAGTTGGGGGCGCTGTAGGGGCTGGCGTACATGCCCAGCACCGAGGTGACAGCGGCCGAGCCGCTGCCCAGCTCGGCGCCCGCGGGCCGGCCCGAGGCGGCGGCGGCGGCGGCGGCGGCTGCGGCGGCGGCGGCCAGCACCCCGGGCCGGTCGCTCCCGTACACCGCCTGGCTGGCGCTGAGATACTGCGGGTAGCCCAGCTGGGGGAAGGACATCTCCGGGGCGCGGGCACGGAGGCGGCGGCAGCAGCACTGGCGGCAGCAGCAGAAGCGGCAGAGATATAAAAAAAAAAGGAGGAGGGGGAAAGGGGGGGGGAAGGAATTATACAAAAAAAAAAAAAAAAAAAAAAAAAAAGAAAGGGGGAGGAGGGAGCCTGCTGAAGAGCCGGGGAGGGGAGCGGAACAAACCCGGGCTTCTCTGGATCTCTCTCTCTTTCTTTTTTTCCTCCCCCCTCCCCTCTTTACTGGAGTCAGGCAGGGCGAGAGAAAAGAAATCGAGCAGATAATTTTCTTTTTCGTTCTGATTTCTTTCTGTCAGATATATATTGCACCCTAGGTATGGAGGAGGAGGAGGAGGAGTGTGGCAGGATTCAGTGGGGTGTCTTTCCTCAAATCTCGGCTCTTCTGTGCTCCTAAATCCCTTAGATGTGATCTGATCAACAATTGAGCTCCAACTGATGTGTCTGCCCTTAGGTCCTAGGCTGATCTTTCAGATACAATTTGAAGTTGATGTTTTGATTGGCACCCACTTGAGCTGGAAGCGCCGCCCCGCGCCCCCCGCCCGCCCCGCCGCCCCCCTCGGCGCAGCACGTGGTGCGCAGCCCAGCCCGGGCCGCTCGGCTCGGAGCTGCGTGTGCGTGTGTGTGTGTGCGTGTGTCCGCGCAGCTGCTCTGCTCTGCTCCCAGTGTATTTAATGTTTAGCAATGGGCTCCTTTCAGAAAAGCCCCCACTGCTGTATGACAACCTGTCTACACGATTTTACAGCTGTCCAACATTGGGGTTTTGCTGTTTCGCAGCCTTAGTGTGTCCCCTTTTAACAAAAACAACTGTGTTGCTGGGTTTTTTTCCACCTTTAACATTGAGTCCCCCTTGTCGTCGTTGGATTCAGAAACAAACGAGAGTGGCCGTGAGAGGAAAAGGGGGCTTTGCAGCCAGGCGACTTGTAACAATTTACCACTACAAAAAGGGAAAAAAAAAAAAAAAAAAAAAAAAAAAAAAAAAAAAAAAAAAAAAAGAAAGAAAGGCGGATAAATAAATAAATAAATGCGATCTCTCTACAGCAACCCACAAACGCCACTCATACCTGAACACATATGCACAACTTTGCTGAAAGTCAAAAGGCTCCTAGTAGTACTTCCCAGAAGAATCTTTAGCTTAAAAAAAAAAAAAAAAAAAAAAAAAAAAAAGGACCCGCAGCGATGCGATCCTCCTCGCCGCCCTTTCTCCTCCTTATGCCCTGCCGAGGGATTGACACTCAGGGACAATTTCATAGGCATTGCGACAGTTCTCGGAATACTGGAAATACATAATCCCGCAAATCAACAACCTCGACATGTATGCCGAGGGGCACAGAGGACCCTCAAGCCCTCGCCCTCGAGCGAGGGTGGGGGTTAGGGGGAAATCGAGTGTCTTGTAGGTTGTCAAAACTTCCATCTTTCCTTTTCAGTGGAGACCGAAGGAAACCCATAGGGGGGGAAACAGAGGGAGAGGGAAGGGGGGAGGGACACAGGGGACACACACACACGAAAGGACCAAAATGAGCTCTTGCCATTATGATCATTAACAATAATGATTAGAGGCGGGGATTTTTTCCTCTCTTCTTCTCCTTTTCCCCTCGGAGAGGGGTGGAAGGTGCAGCGGGAGACAAAGGACTCCTCTGCGAGGGACCCGGCCGCCTTAAGGGAGGCGGGCTGTCACCGCTGTGCCCTGCCTGCGGTGTCGTCCAGTTCCCCGACGTGGCTGGGCTCTCCCGAACCGTGTTGGGACCGAGAGAGCATCGCACCGCCCGGGCGGCACCGCAAACTTTCCCTTTCCTACCGCTGCCGGGGCCCTCCCAGCTCCTCCGCTGTGGAAAACGAGGAGGGAGGGGGCGGCGGGCCGAGGACTGGGCGTTTCTTGCCCCGACCTTCCCAGCCCCGGTGGGACTGCCGGGGGCCGCTCTGCCCCACGAGTCCAGCGCGCAGCCCGCCCGGGGCTGGGCTGCCGCTCCTGAGCTGCGGGCCGAGCCGGGCCGGGCCGGGCCGAGCCGGGCCGGGCCGGGCGCTGCCGTCCCTTTGGCCGGCCTCGGCGGAGCGGCCCCGCGGAGTGGCAGCCCCCGGCTCAGCCCTCGCCGCCGCGGTCCCCGCAGCCCGGGAGCTCCGTCTTTGTGCTGAAGGGGCGGCCGAGCTCTTCCTTAGGGGACGGCGCGGCGCGGAGTGGCCGCAGACGCAGAGGCCCGCGGCTTTTCGGGATGCAAGTGTTTGGCAGAGGGGGAAGCGTGGGGGAGAGGGGGAAGGGAAGAAGAAGGAGGAGTGGGGGGACGACGGGTGTCTCCCTCCTTTTCCCGAGCCCAGAGACAGAGCCAGCCCTAAGGTTCGGGCCGCTCCGCGGGGCTTCGCGCCCCCTCTCCCAGCTTGCTGAGCCCGGATCCCGCCGGGAACTGGCCGCGCGGGAGCGGAGGGAGATGCCTCCCCTCCTGCCAACGCCCCCGCGGGATGTCTCCAACCCCGGCCAGCCCTTTCCTCCCCGTGCTCCAGGGAACCGCTCCGTCTCACGGTGTTGATTAAACTTCCTTCCCCATCAGCTGGAAATAGCGAACTTTCCCCTTCCTATGTCTGACAGGGAGAGCAGTACCTCCCCCGCACCGCTCCAAAATCTCACCCTCAAAGCAGGAGAGCGACCCTCAGACAAAAATGCACCGCCGTAACAGAGCTGAGTGGGACCTGAAATTTGCAGCCTTATTTTGCGAATGGAAGTGTCACGTTACAAGGGCTTCAGGTAAATAAAGGTGGGATAAGGCACCGACGCTGCCGAAATCTTCTTAGCTCTTTAGATCTGTGTGGAATGTGTATCCAGAAAAGGTTTCCCCTTGGAGGCTTAAGAAATGTGAGTCATCCCCTCCCCCACCCGCTCTCATCCTTCTCGGATCGGTTTAGGGGAGAGAAGAAAAAAAAAAAAAAAAAAAGGGGGAAAGAAAAAGGAAAAAAGCCTCCTTTGCTTTTTCCATCAGTCCATCATCTTTTTGGGGCGAACTCTACTATCTTTACCTTAAGTAGAAATAGACCAAATAACTAGAAATTGCAGGTTACCTGTAACTGTGGTTTCGGAAGGAACAAAAAGAAGGGAGAGAAGAAAAACAAAACAACAACAAACGTAAATTGGAAGGAAAAGAAAGTAGGAAGGAAAAAACCGCCAAGGAGAGGGAAAAGTTAGAAGACTGGTAGAAAGCTTTGTTCCTCATCTGCAAAGTTCCTTGCGCAAAGATGAGCAGGGTCCTGCGAATGCCATTAATTATGCACAATTCTGATCAGAAAATGCTAATCCCCACGCGATTCCTGCTCCTGTACAGGACATTGCCCATTTTTTTTTTTTTTCTGACGGTTTATTAAGTCACTTTAGCAGGCAACCTTTCAAAGCCCTTTTTAATTTTTTCCCCCTTGTGCAAGTAAGCTGGGACCAGAGCTGCTACACTAAGCTACTTAGCTTGAAAATCAGTTTAGTGAAGGTCTGGGAGATTCTGGGTTTATTTCCTCCCATACAAGACCTATAGCAGGAGCTTAATAACAAAAGTGCGAAAAGAACGAAACTGTACGGAAAATTACAAACATCAGCAGCAGCTGCCCGGAGCGCTAGGAAAATCTTTCCCTAAACCCAGGACCTAAACAGCCCAAAAGGTTGGTGTGATCAACCCTTCCTAGTCATAAATTAGATTCAAATTGTTTATAGGTGGAATAAAATACAGATTAAAAAAAAAAAGTTTTAATCATAATTCAAAAAAACCCTCTCCTCCTTTTACTTTTTTTTCCTCATTTTTTTTCCTCTGAGAACTGTGTTGCAGTTGCTTGAACGCCTCCTTAACTTTCTGCAAGACCTAACAAAAAGGAGTGCGGTGCCAACTCATTAGCCGAACAGCGTTTTAAAAGACGATAAACAGTCACGTAGCAAAAAAGGATTTGAGCTGAGAGTGAAAAGTAGTCACCTCCCCGTCGGAGACGGATGCACATCAGAAATCAGGCGGGAGAGAAATACCTAACAGCGCTGGGCATAATGTGATTATACCTAAGGTAATCGCTTAAAATAAATTGTATACTGTTTAAGGTAAATCGACCTAAATGGCCACGCTCATCTAATTCAAAGATCGTTGGGCAGATAAACTTCTTAAGGAGCCTTTCTTGAGGAGGAGTTTGCTAGGACAGTGTGATCCTTCCAGTTTCTTAAGGCGATGCATCCAGTGCCAAGAGATTTTCTCTTTATTATTAACAAATCAGTTTAGATAGGGGTCCGATAAGAAATGCAAATCCAGACATAGGGGTCGCTGCTTGGCCGAATTTTAACTGAAGGCTGATTCTGCGGGAATTGACTACAGGGTACGTTTGCGAGGAGGCTGTGTGAAGCTTTTACACTGACTCTACTGAAAAATGAAGTCAGTGATTTTGATCTGCTCCAGATGTCCTAAGAGTGGATATTGCAGTGCTGGGAATCCGCACCAAATATCTGAGGGCAATGATGGTAATCAGCGCAACCCATCAGCCAGGGGGGACTGGCAATTGTGATAACCTGCTGCAAATGCGCAGGGCTGGAGATGGCAGTGATAAACCGCTGAAAATATCTTCAAATGGAGATGACAGAGATGTTGAAAGGAGACACCTAACTATGGAGAGAATAGGATACTAAGCAGAGCACAATCTGAGAGTGCAGTTCAGATACTTACTAGTCTACGGTTCACCCGTGTAATTTCCACAGTGATACACGCGTTTGGGCGCCGTCTCTGCGGGCAGATACACGAGCATATGGCCCCGTTGGTAAAACTCGGGGTTTATGCGGTGTTGATAATCAGATCTACCAAAAGAAAGGGAGGTTTAGTCTCTCAAGCGCCTTGTTTGTGGCTTGGGGATAAAAGTTTTCATTTAATTCTCTAACTGCTCTGAAACATCCTGGTAACGATTTCTTTTGCAAATCCTCTTTTCATTTTCAGATCTCACCGGTAATAGACGAAGAAATTTAAGATGATCTTTTCAGTTAATAGTCTGTTTCAATTTTCTTTCCTGTGGAAAGTGCGGGGAGGGGCGGGGGAGGGGGGGGGAGGAGGTGTGCAAAAAAAATTAGATTATCCTTATGTTGCTAATTTTCTGACTGTTCCCAGCAGGTAGTTTCACTGTCTTTTTTTTTTTTTTTTTTTTTTTTTTTTTTTTTTTTTTTTTTTTTTCCCCTACCTGTCCTTTTATTAATGTGTAAGTTTAAAATAACTCTACCATGTTAAGTATTAATCCTATATATTTTAATGATACATCTGTGCAGGACAGAATCCATTAATTTAATATATCTCTCCTAGATTCTAATTATGCACCGACTGCCGACTATTTGGATCAGCTGACTGAGTTTTCATTAAGTGTATTACGTCTGATTTAGCATGGGACCGTGTTCCATTTGAAGACGTTTACTTTTTTAGGGGTGCCGGCAGGGCGGGGGTGGCTCGGCAGGAGCGTGGCAGGGGTCTCCTCGCACTGGCCGCCCGCTGCCAGGCCCTGTCGCCGCCGTGTGACCGTCCTGAGCGCCTCTCATCAGCCCTGATTTATGAGCCTTGTTAAACACTCATTATTACTTTGCACCTTTTTTCCAGCAGGGTCTGGGAAACAACCCCACTTTGTGACAACAGGGCATGTGACAAACAATTATAGGCGGAGAGGTGATGTAGCTCTGGAGCACCAGACTCCCCTCTCCTCCCCTTCATGCCCAACCAGAGGAATACTTCTGCTAAAAAGAGGGTAAAGGGGAAGGAAGGAAGGAAGGAAGGAAGGAAGGAAGGAAGGAAGGAAGGAAGGAAGGAAGGAAGGAAGGAAGGAAGGAAGGAAGGAAGGAAGGAAGGAAGGAAGGAAGGAAGGAAGGAAGGAAGGAAGGAAGGAAGGAAGGAAGGAAGGAAGGAAGGAAGGAAGGAAGGAAGGAAGGAAGGAAGGAAGGAAGGAAGGAAGGAAGGAAGGAAGGAAGGAAGGAAGGAAGGAAGGAAGGAAGGAAGGAAGGAAGGAAGGATATTTTTAAAAATCTCACTCTATTTTTGCCAATTTAATTCACAGTAACATCAGCCTGTAGACCTCTGTGTGTGTAAATGAATGGTTTGGTTTGTCTAAATAAACACAAACTTGGAATCAGGGATACCTGATAAATTCCCTAGATGTGAATATGTACACATCTTCAGTGCATACAGGCAGTACAGGGTGAAATCCAAGCCTGAGCAGCTGCAGCATTTGACTGTACTCAAGGTAGCAGTAGTAAGGTGTTTACAAAGATTATTTTATTCAGAGAGAGATAGAGCATGCACTTTCAAAGTGAAAAATATAACTTTTAAAAAAATTAAACTAAGAGAGATTGACTTTCCCCCCCAGTATTCTGGTGGTGACTTTTTATTAATCCTTTATCAGTTGACCTCAGGTAAACTTACATTTGTTTGTGATAGCAACATGAATTCACAGATGTTCTCTTCCTTTGCGCTTTTGCAAATGAGTTATTAGAGTTATGCACACAGGCCTATATGAACAAGGATTAAAATCTATGGAATGTATCATCTGCCTCTCTCTCTTTCTCTCTCTGTCCGTCTATCTACCTATCTATGAATATTTTATGGGTCTGAACTTAATTAACAAAATAATTTCCATTTTGTCTCCAAAATGATCAACAGCAATTATGTGAGTTTTTTAAGGTTTATAATTTTATGTCACCAGACTGTTGCTTGGGGGCAGAGGCACAATTGCTGTGCCAGCTGCAGTTGTATTTATTTGGTTTTTTCCTGTCTTGTTCCTGTAGGGCTGCATTATGCAGTTTTTAATTAGTTTGTGTTTGTATTTCACCCGTCCCAAATCAATGCCATCCTGGAGCAATGCAATGTAAATTCCTGCAGTACAGGTGTAGCTGCTAGCTCTGGAACACTAGGAAACTCATGTCTTACAAATGAAAGCAGTGAATGCCATTCAGCCAAACTGTCAGCTTTAAACAGCCAAGAGGAAAGAGATCAAAGCAGAGAGCAGGAACTTCTACTCTCCAGATTAGTCTTTATGGCTTGAACGCCTAATGCTATTAAAGGGAACCAGGACATATAGCACATCGTTGGCTACAAAGTTACTTCTAATTTTGCTAAAGTCCTGCCTTATTCTGGCCAATGTAAGCCTTCAGAGCATTTCAAGATGCACTGTTTCCTTCGAGGCCTAGTAGCTACTCATAGGAAATTATGCAGAACTAATACCTTCAGAGACACATTTCTGTTTGTGCACATATTTATATAACTTATCGCCTTTTGAAAGATAATTTTGATTTCCTCCTAGGTTCCACAAAGTCTTTTAATAGAACTTGCAGCTATAAAACCTGAAATTCTAGTATCTCCAGACATGAAAAGTCCCTTTATGTTGTGTTCGGTGTCTCTTCTTTCTTGAAATGACCTCTGTACGGTGGTGTATAAATCTATTATTCCAGTCACTGGGGAATTCTTTTAAAGCTCTTTTTTTTTTTTTTTTTTCTCCCCAGGAATAGGAGATCGTTCATCTTTAACTAGGCCACATAGAAATTATGATTCAACAGCAGTGTATATTTAATTAGAGTAATCTCACTTGAATTTAATTACCTAATGAATTATTTGTTTAAAAGGTAAAAAGGCTTGTTTGCCAAGTACAGTGCAACCCACTGATAAGAACTTCCGTTATAAGAACATTAATATTAAAAAACAAAACAAAACAAAACAAAAAAAACCCCGCAATATTTTATGGTTTTTATATTTTAACTCTTTGCTTCTCCCAGCCGTCGGTGGGGACGCCGAGCCTGCTACGATCAGGGCTCTCTTCGACTCCCGGTGGGAAACCTTCCACAGCCCACAGCCGCCGCGCGTAAGGAGCGCACCTCCCCCGCCGCGCAGGAGGGCGTGGGTGCGGGCGGTGGGGCCACGGAGACACAGGACACGGACGCCTTTGCCGGCTGAATTTCGAGGCGAGAAGCCGGCGCCATTCGGCAAGGGGAGGTGAGGCCGCCCGGCTGCACTCGGTGGAGGGGCTGCGCCAAGCTCCGCACCCCGCGCATCCCCGGGCAGCGGCCGGGATCGGAGCTACGACCCAGGGCTGCTGTCCCTTCCTCTCCGTGCCGTGGTTGGAAGACGTCTTGTCCAGGAACAGGAAGATGTCAGAGCGGGGAGTGACAAGCTACAAAACAGTCATCTATTTTTTTTTTCCTCTTTCCTTTTCCCCCTAGTCTTATGGTCAGTGCAACTAATCACAGTCCTTTGATTATTTATGCTTCTTCAGCAGTGGCAACAAAAACTGGCTAGCCTCTGCCCTTGACCTTTCTCCTGGGTTCCCAAGTTTTCCAGCTACTTGTATTGTTAGTTTCCAAAATAGAACATATACGGTGCTGAACTGCAGCACTTGTCGGAAGATTCGTCTGAAAGCACCACAACAACTCGGGCATAAGTCGACCCAGAAAAAAAAAATTAGACAATTTTAAAAAACTTATTCAATAATGGGAAGCTCTCCTCGATGCATTCTACTTACCTGATGCAGAGAAACTAGGTAAAAAAAAAGTTGGTTGGTTGGTTCTTTTGCTTCTGCACTGGGCATCATCTCTATGGTTTGACACTGGGTCCTCTCGAAGGTGTCACTGGGCTGCTACGTGTCGCTTGGACCCAGAACTTTCGGTCTGTCCTTCCCTCTTCCCTGAACAAAACGAGGCCATCGGCAGGGTCTGAACCAGAGTGCCAGGAGCAGCAAGGGTTCGGGCCGACGTCTCCTTCTCTTGCTGCCCCAGCAGTGATGCTCTGGCACCTTGCAGGAAGACGAATCTCTGTTAGATTAGAGAACGGACGTTAAAAGATATCTCTGGAGGTGGGGAAGGTGGCCTGGGGATGCCAGACATGAAAGAGGTATTTCTCCCTTCTTACCTTCTTTTGATAGGTAAGAATCTACCAAGCATTTCTGCTTGAGAAACACCAGCAAGAGGGAAAGGGGAGCGTATGTGTACTCAAACCTTGGGCAGGGAGGGTAAAGTTAGGTGCAAGCTAAAAACAAAGCCTGGGCAATGTTGAGGCACCATTTCGAGACACAGCCGTGCTTGGGAGTCCCTGATGGGTGGCACTGAAGCTGCCACTCGTGCAGTCCTGCAGTGAAGGACCACTCCTTAGCCCGTGGGCGCAGACGTACCCCACACCCAGGGGCAGAACAAGTGCCCACGGATCAAAACATCAAACCCGTCTGCTCGGCCGGGAATTCCCTCCCGATGCCCCTTGGCAGGGCGTGACCAGGTGGGAGGCAGCCCGGCGGTGGCCGGGCGAAGGCGGCGAGGGCAGAGCGCGGCCCCCGACCCTGCGCGGCTCCGGCGCACCTCCCGCCCCGCAGCGCCCTCGCCCCGCTCCTGCGCCCTTTTTGTCGCCGGCGTCTGAAAACGAGGATGTTTTCCAGGTTTTCCAGAGCTGCCTGCCCTGCTGCAGGCATACCTGCTCAAACCCTCAGTCAGTCGCTGAGCAGTTTGAGCCGTGCGAAACTGATTCCCTAGCGGTTCAGGGAAGCGAGGAAGGCCCTCTCGGCCTGGGGGGGTCAAAGAGCGGTGGTCTGTGGATATGCTGAACATCAGGCAGGAAAGGAGTGGTGAGAACGAGCCTCAGCCTCTGCCATTCCCTGTCTTCTCCATTTAAGACAGGGATCCTTATTTTATTCACGAGTTTTGGTGAAGTAAAGCAGTTTTACATGTGGGTTGCGCTAGCTGCCGGTGCTGTGGCAGCAGTGGGGCTTACCAGCTCACCAGCACCTCAGCTCCTACTTCAGGGTGCCAGAAATGTTTGAGTCTGATGACATTTTGCACTTTCAGATAAATATGCCAAGTCCTGAACCCAAGAGTAGCCTCGGGTCTGTTGTAGTTAAAATAGATATTGACTTCAGAAAACCTAGAACATCATGATTATATTAAAAAAGTCTAATATATTCAAAGCAGATCGTGGTCATTTTCAGATCTTAGAGCAAAATTATCACAACATTTCACTGTTTATAGTCACATAAATATGTTGGTCTCTGCTACTGTGTGTCATTTGCACACACTGTTATTAGAATCAACTGGCACCCTCACCGAAATGTTTATAATGACTTTAAGATATTATGGGAGTTATAGATCTGCAGGCCTGGCATTTTAATTCTTGAGGATTTATGCTTTTCCTAAAGTTACAAGCGCAGTTGCCACAGCACAGCTACATAATGTAGTTTATTCCATTATTTTTTTATAAACAAATACACATGCTATCAGTTCATATTTGTCTGTGTGCTTTTATTCTTACCCTCTGGAGCATCTGTGTATTTTTACTGTATTTTTACTGATAAACTACAACTGTGTAATTTCTATCATGTAGTTATGGTAGGAAAAACTATTAAATAAATCTTAGACTAGAACTTACTGAATTAAAATTCCTCACCAAAGCTTCTCAGATTCTTTTTAATATTCTATAAACAGAGTAATTTACAATGTCATTCTATCTCTTCTATAGCTTTCTTCTAACACTGCAGCACTACTAGCAGTTGGTGTATTTTCTGTCTTTGGTTTCTTTTTCCTTAGATGTATAGTCACTCTTTTTGCTATTATAATTGATTTATGTATCCATTGATGTGTGCTGCATTTTAATGATGACTCTTTGTTTTATCCAATAATACTTTTCAATAAGATTGTCTGGATTGCATTTTAAGGACAGGTGTAAACTGATGCTTAGAGTTTTAACGCCCACTGTTGACCCGGGCATGATTTTTGGTTGGGAACAGATTTGCACTTAAATAACACTGTACATTTTTATGCATTTTCACACTTACCTACATTTTTTTACTTTACAGTAGGCTTACTAAAATGTAATTACCTTTCCCCTTTCGCTTCTTTCCTCTACATTAATATGCCAAATTCTCTGAGGCCCATATCTTTTGTATTTTTTTTTCTAACAACTCCAGATTATATTTGAATGGCAGGGCAGTTTGAGCTTGACCTGTATCAAACAGCGCTGGTCCACTGAAAGCATTGCAACAGGATAACAATGAGAGCAGAAGTAAAGTGGACTTAATAAAACAATATTAATGAAGTGAAAATACATCCATTAAACACCTTATTGTAAGAAAATCCTTAATATGTGGTTCTTAAACAATTATTGACTAGTGGGCTAATAATATGACTTTTTTTGACAACAAAGTTAATCATATCCTTTGCTGAATTATTGGTGTAGATACTGTAAGAAACAGAAAATTATTTTTTTTAAAGTTTGGGATCTTGTGGTAGTTAAATCACCCCAGCAATGTGTAGAACTTGGTGTGCAATCATGAGCTGCACCACTGTACTCTAGAAATTAGCACTGAGTTTATTTTATTGATTCACTGCAGGTTTTTCTCCTCAAAACTGCTGTTCCCCATCCCATATGTTTCATTTTACTTGTCCATGGTAGTTCCCTGTCAAAGGTGGCAATTTTGGGGGTTTTTGCCTGGGCTTGAGAACATTCAAATAATAATGATAATATCACATCCACTGTTAATTTTTCATGTATAACTATACTGCTTCAATTTACAAGACATTTTATGCAATATGTGTATTCTACTGTTTCCTCATATGTTTTGCATTGGTCACAGACAAGATAAATTTTAGAAGACTAAGTCATGATGTTCAGAGACATTATTAAGAACAGTGAGGAATTATGAGCATTCATAAACACAACAGGCCCGAATTAAGACCTTCAGTTCAGCAGCGGGAAGTCTTTTGGGATTGATTACTACATGCAAAGAGAAAACATGCAAGGAACTACTTATTCAGTATACTCTGTACCCTCAAGTTAAAGAGACTACCAGTTGAGTAAAATATCTGTTAGCTCGGGTGTAGATAGTGGAATCGGAAGTATTTTTATTGTGTTCACCTATATCTATAAGCTTAAATATTTAACACCTGGGTGCTTTTTTTATGTCACAGGATACTCAAAGACAGATACTAATTCAAGTAGATGTTTTGAAGGCCAGGAAATTAATAGGTCATATCCTGCAGAGGTGGGCTGATAATGGACAAGGAAATGCCCATTTTCTGTTTCACCTTTTATTTATTGCCTCAGCTTTTCCATGAGGGTCACAGAATTAGGCAACAACACGATCATTCAGTATTTCACAGGAGGTTTTGATCTCTCTCTCACCTTGTCTCAGGCCAACAAGCATTTGCAGTAGCTCATACTGTGCTGGCATCGCTGCTGTAATTGCACTAACCCAGAACAGTGTTGCCATAAACATTTCTATGCTAAGCTTAATAATTCTAATGCTTCATGGAAGCAGTCTTGATGCAGTTGCATTGATGTAGTAGATGCTGCCAGCGTAACTCACAATAATCTTGCAATCCGTACAAAGCCTGCTCCCTGCAATTTTCTTCTACTTCACATTATTTACTTGGTCTAAACTATTTGCTGTTTCACAGAGTGATAAATACCAGTTCATTTATTTCAAATAAAATAATCTCTTCAGGTATTGATTGGTGCTCTGACTAATCCTCACTTCATGATTCCATCTTGGGACCTGTTGGGAAGTTTCCCCATAATGCAGTGCTAGTCCACAGCTGAGCCAAATTCTGTGTTAATATAACAGATTTTCAACTACACAGAGGTTTGCTGCAAATTTTTTACATTATTGCAAGTTTACACACTCTTTTAAACTAAGATAAGGTCTACAGGCATTAAAAATTACTTGTTTAGCAGAAGCTGGAGTACTTGATGGAAAGAAGCTGTGGTCAAGAACCTTTTCAATTTTACTTTTTTTTTTTTTGGCTTGTTTTCTTTTGCTGTGAGGTTTTGTGACTGAGGAACAGCCCTTGGAGTCCTGGGAACAGAGCAGCCAAATCATTCTCATTCAGTAAGACACAGAAACAGCAGAATAGCCCTTCTTGGGGGAAGAAAAAACTCCATGTTGAGAAGGCTGTTGGACTTCTGTGCCTCCACTGAACAGCAAAGCTGCTAATAATGTCAATGTGTTGACATATAAAAGTTGGATCCTACTAGTTAATTTCTTTAGGGTACTAGGCTTTCTTTCCAACCTCAGTGTAATTTATTTTTCATCATTCTTTTTTAGGTCTTCTCACCTTGTTTCTTACCTTTGCCCATTGATTGCCACAATTTTTCTTTTGTCTCCATATTCCATGTTTGTAATTGTCCATCTTTCCCGACTCAGTCATGTCAGCTCCACGTTTGATCCCATGGTAAAACCACTCTTGCTCTTTCAGTTGTTTTTACTGAAAACAACATCCTTATGTTCTTGATGTTTATCTGTACTTCGTAGTCGAAAAAGATTTCAGAGAAGGGATTGACTTTCTGCATGTTCATATAATGCCTACTCCATCTGAGACCTTAAAGCCTAAGCAATAATTAATAAATAAAATTCATCCATTTTCCACTGATGTACTTATCCTGCTTAAAAATGATAAGTTTAAGCAATTAGGAACTCAGGCGACTCTTCATGTAACTATAATTGTGTGACTAATTATGTTATCCTTTTCACTCCACTAAAACTTGCACTTGGAAGAGCATGTATGTATGCAAGAGTTAAAAACATTTCTGGATTAGTTTGCTTTTACATTCCTAACAGTTGTTAATAGGAAGCGTTTATGGAAAAAATGGTGGCCTTACAGTAACTTTACAGTTTGTCTTCTGACTGTTCACAGTGTTAGGAAGGAGTATAAGTGTACGTGTGCTCAACTGGATTTCACGCTTCCATACATGTAGCACTCACACAGTTTCCCCATTAGTAAGAATGTTAATTCAGACACGTACAATTCTGAACACTTTTTTTTTGTTTGTTTTTTCACTACTGTTTAGGTTTACTTGGCAGGAGTAGAAATGTGGTAATACATGTGAGAAAGAAAATAAAAAGCATTTAACGCCATCAAAAGGATAACTTTAGCCAGCTCAGCAAATTCATGGGTCATGTGGGGATGCAGCCAAGGGCATGGAGAGGGAGATGAAGACACAGTGAGGACGACTCTCCAATTCATTATCTGAGCCTGAGAAGTGAACAAAGTCCTGCTGGGGGACAGTTTCTAGTGAGGCCCCTCACCAGTTCATGTGGGAATCCATATTGTTTCTTACTAACCTAGGAGGAAGGACAGAGCGTAACCTCATCAGGTCTTCAGATCATACCATATTGGGTAGAAGTGGCTCTTTCCCTGGAGGGTAACTGTTTTACAGAAGGACATAGATAGGCTGGAAGAAGTCTAGCAGGAATCTCATGAGATTCAGCACAGAATATAGGGTCCTGGCCCTGGTGTGAGAAGCCATCCTCCTTCTGTCCAGTCTTGACATCAACTTTTTGAAAGACAGTGTTATAAAAAAGGACCTGATGGCCCCAGTGGACAACAGAGGGGACATGAGCCAGCACAATCAGCACTTGAAGTGAAGGAGACCAACTTCATAATGAGCAGTAATAGTGTGTGTGTAGCCAGTAAGAAGGAAGTAGTTATTAGTGGGGTGGGTGTCAGTCTCTTCTCCCAAGCAACAAGAGATAGGATGAGGAAATGGCCTCAGGTTGTTCTAGGGAAGGTTTAGATGGGATATTAGGAGAAATTTCTTCACTGAAAAGATTGTCAAGCATTGGTACAGGCTGCCCTGGGAAGTTATTGAGTCACTGTCCCAGGAGGTATTTTAAATGTGTCTAGATGTGGTGCTTAGAGACATGGTTTAGTGGTGGACTTGGCAGTGCTAATGGCTGGATGTGATGATGTTAAGCATCTTTTCCAACCTAAATGTTTCCATGTTTATTCTTTAATTAGCACTTGTGAGACTCTGTATGAAGGACCATGTCTATTTTTGCGTTTCCCAGTGCAAAGTAGGTACTGACATGCTGCAGTCAGTGTAAAAGGACTACTATGATAATTAGAACACATGATGAGGAGAAGCTGGATGAATAGTGGTTGTTCAGCCAAGAACAACAGTCTAATGGCATGTCTTATAGCTGCCTTCAGGTACTTTTTGATAAAGTGTAATCTGAATGGAAACGTTCTTGGAGTGGCAGGATGAGAAGCAGAAGATAATGGGAAATCATGTTTAGATACCAAAAGAAAAAAAAAGAGCAGGGTGGAGAGGGATGAGATGGGAAATAAAATTAAAGGAAGCCATAGGAACCCAGACAGTTTATGGACTCACCATCCCTGAAGATATTCAAAACTGAACTGGACAAGATCTAGAGAAATCTGATATAGTTGGACCCATGTTGAGAGGAGGGCAGAACTAGAAGACCTCCACAGATCCTGTTGAACCCAAACTATTTTATGATTTTGTAGCAGTTGAGCACTGCAATGAAAGAGTGGAGTTAACTTCTTTGCCCATGTTAAAGGACTGTCCAGACCAGAAACCGTGGCAATAATGTGTGTGGCTGTAATGTGTCAATTGTATTGACTACAGATACATTTATTTCACAGCTTTGAATTCTTATCAGAATGCACTGTGTAACAAACTGATGCTTCTGTCTCTTATGGGTTTATAGTACAGCCTTTATACAGACATGATTGCTAATAAGATGCTGCCTGATACAGTAACCAAACCATGAGAGCAAGCTAGAGACATCTGACAAGCACTGTACCATCTTTATCAGTAAGCTATTTCAGGAAAGAATGGAGAGGAGGGAGGAAGGAGCGAACAAGACCTGAGAAGCAGTCATCATGCAGCTGATAGCTGACTTTCCAATCTAGATGCTGATTTAATGGTCTGCTCCAGGAGATGTACAAGTAGATTTGCATGTCGATGTTCAAGACAGCACTGTAAGAAAGTAGAGCTGCTAGTTATTATCATGTATTATACTTCTGAAGATAATTCCTCTGAGCACGCAAGTAAAGGTGCTTCCTACTTAAAGACCTTTTGTCTACAGCAAGACTAACACAGTTCAGCTCTCTTGGCTTGTGATGTCCCAGGAGAGCCTCTTGGCCCATTCCAAGATTACAAAATAAAAAAGACCTAAGTCACAGAATGTAAAGTACATGAGAGGAATAGGAATGGCTTGAAATGCATTTTGTAATGTTGAAATAGAAGTATTCTCTGACCTTTCTTAATTATTATTATTATTTATGAAAGAACATGTGCTGCTAAATAAAAGATATAATTTTAATTGTGGAATTAACTGTAATTACATGCCACTATGAAATATTCCATAATTTTGTAATTGCTTAAACTGTTGGTATTTACTGAACATAATTTACAGTAATTCCTTTATTCTTTCTTTGTCTAGCCAATAATTATCTTTGTAATAGGTAGTAGAATCATGAACTGAACGAAACTGTACACATTAAGTGTTCACAACATTTCTATTTGTCTTTTGTTTCTGTAAGAATCCAAAACAAAGTTAATCTGATCAGCAGGGATCAATAGAAAAGTGAGTGAAGATTCTTATTTCTTTGAAGCCAGAGAAGGCAATGAAATAATCCTCCTAAACAATGAAGGCCTTTAATTCAGTCTTGAACACTGAAAGGCATTGTGAAGTGGGATTTGCAGTGTTCCTGTTTTTAATTTAAACTGTATAAGCAGGTGCAGTAGTTGGAGATGAATTACTTTTACTACATTTTTGTGATAACACAAAAATCACAGAAAAGTCCCAGACCTGATTTATGGATTGCAAGAGTAAAAAAAGTCTTAGAAGGACTTCCTTTTGTTTTACCCTCCGTGTTCCCATCCCCAGTGTTGGTGTATCTATCATCCTTCTTTCTTTGTGTTTTCATTAGGTCCACAAGCTGAAGGACATCTCAATTCCTGGGACTCTGCATCCGTGTGAGATGGCTACCTCTGGAAGAAACACCAGCCAGTTCTGCAGCCTCCATCTGCTCGGTGCCTTTACCTGAAAAGCTGGTAGTGGACTGGTGTCGCTGTTGGATACAAAATAAATATGAAGGACTTTAAGATTCTCAGAAGGCAAAGAATAGAGGGCTTTTTTTTCTAATTCTTCTTAATATTTATAAGGCATTACGATACCAAACGAACATGATTGTTGTATAGGAATAACACCTTTCTAATTCCATTAGTTAAACTACAGAAACAGAAGAACACCAACTGGGGGGAAATGTTTTGAGAAAAAATATTATTTGCCTAGATTGTTTTGAGAAGAAGACCTTGTTAAGAAATTTCCCTTAAGAACTAACAGCTACTAGCAGGCTAAAAAATTCTCTCAGGCTCAGAAATATCAGGCCCACAGACTGGGCTGCAGAGGGCCCTTCTGTGAACTTTTGGGACTGAGGAATACTTAAGATGATGTGGGATGGGTCCATCACCTCGAGTCACAGGTAGTTGGTTCATCAGGTGGGTAACACACAGAGCAGCAGGGCAGGGACCTGTCAGCCAGGATTTTGTTGCACCATTTCCAGGGTCTAGAGGTGGCAAGGAGGCCAATTGAGAGTTCAGGACACTTGGCGTCATTTGGTGATGAGTCAAATCTAGTTTAGTTTCCAGATCTTAGCTGGAAGGTGCAGTACTGGACAGAAGGAAGGATGCAGAGTGGGTCCCTCTGGCTCATGGTGAGGCAACCAACCAGGCTGGGCGGAGGAAAGCACAATGGGGTCCCATTTTGATGAAACTGATGGCAGTTTCATCAAAAAAAGTGCTTTTATGGATAGCAGGAGGATGATGTTTTCACTCTGTTTCTGTCTACTGCATAGGCTTGTGAAAATGCACCTTGAAGTAGGCCACATACAGTCAGTTACCATTAACTTGTTTGAGGTAAAAGTTCTTATAAGTCTTCTCCTGACTTCTTCTATCCCATCTCCTGATTCCTTTACTTTATGTTCACCTAGATTCTATTTGGCCATGAAAATATTAACGTTAAATATTTATGTTCAATGTGTCCAGTTCCTTATATCTTACAGAAGGAACTGAGGATTGATTGCTTATTCTCTTTCACTTGCTTGATCTTTCACCGGTTTTTGTCTTTCCTTTCCTTGTAATGTGAGAGAAAATTCAACTTTTGAACCTTGGGTTAAAGAGTTTTTCTTGACCTTAGGTCGAACTTGTTGATTTTGTTACTCTCTGTTTTTGTTTGTGGATTCTAGGAAGGTACAAATGGGCAAAATCAGGCTTATTGTGGATTCACAACTCTAATCATGATGACTGCAGGCATTGTGAGGACCATTTAAAACGTATTTATTTCACAAGTTGCATCTGGAGTTTTCTGTCTACCTGCAAGAAAAAATATTGTCTTCCAGCCTACTTACCTCCAAGAACTCAGGGACCCTCAACCATCAAAGCTGTCACAGAAGATTGGTTTCATGGCATTATGGGAAGAGGCACGATGCCAGAATGTTGTTCTTATCTTCAAATAACATCTCCCTGAATAAGGTCCTCTTTGTTTTGGGAGCCATGGGTGTGTTTTGTTCATTTATTTTTTCAGTTACATGTTCAGAGATAACACAGGTTGAACTAATTGTCTAAATAAGATTTGGAATTTAACAAATTACGGTGTTCAATAACATAATTTTCTTTGACAAAACAACACAGGTAGTGCTCTCTTAGTCTGACAGCTCTGGGAGCTAGAGTTGATTCAGAAGTGCAAGAATGAGATTCTAAAAGCGCAAGGAAATAAGAAATGTTATTTATCACTGTTTCAGTGTCATCAACTTGTTATTTTATTGTTCTTCAGAATAATGGGATTTATTGAAGCAGTTTATCCTCATATCACGTAATACACATTATGCTTGAAGAATGAGGAGGATTCAAAATAGCAAAACATAAAAAAGCACCTTAAATGTAACAGAAATCCACAGCAAGGAGAGCTACAGTTTAAAACCTACCCTATTTCTACCTGGAACAAACAGAAAACAAGTACATGTGGAAAAGAATAGTTCAGTTATTAAAACTGAACAAAAGATATTTACATAGTTACTGCCATGCTCAAATGAAAGAAGATAATTGTATATATGAAAGGTTTTCAACAGCTGTCTTTGAAATCAAATAAAGAATTAGATAAACACGCTGGCTGCTTTGCATCTGGGATATATACACCAACACTCAATATTCACAAATCGCTAAGTGGTTGTTGGACACCTGAAATTCTATTGATTGCTAAAGCTCAATAATGTCTCAGAGACTTGATCAAAAGAGCAGGCAAGCACACAAGTAATTATATAGTATTGGGACTCTTAGCATATACAAAATACACTGCAAAGAGGAGTGACTAGATAAATAACCTCAGTTTGGTACGGCAGCAGCCATAACAGGAAGCCTTTCAAATGTTGATTACATAAAATTAAGGACGATACAGTGAAAAAGAGTATTGTAAATCAGACAGCAGGGAATTTCAAGGATCACAAATCCTTGCCTAATATAAATTACAGCAATAAATTCTAGCATGGATTGTTTCTTTTATAACAATGGTTACCAAGAAAATAGGAACTGTGAGCTAAAATTCCAAGGCATTTAAATCATGATAGTCCCTAGAAGTTTAATTGCTTTATTTTGCTTCCAGCTTGCTCAAAACTGAACAGAAGTAATAGATATAAAACTGTTTGATTGTATAAATTAATATTTGTTTCCTTAGTTTCTATGTTAAGTCAACAAATAACTTTCTTATTGTAGTTATTATGGTGACTGGAAATATGTAGTCAACCTCATTTCCTTCTTATAGATTTTTGGCATGACCCTATTGATATACATTCATGTATCCAGAATTCCACTGAAAGCTGTGGAAAGATACCAGTATAAAACTGGCTTGTGACTCAGTCTTACTGTTTGGCAGAAGTTTTTACCCATGGATCTTCTCATTATTACAAAACACTCAAAACACCAACTGCTTGAAAGATAATAGTGATTAAAAAAAAAAAAAAAAAAGAAAAAGAAAAAAAAGAAAATTAACTCCCAGAGCACTGTGCCTTGCTTTTCATCTCACTGGAGGTATTATTCATCTCTCAGATGGCTTAACAGGAATGGTCACCATACTGTAACCCTGGGCTCTGATTGTGGGGATGTCCTTATGCTGTAATTAAAGGAAAGATATTGCCTCAGAGAAAACTATAGTATAAACATGTACTGCTCTGGCTAGCATTCATCTATTTTGATATGAAGTGATCTGGCATCATGGGAAGCCAAAGAAGATTTTCTTCATGTGGTTTACAAACAAAGAGAAGAGCACTGCAAGACTACAGAAAAACACAGCTCTAACAATGCTTATAATTTGGCCTGAGGTTGACTCCACAGTACCTGCAGGCAATCTCACACAATGCAAAATACCACCAGTGAATTCCAGTTCTCTGTACCAGCCAGCTCTTAATGGACATTGGCTAGTCATCATATCCTCATGACTAATTGCATGTAAAAGCAATGTTGTGCATAGGTTAACCTGGGATACCATGTATTTCTGGTCAAGCTTTCTCAGAAAAAAAATTCTGATGTTGCATGTAGAATGTTCCCATCCTTTGAGAACAGTCCAAAAAGGCAGGCTAGATGAAAAAAAAGTCCTCTCTGTTCTTACAATTTAAATTTCACTGTTCCCAAGGTATTCAACAGGTCCTATCCAAACCCAGGATTTCAACTCTGTATCCAACTGTAAGAGATGCTGGGTGGTAAAGAGTTTCTGCAATTTTCCCACAGAATTATAATGTTTTAGGACCAGTCTGTGATTATTATGTCTTAAAAAAAAGATGAGTCTACAGCTACACAGTGTCATCTGATGCCACTGACATTGTGATGTTAATTATATATAGACAATGATCCTGAATTGTTCCACAGTACTCCAAGAAAATGTAAGTGAAGACTTGAACCCCTTGTTTATTTACTTAGAATGCTTCCACAAAAATTTAAATGCTGTATCTTTAGGGCTTCACAGCTAAAGTAGAGCCATTACTGGGGTAAGATGGAAACATTAGTAGTAGTCTAATGCCTCTGCAGTGAGGTGGGGAGAAAACACGGTTTCTGAGACTCAGGATTGCTTTATACAGGACTGGTTGTACTGGGATATGCTGCTGAGCTGGGGTGTACAGGGTAATCTCACAAGACTCACAGTTATGGCTTTCAATACATCTTCTGTTTAAATAATGGCAACATTGTCTGTTACTAAGGGCACATAAAAACCTAATTTATTTTATTTTCCTTTTATACGATTGGAACTAATGAAAATGTCGGGAGGTGAGCAATTTCTTTGCAGAGAGTTTGTTGTTTAGTTCCATTACATCAATAAGAAATGAGGTATTAAAATATATGAAAAGATAAATATGACAATTTTTCCCTATTTTTCCAGTGTGATTTGCCTTCACTCTGTCTATCATTCACACAGGAAATCTTCGTGGTATAGATGATGATTTTTTTTTTTCTGTGTTGTCAGCATCTAAGAAATAATAAGGTATGAGCACAAAGATTAGATTAATATGAAGTTTTAAATATTGTATTTAGAATGGTTGGAACTGTACCACGTGATCTTCAATAAATTACTTATTTATATTTCACTTACCTATTACAATGCCTGGAATGCATTTCCAACAAGTCTTGTATTTTTCTAACAAACACTTGATACCAGGACCTTCACAAAAGAAAATTAAGCATTATGCTGCTGGAGAGTCTTAGTTTCACAAACCAAGAAATTCTATTTTTAACAAGTCCTCAAATGAACTTGTGATACTGGATTGTGCTGGTTACTCTTGAATCCTGTGTTTTCACCAAGGAATTGTGGAGGAAAATGGAAGCATATTCTCCTCAAAACCCTCCTCTTTGACCCAGTGTTTAGGTTCCTGGTTTTCATTTGCAGAGCCTGGCAAGTGTCAGTCTTCTTCCCATGTGGTTGTTTTTTAGCAAACAAAGATGAACTGCTCTCTACTACAAATAGCTGCATATGATAATAACAAGAACCAGGTGAATGCCAAACCTTCCTTGAAACGCCCAAGCCCCTTCTGATGAGGAGGTTTGCACGCAGCACCATCTGTCAGAGGTGTTCATTTATCATTAACTAACTGGGGAGACAATAAGAACTCAAACACCACCAGAAAAGAGGCAGTAGCTCTGTCTTTATTGCTGTACATTTGTTCAAGGAAAAATTTGTGAACAGAAAGTAGGGCTTAGTGTATTAAATAAATAATTTGCTCTGAGTCAGATTCTGCTATGTTTACTCACACAGAAAAGTACTTTATTTAGCAGCTGAGTAAGCATTTTACATAGAGTTAAATATTATCTGAACCAAAAATTTGGTTTGTGTTGTGGGAAATAATCAGAAACTTTTTAACCATGACCAACTGTGGTTAGAAGGTATCCCATAATGGTCAGTAGGGCACTTCATGTTACTGTGGTCCATGCAGGAGGACTGCATGCAGAAATTACTGCATCATTTCTAAGAAATTCTCTGTTATTCAAATGATACTTTTCAGAGTCAAATGAATTCTCAAAGGTACAGCAGCCACATAATTTTCCCCTGCTGAATTCCTGCTTCCTCATCCAGAGCACATTTAAGAATCCTGTAAGAGCTGACACCAGGCAATCAGTAAGAAGTAATGCACATAATATATACAAATGCAAGATAACATAGGCTTTTTTGGTAGCTTTTTTTTCTCTTAAATGACTGTAAAACTTCATATGAAACTATTCTTTGTGCAAAAGAGGTGTTAGTTCCCTGCACCTTGTTTTATGTAGTGTTTGATTTAGAGGGCATATTCCAGAAGTACTTATTAGCCTGAATCTGCCAAATGGAGCAAATAGATACTTAGATATATGGGAACTTTAGGTACACCTAGGTTAGGATGGAGATAGCAGAGGTTCTGAGGATCTTGACTCAGGGGGATGTATTCAAAATCAAATAGGTACCTAAGACCTTTTTGCAGCTCCTTTCCTGTTCTTAATCAGGTAAGACATTCTTAGTAAAAACATTCACAAGTTTTGTGGGGCTGGCACTCTTAAGAGCAGGTTTGTGATATGAACAAAGAGAGTTTTAGAAGTGTTGATAGCTTGTGTATTTTCAGTTTCATGATGGGAATCACATTAATGAGAACATCTGACTCGGAATGTTAATGCTTATTCTCATATGAGATAAAACAAGTAGACAAACTGATAACAGCATCACGTTTGTGTAGCAGATTTTTGTCTTTTACTTTTACACAATGCACTATTTCCAGGGAAAGCAGCAACATCAGCTGTAAAACTTCCTCTGGACAGTTAATTAATAAATCTATATCAATTAACTTTAAACCACTATTAACTACAAAACCAGAAGTTTAAATCAGCCATGAATTCAATTGTATGTTCCAGCACCCTTGTGACAAGCAATTTCTAAGAATTGCTAACAGGGGGTGATACGGAGGGTTGGCCCATATCACAGTTCTTGTTCACTGTTGCTACTGAACAGAGCATGAAGGATAAAAAGCTTATGAAAACTGGAATGAAAACTTCCTAGATTCTTATATAGCAGCCATTGTGTTTCCCTCATTTCCAAATTCCTTCACAACCAATCCTGTACACATTCTTCAGGGAAAATTGCACTGAGCCATTTTTTCAATTAGAAAATCCGGCATAGGAGGAATTTTGGAAGCAGATGGGCTTGAGGGGCAGTCAGTACTTGATATAAATAATTCCATGTGTATCTGGGCTGCTGGTGCAAGCAGGGGTAGACTTGCAGTGACAGAGTAGAAAGTGCAGTTGCAGGGAAGTTCCTTGGAGGGGAGTATAGCTATTAGAGTACAGATTAATTATACTGGAGGAGGTCACGTGATTGTGGATAAGGAGGATAGAAGCTATGGGGAGGAGATGCAGATGAGTACTAGTGGATAAATTGCCTTTACTGACACAGCTGCAGACCTGAGATGGGCAGCAAAGATCCCTTCTGCCCTTTGTCAGTGAAGGATACCTGTAAGCTCCAGCATAAGGACCCTTATTGGATGATAAGCTGGCAAGAAGAACACCTTTACTCCAGTCCTCACCAACCCTTTCCACACTGCCTGCCATATTACAAAGTAGCTATGATCAGCTTTATAGCCTGTTCCTGAACTTCCAATTCACTCACCAGTGATGTTTAAAGGACCCACTTAAAAGGGTGTTTTGACAGAAAGGTGTTCTGATTGAAGTTGTAACATTTACTGTGGTTCATGGTTTTTCTTTACAAAGGCTCTAGGTTGAGCAATATAAAAAATATGGCTGTTTTTCTTTGTCATCCAGGAACCATGTGAGTGTCAGACATGGTTTAATTTAGATCCAACCCTGAGTTCCTTTTTGGATTAAAATTTTAATAATATCAATGGGTGTTCTGGTCATGCAAAGATTGTTAATTTGCCCTCTGGATATCTGGACTGGCATCTTCTGAAATGCTGACTTGGGATATAAATTCCATATACAGCTTAAATTTAGAATATTTCCCCCTTACCGTACCTATCAAGTATCTTTTTTTATCCTGTGGAGAAGAAAAAGCTATTGGAAAATCACAAGTGATTAACATATCGTTAAAATATCAGTTCTGAAAGTAAAAATAAACCATGAAAGCTAACCCCCAGAGCATTAAACTCACCTTTAAACACCTACACATTTCATTCCTGAAACTTTTATTATTTTTCAAGTAGGAAGAATATCTCACTTGCTGCAAACATCATAAATTTTGACACAGCCCTAGCCACATTATAATGTGCCTTCATAAAGCTCAGTCTTCTCTCCCATACTTTTTCTCCTTGCTTGCCCAAGTTACAATGCATTTTGAAACAGAAAGGCAGTAACAGACAACTGTCTTTCTGTAAGATATAGTGAGGTTATTCTGTACAAATGGAATGAACCTCATTTTTTCATTTCAGATCAAAGCAGAAATCTTTTGAAGTTTAGCTATTTGATAAAAAAGGGCTTTATAACAAGCAGATATAGAAGTTAATAGGACATAGAGATATTTTATTAAATTGCAAACCATTATTAATATTGCAGTTTTAACTTGAAAGAAATATGTGAAATGACACCGGAAATTAATTAGATTATTTCATCATTCTTTTACATTATAAACTTTGATACACTTGCATAGATATATAGGTACATTGATAAAAAGACACAAAGACAAACAGAATTTTAATGAGTGGGAGCTTTTATCTACTATCACTTTGTGACTTAATTTTTTCTGTTTATACTGCCTATTGATTCCAGTTGAAACCTGCTGTTTTAATGTTGTTATTGATATTCTCTCTGGGTTTTCTTCTAATTCTGGCATTGATATTACCTTGATCGGATTTAGTTTATTTGAATTGCCTGTAGGTTTCAGTCTCTGGAGTTTTTCACTGCTTATAGACATGCAAAGATAAAACCTCTCTTTTTATCTAAAAATCCTTGAGAGACTCTGAAAGATACAGCCATTTTCTGAGAACATTAAAAAGAAAAAGGCAACAATCAAAAGGAATATACTTCTCACCCAGTCTATTCAAGATATCATTTCTATACACCCTGAGTGTTCTCTGACATACACAGACTTCTCATCTAGTCAGTCCCGTTTTACATTTGGAAACAATGTATGAAGAAATAGGATTGTCATAAAGTGACAAGTGATTCCAAGCTCTGTGTCTCAGGCTGCACCTTCACCGGACTGTCTCCGGTCCTAGATAATTTGGGAAGTGAACCTGCATAGTGCTCCATGTTATTTATTTTTGCACCATGGTGAAAAAGTAGGCTCTGGCACATTACTTGAATGTACAGAAAATCTCCCTTCCCAACAAGAAGTCAATGTGTGAGGGTGGGTGGGGTAAGTGAGGGAAAACTCTCTGTGTTTGGGCTAGAGGAAATTTCTCTGTGTTCCAGAGAGTTGCTATTTTGTAGATACCCCACACCTGAAACGCTCAAGTCCAGGTTGGATGGGACTCTGAGCAATCTGATTTAGTTGAAAATGTCCCTGCTTGTTGCAGGGGAATTGGACTGGATGACCTTTAAATGTCACTTCCTACACAAACTGATTCTGATTTCCACAATTTCCCTGTGGTTCTTATAAAAATCAGAAAAATAATACTTAAATTAAAAAAAAAAAAAAGAAATTCCAAACCATTTTATCTTTCAAATTATTGTTTCTATTCTTGTAAAAGTAGAACAAAAACTGAACAAATATTCACTACTGACTTTTCTGCATTTTATCTCTCTGTTTGTAATTTATTTGCTTTATTTTCTTACTCTTTGTTAGTTTTTCCCTTCCTTTCTTTTTCTTTTCTTTTGGCTGGAGTTAATCTTTGTTCCCCTTCTGTTTTGTTTTGTTTTCCCCTGCTTTCTTCTTCCTGTAGGTCTAGAGTTTATTTTCATTTCTTTGTTCTGATTCCTTTGTCATGTAACAGTACATATTTTTGGAAATAATTATTTTTCAGGAAATAATGAATATTTTCAAGTCTGTAATTAAAGACAGGTAAATACTATGAATATATATGTAAACATGTGCTGTATTTGTGTGTGATTTATTTCCTCTGTCCAGCTGTCACAGACCATTTATATTAACCATTTGACAACTTATAGAATTCCCTAGGATCTAACAGAGAGCCTGTGTGGTGCAGGATATTCATAGGCAGGAAGAAGGCTCAGAATTCTTCTCATGCCTTAACAGTGAATCTCCTTGATATCAAAATAAATTTTGTTTTTAACAACACTAAGAGGGAATGGTAATAGAAGAGTGGATATGGTGCAAAAAATGTCCTCTAAAGTAGAAAGACTGTGATGGGCTCTTGGAAAGCAGCAAAGAGGGAAGGGCAGCACTGTTTGCCTTTTACTAGTCTTCACTGGATCGCCTGCATTGGGCCAGGAGCACCTAGGCTGTATGGGCTGTATTGTTAGAATTGCTTCTGACAGCGGGAATGAAAATGGATTGTAAGGGAAAAGGAAGGGACCCAACGAATCCAACTGCTGGTCCATCTTTTGGGAATCAGACACATTTGCCACAGAGACCGCCATTTACGATTGACAAATGTGTAAAGTTATCCTTGGTTATGATTTTTGAGCTCGTTTAGTTTTTTATTTACTGTGGGAATGAATTCTACAGCTGAAATGTTCATTTTATACAAAAAAATTACTTTTGCTACCTGATAATTTCCCTGAATGCCCTGTTGTCCTTCCATAATGAGATATAGTGGATGAATATTTTTTATTCATGTTATTCATCTTCTCAATGATTTTGTAGACAAAATTACATATCTTCCAAGCTGAAAAATCTGCTATATACTTTTTCCTAGACAGGAAAAAAATTATACCTCTGATCATCTTTGCAATTCTCTAGTTTTTCTGGTTTGCTCTCTTGGATATTGCTCACAACATCCAGCATGTGCGTTTGACAGGTGTTTACAAAGTGTCATAATGACATGGTGACTGTTTTTCTCAGTTTCATTCTCAATATTACTGATATGCATTGAGCTCAGCATATGCACAAATATGCTCAGTAACTTCAGGATCTATTTTTTGAGAGCCTCTTGATGTTTGAGAGACTTCAGATGTTTCTAGCAATTACCTAAGAACAAATAAAAACTCTCTCCTTGTTTATAGTTAGATATATTCTTCTTCTGTGCACAACTGTGTTTATTAAGACCTTATTCGTCTGACATTTTAAGACTCAATTTGTCAATATAATGAATTTGCCATTTCAGATTTTGCTATTCTGTATCTGTGTCTTCACCAAATTTGATTTTTCCTCCCTTCTCCTTCATCCTATTGTCTGTAACTTCACTTATGTATATTTAATAACATGTATCTCACTGGGAGTCAGTGTTCATCATTGGTAAGCCTTTGACTGGTTCACCTGATGAAATTCTGAGACTGAACATTTACTTCTAGTCTTTGTTTACTCTGCTACAACTATTATTTATCAATGAGAGGGCCTTATCTTTTAATCCAGATAAATTTCGTTTATTAAAAAGCATTTTGTGAAAGACCTTATAAAAACCTCATGATTTTTTATCAACAAAGTTGTCTTATCTCCCTACTAACTGATTTTTTCAATTGTTTTGGGAATTATGACTCCTTTATGAAATATTATATATTTTATTTATCTCTTCACTCATTGATTCTGTTTCTACCAATTTTCGCACTTGAACAAGTGCAAAACTTACTGCTCTGTAGTGTCTCAGATAATATTTTCAAAAAATGATGTCATATTTGCCAGTTTCTCTCTTTTCAAAACAGAGGTAAGTTAAAAAATAGGCTACACTCTTGACTTCCAAACTCTTTTCTAAGGCCTGTTGATTCTCTGATTTGCCATATTTCTTTTCCTTTCTTTTTATTTGTTCTAGAAATTTTTATAACTGATAGTCCTGTTTGGGGCTTCCTACCAGTTTTACACTGGTGAGAATCAACTGATTTTCAGGTAGCTTCTCATATTTTTCTGGAGTGTCAGAACACTAGCCACTTGTATTATGTGGAAACTGTTTTCTCTAACCATTTCCTCTGTGTCTGCATTATTTACTTTCTCATTTCTGTTTCATTGTAATTTCAAAAATCAATTGCCAGCTTTCTAATAGGTAAACAGTTAATCTCAGGTTGGCAGGCCTTAAATCAACACATCTTGGGCTCTAAAACACTCAAATAGTCTGTTGAAAACTGGTTGGTAGTATTCATTTGCTGACTGGCAGTTAAATATTTAATTGTTGGATTCACTAACCATTAACCGTATCACACAAAAATGTTGACTAGCTCTTAATGTTCACATCAATTTACTCCTCATTTTCATCTGTATGCTTAAGAAGATTTTGAAGCCTCAGATGTATCCAATAAAATGCAGCTATAGAATTCTGGCATTCTTTTCATGAAGTCAGAGATACGCTGTACTTGTGGTTCAGCCGCAGACACCAGCCAAGCCCCACGCAGACACCAACCTCGCTGTGCTGGTTTGAAAGCAAAACCAGGGAAAGACTCCAAGGCAGAAACACAGTTTAATAAGAGGAAAAGAAAAGAAATAAAAGAAAGTAAAATAAAATAAAAGTAATAGTACAAAAAAGCCCACTGACAGAGTCAGAATACAACCTGACACCCTGTTAGAGTGGTAGTAGCAGTCTAGATGAGATGGTCTTGTCAAAGCAGTGATTTCTGTAAAAATGTCTGGTAGCTCTTGTCTCCTCTGGGAGTCCAGTGGATAAAAGCTGCCTGTGCTGTCTCAAACCCTGGATTATATCCATGTGGGAATGCTTGGCTCCTCCCCCTGGGTGGAGCATCTCACAATGGGATGATCTCATTCTATGAGTCATGCAGTGGGTCCTTGATGGCCCATTAAACAGAGATTACTCCTGGAGGGAGTTATCTATGAGTCATGGGCAAGGCATTGTTGGGCTCATTAACAGAAGATAAGAAAAACACTGCCCCACCTGGTTTCAACAGCTCATGAAGATGGGGACAGAATACATACTTTGGGCACAATTTACATTGTAACCTAGGACACAACCTTACCTCTGGGATTAGGGAGACATTTGGAAAGGTAAAAGGTAGAAAACTTGCGGGTCAAGATAAAGATGATTTAATAGGGAAAAGTAGCACGTGCAAGCAAAGCAAGACAATTAATTCACCACTTCCCATAGCAGGCAGCAGTAAGCTCAGCCTACTCCAGGAAAGCAGGATTCTACCACACTTAACAGTGACTTGGGAAGACAAATGCCATCACTCCAGGCATCCCTCCATGAGAAGAAGGGACCGGCTGCTGTGCAAGACTGGGGGGAGGAGGAGAAGGAAAGATAAGGAGAGACACTGGAGAGCTTGGTATGACCAGAAGTAGAGGCTACAGATGAGGATATGCAGGCAGAAGGCAGACATCTAAGCAGATGGAAAGAGTAGAGACAGGATTCTGGGGAGAAATAAATAGAAGAAGCAATTTTAGGATATTTTCTACCCAGAACCTGTCATGGAAACCAGATTTGCTAACCTCTACCTTTCCTATGGTTGTTGAACAGGCTGCAAACCCACTGTGCATCATATTAATTTATTAATGGCTAATCAATGTGTTCAGTTTGCTATCATTAGCACTTCTGCTGTTAGCTCTGTTGGAGAGATATATGCTGTGAGTCCAAAAGGCCAAATCCTAACTGTGGCCCCAGTATTAACGCTGATATAGATTAAAACAGCAGATGTTTCATTTCAAAAAATTTAAAATCTGTGTGAAAAGAGCACTGAGACTGTGAAGTCAAAACCAGAGGTGCCTGAAACTCCGGAGTCTAAACACGTGCATGTGCTCCTACTTTTGTCTATTTTCTGTAACTATTATTTTGCAGACTTTAATGACAGACACAGAAGAGGCAAGACAGGACAGGACAGTGTAACTCAGGCCTTGCTGACTGTCAATGGTGTCTTCTCTGAGGGTGAGCCAGGCTTGTGTACCTGTATCTGTGCCTCATATATTGCAACAAATAGGGCAGGGGGATACAGAAAAAAATGGGCATAGCCTTGCTGCCAGAGAATGAGAATGTCTCTGCCTCTACCAGAGACTTATACAAAGACGGGCATGTAATCATTCCAGCTGAGCAAAAATCCCATTTTTTCTCACACTCTGTGGATACCTACAAAGGACTTTGAAGCCAGATTTGTGCCAGTGTTACTTCTGGAATTGTTACTTCTGGAAACTGAAGAAAAGCTGGGTGTTCTCACCTTAGACGGTTTTGAACACTGAGAAAAAGCCAAAACCAACCAACCAACCAAACAAAAAGACCATGAAAAAAAAGGAACCAAGAAAAAAGAAAAGTTTGATTTAAATCTCTCAAGGGAGCTTATTGGATAATTTTTACTATTTTTGTCTGAGATTTTTCGCCTGTAAAAGGATGGTATAATTTTTCTCTTTTCATACAGATAGAGCAAAGGATTGTAACTAATTACTTCTCATGAACACAGCTATGCTCATGAAGGAAGAAATTGCTCTGTGTATCGTGAGTATTTGCTTGCTTTTGTTTATATAGTGCAAGGAGCTGAGCACAGAGAAAAGGATTAATTCAATGTGACTATATCAATTCAATACTTAGGCATTTAGTCTAAGTTCATGTTAACACAATGACCTAATGATTCATCCTATTCCAAGCAGACACACAGAACAAACCACCCTCTGTAGTTGCTGGACTGTCTGTCACTGGTTACTGAGGAAGCAGGGATGACTAGTTAGGCCAGATACCCAAATTTAGAAACCTGTGGGGTGAGTGAAGGTTAGTAAACACTGTGAACAAGTACACATGATTTGGGAACTGGACAAACTGATTTTTGTCTAAAACATTTCAAAATTTTTTTTTTTAGGTGAGTAAAAAACCAAGAATTTGTGTTGTGCTGGGTAATATAGCAGGAGGATTTCCTCTCTGGTGCAGTTACAAACTAAGTAATGAAAAAGGTGGAAATAAGAAAATGGTATTCCAGTCATATAGAACTTCTGTAAACAATATCAAAGTGTTTCAGCTGTTTGACTGCAATGATGAGGTGAGCATCTGAGGCTTACATTCTAAAAACATTCCATTATATATTTTTTAACTGTTAGAAATGATCAGTTTATATTATTTTCTGATGTTAAAGCATATAAAAAAATCACTGTATTAGCTCCTATGTATCATTACACAAGGTATGTTACATATGAACTGACTATCTTGTCTGGTGATGGAGAAAGTCTGTTTGTGTCTAATGCTGTTCCCTGGAGAAATTGTTCAAGAGCTGTTCATCCTTGTGGAAAGATTACTCTGATATCAGTGAGACTTATCTGCTGTGTAAGTGCCAGTTGAGTTGTAAATCTTCTCCAGGGCATTTTATCAGGTGTTCTTACTCAGCATCAATGGTCTCTATGAGAAGAGAAAGAGCTGAGAAACAAGGTTTGGTTCTTCCATTTAAAATAAATGGATCTGGTAAATGTCTTTTCAACCCTATATTTATTTTTTATTATTAAATTAATATTTTTAATTTAATAAAGTATTTCCACCCCTCTACTGTCACACAGATACTGAAACCTATAGCATTCCTATTTCACTTATTTTGTTCTCTCCATTAATGCTGAGTATTACTTCAGAGGAAAGAAAAAAAATGTGCTACAAGATGGGGATCTCCATTCAAAGAACCAGTTTTCTTGTGCTTATGCCATGAGTTTCATCTTGGAAATTCTTCAGATTCTGTCCTTGGACAGATTTATATATAGGATTTTCACATATGTTTCAGTGAGAGTTTCACACTGTTATCTTACAGAAGAATTTGACCTCTGGGGTTTACCTCTCTTGGGACTAGTTTAGGAATATGAACTGTACCATGTCCTGAAAATATTTCATGCCCATTGCTGCCTGACTGAGAATAATTCAGATACCACTTTGTAAGAGACTGAAAGTGGATTTTGTAATCCCTTTGAAATCTTTCTGGTTTTTGATGTCTGTTTGTTAATGAAATTGGAAACAAAATGCACAAAAAGTTGAGACTCTTAGACTAAAATACAGCACTGTTTGCTAGTGGTTGAGAGTGGAAATGTAAGTCAAAAGATAGTAGTTCTGTTACAGCCTCAATTAAAGATTTTGTCTATGGCTTGGGAACTATCTCTTAGGACTGGAACTGTTCCCATTGTTGCAACTAGGAGGAAGAAATGGACAATTTTTTACAGCTGGTCTTTTTCTTACTGCTATCGGATGAGATGCTAATTTTTCCCATCTACCATTGTGGAAAGGTTTTTAGATCTCTATTTGATTTGCTTTGATAGTCCTGAGTAGGTGGGTAGTTCTGTTCCCCATGGTATAACATTTTGTCTATTTTTGTACTTCTGTAAGTTGTTGTGCAATGTAATGAGATTGTTTCTTTTACTGCTTGTGAAAGAAGGTACCACAATCAAGCTTTAAATAGAGGTTATTATAGTAGCTGGGTTTTGTCCCTTGTGCTCCTAAATGCCTAAGTAGTTCTGAGGAGAGAGGACTGAGAGAAATTTCTCTAAAATTTTGGGGGAGAAAGAGTTGGTATAGGCGAAATAATAAAGCAGAGGAAAGAAACAGCAAAGAAAAAAGAAAAAAGGGAGCTGAAATTGCTTCGTGCATTTTTTCCCCATAATTTCCCAGCCTCTTTTTCAGCTAGCAAAATAAACAATTAAAGGCCTTCTGTTTGATATATTATTCAAGCTAATGAGCAAAAGCAAGTTTGTTGCTATCATAATGGAGCTGAGAGAAGGAAATCTGTTGCAAACTTGTCATTGTTTGATGCAAGGCTGGGAATTAATATTCTTGTTTCAGATCAAGAGTATCCCATTTCAGTACAACAAGTTGCTATTTTGTGAACTTATATTATGCAGAAATCAGAGTCTTCACAAACAGGATTACATAAAAATAATAAAAGGTATGAAACAAAAACAACTCATTCATTTTTGATCTAACTTTTGTGTATTAAATCCTAGGGAAAAAAACCCCAACACCACAGAACATCCCATAAAATCTTAAGGGAGCCTGCACAAAAAATGAGAAAATTAATTGAAAATGTTGATGCAACATGAAACATATAAAGAAGTAATTGTTGCAACCACAGTATATATTTGATTTAGTCTTTTTCTGACCTGCTGGGTTCTTATTACTTCCATAACCTCCCAGATAGTGGACTTTGCGTTTTTGTGCTTGTTGAATATTTAACTCTCCATGTCCTTTGAGAACTTCTGTGCACCCATATCAACATCTAAAGTCAAGCAAAAACAAGCTGCACTTCTAGAACTACTGGGTGCTCCCAGTAGCCAAAACCAATTTAACTATAGTCACATCAGTCAGCTGTAGTTTCTAGGTTTTGCTTTGGGAACAAGCACTACAAAACACATACATGCTTTGTGAATGGTCCATTCACTTAGCTGTGCAGATGGTAATTGAATATTCAGAATTTCTTTTGCATATAGAGAATCTTTTTCACTTTATTGCTTATCAATTAGGATGGGCGTAAATGAGTCAAAATATTTGGTGGTTAAAGTTCAAAACGTATCGAGCTATTTAAACAATCAGAATTGTAAATTTTTTTTTGTTTTATATTTAAGATATGGCAGACATCTGTTAAAGACATCTAGCTCCTAAATGTTATTTCTGGCATCTCCTGATGTTCCTGAATTGTTGAGTTCTGGTTTGAATTTTAATTTGTCAATCTGCAAAATACTTGAAAGAGCAATTTATAGCTAATTTTATATTAAAGTGTATTAAAGTGTATTATGTTTCAGAAGTTTTGGGTTTTTGAAGCTCTTCCCTTTTCTGTGCTATTTTGCTATTTTTTTGTCTTACCTCTGATTCCAATAGAATGCTTTCCAAGTATTAATAATATCCTCTCTTGGCAACTAGGTTTGGGACTGCACTGGTCAACAGACTTGAAAAGCAAGTAATATTAATAACTCTAATTATCACCCTTATAGGCTAAATGGAATGGAAGAATTTCTAATTCCTCTTCGGAATTTATAATAATTTACCTGCCAGCTGACCTGAAGCATCTAGCCAGACCACTATTATAAATGACTGTCTCTTATCAGTGTTTGCTTTATGTGGGATGAAAGAATTATTTACCATTAGTGCTTGTTGATAACAGTGATTAGTCTGCATGTCCTACTTCTGTGGAGGAGCTTAGAGACAGAAATTGTACAATAAATGAACCTGTGAACTCCAGAAGTTACATCAAAACATTTGGAATATCCCTGGTCGAAAACATGAATCACCAGAGCTGTCCCCATTCCAGCTTCCCTCCAGCTCAGACAGCCACTCAATCTGGACAAGAAGTTTAACTTCAAGAATCTCAGGGTTGATAAAATGGTGGAAAATATTCACTGTGCTTAGCAGTGTCTTTGTATTTCCCCCCCTATTCTCTTCTTTATATGCAGTAAAATACTGTTTAAATAAAATTTATATTTATATGCCTTTGCGTATGGGTACTGGTTCTGTTTTTTTTTTTTTTTTTTTTTATTTTGGTATTGCTTGCAACATGTACCTCAGGTTACAGTAGTTTAAATTTATTTGCACTGTCTGCAAAACCTAATTTTTATTTAAGAGCAAGAACAAAGTGTTGGTCTCATTGATCCCTTAATTAGGTGTAACTACTGTTACTGAGAATAAGACACTATTAAGCAAAACTCCTTTTTATAATCCCTCAAAAATGTGTACTTGGTTACAAGTTAAAAGAGTATAAACCAATAGGTGTAATAGTATTCTAGAATAAGAAGCCCAGGGAAAATAATCACTGTCATGTAAAAGCAGAGCTGGGCATAATCTATAATACTAATGCTTTTTATATGTAGGTTACTGTATGTGAAATGCTACAGTAATTGCCTCCTTAAAGTATTATCTTGATTTCTCATGTAAAAACCAAGCTGTACACATTAGCTTGAATAGCTGCAAATAGTCTTTTTTTTCAGCATGTCTGTGGAAGTGATCATGCCAATTATCTTTTTCTCTTAAGCTGAATTCAGTTGTTATTCAGCATGTTTTTGTAACGTGTCTGGTGATGTCACAGAGGATTTCCATCCATAGACAGCATACATCTTTTTCTAGGGCTTATGTCAAACCCCAAGTTATCGAGACAGAAATTCTTCCAGTACACGGTGCTAGAGAACTCCTACTCCATTTGATGAGTAGCCAGGTAAGCTTCTGGGTATTTCTCTAGGAATTACATTTTTCTGCTTTCTTTGGAGTGCCATATCCCTTGGAGCTAATGTCATCTGCAGATGAGCAGACTGGAAATGAAGGTTGGAGGAACAACTGTCACATACAGGAACCAGCAGGGCAATGGTGAATTGAGAAAATACTGTTAAAGGGGGCTTACTTGCTTCTAGTGAGCTGCATAGATTACACTGCCCTCACTAGGGAGGGTGACATCAATCCCATGATAGGAACTTGCCTCTCTGGAGAATTCATATCCCACTTTAAGTATCTGGGCCTGTGGGTGTGTTTGTGTTCATAAATCTGAGTGGGTGCATAAAGGCTCAGATCTTGATGTTCTTAAACTTGTTCATGCAAATGAAACTCACTGGTGACAATGGAAATTAAGGACTACAAATCTGGCTCCAAAAATTGCCAAACAGGTATCTTTCCAAGGCTGATTGAAATCAAGGGGAAGCCTTTTGAATCAGGCTTATGGTGTGAAAAAGGAAAGGTGACCTGCTGGTCCTTCACTTCTTTCTACTTTCTAAGGCATTTTTATTTAACATAAATAGGCATTTTTATTTAACATGCTGAGAAGAAGTGTTGCCAGAGTGAAAATTAGAAAATTCATTTTTTAAAGGTATTCTAACCCAATTTATTTTGGGACTTGGGATCTGCCTTTCACTCACTCACTCACTCACTCACTCACTCACTCACTCACTCACTCACTCTTGAAGTTCCAAAGTAAAGCCAAAAGGTAATTCAGGAGTCTTTATAAGGCTTTCCATGCCATGCCTAGGACCAGGTATGGGAAAGTCTGGCTGGGTATGCATTCCAGAAGCCAGTTTGTGCTAGAATGGCACAGCTGGAACACCAAGGCAGCTTGCAGGACATGCCCAAAGTCCAGCTGCCCAGGGGCAGGCAGAGATCATCTTCACAGCCCTTGTGCAGCTGCCATGATTTCAGCCACTGCGTCTGTGTCATCCCGTATCCAATTATTGCACCAGAGGGCTGCAGCATTCCCTATGCAAGAAATCTCGGAGTACTTGCCTGCTACTCATGAGGGAATGGCTTCCCACAGCTCCTCTCTGCCTCAGAGGATTTATATACACTGAAGAGATCATTTTAGTTTTTTTAAGATTAGAAAAAAAGTATTCTTTTTGAAATGTAATAGCATTTCAGGATTTAAATAAGGATGCTCTTAACAAAACAGAAATAAATATTTGCCTTGTCTGCTTCCTGCCATCCTTGGTCTGGAAAGAAAAATATTCAGCTGCTATTCTAATTGCTCTGTGGGGGCAAATAATTTATATATGAGGGATATTTAAAATAAAAGAGACATATTCCATCTTACTGTTTCCCATCTAGGCTCTAGATCACCATTGTGATTGCCTTCCCCAGAGAAAGAATGAACATGTATTTAAACTGTAATTGATTTTAATTAAAAATAACTAAATATGTATAACTTAAAGAGTTATTGTTTCTAAATGAGAAATGATAATTGTTCTTCTGTCTGCTGCATCATGATGGAGTATTTGATAAAATTGTCATCTGCAGGAAGGTGACTGTGGAAGGTGTCCTGTGATAGCTGCAGGCATGTCCCAAATGCTTCCATGCAGGATCATAGCTCATGTTCTTCTGAAGTCAACTGGAAGTCCTGCTTTTGACTCCAGAGCCATGGAATTAGTTTCCTGCAAGGAAAAAAAAAAAAAAAAAAGGTTATTTATCCTTTTTTTTTCTAATCAGTAGAATAGTTTCAGAAAATGTAATAACCTGAACAAATTAAGAAATCAAATATGTAATTTTTATTCCCAACATGTCATCCATGTTAAACTTTGAAATAATGGTTTCTTTCTTGCAATTTTTCCTCCTCAGTAATTCAAAATGCATCCCAAACTCCTAATTTACTATTAGTGCTGTGTTATTATTGTGTGACCTGGCATATTTTGAATCTCTTCTAAATTTTCTGCTATTGTTCAAGGTGGCACCAAGCTCCCAGAGCATCAGCACTCTGCAAGAGACACGGACGAGTTCAGGGAATGCAGAATTATATATTCTTATCACTACACCTGAGGTCATATCTGTTGGTGCTAGAGGTTGTTAGGGCATTATCACCACTGATTCCTCTTGAGCTGTGAGAATAATTTGGATTCAGGGAAGAAACATAAACTGATCTCTTTCACTCATCCACTTAGTTTGATAAGATTTGTCTTCTCTGTACTATGGGTTGGTCCATTGATAAACATGTGTTACTGGAACAAGTGTGTTATTTTGAAATTCACTTTTCTGTTAGACTATGAACTCTATTGTTATGTACAGTTATCATTTTAAGATGGTTAAGACACCTGGAAAACTCACTTCATTAGCTTTAGATTAGACTTCTAGGCACAAGGTCATGTCATTTAAAGACTGACAGTGCTGAAGCAGGCACCAGAAAAGCTGCTTGTTTTGTAGGCAAGATAAATTCTAAGCTTTCTGGTAAAAACCAGTATTGGTTGCTCTTAAAACTGTATATGGTGTATGATGTCACCTTTTACTGCTCTGAACATATGCCCTGTTACTTCTCTTTCCCACGCAGCCTTTTCTTGACATATAAAATTTTTTACATTTACATATTATGTATATATATAAAGTCTATATTTTATATGTCTTATCTATATTTTATACATAATTTTATACATATTTATATATATATAATCAGTGTACTTAGAGGCTTCATAGACATCTCAGTTATATATTTCTTGTTTTGTTTATGCTTGGGTAACATGTAGAAGTGCGTAAAAAATATTGTCAATACCAGAAGTATCACCGTAACCTTCAGACTGGTGTTTTAACCCTTTCATTTCATCAAAGAGTACTAACAGTTGTAGTAACTGCACCATCTCATTCTGTGATAACCATTACAAAGAGAATAATAGAAGAATATTATTATTAGTTTACTATCTATTAGCAAGTACTGCAAACTGCTTAAATAAGTTTAGTTGAGGATAAGTTATTTGGAAGTCAAAGGAATAGTGGATCTTGGTGTGAGAGGCAGTGTAGATTAAAAAAAGCAAAGGAATGGTCTGGGTAGCATATTTTCTGATCATGAGCATGGATTTGTGCAGATGTTCTTATCTGTGAGTGAACAAAAACCTTCTTAAATCACAGTCTCTCTAATTAGTATAATTTTCTTATTTCCTAATAACAACCTTAAATATCCTCTACATCTGCTGTTAGGTATTCCATTTTCTTGCATTTATTTTTCTTTATGTATTCTACATTAATAACTTTTCATCTCACTGTATAACCCAGCTTTTGTATACTCTATTTGTGTTGAATTGTTCTTTATTTATGCATTTCATATTATTTTTATTCCTATAGAATCTCTCCTTTTAGGAAGACTAAATTAAAAAATCTCTGTATCTCAACCAGAAGATCACTTCATAATAAAGAAATTGAGCAAAACTATATTGTCTATTTGCCTTTTTTACTTCAAAATCTGTGAGTTATTTTGATATAAAAATCATAATTGTGTCAATCATAATTGAAAGTTATTTTCTATATTTTGCATACGGAAACATCAAAGAAGGCTAATATTGTTCAGAAGTAATGTAGGGATGTTTCTATTTTTGGATCCCCAGGTGAACACATGAATATGTCATAAACTAAAGATCAATTCCTTTCCACAAAAGTCAGCAACAACATTTTTGAAAACTTTTGGCTGTGAAATTTTATTAAGCCTCAGGAAAGATTCCTGTGAGAGTCAGGAACACAGAGGTATTTTTAGAGTAAACAGCATACTTTGATCATAAAGCTTCCTTTGTACGAAGCTGGTCAGTGTACTGGGTCACGTAACCATCTGCCTGGAAACACAGGTTCAGATACTGGATGGCTACTGAAATCTGTGACTCTGTCCCTTGAAATGTTGATAGCTTTTTGTTGTTCAGTCTACTGCTGCACAGGGAAAATTAATAATAATATTGTATTCTGTCAGTAATTGTTACATGATTTGACTAGAATAGCAGAGTAATAATAATTGGTTTTCTATAAAGTGACTTAATAGTATGTGACAAAAATACTTTGTTGTACAAACGTGTCATATCCTCTTAATGCAACAGAGTCTTCAAGCCTTTCTTGTGACCAATGCTCAATCCCATAATTCTGAGCTACAAAACAGGACAAATGTGGAACATACCACAGTGCACAAGGAAAGCTCTCAATCTGTAGGTTGTTCTAAAGAATGAAGTCTTTATGTATTATTATTTGGAATGTGGCGTACTTACACAAAATCTATATGACCAGAAGAATCACATGCCACCTCTGTAAATTCCTAAGTATATCACTGCCAAACCTGAGATCCTGGTTCACAGGTGTTAATACATTTGTGGAGGGAGGATTTTATATGATCACAGCCTTAAAAACTATTCCTATGCATGTTCAGACAGCCAAGTGGGATAAAATTTCCTTTCCACCACTTTAAATCTGCTGCTTCCTAACGTAAGTGCTTGACTTTGTAAATCAAAATGTTTTAAATGCTTTTTTTGCACATAATATATATACTTCATGCTCTATTGTAGCAGCTGCATTACACACGTTGTTGTAGCTATTGTTTATGTATTAAGTAATATAAATGCAACAACTACAAAAAATCTTGAGAAACACACTGAGAAAGAAATACATATTAACAATCAAGCAGGGCAAATAGAAATGCTTTCCCCAATCACCTCTGAAAGGTTTGCATAAAATTCCTTTTTTGCTTATGTTCCAATCTCTCCACACAGCCTTTTAATGAAAATTCATGCAAGTTAAATTTTGTTCATGTAAGTGTTCATGGAAAGCGAATTTCAGGCTCTCAGCCAAGATCCATTTAATCATGAAACAAAATTAGTTTAATCTTGAAACTAAATTTGTTTGGGGAAGAATTAGAAATATGCAACTTAATATAATCAGAAAATAGAAACAATTGCCTGTTTTAGGTGGCCAAGGAAAGAAAACTTCAGACCGATGATGATGACGTCATATATATGTCATGTTAATAGGTATGGTAGGTAATTTGCAAGAAGGCTAAAATAGAGAAGCAGATTCCACAGTTGGATAATTCCAAAGATTTCAGAATGGAATCCAACTACCTGAGCTCTTGCGGGTGTTTTTTGGTAAATTTAGGGACAGTGGATGCCATCACAGAGCTTGTGTATTTGTTTCTACCAGTCTTCAAGCTTGTCACAGTTCTGGATAGGTTTGTCCTATTTGCCCCAACCAGTTTGTTGATTAGGTCGAGGTTACATGAAATTTCAGGTCAATTTAGGAGACTTTATTGTTTACAAGAGCACAATGCCTAATAATATTGATATTATTCACATAGTGTTTGAGATGTATACTTCTGGATCTATTTTCAAATGCTGGACAAGTCAAACTGAGTAAGTCTTCAAAAAATATCACATCCAAAATGAATATCTTGTAAAATTAAAGTTGAGAACTGATTTCTACTCCTACCTCTGTCTGTGAGAGCTCTAGCAGCTCTAAGTAGCACTCGCTAGAAAGGATTAACAATTCTGTAGCGAAACTTATAAGTATTAAGATCAAATTTCTGAGTTCTGGACAAGGACCAAAAGCTCAAATTTTTACAAACAATTACAATTATTGATTATAAAGCTATAACCAGTGACTTGGGAGAAAGACATTCTATTTTAAATGCAGATCTAATAAATATGGTGACAAGGCAGGTTTGGTTTGCTTGGGTTTCTTTTCCTTCACTTCTTGCCAAGAAATTACTATTGTATACAGACCTGGCATTCCAAATTTTAATCCTTAAATGACAAAACCCAACAACCTATATATATAAGTGGATGGAAATGTAGGTTGATGGAATAAAATAGAATCTTGTTATTGCTTTAATTTCTGAGAACACAAACAACGGATCCATCATTACAGAAATGAACCACCTTGAAATAAGATAAATATTTTCTTATTTAATTTAATAAATATTTTCTTATTTATCTTAATAAGATAAATAATTTCTTATTTATTTCAGCCATCTGAGATCAGCGACAAAAATGCCTCTGGATGTATTGATTGTCTCCATTGACTGTAGGAGCCAAGATTTCTATAAAACAGCTGATCTATTTCACCTGTTTTACAATGATTAAAATATTTAAGGTTAGTGCTCTTGTTGCTAAGTGCTAGTGGACATACACAAATAAAAGGTTCCAGGGGAGTGATGCCTCAAGAGACACCAAATAAACAAAATATGCAGATGAGATTAAAACACAAAAGAGTGACTGTGATAAGCCAGGGTTGGCAGGCGTTGTTTGGGATTTCCTTCTAATTGGAGTCTGGAGCTGGATAAAGAAGGCAGGAATAAGGGCCTTCATTGAAGTGAGGAAGTATGGAAGGGAAGATGAGGAATTCATCAGTGAGGAGCACCAGATATATAAGGCCCCAGGGCTACAAAGTTAGATTTGAAACTAGGTCTAGAGGAGGAATGGGAAACAATTTAATAATCTGTCTGTGTCCTTTGTTATCTGAGTGAGAAAGTTATGCAGGAGAAAGACATAAATTGTTTCAAGAAGAGGGTGAGTGGTCTGTGAAAGCCTCTGTTGCTGGCAGAGTAAAATCAGAGGCCAACTTTATAGAAGTTATAAAAAATAGGGAGGATGGAACTCATTTGACAAACCTCAAGCTCATGTAAGGCTTTATATGTTAAGCAGGTGAAGGAGAATCTGAGGAGGGATGAAAAAGGTGACATTTATGTAGTTATTAACGAGCAAAAAAATCTGAATAGCAGCATACTGAATATATTACAGCTGAGGAACGTGTTTGCAGTCATGAAGATCAGAAAAGAGAGGACTGAAAAAGCCAAGATGTGAAATGGTGAAAGATTTTGCTGTGAATAGTGGTAGAAAGATCAACAGTTTAAACTGTGGAGGAAGTAAAATTTGGATCCAGTTTGAAAAATGCTGCTTTAAAGAAAGTGTTGAGCAAAAAGTAATTCCCAAGGCAAAGGCTTGTCTGACCTTGGGCAATGAACCAAATCTCTGTTTTGGAGAAGATATTCCGAAAAAGGAAAAGACAAAAAAAAAAAAAAAAAGGCAAGGAGAGGGAATAAAGGATATGTTTTTACAGAAAAGACAGGTAAGCTAGGAAAAGTGATGATAATGTATGAATGCAAACCAACAAATATGATGCTATCAGCTATGGCTAGTGTGGAGAGCAGCGGGTGGGAAAGTTTATTTGCAAACAGTCCCTTGATGGAGAGAAGAAGCTCAAGCTATCTTTCTGAATGATTTTCCTCCTCTTCTTCCCCTACCTACTTGGAGTGCAAATACTGGACAAGCAGGAAAATTTGTCAGTCTAATGAGATGTTTTAGCTATCAGTTTCAGCTGTAGCATTTTCAAAAAAAAAAAAAAAAAAAAAGATAAAAAAGATGGCTGATTTTAGGTGGGATGGCACAGCATTTTTTGTGAAGGTCAAGAAGTTAAAATTTTGACAGGGATGATGATGAAATAATTTAACGCCTCAGCTGTGTGGGTGCAGATGGTCATCCACATGGGGGATATTTTTCCTGCAGGTTATTGAGTCAATGATGCTGGCTGCCTGCAGTTTGGCAGTTATCCATTAATATGTAAAACAAAATTTTGGACTATGCAAAAATTGGGTGTTGAATTCCATTTAATGTTGTGCCAGGTTTCCTTCAGTACCTCGTGGTCTTGAATGATAGGAGGATTAAGAGATGGAATTTTATCATTGGTGAACTGACTGACAATAGATTGGCAACTAAATTTTTGGGGAGACTTTGTTGTTTCCACTGAGATGGGATGGAAATTATTGGGGATTTTGGGTTGGGTTGTATTTTTTTTTTTGTTAGCAAGTCACACAAAGATGAAATGACAATGACATACATAATTACTCACAGTGTTAATTTTGCTTGTTACTGTTAAGTTCACATAGAAATTTGTGTAACCAAAGTTAAATCTATTCCTGTTCTTGAGGAGACGTTTTGTACGCTATTCTCATGTTTAAAACACTACCAGTATGTAAGATCCTCAACCTCTGGCTGACACAATTCAGTCAGTTGCTGGAGAATGCAGCAGGGAGACATATGTAATGTAGCAGGAATAAGACCAGGCAGAAGAAGAGAAAATAGTTGAGGTTATATGGAAAGTTATTTTTGCAATAAGAGTTTGGTGGCTAAACAGAGCAATACATCTGCCTAAGTAATGCAGGATTTTGGTGGGCCAAATCATAGTCAGTCAGGGTGAAGCTTTTTGTGTTATTTGAAAAGACTTAAGTCCAAATACCAGTTTTCTGAGAAAGATTTCCTCCTCAGTGACTGCTGTTCCCTGGATGAGCCTGTACTCCAAGCTGCTGCCAAACTGGGGTTCAGATAACACACACAATTAATGTCAAGGGCAGAACTCATCTGTTATCTCTCCATATCCTAAACACATAGTTTGTCATCTCCTGCCTTGTTTTCAGCAGTCACATTTAGATGAACTTTTTTGTATGTTTTTAAGCACTGCCTTCTGGCAAAAGCTTACTCCCCTTTCCCTCAACTATCATTTTTATATACAGGACTTATAAACTGAATTTTTGATTTCTGAACAGCACACTGAGAACCGAGGGCCTTGAGTTTTTGCACTGAAACATACAGGTTGTACATCTGCAGTTCTTTTATTGATGATATCCCTTTGGTAACTGACCTCAAAGCTGAAACTGTCTTCTACCCCAGTGTAGGAATCAAGAAAGATTAAAATGGGATCAACAACCGAGGGTCCACCCTTGTAGCTAAGAGGACTTCCAGGTATTTGGAAGAAAAGAGGGAAAGAAAAGAGAAGCAGCATATCATAGGGAGTGTGCTTTTTTATAATATGAGTTAACAGCTTATGACTGAAATTAGTTGAATTTTACATTTTGGAAGAGCCTACATTCAATTTTGATGCTAAAAATTTCTAAGGATGGTTAGAATCTAGATTTGAATTGTTCTGGAAAACTTTAATCTAATTTTATTTGATGATTTATCAAGGAAATATTCTTTAACACCTGTTAAAAATTAAAAAAAAATGATTATAGATACAAATAAAAAACTGACTAAACATTACAGCATCTAAAACCATCAAAATCTCCAAATTTTATGAGATCAGCCTCTCAATAAAGAGCAAGTTGCAAAACCAGAACCTGGAAAAAAATAAACATTATCTTGATAAGAATGGGGAATGGCTTCATAAAATCTCACCTGCTGAGGAAATAATACCTATAATTCTTGTATTTTCTCTTTAAATTGATAAGACATAGGGAAAAAAGTTGACCTGGAAGTAGTAATTAAAGTGACCAAGAAAAAAAAAAGGATGGGAAAACAAATGGTAAAAAATTGAGGCTGTAAAATGAATCTGGCAAAACTAGAACTAGATAGGACCAGGACAGTTGAGAAGGTACCCCATAAAGGAACCAAAGAAAAGAACTGAGAATGCATTGGATGGGAAAGATGTCAGGACTTTTTGTACTTTTTTCAGTATGTGGTGCTCTGGTGAAGAAAAAAACGTGTGACACAGGAAAATATATTTTCATCACTTGTTTCCAGCTGCTGGCAAAAGCAAGGGTCATACAGCCCAGTGAATACTGAGATCAGCTAAGCCTGAAACCCAGCAGCAACTCTACAAAGTTCTGGAAATTCTCCATAAAGAGATTTGACACCTGGATGTTTTGGTACACAAAAAGAAAATTACAGCATATTGTTTAGAGCACACCTATGGTATGAATTTAACTTCAGGTATACGTATCAATCTATTTATTCCACCACACATCCTGTTCTTTCGTTGAGACAGCAGCTAGAACCTGATTATTAAACTTTGTTGTAGTGTTTGCACCTCTTCAAATGCAACTATTGTTGTGGAAACTACTTGACTATGGTCTGTCTGATTTCTGCCCTCTTTAGAGGTACATGGATTTGGCTAGACAAAAGAGATTGAAGTGAAGTGAAGTGAAGTGAAGTGAAGTGAATAGCATCTCAACAAAATATTACTACAGTGCTTATAGGTGCTTGCTCTTGTATCCCATTGTGGAACCAAGCCCACTGCTGACTTGGAGTTCTGACTCTCCTAGAGTTTGAATATCTGTATTCATCAGCACCACTATTTTTCCCCAACTGCCTGTAGTTTCTGGTGCTTTACTACCTTCAGGTCACTGTGCAGCTTGCTTACAAACCTCCCATTTCTGTGTCAGTGGTAAATTTGATAACACTTGAAAGTATAGCAAACAAACACCTGACAAAAGGAGAGACTCATTAACAGCTTTCATTTCCTATGCAGCAACCCAAGCAAGCACAGGCACACATGAGAGTTCTGGCAGGAATACAAAGGAACTGTGCTTGGAGACTGACAATTAAAACTTTCTTAGGAAGCAGGACCGCCTCCTTGTTTCTGCTGTGCACTGGGAGAGTGAAAACAACTCCCTGAACCACCTGTGGTTACTCCTCACAGATAGTCTAGGGAGCACAGTTTGAAAACACCTGCCAAGTGTTGGTCTCTGAGCAGGAGTCTCACATGCTTGGCAGGCTTCTTGTTCATTGCAGCTCTCAGCCAAACTATGCTGAAATTATTTACATTGACCCCTTGAAGAGGACTTAAAGTGAGACCAGAAGATGAAGATGTTACTTTTAAAAGAGCTTTCGCTGGCATCCTTACATGAGATCTATCATTAAGGCTCATGGAACTTTACACCTTCATGCTGGATTACAAAAGAAAGTTTTTAATCTCATCTTCACGGAGGAGAGAGAAACATTGGCTTTCCCTGACCCAAATGGTGACTCCATACTTTTGGAGACCAAACAATGACCAGTTGCCTTCAGGACACAGGTGCTGCTGTGCCATGTAGTGGCTGTCCCCAGCTGGTACAGCAGCCCTGATGGGATCTAGAGGTTATGCCTGGGCTGCTACTTCTGCCTGTGCAGGCCACAGGATAGATGAGAGTTCTTCAGCCCTGGAGCAGCAGATGTTCTTGTGACTGCCGCCAACAGGCTAGTCCAGCTGCAGGTCACCAACCCATTTCTCACCCACATCTATCAAGAGACACACTACTGTCTTCATGGTTTGCTATGTGTACAAGGATTTGTGCCACAGGGAGAATATTTAACCCTTTTTTTCCACATTCTTTTTCCCCTCCAAACCCTTAGATGTTCTGTTGCTACAGTGCTGGCAGAATGCATATTGCTAATTCTTTACTATGACTTCTGCAAAAAGTGGGAGAACCATTGATGCAATGTCAGGACTGTGGCAAGACAAGAATAAATTGCATTAAAGTCACATCAGGCAGCTCTGAAGATTCAGGGTTAAAATTGCTAATACTGATTCATGAGAATAAGCATTATTACAGCTAAACAGAGAAATTGTGATTGATTGTTCTTTCTATTTAGGGTTTTTAATTTTTTTTCCTTAATGTGATGATTTTCAAGTACTCAAAAGTTAGAAAATCCAATGTTATGGTTATCTAACATTCATCCCCTAGATAGGTGCTCTGTGATACTGTCAAGTAATCATCTATTTACACTTATTAAAAAAAAAAAGGTCTTTCGCTGGACAGAATGGATGACGTCTTCTAAACCAATTAGAATTATGCAGTGAATGAGGCTGTTTGGACAACCAGTACTTTAGTTCTCTTAGAAAATGCAATGTGAGCATAGAAACAATGTAGGGCCTGCAGGAGAAGGAGGACACATGAATTTAGGGGGAATAGGACAGGCTACATAAGTGGGACAAAACCAACAGCATGAGCTTCAACAAGACCAAGTTTCTGGGTCCTGCACTTTGGCACAATAAGCCCATGTAGTGTTACAGGCTGCAGGCAGAGTGGTTGGAAAGCTGCCCAGCAGAAAAGGACCTGGGAATGCTGATCAATAGCTGAGTTAACATGAGCCAGCATGTGCCCAGGTGGCCAAAAAGACCAGTGGCATCCTGGCCTGTATCAGCAATAGTTGGTCAGCAGGAGCAGGTAAGCGACCGTTCCACACTACTTGGCACTGATGAGGCCACACCTTGAGTCCTGTGCTCAGTTCTGGATCCCCTAATTCAGGAAGGACATTGAGGTGCTGAAGCATGTCCAGAGAACAACAACAAAGCTGGTGAAGGGTCTGGAGGGCATGTCCTATGAGGAGAGCTGAGGGACTTAGGTGTGTTTATCCTGAAGAAAAGGAGGGCCAGCGGGAAACTTATTACTCTGCAACTCCCTGAAAGGAGAGTGCAGCCAGGTGAGGGTCAGCCTCTTCTCCCAGGCAACCAGCAACAGGATGAGAGGACACAGTCTTAAGCTGCCCCAGGGGAGGTTTAGGGTGGATATCAAGAATAATTTCTTCCAGAAAGGGTGATTAGATGTTGGAATGGGCTGCCCAGGGAGGTGGTGGAGTCACATTCCTGGAGGTGTCCAAGGAAAGGCAGGACATGGCACCCAGTGCCATGGTCTGGTTGACATGGTGATGTTGGGTCATAGGTTGGACTTGATGATCTCAGAGGTATTTTCCACCCTGTGATTCTGGAGATCACTTCTATTATTTCCTCTTCTACCATTTGTCACAGCTCTTTCATAGGATCCTAGAATCATTTCTGTTGGAAAAGGTCATCAAGTCCAACTCTTAAACCACTACCTCCAAGTTTACCACTAAACCTTCTAAAAGTGCCACATGTGGCAAATGCCACATCTGCATGTTTTTTAAATACCTGTAGGGAAGGTGGTTCTCTCATTTCTCCAGGCAACCTCTTCCATTATTTCACAATCCTGAAGAAATTTTTCTTAATATCCAATCTAAACCTCTCCTGGCACAACTTGAGGCCATTTCCTCTTGTCCTATCGCTCGTTACTTGGAAAAAGAAACTTCTCCTCCACACCTTGCCACAAGCTCCTTTCAGATAGTTGTATGTGACATTGCACAATAATTTAGCCTAATCATCTTGGAAGTTTGCCGCTGTTGTGTATTTCTTGCAATTAAGCTGCAGTCAGACACAGAGGAGATAAAAGTCAGCCAAGGCCTTTAGGAGAGAGATCTAAGGCTGTACAATTATACCCAGTTGATGATTCCAAAATTAGGAGGATTCAGAAATATTTTAAGATTAAAAAAGGTGGGGTTGTATTTTAATTTACTTTTTTTTTCTCTTGTAGTTGTGTTATTTTTACTACTTACTAATTGACCGTAGAATATTTTAAAAAAAGAAGAGGGAAAAAAAAAGTGCTTATCGGAATAATTCTTCTGATTAGAGATAAGTTATGTTATAATTTTCAGATTCATTAACATTTTCTTTACATACTTAATGGATGACAAACGTGATAAAGAAATATCATTACCTGTACGGATTCTATAAGAAAAAATATTATTTGAAGAAGTA